>CM040125.1:335989796-337202493 GCA_022559845.1 Amorphophallus konjac | reverse complement strand
TTCTTATTGAGGTAACCCCTCTGGCGATCACATCATCTCCACCTTAGCACCTCGTGCTATTTTTATTGCATTCTTTTGCATTATTTATCCATTGTCATATTTAATTTCCCCAATAAAGGAGCGGATTTTAATCCGATCTACAAATTGGCGATCACGGTGGGACTTCCACTGTTTTCTTTATTGATTACCATCTCCATTGGCACCCTCGTGTGCCCTTTCCCCTTGACACCCTCGTGTGTCCTTTCCCCTTAGGCACCCTCGCGTGCCCTTTCCCCTCGGTACCCTCGGTACCCTTTCCCTTGTGCCCCTCGGGTACCCTCCATTGTGCACCCTGCACACTCCTGGGATCAATCAATTGTTGCTTATTAACGCCTTCCATAAGGGCGTCTTTTGATTTAACGCCCCTCACAGGGACGTGTTTTATTGATTAACGCCCCCTTTCAGGGCGTGTGTTTATCGCATCTGCTGGCGTTTGGTTTGCTCATTATATCGTCTGATATTTAACGCCCCTCTCAGGGACGTGTTTCGTTGATTAACGCCCACTTCCAGGGCGTCTTTTACCATAACTGATGTCTGCTGCATGCTTATCATATTGTCTGTGGATTAACGCCCCTCTCCGAGGCGTTTCATTTCTTATCAGCGCCTATCATCAGGGCGTTTCTATAAGTTTTGACGCCCTCCCGTGGAGGCGTCCTTTCTTTATAACGCCTCACCTAAAGGCGTGTTTTCCTACCATCTGTGAGCCCCTCACAGAGTTTAACGACAGCCACGCTGCCGTGTCTTCATCTTGTCACGACCTACCGCAGGGCGTGTCTTTCCTCCTGCTGTGAAAACGACCTTTCCCAGGTCGTGTCTTTACTGTTTCCTTCTCACAGATACTGCTTCCTGTGTTTAGTTCTTATTCATTGCTTGGCATCTGTCTTGATATTATATTGCTGCTTGGATTATCTTGTTTGATTGGCTTGGTTGAGAGACCTCCTCTCTCTACCCTAGGATCCACACACCCTTCTTGGAATCGGGACGACCCTCCATTGAGCATTCCGTCTCTTTGGACCGGAAATCCCTTTTCCAAGACCTCCATAAGTCCCCGCACCCGTGGATTCCCTCACGGACGCCGGGCTGGTTGTACCCTTGAAGTACCTGGAGTTTAGAGAACCTATGCGTTGTTAAAGAGAGAGAAAAACTTAGTTGACCCGGAGGTTACACTTGGATCAAACTAGGTCTCATTTGTCAAAAGAGTGAACTTTCACAAATAATCCACTTTAATTCAAACATCAAACATTAAAATCTTGCGTTTCTTGTCAACCTTGTTTGCATAAACATAGTTGGGTGAGTTGATTGCTTTGTTTGGATTAAATATTTTGTGATAGTTCCTTCATTAAACACTCTCTCTCTTAAGAATGAAACTCCGTTCAGGTAAAATCATCAACATGTCAGGCAACGGGTACTCTTATGATGATGAGAATGAGAACATATTTGGTCAATATGAGGACCCTCTCCAGGATTCCGTTTATTATGAAGGGAACTACCTCCCTCCTCACCCCCATTATTCACAAGTTCATGTGGTTGATACCACTAATCATGAGGCGGACCCTTCGTCTCAAGTTCCATCTTCCAACACTTCGGGGAACCCTTCCCCATCCATTAATGTCACAGATTTGATCCAAGCTCTCTCCCAGTTGGATGACTCCCAGCGGCAAGCCATTCAGGCTGCTTTAAAGGGGAAGTCGGTTCTTTCGTCTTCTTCTAATCCCCCTCCGGCCGTGAGTGGCCATCAAATCATTAATGACCAGGCGGTCTTGCATCCCCCCTCCTCTCGTCCACAAACGCCTACTGCGGCCATGCCGGCCCAGCAGGCGAGCTATTCAGCGGTTAGGCATCAATCTTCCCAACCTCCTCGGATTCTATGAACGCCTATACCGCATTCTTTTGCTCAGAATCAGGCCCCCGGTCGAGCCCGATACCAACATTCTCTTGCTTCAGAAGCTGGCCAGCATGGAGGAGCAGCTCAAGAAGGTTACAGCGACTAAGAATGCTCCGGAAATTTCTCTTCCTACGTTGCCGGTGTTCCATTTACCACCTTCTGAAATGCCGAATTTCCGGCGATATAATGGGACGGGCAACCCATTCATTCATTTAAAGGATTTCCGGTATGAGACTTCCTTTTGGCAAGACAATAAGGCCTCCCTGGCCTACTTATTCAGGCGATCTCTTGAGGGGCCAGCCCTTGAATGGTTTTATTCTTTGGAGCCAACTGATGCCGGTGATTTTGATGTTATTCAAAGAAAATTCTTGCAAAAGTACAGAGACCGGGTGGGACCTTCCCTTTCTGTTACAGATTTAGTTGCCGAGAGAATGAAGCCCGAGGAGGACTTCATCGTATTTGCTGATAGGTGGCAGTCTATGGCCGAGAAATTGAAAGACACATTGTCGGAGCAGGAGCAAGTAAAAATGATTATTTCTAATGCAACTCCTCAATTCCGGCACATTTTGGCCATGAATCGGCTGACAACTATGGAAGAGCTCTATGAAAGAGCTCGTTATATACAAACACAAATGAAGGATTCGCCCATCATGGGCATGTTTGAGCCGAAGCCTCGGCTATTTAAGAAGAATACGAATGTCAACAGCGGGCCCACGACTGAAGGCACTGTCACAAACAAGCAGGTTGGCGTAGTTGGCAACCCCCATCATCAAGCTAACCTACGTCCGCCACCGCCTCCATGACAGAACCCTCATTTTAACCCTACTCCACCACCCCAATTCGCACCTCAACGCTCCTTCGCTCCACTGCAAAACCAAGCCCCCCGCATAGACCCCCCAGCTCCACCACAATACCATCAAGTGCCCCCACCTGCCAACTACGGCCAACAACAACAACGGAGACCGCCACTTGGCCCCAAAAGGGACCACTATCCTCCACTCCCTGAAAGTCTCCCCGATATTTTTAATGCCCTGATGGCTGCCAACTTGCTCGCCTTACCAAGGGAACGAACCGTGTGGCCCGCTAATCTTGACACATCCCGTTATTGTGCCTTTCATCGCGGCCCTGGTCACAACCTGGATCGTTGCTTCCACTTCAGAGATTACATCTACGATCTAAATGACCAGGGTGACATCAATTGGGATGAGATGAGACAATTCATAGCCGCTATGAAAGAAAGAAGGGCTTCTCGGCAACAGCAAAATCAGCAACAACAGCAGCCAGCTCCGCAGCAAGTTCAGCCACAGCAAGCTCCAGCACCCCAGCAGGATATGGGGATCATCTGTAATCCATTGCCAGAGCACGCTCCTAATCAATACGTGAACCCTGTCACGTCTCTCTACGAGGTGGAGAGAGTGCAGGGATGGCACGAAGAAAACGCCTCTGTCGGGGCATTTCACCATGATCCAACTCAAAATCAAACTCCGCGCCTTTTGCGCACCCTCCCTTCTTCTTCTATTCTTCAATCGAGACGTTCTCTCTTACGCCCCGTCAACCCATCTACCCCCACCAATTCCACGGCCTTGCCGGCTCGTTCTCTTCTTACCCGCCTACCACCTCCACAACCTACCGCACCACCTTCCACCACCAACTCTATACCTCCGCCATCCAGGCCACTCCTACTTCGCTCACCGCCAGCACCCGCTACCCCCTCCACCACTCCTACACCGGCAAGGGTTCCTCCGTCATCAGTTCAACCACCTTTTGTACCACGATCTCTCCTTATTCCACCACCTTCCAATGCTCCTCGCATTCGGGTATCCCTCTCTTCTCCCACGCCTCCTGCGGGGGTGTCTCCGTCAAATGTTCCTCCTACACCTCCTACGGAGGCGCCCCTTTTATTGAATTCCCCTTTGATATCCCCTAGCAGGGTTTCTGCTACCAACATTCCTTCTTCTTCTTCCAACCCTCCTCCTAATGTTGCCCCGACAGAGGCGCGTCAAGGCGTAGCGCCACTCCGCAGTGGACGGATATTCCACCGTATTTTCCCACAGAGAGAGCTAGAGCCTGTGCAGGGGCCACAAGAGCAAGAGCAGGAACAAGATTCAGTGCCGGGGACTCAGTATGATTTATTAAAGCACTTGGACCGCACTCCAGCCAGAATCTCCATTCTTAAATTGATCAAGAGATCCACCACTCATCAGCTGGCCCTGAAGGAATACCTGCAGAAAGTCATGGTCAATGAGGACCTTCCGGTTGAACAGATAATTACAGTCTTGACCCCTGCTAGCAGTCAGCCGGCAATCACATTTCATGAACATGAGTTAGCACCTCTACCGGCAAAAAAATATGCCCTATGTATTACGGTTGATATCAACCGGGTGGCTGTCAAGCAGTGTTTGGTAGACACCGGTGCATCTATCAATGTGTTGCCACCGAGCACTCTGAAGTTATGCGGTATCTCTGAGAGCCAGATTCGGCCATCTACTATTACTGTCACGGCATATGACAATACAAAGAAACCTCCTCTGGGTATGATTACTCTCAAAGTCAGTTTGGGTCCAGCCACCATTACAGCAGATTTTCATATTCTGGATATGGATCTGACCTTTAATGGCATTCTGGGTCGCCCTTATATTCAGCAGCTTGATGCAGTGCCCTCTACAAACCATCAGTGCCTCAAGTTTCCACACAAGGGCCGCATTATCAAGGTGACCAGCGTGCCGATCTTGCCAGAGGAAGACATTCATGTAGCTTCATCAGTTCCTTCCATATGGCCTGCCAACAAGCCGTTATTATCTGTGCTGGACCTTCCCCGTCCACGGCCGATGCTATCTGAGACTGTTACCACAGTTGCTATGACACCCCTGCCTTCTAAGGGGAAGAAGAAAAAGAACATGATTAAAACCCCTGGTTGGAACATTCTATTAAAAATGGGATATCAAGACGGCAAAGGCCTGGGTATCAATTGTCAGGGCAGGATTAGGCCCATTAAGCCTCAAAAGATGATTGCACGAGGGGGCTTAGGCTACAAAGCACCGGGCAAAAATGAAGGAGAGCCGTGGGCTGTTATGACGTCCACCTTCAAGCCAGATCGCCAGCCGCTCACCTGGACTTTAAAGACACATTTTGTTACCGGTGGCATTCAGAATAATGAGCAGACCACCGTCATTACTTCATTGCTTGATTGTCAAGATGTGCACGCCAGACAGTTTGCTCGTCACATTGCCCCACTGGCTACCTACAAAGCCCTGGAGTCTTTGAGGCCAGATAAAAGAAGAAAAATGGGTGATCCGGAATGTGACTGGTACAGGTGGTTTGACATGAATGACATCACAATCTCTCTGAGCCGCCTGTTCATGCCGACAGATCCGGAATGGCCGCCACTCATACAAGAATTGATTGAAATGCCAGCAGTAATCACAGATAAAAGGCAGATGTTAAGTGACTACACAGATACTGGGGAGCCAGATGTCCCCATTGAAGAAGGATTTTCTGTGGACAGGCTGTGAGCCGGCCTCTTTTCTCTCACTTCCATGCATCCCACTGTTCTGGCTTCCTTATACTCTTGCTGGTTTGGTCGCGTGCCACGACCACCTCCGATTACCATCAATTTTGCTCCAAACTCAGTCCAGTTCTCTCTTCCAATACCACCTTCGCTCCTCGAGCGATTTGCTGAAATCTCCATCACGCCCCCGAGAGGGCCATCTTTGATTAAATCTTTCTCTGATCTTGCAATTTCCACTCCCCCTCCTACTTCCCCTTCACATTGCTTCCTACTGGAAAAAGAAAATAAAAATAAAGGAAAAGATAAAAATGAAAAAAAAAATGCCAAATCTCCAACATTCCAATCCTCCATTTCTATTGAGGAGACCTCCTATTTTTCTCCCGAGTGCATCCCGACCCAGGGGCCGCTCCTTCAGGATTCCTTCATCAAACTTTTCTCCCCCTCTGGTGAGGGGCCTTCCTCTGTATCACCTCCTGTATCCGCTTTTTCGTCTCCTTCCCCTGATCAAGCTAGTTGTTCCTATTCTTCCTCCTCCCCCTCTAATAATAAAAATCAGGGGATAGTTCCACATAAGAAGGCCAAGGGTAGGCAGATTCCCCGAAGATTTTTGTTGGAGTTGGCCATCAGATGCCAAGCTTGTTTAGCTCTCCCGGAGTTTGTGGAAGATCCAATTATCCTGCCAGAGTTAGAATATGAAGATGTTATTGCTTCTTATGAGGGTTTGGGCGTTTATGAAATATTAAATGATGAAGACCCTATTGAAGAGGGGGACGAAAATTATGAAGAATATGAGGACAAGGCTGATGCTTTTGCTAGTGGAATGAGAAGATTCGACGAACCATCAGCCTCCGTAGAAGAACCCACCAAAGAAATTAATCTGGGTATCGAGGAAGACCCTAGGATTGTCCTCATTAGCAAGAATTTGCCGCCCTCCGAAGAGGAGGCGCTCATTTTAGTTCTTCAAGGATACAAGGACACGTTTGCTTGGAGTTATGAGAATATGCCTGGATTAGACCCTACGCTCGTTGAACACCGCCTTATACTTAAGCCAGGGTCTGTCTCGGTCAAACAACGGTTGAGACGTTTCCACCCTAACATGGCTTTAAAAAATGAAAGAAGAGGTCGATAAGCTCCACAAAGCTAGATTTGTTAGAGTTATCCTTTACCCCAATTGGGTGGCTAACATTGTTCCGGTTATGAAGAAAGATGAGAAGGTTCGGATTTGCATAGACTTCCGGGACCTCAACCGGGCATGTCCTAAAGATGACTTCCCCCTCCCTCATATTGATGTTCTAATTGATAACACGGCAGGATTTGAGACTCTCTCTTTTATGGATGGCTTTTCAGGTTATAATCAAATTCGTCTGTCTGAAGAAGATCAAGAGAAAACATCATTCACTACACCATGGGGCACTTATTGTTATGTGGTCATGCCCTTTGGACTTAAGAATGCTGGAGCCACTTATCAGAGGGCTATGATGGCTATTTTTCATGACATGATTCACATCTATATTGAGGTGTATGTGGATGATCTGGTTGTAAAATCAAGGACAAGGATTGAGCATCCTGGGGTTCTGGCTAAGGTTTTACAGAGATCACGAGAATATCAATTGAAAATGAACCCCAAGAAGTGCGTATTTGGCGTTTCTTCAGGGAAATTGCTTGGTTTCATTGTTAGCAAGAGGGGAATTGAAGTTGATCCCAACAAGGCAAAGGCCATCAGAGATATGCCTCCTCCCAGGAATTTGAAGGAAGTTCAAGGATTAATCGGGAGGTTGCAATTTATTCGCCGCTTTGTCTCCCAGCATTCACAGAGATATAGGCCGTTTTACGAGCTCACTAAGCCGGGAGTCAAATTTGAATGGGATGACAAGTGTTAGGCAGCCTTTGACGGATTAAAGGATTATTTGGCCAATCCTCCTGTCCTAAGGCCGCCAATTCCAGGCAAACCACTTGTTCTTTATGTTTCTGTCCTAGATGACTCTGTAGGCGCTGTTTTAGCTCAAGTGGATGAAGAAGGTAAGGAGAGGGCAGCATACTACTTGTCTAAACTTCTTAACCCCTGTGAGCAGAGGTACTCAGCCATGGAGAAGACTTGTGCAGCTTTGGTTTGGGTAGTTCAGAAATTAAAACACTATTTCCTAGCTCACGAGGTTCACCTCATTGCACGCATGAATCCAATTAAATTCCTCCTTGAAAAATCTGTCCTCACTGATCGATTAGCACGTTGGCAAAGCTTCCTTTCCCAGTTTGATATCACTTACATCCAGCAGAAAGCTATCAAAGGATACGCCATCGCCGAACACCTTGCTCATCACCCTCTCCCCCGCTTTGATCCGGTCAATTCAGAGTTCCCAGATGAAGAACTAATGTCCATCAATCAACCCCACGATCCTATGTGGACATTACATTTTGATGGAGCTCTAAATTCTCAAGGAAGAGAGATCGGCATGGTTCTTTTAACACCTGAAGGGGTCACCATTCCATTTGCTGCTCGGCTCACTTTCCCCGTCACCAACAATATAGCTGAGTATGAAGCTCTTTTGGCCGGTCTTCAAACCGCTCATCGATATGGCGTCACCCATTTGAGGATTGTCGGTGATAGTCAGCTCATTTTGCGCCAGGTGTTGGTCAAGTGCCGCACTATCAATCCTAAGCTTAAACCCTACCAGGAGCTTGCTTCAGCTTATGCCAAACTCTTCACCAAATTGATTTTCGTCCATGTTCCTCGCAGCCAGAACATCTTGGCTGACGCTCTCGCCTCTTTGGCCTCGGCTTTAGTTTTCCCTCCTGAGCGTGATTTTCATGTTCCCCTGATTCATCAGCGTGATACTCCAGCTATCGAGGATCGCGCATTCCTTGACATTAGGGATCAAGTGCTTGAGAAGGTTAAGCAGAAGGAAACTCTTAAAGGCAAAGAGGTCATGCTTCTGGATTGGCAAGAAGAATTGGCTGACGAAGAAAAGCCTTGGTATTATGAGATTGCCAGGTATTGCAATGATCAGTCCTATCCTGAAGAAGCCACTGCAGAAGAGAAGAAAGCAATTAGAAGAGTGGCTTAACGTTATACTTTGGTTGGAGGTGTGCTCTACAGAAGAGGGCTCACCGGTGTTTTATTGAGATGCCTCGATGATGATGAATCTTGGAAAGTTGTGGAAGAGGCGCATTCTGGTGTGTGTGGTGGTCATGTGAACAGCCAGATGCTAGCTAAGAAGATTCTTAGGCTAGGTTTCTATTGGCCCACTCTAGAAGAGGATTGCTCTATCTACGTTCGAAGGTGTGTTAAGTGCCAACTGCACGCCGACAAAATTCATTCCCCTGCTTCTTCACTCCATCCTACTTCCTCCCCATGGCCTTTTTCCATGTGGGCTTTTGACATCATTGGACCTCTTGGTGACTCGAATCTCCTCACGAAGCAAAAATCATTCATCCTCACGGCAACGGAGTACTTCACCAAGTGGGCGGAAGCGGAAGCTTACGTGGAAATTAAAGCATCAACTGTCTGCAAATTCATCATGAAGAATATCATCACGAGGTTCGGCATCCTGAGCACCATCGTCACCGACAACGGACCTTAATTTATCTCTCAAGAGCTCAAGGAAATCTGCAGCAGGTATAACATTGCATTGCATCATTCTTCTCCCTATTATCCGCAGGGCAATGGCCAAGCAGAGGCAACCAACAAAACTTTGATCAAAATCGTTAAAAAGACGTGTGAGGCTAATAAATTTTCGGACTGGCCAGACAAGCTGGTTGAAGCTCTTTGGGCCTACCGCACTTCCATTCGCACTCCCACTGGGTAAACCCCTTTCGCCCTCACTTATGAGATGGAGGCAGTAGTCCCTTATGAGATTCTTATTCCCTCTCTGCGAGTACAATTGGATGAGGAACTTTCTATTGATGAACGTCATGATTCACTCCTTGCCCAATTGGAACTCCTAGATGAGAAGCGTCTGGTCGCCGCTGAGCATGCGCGCGTTTATCAAAATAGGCTCTCACGTTTTTACCAAAAGAAAGTAATTGAGAGAAAATTTAAAGTCGGTGAGATGGTAATCAAGAGAATTTTTGTTAAGTCGGGTGGCCCCCGCTCAAAACTCCAACCAAATTGGGAGGGACTGTTCGTTATAAAAGAGGTTTTTCCTGGCAATGCTTATAAACTAACCAATGCTGAAGGTGAAGAGTTAACTCACCATTGGAACGGTTTATATCTTAAGAAATATTACCCCTGATTTTCCAAAATCCAACAAAAAAAATGAATATTTCCAAAATCCAACAAAAACAAAAACAAAAAAATGATGAATATTCTTCAAAATCCAACAAAAAAAAATGAATATTTTCCAAAATCCAAAAAAATAGAATATTTGCCAAAACAAAGAAATTTCAACAAAAATAAACTAAAAAGGCTTTCAAAATTATTGCCATGGCACACAAAAGATCAGGGCCTGAAAGGTCAAAATTCAGAATTCATTTATCAGTCTTGGTAACTTAAAAATGGGGTTGATTCCCGCACACACTACACGCTTTATTCTTGAACTCAAGCAGTGCAAGATCTGATGAAAAGTCAAAAACCTGACTAAAAGTGAAAGATAATACCCGTTCTTTTCTTCTTCGGTCCATAAGGGAGGAAGGGAGACCTCGCGGCAGATGCGCCAAGCCTGTCTGCCGCCCTAGTAGGTGGAAGTCAAGGCCCAAAAGGGAGCAAATGCCACAAAAAAGCCCAAGTACAATTAGGTTTATTTTCATCAATGCAAATCAATTCCAAAGTGAAAGTCAAGTTATGAAAAGAAAAGCATGTCAAGAGGGCAAAGTCCCCGCAAGGAAAACCTTGGGCGTATGCGTGCATTATAAAGGGGCAAAAAAGGCAACAAATTTCCCTACGCCAAAGACCGAACCCCAACAGGCATAGGGCAGGGGAGGTAACTTTACCTTGAGCATCCCAGAACCCCTTATGGGCTTCCCTTATATTTTCTTCCATCCTTTCTATGTGGTAAAGTCACGAACTGGCAGGATGGTCAAGACGAACTTAAGAAATTGCACTGTGCGAAATCTCGAATATAAGTCAACTTCGAGCACGTCGACTCCCTTTTAATTATTCAAGAAAGATTAATGAATCCTAGATGGTGGCCGTGTAGGGCTCGCGATCTGGATAGCTTGTCAATCTTGTTTGAAACTTCATCTAATTCACGCCTTTCCCTAAGGCGTTATTAATTTAATTCACGCCCTTGTGAGGGTCATCTTTATGAAATTAACGCCCTTGTTCAGGTCGTCTTTTCACCAAATTCCAAGATCCTTTCAAAAGTGCACGCCGTCTGCGAGGGCGTCTTTCACCTGAGTCACGACCTAATCTAAGGCACGTTTTTCAAGAAAATAACAAAAAAATATAGAAAAATACATTCTTCGTCCGTATGCTTGCATTCTGCCTGTGCATATTTCTTTTGTTTGCATACGTGTGCTTGCATGATGCATCTCCCCTTTATTGGTTATTTCATTTTACCTTATTTGATTAAAGGCTTGGCCCCTTGACCCGTCATTAAAGTCAGAATATTGACACCCCTTGCTCGCCGGGCAAGGGGCCAAGTCGAACAGATGAATTAACCTGTGAAAACCGCAGCTGCAGATACAGGGCAAAGTATAGCAAACACGAGGAACGTGGAAAGGAAAAGTACACAAACACAACTCCACAACCACACAAGTGCTCAGGTAACAAAAGCTCAAATCTCCCATATATATATATCATCATGTCTATCATGTACAGGTGTGAGGGTGGAGGAGTACAAGTACAAAACTCTCAGCTCTCGCCTCCACCCTCCTCTACTCTCCTACTCTCAACCTCCTCCTCACCGTCCCGAGCTGGCGCTGGTGGAGGAGGCATAGGCCCCCGTGAAGAAGCCGGAACCCGAACGTGTCCCCCTGTCTCGCTCCTCTCTCGGAGGGAAGAACCCGCCACGAAGGTGGAGCTGGTGAAGGAGTACCCCGCAGCCCCTGCTCGCTCACGGCCTCGCTGCAACCGCTCCTCGGACACTCGCAGCCGCTCCTGAGAAAGGATCAACTGGGTCCTCGAGTCGGCTAGCTCTCGCTCCCGTGCTGCCGCCTGCTCCTGGAACCGAGCACGCTCCGCCTGCTGTAGCTCAAGGAACTGAGCACGCTCCGTCTGGTGCTCCGCACGCTCCCGGGCACGCTCGCGCCTCTCCAGCTCAAGGGTCACCCGCAGCTCCGCCACGTCCTGAGGAAGCTCCTCACGACGCCTCGCAGAACGCTCCAACTCTATGATCCGCTGCTCGCGGATCGCCAACTCGGTACGCGCCGCTCGCAGCTGTGCACTCTGGAAACAGGCAAACAAATCATCAAGATCGACAATTCAATGAAGCAAATAAACAACACATGGTTAAAGGTAAAACACTCACCTGCAAGGACGTAGCCTGCTGCCCCTCACAGACACAAGCAAGGGCGGCTCGGAGCTCCTCAGTCTGCAACACAACTTTTATCAGTACACAATGCCATATTTAATTAGTAAATAAACTGACTGAGTTTGAGTTCAGAATTTACCCGCGAGGCGAGATCCCGCTCTGCTGCCTCAGCCCGTGCAACCGCTCCAGCTAGCTGCTCTGATAGCGCAGTCACCTCCGCGCTAGGTCCCCTCAAGCTGCAGGCCTCACCTGGGTCTCTCCTCACCGCTCCCTGCTGGGCACGCTGCATTCATTAAGACCGTCAGTGGCTAATCATTAATTCAACAAAAATCCATTTGCATATAGGAATAATTTAAACACTCACCAGGGACTCCAGGTCTGCCCGTGTGGCGGCTAGCTGGTCCTCCAGGCCGTGTAGATGGGCCTGGGCATCCATCGCCGCTATGTCTCGCGCATCCTACATTCATCACATATTAGTTGCATAATAGACATGTATAAGCATCGGCATTTAGAAATAATTGCATTCATACATACCCCTAAGACCCTCATCTGGGGTCGGCCGGCGTATACCTCCCAGTAGTGCCGGAGGTACTCGGAGCTGTCAGTCGCGCGAGAGGTGACTCTGGTCCCGCAACGCTGCCAGTCGGCGTACTGCTCCTCAAAACGTACCCTCCAGTCGATCGCCTTGGTGCGACCGCGGGTCTTCTTACCAATCCCTCGAGGCTCCCCGACCTCGATCCATTCCTGGGGCAGGCCCAGGGTCCTCATCACCAACCTGAGCCGTAACGGCTCGATCTCACTCAAGCAGTGCAGCCATAGCTCATGCCCAAAGCGAGGTCGCCCCGATACGACCCAAGGTTGGCCCTCATCGGTCATATCCTCGTAAGGTCTCCACTGCACCTGCATTCATACATATCATTATCATTTCATCATAATCAATTCAAATCAACTCAAAAGAAATGCATATCATTTATTCATACATACCAGTGAGGGAGGGAAGTCGCGGAACTCTCTCCGTAGAACCCACAACTCGTAGTCGAGTGGGGCACCGAAGACGACTGGTAACCAACGTCGCGCCAGAGGGAAGGATCCCTCAGCTCCTGGCCGTGGGTCGACGTGCCCCATCGGCATGTACAAGTGGCTCCACACCTGCATCCATGCATTGCATTAGTAAGGCATTCATTTGCATGAAAAAAAAAAGAAAAAAAAGGGGGGGAAATAAATACCTGAATAAAAGGTGAGAAGCCGCTGACGGTCGTCTCACGTCCTGTCCCCATGGACAGGTCCGCCAGCAAGTGTGCCAGCAGCGCTGCACCCCAAGCATAAGTGCCAACTGTCTCCAAGTCCTCAAGGATGCCCAAGAAGCGGCAATTGATGACGTCGGCTTTCGTCCCCAGCAATAATCTCCCGAGCAGCAGCAGCAAGAACCTCCTCAGGTCTCGATCCGCTCTCTCATGGTCAGTCGGGTCCTGGCAGCATACCACTCTCACCCTGTCGGTCAGCCTCTGTGCAAACTCACCTAAGGTCTCCCCTGACCTGTGCCTGGCATCTCCTAAACCCATCACCGTAGTCAGGTCTATACGGAAGATGGTCCTACACTCGCTCGGTACCTCATAGACCATATCCATCCCTAGTAACCTCTGGGCCATCTCCGTGTAGTCAGGATAGGTGAACCCACTCACAGCCTCACCATCCACCCTCAACCCCGTAATCCTAGTCACATCCTCTAGGGTAGGAACCATGTGCCCCCAGGGCATCAGAAAGGACCGACTCACCCTATCCCAACGTTCCCGTAAAACCTGGATGAGTGCTAGGTCGGGTCTAAATGGCTCAATGGATAGGAAAGCCCCGAACCCCATAGCATCTACCCTAACCCTCTAGAAGTCGGGGAGACCCTGGTATGCTGCCCAGACCATGACCCATGAGATACGGGTCCTCATCAGCCCCTGCACGCATTAAAAGAGAAGAATTTTACTTAATTGTTTGGTTAATCATGTGTAATTGCATTTGGTTTTGCCTGGGCATTGATGTTTTGGAAGTCACGACCCTCCTCAGGTCGTTTCTTAGTAAATTCACGCCCCTAAAGGGGGCGTTCTTCTAAATGTGGTTTTAAGTAACATCCTGGCTGAGGGCGTTTTCATCTTTGAAACGCCTCTGTGTAGGGCGTGAACATGTTGTTAATTTCTAAAAATCCTAAAAGGTTTTCAAATCACGCCGTTGGCTGGGGCGTTTTCCATTTAGGACCGTTCAGTTTAAATAAAGAGTTAATGAAGAGACGCCCTCTGGTTTGGGCGGTTCCTGTTAAATCACGCCCTGGTGAGGGGCGTGGCTTTCATGATTTTTAGATAATTCAAATAAAAATGGCAGCATGCGAAATAATTAATGAAAACATTTAATGAGCATGGAATTAATGAAAAATCATAATTTTTGAAGAAACGACATGCTTCAGGGCATTTTTCGTGAAGGTTAATTAATTTTCAGAAAATAAAAGAAATTTACGCCCTGAGTCAGGGCGTTTCGTTTGTGATTAACGCCCCCATGGGAGGCGTTTCTTTTCTGAGTTGCAGGTTCCGTGCCCGAGGGCCATGAAAAATCAGGAAAAATAAAAATAAAATGAAAATAAAATAAAAAAAATGGAATTGGGGAGGGGGAACCTACCTTTTTGTGCTTCTGGGGTTGTGGCCGAGGCAGTGGCCGTCTGGGCCACCGGAGTTGACCCCGGGGAGCGACCGCCGCCGTGGGCGGTGGTCCACCATCTTCTTCCTCTCTCTCTTCTTCATCTTCTTCTTCTTCTTCCCCTTCTCCGTCTTCTCCTCCTTCTTCTGTTGCTGCTCCGTCAGCCTCGTCGCCGCCGGCCACCACCGGTTCTTCTTCAAAGGCCACGACGGCGAGTTCCTCCGCGGCGGCCACTTCTTCGGCGTGGGCAGCGTCGAGGTCAACGACCTCTGGGGCAGCTACCCTCTGGCGCTTGTGTCCTCCACCGGCCATGGCTAGGGTTAGGGTAGAGAGAGATTGAGGGAATGAGAGAGATGGGAGATTGAGAGAGAGGCTTCGGGGGGGTCTTCGGTTAGGGTTTGCAGAAGGGGGGAAATGAGGACGAGAGGAAGAAGAAGAAGAGGGCTGATGACTTTTGGGTTTCGAAAATAAGACACGCCCTAAGAAAAGGCGTTTCTAATGGAATTCACGACCAGGCCTTGGGCATTTTATAGATATAGACGACGTTTATTAGGGCGTTAATTTGTTTTGCATGGGGAACGATAACCGTCGTCAGACGCATTGAATGGGCGTTGATTGATGTAATGAAAGTCATCATTGCTGGCTTAGAGTAACGCCTCTGTTGAGGGTGTGTTATTCTTGATAAGTGACTAAGGAAGAGGCGTTACTTTTGATGATTCAACGATTATATTCTTTGGGGTTTGAACCTATTCACGCCTTTATTGAAGTCGTTAATTAAGTCGTGCCCTCTGGTGCAGGCATCAAATGTGGAAGATGGGCCGATTGAAACGCCTTGAGGTAAGGCGCCTTTCAGTTGATTCACGTCCTTCTTTGAGGCGTTATTTGCAATAGAAACGCAGGTTTTGGATGATTTTGATCATAATCACAGTGATAATTGGCTCAATCAGAAAGCAATCTTTATTATTTGAAAGAAAGGATTACAATGCCTAATGAGCCACCTTGGGCCTTAATTTCCTCAATGCTATCACATAATTTTTCCACTGTTCTTTGGCTTCTTCTAAGTCTTCTACAGGGTGATGAAGCTTGCTTAGCTTCCACAGAGCTTGAATGGTGATTGCCTCCTCTCCATCTTCATTGCTGCCTAGATCCCTTGATTTGATTGGAGGAAGATGGGAGATGTTTTCTAGCACTTGCCTTGGAAGCCCGAGCTGAGGAAGGCACCGGTGTGCATTGTACAAGACAAGCTCGGATGCGCCAATAAGTCGAAGGTCCGTGCCAATGGAGAATCTTGCGCGAAGTTCCTACATTTTGAATATACCCGGGGCACAAGTAAAGAGATTCTTTGGCATTACCTTTAAGTGTTCTCTCCACTCCGCCCTTTTCTTGATTTGAGGAATGCGGTTCGTCACTCTATTGCTTATTCCTAACAAGCCGGTTATATAGGAGAGTGGGCTCTTTGAAAAGATCCTTGACGATTGTTGGGCTTCATGGCATGGATCGAATTTGAAGTGGAGGTCAATCCAACTAGAGAATGCTAGCATGCACCCGTAGATGGGCCTTCCCATGGCCGCCGATGTGAGCCCGCTATAGAGATATGCTAGGATCGCCGGTCCAACTCTTTCTTCTTCCCATAAGTTCACCACTGCGCTCAATTGGGACTCCTCTAGAAAGTCCTCCGTGGATGGGAATAGGAGTGCTCCTGCTGAGCACACCACGAAGGCTTTGGTCACTCTTTCTATCTCCTCTTCCTCTTTAGCTTGATCCGCTCTCTTGTACACCCACGAGGCGAGCTTCAAAAGGTTAATTCCTTTAGTGACTTTGATTTGGTTCACTATATTTGGGCTAGGTATCAATGAGGTTAGCAATTCATGGGAGGAGATTGGCCTTGGCATGATGGCAATCTTTTCTTCTTCTCCGTGTTTCATCCTTTTTAAGCCTAAGATCAACTCTACTTCTTCCAGCAAGATAGTGGCCTCAAATGTGGAAAATAAGAAAGTATGGGTGGAAGGATGCCATGTTTCAATCAATGCTCCTATGGCAGCCCAATCAAGATGGATTTGGTCATAATGCTTAGCGTGGGTTATCAATCCTAAGAGATGCCATCTACCTACATATACCCTCATACCTGAGGTGAATTTGGAAAGTATGAGGGGCAACCACTTAACTTTTGTGAATCTTCTAGCCCCTGGAAGGTTAGGGTATTCCTGTGAGAAGAAAAACAGACAGAACAGAGGTATATATGAGCATATGAAGGGAATGGTTTGACAGAAGGGTTCTGTAAGAGATAAAAGAAGAAGAATAGGAACAGTACAGAGCAAAGAACAGAAGAACAGCTTACCTGATTCGAAGCAATTCGATTACTTATGTGCCCTTGTACTTCAGTAATTCTGGGAGTAGAGATCAAGGGTTTCTTCATCATCCTGTCCATCGCCACTGCAGGAAGAGTTTGAGCAGCAGTTGCAACCTGCAGATGAAGAAGAACAGAAGGCTTGGACGGCTGCAGAGAGAGATTCAGATGGTTTGTTGAAAGAAAGCCTCCCTTTTTATAAGGATTTGAAGAGTCCTAAAGAGTCCCGAAGATAAGTTTGATTAGGCTAAGGACTGTGTTCTTGATTTAGAAACGGAGGTTCGTGCTGAATTAACGACGTTGGTTAGGGCGTCGATTCTTAAATTGATGACCTGACTGACGACGTTTTATATTTAACGCCCTAACAGGGGGCGTCTTCTTCTAAGCTTCCGTTACTGTTTACGCCTTTGAGTACGGCGTGTTGCAAATGTTTAACGACCTATGGTCAGGCGTCTTTCATGCTGTTAACGCCCTATTCTTAGGCGTGTTTTATTGGCTTACGGATTTTTGACCTCTCCTTGCTTTTAATGAACTTAAGTGCTATTATTTTGGTAAAATTGTTTATGATTAAGCACTTATGATCATGTCATGTTCTGAATTGATGGATAAAAGCTAATAAGTTTCAAGTGCAGAAGTTTTGCAGGATTCGAGACGTTTGCACCACTCATGGGAGTAATATCTTGTCACCTTGTATCTGTTTCTTGTAAGCATTATTATTATATGATATCTACACTATTATAGTATATCAAGGACCTTGTGGTTCTGATGAACCTGAAATTCGAGTTCCCCTTCATCAAAAATGATGACGATTTCAGGAAAGTCTTGATCACACGGATAGGCCGTTGAGTTGTTAAAGGTTTGGGACAACGGTTCCACTTTCTGAGTTGATGCGCGGACAAACGGGCTTCGGCTTAGTGTTAGGTCAGAGATGTGGATTCTTGATCAGATCTAAATGGCTTAGCAAAATTATCCTTGATTATTTTCTATTTTAGTTTGTTTTAATCTTTTCTTTTAGCCCAGCATGCATCATGTAGGACTTTGAGTTTCATGCTGAAAATCTTCATATTATGGCAATAATGAAGTTCACTCGCTCTTGATTGAGTTGACATGAGATATTCCACTTCAAATCAAGTACTTCATTCTATTTGAAGTCGTTCAGGCTGATTCCTTGAAAGTGTCCCTTTTGTTGGATCTCTATCCCAATTCTCTTTATTTTTTTGCAAAATTTACCTTGGTTGTAGCACGTCCACATTGGCTGGTAATCACTCTCCAATGGTCTTTCCCTGTCGTGCCCACGCGCACACCCTTTATTTACTTAGTTTAATCTCCTTTTATGCAACAAATCGATGTTTCCTTGGAACCACTCAGAGTTGTTTCACTCAGAATCTTGAAAAGATTTCAAATGCTTAATGTTCTGAGGCGTGTCACATCACACCTTGGCGTCTCCTTATCAGTTCATTCCACCTAATTCCTTTCGTTACACTTCACTCCATTCTGTCTCACTCCCTTGCAAAGCAGACGCCAAGGCGGGGCAGCTGTAGACACGCTAAAATTGACGTTATGTTGATCAAATCTCATGTCATTATGTAAACACCCCAAGTGGACTTCAATATTCCTATAACATGAAGTTTTTCTATTTTTGTGAGTTTTATGCATTTTTCCCGCATTTTTCGTGATTCACGACCTAACGAAGGGCATTACTTTCAAAAGTCGCGACCTGTCATAGGGCGTTTCAAAAGAAGGGATGACCATAGGTGAGGGCGTCAATTCCTGGTATTATACGTTAATTTCTGGAATTATCTATTTTCAAAATAAAAAGCTTTTCCATAGTAACGTCCTACCTCAGGGCGTGTTTTTAAGCAACGCCGTTTCCTCAGGCGTGTTCCAAGAATTTCCAAACAAAGAAAGTTTTATTTCCAAAATTAAATCCAGGAAGAAACGGCCTTTCCTAGGTCGTGTTTCAGGAAACGTCCTGTGGCAGGTCGTTAATTCATAAATTGACGCCCTGGCTTGAGTCGTGTTTCATCCAGAGTCCTTCCTTTTTCCATCTTTCCCTCATAGTTCCCTACCATCCATGGGACTCTTGCTCGATCTTGATCCTTCCCTGGATGCCTCATTGCCTGTTCTTATCATTTCCTTGGTTTGATCATTCGATTGAAGCATTATAAAAGGAAATATCATTCGATCGTGAAAAGGGTTAACCGGGTTAAGCATTCAAAGCATTCGAAGTATTCAAAAGGTTGAACGCCTGCTTCCACTCCATCCCTCTGCATCAGGGGCGTGCTTCATCCATCCTTCTGCATCCGTTCAATACCTTCACGGCTTCCCTTTACTCTCGTCAGGAAGAGCAGGGCTATCGTGCTTATTTCATTTGTTTTCTAAGCATATTCATCATCACTGTCATCCTATCATTAGTTCTCTTATTACATTAAGTATCAGCATATCATATCCTTTCCCTAGTTCTCTTCTAGGGGTTTAAAAAAAAAAAGGTGCGCACGTTGATGTCTTTTCATCATTTCATGTTAGTTTTGGATTGATATTATAGCACTTTGGCTGATCCCTCTCTCTTTTGTTTGTTTTCATTGTCTTTTTTTTACAAGGTAATCAACTAAGAAGACCCACTTCATCGGCCGGCCGATTGAAGTTGGAGGAGGAAATCCACATCCATCCCGCATCCTAATTTCCATCAGGTACACGCGATCTCCTTTTCTTCTTATTGAGGTAACCCCTCTGGCGATCACATCATCTCCACCTTAGCACCTCGTGCTATTTTTATTGCATTCTTTTGCATTATTTATCCCATTGTCATATTTAATTTCCCCAACAAAAGAGCGGATTTTAATCCGATCTACACTTAGAGGACCTTCTCAAGGGCATAGCATGGCAATTAGAGATGACTAGCATGTTGACCCCTATGGTCGAACAACCTAGGAGCCTTAGCCTCCTACACCTATGCATAGGGTCTATCACCTCAGTTTGCACCATTGGTTGCTACACTAGCGACCTCCTTCTATTCCTCCCTACACCCGATGAGCCCAACCTTCTCCTCGATTTAGAGCTTCTTATCTCGGGTAGAAAGCCAAGCCCTCCACTCATGGTCGACCCACTTGTCAAGAACATTGGCCCAACTATCATGAAGAAGGATGACTTAGCACCTTTTAAGGATCTTGAGGACATGGAGTTCCTCCCCCTAGGTGACCCATTTTATGATCCATATGATCCATTCTAATGGGAGTCAAGGGACTCATATGACCCAACCATCTTACCAACCACCCACCCTTTCCTACCCTCACCCACCATATTGGGCCAAACCCACCTCATCCATGACCCGGGTTACACCTTGGGAGCCATGACCTTGGGCCACATATCCCTAGGTAATCAGGTTGTGTCCCACCCCAGGATGACCACCTTCTTAGATCCATTCGATCCTTTCCAATGGGAGTTCAAAGGT
Source organism: Amorphophallus konjac (assembly GCA_022559845.1). NCBI lineage: Eukaryota > Viridiplantae > Streptophyta > Magnoliopsida > Alismatales > Araceae > Amorphophallus > Amorphophallus konjac. The sequence goes on along the minus strand of CM040125.1, from coordinate 337,182,180 downwards.
TATCCCACACCTATACACATGGAAGTCACCTTTGGGAAAAGCATGCATGTGTCCAGGCTTACCATACCCCTTGGCATGAACACTATGTTGGGTCCATTCATTCATATCACCCACATGTCAAGTAGAAAGTATGAGTGGTCCATATTCGGATGTCATGGTCCACCTTCATTCATCATGGGTCTTAAGCATGTCAAAGGCATCTACGGATGTCCGGGTCCCCCAATATTTATCACCAATTTGTATGATAGGGCCACCTACGGGTGCCCCGGCCCACCTAGGCTAACCAAAGTCTACACTGCATCATTACACGATAGGTCTACTTTTGGTTGCCCAGGTCCACCCATCACCCCTAGAATATCTGCATTCACAACATTGCATAAAGAGATCCGCAAGCACATTAGCAAGAAGAATGTGACTTATAAAAGGCGAGCCGACTCTCATCGACGTCACCAAGAATTCAATGAGGGTGACTTTGTGATGGTAAGGACGGAGAGGCTCTCCCCGGGAGCCATCTCCAAATTAAGGCCACGTGGGGCTAGTCCCTTCGAGGTCCTGAGGCGCATTGGTGCAAATACCTATGAGTTAGATCTCCCCGAGGAATATGGGGTAAGTCCCACATTCAGTGTCGCCGACCTAGTGCCATACAAGGGACCCACGGTGGTACCTAGTGAGGATATTGAGCATATTCCCTCCGTTGAGAGAGCACCCACCCGTGAGGAGAGTCCACCAACCAAGAGAGCCCAGCGTGAGCGCATTGAACGAATATTGGATGAACAGGTCACTACCACCAGGAGTAAGGTATACGAGCGCTATCTCGGCAGGTGGATGGATCGGTCTCGTTCGGAAGACTTGAGGGCAGTACCACTTCTACACCCTCCAAGGAGGGAAGGACACTTACTCGACGGAGTCAAGTTCTCCGCACCCAGGGAGTATGATGGGGACATCACCTCCCATGCCCACGTTCACAGCTCGTCTCCTCGCCCCGGTTGCATCCGGCATGGTCTAGTCATTTAATTTTGAGTCCTATGTAATTTTTATTTGAGTCATTTGATGTATTTTCCCTTCTATTTGAGTCATGTTTCTAGGTCTTGTGTTCATTTCCCTAAGTTTGAGTGTCATTAGGTTGTCTAGTTAGCTATTGGGCCCAATTCATTGGGCTTGGCCCAAGGGCTCTCCCCTACCCCCTCGGTTATTTGTCATTGAGTCAATTGTCAGGGACTTTTGTAGAAATGTAGGTTTCCTATATATAGGACCCCATTCCCCCCCATTTCAACTTAATGAATCAATCAATGAAAAATTGCCATTTTGTGAGTTCTATCTTCATTTTTATGGTGGAGTGAATCCATTAGTGAGGTGAGAAGCCTTAGGGAGAGAATCCCACCCATCCCTCTCTTAATCTCTCTCCTTCACTCCCCTTTCTCTCTCCTCCACACCCAATTTCAAAAATTTTCTCTCTCCTCCCCTCCCAACCACCACTCTCTCACCTACCCCCATTAAAGGCCACTCCCCTTCCCCATACATCCCATTACTCCACCCCCTAGTCCCAAGGGAGCATCCCCAATCACTAAGCCACCCTCCAACCACCTCATCCCTTTCCCAAGCACCCTTCCCTCTCCCCCATGCATCCCTCCACTTCCCTAGGCCATTTGAATTCAAAAATCCCCTTCCCTCCACAGCCCTAGGGCGCCCAAGACCCCTCCCCTTTGGTTAGGGGAGGCCCCCTCTCATCCTCTCCATCTTCCCTTCTTCCCCTCCATCACCCCCACCGTCTACCATCTAGAGTAAGAGGACCTGTAGAAGACCTGAAGCTTACAGCAGCGACCCCAACCTCCTCCGGACGTTCCTAGAAGCCCAAGAGCCATCGTTGGAAGCGTCTGCCTGTCTTCTTCGCAACGGCAGTGGTCTCGTCCCCATCGGAGCTCGGTGCTACCCAGGAAGCCCATTCTTCCACGACTACGCAGATCTACCCCGGCAGAGGTTCTGAGCCGGAGAAAGAGCTTCACCACGACGAACCCAAGAGGAATCAGGCCACGAGCTCTTCTACAAAGTTTTTCCCCTTCCTGTCTACTTTCAGAATCAAGAAGCGGAACTCCATTCGGCATCATCTAGCAGGCGTTATCAATTTTCTCCCTCAGCTTCACAGTCTTGTTACCCACAGTCTGCACCGACCTATCAATAGTATTCAGAGTTCCCTGGTCCTCTCCGACATCATTTGGCCTCTCCGTCAGTTTTTCTGCGAAGAGGACTTGTCCAAGGTTCCAACGACTCCAACGGTGCTCGATTCTGAGTTCGGGAGCTATCGGGACATCCTCTGCAACCTGCTGTTGGAAACCAGGAGCTAGCTCTACAGAGATCCTGATCCGGAGAGAAAGCTTCACCATGACAAACCCCGGAGGAATCAGGCCACGAGCACTTCTGAAAAGTTCTTCCTCTCCCTGTCTACTTTCATAACCAAGATGCGGAACTCCGTTCGGCATCTTACAGCAGAAGTTACCAATTTTATTCCTCAGGCGTTTGACTCTACTTCCCACTATCTGCATCGACCACTCCTCACTTTTCTGAGTCCTCTGATCTTCACTGGCATCTTTTGGCCTCCCCATTTGTTCTTCTGTAGAGAGGACTCACCCACGGTTCCAACGGTGACTGATTTGGACTTCAGGAACGGTCGGGGCAGCCGCATCTTCCTGCTGTTGATAATCTGGTGCAGACAATCCGAGAATCAGCAACCCTGTTTGTGCTCCCGCCCAAGCCGGCAGAAACCTCTGAAGAAATTGGCAAAATTCAGAGGCACTCCTATTCCAGAGATGAAGAGATCCCCACTAGTCTCGCCCTCAGCAAAATTCCTGAGCAAGTTCTATAGCTGCAACACCGGCTATCTGTCCTTATCCACAGACAGCAGGCAGATTCGGTGTCATCACTTATTCCTCACTCTTTGCTTTGATTTCCCCTCCCCGCTTGGCCGGCTGAAGGCCCCTCCCTGCGTGGAGGTAGTATTGATTGTAATATCATTAACCCCCACCCCAAGGTCCCCCCTCCTGCGAGAGGTGTAGTGTTGTAATAGCTTAAACAGGTTAAGCTACCCCGGCGCGGCGTGTGGGGAACCCACGCTTCCCCGCTCGCCCTCGTCTCCGAGCGAGACCGGTTTCTTCAAACCGGTCGAGTGAGTGCTCCAAAACATTGCTCTAATTCATGCTTGTTCTTTCAATATTAGTTCATAAACTCCGCTGGCCGTGACGAGAGCCCGATCCTTAAGCTCATTGCTATAAGTGATCATCGTGGGAAGAGAGTGGAACCCGTGCCCTTTGGCACTTCGTCGGACCCTTGATTTGGGCAGCCATACCCTTGGGGACTCAAACCTTCACCTTGCTGGCCCTCTACCAGCAAGGGCCTAGCCCACACAACCTCCCCTTGGCATTGCCAAGTTACCCCCGGGTCTTAGTGAGCATCGGGTGAGCGGTTGCCATTATCGGTCCGTTTGGAATGCTTAATTGCGCTTGCTTGTTGAGTCCTAGATTGTGTCACATCAATTATTGAGAGGAAGAACAAAACCCTTATTGAGATGGCTCGGACGATGTTGAGCGAGAACAACCTTCCTAGGTACTTTTGGGCAGAAGCAGTTAACACGACATGCTACATCATAAACCTAGCCATGGTAAGACAAATCCTGAGAAAAACTCCCTATGAACTTTGAAAAGGTAAAAAGCCCAATATCTCTCATCTTAAACCATTTGGTTCTATTTGTTATATACTTAACAATGGGAAATCTGATTTGGGCAAGTTTGATGTTAAAAGTGATCGTGGAATATTTCTTAGGTACTCACTCAGCTCAAGAGCCTATCAGGTTTATAACCTGAGAACTCTTGTAGTAGAGGAAAGCCCACATGTCATTGTAGACGAGTCATTCAACCGGAACATTAACAAAAACTCAATTGTGCAGGATGAAGATGAAGAAAATGGTGAAAAAGAGGCACCGAAGGAATCACAAGAACAAGAAAATCATGAAGAAAGATTGGAAATGGAGAACCAAGGAAATCAAGAAGAACAACAACTCCCAAGACAATGGACGTTCCACAAAAGCCATCCAGCCGAAAATGTTATTGGAAACATAGAAGATGGAACGAGAACTCGCTCTTCAGTCAGGGAAGTAGACAATTTGGACTATATCGCTCTATTTTCTCAACTTGAACCTCACTCTGTTGATGATGCTTTAAAGGATAATTCCTGGATCTTAGCTATGCAAGAAGAACTGCACCAGTTCCAACGGAACAAGGTGTAGTTTCTCGTGCCACGTCCAAAAAACCACTCTGTGATCGGAACCAAATGGATTTTTTGAAACAAGCTAAACAACCAAGGAGTGGTAATTAGGAACAAGGTCAGGCTAGTAGCCAAAGGCTATAGCCAAGAGATAGGAATTGACTTTGAGGAGTCTTTTGCACCGGTGGCAAGACTTGAGGCAGTGAGGATTCTCTTAGCCTTTGCATGTCATAATGATATTAAACTTTTTCAAATGGATGTGAAAAGTGCATTTTTGAATGGTTACTGTAGCAACCCTGATAAATGAATATTGAAATAAAATTAAAAACATATATATTACAGAAGTAATACAGATAATAAGAATAGGGTTAATTAGACAAAATAAAACAAATTACAAATAACGCCTCTGAGTAAGGCGTTAATTTAAAAAGACACGCCTCTACAAACGGCGTGACTAAATAAAGGATGACCACACATGCGGTCGCCAACTCTCACGCGACCAAATAGGCAAGTAAAAGAAACGCCCATATCTTGGGCGTGTTTTAAAAATAAGGAATGCCCTTATACAAGACGTTTCTTAAGAAATGACCTGAACTAGGTCGTTAATTAAAGAATCGACGCCCTGACCCAAGGCGTTAATTCCATTCGGGAACCGTTCGACCCAGAGCTTATCTAGGGAAAGATCAACCTAATCTAGTAAGTGTCTATTAGAGTAAGGACTCTGTTAGGGATATACTACCCTCAATCAAACACTCACCCTAGTAGGACTCTACAAATCATATAAATATACCTGATCGATCAAACCCTAAACCATTTGATCGATCTACTGTTACACGGTAAGTGAAGAACATACGTTCTTCTTATTTTCTCTTGCTTCGGTTACATGAAGAACTGATAGTTCTTTATCCACTTTTTCTCTTACAGGTTAAGGACGCAGCAGTATAGGTGAAGAACAAGGTAACGTTCTTCTAATACCTCCTCTGTTCCGATAAGTGGAGAAATTAATATATGTTTCTTCTTTTTCTTATAGGAACCGCAGCGAGTTGGTGAACCGAAGAACAAGGGTTCTTCAACAAAAACCTTCTCTTCCTCCTACTGTGGAATTTCGTTACTGTTGAAGCAACAGAACTTCTATTCTCATAGCCCTCACGGTCATCTCCAAATCAACTCTTCAAGGTAGGATCTTCTCAAGTCTTGTAGCCCAAACTAAATATGTATATACAAGAAGCATCATGCATATCATGTATTAGTTTTATTTTAGTTTCTCGGACGTTGCTGGAATATTTTGAAAGAAACGCCCCTGTCAAGGGCGCTATTTTAAAAGATACGACCCTCACCAGGTCGTTAATTCAAATTATACGCCTTTTATACAGGCGTTAATTTCATGAACAACCGCATGTAATTAGTAATTGATCATGTTTAAAATTCGATAAATATGAAATATCAACTCTAATATCTTGCATGACTCTACCTGTAAATTCCTGTTAATTTTCTTGTCATAACCATGCCTCCTGTCTCTTGAAATTGTATTTCCTGAAATATTGTAAATTTCTTGAATTCACGACTTGGACAAAGTCGTTTTTCATATGTTAACGCCCCAGAACAGGGCGTGAATCTGAAAGCTAACGCCCCTTCCTAGGGCGTTTCTCTGTTAAAATCCTGGAATATATATTATGCAAAAATAGAATTAAATAGTAAGACAAATCCAAAGGCGTGTTTTAGATAAATCCTGAAAATTAATTATATTCTGTCAAATATGTAAATAATGAGACGCCTGCTACTATCGTTGTCAACTCTTAATAAACGCCCCTGACCAGGGCGCGTTTTAGTTAAATTACTGAATTATTGAAAATTCTGCAAAACGGAAAATATGTAAACGCCCTTCTGTTAGGCGTTAATTACTTGAGAAACGACTTGACCTAAGTCGTTATTTTACTGTAAAACTGATTTTTCACTGTCTCTGTTAACCGATGCTTTCATATGTTATATAATATATATATCGGCACTATTCTCCACTCCGTGAGTATAGTCCCACGTTTCATGTTGATTTATCGATCACACTCAACTCTCATTGACATACAAGCTCTCCATTGGACATTTCGTTCCTTTGGACTAGCGAGTTAGTCATAGAGACCTCCGTAAGACTCCTCGTAGCCTTGGATTCCCTCAAGGCCGACTGAACTGGTTGTACCCTAAAAACCCACTACACGATCCTTGCCATGTCAATCTAAAGAAACATGGTATACCGGCCCTTATGTTTATACAAAGAGTATATCATAAGAAAATTCTTAATGGGATGATGATATCATGCCATATCATGTCGTTCTTGTAAACCTCAATTCTATGATAAGAATGAGGGTATCTTACTTTGATATACTGTTCATGTGGACCTCAATTCTATATAAAGAATGTCCATACTGATTTGTCATGGTACCTAAGTTAAGAGAACCATATTCTACCTAGTTTTATCGATATCGTGATTATACCGTTATTACCGTCAATCTATGTCCTTTGTCATATTTTGGACTCTATTCTATCCAAGTTGTCATACATGTCTACAAGCTTGATTATTGAAATTCTATATTGGCTATATAAACAAGAGTGGATGTCAAAAATACATGATAAATGCCTGCGCATATAGAGCCCGATCTGGTCCTGGGAGGAGCACCCGAAAGTACTTGTGCCCATGAGAGTTAAAATGATAAGGTATCTGGCATTATACCGAGTACTTGACTTGCTTGATTGGACATTCCACACACATCTTGTACTTGAATCGTACTTGACTTGACATGAAATGCGTGGCCCGAAAAAGGGGTAATTTACTTGCTTGATACATGATAGCCAAAGTTCTTGACATGACTTGTTAAACATACTTGCTTAAATATCTTGAATACCCTTGTTATCTTGTTGAAAGATCATGATTACTCCATCTTATTTCCTTGATATTACATTCTCTCTATCTTGTCGTTTTATGCAAGCATGCATAGCTTTATTGCATTCATGAAAGATGTAATTACTTAAACCCCTTGCTAGTACTTGAGATATAATTTCCTACTGAGCGTTCGCTCATTCCGTTTATCCCTTTGTACTTTTCAGGTAAGTCCGACGACGATGGAAGTCAATCGGATGGGAATGGTCAAGAGTGAAAGTGATAGAGCTTCTACAAGTGTCGTCTAGTCTTCTCTATAAATTTCTTGAGTCAAATATGTATTCTTTTCCTTTTATTAAACAGAGTATTGGATTTGTAATAGTCTATCCATTATGAAATAAAGGATTGGGTTATCTTGCTATTTTACGCGTCTCTGTCTTTGTGTCGAATACACGACCACTCTGATTGACATGATTGATATAAACTCGTCGCGCATCTCCGGGTATCTTCCGCGCTCGGGGCGTGACAGTTTTTGTGGTATCAGAGCCTAAGGTATTCAATTCCTAGGAAAAACCCAAGTCCAAGGATAAGTTGAAACTTTAAACCAGTGAGATTGGGTAGAACCAAGGGTTAGATTTAACATAGTGTACGAGTCTTTAAATACGATCACGTACTAATATAGTTATTGTAATTGTAGGATAATGGCTGCCGAACGTGCTCAATGGCGCAACATGCAGCGTACCCTTCAAGGGATGACCCAAGTGCTACAACAGGTAGCACAAGGTGGTGCTCCACGAGCTGGAAGCTTACACCAAGCCTTTAAGAACATGAATCCCCCGAAGTTTATGGGATCGACCGATCCGGACGATGCCGAGCATTGGGTTCGGGAAACCGAACGCATATTCCGTGTCATGCAATGCACGGATCAGGACAAAGTTCTATTAGCTACATTCCAGTTAGAGAAAGATGCTAGATGCTGGTGGGAGTCTATTGAAGCAACCATAGATCCGACTCAAGTAACATGGGAAGAATTTGTGGAATACTTCAATGCTAAATATTTCTCGGACCGAGTCCAAGAAAAGAAGGCTGCGGAATTTGCTGCATTAAAGCAACGATTCTTATCATTAGCAGATTATGAAGCTCAGTTCTCCAAGTTGTCTAGATATGCTAAGCATCTTATTAGCACGGAGAAGATGAAAGCCCGTAGATTTCTTAATGGGCTTAGGCCCCACTATATTACTCAACTGGCGCCTATGGATATCCAAATTTATTCTGAGATAGTGCGCCAAGCTCAACTACTTGAAGATGCCACGGAACTATCTGATAGGATCCGAGGAAAGACAAGAAGGAACAAGTCACGGGTTCGGGTTCTTTCAAACCCAATTTCAAGAAGAGGCCCAATAATGGAGGTTCTTCCTCTCAAGACCATAAGTTCAAAAAGACCAAGCCTTTCTCTATCACAACTACCCCTTCTAATACAGTATGCAAGCATTGTGACAAGGCTGGTCACAAGACAGAAGAATGCTGGAGGAAATTAGGAGCTTGTCTCCGTTGTGGAAGCCGTGAGCATCGGATTCCCGAGTGTCCATTAATGAATGACCAAGCCGGCGATGGTAAACGCCCGGTGACAAAGAATGCTCGTCTTCATGCAATACAGGAGACCGAACCTGAAGAAGAAGGCGGATTAGTGGAAGGTACATTGAAAATTTGTTCCAAATATGCACATGTCTTATTTGATACGGGTGCATCGCATTCTATTGTTTCTAAGAAGTTTGCTGACCCATTACCTCTAGAACCGGAATGGATGAAAATAGTGTTGTCTACTCCTCTCGGAAACGAGACGGATATCACGCATCATTACCAAAACTGTGAGGTGTTGGTTCGAGGAAGGAATTTTCCTATTGATCTTATCTGCTTAGATCTAAAAGAATATGATGTTATACTAGGAGCAGATTGGTTATCTAAGTACCAGGCAACGGTTGATTGCCGTAATAGCAAGATTGTTTTCAAAGAATTTCCAGAACTGACTTATACTAGTCCTAAGAGTCGAAGCAAATCCCCTCTTATTTCGGCTCTTCGAGCAAGCAAGCTCGTCAGGAAGGGATGTGTATCCTTCCTTGCTTTTGTCACTGTTAAAGAAGCTAAGGAAACCAAGATAGAAGACATTCAGGTAGTGCAAGAATTTCCAGACGTATTTCGGAAGATTTGCCGGGATTACCCCCTCAAAGAGAAGTGGCCTTCACCATTGACTTAGTCCCTGGTGCTGGTCCTGTTTCAAAGGCACCATATAGAATGTCCCCTGCTGAACTCAAGGAGTTGAAGGAGCAGTTGATGGAACTAATCCGAAAAGGGTTTATTAGACCAAGTACTTCCCCGTGGGGAGCACCAGTCTTATTTGTAAAGAAGAAGGATGGATCCATGAGATTGTGTATCGACTATCGACAGTTGAATCATCTTACTATCAAGAACAAGTATCCACTGCCGAGAATCGATGAATTATTTGATCAGATTTCAGGATCCAAATACTTTTCCAAGATTGATCTCAGGTCGGGATATCATCAATTAAGAATCAAGGATGATGACATTCACAAGACCGCATTCAGAAGCAGGTATGGCCATTATGAATTTGTTGTTATGCCTTTTGGACTAACAAATGCCCCTGCTGCCTTTATGCAGTTAATGAATAGCATATTCAGGCCTTACTTGGATCAATTCATAGTAGTCTTCATTGATGATATATTGATATATTCCAAGACTAAGGAAGAACATGAAGAGCATTTGAGGATTGCATTGCAAGTCTTGAGGACAAATCAATTATATGCTAAACTCAGCAAATGCGAGTTCTGGCTTGAAGAAGTGGCTTTTCTCGGACATGTCATATCAAAAGATGGATTATCAGTAGATCCGTCAAAGGTTGAAGCTGTAAGAAACTGGGAAAGACCCACTAATGCAAGCGAGATCAGAAGTTTCTTAGGTCTTGCAGGATATTATCGGCGATTCATCAAAGATTTCTCTAAGATCGCCGTGCCCCTTACAAGGTTAACTCGCAAGGAGATCCGATATGAATGGAGTGAGGAATGTGAAAGAAGTTTCAAACTCTCAAAGATCATCTCACTACAGCTCCGGTCTTAGCTCTACCAATAGAAGGAGAGAAATTCGAGGTCTACACAGATGCTTCTGGCATTGGCCTCGGATGTGTCCTAATGCAACAAGGAAGGGTCATAGCATACTCTTCACGTCAACTGAAGAAGCATGAGGAGAATTACCCCGTCCATGACTTAGAACTGGCCGCGGTGGTATTTGCCCTAAAGATATGGAGACACTACTTATATGGAGTGCAGTTTACTGTATACTCCGATCACAAGAGTCTCAAATATCTATTCTCACAAAAGGAGCTAAACATGAGACAAAGACGCTGGCTAGAATATCTCAAGGACTTCGACTTCAATATACAATACCATCCCGGAAAGGGTAATTATGTTGCTGATGCCCTTAGTCGAAAGCCGAGAGCAATGATAGCCAATTGTATGATACAAGAATGGAGGTTACTTGAACAATTCTCCGAGCTCAATATAAGCTTGGACACGGAATCCAAATTTATTACATTATCTCATGTAAGCATACAGTCAGATTTATTATCTGAGGTACAAGCACTTCAGAATGATGATCCTATATTAGTGGAAATCAAAGGAAGATTAGAAGGACAATCTGACTTTCAGGTAGCTTCTGATGGAAGATTATTGTTCAAAGATAGAACTTGTATACCCGACTGTCCGGAATTAAAGAAGAAGATCTTAGATGAAGCTCACCGATCAAGGTACACTATTCATCCTGGATCAACCAAAATGTACCAAGATGTAAAGAGGAACTTTTGGTGGCCCAAAATGAAAAGAGAAATAGCGGACTATGTATCACGCTGTCTCACCTGCCAACAGGTCAAGGCGAACACCAAAAGCCTGCTGGAAAACTACATCCTCTAGATATTCCTAAGTGGAAATGGGAGGATATTGGTATGGACTTTATCATGGGTTTATCTAAATCAAAAGGAGGACATGATGGAATCTGGGTTATCATTGACCGATTAATTAAATCGGCACATTTCATGCCAATAAAAAGCTGATGGTCAATTGATGTGCTAGCTGCACTATACATCAAGGAAATAGTCAGGATACATGGAATTCCTGTCTCAATCGTGTCTGATAGAGATCCCCGTTTCACCTCTCATTTTTGGAAGGGATTACAACATTCATTGGGAACAAGGCTCAACTTTAGTACTGCTTTCCACCCACAAACGGATGGTCAGACCGAGAGAGCTAATCAAGTTGTTGAAGATATGCTTAGAGCATGCATCATTGACTTTGGAGGAAGCTGGCATGATCACTTGCCATTAATTGAATTTGCATATAACAACAGCTACCAAGCTAGTATCCAAATGGCACCTTTCGAAGCTTTATATGGAAGGAGTTGCCGATCACCCTTATGCTGGAACGAAGTTGGAGAAAAATAACTGTTAGGTCCAGACATGGTAAGGGATACAACTGAGAAGATACAAGTAATCAGAGAAAGATTGCAGGTTGCTCAGACGAGACAAAAGGCTTATGCTGATACAAGAAGGAGAGATCTTGAATTTCAAATCGGAGATCATGTATTTCTCAAGATATCGCCTGGACGTGGCATACGAAGATTTGGTGTTAAGGGCAAGCTTACGCCAAGATTCATCGGACCATTTGAGGTACTTGAAAGAGTTGGCGAGGTTGCTTATCGCATCGCGTTACCTCCTCAATTGTCCGAGGTACATAATGTATTTCACATATCCATGTTGAAGAAGTATGTGCACGATCCATCTCATATTATTGAACATGGAGATCTGGTGATCCAGAAAGATCTCACCTATGAACAGAAGCCTATGAAGATCTTAGATCGAGAAATACGAGCTCTAAGGAATAAGGTTATTCCCATGCTCAAGGTGCAATGGAATAAGAATCCTGAACACGAAGCGACATGGGAGACCGAGGAATCTATGAAGAAACGATTTCCCGAGTTATTCTAAGAGGTATATGTTCTACACTCTCCACGTGTATAATTATATATATTGAATTTGGGGACCAAATTCTTTTAAGTGGGGGAGGGTGTAGCAACCCTGATAAATGAATATTGAAATAAAATTAAAAACATATATATTACAGAAGTAATACAGATAATAAGAATAGGGTTAATTAGACAAAATAAAACAAATTACAAATAACGCCTCTGAGTAAGGCGTTAATTTAAAAAGACACGCCTCTACAAACGGCGTGACTAAATAAAGGACGACCACACATGCGGTCGCCAACTCTCACGCGACCAAATAGGCAAGTAAAAGAAACGCCCATATCTTGGGCGTGTTTTAAAAATAAGGAACGCCCTTATACAAGACGTTTCTTAAGAAACGACCTGAACTAGGTCGTTAATTAAAGAATCGACGCCCTGACCCAAGGCGTTAATTCCATTCGGGAACCGTTCGACCCAGAGCTTATCTAGGGAAAGATCAACCTAATCTAGTAAGTGTCTATTAGAGTAAGGACTCTGTTAGGGATATACTACCCTCAATCAAACACTCACCCTAGTAGGACTCTACAAATCCTATAAATATACCTGATCGATCAAACCCTAAACCATTTGATCGATCTACTGTTACACGGTAAGTGAAGAACATACGTTCTTCTTATTTTCTCTTGCTTCGGTTACATGAAGAACTGATAGTTCTTCATCCACTTTTTCTCTTACAGGTTAAGGACGCAGCAGTATAGGTGAAGAACAAGGTAACGTTCTTCTAATACCTCCTCTGTTCCGATAAGTGGAGAAATTAATATATGTTTCTTCTTTTTCTTATAGGAACCGCAGCGAGTTGGTGAACCGAAGAACAAGGGTTCTTCAACAAAAACCTTCTCTTCCTCCTACTGTGGAATTTCGTTACTGTTGAAGCAACAGAACTTCTATTCTCATAGCCCTCACGGTCATCTCCAAATCAACTCTTCAAGGTAGGATCTTCTCAAGTCTTGTAGCCCAAACTAAATATATATATACAAGAAGCATCATGCATATCATGTATTAGTTTTATTTTAGTTTCTCGGACGTTGCTGGAATATTTTGAAAGAAACGCCCCTGTCAAGGGCGCTATTTTAAAAGATACGACCCTCACCAGGTCGTTAATTCAAATTATACGCCTTTTATACAGGCGTTAATTTCATGAACAACCGCATGTAATTAGTAATTGATCCTGTTTAAAATTCGATAAATATGAAATATCAATTCTAATATCTTGCATGACTCTACCTGTAAATTCCTGTTAATTTTCTTGTCATAACCATGCCTCCTGTCTCTTGAAATTGTATTTCCTGAAATATTGTAAATTTCTTGAATTCACGACTTGGACAAAGTCGTTTTTCATATGTTAACGCCCCAGAACAGGGCGTGAATCTGAAAGCTAACGCCCCTTCCTAGGGCGTTTCTCTGTTAAAATCCTGGAATATATATTCTGCAAAAAATAGAATTAAATAGTAACGCCCCTTACAAAGGCGTGTTTTAGATAAATCCTGAAAATTAATTATATTCTGTCAAATATGTAAATAATGAGACGCCTGCTACTGTAGTCGTCAACTCTTAATAAACGCCCCTGACCAGGGCGCGTTTTAGTTAAATTACTGAATTATTGAAAATTCTGCAAAACGGAAAATATGTAAACGCCCTTCTGTTAGGCGTTAATTACTTGAGAAACGACTTGACCTAAGTCGTTATTTTACTGTAAAACTGATTTTTCACTGTCTCTGTTAACCGATGCTTTCATATGTTATATAATATATATATCGGCACTATTCTCCACTCCGTGAGTATAGTCCCACGTTTCATGTTGATTTATCGATCACACTCAACTCTCATTGACATACAAGCTCTCCATTGGACATTCCGTTCCTTTGGACTAGCGAGTTAGTCATAGAGACCTCCGTAAGACTCCTCGTAGCCTTGGATTCCCTCAAGGCCGACTGAGCTGGTTGTACCCTAAAAACCCACTACACGATCCTTGCCATGTCAATCTAAAGAAACATGGTATACCGGCCCTTATGTTTATACAAAGAGTATATCATAAGAAAATTCTTAATGGGATGATGATATCATGCCATATCATGTCGTTCTTGTAAACCTCAATTCTATGATAAGAATGAGGGTATCTTACTTTGATATACTGTTCATGTGGACCTCAATTCTATATAAAGAATGTCCATACTGATTTGTCATGGTACCTAAGTTAAGGGAACCATATTCTACCTAGTTTTATCGATATCGTGATTATACCGTTATTACCGTCAATCTATGTCCTTTGTCATATTTTGGACTCTATTCTATCCAAGTTGTCATACATGTCTACAAGCTTGATTATTGAAATTCTATATTGGCTATATAAACAAGAGTGGATGTCAAAAATACATGATAAATGCCTGCGCATATAGGGCCCGATCTGGTCCTGGGAGGAGCACCCGAAAGTACTTGTGCCCATGGGAGTTAAAATGATAAGGTATCTGGCATTATACCGAGTACTTGACTTGCTTGATTGGACATTCCACACACATCTTGTACTTAAATCGTACTTGACTTGACATGAAATGCGTGGCCCGAAAAAGGGTAATTTACTTGCTTGATACATGATAGCCAAAGTTCTTGACATGACTTGTTAAACATACTTGCTTAAATATCTTGAATACCCTTGTTATCTTGTTGAAAGATCATGATTAGTCCATCTTATTTCCTTGATATTACATTCTCTCTATCTTGTCGTTTTATGCAAGCATGCATAGCTTTATTGCATTCATGAAAGATGTAATTACTTAAACCCCTTGCTAGTACTTGAGATATAATTTCCTACTGAGCGTTCGCTCATTCCGTTTGTCCCTTTGTACTTTTCAGGTAAATTCGACGATGATGAAAGTCAATCGGATGGGGATGGTCAAGAGTGAAAGTGATAGAGCTTCTACAAGTGTCGTCTAGTCTTCTCTATAATTTTCTTGAGTCAAATATGTATTCTTTTCCTTTTATTAAACTGAGTATTGGATTTGTAATAGTCTATCCATTATGAAATAAAGGATTGGGTTATCTTGCTATTTTGTGCGTCTCTGTCTTTGTGTCGAATACACGACCACTCTGATTGACATGATTGATATAAACTCGTCGCGCATCTCCGGGTATCTTTCGCGCTCGGGGCGTGACAGTTACATACAGGAGGATGTGTATGTGGAGTAGCCTCTAGGATTTGAAGATCATGCATGTCCAGACCATGTATACAAGTTAGACAAAGCACTTTATGGTCTGAAGCAAGCTCCCCACGCCTGGTATGAAAGGCTAAGTTCGTTCCTACTTGAAAATGACTACAAACGAGGTAACATTGACCAAACCCTGTTTACCAAGTCGATTGGTAAGAAAATTTTAATTGTTCAACTATACGTGGATGACATCATTTTTGGTTCAACCGATAATACCTTGAGTGGGAATTTTGCAAAATTGATGCAAGGTGAATTTGAGATGGGTTTGATGGGAGAATTGACTTTCTTCTTGGGTTTGCAGGTCAAGCAAATGGCGGATGGAATTTTCATAAGTCAAAGCAAGCATGCTCAAGAACTTTTAACGAAGTACAATTTCAGCAAGGTGAATTCACAACCAACGCCCATGTCCACCTCCATCAAGCTCGATCAAGATGACAAAGGTAAATTCGTGGACCAAAAACTCTTTAGAAGCATCATAGGGTCATTATTGTATTTGTCTGCCAGCCGGCCTGACATTCAATTTGCTGTGTGTTTGTGTGCAAGATTCCAATCAAATCCCAAAGAGTCACATATGTCAGCCGTGAAACACATATTTAGATATATTGCTGGTTCAGTTAATTTGGGTCTTTGGTTTCCCTATAATTCAAGTTTTGAGTTAATCACATATTCTGACACTGATTACGTAGGTTGTAAAGTGGATTGAAAAAGCAAAAGCGGCTACTGCCAGTTTCTTAGGGGATGCATGGTCTCATGGGCCTCCAAGAAATAAAATTCAGTAGCATTATCAACCGCCGAAGCCGAATATATGGCTCCAGATAGTTGTGTTGCCCAGGTGCTATGGATCCAACAACAATTGATTGACTTTGGCATCTCCTTGAAAAACACTTTAATTTTGTGTGATAACACCTTGGCAATCAATTTATCAAAAAATTTAGTACATCACTCTAGAACAAAGCATATTGAAATTAGACATCATTTCATACAAGATCATGTTAGTAAGGGTGATGTTGAAATAAACTTCATTGAAACCAATAATCAAATTACCGACATATTTACCAAACCTCTAAATGAAGAAAAATTTACATCCTTTAGAAGAGAATTAGAGGTTTGTAGGGTAGAGGAGTCTTACTCATGAGCTTCTGCATTTTGCATTACACTTAGTGTATTAGTTGATTGCATGCATATTTTGCACCTGTGTTCATAAGATTACTTGGTATAAAACGGTGAATCGTGGAAGGTGGACTAAGTCCACCTGAAAGCATTCATTGTGCGTGAGAAAAGATTCCGCCTTTGTACCAAGAATCAATATGTCTTGCACGCATTTGCATTAAATAAGTCTCCTTTTTCATGCATATGCATCATGTTGCTTGAATTGCAATAAATTGAATTGTGTGAAAAACCATCCTCTGCATGAACTGCATTTCTTCTACTTAAGTTGTATGAACCTCTTCATTGTTTTGTCACCTTGAATACACACAAGTGCATCCCAATGGAGCTGAATAATCAAAATCTATCTTATGGAGAGGTTGGAAAATAAGCGTCAAATGCAATATTCTATTTCTTTGAAATATTCTCCCCAATTGATTCAAGCCTCATAAATCTTATTTTCCTTGACTTTTGTATATTTCAATCATTAGGGAATTAGGCCTAACTTCCTTGGAACTCCAAACATCATATTCTGAAAATTTCCATTGAAACAGGGGAAGAGTCGACCCCCGAGCTCACGGGTTCTATCTGGGGCTGAGTGTTACAAGGGTCGACCCATAGGGTCGACCCATTCCGGTTCACCGCGTTCGACGTGGAACGGACCAGTACGGAAGGGGTTTCTTCGACCTAATGCTAACCCCTCATCCCTATAAAAGATCTCTAGCCCCCTTCTAAGGCCAGCCACCACTTCTTTCAAGTCCTAAAACCCTTTCTTGCAACGCAAAAATGTCCAAGACTTCAAGCTGAGCTCTCAGCGGTGGCTCTCACATTTTTCCTTGATCTGCGTCCAAAAGCTCTCTTCTTCATCCCAGATTTGCTGAGGAATGCCGTGGTGTGTAGAGAATCTATACTTCTGAGTTAATGGCTTCCTATTTTCAAACCAACAAGTCTAGAAACTCGTCTAGGGTTCTTATTTGTTTGTGATTTAGATGGTCCCAAAGAGACGTTCCACTCGTCAGGGGGAGGAATCTAGACGAGCAAGAGAACTGAGGTCAAAGGGCAAAGAGCTCGCTCACCCGGAAACAAAGCAATGGATAGAAAAGTTCTCCGCCCTCGTGCGGTAGACTTTGAGAATTTGGTTTAATATTTACCAGGTTTAGTGTACATTATCAACAGTCAACTACATCTTGATCATTTCATCTCCGCACACCGTCATGTATATCACACTTTAGTACACCAATTCTATGGGAATATGACAGTTAAAGATAACAAGTAGTGATGGGGACATCGAAGCAAGACCGTCCACATTTTGTTTACATTTATGTCCTTTCATATTTGTATGTATACCCTTGTGTTATATGGGTACGCAATTGTAGGTCTTAGTGGGTTTATATGTAAAATTCCAGTAGGCCCAAGCAAGGGGGGCTCTCAGCCCTTTCCCATTGGTCCATGTCATTCATGTGGGGCTAGTCAACCATCCTAGGTGGCCATCTAGAAGGGTTGAATGCCAATTGACCACATGGGAGACAAAGGGGGTAAATTTTCCAAGGTAGGCTACCTACCCTTTCCAACTTGTCCCCTCTTGGTCAAGGGGGCGCCCCTCCCCTTATTATTTTATTGTTTTTTGTGTGTTTATCACACTTAATCCCAGCCTTTCATTCCACAACCCTAGATCCAAGGGTCTACATTTGATTAGATACATAGCATATAAAAGGTTGTATTTTCCATTTGTTGGCATTAATGAAGAGAAAATTGTTGGAAAATCAAGAGTGCTTCTTGTGCCCCTCCCATCTCCCCTGGTGTTCATGTCCTCCAACCCCCAATTCTAGAGTGGTTTCATCTCTATCCCCTCCCCTCAATCTCTGGTTGTGATCTGTTCCGCCGCCGCCGCCGTTCGTGCCGCCATCGGACCGCCATCGAGCCACCGTCGAAGTTCTGTCTTTAGCCAACAGCAGCCCCTTCCAAGAAATTCTTCAGTCAGCCCCGAGATCTTCTTGCTCTAAATATTTTATGGTGTGTTCCTATCTTCAATACCCACCACCAAAAAAAAACTCCCGTCCAAATTCCATCATTTACTATTTTTCAAATTTCGTGTGTTTCTGTTTCTCAGTTCTGTCCAGTTTCAGATCTGTGTGACAGCACCCCTGTAATCCCCCCCTTCGACCATCGTGTTGATTTTTACAAGCACCCCCAATTTTATTAGATGTTCTTTCCACCGTCCCCTCACTCCATGAATTTTCCTGATTTTTGATCAGCCATTCATCCATTTTTTGTAATTCGTTTTCAGAGCCATCTACAATGCTGTCAGCCAGTTTCCAGATCCGAATCACTGCTAGTATACAAATCATAACAATTCGTGGCCACCTCCAAACCTGTTACAACAAATATTTCCGTCTTCCTTGTTCAATTTCCTACAACTTTACTGAAGAACACAACTTCTGAATCGGATGTCTACCTATTAGTCAACGTCGGTTCTCAGACAAGTTCCCTGTTGATCTGAGAATTCGGGCACTGTACAACAGAAGCTTTCAAAATTCGCCAACAAGAAGTAAAAAGCTGGTTATTTTTTTGTAATCCCATAGGGTTGAAGCCCTTTGAAGGATCTTTCCAACGGCACTAGTTTCGTGTCGATCCGACATCGGGGCTGATCGCAGCGTCCGTTCTCGCCGGAGTGCCCGCCTGAAAATAGAATCGGCAGATCCGCGGCCGGTTATTCCGATCGGTGCCGATCGGAGCCACCCGGCCTCCGGCCGATGAACCAGCGCGCCTCCACTCCAGGGAGCACTCACCCAGGCATCCTCTACTACAGTGGTGCCACCGGGTCCGACACGGCCCCTCCGGACAGCACGTGGGCCCCACAGTCACAAGTTCGGGTGCTACCGAAGAGACGCGAGAAGCCGCCCGTCAACACGAATTCGGTCCTCCCGGGCCCATTTGTGTAGCCCTTTACCTCCATGCGTGGAGTGGGCAGTAATTCATTGCTGT
This sequence comes from Amorphophallus konjac, assembly GCA_022559845.1. Taxonomy (NCBI): domain Eukaryota; kingdom Viridiplantae; phylum Streptophyta; class Magnoliopsida; order Alismatales; family Araceae; genus Amorphophallus; species Amorphophallus konjac. Next base: position 337,162,632 of record CM040125.1, on the reverse strand, counting down.
AATCTTCATGTATTAACTGTTCTGGGAGCACGGTTTTCGGCCGGGTCCGTCTTCCCCACGCCGAGCGCGTGGAGGTATCGCATTCACTCCCTTACTTGGCATCTTGCTTTATCTCATATATGCTTTATATGTCGCTGCTAGAGAGCATGTTTTAGGACCTAGCTCGCTATATTTTTTATATCACCACTACTACGAGAGAGAGCGTTATCGTCCCGTGACCCGATCCGGGCACGAAAGTGCGAATTGACCACCCTAGCTCTTGCCGGTTTCTCAACCGTGCACGTCCGACGCTTCCCTCGTTAAGGGACAATCACGAGTTCACCTAGAGTCTGAGGACTGCATTCCTCATTCGAGTCGTGTCCGTGGTCCATCCCGCATCAATTTGGTATCAGAGCCAGGTTAAGTCTAGGGTGTCAAAAAAAAAGAGTGTCATTTAAGTCTAAGTGTCTAAGTCGGTCGTAGGAGTTGCATTTGCATACCATTAGTCGGTATATCAAAAGGTGTTGTCCGAACGTTAGGCTACGCCTATCGGGAAGGCCGCACACTTGTGTGAGTGATCTTCGGATCGGTTTGCTCCGCCACGTACCGAGTCTTGGTCGTCATGTCTAGGGTTGTAGTCCATTGTCTAGTTGGTTTATCTACTAGTGTCGGTATGGCCATCCTCTAGCTTCCCCGTGTCCCATGGATTACCAAACACCCGGATCTTATCCATGGTGGCGATACTATCTCAAATGGAAGGACCACCCGAACCACCCCACTAGGCCCGAAACCCGGGACTTCTACCGGTCCGATGACCCAGGTGACTACCTAGAGTGGGAAGCCATTATGGACGACTACTTCGAGGTGTACAATATGTACGGGCCAATGCAAGTCGATGTCGCCAAAGGGTGACTTTTTGGTGAAGCCGCCGAAACTTGGAGGGACATCAAATATTAGAGGGAGGAAAGGAATCTAAGGCCCATCGAGTCATGGTGGGAAATGAAGAGAGCGCTTAGGAGGGTCTACTTTCCCCGCCCACCTACCTCCAACCACGGAGGTCATACCACTCATCAACCCCACCAACTCACCCACAATCAAGTGGGCCACACCTCTACCCAATCCCACCCCTTCACCGTCGTCCAAGGTGACCCCAATCTAGTGGCCCGCCCAGTCACCTCCAACCAGCCTCCCCTTGGCACCCCCATCCCAACCCACTCAAGTACCTCCAACCGAGTGGAAGCCCCGCTTATAGCCGAGCCTAGGACCACACCTAGGCCGAGGGACGAGGAGCGAGTCCACCCCAAGGTCCCTACCCCAACCCGCTCCTTTGAGGAATTCAAAAAAATGATTTCGGATTTGTTGGAAAGGATAAGAGCTTCTTCACCCTCGAGAGCTCCAATGCCACCACCCTCTACGTCCGAACGTGATTCGGAACCATCTCATTTGGAGCCACCAAGGCCCGAGCCACCCATATTTCTAACGGGTACACTATACATCACAGAGCCGCTTTTTAGTTGGCTCAAGGATGGCTTGGTCCCACCTCCCTTTCCATCCATGGACCCCATCTTCCCTTTAGTGCTGGTCAACTCCTTCCATACCACATTTCGATCTAGTCACCATGTTGACACATTGGACGATCTTGTCATGGGATTAGATTCACAATGGAAGTTGACGCATCTTTTGGCGCGAGGCTTTGACCAACCCGCTAGTCTTAGCTTCACCCATCCGGCCTTCGGGTCCATTACCTCCGAGTGCATCGTGGGTTGCGTCACCACGGAGGTTCTTCTACTTCTCCCGCTACCGGACGAGCCCGAATTCATACCCTTTTGTCCGAGGGAGGAATCATACTTCTTGCCTACGATCCCCGTCCAACCCGTCACAATTCAAGAAGGTGACTATCCACACCTTCAAAACTTCTACACGTGGGACCTTGACTTGTGGGAACCCACCACAAGGGGTCATACCTTCTTTGATCCCTTTGACCCATTCCCTAGTGCATCCTTAGACCCTCCATATATACTTCACTTCTTAGAGGGAGTCCACTATCACACTCCTACCCCACGGGCCGGGTCATCTACGCCCACCAAGCCCGTACACCTACAAGATACACCATCATTTAGGGGTAATACTCCTGGTCCTCCCACATCCACATCCCATATGCATGCATGGCCCACCTTAGGAGGTCTGGGATTTTCGCATGATGTCAACCACCGGTTACGTCACATGCATGCATGGCATACGTTCGGGTGTCCTAGTCCGCCGTCATCCATGTACGGGTCGGACTAACCATAGATTTGTCTAGAGTCATGCATGAGTCTGTTTCTTATTTGTGTGATTTGCATATGTGTGTTAGTGCATGGTGAGTCTGCATGTGTCTTGTGTACGCTCGTTGTCGATCTCTTATGAGTAAGAGGCGAGTGGACTCGCTCGATGAGTATGGGATCGGTTCTATATCTATACCCGGATCAGTCACCTACAGGGACCCAACGGTGATTCCTAGTGAGTCTTCGAGCCGCCTCCTCTCCTTTTGCGAGTGTCCCACCCGGAGTGTCCACCTCTAGCCCACAGCAGCTTGTGCATATCGAGTATATATGGAATGAGCAGGTGACGATCACTTGGAGTGTAGCATACCCGCGCTACTTGGCACGGCGACGGATCCGCCGGAGTACTCGAGCATCCATACCCCTACTCGACGGGGTCGAGTTCCTCCCACCCGGGGAGAATTGATGGGGACATCGAAGCAAGACCGTCCATATTTTGTTTGCATTTATGTCCTTTCATATTTGTATGTATACCCTTGTGTTATATGGGTACACAATTGCAGGTCTTAGTGGGTTTATATGTAAAATTCCAGTAGGCCCAAGCAAGGGGGGCCCTCAGCCCTTTCCCATTGGTCCATGTCATTCATGTGGGGCTGGTCAACCATTCTAGGTGGCCATCTAGAAGGGTTGAATGCCAATTGACCACATGGGAGACAAAGGGGGTAAATTTTCCAAGGTAGGCTACCTACCCTTTCCAACTTGTCCCCTCTTGGTCAAGGGGGCGCCGCTCCCCTTATTATTTTATTATTTTTTGTGTGTTTATCACACTTAATCCCAGCCTTTCATTCCACATCCCTAGATCCAAGGGTCTACATTTGATTAGATACATAGCATATAAAAGGTTGTATTTTCCATTTGTTGGCATTAATGAAGAGAAAATTGTTGGAAAATCAAGAGTGCTTCTTGTGCCCCTCCCCTCTCCCCTGGTGTTCATCTCCTCCAACCCCCAATTCTAGAGTGGTTTCATCTCTATCCCCTCGCCTCAATCTCTGGTTGTGATCTGTGCCGCCGCCGTCGCCGTTCGTGCCGCCATCGGACCGCCATCGAGCCACCGTCGAAGTTCTATCTTAAGCCAATAGCAGCCCCTTCCACGAAATTCTGCAGTCAGCCCTGAGATATTCTTGATCTAAAAATTTTATGGTGTGTTCCTACATTCAATCCCCACCACCAAAAAAAAAATCCCATCCACATTCCATCATTTACTATTTTTCAAATTTCATGTGTTTCTGTTTCCCAGTTCTGTCTAGTTTCAGATCTGTGTGACAACACCCCTGTAATCCCCCCCTTCGACCATCGTTTTGATTTTTACAAGAACCCCCAATTTTATTGGATGTTTCGTCCACCGTCCCCTCACTCCATGAATTTTCCTACTTTTTGATCAGCCATCCATCCATTTTTAAAAATTCATTTTCAGATACATCTATAGTGCTGTTAGCCAGTTTCCAGATCCGACTCATTGCTAGTATACAAATCATAACAATTCGTGGCCACCTCCAAACCTTTCACAAAAAATATTTCCGCCTTCCTTGTTCAATTTCCTACAACTTTATTGAGGAATACAACTTCTGAATTGGAGGTCTACCTATCAGTCAACGCTAGTTCTCAGACAAGTTCCCCGTTGATCTGAGAATTCGGGCACTGTATAATAGAATCTTTCAAAATTCGCCAACAAGAAGTCAAGAGCTGGTTATTTTTCTGTAATCCCATAGGGTTGAAGCCCTTCGAAGAATCTTTCCAACGGCACCAGTTTCGTGTCGATCCAACATCTGGGCTGATCGCAGCATCCGTTCTCGCTGGAGCGCCCGTCTGAAAACAGAACCGGCAGATCCGCGGTCGGTTATTCCGACCGGTGCCGATCGGAGATGCCCGGCCTCCGGCCGGTGAACCAGCACGCCTCCACTCCAGGGAGCGCTCATCCAGGCATCCTCGACTATAGCGGTGCCACCGGGTCCCACACGGCCCCTCCGGACAGCACATGGGCCCCATAGTCACAAGTTCGGGTGCTGTCGAAGAGACGCGAGAAGCCACCCGTCAACCCGAATTCGGTCCTCCCAGGCCCATTTGTGTATCCCTTTACCTCCCTGCGTAGAGTGGGCAGTAACTCATTGCTGTAATCTTCATGTATTAACTGTTCCGGGAGCACGGTTTTCGGCCGGGTCCGTCTTCCCCACGCCGAGCGCGTGGAGGTATCACATTCGCTCCCTTACTTGGCATCTTTCTTTATCTCATATATGCTTTATATGCCGCTGCTAGAGAGCATGTTTTAGGACCTAGTTCGCTATATTTTTTATATCACCGCTGCTGCAAGAGAGAGCGTTACCGTCCCGTGACCCGATCCGGACACGAAAGTGCGAATTGACCACCCTAGCTCTTGTCGGTTTCTCAACCGTGCACGTCCGATGCTTCCCTCGTTAAGGGACAATCACGAGCTCACCTAGAGTCCGAGGACTGCATTCCACATTCGAGTCGTGTCAGTGGTCCGTCCCGCATCAAGTAGTATATAGTAGTAAATGGGGAAGTGATTAACATGTCACCCAAAGTGTTTGGAAGAGCTCTTGGGCTGGCATTTGATGAAGGTTATATTTTTGGTGATATTCCTTTTGAGGAAGAAGTGTTATATCAGATGATGACCTCTGAGGAACTGGGAGATAGATCCACCACTAGACTGAATGCAAATCGGTTTCCTCCTTTGCAAAGGATTCTACACCATATGATGACCACTATCTTACTTCCAAGGGGTGGTGGAAGAGATAAAGTAACGAAATCACACTTGTTTTTATTTTACTGTCTGATGAATGGTCTTCCAGTGAATTTTCCTTCCATTATGATTCATCACATCTCCACAAGCATGAAGCATAAGAACCGCACTCTACCATACGCAGCAGATTTAACAACGGTTTTTGAGTTTGCCAATATTGATATATCCAAGGAAACATATCATAATCTGCGAGATGCTGATATCTATTCCATTCAAACAATTTGCAAAAACATGGGTTATGAAATACAGAATGGTGTTCTGGTTCGATCATTAAAAAGCAGCAACAAGGCCGCTTTGTCTGAGGACGACGATGAAGATGTTCAAGCTGAAGATGGTCAACCATAACAAAAAGGACTTCGTGATGAGGGAATGCCTTCTGCGGTGGTTCAAATGGTCACTGATAGATTGGACTCTATAGATGGTCATCTTGACAGGTTTGGGGAGAGAATGGATGACCTTGCCAAGGACGTACATGATTTGAAGCTTTCCCATGAGGGCTACACTCATTCCTTCCATTGCTTAACCACATTTCTTGAATCGATCACTGAAGCTTTGGACGGCCAAACCAGAATGTTTCAAGAGATAATGGACTACATTTGACGCCCACCATCTCCACCTACTCCGGGGTCCGATTAGATTCTCAAGATCCAACGGGACATCACAGTTGCTAACCCGTTTTCCCCCATCTTTTTGATGATGCCAAAGGGGGAGAAATTTTGTAAATGTGTGCTTGATTAGACTATAATATGTGTGTTGCGTGCATGCTTGAATAAATGCTTCTATAAGACATCATATCTGTGGTGTGTAGTTAAGTCTTTGTTGAGTAGTTGAGTTAGACACGTTGAGCATGGCATGGCATGTAATGTCTGCACTTTGGCATATAATATTATGAACTCAGGCTCCTTATATCTTAAAATATATTGGTCGGCAAAACTTTGGATGATGCCTATACTTGGTCAATCATATAATCTCTGAATGAAGCTTCATGTTTGACCTTTCTCCTTTTGTGCTTCTCATTTAGGTCTGAATGGTACATGGGATGGAATGTGGTTCAATTCATAAAAATGGTTGTGATATCATGGTGAATGGTTGTAACGTCATTTTTTTAGGGTGTTATCTTCTATGGTTCTATCAACACTTAATTACCATGAATGTTTTTTTGGATTGTGTCGGTAATGTAAATAATGGACTAGTTAATTCCTAATCCAACACATAGTATTTTGTCATCATCAAAAAGGAGATTGTTGAACCCCTTGGGTGATTATTGTTAATCGTTACATTTTGATGATGACCAAACACTATGTGATATTGGAATAATTGCCTTTTGAATAAATTTCTATGAGTGACTGCGCAACTGCAAAGAACTTGAAGTCGATGCCAATGTCTTCTTGGGTCATGATCTCCAAGGCTAGTCAAAGGATGAAGTTCATCAAATCCAAAGAATCTCCCTTGTAAGTTTTTGATTCGGGATTATCAAGATTAAATCTGACACAAAAATGTTGATCTTGCAGGACCCAGGTGACACTATCATTCTATAACTCAAGGAAGCTCGGTGAGATCAAAAGAAACTTAAACTCCTTGATTTCATTGATCTCTAGGCTTTTAATGTGGTTGTGTCGACCCCAAAGGTCGACTCCATGTGGTTTCATTTTTAGTGTTTCAACTAGTATTTTGTTTTGTTAGAACCCCTGTAAATAGCTTGTTTTGGCTCTGTTGTGAAAATAGTGAAGACCCTTGAAAGGGTCGACCCTATACCCATGAATCTCCTTAATGTTGTTTTTTTGTTTCCAACAACTGTGAGTCAAAGGGTCGACCCTATGGGTCGACCCCCTGTGTAGTTTTGCTCAAAACAGAACTGTTTTGTTGAGACCCATGAAAAGGGTCGACCCTATGGGTTGACCCATGTAACTTTTTCAGGCTAAGCCGATTTTCCAGAAGCCTTGCCAACAAGGGTCGACCCATAGGGTCGACCCTTTCCAGTGCACCTCGCCAAACCCATTTTCACATCTGGTTCGAAGCCATCTTTTTTTTTTTTGCCCTAATCATGAAAGGTCAGAAGATCTCATCACCATACACGTGTCCCCCAACCTTGGGATTATAAAACCACTATTTGGGGTGACCCAAAAGTTGTGGATAAGGGAATATTTTGATGTTATTATCTTTTTGTGCTTGCAGGGAAAGAAAGAACGTGGGGAGAGCTCCCAGTCCGTGAAAGGGAAATCCTCTTGGTGATTTGACGTCCATCCTGCCAGATTTGAAGTTCATCTTTGAGTTTTGAAGCTGTGCTGGAGATTTCTCCGCCCTGAGCTTCATCTTCGGACCCTTATCTTGTTCAACCAAGCCCCATTCTGTAGATTTGGTCAAGACTGAAGGAACACCTGAAGCCTTATTATCAAAGGGGGAATTCTAACATCTTATCTCAATGTTTTATCTAGAGTTTGATTTTATTTTTGCACTTCTCAGTGCATATTATACATATGATCATATACTCTCTCAGATACATGGTGTGTGTATGCGTCTGCTGGTCGCAGCGCGTGTGTGGCTGTGAAACTCACAGCGTGTGTGTGCGTGTTTTCACTACATAGTGAAGGTAATCCTCACTCTGTGAGGGGTGGACGTATGGGGCACATTTGTGAACCCGAACCACCTTAAATCGATGTGTCTTTTGTGGGTTGTTTATTGCGATTTAATCATGTAGGCCATTTGTTGAGTGGAGCGAACTAGATTTATAGGCATTTGCAATCTGGAGTAATTTCTTCGATCGGGTGTGTTCTTTTGCGTGTGAGACGAGCTGTAGGCTGGTTTGGTTGTTCTTCATTTTCTACCTTGTCTTAAAAGAGGTAAAAAGTTTTTTAAGGCCAATCGATTCACCCCTCCCCCCTTGATTGCCATCTACCGAGCACAACATAGTGTCTTTGAGTCATTTTATTTCATTGTAGTTCCGTTGCATCTTTGGTGTAATTTTCTCTCGCTTCCATGTACTCTTTCCTTTAAATCAATGAAAGAAGTTGTTTGTTTGATTTAGTTCTTGCTCATCTTCCCTCTCTACCTCCTTCTCTATCTCTTTTCTTTTACTTTATGCAATTATTTTCTATAGTGTCTTTGAGTCATTTTATTTCATTGTAGTTCCGTTGCATCTTTGGTGTAGTTTTCTATCGCTTCCATGTACTCTTTTCTTTAAATCAATGAAAGAAGTTGTTTGTTTGATTTAGTTCTTGCTCATCTTCCCTCTCTACCTCCTTCTCTATCTCTTTTCTTTTACTTTATGCAATTATTTTCTATAGCACAGGCGCATAGTCATAGGTGCTCGTGGTTCATTGTTAGGACCATTTGTCGCTTCATCATTTTTTCTTTAAGCAATAAAATCACAATCATTTTTCTAAGGGAATCTAAACCTCTTAATCTAAAAATCTCTTCTTCTATGTGGATTCGACCATTCATGCCATTATATTACGTCTTTCTTTCATCTAGTGCGAGTTAGAATTTTTAAAATTGATATGCGTGTTTTGAACGCCGAACTTTCGCGTAGTCGATTCTTGGCGCCGTTGCAGGGGAAGAATGATGATTTTTGATTTAAGAACTTTATTTTCCTTATGTTTATAGTGTACTTATAAAGTTCTCTTTTCTTATTTTTACAGAAAAAAGAAAAAAAAAGAGAAATATCAAATCTGAAAATCCAAAAAAAATATGTCAGAAAATGCGTCACAGAAAGTAGAAGCGTAGGTGTAGAGGACTGAAAGTAGAAAATCCAGACAAAATATTTATCACAGAAAGCAGAAATCTGTAAGAGAAGGCCCTATCCTAAAGAAACAAAATCAGAAAAAAATCATAAAACATTCAGAGATAAGTTCTCCTTCCTCTCTTTAGTTTTGTGATTGAGTCATTTATTTCAAAAAAAAACGAGGGACGCACTTCAAGTAAATATCCAAACTTTCCCTTTTTCCTTTTTAGTCCCATTTCTCTACTTTCCATATCTTGTGGCTAGATAGGTTCATTAAAAAAAATCACTTGAACTTTAATAAAAACCTTCATTGCAAGATTAGAGCCCACACTTTCATGTTTTAGGTCATGCATCATTTAGGATAGAATTCTCCTTATTATTTAATTCTTGTCAATTGCATTATTGAAGATTGTGGGGGCAAGGTGAGTTCTTACAAACTTTTCCTTAAATACATGCTCATGCATATTTGCATAGAACACCTTGTTTGAACTTTGGTTGTTGCATATCATTTCAAAATATCTGAAGGGCATTACCCTCTAAACAACATAAGGTGGGGATTTGATCACCCTTAGCCAAAAAATCACCTCCTGCATCTCTTGCATCACCTAAACCTAATAAAAATTCAGTAAACATTGGCTTTAGGGTTCACTTTGAAGCTTAGGCCCATCTTAGCCCCATTACCAATTTTGTAAACTGGTGTCTAGGCTAGAGGTCAAAAGGCAAACGCCTTAAGCGGGTTTGTGGTTACTTAATTAGGTCCTTACGAGAGTAGGGGGAGCCTCCCACAACCCCACCTCTTACCTTGCCAGTGGAAGATCTTGATAGTGTACTCGAGTGGACTTAGGATGATTTGTGAGAAATCTCAATTTTAGGTCTACGTCATTCATTTAGTCTTAGGTTAATTAGTTGATAACTTGTTTGTGATTGTTAAAAAAAATAAAAAAAAATATTTTAAAAAAGTTTTTTTCTCTTTCTTTTCCAAAAAAGTATCAATTCTAAAAAAAATAAAAATAAAATAAAAAAAGAGACAAATTTGTTTTGGCTAGGCCCACTTCTTAAGATATAAATCTTTAACCTTGGTTTATGTAAGGGAGAAGATCTCAACACCTTGTCTGAGTTGAGCCCATTAGTGAAATTGAGCGATTCATTTTTAATCAGGCCCAAAATCAAATCTAACCCATGGCTGAATAACACCGACTAGGGGTACCTAAACAGATGAAGGAATATTTTATTCCTTCTAATTATCAGGCATCCACTTGTATCCAACTACCAAATGTCCCTGATTTGCAATATGAGATCAAATCTAGCACCATTCAGATACTCCCATCCTTTTATGGAAAAACTAATGAAGACCCCTATCAACATCTGGATGAATTTTTGGAAATTTGTTCCACTGTGAAAATTCAAAATTTCACAGATGATGCTCTTCGCCTGACCTTATTATCTTTCTCACTTAAGGACAAAGCCAAATATTGGCTAGGGACTTTAGGGAGACCTATTGGCACATGGGCAGATATGTAACATGAGTTCCTTAAGAAGTTTTACCCCATTGGTAGAACCAATATCATGAGACGTGCAATCACAGTATTTACGCAACTCCTGAATTAACAAATACACGAATCATGGGGGAGGTTAAAGGAATTACTCAGAAAATGCCTGCATCATGGGCTTTCCAAATGGCAAATAGTGCAAGCCTTCTATGAAGTCTTAGATGATCAAGTTAGGCAGATTGTGGATGCATAATGTGGTGGGACCTTTATGAGCAAAAGTGAGGATGAGGCCTATGCTTTATTTGAAATGTTGAGTGAGAATTCAATCAACCATGCTTCCTTATCTACATATGAGAGAGCCACTAGGCCCTCTAAATGGGCCGGGATGTATCGTGTAGAACCTGAAGCCAGAGTGGATGTGAATTTCATCCTTCAAAAATTGGACAAGGTGTGGCCCAAAAGCTAGAGCAAGTTGATGTGCTACCCCACTAGTTAGACCAGCTTCTGGCCCAAAACAAACAAGAAACCACCATCCCACCTATGTCCAACCCATACCCGGACCCAACACACCATGAGGTGTGCACTTTATGTGCTAGCCCGGACCATCATGTTTCTGATTGCCCAACAGCAGCTCAGTTACCACCTTTTATACAGGAGCAAGTCCAAGCAGCTCATGAGTTCTCTAAGCCCAACTATGACCTATTTTCTAACACCTATAATCCGGGCTGGAGGAATCACCCCAACTTCAATTGGGAAAATCAACAAGCTCCTACTCAGCCCACCAATCCCTCTGCGTCTCAGACTCACAAGCTACCCTTCCAGGCTCAGCCATCATTTCAAGGAAATGTTTATGGTCGGGGACCACTGTAACACCCTCAAATATAGCTAAGTTGTACTTTATATAACCGAGGTGCCTTTTGAAGTATCGGCTCAGTTCTTGAAAAGAACTCCGAAGTTAAGTGTACTCAATGGGGAGTAGTACTGGGATGGGTGACCCTAAGGGAAGTCCCCCAATTTGGAGCCGATCATTGTTAGAAAGGGACAAAACTGTGAGGCCGATAGGCCAAAGCGGACAATTCCTTGACCCTATAGAGAACGGGGCGTGACAGAATAGTATCAGAGCCATACCCTAGCCGGAAGTTTGAGAACTAAGTGTCATGCAGGGCAAAGTGCTACGCTATAGGAGCCAGCTCTTGAACCCATAATGGGACAAAGTGCTACATAGTTGGAGCCACCTCTTGAGCCTGTAGGGGCCACCTCTAAAATCCTTCCTACTCAGTGATTTGATTGCATGCTATATGTGCCCAGTGATGAGGACGTCACCTATATAAGAGGGGTAGATTGTAACACCCTGAAATATAGCATAGTTGTACTTTATATCACTGAGGCACCTTTTGAAGTATCGGCTCAGTTCTTGAAAAGAGCTCCGAAGTTAAGCGTGCTTAATGGGGAGTAGTACTGGGATGGGTGACCTCCAGGGAAGTCCCCCATTCTGGAGCCGATCACTGTTAGAAAGGGATAAAATCTTGAGGTCGATAGGCCAAAGCGGACAATACCTCGACGGTATAGAGTACGGGACATGACAATCGCAAGCCCAACAACCACCTCCCCGATTCAACCAGGGTCAGGCCCCATACCAACAACCTCCTCAGCCCAATTATGGGTAATCTTCTAATTTTCAACAAACCTATCAACCTCCTCTGCAACACCACCAGGACTCTCAAACTGATGATAGATTTCATCAGTTACAACAACTAATTCTGGCCCAAACCCAATCCTTCCAACAGACCATGCAAGCCCAAAGTCAATCCTTCCAACAGACCCTCCAAGCTCACCAACAAGCTATCTCTAAGTTGGAGACCCAATTGGGTCAATTGGCTGAAGCCACCATGAGAATGGAAGTGGGCCAATTACCTAGTTAGCCCATTGCCAACCCACGAAATAATCCCCCGGGCTTCCCACAACCAAACTTCCCCATGAACCAGCCAATTCCTCCTCTCCTCTAGCACCCATCAGGCCAATTACAACCAAAAGGCCCACAGCTCGAAAATACAAAAGCAATTTCGACCTTAAGAAGTGGTAAAGTCCTTTAAGACCCCCAAGGGTCTACTCCTACTTCATCGATCTAGGCCCATGGCCCAAAAATATCTTCTGATAGTGAAGAGGAACCCAGCCAGGAAGAGGATGTCAAGGGAAAGCGAAAAATAGATGATGGGCCTAGCACTTACCAACCTACAATGCCATTTCCTAGTGCGTTAAAGCCCAAAAAGAAACAATCAGCCCATAATGAGGAGATGAGGGAGCTCTTCAAACAAGTCCATATCAACATCCCACTTCTTGATGCCATCCAACATGTACCAGCTTATGCAAAATTTCTAAAAGAAATGTGCACCCAAAGGAGAGCCAAAAATGAACCCCAAAAGAATTTTTTTGTCAAAAGAAGTGAGTGTGGTCTTATTAAATGAACTACCCCAAAAGATGAAAGACCCCGGTACCACACTCATATCTTGTGTCATTGGCGGTGTCACCTTTGAAAAGTCATTATTGGACTTAGGGGCTAGTGTAAATCTTTTGCCTAATTCGGTGTACCAAAACTTAGGGATGGGAGAGTTCACACCAACACTGGTGATCCTCCAATTGGCAGATCGGTCCATCAGAACACCTAACGGGTTAGTGGAAGATGTCATTGTCAAAATTGACACTTGTTATTTTCCTGTGGACTTTTTAATTCTTGACATGGATTTTACCCTAGATTTGGCTCAAAGCCCCATCATATTGGGCTAACTTTTCTTGGCCACTACCAATGCCAACATAAATTGCAAATCTGGACTTATGGATATCTCGTTTGGAGATCAAAAGATCACATTGAATGTCTTCAAGGCTTCTAAGCACATGCGGGGGGGAAGAAGATTGTTACTTGGTTGATGTGATTGAAGATGTTCTAGAGAGCAAACCTCCTTTTGACCAATCTGAAAATCTCATTGAGTCTGATGATGATGATCTTATGCCTATCATTTTGGCTCAAGATGTCAATAGGGAGAGTGAGGAGGAGTGCACTAGCAACACCATGATGAAGGAAGGGAAGGAATTAGGGGGTGGATTGAAGGATAGTGATGATCATATTGATATCACCACCACATCCTATGAATTTTTTGAGGTTGAGAGTATCACTGTGAAGAATAGCGACCCAAATAACTCATTTAAGGGAGTACATGAAGAGGAGGATTACTTGGTGGTTAATAATCTTGATGAGTTAATAAAGACAAATTCTGAATATCCTCCTCCTCTTGAAGAACATGCTGAAGGGGCCTTGTTAGAAAAGTTTACATTTAATTTACCCACCCCATTATTGGATAATTCGATTAATGATCTTATTTTGATTGATGAGTTTCATGAAGAGGCCTTATTAGAGAAATTCACATTTGATCTGACCTCTGAGCCCTGTCCCATAAAGTTTGAATCATTTGATGAATTAGATTCTGGGCTCATGCTTCCTATCAATTTGACTCCCCTGAAAGCTAAGCCTCTCCAATATGACATTCTAGGACCTGAGGGGGATATGCTAGCTATATTCACCTTTGATTTGACTTTCCATCAAGAAGACTAGTTGATTAGTGCTCTTAAGGCACATGAGGCCATCATTAAGGGGAATGTGGCAAATAATGCTGATATTATTCAAAAACCATCGGTGCCTGAATAAGTTACTATGGAGGAAGTAGTCAATAAAGGTGTAGTCAAATGGGTAGATACAGGACACGCACTACAAGAAAACTAGCCTATAGCCATGAGTTTTACCTACGCTTTCATAAAACATAGGTATAGGTGACATATTCCGATGTTTTTAAAACTACGTAGGTAAATTTCCTACGTTTTATTATAACGTAGCTATATGGTCATCTTATTCCGATGATTTTTAAAAAATGTAAGAAAGGATCATATATTCCTATGTTTTTTATGTAAACGTGAGAATAGAGCCTAGATATTGTTTCGCTTTTAATAAAATGTAGGAATAAAAAATTTTAAAAAAATAATAGAAAAAATTAAAAACGTAGGAATTACATATTAACCTGATGGCGCCAATGCACGATGTATTTGGGGAGCCAGATAGATTTTGATTTCCCCCCCACTTTTTAGCCGCCCCATCCTCAAATATCTCTTCCCATCTAGACCTCCTTCACCCCATCCTACTGATGAGCTCCCTTCTTCTCCGTCTCCGGTGATCTCCCTGGATGATCGGCTTCCCAAAAAAAAGGATCGGATGGCTCACCGGTGGAGTCTAGAATGCCGCGCGAGGCATCCATCCCACGAACGGCAGGGACCCTAGTGCCACCATATGTGATGTCCGATATAGTCGCAGGTGGCCTTCGATGACATGCTCTACACAGACTGGTTGAAGGGGCTTTCGACCAGACGAAGGAGGGTGACCATCTGCTGTGTCCGACAGCACGCCCTCTGGCGTGCGGTGCAAGGGGACGGTGGATTTGGCATTTGCGACCGACGAAGGTGAGGCGGGGGAGGGGCTCCTCTTCGGCACTGGTTAGCCGGGGCTCTAAGGCTGCATTCCCCGGCGTCCAGTGATGAAATCATCGATGTCGGGCTAGGCGATGGCAGGGTCGCCCCTCCTGCCTTCTCCTCTATCCCCTCTCTCCCTCATTCTCGATGGAGTATGCGACCACTACAACAAACTCTAGATCCAGTTGGTGCTCTGCATCTACGAGTAATCCTGCATTGACCCTCTCCGCTGGCATATCTAACTATAGTTGGGGGTGCCGTAGATTTGGGAGCAGATCCGGCACCATTGGGAGCAGGTCCAGCATCCCCGACTGCGGCAAACTACAAATCCAAACAATACTGGAGATCTCTTGTTCCTCACGCTGGGCTTCCTGGTGCCCAAATCCAAACAATCTGATAGATCGTGTGGAAGATGCCTCTATTGGAAGTTTTGATTTTTCTAATTTCATGTGGTTTTGAGTGTTGTAGGTACCTTGCTGAGTTCAAGACTGGGGCCAAGCGGAAGGATGCTACTGAGAGCAGACTTTTTGCATACAAGGCTGCTCAAGTATACTAATCATGTCTCATGTTTTCTACATTCTAGAATTGCAGGTATTAGTATTAGTAGATTGGGAACATAGAGTGTTCTCTGTATCCCTGTTTGATATTCAAGTTGGGGGTTGTGCTAAAAGTTTGTTTTCATGTTTGTTTGCTCCTTGGCAAAGCTTACAGATGGATTTCCTTGCCAGCAATAGCCCTGTACCCTGAAAAGGAACTATTTACTTCTATTAGGTGGCACGTGAAATTCAAACCCCCAAAAAAGTAAAAAGAAAAAAAAAAAGAAAAGTTGAAATGAAAGTTAGATCCTGGTTGTCTGTCTTTTCCATTCATGTGTCACGTCGCCATCTGTTCCGTCCTTCTAGTCTTTTGCCTGTAGCTCTTGTAAACTGTTTATTTTTCACCACTCTCTTTGGTGGTGCAAATTTCTTTGAATTATTCTAATGTGTATGGAAGTATGATGCTTATAGGTTATTATTTATCTTCTTATAGATTATATATGATGCACATACATATCCAATCTTGTGGTTGTTTTGACTAGATGTGTAAGTAAGAGGGGATGGAGCATGTCAATTGGAGAAACTGTAATATTCATTTCTCATAGGGAGGTCTGTGGAGTAGTTTTTTGAGGCGTTGCTTGGTTTGTAGATTGTATTGCAGATCTAAATTGTCATGGTTTCTCATTTCATTGAGATGCATGTAATGGTTTGATTTGGTATTTTGTAATTTGGTGGGATAAGGAAATGGGGCTGGTAAAATGGCGCTGCTATCTGTTTTCCTAAGTGTGAACCATGTGGTAACTATGTGGTAATGCTTCCATTGTTTAGAGGGTCGATGGTAAATTCTACAATTTAAAGGAACACTGGTCTCTGGGAAGGTGGGGCAAGCCTGGTGCGGACACCAGAGTGAGCGAGAAGCATGAACCGGCGAGCCGTCGGTACCGTACGAGGAGCACCACTCGGGCTACATCGGCTTCTATCTGGCTCAGAGACAGCCTGGAGACTCCCCCTTGAGTCTCGATATTTATAGTATTTATTGAGACGTTATTTGTGTGTCATGTGTGTTTATTGGTTTTTTATTCGAATTGTGATACAGATTGTAATGAGGGTTTATTTGTAATTTGGGACCACTCGGGTCCTGCGGGCCCCCCTACCTCTTCCCCATTGATCCACCTCATCTCTAGGGCCCATGTGGGGTCAGTCAACCTTCCAATAGTGAGCTTCTAGAAGAGTGGACCAAGGGGGGGACAAGAGGTTAACAAAGTCCAAGAAGGAGGCATTCTAGTCAAGGGGGCGCCCCCCATTTAGTATATTATATTAGGTTTGAATTTTTATTTTATTTGATTCCAAATCACATGGGAGAATAAAAATGTGGACTCCCTCTTTAACCCCTCCCCAACCCTAGATCTAGGGATAGTTGATGTCTTTTTGTATTTCATATATATTGCTTGTATTTTCATTTTGAAGGGAATTAATGCATAAGAAATCTTGAATTTTGTTGGAAGCCTAGCAAGGGCCGCCCCTCTCTCTCTCTCCTCTCTTCTTCTTGCAGCTGGGAAGGCTGTGTTCTTAGGTGGGAAGCCTCTTCTATCTGGTGTGGAGTTCCTCGTTGCCGCCGCCGCCGCCATCGAGCCGCCGTTGCACCGCCACCGCCTTCGTCGGTATTCTGCCAATCGGGTGACAGCAGGCCATTCTCGGAATTTTAGCTCTTAGCCACGAGTTCATCTGGATACCAACCTTTCAGGGTGAGTTCCCGGGGTCTTCACCACGTCCCAAAAATTTTGGTTGGGCTTCTAGCTTCCATTTTACAATTTTCCATTTTCGTTCTTCCTTTCCATCCAGATCTGCCAGTTTTTAGTCTAGATTCACAGTAGCTCTGAGTTTCCCCTCTTTAGACCTCTTCTTGATTTTTGCTTGAGCCCCCCATTTTACTGGAGGTTCTGTCCAACACCCCCTCCATCCAAGAATTTTCATGGAATTTCTAAAGGCCTTCACCTATTTTCTAAAAATCACTTTCAGATCGCCACTCAGTTCTGTCTGCCTCTGTCCAGATCCGACCACCCACCAGTATAAAATACCTTACCCCATCCAAACCTCCACCAAATCAGTCATAAGAATAATTGAAGTTTTCCTTTCTCTCCCCTCTACAACTTTCATGAAGAGCTCAAGGTCTGAATAAGAGGTCTCCCCTGCGTTCAATGCCAACTCTCAGGAAACTTCAGTTCTTCTCGGCCATATCTGAAACTGAGATCAGTCCGGTTCTAAAATCGCCCATCAGAAGCATGGCTCCGGTGAACCTTTTTGAGTCTCAGAGGGTCGAGGGATTTCAAGTCAGCCTTCCAACGGCGCCGGTTTCATGCCGATCCGACATCGGTGCTGATCGCGGTAGCCGATCTCGCAGGGTCGCACGCCAGAAAATAGAGGTTGCAGATCCGTGGACAGCACTTCCGACAAGTGGTGATCGGAGCCGCCCGGCCTCCGACTGGCGTTCCAGCCCTGCCGCCGTCCAGGGAGGCTCACCTCTAGGTGTCTCCACCACAGCGGGACCCACCCCATCAGGTCCAGAGGGCTGAGCAGCACGTGGGCCCCACGAACCCGTAGATCGTGCCATCTGGACAGCACTAAAATGCAGGTTTCGGCACCGACGGACGACATCAAGATGCTACCCGTCAACCCCATTCCCGCTACTCCCGGGCCCCACATGTGACCTATTACCTCCCTGCGTGGTGTGGGTCAAATCTTTGTACCGCAGTGTATTTGTTTAACCGGGAGTACAGGATTGGCCAGGGTTGTCTTCCCCACGCCGGGAGCGTGGAGGTAACGATCTCGACTTCTTGGCATTTACTTGCTTAGGTAGTATATGGTCGTGTGCTGTTGCTGAGTGCGATAGGAACCTAGCCCGTGAGTCCATGTCACCGCTGTGAGAGAGAGAGTGACCCGTCTCGTGGCTTGATCCTAGCACGGAAGTGAGTCGACCACCCTTGACTCTGCCGGTTTCTCAACCGCGCAGATGGGCGTTTCCCCTCGCTTGGGACGATGAGTGAGCTTGCATTTCTGTTAGCGACGTATAGCCCATATGAACTCTTAGTGTCGGGCCAAAGCGTCTCTATTGTTGTATTTTGTTGGTCGTGTTCGCGTTTAGAGTCCGAGGTCCGCATCACTTAGAATCGGTTCCCGTGTCCGTCCCGCATCAGTTTGGTATCAGAGCGAGTCGAGTCTAGGGTAGTCGTTGCATAAGTTTTTGCATGGTCTAAGTCGAGTCTAGGATCATCATTATTTTCAAAACAAAAAAAAGCGTGTTTTAAAATTGCATTTCATCCCAATAATCTGGTATATTAAAAGGTGTTGTCCGAACGTTAGGCTACGCCTATCAAGAAGGCCGCACACTTGCGCGAGGAGATCTTCGGGTCGACCCTCCACCATGTACCGGATATTGGCTACGTCTAGGTGCATTAGTCAGTGTTTGCATTAGTCTGTGTCTCTGAGTTCGTGTGTCTTTGCATGCCCACCCGTGGAGGTACCCAATACTCGCCGCCACCACCTATGGCGGATTCCCGAGCCCGTAGCTCCGACGAGCCCTCAACGGTCGAGATGTTCCGAGCCCTCATGGATCATCTCGATACGCGTATGGATGGCCTTAGTATGCATCTAGATGGCGTAGGAACGGGTCTAGAAGGGAGGATGAAATCCCTCGAGGATCAGGCCGAATCTTCGGACCAGTCCATCCAGGGTCTTGTAAGGAGGATTGCCGTCCTAGAGAGGGCCCCAGTGGCGGCGCAACCCACACCAACCAATGGTCAGCAGGAGCCGGCTCAGCAACCTACTATGCCAAGAGCTCAGGCGGTAGATGTTGGGAGGCAACAGATGCATGATGTGGCTGACTATGCATCTGATAATGAGCAAGGGGGATATGGTCATCGTAACCAACGACGGAATCTTGATGACAATGATGACGACCGCGTTCTTTGGAGCGTGCGTGCGGACCCTCCCCTTTTTAGTGGGTCCTTGGTCCCGAAGGTCTATTTAGATTGGGAGGCCGGCATGGACCGGTACTTCGAGTGGTTTGAGATGACGGACCACCGGAGAGTTCGATACGCAAAGATGAATTTGCATGGGTAGGCCCAAACTTATTGGACCAATGTGGAGAGCCTGCTAAATCAGTGACGTCAACCCCCGATCGGCACTTGGGATGACATGAAAATGAAATTGAGGGAGAAGTACCTTCCTGCCTCATATCGCCAACGTCTCATAGACAAATGGCAAAGCCTCTCCCAAGGGAACCGATCCGTGACCGAGTACACCACCGAGTTTGATGAGTATTATTTGCGGTGTGGAGTTACGGAAGAGAGCACCATGACCATATCACGCTTTCGGAGAGGTCTGCGGCCAAACTATCAATATGAACTTTTTTGCCACAATGTGACCACTTTGGAACAGGCGTATCAGGTTGCTCTCAAATTGGAGCAATTCGAGGCCGAGTTTGAGTCTACCCATCGGTTGGACTCCTTCCCCCTTCGTAGTGTCGATCCCCGTGGCTCTTCTGGCACGTACCCGAGGGCCCCCATAGCCCGACCTCAGGAGCCCACTCTCCCCGAGCCGTTCGCTCCTAGGCCTCGCCCTCCACCTTTGAGGGACCTTCCTCGTCCCCAACAACTTACGGCACCCATCGCCCGTTGCGGACGCACTAAAATTCGGAGGGGGGATCCGTTCGTTTGTTGGTCGGGGTTAATTCTTCTATTTAGTGCGAGGGCGTGCCAGTCACAAAGTGACGATTTATTCGGGCTTCGTGGAAGCCCATGGTGCGCTCGATCTGACTAATCAGACAATTCTGTGGTTCGTGTCGGGACCGAAACCCGCCGTGCCATAAAGGTCACGGCGTTATTTACATCCCCCATACGGGGGAACACCCTTGATTGATTGTCGGGAATAAGGGCCCTACGGCCTAAAGAGAATACTAATAATGCAGGAGGATAGTGAAAGATGAACTATGCTAGAAACCCGTCTCGGGACGTGAATGTTCAGACTACGTCGGCCACTCATGGGCCACTTCATGTTCGGATGAAGCTCCGTGCTTGTAGTATAAAAGACGGTGACAAAACCACGTGAATGTTTGCCACGAACAAGGCAAGTTTAATGAGAATACGGGATTGGGTCCTGGTAGAAACGGGTCAAATTGATAGACTGTTGGCCGGAGATGATTTCGAACTGTGGCCATGTCGGAAATTTCGTAAACCACGTCCGATACCATAAGGCGTCGTCGGTTTTCTCTTTGCACCCAGTCCGAGGGAGTGGATTATTAAGTGCATAGCCCGAGCTTACTAACATGCGCCCTCACACGCGGATCGACCTGCGCGGTTAGGTCGCGGGGTTCGACTTGCCCGGTCAGGTCGCGGGGGTCAAGGGGGCAGCGCCCCTTGCGGGGGGTTTCCGGGGGCAGCGCCCCCGGAACAAAAATTCAATTAAGGCGCAGGTGATGGAGCTCCTTTCATTCATTCTTTTATTAATGGCATTGATCTCTTGTATTTCCCTTTGAACCTTTCCATTCCCTTATTTTTTTCTAGCCATGTATCCCTTTTTTGTTAAGGAGGCGCGCCGGATAGGGGAAGGAAGATGGTGGCGCCGATTTAGGGTCTTAACAGGTAGACAAGGGGGGAGGGCGCGCCGGGTATAGGGGCGCCGTTTTAAGGTTGGCAAAGGAGATATTGGGGGGCGCCGGTTGTGGGTATAAGAGGGGGGCGCGCCGGTTTAGGATGGCAAGTTGGGGGGGCGCGCCGTTTTTGGAGGGCAAGGGAGAGATTGGGGCGCGCCGTTTAGCATTTAGAGAAAGAGATGGGGAGGTTTGTGAGGAGGGTTGAAGCGGCGTGGTGGAATAATGGCCACGCCGTTTTAACCCGCGCCGGGATAGCCATATGGGGTTGTTTCATAGCTCTGTTACTGCGTTTCCTCTTCCTTTCACCCGTAGGTTGATTCAAAGTTTGATTTGCTCATTCTGTTGATAGATTTAAGCTGGTAGTGAGGAGGTTTTAAGAGCTTTAACCATTTTAATCGTTTGTTATGACGAAAACAGTATGAACGTCTAAGTGTTTTACTCCCGCAGTTTGCTCACAGAGACTTCAGTTTGTTCTTCATCAGTTCAGCTCGTTCGTTAGTTGTTGGGCGTTCTTAGCCTTGGCAAAAATCGGGCAGCACCTCCCCTAGACCGGGACTTGCCAGAGATGAAGGAAAGCCACCAATCGGATTGCTCCAGGGTAAACTCTCAAAAATCGGAGTAGCCTCACGGCGGTCCGAACCCAGGTGTGAGTATGGAACGTTCGAGGGCCAGCCTACAAGAACGACCACGGCTCACGGGTGAGGAATCTTCAATAGGGACATGTATTTGCCACAAGGGCCATAAATGTTCATCCGGCGGTAGATACCTTTTCGGGTCATGCCATGGAAAGGCAGCCCTCAAGGGCCCGGGATGATTGGAGAATGAGCAAACGGGGCAAGGAATGGAACGGAGAACACAAGAGTTGCAAGAATAGCTTTTCTTCTTTTATTCACCCACACAACGGGGAAGGAAACTTGATACAGATAAAATAGAAGAGAAGGCGTTACAAACAAAAAAGGAAAATACATTCGATGGAGAGAAAGAGAGATGCATTAGACGGAGGAGGGAGAGGGAAGCATTGGCTTCTCCCCCTCCAACTCACCTCTCACTCTCGCCCCCTACCTCTTTCTCTTTTCTTCAGCCCAGAACCGTGGAGCTCTCGGATGCCAGTAACTCCTTCTTCTCCCTTCTCTCTTCTCTTCCTGCACACTGCCGAGACCCTCTTTTCTTTTCTCTCTTCTTCTGTTTCCTTCTTCTCTTGATCCTCGTCTCTTCTTTTGCTTCACAATGCTGCCCTATATATATCAGCCAGCCTGGGAGCGTCCCTGCCAATTCCACCTTGTCCGCAACGAAGTCAGGAGTTGACTCGTTGTGCTGGACGCCGTTGATTCGTCCCGTACGCTGCTGCTCGTCCGAGGACGGGATGTTCGTAGGTTTGCTGGGGGGTTGCTTCGCCATTGAGCTTCTGTGCTGTCGAACGGAGGCTGAGACAGAACCAGGGGCATTGAATGTTCTCTGTGCATCTCATTTATGTAGAACAGAGTATCGGTCGGCAGACGGGACAGGATGAGGTTAAACTCATTTCATTCGACGAGCCGTTTTAAGAAGAGCATATGGTGATGGCTTGTCCAAAAGTAGCGCGCCGTGGAAATGCTTCAGAGAACAGGATGAGGGGTTAAAACGGCGCGGGGGGGAATAGTGACCACGCCGGTTGAAACCCAAGTGTAATTGGCATGCCGTATTAAGTTTATTGGCCTTCAAAATCGCCATGCCGTAATAGCATACAAAGGGTGGCGCCGTTTTAACGGTTAAACAAGGGGAGAGGGCGCGCCGGAATTGGGCCATTCAAGGGAGAGGGGCGCGCCGGTTTGGCCATGCCGTTTTAGCAAGGGGGCGCGCCGTTTTAAGGCGTGCCGCTTTAAGGCCCTCCCGTGCCGTTTTAAGCACCGAACAGATTCTTTCCGAAGTCGAGGCCGTTTATATGAATGTTGGCATTCCCATAATGTTCCGGTTGCGTTGCATGGCTTCCACAACTTTCTGTTCGCAGCCTCCGAGACTCGGTCCCAGACTTTGCGTGACTTTCGGTGCAAGTTGAGACTGTGTCGGAGTTCCCGACTCTTCTTCGATTCAACTCTCGGCACGACCGACTGTAGAGTTGTGGCCATATCTTCCCCCCGGGGGGGGCTTCCTTATCGACTAGTGGACCACCAAGCGAGTCCTCATCTTGATCGGGTGAGGCGTGAGGTTTCTCTGGTAGTCATGTATTCGACTCGCGCTCGAATGTGTAGACGCGAATGTCGCCATGATCATCATCGTCATTTTTTGGCGTCCACAAATGCCCCCCACTCACGGGCGGCGCAAGCGAGGGATGAGTGCGCGGGGCCCGCGAGTGTAGAGTTCTTCAACATGACGTCTATTCTTCTGAGCCACTGGGATGCTGGTCCGGTGCAAATTCACGGGAAAGCGCTCACTCCTTCAGCGAAGGGATGAGGGGATCGCTTCACCGCATATGCACGCGGACTGAGATGTCAGAGTGGGGGTTTAGTCATCGGCATGGGGTGAATACCGAAGTGAGAATAAAGGGTCTATGTGTCATCTCAGGCAAAAGGCCCAAAACAACTTAGACGAGGCCAACCCCAAAGAGGGAGTTGTTGACTCGTGCTGGGCTTAGGAAAGTTGTTCATTCACCGACTCGGACGGAGGGTCCGAGCCGAGTAGTGGGATGCACTTTTGTTTATGAACTAGGACGGATGGTCCGAGCCAGGCAATGAGGGGTTTCTTTATGTTCATGGACTTGGACGGAAGGTCCGAGCCAAGCAAAGGCGGTCCCTCTTTTTTTTTTATTCATCGACTTGGACGGAAGGTCCAAGCCAAGCAAGAAGATTCTTCCTTTTTTTTTGTTCACTGACTTGGACGGAAGGTCCGAGCCAAGCAAGGAGGTTCCTTTTTTTTTCTCTTCTTTTTTGTTCATTGACTTGGACGGAAGGTCCGAGCCAAGCAAGGAGGTTCTTTTTTTTTATTCATCGACTTGGACGGAAGGTCCGAGCCAAGCAAGAAGGTTCTTTTTGTTTATCGACTTGGACGGAAGGTCCGAGCCAAGCAAGAAGGTTCTTTTTGTTCATCGACTTGGACGGAAGGTCCGAGCCAAGCAAGAAGGTTCCTTTTTTTGTTCATCGACTTGGACGGAAGGCCCGAGCCAAGCAAGAAGGTTCTTTTTGTTCATCGACTTGGATGGAAGGTCCGAGCCAAGGGTCTATTCGTCTGTGGGACTGGAGTTGTAATATTGAGGTGGTTTATTCATTGACGGGGGGTTAGTGCCAAAGCAAGGGTATTTTTATTCATGGCACCAGACAGAAGGTCCAGGCCACTGGTTCGTTCATCGATGCTGACAGGGAGTGGGAGACCGACGTGGTTTGTTCATCGGCACGAGGTTAGTGCCGAAGCAAAGGTCTTTTTGTTCATGGAACCAGACGAAAGGTCTGGGCCAATGGTTTATTCATCGATGCCAACGAGGAGTCGGGGACCGACGTGATTCGTTCATTGACACGGGGTTGGTGCCAAAGCAAGGGTCTTTTCATTCATGGAACCGGACGAAAGGTCCGGGCCACTAGTTTATTCGTTGATGTCGACAGAGTGTCAGAGACCGACGTGGTTCATTCATTGACACGGGGTTGGTGCCAAAGCAAGGGTCTTTTCATTCATGGAACCAGATGAAAGGTCTGGGCCACCGGTTTATTCGTCGATGTCGACAGGGTGTCGAAGATCGACGTGGTTCATTCATTGACACGGGGTTGGTGCCAAAGTAAGGAGAAAAGGTTGATTCCCCGACCTCGAACGAAAGGTTCGGCTGGGGTGTTCTTCGTCAGTGCCGACAGGATGTCAGAGGCTGACATAGTTGATTTGTCTGTTGAAATATTCTTGGAGATAAGAGTGAGTGTTATTAAAGGGAGACCGATTCCTCCCCCCCCCTTTTTCCTCTTTCTTCTTTTTTTTTCTTCTTTCTTTTTTTTCTCTTTTCTTTTCTCTTTTCTTTTCCTTTTTATATATATATTTTTTCCTTCTTTTTTTTTGACATGCTAGATAAATAGTGCCCAATCCATCTGGATAATAGTAATGCAAATTTGCCCGGGACAGGGCGGAGAAAAACATTATTCCTCGAATGGGGGAATCGGAGCATGGTACAACCTCAGATGTCTACCATTAAGGGGCGGAAACTGGACCTCCCCCCGATGGTCGACGATTACATACGCTCCGCCCTCGTAGACTTTCTGGATCACATAAGGTCCAAGCCAATTCTCATTCAGCTTGCCCTTGGGGTCGGAAGCCATGACTTCTCTTCTCTTCACCATAACAAGGTCGCCCTTCTTGAATTCGCGTTCCTTGACAAGCTTGTCGAAGGCGCGAGCTATCCGGACCTGATAGACCTGGATGTTCTGCTGGGCTTGGAGCCTTTTTCCCTCCAAGTTGGAGAGCTCTTCGAGCCTTCGCTCGACATTTGTCTGCTCTTCCTGGACCAACCCATGTTGGACTGCGACCCGGAGGGAGGGTATTTCCAGCTCGATAGGGACAATTGCCTCTGAGCCATATACCAGGGAAAAGGGTGAACAACCTGTCGGAGTTTTGTACACAGTTCGATATGCCCACAGGGCCTCATACATTTTCTCTTCCCAGTCTCTCTTGTTAGAACTAACAATTTTGGACAGGAGAGTGCAAAGAGTCTTATTGAAAGCTTCAGCCAAGCCATTGGCCTGTGGGTTGTAGGGGGTCGGCATCCTCCAGTCGATCTTGTACTTTTCTGCCAGCCGGTAGACCTTCTGGTTACGGAAGTGACTTCCATTGTCTGAGATAATTCGGTTCGGAGTGCCAAACCGGAATATGATGTTGCGACGGACAAATCTGGTGACGATCTCCCCGGTCACTTCTTTCAAAG
Organism: Amorphophallus konjac; assembly: GCA_022559845.1. Taxonomy (NCBI): domain Eukaryota; kingdom Viridiplantae; phylum Streptophyta; class Magnoliopsida; order Alismatales; family Araceae; genus Amorphophallus; species Amorphophallus konjac. Next base: position 337,136,795 of record CM040125.1, on the reverse strand, counting down.
CAATAGCCTCCGCCCAGCGGGAGAAGTAATCAGTTGCGGCCAGGATGTACTTGCACCCAGCTGATGATGCGGGTAGTGGACCCACAACGTCTATTCCCCATTGGGCAAAGGGCCAGCTGGGCAGTGTTGGATGTAGGGGTACGGGCGGTCTCCTGGGCACCGTCGCATGCTCCTGGCATTTTTGACACGACTTGGCATACTTGCAGCAGTCGTCGAACATTGTCGGCCAATAGTAGCCGAGCTTCTTTATTTCACTTTTCATTTTCGGTCCTGCCTGATGTGCACCAGCTATTCCAGCGTGAACCTCTTTCATGACTTTCCAAGCTTCTTCAGTGGATAAACATCGGAGGAGCACCTTCCTTTTGGCGTCTGCCATAATTCAGAATAGGATCCCGTTCCGAACCTCGTAAGAGTCCTTTATTCTGATTAACGTGATCTTCTCTTCCCTTTTCCTGGGCAGCTGCTGATATTTAAACCACTGCAAAAGGGGGTACCTCCAGTCGGGTAGGCTGATGGCTGCCGCTGTGGCGACCTCGAGCTCTTCTTCTTCTGGCCCTTCTATCATGCTAGGCACTTGACGTTGATTCACCACCCGGATGCTGAGGGATCCATCTGGCGGGACTGCCAATGAACTTGCCAATTTTGCCAGTGCATCAGCTTGTGCATTCTCTCCTCTGGCAACGTGGCCTATCTCAATGAGGTAGAACTGCTCCATGAGCTGTTTCGCCTTAGCATGGTAAGGGAGTAACTCGGGTTTTCGGATGTCAAACTGTCCCTGGACCTGCTTGACGACCAGCAATGAATCGCCAAACACATGTAATATTTTAATCTCCATCTGTAAAGCGACTTGGAGACCAATGATCAGAGCTTCATATTCTGCCTCATTATTTGTGCAGGGCTTGTTAATGGAGCAGGATGTGTGCAATACTTCTCCCTCAGGGGATTTAAGGACGATGCCAGCCCCGGCACGTAGTTTTGTGTGCCCAGACGGGGTTGTTTCTGTTCTCGAAGCTCCATCAAAGTGCAGCTGCCAGGCGATCAGTTGGGCTTGGTCCACCTCCAGTGTTTCATCTTCAGGCAACTCCGTGGCCAGTGGGGAATCTTTAGGCACAGGGTGTGCTGCAAAGAAATCGGCCATGGCTTGACCCTTAACGGCCTTCTGAGGCACGTAGATGATGTCAAATTCCATTAACAGTACGGCCCACTTGCCGAGACGTCCCTTCAGTACTGGCTGGGAGAGAATGTGCTTGACTGGGTCAGCCTTAGAGATTAAGCTCACTTCATGCGAGAGCATGTAATGCCTCAACTTCTTCACTGCGAAGACCAAGGCGAGGCAAACCTTCTCAATCGGGGTGTATTTTGCTTCTGCCCCCATTAGTCTTCGGCTAAGGTAATAAAGAGCTTACTCCTTCCCCTCATCATTGTTCTGGGCGAGCATTGCCCCCAGTGAACATTCAGTGGCAGCTATATATAGAATAAGCGGCCTCCCCTTGACAGGTGCCCCCAGCACAGGCGGGGTCTTTAAGTAATCCTTCAGCCGATTAAAGGCCTTCTGACATTCATGGTTCCAGTTGAAAGGTGCATTCTTCATCATTAATTTATGGAATGGTTGACAGCGCCCCGACAAATTGGAGATAAATCTTCGGATGTAGGCTAGCCGACCTTGCAGGGACCTTAACTCTCCCAAATTCTCCGGAGGAGGTAGCTCCTGAATGGCTTTTATTTTAAAGGTGTCGATCTCGATCCCCCTATATCGGACAATGAAGCCAAGAAACTTTCCACTAGAGACGACGAAGGCACACTTCATTGGGTTCATTTTCAGCTCGTACTGCCGGAGTCGCTCAAAGATGACTCTAAGGTCATTCAGGTGATCCCCCCTTTTCTTTGTCTTGACGACCAGATCATCGATGTAACATTCGACTTTGCTATATAGCAGTTCGTCGAATATCTTGGTCATCGCCCGCTGGTAAGTGGCGCCAGCGTTCTTGAGGCCGAAGGGCATCCTTTTGTAGTGGAATATCCCTTTAGGTGACCGGAAGGCCGTATGAATTCGGTCATGTTCAGCTATCCATATCCGATTATAGCCGGACGATCCGTCCATGAAAGACAAGGCCTCATGGCCGGTAGTTGCATCAATCATCACTTCGGTGACGGGCACCGGAAAGTCATCTTTTGGGCAAGCTTTATTCAGGTCGCGGAAGTCCACGCAGATCCTGATCTGTCCATTCTTCTTCTTCACCGGCACAATGTTGGCCAACCAAGTAGTGTATTGGTTTTCAGCTACAAAATCGACATCTATGAGCTTGTCGACTTCTTTACAAATCAGTTTTATCAGCTCCGGCCTCATACGCCTGGGGGGCTGCTTCACCGGCTCCACCTTGGGATCAATAGCCAGAATATGTTGAGTCACGCTGGGACTCAGACCGGGCATCTCTTTGTAGTTCCAGGCGAAACAGTCCCGGAATTCTTGCAGCAACTTGACATATTGTCCCCTCTTCTGTGGAGGAAGAACGGCACTCAGAAAGGTCGGCCTGGGGTCGCTTTCTGTGCCTAGATTAATTTCAATGAGCTCATCCACTGTGGCCTGGCCGCCATCTTCAAATTCTGGAGGCGCTGGTAGCAGGTCAATGAAATCCTTGTCTTCACCCTCTTCTGCTTCAAGGACACCATAGGTGTTTTCTTGCTCTGCCTCATTGGGTAACGAGGCTTTGCTTGTTTCCCCCTCTATTAGGCTTGCTGTGTGCGACTCTGGGGGGCTCTCTTGTGTGGAGAAGTAAAGGACTTCTTCGGGATCTTCTTTGTAATTGTCATAGATAGCTCTTGCAGGGGCTAAGGTGATTGATTGCCATACTGGGGGCTGCTGCTCTACTGGTGGCTGGGGTTGCCCATTCTCAGCTGCATCTTCAAAAATCTGGTGCTGAACTGACACCATGTAAACACTTCTTTCATGGCTGCCTGCCACATGGAGGCATGGCGGAGCAACCACATAATCTCCCATTCTGAGCTCATCTCTCTCAATCAGGTCTTGAGCAATGTCCTTGAAGACGTAGCAGTCTTCGATGGAGTGGCCCAGTATTTGGTGATAGGGGCAGAACGAGGGGTCACCGCTTTTGCGAGCATCTTGTGGCCTCTTTGACCTTGGGAGGGAGACCTTGCCATAGTAGCAGGCCTATTCAAAAATTCCTCGGGTTTTATTCCTTGGGAAAGAGTAGGGTCTTTGCATCTTCTCCCGCAGCGTGGGGCTTCGCTCGACTGATCGCCTGACCAGGGAAGCAGCTACATCCCTAGCCTCCCCTTTCAGGTGCCCGGGGGCATTTGGGATGGTGTTCGGGGACCGATGCGCGCTGATGCCTTGTCGACAGAGGATGCCTCTAATGAGTACAGTCATTTCGGCCAAGCGAACCTTCAGCATTTCGATCTCTCGTTGTTGCCTGCAGTATAGGGCGAGTAGGGTAGAGTCGCACCGAGTGAGGTTCGGGGCTCAGCCCGCTTCCCCATCCTTTGGGTCAGTGTCAGACGAGGGAGATGGCACCCCGCTGCTGTGGTCATTCGAGATTGGTCCCCCGGAGGAGGACGGTGTCTTCCCCTTATTCCTGCAGGGAGGTGGATTCCATAGGAATATTTCTTCATCTTGTTCTTCGTCGGCCAAAGGCATAAGATGCTGACGGCCTTCAACCTGCCATGGGCCTGCAGTGCCTGCGTGGCTACTGCCGCCTAGAGCCGAGACTGATATCACATCAGCTTCATAGGAATCTTCTAGTGAAAAGCCCAATCCTGGATGTCGGGTGATTTGCAACAACCGCCGGTCCAGGTTTGGCGGGTTCCACATTTTCTTGAACATTTCTTTCCGACTGGAGAGCTGGCAGAAGGGGATCCCTTGCTTTCTGGCCATCTTGGCCACATGACCGGCTGTGTCAGGAAGTCCCATTATTGGGATGAGTGGGTCGTGCAGCTCATCGGGGAGTCTACAATCATCATCCCCCTTGACCGGGTGCTCCTTGGCCACATAAAAGATGGTAGGCAGACCCTCGGGGTTGGGCACCTCGAAGGTCCTTAACGGTTCAGCCACCTGGCAGTCAGCTTCTACAAGAGGCTTGATGATCCCGGGAGGGACCCTGATGTCTTCCAGCAAGTCTTCAAGGTATGGTGTTCCCGGTGTAGGGTAGATGGGAAGGTAGGTGGCCCGGAATACCCCTTCTGCTTCAGAAACGAATGACACCTGAGGGGGAGCCACATAGCCAGGCGGTGGTGGAGGGAACCAACTGTCAAGCTCTGCCTTTTTCTTTCCTTTGTCTTGAGTAGCTTGGGAGGCTTGCTTCGGCTTTTCCAGATAAAGATTAGCATCCGACAAGTGACATTCGAACACTTCGAAAGGATGGAGGTCGGCGAAGATTCTCTCCTCTTTCCCGTTGCCGGGGTACTTGATGCATTGGTGCAGAGTGGATGGTACCACCCTATTCTGATGTAGCCAAGGTCGGCCGAGCAACGCCTTGTAAGAGGTGTTGGAGTTGATCACATGGAATTGGACCTTGGTGGTGAAGTCACCGAGGGAGAGGTTGAACTCTGCGACCCCCATAGGGACTTCGCACTTCTGGTTGAAACCGGCAATCTTGACGTTCCTGACCTCGACCAGGTGTACGTCAAAGTAATGCTTCTGATACACCCGATAGGGGAGTATGTTCACTGCTGCCCCAGGGTCGATCAAGACTCTATTGATGGGATGCCCATTCAGCTGCCCCTTCATGTAGAGTGGCCTGTTGTGACTGTAGGTTGGTAAAAGCATGTCCTCTTCAGTGAAGGCCACAGGTACCTCAGGTGACATTTCTGCAAGGCAGGCTTCAACATATGCTGGTGTCTGGAGTGCGGCGATGACAGCTTGCCGTGTTTCTTCATCTAAGGATAGGATTTCCCAGACGGTAAACCTGGCTGGGATCTTCTTCAGGTGTTTGACTATTCTTTTGCTAGCTCGGACTTCGAGCAACTTCATTTCTTCGGCTCTACTGCGCCTGCCCCCAGTCTGGGCCTGGGGAGTCGGCTCAACGGGTGCCTCCTCCACTGGGTCGGATGCCGCTTGAGCTTATGGGGCCTGCTGGGTCACTTCCATCTCTTGCAAGAACTCGACAAGGTTTGGGATGTTGTCGGGCTCTTCCCTTGGCCGAGGAGGGATTGCTACAGACGGAGCCGAGGGGCTGCCTGCCCCTTGGGTCTGCCGGGACTCGCGGGGGCATGACTGTCCTCCCCTCTGAGTTGTAAGAAATTCAATGAATGACGGGGCACTCTGGCCACTTGGTTCTCCGGGGTAGAGGCCCGATGGAGGGGGGATCTCCATGCCTTGGACCCTAGGCTCAGGGATATGATACGGTTGTTCTCCCCTAAGCAGGATGTTGTGGTTGGCCTGAGGAGGGCGTCCCCACTTCCTTCTCGACCTGGTGGCATGTTGGGAGGTGGATGCTTCAGCCTGATTCACCTCTGACGGCTCAACAGGCACTTCTTGCTCTTCCTCTCCCAGGGAGAGGGCTGTGTCAAATAATGTTGAGAGGGTGTTGCAAGAAAGGACCACCCCACTCTTCTTCTTGTTTCTAGGTCTTCTCTTCTTCTTTTTCTTTTTCTCTTCAGTGGCTGGCAACTGCTCTTGGGGAAGCTCACCCCATAAGAGAGGCTCTTCTTTCATCTCGGCTTCCGCTTCTGGAGTGAGTTCGAGTGACTCGAACTCCTCCCAAGGGACATACTCCTTCAACTCCATTGGCTGGATCTCGGGCTGTTCATAATCTTCAAGCCCATCAATAATAGCCTGGAGTCTTTCAACCGCAGGGCTGGTTTCCTTGTGCACCCGCATCGGGATGTGTTTCTTCTTGTTGTGATTGGGCCGTCTCATAACGAGCCGGGGGGCTGTGTCATGCAAAACAGGTGTCACTGGTGGCGGTACTGGTCGGGATGTAACTCCCCTTATGCGAACCTCTGGAGTGGGCCGAGGAGCTTGTCTTCTTCTTCTGTTCTTTGTTGGCGCGGCTTGCCAACCTCCTTGATCATGAGCTGGCGCCATGACGAAGGCTTGATAAGTGGCCTGCGTACTGGACTCCGCCCATTCTTCAGGTAGCTGTTGGTATAAAGATACCATGTTGACAGTGGTGCCAAGGGTAGGCATCTCGTGCGGCTGCGGAGGATCCACTCTGAGCTCCCCCATGTCCAGCTCTCCCTTCTTGATCAAGGACTCAATGACATCCTTGAAGATGTAGCAATCCTCAATGGTATGCCCAAGCATCTGATGGTATGGGCAGAAACGAGGATCATCCTTCTTCTTCAAGTCACCAGGCCTCTTTGGATCTGGCAATGTGATCTTGTTGTACCTGGTGGCCCATTCAAATAGGACTCGAGCTTTGTCTCGAGGAAAGGAATACAATTTGTTCCTCATCTTCTCCCGTAGGGAGGGACCTTCCCGCCGTTCAGTGGAGGTGTTGGCCATCTCATTGGCTTTCTCTTTCTGTTTCTCGAAAGCTTCGAAGTCCAGTGTATGAACTTCTGGCGGTGTTGGCCTCCTCTCGGCCTGCCGGACCCTCTGACTTGATGCAGCTGGAGCAGAAGAGTATCGAGCAAGGAATGCTTCGATCTCTGCCACTATGTTATTCAGACGGTCGAACGACCTCACCTCAGCATCGATCATCCTCTCAAGGATCTCCTTCTTCAGATTCTGTTTATAGATCTGCACTGCGTCCTCCTGATGCGGGGGACGTTTACACCTCATGCTGAGGTTCCTCCATCTCTTTATGTAGTCGAGTGCCGACTCCTCATTTCTCTGTCTCGTGGCGTAAAGCTCTGCCACGGTCACCTCCCGCTCAGCTATGTAGAATCTTTCCTTGAATTTCTTCTGCATATCAGGCCAGTCTGCAATGGACCGGGCGAGCAAGCTCGAATACCACTCGAAAGCGAGCCCGGTAAGTGTCGAGCCAAAGAACTTGAGAAGATAAGCTTCATCCGCAGCTAGATCCCCCATAACATTCACATAATAGGCAATGTGCTCCCTGGGAGACCCTTGCCCATTGAATTTCTCAAACTTCGGCGGCTTGGTAATGCCGGCTGGCAGCCTCTTTGCAGCATAGTGTGCCGGGTAAGGTACCCGGTATACGTCGAATGGCGTGTGATCACCATCGCTCCTCTCCGCCAGCTTCATATCTATCATTTGTTCAAGCATTAGTCTGCTCACTGTTGCCGGGTCAACTGGGTTTGGATAGAAATGGGCCGGTTGCATCAGCGGTGTTGTTAACACTGTCGCCTGAGGTGCAATAGTGGACCCTTGGAATGGCAGGTTCGGTGGCGGGGCCGGCGTGACATGTTGTGGCTGATGCAGGGGTACGCCTCCAGTGTAGGTAGGTATTGGGGGAGACACCGTCGCCTGTGGAGAAGCTTTCGAGGCCTGCCTGTTGCCCCCAGGGGTATCTGGTAATGCTTCAATCTGCCCGGATGTTGAGGGCTGAGCGGCTCTTTCAGTCAGTTGTTTCTTCAACAATTCGATCTCCCGTTGATATTGTTGCATCATGTGCAATACCGCGGGGTCGTTCATGGGAAGGCTAGGGGTGCCCCCCCTTTCTTCGATCGGCACCTCTTCGGATGAAGTGGATGGTCCTCCCGCCGTGCCTTCTGTAATAACATTGGCAGCCAAGGATGTTGAAGGTTCCTCATAGTTAGCTCCTCCAGTGTGGACTTGTGTCTTTTCAGCTGCCGCTCTCCCTCTTCTGGTAAGAGGTCCTGGCCTTGTGGCAAGCCTGGCTACTTCTTCGGGCTCGGTTGGTAGAGCCCCGTACCGGCCAGATACCCCTGCCATATTGCAGGTATAAACTCTTAGGTTTCTGCCTCTTCTTGTTGTTCTTCTCGATGGCCTCCCTGGAAAGACCAATCTGTCAAAGACCGCTCTCCGCGGCTTCACTTCTTCCCTTGCCGGGGACTGATAATGCTCCTCAGAGTAGTTTGGCAACACCCGAACACGTTACTGTGGGGCCCACGTGCTGTCCGGAGGGGCCGTGTGGGACCCGGTGGCACCGCTGTAGTGGTGGATGCCCGGAGGGTCTCTCCTTGGGATGGCGGCGCGCTGGAACGCCGGCCGGAGGCCCGGCGGCTCCGTTCGGCACCGGTCGGAAAAACCGGCCACGGACCTGCACTTTCTGATTTTCAGCGCGCGCTCGAACGGGAACGGACGCTGCGATCAGATCTGATGTCGGATTGACAAGAAATTAGCGCCGTTGGAAAGCTGACTCGAAGTACTTCAATGTAGGCCTAGAGATCTGGCCTGGATCTTCGCTGATCTTGACTTATGGAATTTACAACCTCCCTCAAAATTTCATGTCGATTGGAACTCGTGGCTGGCTTGAGGAATTTTCGAGCTGCACCTCTGTCCAGCAGGACAGAACACCGAAGACGATCCCGTGGCGGCTCGAAGGCGGCACGAACGGCGGCGGCGGCGGCACAGATGATCACCGGAGGTGAAGAGGGGATGATAGAAGATGAAATCACTCTAGAACTGGAGGTTGGAGGAGATAAACCAGAGGGAGAGAGGAGGGGCTCAAGAACACTCTTGATTTTCCAACAATTTTCTCTTCATTTCTTCATTAATCTCTAATGACACTATACATAGGCTTATATAGAAAATGGCAAGGGGTGGGGGGCTGATAATTTCGTGGGAAATGTGTCATTTTCATCCCCCATGTGGTCAAAACTCAAAATAAATAAATTACATATGAATGGGGCACTCCTTTGACTAGGTAGGTAAGGTAGGTGGCCTACCATTGAAATTTTAACCCCTTTGTCTCCCATGTGGTCAATTAGCATTCAAACCTTCTAGATGGCCACCTAGGATGGTTGACCAGCCCCACATGGATGAGGTGGACCAATGGGGAAGGGGAGGGGCCCCCCTAGCTGGACCTACTGCACATTTGCATAAAAACCCACACAATCCAAGGGAATGACGCATTGGCTTACAAATCCGTACAATTGCGCTTATACTTTCCCATGGATATAAAAATAAACTAAAGGACACAAATGCAAAATAAAATGTACAAGCTCGGCGTCGATTCCCATCAACTCTCCCCGGGTGGGAGGAACTCGACCCCGTCGAGTAGGGGTAAGGATGCTCGAATACTCTGGCGGATCCGTCACCGTGCCAAGTAACGCGGGTACGCTCCACTCCAAGCGATCGTCACCTGCTCATTCCATATATACTCGATATGCGAACTGCTATGGGCTAAAGGTGGTCACTCCGAAGGGGCACTCTCAAAAGGGAAGAAAACAGCTCGAAGACTCACTAGGAATCACCGCTGAGTCCCTATAAGTGACTGATCCGGGTATAGATGTGGAACCGATCCCATACTCATCAAGTGAGTCCACTCGCCTCTTACTCATAAGAGAACGACAACGAGCTTGCACAAGATGCATGCAGACAAACAAACGACACACAAACCATGCAAACCAATCACTCAAAACAAAACCACAAAAAAAAGCACACTGTTAGTCTGACCCGTGCATGGGTGACGGCGGACCAGGACACCCGAATATGTGCCATGCATATACTAGATGTACACGATGGTTGATGGAAGGGAGGACTCCTAGACACCCTAAGATGTACCACTCATGCATTGGTGACCGATGGGATTTGGGTGAAGAAGGGGTAGGAGATCCAAAACTACCCTCGTCATCATCCCTAGATGTAGAGACGGCTTGCCGAATAGACCGAAGGGTATGGGTGGAATAGTGAACTCCTTGGAAGAGGTGGAGGGAATGTGATAGCTCTAGAGCTTCACTAGTGGAGGGGTCAAAAGGGTCAAAGAAGGTATGACCCCGGGAGATGGGTTCCTCCATGACACGGTCCCAATCGTGAAATTCTTGAAGGTGTGAATGGTCACCTTCATCCGCCATAGTGAACGGGATGATGGTCATGTGAAGAAAATAAACTTCCTCCCTTGGGCAAAAGAGATTGAAGTCGGACTCGGCCGGCATCGGGAGGAGTAGAAGAATCTCCGTGGTTACACATCCCACGGTGCACACGGAGGTAATGGATCCTAAGGCCGGATGGGTGAAGCTAAGACTAGCGGGTTGGTCAAAGCCTCGGGCCAAAAGATGCGTCAACTCCAATTGTGAATCTAATCCCATAATAAGGTCATCCAAAGTATCAACATGGTGACTAGATCGAAAAGTTGTGTGGTAGGAGTTGACGGACACCAAAGGTAGGGTAGGGTCCATAGACGGGTAAGGGAGTGGGACCAAGCCATCCTTGAGCCAACTAAGAAGCGGCTCGGCTATGTATAATGTACCCGTTAGAAATACGGGTGGCTCGGGATGAGGTGGCTCCAAGCGCGAATCCGAAGGTGGAGTGGGCCGCTAGGGCTGGGTGGCTGGACATACGGGGTCCCTAAGGGTGATCTTACCGGATAGGTATGGTGGGCATAAGGTGCAAGTCCTCTTGTCCCAGTCAAGATTGGCCCTTCTCTCTCCTAACCACTTTTGCCCTAAAATGATGCATGAACCAGCAAGTGTGCCGATCCTGCACCATGCACCATCGGTGTAGAGAACAGAGCCGATCCTCTTATAGAACTCAACACAAGCAAAATCACCATCGTGGACAATCTCGCCTATCTTGGAGAGAGACTCCATGATGTCAAGAGAAACCCAATTATCCGACTCCCTATCAGTGAAATGGAGTTCCGTTGTGGACCCGTTGGGTAGAGCGGCTTTCATAATGAGAGGGGCAAAACCAAAGGCTCGGTCTATGAGGACATTCATTTTGGCCACAAAAGTTGACCACTCGGACGTATGGTCTTGGGGATCGGCCATGGGTAGTGGACATGGACATGCATACACACGGTGACAAGACACTAGACCGACTATGCAAGTTTGGAATGCATGCACACTAAGGACCCTAGACGTAAACCAAGACTCGGCACGTGGCGGAGTTAATCGATCCGAAGATCACTCGTGCAAGTGTGCGGTCTTCCCGAAAGGCGTAGCCTAACGTTCGGACAGCACCTTTTGATATACCGAGTAAAGGGATGCAAATGCGAAAAGACACTTTTTTTTGTTTGTTTTAAAATAATGATGACCCTAAACACGACTTAGACCGACTAATGACTAGACGTAAATGACACTTTTTTTTTGACACCCTAGACTCAACCTCGCTCTGATACCAAATTGATGCGGGACGAGACACGGACACGGCAAGCTCGCGATCGTCCCTTGATGCGGGAAGCGTCGGACATGCACGGTTGAGAAACCGGCAAGAGCTAGGGTGGTCGGCTCGCACTTTCGTGCCCGGATCGGGTCACGGGACGGTCTCGCTCACTCTCTCGCAGTAGCGGTGATATGAAATTATAGCAAGCTAGGTCCTAAAACATGCTCTCTAGCAGTGGCATAAACAAGCATATATGAAATAAGCGAAATGCCAAGTGTAGGAGCGAAGACGATACCTCCACGCGCTCGGCGTGGGGACGACGGACCCGGCCGAAACTCGTACTCCCGGAACAATATTACACAATATTACAGAAATGTAAGCCGCTGCCCACTCCACGCAGGGAGGTAAAGGGCTACATAATGGGGTCCGGGAGGACCGAATTCGGGTTGACGGGCGGCTTCTCGCGCTGTTTCAGCAACACCCGAACACGTTACGGTGGGGCCCACGTGTTGTCCGGAGGGGCCGTGTGGGACCCGGTGGCACCGCTGTAGTGGTGGATACCCGGAGGGTCTCTCCTTGGGATGGCGGCGCGCTGGAACGCCGGCCGGAGGCTCGGCGGCTCCGTTCGGCACCGGTCGGAAAAACCGGCCACGGACCTGCACTTTCTGATTTTCAGCGCGTGCTCGAACGGGAACGGACGCTGCGATCAGATCCGATGTCGGATTGACACGAAATTAGTGCCGTTGGAAAGCTGACTCGAAGTAATTCAATGTAGGCCTAGAGATCTGGCCTGGATCTTCGCTGATCTTGACTTATGGAATTTACAACCTCCCTCAAAATTTCACGTCGATTGGAACTCGTGGCTGGCTTGAGGAATTTTCGAGCTGCACCTCTGTCCAGCAGGACAGAACACCGAAGACGATCCCGTGGCGGCTCGAAGGCGGCACGAACGGCGGTGGCGGCGGCACAGATGATCACCGGAGGTGAAGAGGGGATGATAGAAGATGAAATCACTCTAGAACTGGAGGTTGGAGGAGATAAACCAGAGGGAGAGAGGAGGGGCTCAAGAACACTCTTGATTTTCCAACAATTTTCTCTTCATTTCTTCATTAATCTCTAATGACACTATACATAGGCTTATATAGAAAATGGCAAGGGGTGGGGGGCTGATAATTTCATGGGAAATATGTCATTTTCATCCCCCATGTGGTCAAAACTCAAAATAAATAAATTACATATGAATGGGGCACTCCATTGACTAGGTAGGTAAGGTAGGTGGCCTACCTTTGAAATTTTAACCCCTTTGTCTCCCATGTGGTCAATTAGCATTCAAACCTTCTAGATGGCCACCTAGGATGGTTGACCAGCCCCACATGGATGAGGTGGACCAATGGGGAAGGGGAGGGGGCCCCCTAGCTGGACCTACTACACATTTGCATAAAAACCCACACAATCCAAGGGAATGACGCATTGGCTTACAAATCCGTACAATTGCGCTTATACTTTCCCATGGATATAAAAATAAACTAAAGGACACAAATGCAAAATAAAATGTACATGCTCGGCATCGATTCCCATCAGTCCCTGCCAATTCCACCTCGTCCGCAACGAAGTCAAGAGTTGACTCGTTGTGCTGGACGCCGTTGATTCGTCCCGTACGCTGCTGCTCGTCCGAGGACGGGATGTTCGTAGGTTTGCTGGGGGTTGCTTCGCCATTGAGCTTCTGTGCTGTCGAACGAAGGCTGAGACAGAACCAGGGGCATTGAATGTTCTCTATGCATCTCATTTATGCAGAACAGAGTATCGGTCGGCAGACGGGACAGGATGAGGTTAAACTCATTTCATTCGACGCGCCGTTTTAAGAAGAGCATATGGTGATGGCTTGTCCAAAAGTAGCGCGCCGTGGAAATGCTTCAGAGAACAGGATGAGGGGTTAAAACGGCGCGGGGGGGAATAGTGACCACGCCGGTTTAAACCCAAGTGTAATTGGCATGTCGTATTAAGTTTATTGGCCTTCAAAATCGCCATGCCGTAATAGCATACAAAGGGTGGCGCCGTTTTAACGGTTAAACAAGGGGAGAGGGCGCGCCGGAATTGGGCCATTCAAGGGAGAGGGGCGCGCCGGTTTGGCCATGCCGTTTTAGCAAGGGGGCGCGCCATTTTAAGGTGTGCCGCTTTAAGGCCCTCCCGTGCCGTTTTAAGCACCGAATAGATTCTTTCCGAAGTCGAGGCCGTTTATATGAATGTTGGCATTCCCATAATGTTCCGGTTGCGTTGCATGGCTTCCACAACTTTCTGTTCGCAGCCTCCGAGACTCGGTCCCAGACTTTGCGTGACTTTCGGTGCAAGTTGAGACTGTGTCAGAGTTCCCGACTCTTCTTCGATTCAACTCTCGGCACGACCGACTGTAGAGTTGTGGCCATATCTTCCCCCCGGGGGGGCTTCCTTATCGACTAGCGGACCACCAAGCGAGTCCTCATCTTGATCGGGTGAGGCGTGAGGTTTCTCTGGTAGTCATGTATTCGACTCGCGCTCGAATGTGTAGACGCGAATGTCGCCATGATCATCATCATCATTTTTTGGCGTCCACACCCGTCCACCGGCACCCGCACCTCCTACTCGTCCCTTGTTGCCTTCACCTCCTATCCGTCGGGAGGATAAAAGGAAAGGACCTTTGATTGGGGAGCCTAGTAGATCACGTCAGCAGTGTTATCGCTATAATGGGTTTGGCCATTTCGCCAACTAGTGTCCCACTCCCCCATCTCTTGTCATTGGGGACACACAGGCCGAGGATGCCACCCTTACGGATCTCGTGTTAGTCAGCTATGAAGCAGATCCGGAGCTAGCTGACGAGTATTATGAGGCCGAAGGTGATGGCCAGGATGCCTAGTATCCGGACGATACCCACTTGGGGGTCGTCAAGTGTATTCTCACCCAGCCACAGGCCAGTGATGACTGGTGTCGAACCACTATCTTTCATACATTCAGTAGACTGGGCAAACAAGTTTGTAAGGTTATCAGCGATAGTGGGAGTTGCATCAATGCAATTTCCACGGGGACTGTCTCCAGTCTTGGTCTTACACCCGTGGATCACCCTTGCTCCTATCGAGTATCATGGGTGGATTCCACCTCCATTCCGATCAGGCTGTGGTGTCTAGTCCCACTGCAATTCCATGCCTACCGTGACGAGATCTGGTGTGATGTCCTCCCCATGGAGGTGGGCAGCGTTATTCTTGGTAGGCCTTGGTTATTTGATCGGGATGCCACACTTCATGGTCGGTCCAACACCTGTACCTTCGACCATGCTGGCCAACATATTCTCCTCCAACCCTCTCAGCCCAAGAAGCCCTCAGTTAGGGGTCCTACTGGCCCTAGTACATCGGAGCCTTCCATTCCCAGGCCCAGTACCAACCCCCAGATCGGGCTATGACCGTTACATCTGGCCCAGGTGAGCCCTCGACTAGGAGATTGATGATGATTAGCTCCCGGGAAATGGAGCGGGAGGCTAGTAAGGGCTGCCCTGTGTTTGCTATTACGGTCCGAGAGGTGGAGCCGAAGTCCGAGGGTGAACTCCCACCCGATGTCATTCCTATTCTATAGGAGTTCGCTGATATTTTTCCCGAGGAGCTTCCCGAGGGACTCCCACCCATGCGGGATATTCAGCATGCTATCGACCTGATTCCGGGCTTCTCATTGCCCAATCTTCTTCATTATCACACGAGTCCCACGGAACATGCCGAGCTAAAATGGCAGGTCGATGAGTTGATGCAGAGAGGGTCTGTTCGGGACAGCATGAGTCCATGTGCTGTTCCCACATTACTCGCCCCAAAGAAGGATGGCACGTGGAGAATGTGCATTGATAGTCATGCCATCAACAAAATCACCGTGAAGTACAGGCTCCCTATTCCCCGCCTAGATGATATGCTAGACATGATGGCCGGTGCCACTATCTTCTCGAAGATCGATCTTAAGAGTGGCTACCACTAGGTGAAGATTAGGCCAGGTGATGAGTGGAAGACAGCATTCAAGACCAAGGATGGTCTATATGAGTGGTTGGTTATGCCCTTTAGGTTAACCAATGCCCCTAGTACCTTCATGTGACTCATGACTCAGGTCCTTTGACCATTCATTGGAGTCTTTGTGGTTGTGTATTTTGATGATATCCTTACATATAGTCGCACAAAAGGGCACCACTTGGGCCATCTACGGCAGGTCTGTCTGCTTTTGAGGCGAGAGTAGTTGTTTGCGAACCCACAGAAGTGTGCCTTCATGACACCTCAGCTTACCTTCTTGGGTTTTATTGTGTCTAGTACTGGGGTCTCCGCCGATCCGGAGAAGGTCCGGGCCATTGTTGATTGGCCGGAACCCCGTACAGTCCATGATGTCTACAACTTCCATGGCCTTGCGACGTTCTATCGTCGTTTCATCTACGGATTTAGCTCTGTCACTGCCTCGATCACGGACTGTATTCGGAAGGGCACGTTTGTATGGATGAAGGCCGCTGTTGTTGCCTTCAAGGACATCAAGGAGCGCATGACCCAGACACCGATCCTTCGATTGCCTTATTTCTCGAAGGTGTTTGAGGTCTCTTGTGATGCGTCGGGTGTTGGGATAGGAGGAGTGTTAAGTCAGGAGGCCCACCCGGTCGCATATTTTAGTGAAAAGCTGAATGACGCGAAGCTGCGATACTCCACTTATGATAAAGAATTCTACGCAGTTGTTCAGGCTCTTAGGCATTGGAGGCACAATCTTTTACATCAGGAGTTTGTCTTGTACTCCGATCATGAGGCTTTGAGGTTCCTCTATTCCTAAAAGAAGCTTAATACGCGTCACAGCCGATGGGTTGAGTATCTCCAGCAGTACACATTTGTGCTTAAACATAAAGCTAGAGTGGAGAACAAGGTGGCCGATGCCTTGAGTCGGCGTGATTGTCTGCTGACCACCATGAGTGCCGAGGTCATAGGGTTAGAAAAGATGAGAGAGGCCTATGTTGACTGTCCTAACTTCGGTCAGATCTATACCACTCTCCAGGCCGGACCCTCGAGAGACCATGATGATTATGTGCTTCAGGAGGGTTACCTCTTTCGAGGAGGTAGGCTTTGTGTTCCCCGAACTTTGGTTTGAGACTTCTTAGTCTGGGAGCTACACGCGGGAGGTCTAGCCGGCCACTTTGGTCGGAACAAGACTATCGAGGCTGTCGAGCATAGATTTTATTGGCTGAGCTTGAAGAGAGATGTTGCTCATATTGTGGCCCAGCACCGTACATGTGCTACGGCCAAGATGAAGAAGCAAAGCTTGGGTCTTTATACGCCCCTCCCCATGCCTGATGCTCCGTGGCATGATGTTAGTATGGACTTTGTTTTGGGATTGCCACGTATCTCTAGGAAGCATGATTCGGTCTATGTGGTGATTGACCGATTCTCGAAGATGGCCCTTTTCATTCTCTACTCGAAGACTTCGGATGCTTCGAGGGTAGCCCGCCTATTCCTTACTCATGTGGTGTGCAAGTTTGGGTTGCCTCGTACCATAGTGTCCCGCGATGTTAGATTCACCAGTTATTTTTTGAAGACACTGTGGCATATGTTGGGTACTCACCTCAAGTTTTTCACTGCATATCATCCCCAGATAGATGGTCACACCAAGGTGGTCAATAGGAGTCTGGGTGACCTTTTGAGGTGTCTTGTCAGGGACCGTGTAAGGGATTGGGATCTCATATTACCATTGGCAGAATTTGCATATAATGATTCGGTTAATAGGTCTACCGGTATGAGTCCATTCGAGATTGTCATAGGTCGTAGGCCTAGGAAGCCAGTGGATCTTGTTCCCATGCCCATTCATGCACGAGCCTCTGAGTCTGCCGAGTCTTTTGCTAGGCATGTTAGGAGTTTGCAAGACGACATCCGTCGTCACATTGAGGCCAGCAATGCACGGTATAAGGAGTTAGCCGATGCCCATCGACACCACCGTGAGTTCCAAGAGGGTGAATATGTCATGATCAGGGTAAGACCTGAACGGTTTCCCTCTTGAACCGTAAAGAAATTACAAGCTTGTATAGCCGGTCCATTTAGAGTGTTGAAACGCATTGGATCCAATGCGTATGTTGTTGACCTGCCCGAGGAATATGGTATAAGCTCAACTTTCAGTGTGTCGGATCTAGTTGCATATAGAGACCCAGCGGTGATCCCTAGTGAGCCTTTCGAGCCATCTCCTCCCATTGAGAGTGATCCCACACCTGAGTGTACACCACCAGCACCATTTCCACAGCAGCGAGAGCATATCGATCATATACTGGATGAGCAGGTGACAGTTACCAGGAGTGGATCCTACCCGCGCTACCTAGTGCATTAGAGAGGGCAACCCGCCACCGAGGATACTTGGATCACCCGTGGAGAGTTGTAGCGGATAGATCAGGACCTACTGGAGCGCTACCAGAGCGATGCAGACCCTTACTCAACAGGGTCAAGTTTCTCCCACCCGGGGAGAATTGGTGTGGACACCAGAGCGAGCGAAAAGCATGAACCGGCGAGCCGTCGATACCGTACGAGGAGCACCACTCGGGCTACATCGGCTTCTATCTGGCTCGGAGACAGCCTGGAGACTCCCCCTTGAGTCTCGATATTTATAGTATTTATTGAGACGTTATTTGTGTGTCATGTGTGTTTATTGGTTTTTTATTCAAATTGTAATACAGATTGTAATGAGGGTTTATTTGTAATTTGGGACCACCCGGGTCCCGCGGGCCCCCCTACCTCTTCCCCATTGATCCACCTCATCTCTAGGGCCCATGTGGGGTCAGTCAACCTTCCAATAGTGGGCTTCTAGAAGAGTGGACTAAGGGGGGGACAAGAGGTTAACAAAGTCCAAGAAGGAGGCATTCTAGTCAAGGGGGCGCCCCCCATTTAGTATATTATATTAGGTTTGAATTTTTATTTTATTTGATTCCAAATCACATGGGAGAATAAAAATGTGGACTCCCTCTTTTACCGCTCCCCAACCCTAGATCTAGGGATAGTTGATGTCTTTTTGTATTTCATATATATTGCTTGTATTTTCATTTTGAAGGGAATTAATGCATAAGAAATCTTGAATTTTTTTGGAAGCCTAGCAAGGGCTGCCCCTCTCTCTCTCTCCTCTCTTCTTCTTGCAGCTGTGTTTTCTAAGGTGGGAAGCCTCATCTATCTGGTGTGGAGTTCGTCGTTGCCGCCGCCACCGCCATCGAGCTGCCGTTGCATCGCCTCCGTTGGTATTCTACCAATCGGGTGACATCAGGCCATTCTCGGAATTTTAACTCTCAGCCACGAGTTCATCTGGAGCCCAACCTTTCAGGGTGAGTTCCAGGGGCCTTCACCACATCCCAAAAAAATTGGTTGGGCTTCTAGCTTCCATTTTGCAATTTTCCATTTTTGTTCTTCCTTTCCATCCAGATCTGCCAATTTTCAGTCCAGATTCACAGTAGCTCTGAGTTTCCCCTCTTCGGACCTCTTCTTGATTTTTTCTTGAGCCCCCAATTTTACTGGAGGTTCTGTCTGGAACCCCCTCCATCCAAGAATTTTCGTGGAATTTCTAAAGGCCTTCATAAATTTTCTAAAAATCACTTTCAGATCTCCACTCAGTTCTATCTGCCTCTGTCCAGATCCGACCACCCACCAGTATAAAATACCTTTCCCCATCCAAACCTCCACCAAATCGGTCATAAGAATTATTTTCATTTTCCTCTCTCTCCCCTCTACAACTTTGATGAAGAGCTCGAGTCTGAATCAGAGGTCTTCCTTGCGGTCAACGCCAACTCTCAAGAAACTTCAGTTCTACCCGGCCAGATCTGAAACTGAGATCAGTCCGGTTCTAAAATCGCCCATCAGAAGCACGGCTCCGGTGAACCTTTTTGAGTCCCAGAGGGTCGAAGGATTTCAAGTCAGCGTTCCAACGGCGCTGATTTCGTGCCGATCCGACAT
Organism: Amorphophallus konjac; assembly: GCA_022559845.1. Classification (NCBI taxonomy): domain Eukaryota; kingdom Viridiplantae; phylum Streptophyta; class Magnoliopsida; order Alismatales; family Araceae; genus Amorphophallus; species Amorphophallus konjac. The sequence goes on along the minus strand of CM040125.1, from coordinate 337,117,691 downwards.
CGTTCCTGATCGCGGTAGCCGATCTCACCGGATCGCGCGCCAGAAAATAGAGGTTGCAGATCCGTGGACAGCACTTCCGACAAGTGGTGATTGGAGCCGCCCGGCATCCGACCGGCGTTCCAGCCCTGCCACCGTCTAGGGAGGCGCACCTCCAGGTGTCTCCACCACAGTGGGACCCACCAAGTCAGGTCCGGAGGGCTGAGCAGCACGTGGGCCCCAAGAACCCGTAGATCGCGCCATCCGGACAGCACTAAAATGCGGGTTTCGGCGCCGACGGACGACATCAAGATGCTACCCGTCAACCCAATTCCCGCTACTCCCGGGCCCCACATGTGACCTATTACCTCCCTGCGTGGAGTGGGTCAAATCTTTGTACCACAGTGTATTTGTTTAACTGAGAGTACAGGATTGGCCGGGGTTATCTTCCCCACGTCGGGAGCGTGGAGGTAACGATCGACTTCTTGGCATTTACTTGCTTAGCTAGTATATGGTCATGTGCCGCTACTGAGTGTGATAGGAACCTAGCCCGTGAGTCCATGTCACCGCTGTGAGCGAGAGAGTGACCCGTCCCGTGGCTCGATCCGAGCACGGAAGTGAGTCGACCACCCTTGACTCTGCCGGTTTCTCAACCGCGCGGATCGGCGTTTCCCCTCGCTTGGGACGACGAGTGAGCTTACATTTCTGTTAGCGACATATAGCCCATAGGAACTCTTAGTGTCGGGCCAAAGCGTCTCCATTGTTGTATGTTGCTGGTCGTGTTCGCATTTAGAGTCCGAGGTCCGCATCACTTAGAATCGGTTCCCGTGTCCATCCCGCATCAAAGCCTTTCTGGTAAGAAACATATTCTAGGTATGCGAGGTGTGCTACAATGCCATTTGATAATCTTTTTGCCTGTTATCTCATGTGTCATTCGTGCTCATGCGCACAATCCAGTTCTTCTAAACAAACATGGTGAACCAATCAAGAAATCTTCTGGTCCTCAATCTGGCATTATGGCTCGCCAAAACTCTGGTCCTTTGCCACCAGTGCTTCCTACAACAGGTCTCATAACTTCCAGGCCTATTTCTTTTGGGTCACTCAATTCATCTGATGCACCACAGAAAGTTTTTGGTCCACTAGATTCCACAAGATCAGTCAAGTTACATGGTATGCCTATTGCTCACAATCAAGCAGTCACTAAACTGAGTCAGGTGGAAGAATATTCATTTAAGAGCAGCATCCCAAGGTTGATGTTTCATGCTGTGATTCTGCTTTTCCTGATGGGCTTCATAGAAGGAGGTTTCATTCTTGGTGCTGTGCACAATCTAGTTCTTCTCATTATTGTTGTCGTCCTCTTTAGTTTTGTTGTTGCTCTTTTCACATGGAATTCTTGCTTGGGAAGGAGAGCCATTACAGGCTTCATTGCTCACTACCCTGATGCTAAACTCAGAACTACAAAAGATGGACAATATGTGAAAGTTTATGGGGTATGTATGTTAGTATTGGTGTGCTACAGGCCAGTTTCAGGTCGAGTAGGCCCGATAATTGTACAATCTTGTTCATTATTAACGAAGTGGTATTCGAGAGTAAATTTGTAATTATATATTACTCTATGATGTCCCTAGGCTATGTGGTTGTAAAGTCAACTTGAGATGGGAGCTCGATCATGAGACTGACTTTACATGGACACATACCTTAAACTGTTCTTGGTTGGAGGGTATTCACTCGGGGGCTTTGATTACCTATTAAACCAGTACACATGATGTATGGGTGAGCAGTCTCATGGTCACTGGTGTGGGGCACCGATACATATGTGTAGGTGTACGTTCTGGGAGGATGTACACTGAACTAATCCGCTATTAGATCTTCAGATGGCTGATTATACTTAATGTCAACTGAAGATCCAATGGTCTCAGTAGCATCTTTGGTCCTTTGACCAGAGACATTGATCGGATCTTACACGACGACTGGAATGGTTTAATGAGTTAGATAAGTGACTTTAACCACAAGTCATTAATTGTCAAGTCATTAACCATTTTAGGATACGTGTGAAGATCATTAATGGTCAAGAGGGGATCACTCATTGTCAGGTATATATCAGATAGTTAATGGGTCAGGACACTGACTATCCATTAAATCCCTGGCCAGGGTTGTGTGAGTTCGTTTAGAATGGACGCCAGACACTTTAAGGAGGTCATGGTCGAATGGCACGATCATGGGGTGTTGTGCCCCTGTGGTTTTGATGTCAGCAAGCACTATGAGTATGAATGAGTTTGATGTCAGTAAGCACTATGAGTATAAAAGATTGACTGATTGAGTGTGCATATTTATAGCATTGCATAACAAGTGTAGCTTGCATCAGTGAATTCATCAGTTGCACGCCATAGAGTCGATGCATGATTCACTACATATGATGTCTATACACTGAAGTACGCTCATTGCATATGAGGTCCTATCACTGAAAACTAGGGCAACATTTCCCTGCACGCTATAAAGTCTGTACAGAGTTTTGCCTAGACTGCATCAACTTAAGTCTGTACATTCTTTAGTAGCTATCCATTGCTTCATTCGACCAAGTCAATACAGCCAGTGCTCTTCATGCATTTACATAGTCTATGCATTGTTTTGTCTCGCACATACACAAAGTCTGCACACGGTTGCTTTGATGACTTAGCAAGTCTATACATTTATGAGCATAGTCAGTGCATTCGGTTGTCTCATGCATATACAAAGTCTGCACATTCTCTGCTGATATGCCCGTGCATAACATGTCCTTGCATCTCACCTCTCGAGGTCGGTGCAAGCTCTAGTCGGTGCAATCGTCGTCTGGTATGGACCGTTAGATCTTGTCTCTTCATCTCAGTGCAAATACGTCTTGGTGCAAGCGCTGTCTTGTACTTCTCTTTATCAATTCGGTGCAAGTCTCTGTCTCACTCACAAACAATGTAGCCCCGTTTCCATCTCGGTGCATTACGTGTCTAGACATAAATTGGCTCAGTGCATTTCATTGTATTTCATTGCAGCATACACTTTTAGGTTCGTGCATATCTTGTTTGTGCATCTTTGTGCGTCTCGCCTTTCAGATTCGGTGCAAGGTCTGTCTTGCATCCATTTTTTGTTCGTATGATTCTTCTCTTTCATCTCGGTGCAATTCTCGCAAATTCAACTCGGTGCATCAACTGTGTTACACAGTTGTTTTAAGAGTCCGTGCATATCTTTGATCCTTTCTTTTGACTCGGTACAATGTCTTCTTCTTGTGCCTCTTGGACCCATGTCTGTGCATATGGTGTCAAGCTGTTGTGTAAGTCAATACAATGGTTGACTTGAATATCTCTACTCAGTGCATTCTATGTTTGAACATAACGGTGCAAACTATGCTAAGCGTTTGATTAAAGGCCTTGTGTTTTTCTGACAGAGCTTCTCTCCGAGGAGGGACACGTGATCCAAGGGAGATCGACCCCCTAATGAGTGCCACGTGGAAGGCTACAACGCTTAGATCACGACACGTGGCTGAGAGCCTTCTGGAAGCTAGTGGGCGGGAACTGTGGAGGACACACGCCCACCTATCTACTGTTGCTATAAAAAGAAGACTTCTCCATCTGGAGAAGAATATCATGAAGTGTGAGGAGCCTGCACGATCCAGAGAGAAGAGAAAGAGGAGAAAGAGAGAAGAAGAGAAGGAGAGAGAAAAAGAGAGAGAGAGTAGCAGAGAAGAAAAGAAACGAAGAAGAAGAAGAAAGAAAGAGAGTCCTTTGAGAGTAGAGATCGAGAGAAGAAAAGAGTGAGCAGCAGAGAAGTATAGAGAAGCAGAAGAAGAGAAAGAAAAGAAGAGAGAGATAGAGAGCTCTAGGGGAAGAAGAAAAGCTTCATTAGAAGATCTATCTCTACAGGACCGTGGATCAAATTCAGGCTAGTCAGCTCTCTGGGAGCCACATCTGTATTAATGTCTTTTACAGCTTTCAGTTGTTGTGTTTCCTTTGTTCTTCGTGTTTTTCTTTTGAACCTTTACGCAAGCTGTTAGTCAGCGAAGCAAACTGTGTTGCTCAGCGGGCAGAGGAGGATTCCTCTAGACGGGTTAAGCTGTAGTCCCCAGCAGTTGCAGAGGTGTGGTATCCTCTGGACGGCCAAGCTGTATTGTCCAGCAGATGGCTAAGCTGTATTACCCAGCGGAAGCAAGCTGTGATGCTCAGCTGAAGTAGGCAAGCTGTGAGGCCCAGCTGTTAAGCTGTGTATCAGCGGAATCCACACTCTGGTTGGAGTGTGGGGTGGACGTAGGTCTGCGGACCGAACCACCTAAAAATCCTTCATCTACTGTGGTTTGATTGTCATATTCGATTCGCTAGATGTATGCATAGGCCTATTTGAATCTTCTATCTAGCAAGGAATTTGATTGCATATCAATCATCTGATATTGGTCTTGAGAAAGTCACTTCAATTACTTAATCACTGTTCTGGAGTGCTTCTGATTTGCTCAACCCATCTGAGTGTCTAAGTTGCAGTTGATTGCTTGAATGGGTTCGGTTAACAATAGTGTTTGTTCTTGTGTTTAAAGATAGATATGCTAGACTCGATGTCAACCTACAGTCATGAACGTGTTTAATTCCGCATCAGTTTTAAGTTCATCAGGTTGAGTTTTTTAATTCGGGCAAATTGTGTAAGAGGGATTCATTCACCCCCCTCTGAATCCATCGCATCGATCCCAACAATTGGTATCAGAGCAGGTCTCTGGCTTTCCAAATCCAACGATCTGCAGAGGATCTTGCTGTCGTCGGTGCTATCTCGGTTTTGGTGCATTTCTTGTCGATTATTTTGTGCGTTGAATTTGTTTGCCATCTATCCTAATGGCTCGTCCTCTGATATATGATGGTTCTAACTTCAGTAGTTGGCTAGGAGGCCTATGTGTTTACGTAAACTCCATTGATCCCAAATTATTGAGTCTTCTATCTAAAGGCCCACACCAATTACCTCACGATGAGACCAAGTGGTCTAGAGAGGACAGATTAAAGAACCGTGATAATGTCACAGTTCTTAATATTTTGAAAGTTGCAGTTAATACAGACAGATTTCCTTTTGTTCCCAGGTGCGCTTCTGGAAAAGAAATTCTTGATAGAATCACGGCTACAAATGGGGAACAAGAATAGAATCAATGCTTGATGGCCAACCGGGGTGATCACAACTCTGATCAACAGGAGGAAACGTCATCCAAGGTAAGCTCTGGATCAGAAGATATTTCAATTGATGATTTATGGAATATAAATGAAGAACTTACTGATAGATGTAAGAAAATGAAATCTGAGAATAAAAGGCTAAAGAAAAAGATTGAACAATCCAAATCTGAAATCATTTGTGATGTTTATTCTACATTGAAACAGTCTTATGATACTTGCTTAATGGATGTTAAAAATCTTAAAGAACAAAATGGTTCTTTAAAATTTGAAAATCAAACTTGGTTGAACAAGATATCAGAACTTGAGAATCAGCTGAATAAGAAGAAAGATGAGCATCTAAAAAGCATGCAAGAAGTGATCGAGATTAATTCTGTAATGGACAAACTGAAGGTTGAAAATGCAGAAGTTCAAAAATATAATGAAAATCTCAAGGCTACAATGAATGAAGTCAATAAGGAAGCTGTTCATATTTCTTCTGTAGAGTCAAGCTGCAACAAGTGCTCGGTTCTGCAAGAACGTAATGAGGAACTCTACAGTAAGAATGAATGGCTGAATAAACTAGTTGCTTCATTTAAAGACGATCACAAAAAGCTACTTGCTGAGAAAATTAAAGTGGAAGAAAGAGAAAAGGAACTAATTGAGAAACTGGAGTTTATGTCCAGAAATGAAAAATGTGATGAAGAAATTAAAAAGGTACATAAGCAAAATAAAGAACTGAAGGAATAAAATAAGAAACTCATGGTCTTGAACACTGTAGCATCTGAAGGATGGTTAACCCGTGAGAAAGAGAAAGCTATAAATAAAGAAACTCAGTCTGAGAAGGAACAGAAATTGAAACAAGAATTAGAAATGGTCAAAAATCTAAATGATGCTATGCAGAGACAGATTCTTGTATGTGAAGAAGATTTGATAAATTCTGAACTCAAAATCTCCTCTTTGCAATCTGAAGTAAATGAACTTGTTCGTTCCATGCCTAAATCTGTCAAGGAAAAAGAGAAAATGAATGTTCCTTTGTGTGATGACGCCACTGAATCAAGTGGAGAGGAAGGATGCAACCCTCAAATTGAAAAATCTGTTAAGAAAAAGCTGTACACTACCTTTGTTCGCAGCTCTGACATTGCAAGCTGCTCTGGGCCTCTTAAAACATCTACATCATCTGTATTCCAATTCAAGGCCCAGAAAAATGAAAAATAAATAAGAGTTGTGAACAAGGGTAAACAATTGAACAAGAATGGTAAGAAAAATAAGGTCAAAAGTGTCCCTACTTGTGTTTTGGAAACTGCTAGCTCTGCTGCATCTGATGGGTCAATGCATACTGCTCATAAACCATTTACTAATTCGTATGCATCTGATAAGAGTGTCTCATGCCATTACTATGGCAAGGTAGGCCATGTAATGGATGATTGCAGATTATTGATTGTAGATGGGCATGCAAGTGAAACATTGCATTCTAGAAATTCATTTGGTAGAAATCATGCTACTAGGAAGTCTGGTAAATCTTGTCATTACTGTGGTAGGCATGGTCATCTCATGAATGCATGTTTCATCATGAAACAAGATGATAAAATGCATGCTAGGTCTTCTGCTAATCATCATGGCCCCAGAAGAAACATGTTTGCTTCAGACCAGCACATTATTTGTTTTAACTGTAACAAACGTGGTCACAAAGCCATTGAGTGCTGGTTTGGATCTACTAGGGGTAAAAATGGTTTTAAAGGTAAGCATATCCGATGCTTCGAGTGTGGGAAGAATGGCCATACAGTCAAGGACTGTTGGCATGTTCAAAAGAATTCTGTTAACCCCTATCTTGTCAAATTCCCTGCAAAACGATCTGTGAAATTTTCATGTTATAACTGTGGGAAGCCAGGCCATAGAGCTGCTGATTGTTGGCTGACGGATTTTAGTAAACAGAATTTTCTCTCTGCTAATAAATTTCATGACAACAGTAATTTGCATAAAAAGAATTTAAAATCTGCTGCATCATGCCATTACTATGGTCAAATAGGTCATTCAATGAATAATTGCTACTTGATGAGATTTGATGACCTTCATGCACAAAAATTGTTGAGAAAACCTGCTAGGAATGTCACTGTTAATTCAGGACCCAAGACATCTTGGGTATCTATTTGTGCAAAATAAACTTTATTTCGTAGGTGTGCCTTGGATTGGAAAATGAGTTGGGAAATAAACCAAGGCACTCAAAAGGAAACCCCTTTCTGAACTTTTCAGGTAAATTCTCTGCACTTCCTGCTCTTAGATACATTGCATATCTTGTTAAAATAAATGTTCATCTATATAGAATTGCTAAAAACATCAGTTTCTGTCTGAGTCTGAAAATTGTGAACGTTATGCTTTAGATCTAATGCTTGAATCTGCATTTCACATTCACTGAAAATCTGATATGATTGCATGTTGTATTGCACTTAAGAGATAGTTTGAATCTTCTTGTGAAAAATCTGTTTAATCCCCTGTAGGATGTCATTGCACACAGTGCCTTTTAGAATCTTCATATATATTGCATGCATTCAGGGGGAGTTTGTTGAGTCTTTGCATGTCTTTGCATACATATAGTTAATTGCATTGCATTTCATTACATTGAAATTGCCAAAAATATTGCGTTCATTAAGGGGGAGTATATATCAAGATTGTGTTCTGCTGGCTATTCATCTAGTTTCTTGGTATTTTAGTCAGTCAACTAAAGCTCCCATCCTTATGTTGAGATCATCCATTTCACGTATCTGAACTTAACTCTGATTTGAGTTTGAATCTTGTGAGCTGGTCTTACTTGAGCAAATCTGTCTGATGGACCTCTAGATATCTATGATTCTCTATGATACATTCTTTGCTGCACCTATTAATTGTCCTGATTGGAAGTGTCGACATAGTGAGTCGACGTCATCTTAGAAATGCTCTGTCAAATGTCGACACCTTCACTATTGTGCTCATCTTTGTTATATGCTTAAAACTCTTGTACAGTTCACAACTTGTATGCTGTTGAATCTCATTGAAAATTTCAGAGAATTGAGATGAGTTCAATTCGTATACCTTGATCATAAATCTGAAAATCAATTCATTAAAGAATCTTCCATTATAAAGATTTATGAATGGCTAAAAGATCAGATTGGTTTAAGTCTAATGTATTCATTGAGCTTGGATATGAATATCTTGAAAATATCTGGGCCATTTTTAATAAATTTTAACCAATTATTTCATGTTGATTCTTGTAAAATCCTCCGAAATTGAAAATGTTAATATCATGGCTTTATTTGGTTGAATTATATGAAATCAGTATTATTTTTAAACATCTGATGAATCTGAAATGCTCCTAAGGATAAATTCTGTCAGAGCAATGATTGTGGTCACTGAGAAACCATGTCCATTGACCATGAAGTCTAGAGGACTGTGTCATGAAGTGCCATAATTAACTCTGCTAAATAAAATTCATGGAAAATGCAGGCAGAGCAATGGCTTGAATACTGAGAAATATACCTCACTTATCAATGAAATAAGGTGAAGTATGTCATGAGGTGACAATGCTATCTCTGAAGCATGACAGTCAGTCATACTAAGTGCTTAGGGATACTGGCGTACAAACAACGTGTATCCTCTAGTTATAAGGTGTGCACTGAACTTAATTGCACCTGGTAAACTTGCTATGAAATCTTGTACTATGCATAAAGAAAAATCTGAAATTATTTGAAGAAGTGTGACTGATCCTCAGGAACTAAATCTGAATTCTTTCATGATGTTTAACCTCAATACTAATGATTGTAATTTCTGAAGAGGTCATTGAAATTGACTGAGTAAGATGAAGGGAGGTTAATCAAGATATAAATATGAGGGCTTGGTTCACTTTTATTAAACATTGATGTTCAGATATGAGTATAGAATTTTATTGTCAAACTATGTATACATCATATTTAAACCATGATGTTCAAATAAAAATTCATAAGCCCCTATAATGGAAGAGTCTGAACCATCCGTTTATTCAGATTTATGAAATAAGTATCTTATTGAAAATCTTCTATTTTCTTGAAAGATCATGTATTCTGCATGCTGCCATGTCATCCTTCCTGAATGTCTTCTTGACATATCTCTCACCTTACACTCTTGAAAGCCTTGCTTCATTCAGATCAGGGAGCATTGGATTGTTTTTAAAGAAGAGGTTAGGTCTTGTCTAGACTGCACTTATTGCTTTTTAAATGGGGAGGTTTGTTTGTGATCTTGTCAAAGGAGAGAATAGATAGCTCTAATGTGCTTTCATGTAGTAAAAGGGGGAGATGTTATATCAATCTTTTCATAGCTGCTTAATTTTTCTATCAAACTATTTTCTTTTTGATGAAGTCAAAGGGGGAGAATAGTTTGGGTATGTGTGACTCATAGTGTTGCCATCATCAAAAAGGGGGAGATTGTTGTGCCCCTGTGGTTTTGATGTCAGCAAGCACTATGAGTATGAATGAGTTTGATGTCAGCAAGCACTATGAGTATGAAAGATTGACTGATTGAGTGTGCATATTTATAGCATTGCATAACAAGTGTAGCTTGCATCGGTGCATTCATCAGTTGCACGCCATATAGTCGATGCATGATTCACTACATATGATGTCTATACACTGAAGCACGCTCATTGCATATGAGGTCCTGTCACTGAAAACCGGGGCAACATTTCTCTGCACGCTATAAAGTCTATACAGAGTTTTACCTAGACTGCATCAACTCAAGTCTGTACATTCTTTAGTAGCTATCCATTGCTTCATTCGACCAAGTCAGTACAGCCAGTGCTCTTCATGCATTTACATAGTCTATGCATTATTTTGTCTCGCACATACACCAAGTCTACACACGGTTGCTTTGATGACTTAGCAAGTCTATACATTCATGAGCATAGTCAGTGTATTCGGTTGTCTCATGCATATACAAAGTCTGCACATTCTCTGCTGATATGCCCGTGCATAACATGTCCTTGCATCTCACCTCTCAAGGTCGGTGTAAGCTCTAGTCAGTGCAATCATCGTCTGGTATGGACCGTTAAATCTTGTCTCTTCATCTCAGTGCAAATACGTCTTGGTGCAAGCGCTGTCTTGTACTTCTCTTTATCAATTCAGTGCAAGTCTCTGTCTCACTCACAAACACTGTAGCCCCGTTTCCATCTCGGTGCATTACGTGTCTAGACATAAATTGGCTCAGTGCATTTCATTGTATTTCATTGCAGCATACACTTTTAGGTTCGTGCATATCTTGTTTGTGCATCTTTGTGCGTCTCGCCTTTCAGATTCGGTGCAAGGTCTGTCTTGCATCCATTTTTTGTTCGTATGATTCTTCTCTTTCATCTCGGTGCAATTCTCACAAATTCAACTCGGTGCATCAATTGTGTTACACAGTTGTTTTAAGAGTCCGTGCATATCTTTGATCCTTTCTTTTGACTCGGTACAATGTCTTCTTCTTGTGCCTCTTGGACCCATGTCTGTGCATATGGTGTCAAGCTGTTGTGTAAGTCAATACAATGGTTGACTTGAATATCTCTACTCAGTGCATTCTATGTTTGAACATAACGGTGCAAACTATGCTAAGTGTTTGATTAAAGGCCTTGTGTTTTTCTGACAGAGCTTCTCTCCGAGGAGGGACACGTGATCCAAGGGAGATCGACCCCCTAATGAGTGCCACGTGGATGGCTACAACGCTTAGATCGCGACACGTGGCTGAGAGCCTTCTGGAAGCTAGTGGGCGGGAACTGTGGAGGACACACGCCCACCCATCTGCTGTTGCTATAAAAAGAAGACTTCTCCATCTAGAGAAGAATATCGTGAAGTGTGAGGAGCCTGCACGATCCAGAGAGAAGAGAAAGTGGAGAAAGAGAGAAGAAGAGAAGGAGAGAGAAAAAGAGAGAGTAGCAGAGAAGAAAAGAAACGAAGAAGAAGAAGAAAGAGAGAGATTCCTTTGAGAGCAGAGATCGAGAGAAGAAAAGAGTGAGCAGCAGAGAAGTATAGAGAAGCAGAAGAAGAGAAAGAAAGGAAGAGAGAGATAGAGAGCTCTAGGGGAAGAAGAAAAGCTTCATTAGAAGATCTGTCTCTACTGGACCGTGGATCAAGTCCAGGCCAGTCAGCTCTCTAGGAGCCATATCTGTGTTGATGTCTTTTACAGCTTTCAGTTGCTGTGTTTCCTTTGTTCTTCGTGTTTTTCTTTTGAACCTTCATTCAAGCTGTTAGTCAGCGAAGCAAGTTGTGTTGCTCAGCGGGCAGAGGAGGATTCCTCTAGACGGGTTAAGCTGTAGTCCCCAGCAGTTGCAGAGGTGTGGTATCCTCTGGACGGCCAAGCTGTATTGCCCAGCGGATGGCTAAGCTGTATTGCCCAGCGGAAGCAAGCTGTGATCCTCAGCTGATGTAGGCAAGCTGTGAGGCCTAGCTGTTAAGCTGTGTATCAGCGGAATCCACACTCTGGTTGGAGTGTGGGGTTGACGTAGATCTGCAGACCGAACCACCTAAAAATCCTTCGTCTACTGTGGTTTGATTGTCATATTCGATTCGCTAGATGTATGCATAGGCCAATTTGAATCTTCTATCTAGCAAGGAATTTGATTGCATATCAATCATCTGATATTGGTCTTGAGAAAGTCACTTCAATTATTTAATCACTGCTCTAGAGTGCTTCTGATTTGCTCAACCCATCTGAGTGTCTAAGTTGCAGTTGATTGCTTGAGTGGGTTCGGTTAATAACAGTGTTTTTTCTTGTGTTTATAGATAGATATGCTAGACTCGATGTCAACCTACAGTCATGAACGTGTTTAATTCCGCATCAGTTTTAAGTTCATCAGGTTGAGTTTTTTAATTCGGGCAAATTGTGTAAGAGGGATTCATTCACCCCCCTCTGAATCCATCGCACCGATCCCAACATGGGGTTTGACAGAAACCATACCCTCGATCGAACTAGACTCATAGAAGGAGCGAGGGATTATAGCGATGCAGCAACTGTAGACTTACAGGTACCAGACAGGGTGGTTTGAACCCGGCGTCCTCTGGGATCACGCAGATTTGCTTGACCCAACATGATCAAAGGTTCAGAATAAATCAAACTATTATTCGGCTCTAGTAGAAGCGAATAATAAGTTTAATTTACTTCTAATTGGTAATTAGATGTTAATGGGTCTTAAACTAGGGCCTAGAGGATCACACACAATGGGTTCTCGGGTGACAGAGTATTATTGTATAGATGTATATGTTAAAAGTCTTCAATTCTTTTGGGAAAAGAATGATGAGAAAGGCTTCATGTATGCATATACAATAATGCATGGACATATACACAATATATGATGTTAAGGGTTCTTTTAGAAAGTGCCTAACCATTATATATATGGGTGTTATGTGTTACGTGGGACTTCTTCTCCACAACCAAGCATCAAAGGAGAAAGCTCCCTTCTTTCCTCCCCTCCTCTCCCTGTGCTCTATCTCCCTCCCTTGTTGCTCTCTCTCTCTCTCCCTCTCAAGGGAGAAAGGCTTAAGAGAGAAGAATGGGGTTTTGAGCATCCGTGGTTCGTGCGCGGGGGAAAGAACAGGAGGGTACCGTCACTGCGCGATGATCCGTGTGGATCAGCTCTAGAAGCCGTACATCTGTGCGGCTTGACGTTCATGGAAATCGACATCGGGCGCTACGGACAACGTCGTTCTGCGCAAGGTAAACTCTACAACCCGCAGCAGCGGTTGGGAGTAATTATTGCATCGATTAGAGCACGGTTCTAGGATTCCACCATGCCCGGGTTCAAGTTAAAAATTTTATTATTCGCTGCATTGCCCGAACTTGGTTGATCGAATCCTTACAGTGGTATCAATGCCATGTTACACTCTGATCGATGCAATTTCTCCGTATAGAATCATGTATAGAGGCAATCTTCATTGTCTTCAATTATTTGAATTAGTACACGATGTTGGGCATCTTTGTTCGGGAAAAGAAAGGGAATGGGATGCTGTGGATCCTCAGTTCCCGGGCAAAAAAAAAAAGGGAACGCTGGGGCGCACAGGGCGTAGAGCATTGCGCCCTGTGCGCTCAGTTGCCACCTCGGGCACTGCCCACGTGCACGGGCGGGCGCCCGCGTCCGCGTGGTGGGCGCTGCAAGCGGTCGCACCGCGTGGCGGGCGCGCACCTCGTGCGCGCGGGCAAGTCTGGTCACTCGGCCCGCGTGGGCGGCCACGCCCACGCGATTTGACAGGGAGATTATTTTTTTAATTTTTTTAATTTTTGCATTTATTAATGTATTACGCCTTTAATATATTTAAATATATATTTAGGGGCACATTAAATTAATCTAATTTTTATCTCAAATGGTAATTATCTTTTCTCAATGGAAAATTCAAATCTTGTTGAATTTTATTTAACTTTTGAATTTTTTGAGTTGGGATAATTATTACTTAATTTGAGATAAAAGTGTAATAATTGAAGAGGATCATGTAAAATTCAATTTTTGGAATTTTTAATTCTTAGATAATTGTTAAATTCATAATTTGAATTTTATTGAAGATAATTATAGAAAATTTAAATATTTGAATTTTTAATTATTATATAATTATTAAATTTAAATTTTAAATTTTAAAAAAATAATAATTGAGGATAATTAAATTATTTAAATTTACTTTCAAATGAAATTATTGGATAAATAATTTTAATTTAAATTTAAATAATTAGTTTATTTAAATTTATTTTTAAATTTGACTATTGGATAATTAAATTTAAAATTAAATTTTAATTAATTATTTTAATTATCTGTATTATTTGAATTAGATTCAAATATTTATGCCCCTGTTATAAATGATGGTTATATGTATGCTTTGCTTAATGTTACATTGATTTGGCTTGCTTATATGTTTTAATTTTATTTAATCCAACTTGGATTTTTTAAATTAAATGAAGCCAGCCAGTATTTGTTTCCACATCCCACTTTTCAATCAAAATATAAGGATTATTTTCAAAAATAACCTTTAATTGATCTGAAATGTGTGGGTTGGCAAGTGATCATGGACATAGCTAATGTAATTATTTGGGGTCTGCGAGCCTCCTTCCTCTCTCTGTTGAAATTCCTATGTACTTCTATCTCCCGTCACAGTTGTACTCGCCCTGAGGGCTTCTAAAATTTTATTGACATGTAATTTAAATTTTTCCGACCTGCGTGCCGTGTAAAAGTTGTAATTCATGTGATGTTGGAGTATGAAAGCGTGGAGCACACCCGACGAGGACGATCCAGCTACTTCGGAAGCGAGCCGGATGTCTTAGTAGCATTAGGACTAGTGTCCATGATCACTTGCGGTTTAATTTGTGCATTGCATGCATTTACTTTGTGCAAACTACTAGGTACGGTAAATATATTGGTTATATTTATATTACCACCTAGGGTGAGATCAAGATAAAAATAAATTCCCTCGTATTTTAATTTTACATTTGGTAAGCGTGGCTCTAGGAGTCGTCGTGGCCCTCCATCATTATGGGGTGAATGAATGTCTTCATCTCATGGATTTGTTGTGCTTTCCACAAGGTCCATGGGTTTGGGGGTAGGATGCAACTCCAAGGTTAGGCCTCAATGGGGTGAGGAATTGAACTTGACCTTATTGGGCTTTCCACGAGTGTCAGGTCATGAACTCATTGCTATGTAGTAATGGTGGTTAGATCTAACCGAGAGTATCCTTTGTTGTGCTTTCCACAAGGGGATGACTTCTCGGGGGCCGAAATCGGATATTACATTAGATGCAAGTGCATGTTGACTGCCCTTGAGATGTGGTATGGCTTGTTGTGCTTTCCACAAGGTCTTACCTCAATATCGTTGGGATTCCGACCAACTGGGGTGATCTCGTTGATCTCCCGTTCTATATACTGAGGGTTATATAGTTTGATCAAAAAATAGTGGGACTAACTAAGATAGAAAACCACATCTAAGTTAGAATTTAAACATATGCTAAGTTGTCTTTTATTTCTTATCCATATTACAATGTTGTCGTCCAACCCCCTCCGTGGCATCTTAGATGCCAACAGACTGACCGGACCCCACTTCTCGGATTGGCTGCGTAATTTACGCATAGTCCTCACCACCGAAAAAATAGCCTACTGTAGACATGTTTTGTGTATCCTCCCCCCTTCCTAATCGATTTCTTACCTTCCTAAGCCAATATCTATAAAGAAAATCCAAAATAGGACTAGAAAGAAGAAGGGTGAAGAAGTTTGTGTGATCGTGATCGCCACCAAGATCCCAAAATGTAAAAGGATGCACTCGTACCTTGGAAAAGGGAGACACTCGCCTCACAACAGTACTGCAGGAATACACGGTCCTAGAAGAACCGCCCTGTGAATCGTACGGTCGCTCGATAGACCGCTCACCAATGTTGGGAAGAGCAGGGGACGAAGACTGGCTGACGACGGGATGGTCCAAAGGAGGCCGCAGGAAGAAGTAGAACGGCTCAACGGGGACCGCTCTCCTATTCAGACGGACGGAAGGAAGACCATTCAGTGCCACCAGGTTTCAAGTCGTAGGATCTGATCCTCCACCCCTTCCGGCCGGCCAGAGGGGATGGGTCTCGTGCTAGGATGATGCCGACCTGCAAAACAACGTGAAGAACACAAAAGGGAAACCCAAATCAGTCATGCGAGGTGTAGTAACTATAAGAAAGAAGAGAAAAGCAATGCAATGACATGGAGTGGGGGATACCTGGGAGGTTTTTAAACCCCTAGGGGCGTGAAAAAACAATAGGAGGGTGTATAGAATGAGATGCAATAGTGACAAACGCGGGTGCAATGTGATGGAAAAGAGCATGTAAAGAAGGAAAAGACGGTGTGACGACCAAACAAAGGCTCAAAACACAAAGCTACCCCCTGAGCCGGAGGCTTAAGGGGATGTAGAAAGCCTCCCTCCCTGACTATAGGTCGCTCGAGAATGCGGCAGGGCTTCGTCATCGACCTTAGATCTCCCCCCCTCTCAAGCCTAGACTGTGGGTCCAATTTATAGAGCCCTGAGGTCTAGCCCCAAAATTAGGGTTTTTAGTGGGTATTAGGTCGAGATAATTAAACAAAAATCATAGATAATATAATTATCTTCCACCAAGATCGAACGGCATCTCATTTGATTGAGATTCCACGGAGAAAATGGTCGAGGAAGATGGGGGTTTGACCACGGATTGGAGAGAGGAAATCCATCAAAAACCACAGTTATCGGGCCTATACGCGGTAACGCGATAGTCCGTCCAGCATGGTACGCGGTCTAATGCTGGACCGTCCAGTGCCGTCGGTGGAAAATAAATAAATCACAAAATTTTCCAATTATCCACCGAACTAACCGACCATCGCGGCGTAGGACTCTTTTAGATAGAACGGTCCATTGATAGACCACTCAGTCAATAGAACAGTCCAATGCTAGGCCGTGTACATATGTCGGTGATAAATCCAATAGAACAAGATGAATATATAATTATATGAAAAACCAACCTTCTTAAGACTATGAGAGCAAAACGGTCTAAAGCCATGCCGTTCAATGGAAGTAAATGGTCCAACATAGACCGCTTAAAGGCTTGTCGGTGGAAATTCAGAAAATCAAATAAATATCCAATAAATCGTAAAAAGTTCAAAATAGAGCGCCCCAATCACTGAACGACCAATCGAGAGACCGCGTAAAGCCTGGGCATTTAAATTCAATAAAAAAATAGGATAAACAAGCCCATTTACCCCAAAACCGAGAGAAGTCGTGGCCCATTAAGCCCTAGACTTAAGTAGACATAGCCAGGGAGGGAGACACCCATAAAATAAACCCAAAGACGTGCCTGGAAATAGCCCAATGAGTAATGGACAACTCGAGGCATCAACAAATGGTGGTAAGAGGAATGACCCAACTCATAGGCAAAAACGGGTGTCAATAGATGCCCCTCCTTAACGTCCTCTTTGCAGGGGAGCGAGTGGAGGTGAAGCGAAAGTGAAATGTAACATGGAGATGAAGCGGAAATGAAGTGGAGTGGACTAAAAAGTGGGCGTTAAGATAAAAGACACCCGTTTCCTCACCAACGAGCGACAAGAATCTTCCAGAAAACTCTAAACCAAACACAAGGAACGATTGAACCAAAACGACGCCAGTCTGGAGAAACTAACTAAATAAAAAGAAAAACACACGATCAACCACATGGGGGACACAATCCCTCGGACCAATAAAGGGACCGGAACAAGCAGCAAAAAGTATAGAAACAGACTAAAACTCCAGATAGGGACCTTCAGTCAATCAAACCAGGTGAACAGACCAAAGAAGACCTTCCAACTGTGAGTGGAATAGCTCTTCTTACTCGAAATCATGAACGCACAATCATCCATCACTGACGGGACATTTTCAGACAAACCATGGGTCATGAATGCTCAAAAGATGCGTATGATGCATGTTGGGCTAAAATAAAAGAAATCATTATAACAAATGTAAAGAAAGCCACAAGATAAAAAATACTCAAGAATAATATTGCTAGACCGGGGCAATCAGGGTCAAGACACTATCTGCAACCACGGCGTGCGAGATAGAATCACCGTCCCCTAATTTTTCCAACCTAATGGCCTATCCAATGATTAAACACATGAATTTAGATCATCATCATTTTTGTTATAGGGGAACATCAAATCCTAGAACACGTAGATAACCAACTGGTCCTTGAGATAATATAACATAATACCATATAGTAATGTAATAAGGGATATAAGGATCGAAATACTTACCTAACTTACCTAACGGCAGCGACAGGCAAGTTAGAAGTGATGCTGCAAGGGAAATTTGTGAACACGATTTTGCAAATATACATCATGAAATAACCATTCAAGCCAGAAAGATTAGTCACTTAATCACATAATGCAACAAAGCGGGACTTCAAAAACATTCTTCATCATTATTTCAGCGAATGAACGGTCTAGAAACAGACCGCTCCAAAAATTAACGGTCTAATTGGGGTCGTTCAAGCACTGCCAATTTGAATGTGATCGTGAACATACACGGCCCAGAATGACGCCGTTCAAAGAACGGAACGGCCATCACCTGGCCGTTCAAGCAAGCGCACCGTTAGAAATGAAACGGTCGCATTGGAGACCGTTCAGTAGTTACACGGTCTATCGATAGACCATGTGATCACTGGCAGTTTCAAAAAAATAAAACACCTCCTCTTCCTCCTCCTCCCTCCCCACCGTAACCGATGGAGGAGAACCCGAACGCCACCACCCCATTCTCCATCTCCCCATCTCTTCCCCTCTCAATCTCTCCCACCCTCTCCTAGTCTACGTGCACCAAGCATCAGGCTCTCACCCACCCATCACGATGGATGGCCGGCGAGGAGGACCGTTCGCCGCCCCCGACGGCCACTACAGAGGAGGTGGCGGCGCCACCACCCCTCGACGGGGAAGGAGCCGTGCCACCCCCTACAGCTGAGGAAGCAGCTGCTGGCGGGGAACGTTCAGCGGTGGAGGGAGAAGGACCGACGCCGGAGGAGATGGCGAAGGCACGTCGCCCGACCGAAGTAGGGCCCTAAAACCCATCCCTTCTTTTGTTTTAATGTATGCATGTAAGCATAAGGGGTAGAATGGGGGGTTAGAACCCCTTTTGGGGTCAGTTAGGAAGCCTTCGGGCCATCACCGCCGGCGGGGAGGGATTTCACGTCGTGGGCATGGCGATAGCAAAATAGTTCAACAGGAACCGTGGATGACAACTATACGGTTCACATCGAACCGTTCACTAGGAGAGCGGGCCAGGGTGGACCGTTCAGGGGTAAATGAAACAAAAGGAGTGCACGGTCTGAGGGAGACCGTGGGGCACTAGGACGGCCTGTATAGGTTCATTCAAAAGATGAAAACGTTTGAGAACTGAATGGTCCAAATAGGACCGTGAATCGAAACATGGTTAAGGGCACACCGTGTTAGTCCAGGAAATAAGGGGCACAAGGGGGAAACTGGCACGGTGTAGAAAGAACCGTGGACAAGCTGGGCGTCTAGGAAAGAGCCGTTATTGGGTAGAACGCTGGGGGACTGAACGGTCCACACTGGGCCGTGTAACATGTAGAGCGGTCCATGGGGAACCGTTCTGTTGACAAAGTGCAGTTTTCATTATTCTTTTCCTTTTTTATTTCCATTTATTTAAAAATGCATGAATGTATGCAATTATGTATGCAGGGAAAGCGTAGGACCCGGATCTCCTGGATGCAGGTTCAGGCAGTGTACCTTGCACTGCCCGACTTCCAGCGGGAGAGACTGGCGACGATGGGATTCGCCGAGTTCCTGAGTATTGAGGTCAGTCGGCTTGACACGCCGCTACTCTATGATCTGCACGACCACTGGGACCCAATGAGTAGCACGTTCCTATTCCCGTGGGGCCACATGGTCCCAACATTAGAGGACGTGGCGCGTATTACGGGCCTGCGCGTGCATGGGTCCCCGGTTAGCGGGAGGACATGCCTCGACTATTGGGAGATGGCCCAGGAGCTTCTGGGATTGGAGCTGCTGCACCCGAAACGGCAGTCCACGACTTTGACTAGAGCGAGGCTACAGGATAGCCTCGGATTGAGGAGGGTGGGGATCATGACTGGGGAGCTACCTGAGCAGCATCTACAGAGACTAGTGGACCGGGCCCGATTGAGGGTGGTAGCAGAGCCGGGGCCAGAGGCAGATCGAGTGCTGAGGCTCTTTCTGATGCTATTCTTTGGGCGACTACTGTTCGCGATGAGAGCGGACGTCATCAGTTGCCACTTTCTGCCTCTGCTTGAGGACGTGGACCACGTAGGTGACTACACGTGGGGAGCAGCGGTCATTGCTTTTCTTTTTGACACCTTGAGTTCCACCAGCCAGCGCACGATGCTCGACGGCTTCTCACCTCTTCTCCAGGTATG
This sequence comes from Amorphophallus konjac, assembly GCA_022559845.1. NCBI lineage: Eukaryota > Viridiplantae > Streptophyta > Magnoliopsida > Alismatales > Araceae > Amorphophallus > Amorphophallus konjac. Next base: position 337,097,680 of record CM040125.1, on the reverse strand, counting down.
ACTCGACCCCTAAACTTTGTTATGCAACTCTTATATGCTTCCTACATGTGCTACATGCTAACGTTTGGTGAAATGCGATGTAGGTGTGGGCCTACATATGACTGCGTGGGCTGGGGAGAGGCGAGGAGACCCACCCCGAGCTGCTGCCCATCGCCAGGAGGTGGACAGCCCCGTGAGAGACTGGAGCCCTGCAAAGACAGGTCCGCGGGATCCAGGATGACCTGGAAACTCTACCTTACGCCTTGGTGAGACTCTAAACTCGACCTCCTTAATTAAATGCAATTTATATGCTCATGATGCTAATGTGACATCCTATTTGACAGGTCCGGTGGACACCCTACGAGGGCGAGGATCAACAGGGCCAGCCCTGGGTAGTGGGGGCCCTCGCCTTCTCAGGACGTGACGTGTGGCTTCACTGCATGAATGTGGTGGAGCCACTCTACTTCAGACTGGTGATGAGGACGATCAGCGTCCATCAGCCAGCAGTTGAGTTCCCGGTGCCTGAGAAGCCGAGGGAGCGCGTCGGGCGACACCCTCGGGGGATGGCAACAGTGCTTGATTGGACTGTGTGAGCTGTAGAGCATATCGTAGACTGGACGGCACTTGGGCGGGTCGTGTCCGCCCGAGTAGAGAGCGAGGAGGCATACTACATAGAATACGCCGGGCACTACCGGGACTAGGTGTTCCGTGGTGCCCACCGACCGGTACGACTTCTAACCCTAACACACTTTAATTATGCTTATGCTTTCTATATGATTGCGTACTGACACTTGGACTTTCTACATGCAGATCGACCCTCAGGGACGGATAGCGGAGCTACAGGAGCTCCTCCACTCTACGATCCGAGAGTGCGACGAGGCCCGATAGGCCTTGGCCCTACTGGTGAGTTCCCCTAACCCTTAAACTTAATTATGCACTTTGATTATGATTATGCTATGAAATGACCGACTCTAGATTCTTGAAATGCAGCGAGCCGAGGGAGCTGAGCGATAGGGGGCCGATGCTCCTTCTTCTTCCTCTCAGACCCCTGCCGACCGAGCGGGGCGGGAGGCGAAGTTTGCACGGATGGTAGCTCGGGCCGAGGTGGCCGAGGCGACACTCTCCGAGAGGGTACGTACACTGCACTTTCCCTTTTAATTAATGCTTATATAAAATGCAACTGGCTAATGATGATGCATGTATGCAGATGATCGAGCTGACAGCTGCCCTAGATGAGAGTACCCGGCTATGAGAGGAGCTTGAGCAGAGTCGGGCGGCGGTGCAGGAGGAGGGAGCCCGCCTCCGCGAGGAGGTGGCACGGAGCCAGCCAGCGGATGCAGTCGAGACAGCGCTCCTCTGGGCGGAGCTGGAGCGTCTCCGAGCCAGTGCCGATGAGCTGGTCTGAGTCCGAGCTAAGGTAGAGCGCTACCGATCGGAGCGGGACTACACTCTGATCGAGGCATTCGGGCTGAGTGGGGAGTTGCGCATGTTTAGAGAGATGAGCCGAGCTCATAGTGGGATGGCTCCGAGTGGCTCCTTCCGCAGCTACTTCACGAGTTCCTCCGGTCGGCGGAGGAACGAGGATGAGGAGCGCTGTCGACGACGGGAGCGAGAGGAGGCGAGTTCTGCGATGACCCCGCCATCGAAGAGGTGGGAGGGAGGAGGAGATAGCGACAGGCCAGAGGGGGCGTGCTGACTTTGTAGTCATGACTTTGTACACCTATATGATATGATATGATATGGACATGATATGACTTATTTTTTAGTTTATTTTCCTTTTGTTATGAATGTGTGAATGTATGAATGTGCAAATGTGTAGATGCGAATGCTAACTGACTCACGACTGACCCTTGAGAGATACAGGAGAGTGGGGAGGAGAGAGACGGTCCGACTTAGAGCGGAGAGACAAGAGAGAGTGGGGAGGAGAGAGACGTACCAACATGGCGCAGAGAGACACGAGAGAGTGGCTAGGAGAGAGATGTACCGACTTGGCGTGGAGGGAATGCAAGGGGAGACAAAATAGCATGATAGGGAACTGCACGGTCATCGAAGTGGCCGCTCCACCTACTACATGGTCCAATTTGGACCGCTGAAGGCTTACTCGGCCAAGACCAAAAGAGGGGCTTGAACGGTCCATTATCAGCCGTCCATATTGTATAAACGGTCAATATTTGACCGCGTGGTTATAAGAATGGCCTTAACAAGACCGTGCAAAAGACCAAGGGTCGAACTCTATAGAAGGTTCTAAACGGTCATCGTCCGGCCGTTTGATGAGCAGGGCGGTCTATCGCTAGACCGCTCAATTGGACGCCCTGAGAGTCCGATCGGGACTCTCTTGGAGAGTCCCAACTCGAGGTAAGGAGTCCTAAATCAACCCAAACTCCATCCAAACCAATCTAAGGCTTATCCTACCTCAATTTCAGGAGGGTTAGACCTCTAATCAGGCTCTATAAATAGGAGGGGGATCCCAAATTCGTCACTCACACATCCACCCTCTCTCTAACCTTCAAACTCTTGCTATTTTTCATCCAATCATCATGAAGAGGTCCTTCGAAGGGAGCTCAATGGAGGGGGCGGTCTATGAAGCGCCAAAGCCGGCTAGAAAAGAGCGTGAAGTGCTTCAGCGGCTGACCACGATCCCAAGACATCTAAGCTCCAGCCCGCTGAGAGAGGTAAGCTTTGTTCAAAGTTCATTTATTTCAATTGATCTATTCAAATTCTCATGCTTCCTTCCTCTCTTCTTTTCCTTTTTCTTTCTTTTCTTCTTTGTCTCAGCTTCTCCCTGGCCCCAGGCGCTATTCCACCTTGAAGTGGATGGCTCCCATGATCCGCGAACTACCCATATCTGTGACATCCATTTTTAAGTCCTAGCACCTTCATTCTCTTCTAGTATTAGCCAAGAACTATCCTAAGCTCTCTTTGGATTGGCATAGCATTTCAGCTTTGGTAGAGATATGGCACCCTTAGACCCACACTTTTATTTTCCCATCTTTTGAGGCCACCATCCTGCTAGAGGAGGTAGAGACCTATTTATCCTTTCCTAGATCCAAGGTGGGTGAGGAGGGCTTAGTGTGCCACACCGTTACCCCTGTAGACCCTAGCCTTATCTTAGGGGAGTTCATTCCTAGCTCCAAGGACATTCGCACCATAGTGGGCCCACACCAGATCCATCTACTACCTCTTAGCGAGTGGGTGATAGCACATTGTAAGAATAAGTGTGGGTGGTACGAGGCCGTAGCTAAGGCTGCTTCTATCTTCTTATGTGGGGCCATTCTCTTCCCCTCTGCCGACCATGTCCTAGATATCCCTATCCTTAGCACAATCAGTGGTCTATGGCAGGGTCTTTCCATCTCCCAAGCCATCCTTGCATACCTCTACGAGGGTCTTAGCTCAGCAACCTTAGGGGGGGCACTATTTGGCTCTATGATTCTCTTGGAGTGCTGGATGGGAGTTAGGATGAAGTTTACCCATAGGGAGGACACCTCTTCAGTCAGCCAGATCTTCGGGAGCCATCCCTTGTTCTTCATTGGTGATTCTTTCAGGTTCTCTCAGCAGGTGGAGTGCAGGACAGCGGATAAGAAGATTAGAAATGAGTGGCGCCTCTACATCAACACCTTGCCCCTGGATCGGTTCGTGATGCGCCCTTTCTTCCTCCACGATATCACCCTCAGGCTTCCTAGGAGGCTTGGGTTGGACTTGCGGCTCGTGGGTGACACCGCTTTAGCGATGTATAGCCCACACAAGTGTTTTCTACAGGTCGGGCTTCCTAGGATGACAGTTCCAGCACTACCACACCTTCCCGCACTACAGGCGAGGAGGCACGGGACGGAGGAGGATGAGCAGGTGGTCAGGAGTGCCCTGATCATGTGGGAGAGCAGCAGGGTGCGCACCCTATCGGTGGAGGTGGCGGAGATCCCGGAGGAGTACCAGGCATATGTGAGAGAGCTGAGAGAGATTAGGCCTCGCGGAGATGCCCGTCTGGGGATCGAGTGATTTTCTTGTTTTCATGATGTTGTTATAGGGACTCATGTTTGAAAATGTTTACATTTGAAAAAATAAAATTGATGATTGGATTGACATGAGTTTGACCTTTCTTGCACGTGGCTGAATGAGTTTGAGATGGGATCTCGAAATGGACATGGCCCATAATTAGACAGCTCAGTTATATAAACGATTAGGGTTTAACCATGCCAGGAAGTTACACGGCCTGACCTGGGCCATGTAGAAGTTCAACCGTAGGTTTAAGAACAAGGACTCTTGGAGAATGGGACGGTCTATCGACGGACCATGGTCAGAGTGGAATGGCCGATGCTGCACCGTTATGATTTGTAAATGATCTAGTAAGGACCGTTGATTCTTGAAGGTTCTAATGATTAGAAATGGTCTAAACAAGGCCGCGTGAATGATGGAACGGTCTTATGTTGACCATTTCAGGGATCAAAACGGTCGCTAGAGGACCGTGCAGATATGGAAAATGCTGAATCTTGTCTTCAACCTGCCCCTGCACACATACAAACAAAGAAATAGATTAAATCTATTTTAGACTTAACTCCTTGCCTGTAACAAGTTAGGAAATAACCAATTCTTGATTTTTGGTCAATGGGGTAAGCCTTATTAATTAAATAGGCAAATAACACAAAGGAAAAGATGGATGCAATGCATGCCATGGATGTAAATCATGATGATGGAAATATTTTTTGTGGTTTCGAGGATATTTGATTTTTTTTGTTTGGATTTTGAGATATTTGATTTTTTTAGTTTTTAAAATATTTAATTTGATCTTTTTAGATTTTGAAATATTTGATTTTTTTAGATTTTAAAATATTTGATTTTTTGGATTTTGACGTATTTGATTTTTTTTTGGATTTTGAAATATTTGATTTTTTGGATTTTGAAGTATTTGATTTTTTGGATTTTAAAATATTTGATGTTTTTTGGATTTTAAAATATTTGATTTTTTTTAATTTTGAAATATTTGATTTTTTGGAATTTTGAAATGTTTGATTTTTTTGAATTTTGAAGTATTTGATTTTTTTGGATTTTGAAGCCAGCTCAAACCCGGCGACAGGATACCCTCGTATCTCATTAGGGGTTTTTCAAGTTCAATGTGCGTTATGGGTGACTGCGCATGGCCGGGGTCCAATTTTACTTAACGGTGCCTCTACCGAAGCCATACCTGGGATGATCCAGTCTTTTAAAAATAAAAGAAAGAATTTGATAGGAAAGCTGGCAATAGATATAGAGGTTTTTAGGGCTTGAGTTCTTCACACGATAACCCCATTTTCAAAGAATTTGGTCTGTTGTGCCGGGGCTTTGTGTCTGTCATCAAACCTGCATCCGCTCTAGGCACGCATACGACCGGGCTCATTACGTCCCGCGGGGAAACTGTACTGCCACTCTTGCCATGCCTAGTTGCATTCTTTTGGGAGCATTTAGACTTTTGAGCTTCGAGCTTTTGAACGAGCTTTTAGCTTTTGCCTTTGATTTCCCCCCTTTTCTTTTATTTCTTTTCTTTCTTTTGCTGCGGAATCAGGTCATAACATACTGCCTCTATTTGAGACCTTCCTTTTATCGGGGCGTCTACATTAGTTGTAGCCCCCTTATTCACCACTTGCCCCTATTTTCAGCCGAAAGAAGAGAAAAATAAGGATTTTCACTTTCCCCTAAGCATGGCCAAGGGAGAAACTGTCACGTCCCGAGTGCGGAAGCTTACCCGCGGCGCGACAGTTCTTTATATAGAACCAAAGCAAGCTAGATTATAAATGAATTTCTAATTACAATAGAGTGCGCAAAATCTAATTTATTAACGGCGAAATGAGTTTGAACTAATGATTATTACAATAATCAACTGAATTACAACACAGTCATTTATTTAAACTTGGAAATTACAACTGATACATCCTGAAATTTATTTAACACACTAAATTACATAACATAATCACTACACTCATCACTCGGTCTCTTCCCCATCGGTGTCCTGACCGGTCTCCAATTCACCTGAAAGGTTAGAAGAACAACTAGATGAGCGAGTCGCTCAGTAGGCTTTACGTCTAAAATTCTAACAGGCTTTAAATGAATTACAATTGAAATAATGCAATTAACCTATGCATGCTGACAAGAGATAATCAAGGAATTATAAAAGACGATAAGAGCTGAATTTAAGTTTCAATAAGCAGTAAGGATATTAAACAAGGGATAACTGATCATATCAAGAATTTAAGCAATAGTAAGCAATGTAATCCAGATCATGTATAACAAGAATTGGCTATATTTATCAATTCATTCAAGTAATCATTCAAGACATGTAATGCCCATTCGGGCCACGCAAGTCAAGCAAGTCAAGTAGAACACGTGAGGGGTGGAATGTCTCAATCTAGCATGTATCCCGGTGCAATGCAAGACACCGGCAAGCAAGAGATCTTTTCCATGGGTTTCGGGTGCTCCTCCAAGGACCAGACCGGGCCCTTTTGCCAGCATTTTTAGTCATAATTTTGACATCCACTTTCATTTTATAGCCAATATAGCGCTTCAAGGCTTGACCAGTAGGAAATTGTAAGGTGGAATTTGACTGGAAATTCAAGGAGTATTTATACGTAGGAAAACACGGGAAAACCGTATACCCGATTGGTACCCTAGGATTTACTAATCCTTTAATTCCTTTATATATATCCATTTGGCTAAATTCTTTAGCTTATTTTGATTGTCATCATTCATATCATCTATATTTATTAACCTTTTTCATCTATTTTTATTAACTTGTAAGATTACTTAATGTACGTATTCATCTTGCATATACCTTAACATTTCTTGACCTTGTGAGACCAATTATATAAATAAATTGGCAATTTCATTTATATATGCTTATTAATGATACTGAAATTTAAAATGGGTTGACAGAAATTTTAATTATTCATTTAGTGCCCTGGATTGACTTTAAACAGACCAACGGGCATTAAGCAGCCTTTGTGGAATTGGCGCCCTAGACCAGGGCGCCTCTTTCAGGGGCCTCTGTAAGTGGCGCCCTGGTCAGGGGCGCCTCTTACAGGCCTGCCAATATATATATATATATATATTTTAAATTAACGCCCTTGGGCAGGGCGTTTCTTATAAGGCTCTTAATATATATATATATAGGCATACGAATTAACGACTGGGGGTTAGGCCCCCATTTAAGTAATTGGCGCCCTGGACAAGGGCGCCTCTTACAGGCTCTCTGTAATTGGCGCCCTAGGCCAGGGCGCCTCTTACAGGCTCCATTATTTATATAATTTTTGTTTAAATTAACGCCCTAGAAGAGGGCGTTTCTTACTAGACTCATAAAATTTTTATTTTGGTTGAAAGAATTGACGACTGCACATGCAGTCATTTCTCATGAAATTGGCACCCTTGACTGGGGCGCTTCTTACAGAGTTCTGGTAATTGGCGCCCTTGTCAAGGGCGCCTCTTACCTGAGGCTAATTTCCTTCCGTCTGAGAGTTATCTAAGGGTTCATAAATTTGGGATTTTTCACTAATTAACATCTATACCTGATTCCGATTGATTTCCAGTTTAATTATAACGGATGGCTCTAGCTAATTAAGAGTTTAATGACACTAATTAACTAACATCTTTACTGAAAGTGTGTAATTTAGCTAACAGAGGGTCTAATTAAACATGTAATCTAGCAAGATCTTCTACTTAAACAATCTGATCCTTTAATATGATACTAATGTCATGTAAGTTAACCATCAAATCTTCAATTTAACTAATGAGCCCTTTAATTAATTAACATGCCCTTCTAATAGTCTCTTAATTAACTAACATGCTCTTCTAACAGTTTTTCTTAATTAAACTAACAGGTTCTCTAATTTGACTCACAATATAATGATTACTAGCATGATTACCTATTTAACATATTAATTACTTAAATTAAACTGCATGTATTTGCCCTATACTTAAATAGATAACAGATCATCATAGTGTAAACCCCAAGGGTTATAAATGAAAACGGTAAACACATGGATATGGCATTTAATTCCCTAACTCAACTAGATTTGTTAATTAGTCTATAGGGTTTAGTTAAAAGATGAGACCACCTACCTTAAAGGAAGAAGAAGTGGGTAGCAGAAGGATTCCCCCTCTGCAAGCAACAGCACACCGGGCAGCAGCAGCAGCAAGACCAGCAGCAGCCCTCAGCAAATACTAGAGTCACCGTAGGACTCTAGTAGCTAGGAAGGGGATATAAAACAACCCCATGCTGATTAGTTCGACAGGATAGGGGGGCAAGATCCTAAAAAACGGATCTGGTGCCCTGCCAACGCATGCCAGAGGGGTTGTCGGTTGGGGGATCAAAATAATTAACGCCTTAGTAGAAGGCGTGTTTTTGAAAATTAACGCCTTAGTAGAAGGCGTGTTTTCGAAAATTAAAGCCTTAGGTTAAGTCACGTTTTAAATAAAGCCTTAGCTTAAGTCATCATTTAAGTCCTTTATAGAAATCAAAATAAGTAACGCCTTAGTAGAAGGCGTGTTTTTGCAAATTAAAGCCTTAGGTTAAGTCACGTTTTATCAAATTAAAGCCTTAGGTTAAGCCACGTTTTAAATAAAGCCTTAGCTTAAGTCATCTTTTAAGTCCTTTATAGAAATCAAAATAAGTAACGCCTTAGTAGAAGGCGTGTTTTTGCAAATTAAAGCCTTAGGTTAAGTCACGTTTTAAATAAAGCCTTAGCTTAAGTCATCTTTTAAGTCCTTTATAGAATTCACGCCTTACTCCAAGTCGCACCTCAAATGGTCATTTGATGACATAATGTTTGGGCGTTTCTCATTGAATTAACGCCCTAAGGTTGGGCATTTTTTTTTTTTTTGTTTTACAATAAAGTAAAATTGTTGGTCATGGGTTTTGAACCCTAGTCACCGAGGTGAAAGACAAGTTGTGAACCAATATGCTAGATGATTTTCCTTGGTAAGTTGATACTTCTTCTGTATGATACCTTAGTGCTCTAGGTTTCATTTATAATTTATAATTATGGAAAATATATTATTTATAATTTTTATTATTCCAAAATAACTTATATATATATATTTTATAGCTCCCTTTCTTCCAAAAGTGAGAGAACTATTATTTTTATTTATTTATTTATTTTATTTATTTGAAATTAATAATTATAATTCAATAATTTGTGAAAATAATATAACTTGACATGTGATATTTATTAGTTAAATATTATTGGTAAATAAAAAGAAAATTTTTTTGTAGAAAATTATTATTATTATATTATTATTCTAATTAAAATTTACGGGTGTTACACCCTCCCCTACTTAAAAGAATTTGGTCCCCAAATTCAACTGCATGAGGGTGGTTCTATTATGCAAAAGAAAAGCAGAGCGTATAGAGTACTTACAATTTAAAATAGCTCTGGATATCTTTTCTTTATAGACTCCTCGGTCTCCCAAGTTGCTTCCTGCTCGGAGCATCGATTCCATTGAATTTTTAGCATAGGGATCGTCTTGCTCCTTAGAACTCGGACTTCTCGATCGAGGATACGCATCGGTCTTTGCTCATATGTGAGATCCTTTTGAATCACCAAACTGGCGTGGTTGATGATGTGAGAAGGATCATGCACGTATTTCTTCAGCATAGAAACATGAAATACGTTGTGTATTTCCTAGAGTTGAGGAGGTAGAGCAATACGATAGGCCACCTCGCCCACTCTTTCCAACACCTCAAATGGACCGATGAATCTTGGTGTAAGTTTTCCTTTGACACCAAATCTCCTGATGCCTCGACTGGGAGATACCTTGAGGAATACATGATCACCAATTTGAAATTCCAGGTCTCTCCTTCTGCTGTCAGCATAAGACTTTTGCCTGCACTGAGCTACCTTAAGTCTTTCTCTGATAAGAGTAATCTTCTCAGTTGAATCTCTTACCATTTCAGGACCTAGGAGTTGTCTTTCACCGACCTCCTCCCAGCATACTGGAGATCTACAGCTTCTGCCATAGAGTGCCTCAAAAGGTGCCATTTGGATACTGGCTTGGTAGCTATTGTTGTAAGTAAATTCGGCTAATGGTAAGTGATCAGGCCAACTTCCGCCGAAATCTATAGTGCATGCTCGCAACATGTCTTCAACAACCTGATTGGTCCTTTCTGTCTGACCATCCGTTTGGGGATGAAAGGCAGTACTGAAGTTAAGCTTCATTCCCAGAGAGCGTTGTAGACCCTTCCAGAAATGAGAAGTGAAGCGAGGGTCTCGGTCAGATATCATGGACACCGGAATCTCATGTAATCTGGTAACTTTCTTAATATACAAAGCGGCAAGAATATCAATCGACCATCGACTCTTGATAGGCAAGAAATGAGCCGATTTAGTAAGGCGATCGATGATTACCCATATTCCATCATATCCGCTTCTCGACTTGGGCAAACCCATGATGAAATCCATGCTGATATCCTCCCATTTCCACTTGGGAATATCCAGTGGATGCAGTCTCCCTGCTGGCTTCTGGTGTTCGGCTTTCACCTGCTGGCAAGTTAAACAGCGAGACACGAAGTTCGCTATTTCCCTTTTCATGTTGGGCCACCAAAAGGTCCTTTTTACATCTTGGTACATTTTAGTGGTTCCCGGGTGTATCGTGTATCTCGATCGATGGGCTTCTTCTAGAATCTCCTTCTTCAGTTCAGGATTGTCGGGCACACATGTCCTTTCATGGAATAAGATTCTGCCATCAGGTGCCAACTTGAAGTCGGTCTTCTCGTCCAGTTTTTCTTTGATTTCTACCAACAGTGGGTCTTCTTCTTGTAACCTTTTGATTTCAGTTAGCAAATCCGGGTGTACATGTAAGTGGGATAGAGTAATACACCCGTCATTCTTGCTTATGTTGATGTCGAGTTCAGAAAAATTTTCCAGCAATTTCCATTCCTGAACCATACAGTTGGCTACTAGAACTCTCGACTTTCGACTAAGGGCATCTGCTACGGAATTACCCTTACCAGGATGATATTGTATAGTGAAGTCGAAATCCTTAAGGTACTCGAGCCAACGTCGTTGCCGCATGTTCAGCTCCTGCTGAGAGAATAAGTATTTGAGGCTTTTATGATCGGAGTAGACCGTAAATTGTTCTCCATAGAGATAGTGCCTCCATATCTTCAAAGCCAATACTACTGCGGCTAACTCGAAATCACGCACAGGGTAATTTCCTTCATGCTTCTTCAATTGCCGGGACGAGTATGCAATAACTCTCCCATTCTGCATCAATACACATCCAAGGCCGATACCAGATGCATCGGTATATACCTCGTACTTCTCCCCTTCAATCGGAAGTGACAAGACTGGTGCAGTGGTCAGTAACTCTTTCAAAGTTACGAAGCTTCTTTCACAGTCTTCACTCCACTCATAAGGCACTTCCTTGCGGGTCAATCTGGTAAGAGGAACAGTAATCTTGGAGAAGTCCTTGATGAAACGTCGGTAATAACCAGCTAAGCCCAAGAAGCTACGAATCTCCGTCGCATTCGTCGGTCGTCCCCAGTTTTGCACGGCTTCGACCTTTGCAGGATCAACAGAAATTCCGTCTTTAGAGATAACATGTCCTAAGAAGGACACTTCCTCCAGCCAGAACTGGCATTTGCTGAATTTCGCATATAATTTATTGTCCCGCAATACTTGCAATGCCTTCTTAAGATGTTCCTCATGATCTTCTTCAGTCTTCGAGTAGATCAGTATATCATCAATAAAGACCACAATAAATTAGTCCAAATAAGGCCGATAAATGCTGTTCATTAGCTGCATAAAGGCTGCAGGCGCATTGGTTAGACCAAAAGGCATAACAGTAAATTCGTAATGCCCATACCTGCTCCGAAATGCAGTCTTGTAAATATCCTCTTCCTTGATCCTCAGTTGGTGATAACCCGACCGAAGATCTATTTTGGAGAAATATTTTGCTCCTGATAACTGGTCGAACAGCTCATCAATTCTCGGCAGTGGATACTTATTTTTGATAGTAAGGTTGTTTAACTGTCGATAATCAATGCATAATCTCAATGTGCCATCTTTCTTTTTAACAAAAAGCACGGGCGCTCCCCACGGGGAAGTACTCGGCCTAATAAACCCTTTCTGTAGTAAGTCCATCAGTTGCTCCTTTAGCTCCTTCAGTTCCGCAGGAGACATCCTATAGGGTGCTTTAGAAACAGGGCCGGCCCCCGGAATAATGTCTATTGTGAATGACACTTCCCTCTCTGGGGGTAAACTAGGTAATTCATCTGGAAATACATCGGGGAAATCCCGAATTACTCTGATGTCTTCAATCTTCTCCTTCTGGACTTCTGTGGTAGTTACAAAAGCCAGAAAAGCCATGCACCCTTTCTTTACCAATTTACTAGCTCGAAGAGCTGAGATAAGCAAGGTTTTATCCCGAGATTTGTTAAAAACTAACTCGGGATAATCTTTGAAAGCTATTTTGCCATGCCGACAATCTACCGTTGCTTGGTAGGTCGATAACCAGTCGGCTCCTAATATGACATCATAACATTCCATGTCAAGGCATATCAGGTCGGCCGGTAAATTCTTGTCTTGAACCATGACCTCACAACTCGGGTAGTGATGCATGATATCCGATTTGTTCCCAAGGGGCGTAGATATAATTAAATCTAACCGTTCCGGTTCATTAGAGAATGAAGCATTAAATTTCTTGGAAACAAATGAATGAGTTGCCCCAGTATCAAATAAAACTCTAGCAGATTTAGAGCAGATAGTCAAGGTGCCTTCCACGATTCCTCCTTCCACAGATTCGGTTCCTTGACGAGCTTGTAGACGGCCTTGCCTTTTAATTGGACGCTTCTCATCCTTGTCGGCTTGCTCTTTCATCAACAGACAGTCGGGAATTCGGTGCTCCCGGCTACCACATCGGAGACACGCTCCCAATTTCCTCCAACAATCCTCGGTCTTGTGACCAGCTTTTTCACAATATTTACAAATTTCCTTTGTAACTGCAGCACCAGAGGAAGGCTTGTTGTTGATAGCGAGGAATGGTTTGTGATTCTTCTGGAACCTCTCCTCCTTGGAAGACTAGCCTCCATTAAAAGTCCGCTTCTTGTTGAAGAGTGGTTTGCCGTTTCCCGGACTTGTAACATATTCTTTCTTATTCTTGCCCTGAATCTTTTCAGAAAATTCAGTAGCATCCTAAAGTAATTGGGCACGACGAACCATTTCCGAATAGACTTGGATGTCCATCGGTGCAAGCTGAGTAATATATTGGGGCCGTAGCCCATTAAGGAATCTCCTCGCCTTCATTTTCTCCGTACTCACCAAGTGAGGTGCGTAACGGGAAAGCCTTGAGAATTGGGCCTCATACTCGGCCACCTTCCGGGTCCACTGCTTGAGTGCGGCAAACTCTGCGGCCTTCTTCTCCTGCACCCGATCCGAGAAATATTTATTGTTGAAGTGCTCCACAAATTCTGTCCTTGTGACATAACCGTCGGGCAGTGTGGCTCCCACGGACTCCCACCAGCTTCGTGCATCCCGTTCCAACTGAAACGTAGCCAATAAGACCTTTTCTTCATCGGTGCATTGCATCACCCGAAAGATCCTCTCGGTCTCCTTTAGCCAATGCTCGGCATCATCAGGTTCCACTGAACCCGCAAACCTGGGTGGATTCATGTTGCGAAAATCCCGGTGAAGGTCACCGGCTCCACGAGGAGCATTGCGAGTACCGCCTTGCGCCACTTGCTGTAGCGCCTCCGTAAGTCCTTGCACAGTGCGCTGCATGTCGCGCCATTGTGCTCTTTCAGCGGCCATTTTCCTACAAAAGAATTTTAAGAATTTTAAGATAAATGACATAGGGCTTTAAGTTTAAGGGGATTTTTATTGCATTAATCTTAACCCGTGTTTCTACCCATCTCACCAGGTAGGGTCTAACTAAATTTTTTTTTTCCTTAGTCGTTCCCTAGAACATATATACATTTCCTAAAAGTTTTCTATCCTATTAAAATTTTCTAGGGTTTACCTAGATAAGCAATTCTAGTTGGGCTAATTACGTGTTTTACCTAGGAAAATTTTAAATCCTAGGCTCTGATACCAAGAAAGAGCTGTCACATCCCGAGTGCGGAAGCTTACCCGCGGCGCGACAGTTCTTTATATAGAACCAAAGCAAGCTAGATTATAAATGAATTTCTAATTACAATAGAGTGCGCAAAATCTAATTTATTAACGGCGAAATGAGTTTGAACTAATGATTATTACAATAATCAACTGAATTACAACACAGTCATTTATTTAAACTTGGAAATTACAACTGATACATCCTGAAATTTATTTAACACACTAAATTACATAACATAATCACTACACTCATCACTCGGTCTCTTCCCCATCGGTGTCCTGACCGGTCTTCAATTCACCTGAAAGGTTAGAAGAACAACTAGATGAGCGAGTCGCTCAGTAGGGTTTACGTCTCAAATTCTAACAGGCTTTAAATGAATTACAATTGAAATAATGCAATTAACCTATGCATGCTGACAAGAGATAATCAAGGAATTATAAAAGACGATAAGAGCTGAATTTAAGTTTCAATAAGCAGTAAGGATATTAAACAAGGGATAACTGATCATATCAAGAATTTAAGCAATAGTAAGCAATGTAATCCAGATCATGTATAACAAGAATTGGCTATATTTATCAATTCATTCAAGTAATCATTCAAGACATGTAATGCCCATTCGGGCCACGCAAGTCAAGCAAGTCAAGTAGAACACTTGAGGGGTGGAATGTCTCAATCTAGCATGTATCCCGATGCAATGCAAGACACCGGCAAGCAAGAGATCTTTTCCATGGGTTTCGGGTGCTCCTCCCAGGACCAGACCGGGCCCTTTTGCCAGTATTTTTAGTCATAATTTTGACATCCACTTTCATTTTATAGCCAATATAGCGCTTCAAGGCTTGACCAGTAGGAAATTGTAAGGTGGAATTTGACTGGAAATTCAAGGAGTATTTATATGTAGGAAAACACGGGAAAACCGTATACCCGATTGGTACCCTAGGATTTACTAATCCTTTAATTCCTTTATATATATCCATTTGGCTAAATTCTTTATCTTATTTTGATTGTCATCATTCATATCATCTATATTTATTAACCTTTTTCATCTATTTTTATTAATTTGTAAGATTACTTAATGTACGTATTCATCTTGCATATACCTTAACATTTCTTGACCTTGTGAGACCAATTATATATATAAATCGGCAATTTCATTTATATATGCTTATTAATGATACTGAAATTTAAAATGGGTTGACAGAAATTTTAATTATTCATTTAGTGCCCTGGATTGACTTTAAACAGACCAACGGGCATTAAGCAGCCTTTGTGGAATTGGCGCCCTAGACCAGGGCGCCTCTTTCAGGGGCCTTTGTAAGTGGCGCCCTGGTCAGGGGCGCCTCTTACAGGCCTGCCAATATATATATATATATATATATATATATATATATATATATATATATATATATATATATATATATATATATTTTAAATTAATGCCCTTGGACAGGGCGTTTCTTATAAGGCTCTTAATATATATATATATAGGCATACGAATTAACGATTGGGGGTTAGGCCCCCATTTAAGTAATTGGCGCCCTGGACAAGGGCGCCTCTTACAGGCTCTCTGTAATTGGCGCCCTAGGCCAGGGCGCCTCTTACAGGCTCCATTATTTATATAATTTTTGTTTAAATTAACGCCCTAGAGGAGGGCGTTTCTTACTAGACTCATAAAATTTTTATTTTGGTTGAAAGAATTGATGACTGCACATGCAGTCATTTCTCATGAAATTGGCGCCCTTGACTGGGGCGCTTCTTACAGAGTTCTGGTAATTGGCGCCCTTGTCAAGGGCGCCTCTTACCTGAGGCTAATTTCCTTCTGTCTGAGAGTTATCTAAGGGTTCATAAATTTGGGATTTTTCACTAATTAACATCTATACCTGATTCCGACTGATTTCCAGTTTAATTATAACGGATGGCTCTAGCTAATTAAGAGTTTAATGACACTAATTAACTAACATCTTTACTGAAAGTGTGTAATTTAGCTAACAGAGGGTCTAATTAAACATGTAATCTAGCAAGATCTTCTACTTAAACAATCTGATCCTTTAATATGATACTAATGTCATGTAAGTTAACCATCAAATCTTCAATTTAACTAATGAGCCCTTTAATTAATTAAAATGCCCTTCTAATAGTCTCTTAATTAACTAACATGCTCTTCTAACAGTTTTTCTTAATTAAACTAACAGGTTCTCTAATTTGACTCACAATATAATGATTACTAGCATGATTACCTATTTAACATATTAATTACTTAAATTAAACTGCATGTATTTGCCCTATACTTAAATAGATAACAGATCATCATAGTGTAAACCCCAAGGGTTATAAATGAAAACGATAAACACATGGATATGGCATTTAATTCCCTAACTTAACTAGATTTGTTAATTAGTCTATAGGGTTTAGTTAAAAGATGAGACCACCTACCTTAAAGGAAGAAGAAGTGGGTAGCAGAAGGATTCCCCCTCTGCAAGCAACAGCACACCGGGCAGCAGCAGCAGCAAGACCAGCAGCAGCCCTCAGCAAATACTAGAGTCACCGTAGGACTCTAGTAGCTAGGAAGGGGATATAAAACAACCCCATGCTGATTAGTTCGACAGGATAGGGGGGCAAGATCCTAAAAAATGGATCTGGTGCCCTGCCAACGCATGCCAGAGGGGCTGTCGGTTGGGGGATCAAAATAATTAACGCCTTAGTAGAAGGCGTGTTTTTGAAAATTAACGCCTTAGTAGTAGGCGTGTTTTCGAAAATTAAAGCCTTAGGTTAAGTCACGTTTTAAATAAAGCCTTAGCTTAAGTCATCTTTTAAGTCCTTTATAGAAATCAAAATAAGTAACGCCTTAGTAGAAGGCGTGTTTTTGCAAATTAAAGCCTTAGGTTAAGTCACGTTTTATCAAATTAAAGCCTTAGGTTAAGTCACGTTTTAAATAAAGCCTTAGCTTAAGTCATCTTTTAAGTCCTTTATAGAAATCAAAATAAGTAACGCCTTAGTAGAAGGCGTGTTTTTGCAAATTAAAGCCTTAGGTTAAGTCACGTTTTATCAAATTAAAGCCTTAGGTTAAGTCACGTTTTAAATAAAGCCTTAGCTTAAGTCATCTTTTAAGTCCTTTATAGAATTCACGCCTTACTCCAAGTCGCACCTCAAATGGTCATTTGACGACATAATGTTTGGGCATTTCTCATTGAATTAACGCCCTAAGGTTGGGCGTTTTTTTGTTTTTTTGTTTTACAATAAAGTAAAATTGTTGGTCATGGGTTTTGAACCCTGGTCACCGAGGTGAAAGGTAAGTTGTGAACCAATATGCTAGATGATTTTCCTTGGTAAGTTGATACTTCTTCTGTATGATACCTTAGTGCTCTAGGTTTCATTTATAATTTATAATTATGGAAAATATATTATTTATAATTTTTATTATTCCAAAATAACTTATATATATATATTTTATAGCTCCCTTTCTTCCAAAAGTGAGAGAACTATTATTTTTATTTATTTATTTATTTTATTTATTTGAAATTAATAATTATAATTCAATAATTTGTGAAAATAATATAACTTGACATGTGATATTTATTAGTTAAATATTATTGGTAAATAAAAAGAAATTTTTTTTGTAGAAAATTATTATTATTATATTATTATTCTAATTAAAATTTACTGGTGTTACAGAAACGATGTTGCGCAAAAAAGGAAAACCGAACCACGGGGGTCATGTAGTGTGTGAGTGTTGAACCGAGGACCTCCCTTCATGACCAAGTAAAGGAACACCCCGACACCAGGCCGTTGCTGGCTTGACTCTATGGATAAAAATGCTTTAGATACAACCCATTCCACGGATTAGGCAATTCTTCACCCTCTGCATTAACAAGACGGTACGCGTTCCCAAGATAGATTTCTTTTACTACAAACGGCCCTTCCCAATGGGGTTGCAGCTTAGACCTAGGACCTGCTGATCTGATAAATTTGCGTATCAAAACCATGTTATCCACTTGAAATTTTCTTTCGATATCCTTCTTTTGAAAAAGTCGCGAGACACGTTTTTGATAAACAGAGACGTGGTTGGCCGCATTAAGCCTCTTCTCATCCAAGAGTTCCAGTTGGACTAGTAACACCTCTCAACGTTCGTCGAGATTAAGTTCTTTATCTAGCTGCACTCTTAGGGAAGGGATCAAGATCTCGTACGGGAGTACCGCCTCCATCCCATAAGTGGGAGCAAAAGGAGTTTGCCCCGTGGGGATACGGACGGAGGTGCGTTAAGCTCGTAGAGCTTCTATCAATTTGTCGGCCCAATCAGCAAATTTATGCGACTCGCATGTTTTCTCAATGATTTTAAGAAGGGTTTAGTTTGTGGCCTCGGCTTGGCCGTTGCCTTGAGGGTAGTATGGTGATAAATGATGCAATGAGATATGAAATTTCTTACAGAGGTCATGGAGTTCTTGAGATACAAATTGAGGCCCGTTGTCGGTGACGATATCACTTGGCACTCCAAACCGCGAAATGATGTTCTTCATGATGAAGTGGCACACTGTGGTAGCTTTGATTTCTGCATAGGCTTCAGCTTTCGCCAACTTGGTGAAATACTCAATAGCAGTCAGAATGAAGTATTTTTGTTTAACCTGAGCATTAGGATCACCCAGTGGGCCTACAATATCAAAAGCCCACATAGAGAATGGCCAAGGAGCGAAAAGAGGATGGAGAGAGGAAGCATGAGCATGGATTTTGTCAGCATGAAGTTGGCATTGAAGACACCTACGGACATAGGTGGAGCAGTCTTCTTCTAGGGTTGGCCAGTAATAGCCCTGCCTAAGAATCTTCTTTGCCAAAGCCTGACCATTAACGTGCCCTCCACACTCGCTTGCGTGAGCTGCTTCAACAACTTTTCAAGCCTCATCGTCATCCAAACATCTCATAAGAACTCCATTGAGAGCCTGCCTATACAACTCTCCTGCAACAATGGTGTATCTGGAGGCAACTCTTCTGATGGCCTTACGCTGCTCAGCATTGGCAGCCTCTGGGAAGGAACCATCCTTACAGTATTGCTCTATTTCATGGTACCATGGCAATTCCTCCTCTTCTATAATCTCCTCCAGCTCAGTTAAAGATACTTCCTTCAGATTTTCCCTTTCAGCTTTCTTCTCTATAGATTTCATAAGGTTGTCAAACCAGGGATCCTGGAGAGAAGGAGAGTCTAACCGCTGGACCATAATGGTTTCAGTGGTGCAACTAAGGGGGAAGGAAAGGGAAGAGGCAAGAGATGCGAGTGTATCAGCAAGAATGTTCTGAGAACGAGGGGTGTGAATATAGATGAGCTTTCGGAACTGCTTAGCCAAGAGCGTGACCAGATCTTGATAAGGCTTGAGTTTAGGGTCACGGGTGCGGTAGGTGGAAAGAACTTGACGCAGCACCAATTGAGAGTCTCCTATGATGTTTAGATACCGCGCGCCCATGAGGTAGGAGTGCTTCAATCCGGCAAGGAGAGCTTCATATTCGGCTATGTTATTAGTAGCAGGAAAAGTTAGTTGATATGCGATGGGGATGGTTACTCCTTCTGGAGTGAGGAGAACAGCGCCGATTCCACGGCCCTGAGAATTGAGAGCATTGTCGAAATGCAGAGACCAAAAAAGATGATGAGTGAGCATAGTGGTAAGATGTTCATCGGGAGACTCTTCCTGGATTGAATCGGTGCAAGGGATTGGAGAATGAGCAAGATGTTCAGCGATTGCATATCCCTTGATAGCTTTCTAAACGACGAAAGTGATATCAAATTGGGAAAGAAAGCTCTGTCAGCGAGCCAACCTGCTAGAAAGGATGGGTTTCTCTAAGAGATAGCAAATCGGGTCCATCCTAGAGATCAACTTGACCTCATGGGTGAGAAAATAGTATTTGAGCTTCTGAGCTACCCATACTAATGTTGCGCAGGTCTTCTCCATGGCAGTATACTTCGCTTCAGCAGGATTGAACAATCTAGAGAGATAGTATGCTACCCTTTCCTTTCCTTCGTCGTCTACTTGAGCCAGGACAACTCCTAGGGAGTCATCAATAACAGAAATGTATAATATCAGGGGTTTCCCAGGGACAGGGGGTTGCAGCATAGGGGGATTAGATAGATAAACCTTAAGATCCTCGTAGGCCTTCTGACATTGTTCATTCCATTCAAATCTGGCTCCTGCCTTCAACAATTCATGAAATGGGCGGCATCTTTGCGAGTGTTGAGATATAAATCATCGAATGAACTGCAAACGCCCAATCAACCCTCTAAGTTAAGTGATGTTCTTAGGCAGTGGCATTTCCATAATGGCCTTTGCTTCATTTAGATCGATCTGAATCCCCCGTTTTCTAACTATGAACCCTAGCAATTTCCCTGATGGAACTCCAAACACACATTTCTTTGGATTCATTTTTAACTTGTACTCCCTAGCCCTTTGCAACACCTTAGCTAAAATGGCGTGGTGTTCTTCCTTGGACCTCGACTTCACCAGAATATCATCCACGTAGGCTTCATATACACATGCATCATGTCGTGGAAGATAGCCATCATTGCCTGCTGATACGTGGCACCTGTATTCTTCAATCAAAATGGCATAACAACATACCAGTATGTGCCCCAGGGCATGGTGAACGAGGTTTTCTCTTGGTCTTCGGGAGCAAGACGGATTTGGTTATACCCAGAATAGCCATCCATAAACGAGAGGGCTTCGGACCCAGCTGTGTTGTCCACCAACACGTCAATGTGAGGAAGTGGAAAGTCATCTTTCGGACATGCCTTATTTAAGTCCCTGAAATCGATGCAAATTCAAATTTTTCCATCATGTTTCATCACCGAGACTATATTTGCCACCCATTGCGGATATAATATGACTTTAATAAACTTGGCCTTGTGTAATTTATCAACTTCTTCCTTTATCCTTAAGGTCATTTGAGGGTGGAATCTTCTTGATCTTTGTTTAACGGGTGTTGCCCCTAGTTTAAGGATAAGTCTATGTTCAACCAGAGCGGGGTCAAGACCTGGCATGTCCTCGTAGGACCAGGCAAAAGAATCGCTATACTCCCTAAAAACCTTGATTAGCTCCTCTTCAACCTGAGGAGGGAGATTAGCGAAAATGATTATGGGCCTAGGGTCCTCTTTAGTTCCAAGATTAATTTCTTTGGTGGGTTCATCCACTGCCGACGACGGTTCATCAAATCTCTTCAAACCTTGTGCGTAGAGATCGGCAGCGTCATCCACATCGCTTTCCTCATCATCGGCTGGGTCCTTCTCATCTATGATTTCATATACCCCTAATCCATCATTGCTCCACACCCCGTCTATTTCCTCATCACCCTCCAAGACTATGGCTGTCTCTACAAACTCAGGGCATTTAAGGAGGGCATGACAACGCTGAGCAAGATCTTGGAGGAATCTATCTGGGATGGCTTTAGAATGACGCGTCATCGGGCGTGTGGCAAGTGAGGATGGGTTGGAGACATCAGAATAGGAGCCTAACTCACTAGACTCAACTGACTCTACTTCTCTAATCTCAACAAGTCCTACATCTAACCTAGGGGATAGAAAATATACTGGAAAGGAACTAGGGGTCTCGTGCCCCTAGGAAGAGTGTGGACAGAACATAGCATAATCCTCCATTGAAACGTTCATTTTGAAATTGGCATTTTTTTTGGAGATCGGAGGAAATCATGCAACAAGAGCGATCAGAGGAGGAAGGAGGAGGATGAAGTTGCATGGGGAATAGAGACGGGAAGAGAACATCAAAGAATGGGTCGGAAGAAGAAAACCACATTTCGTGGAGATTGGCTGTGGGGGTCCACATGGTGGACAAATCAATAGGTGGGCACTGCCCACATGCATATGGAACAAGCAAAATTTCAAGTGGCCTTTCTGTAAAGTACGGGTCGACCATGAGTGGTGGTGAATGGGGAATAAACCCCAACCGTTTAAGTAGGAAGGAAAAGAGGGAAGGAGGCCAAGAATAAGTAATGATGGAGCTCCCCTCTTCCCGTGGCCTCCGATAAACTGACTCAACCGGAGAATGCTTCACAAGCTGCATCTCCACCTTCTTCAAGCAAACTTCTTCTTCATGGAACAATCTTTCAAAACAGCTACAAAAATCTTCCATATCGCCCACCAGCCCCTTCAGCGGGGGCGGTGGGTCAGCAATAGCACAAGCGGCATCATGGTTCTTATTAACACAGGGCGGCGGCCTCTTTAGAGTACCAGGCTGCGACGGGCCTTTTACAAAATGCTGTCGGTAGACCCACGTCAGTGGCCCGAAGTCTCCCAGTATTGACAAAGTTGACTCCCGATAGCCGAGGCCTCTTCGGCTCATCTTTCTACCCTTGGGGACGGGGTTAGTCCGCCCCTGTAACTGTGCGCCGAGGCCCATGCCCGGTTGATAGCCTAGTTTCAAGATCATGTGCCATACTTTTGAATCTCTAATCTTGGACTTGATTTTGACGTTAATTGGTGTAGTGGCGGGCTTGCGTGACGCATATGCCCATGGACAGTTCAAGTCCATCACAGACAAAACTGGCTTGTTGCTCGGCCATAGTGTAGGCAGAATCTTGTCAGCAATAGCATCCACTGTATGGACCGTGGAAACACTCTTCACCTTGACTACCCGCCCCTGAAATGGGAATTTGAGGCACTGGTGGGCGGTCAAGGGAACTACATTCAAGCTGTCAATCCATAGACGACCCAGAATAGCCTTAAACATTGGGTCTATGTCCAGCACATAGAATTCCACATCCATTTTCAAAGGCCCTAGCTCGGCCTGAACTGTCATGACCCCGTGGCAAGCTCTCTTGGAGTTATCATATGCCGCAATAGTTGTGGGTGTCGGTCTTAGCATGTCTTCATGATGTGACACAACCTCGGACTTAGTCAAACAAGCACATCTAAGCATCCAAATGGGCCTTAATGGGCCACCGCTCTCTTCGTTGCACTCTATTCCCGGGGTGACTATGTGATACCAAGGGTGACTTATGGGAATGGACCCTTGCTGGTAGAGGGCCAGCAAGGCCAAGAATTGATTCCCCAAGGTTGGTTGCCCAATTCGATTGGGGCCGACAAAGTGCACTCGGGCACTGGGTCACACTAACCCACGGCGATCACTCTAAGTCATGGACTTGAGGATCGGGCGCTCCTCACGAATTCAGCGGTGCATGAATCAAATATTGAGAGAGCTACACTAGGTGAGCAAGGAAGAGACACTTACTCGACCGGTTTGAAGAAACCGGTCCCGGTCGGAGACGAGGGCGAGCGGGGAGGCGGTGGTTCCCCACACGCCGCGGCGGTGTCGCTTGACCTGCCAAACCACTTACAAAACTACTCCTCTCGCAGGAGGGGGGATCTTGGGGTAGGGGTTAATATGATACATTCAAACACTACCACCACGCAGGGTGGGGCCTTCAGCCGGCCAAGCGGGGAGGGGTTGGTGGACCGAAACGAAGAGAAATGAGAACTAGGGAAGTTGCAGCTTCAATCTGGAATTCTGGATAGGGGGTCGCTGTGATGGCTATGCCGGGCTTGTCCGGACTCCAAATTGATCGAAACTAGCTCCTGAAGCTTCCTGACTGGAAGAGGTGGACTCCAGAATTTTTGGGGAAGCTCAGACGGTCGGAGGTGGCTGCACCAGCAACAGGAATTAGCCTCCTCTGTCTGGCCGCAGGTACTGTCTGGACTGTAACAGCAAGTTGCCGAAGTGACTGAGCGCCCTCCTGAGCTCCGATCAGCACGAAACCAGCGGCATCATCTTCTTGGTCGAGGTAGCTTTCAGCAAGAGGTGACGGAGATGCATTCAGAGGTCGAGGATGGCCGGGGCACCCAGAAGAGTGGGTACTGGTCGGAGTAGACAGCAGAAAACAGAACTAGATAGATCGGGGGAGAAAATTCGTAACTTCTTCCTCCGGTGGCCGAACGGGGTTCTGTTTCTTGATCTTGAAAGATGACTGGTAGAGGAAGAACTTTCATGAAGGGGCTTCAGCCTGAATCCACTGGGGTTTGTGGTGGCAGAAGGATCTTCCACGCTCTGGTCCAGGATGAAGACCTCTCTGCGCACTGTTGGGAGGATGGCTCTATCTGGCAGCTCCGAGCTCCGATCGTGTTGATTCCACCTCGCCTGCCAAGTAGACTGGAAGGCCTTTCCAGAAAGGTAGGCCACGCCTTATGAAGAACTAGGATGAATCCGTGGTTGACGCTGCAACAAGGGCTGTTCTGCAGATCTGCACAGCTCCAACCTACTAGAAGAAATGAGAGGGAGATATGGCTTCTTTGGTGGAGGGAAATGGTAGGAATGACCTAAGGGAGAGTGGGGGCTCTTGTGGGGTGGAGAAGGGAGCTAATGGTGATGGGGAATGAGGTGAAGAATGGCTGGAAGTAAGTGCTAGCAGGTGGAGGAGGAAGAGCTACGAATTTGGGGAAGGTGGGTGAGAGGAGAAGGTGAGGGGGGCACAAGTGAGTGGAGGGAAGGGTGGATTTCAAATTCAAAAGGTCTTGGAAGGTGGGTGATTATGTTGGGAAGTGGAGTGCTTGCATTGGAATGGGGTAGATTTGGTTGGAAGGTGGAGGAAGGTGTTGGAATGGGGAGACTTCTACCTAGGAACTAGGGAGTGGAGTAATGGAGGCCATGGGGAAGTGGAGGGCATTAAAGGAGGTGTTTGGAGGTTGGAAGTGGATGGGAGGAGGGAGGAGAGAGAAGGAAATTCGGATTTGGGGTTGGAGGAGAGAGAAAGAGGGGTGAAATAGAGAGATTAAGAGGGGAATGGGTGGGGAATCTCTCCCCTAGGGTCTCTCACCCAAAAACTAGAGGAATCACTCCAATTTGAACTCAAATGGCAAGTTTAACTCAAAAGGATGTAATCATTCATTAACTTCAAATGAGGGGAGTGGGGTCCTATATATAGGCAACCCACTCTTTACAATAAGTCCCTGACAAAATAAACAACTACAAATAACCAAGGGGGTTGGGAGTGCTAATGGGCCTAGTCCAACGAATGGGGCCCAATAGCTTACATTAGACATCATGATGATACCAAACATAGGAAAATAAGTGCTAGACTTAGGGAAATGACTTAAATAAAATGGAAATACATCAAAATGACTCAAAGGAAAACTACAAAATGGATAAGGGGCCTTAATAGAGTGAGGCCCAAACTCAACTAGCTCCCGAATGTGAAGAAGTGGACCCGAGCCAAAGGGAGTCGTGGGTGATGCCTCCATCAAATCCCCTGGGCCGCAAAGAGCTCGACTCCGTCGAGTAAGGGTCCATCCGGCTAAGGTACCGCTCGAGGAGATCTGGATCTAATCGCTGTAGGTCCTCCCGACTTACCCATGAGTCTTCCAACGGAGGCCGATCCTTCCACCTGACGAGATAGCGCTCATAGACCTTGCTCCGGGTGGTAGTGACCTGCTCATCCAATATTTGTTCAATGCGATCACGCTGAGCTCTTTTGGCTAGTGGACTCTCCTCTCGGGTGGGTGCTCTCTCAAAGGAGGGAGTGGGCTCGATCTCCTCACTAGGTCTCACCGTGGGGCCCTTGTAAGACACTAAGTCGGCGACATTGAATGTAGGACTTACCCCATAATCCTCGGGGATATCTAATTCATAAGCATTCGCACCAATACGCCTCAAGACCTGGAAGGGCCCAGTCCCACGTGGTCTCAACTTGGAGTTGGCTCCTGGGGAGAGCCTCTCCGTCCTCACCATCACAAAGTCACCCACTTGGAACTCTAAGTGACGCCGGTGAGAGTCAGCCAACCTTTTATAAGCCTCATTTTTTATGCTAATGTGCTTGCGGATTTTCTCATGCAATTTTGTGAGTGCTGACCTTCTAGTGGTTATGGGTGGACCTGGACAACCATATATAGACCAATTATGCCATGATGCCATATGGACCTTGATGAGCCTTGGTGGGCCGGGGCAACTATATGTGGACTTATCATGCAATGTTGTGATGCATGTCGGGGGACCCGGACATCCGTAGATGCCTTTGATATGCTTAAGACCCATGATGAATGAAGGTGGACCACTACATCCAAATTTGGACCACTCATGCTTTCTACTTGACATGTGGGTGATATGAATGAATGGACCCAACATAGTGTTCATGCCAAGGGGTGTGGAAAGCCTAGACACATGCATACTTTTCCCAAAAGTGACTTCCATGTGTATAGGGGTGGGACAACCTTTGAATTCCCATTGGAACGGATCGAATGGATCTAAGAAGGTGGTCATCATGGGGTGGGGCACAACCTTATTACCTAGGGATATGTGGCCAAAGGTCTTGGCTCCCAAGGTGTAACCCGGGTCATGGATGAGGTGGGTTTGGCCCAATATGGTGGGTGAGGGTAGGAAAGGGTGGGTGGTTGGTAAGATGGTTGGGTCATATGAGTCCCTTGACTCCCATTGGAATGGATCATATGGATCATAAAATGGGTCATCTAGGGGGAGGAACTCCATGTCCTCAAGATCCTTAAAAGGTGCTAAGTCATCCTTCTCCATGATAGTTGGGCCAATGTTCTTGACAAGTGGGTCGGCCATGAGTGGAGGGCTTGGCTTTCTACCCGAGATAAGAAGCTCTAAATCGAGGAGAAGGTTGGGCTCATCGGGTGTAGGGAGGAATAGAAGGAGGTCGCTAGTGTAGCAACCAATGGTGCAAACCGAGGTGATAGACCCTATGCATAGGTGTAGGAGGCTAAGGCTCCTAGGTTGTTCTACCATAGGGGTCAACATGCTAGTCATCTCTAATTGCCATGCTATGCCCTTGAGAAGGTCCTCTAAGGTCTCCACTTGATAGGATGCTTGGATTGTGGTGTGATAGGAGAAGAAGGGCACTAAGGGAAGGTCTTGTTCTATGGGAGGGAAAACATGGGCCCGGATCTCTCGAATTGGGCTCTCCTTTAGCCAACTAACAATGGTTTCCCCTAAGATGAGATTGACTCCAACTAGAGATGGTGATGTAAGGTGAAGACCCTCGTGTGTTGTTTCTTCTTCAATTTGGACTATGGTTTTCTCCAAGGTGGAGAGTGGGTTTGGAGTGTTCACCACTATGGGGTGGGGTATGGGTTCTGCTTCCAAGGAGGTGAGAGGGGCTTTTGAGGGTGTGGTGATGATTGGGGCATGGTGTATCCGGGTGGTAAGTAGTGGGAAACTTGGGTTATGATAGGTGAGGGTAGTAGTGGAGGTTTTGGTGGGAGTTGGATTGGGGTAGGGAGAGGAAGATGGGTGGGTTGAAGGGGTTTGGGTTGATTGGTTTTGGGAGGAGTGTCCCTTTTTGGGAGTGATTGAGAGGTAGTGGTGGGGGTTACCATGGGCCTAGGTGGAGAGTTGGTCATGGGGCCCAATTGGGTATGGGGACCTATGGTTGTGGTGTGGACTTGGAGGTGGGGTGTAAATGTAGTGGTTGGGGTAGGAGAGATGGGAAGTGGTGGGGAATGGGTGATTGGGGTCTTGGATTGACTGGGTGGGGATGATGGAGTTGAAGTGCTCCTTGGACTTTGGTGATTTGAGTAGGAGGGAGAGGGTTGGAGAGTGTATGTTTTTCTAAGCTCGGTCTTCATCTCATCCCAAGTGCTAATTGGAGCCTCCCTACGGATCTTTCTCAAACCTTCCACAACTAACCAATGAGTTTTAGCTTGTTTGGAGAGGTGTGCCTTGGCTAGCCTCATTCTCCTTCCTTCGTTCAAGGGGCAACCTTTAAAGAATTGGTCTAGGAAAATCTCCCAATCTAGGTAAAGGCTTGGGCTGTTGGATCCATCAAAGGCGGGGGTTTTGATTTTCAAGTGTTCTAAAAATATGGTTTCTAGATCTCCCCAAAGGTCACTCTCATTCACTCTTGGTGCACGGCTATTTCCTTCAAGTCGGTCGAGTCGAGACATGATATCTTCAAGCCGATTAAGGACATTAGGTAGGGCTTCTATGATAGAGGTGTTGCTACCCACTTTGTTGGCAATGGAGCTTCCATGAGGATTTAGGCTTCTTGGGAAAGTTGATGGGGATGGATGTGACGGGTATGAAGTGGCCATTCTAGTGGACATGGGAGATGCAACCGAGGACTCTAAATGCATAAACATGCCCTAGGACCAACTTGTGGAGAGACAAGTTGTGAACTTGCTCTGATACCACTTGATGTGACACAACCTCGGACTTAGTCAAACAAGCACATCTAAGCATCCAAATGGGCCTTAATGGGCCACCGCTCTCTTCGTTGCACTCTATTCCCGGGGTGACTATGTGATACCAAGGGTGACTTATGGGAATGGACCCTTGCTGGTAGAGGGCCAGCAAGGCCAAGAATTGATTCCCCAAGGTTGGTTGCCCAATTCGATTGGGGCCGACAAAGTGCACTCGGGCACTGGGTCACACTAACCCACGGCGATCACTCTAAGTCATGGACTTGAGGATCGGGCGCTCCTCACGAATTCAGCGGTGCATGAATCAAATATTGAGAGAGCTACACTAGGTGAGCAAGGAAGAGACACTTACTCGACCGGTTTGAAGAAACCGGTCCCGGTCGGAGACGAGGGCGAGCGGGGAGGCGGTGGTTCCCCACACGCCGCGGCGGTGTCGCTTGACCTGCCAAACCACTTACAAAACTACTCCTCTCGCAGGAGGGGGGATCTTGGGGTAGGGGTTAATATGATACATTCAAACACTACCACCACGCAGGGTGGGGCCTTCAGCCGGCCAAGCGGGGAGGGGTTGGTGGACCGAAACGAAGAGAAATGAGAACTAGGGAAGTTGCAGCTTCAATCTGGAATTCTGGACAGGGGGTCGCTGTGATGGCTATGCCGGGCTTGTCCGGACTCCAAATTGATCGAAACCAGCTCCTGAAGCTTCCTGACTGGAAGAGGTGGACTCCAGAATTTTTGGGGAAGCTCAGACGGTCGGAGCTGGCTGCACCAGCAACAGGAAGTAGCCTCCTCTGTCTGGCCGCAGGTACTATCTGGACTGTAACAGCAAGTTGCAGAAGTGACTGAGCGCCCTCCCGAGCTCCGATCAGCACGAAACCAGCGGCATCATCTTCTTGGTCGAGGTAGCTTTCAGCAGGAGGTGACGGAGATGCATTCAGAGGTCGAGGATGGCCGGGGAACCCAGAAGAGTGGGTACTGGTCGGAGTAGACAGCAGAAAACAGAACTAGATAGATCGGGGGAGAAAATTTGTAACTTCTTCCTCCTGTGGCCGAACGGGGTTCTGTTTCTTGATCTTGAAAGATGACCGGTAGAGGAAGAACTTTGATGAAGGGGCTTCAGCCTGAATCCGCTGGGGTTTTTCGTGGCAGAAGGATCTTCCACGCTCTGGTCCAGGATGAAGACCTCTCTGCGCACTGTTGGGAGGATGGCTCTATCTGGCAGCTCCGAGCTCCGATCGTGTTGATTCCACCTCGCCTGCGAAGTAGACTGGAAGGCCTTTCCAGAAAGGTAGGCCACGCCTTCTGAAGAACTAGGATGAATCCGTGGTTGACGCTGCAACAAGGGCTGTTCTGCAGATCTGCACAGCTCCAACCTACTAGAAGAAATGAGAGGGAGATATGGCTTCTTTGGTGGAGGGAAATGGTAGGAATGACCTAAGGGAGAGTGGGGGCTCTTGTGGGGTGGAGAAGGGAGCTAATGGTGATGGGGAATGAGGTGAAGAATGGCTGGAAGTAAGTGCTAGCAGGTGGAGGAGGAAGAGCTACGAATTTGGGGAAGGTGGGTGAGAGGAGAAGGTGAGGGGGGCACAAGTGAGTGGAGGGAAGGGTGGATTTCAAATTCAAAAGGTCTTGGAAGGTGGGTGATTATGTTGGGAAGTGGAGTGCTTGCATTGGAATGGGGTAGATTTGGTTGGAAGGTGGAGGAAGGTGTTGGAATGGGGAGACTTCTACCTAGGAACTAGGGAGTGGAGTAATGGAGGCCATGGGGAAGTGGAGGGCATTAAAGGAGCTGGTTGGAGGTTGGAAGTGGATGGGAGGAGGGAGGAGAGAGAAGGAAATTTGGATTTGGGGTTGGAGGAGAGAGAAAGAGGGGTGAAATAGAGAGATTAAGAGGGGAATGGGTGGGGAATCTCTCCCCTAGGGTCTCTCACCCAAAAACTAGAGGAATCACTCCAATTTGAACTCAAATGGCAAGTTTAACTCAAAAGGATGTAATCATTCATTAACTTCAAATGAGGGGAGTGGGGTCCTATATATAGGCAACCCACTCTTTACAATAAGTCCCTGACAAAATAAACAACTACAAATAACCAAGGGGGTTGGGAGTGCTAATGGGCCTAGTCCAACGCATGGGGCCCAATAGCTTACATTAGACATCATGATGATACCAAACATAGGAAAATAAGTGCTAGACTTAGGGAAATGACTTAAATAAAATGGAAATACATCAAAATGACTCAAAGGAAAACTACAAAATGGATAAGGGGCCTTAATAGAGTGAGGCCCAAACTCAACTAGCTCCCGAATGTGAAGAAGTGGACCCGAGCCAAAGGGAGTCGTGGGTGATGCCTCCATCAAATCCCCTGGGCCACAAAGAGCTCGACTCCGTCGAGTAAGGGTCCATCCGGCTAAGGTACCGCTCGAGGAGATCTGGATCTAATCGCTGTAGGTCCTCCCGACTTACCCATGAGTCTTCCAACGGAGGCCGATCCTTCCACCTGACGAGATAGCGCTCATAGACCTTGCTCCGGGTGGTAGTGACCTGTCATCCAATATTTGTTCAATGCGATCATGCTGAGCTCTTTTGGCTAGTGGACTCTCCTCTCGGGTGGGTGCTCTCTCAAAGGAGGGAGTGGGCTCGATCTCCTCACTAGGTCTCACCGTGGGGCCCTTGTAAGACACTAAGTCGGCGACATTGAATGTAGGACTTACCCCATAATCCTCGGGGATATCTAATTCATAAGCATTCGCACCAATACGCCTCAAGACCTGGAAGGGCCCAGTCCCACGTGGTCTAGTGGTCAAGGTGGTGGGCCGGAGGATGGAAGGAAGAAAGGGTGCGGGGAGGTTGGGGTATGAGTGGTGGATGGCCAGAAGATGAGCGGGAGTCTCATCGTCAAAAGACCACCCAACGTTAGGGGCTGGGAGGTGAACTACATTTACTTGGGCTGGTGCCGGCGGTTGCTGTTGTGGAGCGGGTGGATGGTCTGGCATGGGATTTTGGTGAATCCCGAGTTCAGGTGGTTATTGCTACTACTGAGGTTGAGGTTGGGGTTGCTGGAATTGCTGCTGCTATGGTGCCGCCTGCTATAGCCTTGCTTGTCTTCTTTTCTCTTTGATGTCTTCTATCAACTTATGCATCTGGGCCCAGACAATTCTTTGCCCTTCATGTAAATCATACACTAAATCATGAAATTGAAAGCATCCATCTATAGTGTGCCCGGGCTGCCGATGATATATACAATACCTTGATTGATCAGCGGTTGGGTTCCAGTTTTGATGTTCCGGTGGGAGCTTCATGTCACTAGTGTACATTAAGGCCGAGAATATGTCTGGAAGAGTTTTGGGAAGTGGAGGATAATGGGCTCTTTTCAGACCCAGCCGAACAGGTGCATAACCAGCAGGAGGAGGAACGTTGTGGTATTGGGGTGGCTGCTGAGGCTGTTGTGGTGGTGGTTGTTGTGGCTGTTGGGGAGCTTGGAAAGGGGGTCGGGGAGCTGGCGGAGCGGAGAACTGGGGGTTGCGTGAAGGTTGCTGGAAACGGGGTGGAGCGGACTGGTTTTGGAACTGAACAGCCTGCACCTGCTCATTAGTTTGAATCCCTTCAGTAACAGGGCCCTGGGATTTTCTTGTGGTTTTGAATTTTTGGGCCTCAAATAAGGAATGGATGGGGGAGTCTTTGAACTGAGTTTGTATGAATCGGGCTCGACTGTACAACTGGTGCATATTCGATATGTCATTCATTGCCAGAATGTTCCGAAACGTAAGGGTAGCATTTGAAATCAACAATTTAACTTTTTCTTCTTTCGGGATCTGCCCGGGCACACGGGAGGCCATCTGCCTCCATCTATCTGCATAAGTTGCAAAATCCTCATTTGCCTTCATCTTTTCTGCTACCAAGTCTGTAAATGAATACTTCGGGCCTACTCGGTCTTGAAATCGTTGTATGAATTTCTCCTTGACAATCTTGAAACTTTCTGCCTCCTCCAACATCAAGGTGTCGAACCATTCTAGCGCCACCCCGTCCAATGACCGGCGAAAGAGATACGCCATGAGGCGTTCGTCATGCTGGAACTGCGCCGATTTATATAGAAACTCCCTTATGTGAATGAACGGGTTGCCATTCCTATCGTACTTGCGGTATGTGGGGAGCTCTGACTGGGGAGGAAGGCGAATGTCCTCGAAATTAGGAATGGGGACATCGACGAGAGACTGCGGGCTGACCCGCTTATGGAGGAGGTCAATTTGCTATTGCATAGTAGCCCATTTGTCGAGAAGTTCCCGTTCCCGGGAAGGAGGAGACACAGCAGGAACAACAGACCCAGTATACGGAGCTGATGGATAAACTCATGAAGGGGGAAGCCCATAAGACGGATAATGGGCCAAGGAAGGGCCCATATCCGCATGAGCCAACTGGGCGGCCCCTGGTTGCAGACGGATAAAATCAGTCGGGGCCACAAGGGCCTGCGGCGCTGAAGAGACAGTGGTGTATGGATCAGAATAAGAACTCAAGGGGATTTGGGTCTTCCCCTTGTCAAGAGGCTGTTAGGCCGAGGTAGAGGCTTGACCCATCTCCATGCTAGAGAATCGGAGGATCCGAGGGTGAACAGGAGTGAGATCGATGGGCGCAGACGAGACCGCCCCTGACCCAATAATAGGAGATGAAGTGGCGGCAGTAGACAAGCCATGAGACAGAACTGAAGACGGGGCATCCGGCCCTGGCAGAGCTTGGCGAATGAGGTGAAGCTGAGTGGGATCTAGCTGGGCCATAAGATGAAGAATTTGATTGGCCAAATTCTGAGAGGAAGAATCAGAAAGGGAGGGTTGATCACCCTCAGCAACCACGGTTGGGAGAGGAGGGGCGGTCCCCTCTCTCCCCTGCACATGGGCGACCCTAGGAGGGTCCTCCAGAAGTCCCTGAGTGAGAGAGTCCTCGTTAGAGTGAGAGAAATTATAAGAAGACATGGTGGGTGATGAATTGAACAAAGGATTGAAATAGGAATAGACATGAGAGCTGCCCCTAGGAGGAGATCTTGACGGTGTGAAGCAACTCCACATGCAACACTCACAGACACGAAAGAGCAAACCTAAACAAACCTTCTAAATAACCAAAATACCAATCAAATGCACACAGAAAGAGAAGAGAGAGGAGGCAATCAAGTGACCAACCAAGTTTAAATGATGCACGTCAAGTTTTAGAAATCCCCCCTTTTAGAACCGTAGTGGATTAATTGAAATGAGAATTCTCACGACCATGAAGGTGCCTAACACGGGTGGGATGGATGACTTGGTTGACTCTAAATGGACTCTCTCTCTCACGGATGTCACCCTAGACTGGTGTGGTAAGGTACAACCTACCCGACGTCCGTGTGGGAATCCACGGCTCACGGGGGACTTACGGAGGTCCTGGGCAAGGTCACCTAGTCAACTCCAAGGAATATGGAGACGAGAGGATCCCCTACCTAGGTAGGAATGCAACTAATATGAAGTATATGTATGTCCCTATGTGCACCGGAGTGCATGCAAGAATCTAGCCTAGATCTAGCAAACAATGATCAAACAAATAAGAGAAATATGACAATGATCATGCAATCATCAAATAGCAAATAGGGGAGATCAAAAGCACCAAATCAGCATGAAATGATGTGAAATGATAATCAAAGTGAAAGGCTCGGGTGCACTATAGCACAGATAGATGGTCTGTGGCAGACCGCTCAGGGGGGCGAGGGTCCACGGTAGGACCGTTCAATGGTAGGGAGTATCAACAGACTGAAAGGGAACAGAAACTGAAATGAACTGAGACAGTGACACTGTGGGAACAGGAGCGTACCTGGCTGAGCAGTCTATTGACCGACCATGCACACTATGGGACGGTCCTGAAACAACCGTGGAAAGTTAGCAAAAATCACCAGTGTATGGGCAGAAATGTACTTGAGCCAGTAGTAGTACACCGTCTACATCAGACCGTGGGAACCAGTGAACGGCCCAAGGAGGACTACTGAATGTAACAAGCTCGCAAAACAATCAGCACTGGGAACAGAACTGAACGGCTAGTCGAACGGCGGTGCTATGATCTAAACGGCTCTGAGTTAACCGTGTAAACCCCAGAGGAGAGAAACACCACGTGGATGAAATAGCAAACCTGAAACAACTTAAACAAAACCTTCCAAAGCATAAAACATAAATGAGCAACACAACAGCACAATGGGCACTATATGTCCCACCCTGATCCCCAAAAAAGAGGGTGTAGACATGTTTTTGTGTATCCTCCCCCCTTCCTAATCCCTTTCTTACCTTCCTAAGCCAATATCTATAAAGAAAATCCAAAATAGGACTAGAAAGAAGAAGGGTGAAGAAGTGTGTGTGATCGTGATCGCCACCAAGATACCAAAATGCAAAAGGATGCACCCGTACCTTGGAAAAGAGAGACACTCGCCTCACAACAGCACTGCAGGAATACACGGTCCTCGAAGAATCGCCCTGTGAATCGCACGGTCGCTCGATAGACCGCTCACCAGTGTTGGGAAGAACACGAGACGAAGCCTGGCTGACGACGGGACGGTCCGAAGGAGGTCGCAGGAAGAAGTAGAATGGCTCGACGGGGACGGTTCTCCTTGTTGGGTCCCGTGAGGTGTAAATGGATCTAGAAGGGGGGGGGTTGAATAGATCCAATCAGAAACTTTGGCCTATTTAAAACTCTTAGCTAGCGGAAGCTTAAACCACTCTTATAAAGTGAATGAATCACTTAGGCACAATGCACAGCGGAATTAAGTAGAGTGGCTCAAATGAAAAGACTTGAATTACAAGCTATGAAACGTCCACACTTCTTTAAGTGAATTACAAAGCATAACACACAGATGAACATGCAATAGCTTGCAACAACCGTGCGTGTGTGTGTATGCTATGTTGAACACTCAAAGTGCATATGTGTGTGAGCAATATAACCAAGTGTGGAAGCACACGAACCTGCGAATGGGATTAGAAGATATAGATCAATCACACACAATAAACAACCCACAACACAGGGATTTTTAAGGTGGTTCGGTTGCAACCCCGCAACCTACGTCCACCCCTCACCAAAACCTGGTGAGGCTTCCTTGCTGACTCACAGCTTGTCCCGGGGACACGCCCCAAATCACAGAATAGAGAAAACTCTCTTTCTGTCTTCCTACACACAAAGCCGGCAGGGACGGCTACACCGTAGATCGGAGAACTCCCGATTGCCTTCCTACTAACCACCGGTAGGGACGTCAACCGCAAATTGGAACACCCTCCAATTGCCTTCCTACTAACCACCTGGTAGGGACGAATCACAACTTCAATGTTTAACAGTATTGAAAGTAAAACAGATGTGAAGGAATTAAAACAAGAGATTGAGTTATGAGTGAAAATGAATTGGCCCTTGTATGAAATGTTGATCAGCAACAAGGCTCCTCTTGGCTTCAACTCAATCTTCTTGATTCACCCTTGATTGGATGAATGTTCTTCACGGAGTACTGTTCACGTGAACAGTACCTCTTCCTTCAATTCTTCTCTCTTGATCTTCTCTTTGAATTTCTTTGATTGAATGAAGGAGATGATGAAGCTACCTTGAATCTTGATTGCTTCTTTAGCTTCTAAGAGTTTGAATGCTTGAAATATCACCTTGAATGAACTTGAAGGAACTTGAATGGATGAAGATGATTTCCCTTGAAGAACTTGAATCAAACCGGCTTCCTTGGATCACTTTGATAGCCTTGCTTTGATGTAATCTTCCTTGAAGATTGCTGGCTTTGATTTGAGCTTGATTCCCCTTTGATTGGATGAAGATGTTCTTCACGGAGTACTGTTCACGTGAACAG
Organism: Amorphophallus konjac; assembly: GCA_022559845.1. NCBI lineage: Eukaryota > Viridiplantae > Streptophyta > Magnoliopsida > Alismatales > Araceae > Amorphophallus > Amorphophallus konjac. The sequence continues at coordinate 337,061,662 of CM040125.1, read as the reverse complement.
TAACTCGAACTCCTCTTGCTTTGAACACCCCTTTGAAGCCTCCTTTGATCTTCCCTCTTAGCCTTACTTGCTTCTACTCTTTCTTGGAGGATGCTGGATTGAGATATGAGCTTGAATCACCTTGAATTGATGGAGAGGATATTGGATGTAGCTTTGATCTTCTTTGATCCTCTTGAGTTGATGAAGAGGTGTATGGATGTAGCTTTGATCACCTTTGCAAGTCTTGATTGCTTCTTGCTTGATTGGAGGTTGCTTGGCTTCAGATCTCACCTTGAATCACCTTGGAATGATGAAGAAGTTCTGCTCGAAACACTGTTCACGGAGGTGCTACAGTGCTCTCGAGATGGCCTCCCTTGATTCACTTCATCAACTCCATCAACTAGGGTTTCTAACCCTCTTGTAATGGTTTTATAGACTTTGAATGGTCTATAAACAAGCCCCAAACCAAATCCACAAATCATGGGAAGTTAGGTGAGGTTTGATTAAACAAAACCATGGAAAGAGGCTAGCCACGAGGTGGATTTCGAGGTCAAACAAGGCTGCATCGGGGCTGGCGGTCGACCTAAGGCTCCTGGCGGTCGACCGCCACTGAAACACATACAACCGGGCGATCCCTGGGAAAACCGGTCGACCGCCAGCTGCCAGAACTGCAGCTAGACGGTCCCTGGCTGGGGCGGTCGACCTCCCCTGTGCTGGCGGTCGACCGCCAGCTGGGCAGAACCGGGTTCACCCCGGGTTGGTCCGTTAGCCGATCTAACTCCACCGCTTGACTTCTTTTGCAGCCCATTCATGTCCGTGGCATCTCCCTTGATAGTCTTGAACGTATCAACGCAGTCTTTAGCTTTGGATTCTCTTGGCTATACTTCTTTGTGCATTGACCTTGGATTTGGAACATGTAAACCAAGTGTTTGAACCTTGATCATCTTGGATGAATGCTCGGACCTTGTAGAAGCTTGCTTCCTTTCTTGGACGCGTTCCTTTCATCGTGCCAACTTCATTCCAGTCATTCACCATCCAATGGTTTATCACATGACAAGAGTTCTTCTTCCTTAGCTTTCACCTTGACATCTTCACTCCATTTCTTTTGGCTTAGCTCAACGAGCTTTCACCTTTGACATATGGCTTATCTTGTTGAGCTTCTATCTTGCTGAGCTTCCACTTTGTATCTTGAGTGATCTTTTGCACTTGCATCTTGAGTCTTGAGTGATTTGTTGCACTTCCTTTCCACTTTGCATCTTGAGTGATCTTGGCGCCTTTGGATCTATCTTGATTTCTGTGCGGCCAATTGGTTAAGCGTTGCAAGCCATTCTTGATATGTTGAGTTGGCAATATGATGACCTGAAATGTATGCAAATGGATTTTATCAAATGCATAGCAAAAGCATAATAAATAGCAAAATGACTCTAAGGACATACATCATCAAAGCACTAGAAATGAGTCATAGTTGGAATCACATCAAAATAATAGAACCAATCATTAGTTGAGTCATAGTTGGACATCATCAAAACAATAGAAACACTCACGTTCCACACATGCCCAACTTTAGCACAACATTCTCCCAACGTTCTCCCCCTTTTTGATGATAGCAACTATGAGTCATAAAAAGATTCAAGAACATTCAAGAACAGTATGACATGCATATGGCTCAACCAAATCGACTCCACACAAAGAATACCAAAATCTTTGAAATGGCTCAACCCATGCATATGGCTCAACCAAATCGCCATATGGCTCAACCAAATCTTCTCCCCCTTTGCCATCAGCAAGAAGGGAGCAGCAAGAAGGAATCAAATCTTTTCCCTTTTTTTTTGCATTTGTGAGACCAATGAATGAGATCAAGTATGCCAACATGGTCCAATAGAAGAGATAGACAAGACAGCCATAAAGCAATTTTGACTTCAGATTTTTTAATTTTTAGATGTTTTCAAGATTTTAGCTTTTTATGATTTTCAGGATTTTCTATGCAATGCATGGCAAGGCAAGATGCAAGCCATATGTGCAATGCAAGGATGATCAAAACATTAGAATGCAAATATGTATGCATGATCACAAAATGATTCTCCCAATTATGTATGCATGAAGTGATCACAGATGTGCATAGATGAAGTAGAGCATGTGAATGCAAAGAGTGCAATGTGTGATATGCTCTAAAATGAATTAACCCATGCTAGGCAATGACAATGAATGAACACATGCTATGCAACCCCTTGCTCACAAGATGACATGTACCTCTCGTTCTTCTTCCCTTATATATGATGCTCACCAAACCACAATGCAAACAGCATCACAATGCAAACACTTACAAGAATATATGCAAACATTCTTCCCCTATATGATGAATGACTCACCAAGTCACCAAGCCTTCTCCCCCTATAGAAATGAATGCAACCTTTCTCCTCCTATCTAAATGAATGAACAAATTATGTAGGAAGCTGAGGGAAAGAGGAGTATAGAGCAAACCATTATAAGCAACTAGAAACATGTCGTGATGAATATGTATGGTTCAAAGCTAATGAGTTCTGAATTAACAAAAGAATTTTAAAAAAGTTATATCCATGGTTTAATAGAAGTGAACCAAAAGTGCATGCTCTAGCAATGGTAATCCTCCATTGTCCTACATAGCCATATTCATAATCGTCATCGGGAAAAGCACAACTTGTATTGAGGTTAAACAACCATGACAAATATATGGAATACTTTGATTCAACATATTTTCCATAATCTTCTGCAATGAAGGTCATATCATTAGACTCATATTTTACGAGTAATCGAGTCTAAGTCATACCTCCTAGCCGTAAGAATACACGTTGTTTAGACGCCTGTATTCCTAGGTATTCGGTAAAACTGACTGTTATGCTTCATAGTGAACAGAGATAGCTGAAATCACCTCATGACATATCTGATCTCATATCTTTAATGAGGAGATATATTTCTCAGTAATTTAGCCATAGCTCTACCTTGAGTCTAAGCTATAGATAACAAAGATAACAAAGGCACTTCATGACATATCTATCCTCATTTCCTTGATGAGAAGACATGTTTCTCAGTGACCTAATGTCATTGCTTTGTCTAAAGTTTTTCCTTTATGAATTCCAATATGTCAAGTTGTTTAAAAATAATACGAGACTGTAACAACTCAACCAACTTGACTATGACATTTGAATTTTCAGATTTCAAAAAGATCATTCAAATCACAACATGCAACCTCTAGTTAAAGTCTATTAAAGACTACGTGACATAGATGATTTCAAAAACATATTTATCAGAATTTCAAAGAAATCATTAAATCTGAACCATTGTTATTTGATGGACAATCATCAATGCATATAATAGAAAGCTCTTACACTATTATCAAACAATTACCCAAGAATGTTCAGATTGCAAGACTCCCCCTTAGGATGTGCATGGAATAGATAGATCACTCATGAGATGGGCAAAAAGAAATATGCATGAATGCTATGACCCGACTCATGGTTGTACACTTATTAAATGCAACATAATGAATATGAAACATATGCACGAATGTCTTAAGAAAACAACTCCCCCTAGCTATATGGCCTATATGCGATAGTGACGCATGGTACTTGGCGGAGGTGAAACCTCACGCATATTGAGTGCTTCTAGATAAGCATTGCCTGCCTGTCCATACATCAACATTTGATATACCATGGCCATGCAAGAATATTATGATGTAAAATGATTCAAGCTAGGTTGATGTTGACTCCCCCTGAATACATGCATGGGTTGACAATGAACTATGCATCCTAAGATTTATGTGAATACACAATGCAATGACGATGCTGCAAAATGATTGTGCATTATCATTTGTCTTCTAAACATGATGTGCATTAAGGTATGTGTGATTATGAGATGATGCAAACATAAATTATTCACAATGGATTTTGAACTGAATGCAATATGATGATGATGATGCCAATAGACTCCCCCTTTGAGCAGTGCTAACATGAATAATGAGTTGAAAAAGCAGCCATGGTACGCATCATCAAAACCAAAGTCCAAGAATTGCAAGTGGCTGATATCAGGTAGCAAACAACTCATCATCACATCAACTTCATCAGCATAACAAGTTTTTCATGAGTTAAATAGCTGAAATCAAGTATGGTGTGAGCAAATTATCTAGCTCAAAAGTTCATCTCACACCATGGGGGTTTTGCATTTCAAAGAGCAATTCAATTTACAGAATTTAATGACATTTGGCAGACTTATGATGCACTATCTACATGTTAGGACTAAACATGCAAGATGATTGAAATTAAAGGGTTTATGTACATACCTGTGCCTTGAGCTTTTATTTACCTTAGGATTCATTTCTCAGCTCTAAGGCATCCTGCACCCAAAAATCTCATTTTGAATTTTTAGGTACCCAAGCTTGCTTGGGTCCTTGTGGGTTAGCAACATGTTTAACATCTTGGCCCATCTTTTTCAGGGCAATCACATCATCCTCCCTCATTGTGAGGCAATCATATATCTCATGCCCATTTTTCCCACAATAGAAACAACACACAAAAGATTGATTTTTCTTTTTATGTTCATGTGCGTGTGCATGTGGACTATGCTTTTGTAGGCGAGCATGATTCTTACCTTTCATGGTATGAGGGTGGTGTCTTTCTTTCTTTCCTTGTTCTTTCACTTGTTGTCCTGCTCTAAGCTCATCATTTCTCAAGATAAAACAATCATGCACAGTGTGACCATGTTTACCACAATAATAACAATTGACATTCATTTTGTGGAAGGCATGGTATTTAGCATTGGACATGTTATGGTGCATGTTTGGATGAGCATGCTGAATTTTACTTTTCTTTCGAGCAGTATGCCCTTTTTGGTGACCACATGAAGTGGTGACTTCCGGTGAGCCAAAATCTTGGATTTGGGCAAACGTTGACAGGAAATCATTCAAACCTTGAATTTTATTTTCAAGTGAAGAAATATGCTGTTTAGACTCATTAAGACCCTCTTCACATGCTGCCAATTGCTCATTGAGCATGGCATTTACAGCTTTAAGATTTTGACTTTGTTGTTCTAAAGCATGCAATGTTTCGGAGTGATCATCAATGATAGATTTGCCTTTTTCATGTGCAGCCAATTTTTCATGCAATTCTTCTTCAACTTTTTCACATTCAATTTTATTTTCCAACAACTCTTTATTCTCTTCCTTTAGAGAATCAATCAAATTTTGTTGCCATTCAAGATCATCATGGAGACCAGCATTTATGTTTCTCAAGAATGAACATTTTTCACATGCAAAATTAGCAGAGCATGAAATAGAATTTTTATTTTCTTCAATCAACCTCTCATCATGAATAAGCCCATCGGCCATAGTTTGATCATTAGAGATTACCTTAGGTTGGTTTTGAAGTTTTATTACAATTTCTTCCAACCTAGTGATTTCATCATGAAGATTTTCATTTTCATCTCTTAGACATGCAATACTTTATTTATGTGTGTCTAGATCAGAAGAGAGCTCTTCAAACGCAGAACACTTTTTACAAATCAAGGTTTCATGTTGGTTATTTTTCTTGAGATCCTTTTTAAAAATTTTATTTTCTGATTTGACCTTTTTGTATTGAGTAATCAACTCATCATAGGATTCCATAAGTTCTTCAAAAGTGAATTCCTCGGAATCAGAATTTACCTATGATGAGGATGGTTTGCTTGACTCTTCTGCACGGTCGGCCATGAAGCATTCTTGTTCTTGTTCTTTTCCTTCATGGATTTTCACCAACTTGCCCAGCACTTGCTTGGCTGTGCTGCAAGAAGACACAAGATGAGTTAGTCTTAGATCAACTGCAGATGTAATTAAGTTATATGCAAGATGATTATCATTGTGTTTGGTCTCATGTTCGGCTAACCAATCAATTGAATTTGATGGCAGCTCATGAGGACCATTATATATAAGAGTCCACAAGTGTGGATCTATGGAGCTAACATAGATGAACATTCTTCCAACCCATGTAAGAAAATATGAACCATCATAAATGGGTGGAGAAGCCATCGAAGCAAGTGTAGCACGTGAATCCATCTAAATAATAAACACCGAGATCTTTCCCTGCAGATCGTTGGATCTGGGAATGACAGAGCCTAGCTCTGATACAACTTGTTGGGTCCCGTGAGGTGTAAATGGATCTAGATGGGGGGGGGGGGTTGAATAGATCCTATCAGAAACTTTAGCCTATTTAAAACTCTTAGCTAGCGGAAGCTTAAACCACTCTTATAAAGTGAATGAATCACTTAGGCACAATGCACAGCGGAATTAAGTAGAGTGGCTCAAATGAAAAGACTTGAATTACAAGCTATGAAACGTCCACACTTCTTTAAGTGAATTACAAAGCATAACACATAGATGAACATGCAATAGCTTGCAACAACCGTGCGCGTGTGTGTATGCTATGTTGATCACTCAAAGTGCATATGTGTGTGAGCAATATAACCAAGTGTAGAAGCACACGAACCTGCAAATGGGGTTAGAAGATATAGATCAATCACACACAATAAACAACCCACAACACAGGGATTTTTAAGGTGGTTCGGTTGCAACCCCGCAACCTACGTCCACCCCTCACCAAAACCCGGTGAGGCTTCCTTGCTGACTCACAGCTTATCCCGGGGACACGCCCCAAACCACAGAACAGAGAAAACTCTCTTTCTATCTTCCTACACACAAAGCTGACAGGGACGGCTACACCGCAGATCGGAGAACTCCCGATTGCCTTCCTACTAACCACCGGTAGGGACGTCAACCGCAAATTGGAACACCCTCTAATTGCCTTCCTACAAACCACCTGGTAGGGACGAATCACAACTTCAATGTTTAACAGTATTGAAAGTAAAACAGATGTGAAGGAATTAAAACAAGAGATTGAGTTATGAGTGAAAATGAATTGGCCCTTGTATGAAATGTTGATCAGCAACAAGGCTCTTCTTGGCTTCAACTCAATCTTCTTGATTCACCCTTGATTGGATGAATGTTCTTCACGGAGTACTGTTCACGTGAACAGTACCTCTTCCTTCAATTCTTCTCTCTTGATCTTCTCTTTAAATTTCTTTGAATGAATGAAGGAGATGATGAAGCTACCTTGAATCTTGATTGCTTCTTTAGCTTCTAGGAGTTTGAATGCTTGAAATATCACCTTGAATGAACTTGAAGGAACTTGAATGGATGAAGATGATTTCCCTTGAAGAACTTGAATCAAACCGGCTTCCTTGGATCACTTTGATAGCCTTGCTTTGATGTAATCTTCCTTGAAGATTGCTGGCTTTGATTTGAGCTTGATTCCCCTTTGATTGGATGAAGATGTTCTTCACGGAGTACTGTTCACGTGAACAGTAACTCGAACTCCTCTTGCTTTGAACACCCCTTTGAAGCCTCCTTTGATCTTCCCTCTTAGCCTTACTTGCTTCTACCCTTTCTTGGAGGATGCTGGATTAAGATATGAGCTTGAATCACCTTGAATTGATGGAGAGGATATTGGATGTAGCTTTGATCTTCTTTGATCCTCTTGAGTTGATGAAGAGGTGTATGGATGTAGCTTTGATCACCTTTGCAAGCCTTGATTGCTTCTTGCTTGATTGGAGGTTGCTTGGCTTCAGATCTCACCTTGAATCACCTTAGAAGGATGAAGAAGTTCTACTCGAAACACTGTTCACGGAGGTGCTACAGTGCTCTCGAAATGGCCTCCCTTGATTCACTTCATCAACTCCATCAACTAGAGTTTCTAACCCTCTTGTAATGGTTTTATAGACTTTGAATGGTCTATAAACAAGCCCCAGACCAGCTCCACAAATCATGGGAAGTTAGGTGAGGTTTGATTAAACAAAACCATGGAAAGAGGCTAGCCACGAGGTGGATTTCGAGGTCAAACAAGGCTGCATCGGGGCTGGCGGTCGACCTAAGGCTCCTGGCGGTCGATCGCCACTGAAACACATACAACCGGGCGATCCCTGGGAAAATCGGTCGACCGCCACTGAAACACATACAACCGGGCGATCCCTGGGAAAATCGGTCGACCGCCACTGGCTGGCGGTCGACCGCCAGCTGCCAGAACTGCAGCTGGAAGGTCCCTGGCTGGGGCGGTCGACCGCCCCTGTGCTGGCGGTCGACCGCCAGCTGGGCAGAACCGGGTTCACCCCGGGTTGGTCCGTTAGCCGATCTAACTCCGCCGCTTGACTTCTTTTGCAGCCCATTCATGTCCGTGGCATCTCCCTTGATAGTCTTGAACGTATCAACGCAGTCTTTAGCTTTGGATTCTCTTGGCTATACTTCTTTATGCATTGACCTTGGATTTGGAACATGTAAACCAAGTGTTTGAACCTTGATCATCTTGGATGAATGCTCGGACCTTGTAGAAGCTTGCTTCCTTTCTTGGACGCGTTCCTTTCATCGTGCCAACTTCATTCCAGTCATTCACCATCCAATGGTTTATCACATGACAAGAGTTCTTCTTCCTTAGCTTTCACCTTGACATCTTCACTCCATTTCTTTTGGCTTAGCTCAACGAGCTTTCACCTTTGACATATGGCTTATCTTGTTGAGCTTCTATCTTGCTGAGCTTCCACTTTGTATCTTGAGTGATCTTTTGCACTTGCATCTTGAGTCTTGAGTGATTTGTTGCACTTCCTTTCCACTTTGCATCTTGAGTGATCTTGGCGCCTTTGGATCTATCTTGATTTCTGTGCGGCCAATTGGTTAAGCGTTGCAAGCCATTCTTGATATGTTGAGTTGGCAATATGATGACCTGAAATGTATGCAAATGGATTTTATCAAATGCATAGCAAAAGCATAATAAATAGCAAAATGACTCTAAGGACATACATCATCAAAGCACTAGAAATGAGTCATAGTTGAGTCATAGTTAGAATCACATCAAAACAATAGAACCAATCATTAGTTGAGTCATAGTTGGACATCATCAAAATAATAGAAACACCCACGTTCCACACATGCCCAACTTGAGCACAGCATTCTCCCAACACTCCTATTCAGACGGACGGAAGGAAGACCGTTCAGTGCCACCAGGTTTCAAGTCGTAGGATCTGATCCTCCACCCCTTCCGGCCGACCAGAGGGGATGGGCCTCGTGCTAGGATGATGCTGACCTGGAAAACAACGTGAAGAACACAAAAGGGAAACCCAAATCAGTCATGTGAGGTGTAGTAACTATAAGAAAGAAGAGAAAAGTAATGCAATGACATGAAGTAGGGGATACCTGGGAGGTTTTTAAACCCCTAGGGGCGTGAAAAAATAATAGGAGGGTGTATAGAATGAGATGCAACAGTGACAAACGCGGGTGCAATGTGATGGAAAAGAGCATGCAAAGAAGGAAAAGACGGTGGGATGACCAAACAAAGACTCAAAACACAAATCTACTCCCTGAACCGGAGGCTTAAGGGGATGTAGAAAGCCTCCCTCCCTGACTATAGGTTGCTCGAGAATGTGGCAGGACTTCGCCGTCGACCTTAGATCTCCGCCCCTCTCAAGCCTACAATGTGGGTACTATTTATAGATCCCTGAGGTCTAGCCCCAAAATTAGGGTTTTTAGTGGGTATTAGGTCGAGATAATTAAACAAAAATTGTAGATAATATAATTATCTTCCACCAAGATCGAATGGCATCTCATTTGATTGAGATTCCACGGAGAAAATGGTGGAGGAAGATGGGGGTTTGACCTCGGATTGGAGAGAGGAAATCCATCAAAAACCACAGTTATCGGGCCTGTACGCGGTCACGCGATAGACCGCCCAGCATGGTACACAGTCTAATGCTGGACCGTCCAGTGCCGTCAGTGGAAAATAAATAAATCAAAAAATTATCCAATTATCCACTGAACTAACCAGCCATCGCGGCGTAGGACTCTTTTGGATAGAACGGTCCATTGGTAGACCACTCAGTCACTAGAACAGTCCAATGCTAGGCCGTGTACATATGTCGGTGATAAATCCAATAGAATAGGATAAATAGATAATTATCTGAAAAATCAACCGGCTTAAGACTCTGGGAGCAAAACGGTCTAAAGCAATGCCGTTCAATGGAAGTAAACGGTCCAACATAGATCGCTTAAAGACTTTTCGATGGAAATTCATAAAATCAAATAAATATCCAATAAATCGTAAACGGTTCAAAATATACTGCGCCAATCACTAAACGGCCAATCCAGAGACCGCATAAAGCCTGGGCGTTTAAATTCAATAAAAAATAGGATAAACAAGCCCATTTACCCTGAAACTGAGAGAAGTCGAGACCATTAAGCCCTAGACTTAAGCAGACCTAACCAGGGAGGGAGACACCCATAAAATAAACCCAAAGATGTTCCTGGAAATTGCCCAATGAGTAATGGACAACTCGAGACATCAACAAATGGTGGTCAGAGGAATGACCCAACTCATAGGCAAAAACGGGTGTCAACACCTACGTGTTGGACACGGTTCATTCTGAGCCAGCTCCTGATACCGACGAGGGTGATTTAATGACTTATGCCAAATGGTCAGAAGACTCTTCCCATGCCCAATGTTATATGCCGGCCTCTATGGCTCCTGAGCTGCAGAGGTAATTTGAAAAGACTGATTGTAGAAACATACTTCTTAACCTACGCCAGCTCTTCGGGGAGCAGGGTAGGATTGAGAGGTATGATATCTCCCAGAAGCTTTTCAGGACACGGATGCCAGAGGGTGCTTCAGTACATGCTCATGTACTGAAAATGATAGAGTGGATTGAGAGACTCAATGCACTGGGGTCCAAGTTAGATCTTGAACTATACATTGATCTTATTCTCTAATCATTGCCTGATTCCTTTTCTCCCTTCATCATAAACTTCAACATGAATAGAATTGAAGCAACTCTCCTGGAGCTGCTCAACATGTGGAAAAGTGCTGAAGGGATAATGCAGAAAGATAAATCATCTTCTGTAATAATTGTTGGCGGGGCCAATAAGAGAATGAAGGCCACCCAGACATCCACCAAAGGTGACAAAGGGAAGGGAAAGAAGAAGGCCAAGGGTAAGGAAATCATCAAGGTTGACAAAGGAAAGGGCAAGAAGAATGAAAAGGAAGACAAGTGTTTTCAATGCGGGGAAACAGGGCATTGGAAAAGGAATTTTAAGGCAATTCTAAATAAAGGTAATTTTGTCATAGACCTTACTTTGCCATATATGAAATCCACATCATGGGTATTGGATACTGGATGTGCATCTCATATCTGCAACTCTTTATAGGTGCTGACAAATAGAAGGCGACTGGGCGAAAAGGAGATTGAGGTGAGGATGGGCAATGGAGCTTTAGTTGCTGCCAAAGCTGACGGGACTGCACACCTCAGTTTACCTTTAGGGGTCATTCTGGAGCTAAATGACTTTTATTATGTTCCTAATATCATTAAGAACATTATATCAATCTCTAGCTTGCATAACACTGGATATACATTAGCTTTTAATAGCAATGGGTGCCCTATAATGAATAATGGTTTGGTGATAGCCAATGGTTCATTAGTCAATGGTCTTTATGTATTAGATGCATACTCTAATGTTATGCAGGTTTCCAATGCTAATGAAGTGAATTCTGCATACCTCTGGCATTGCTGGCTTGGTCATGTAGGTGAAAAGAGAGTCTCTCACCTACACTCAAATGGGTATTTCAATTCATTCGAATACAAGCCATTTGATACCTGTGAGTCGTGTCTCATGGGGAAGATGACCAAGGCTCCCTTTAGTGGACATGGTGAGAGGGCTACTGACCTTCTCGAGCTCATACACTCGGATGTGTGTGGACCCATGTCCATAGAAGCAAAAGGGGGTCACCACTATTTCATCTCTTTTATTAATGACTTCTCGAGATATGGCTATGTGTATTTAATGAGGCATAAATCGCAAGCCTTTGATAATTTTAAGGAATACAAGAATGATGTAGAGAAATAGACTGGCAAGAGTATTAAGGCTCTTCGATCAGATCGAGGAGGAGAATACCTTAGCCATGAATTCACTTCTTAGCTTAAGGACAATGGAATTATTTCTCAGTGGACTCCACCGTATACACCACAACATAATGGTGTATATGAGAGGAGAAATAGGACCATGTTAGACATGGTTCGATCTATGATGTCCATGTCAAGACTACCTTTATCTCTCTGGGGCTATGCCTTGGAGACTACAGCCTATTTACTAAATAGGATCTCAAGTAAATCTATTCCTTCTATACCATATGAGATATGGAAGAGCAGGAAATCAAATTTCAATCACATTAAAATTTGGGGGTGTCCTGCCCATGTGAAGAGGAACGATTGTGATAAACTTGAGTCTAGAACCGATAAGTGTAGGTTTATGGGATATCCAAAGGAGACCTTTGGATATTATTTCTATCACCCTTCTGAGCAAAGGGTCTTAGTTGCTAAGAGAGATGTGTTTCTAGAAAGAGAATATCTACTCCAGAAAAATAGTGGGAGCCAGATAGAATTGGACGAGATCCAAGAACCACAACATGTAGACACAATCTTATTAAAAGAGACTGTATCGGTTGATCCTACTTAGAGTGAAACACAGGCACTACGGAGATCTGGTAGACTACCAAAAGAACCTGAGAGATATGTTGGACATGTCTCAGAGAGGTCATCTAAGGTATACATCGATGAGGATGAAGATCCTCAATCCTACTAGGAGGCGATCTGTAGTGCAGACTCGGAGAAATGGCAAGAGGCAATGGAATCAGAGATCCAGCCCATGTACACCAACAAAGTTTGGAACTTGGTTGATGTACCCGAAGGGAAAGTCTCTATCGACTGCAAGTGGATTTTCAAAAGGAAGATTATTGCAGATGGACACATTGACACATACAAGGCCAGATTGGTGGCGAAAGGGTATCGTCAAATACAAGGCATTAACTATGACGAGACATTTTCATCAGTGGCAATGGTTAAGTCAATTAGAATCCTCCATGCTATTACTGCATACCTAGATTATGAGATCTGGCAAATGGATGTGAAGATAACTTTTCTTAATGAAAATCTGTCAAAAGAGATGTACATGATATAGCCTGAAGGATTCACCTCCATGCTTCATCCTAATAAGGTATGTAAACTTCAAAGGTCCATTTATGGATTGAAGCAAGCATCTCAGAGTTGGAACTTAAGATTTGATGAGGCTGTCAAATCTTTCAACTTCATTTGGAATGAAGATGAACCCTGTGTTAACAAGAAGGTCAGTGGGAGTTTTGCGACTTTTCTGGTCCTTTATGTTGATGACATCCTACTCATTGGGAATGATGTAGAGATGTTGACATCAACTAAGTCTTGGTTGTCCAAGTCCTTCTCCATGAAGAATTTGGGAGAAGCATCATATGTGCTGGGCATAAGGATCTATAGAGATAGATCTAAAAGGATGCTAGGATTATCCCAATCTATGTACATAGATACTATCCTTAAAAGGTTTAGGATGAAAAATTCTAAGAGAGGTCTCATTCCTATGAGACATGGAATTTACCTATATAAGGGGATGAGCCCTAAAACATCTGAGGAGGTAGCACACATGAATCAGGTACCCTATGCTTCGACCATAGGGTCAATCATGTATGCAATGCTATGTACACGGCTTGATGTTGCCAATGCTTTGAGCATTGTCGGTAGATATCAAGCAAATCCAGGTGAGGAGCACTAAAAGGCAGTAAAGGGCATCCTTAAGTGCTTACGAAGGGCTAAAGATCCTTTTCTAATTTATGAAGGAGAGGACCTACAGCTTAGAGCTTACAAAGACTCTAGTTTCTAGTCAGATCCAGATGACTGTAAATCCATGTCTGGATTTGTATTCATGTTGAATGTTGGGGAAGTCAGTTGGAGAAGCTCCAAGCAAGATACGATTGCAGACTCGACGATAGAGACAAAATATATTACTGCGGCTGAAGCTGCTAAGGAAGCCATATGGATGAAGAAATTCATCTTGGAACTCGGTGTAGTTCCCGAGATATCAGCTCCCATCCCATTATTTTGTGATAATAATGGGCCCATCGCCCAAGCGAAGGAACCAAGATCTCACCAAAGGTCAAAGCATTATCTGATGCGCCTCCACCTCATTCGGGAGATTGTTGATCGTGGAGATGTGGCGGTAGAGCGTGTACCATCAGAAGATAACATAGCAGATCCACTGACTAAGCCTTTGACACAGATTACATTTGAGCGCAATCGGGGTAAGATGGGCCTCAAAGTTGTGGATAATTGGCTGAAGTTCAATTGGGAGATTGTTAGTATTGGTGTGCTACATGTCAATTTTGGGTCGGGTAGGCCCGATAGTTGTACGATCTTGTTCATTATTAACGAAGTGATATTCGAGCGTAAATTTGTAAGTGTATATTACTCTACGATGTCCCTAGGATATGTGGTTGTACAGTCAACTCGAGATGGGATCTCGATCATGAGACTGATTTTACATGGACACATACCTTAAACTGTTCCTAGTTAGAGAGTAATCACTCGAGGGCTTTGATTACCTATTAAACAAGTACGCATGATGTATGGGTGAGCAGTCTCGTGGTCACTGGTGCGGGGAATCGATACATATGTGTAGGTGTACGTTCTAGGAGGATGTACACTGAACTGATCCGCTATTGGATCTTCAGATGGTTGATTATACCTAATGTCAACTGAAGATCCAATTGTCTCAGTAGCATCGTTGGTCCTTTGACCTGAGACATTGATCGGATCTTACAAGAGGACTGGAATGGTTTAATGAGTTAGATAAGTGACATTGACCACAAGTCATGAATTGCCAAGTCATTAACCATTTCAGGATACGTGTGAAGATCATCAATGGTCAAGAGGAGATTGCTCACTGTCGGGTAAATATCAGATAGTTAATGGGTCATGACACTGATGCTCCATTAAATCCCTGGCCAGGGTTGTATGAGTTCGTTTAGAACGGACATCAGGCACTTTAAGGAGGTCATGGTTGAATGGCACGATCATGAGATTTGATAGAAAAAATACCCTCAATCGAACTAGACTCATAGAAGGAGCGAGGGATTACAGCGATGCGGTAACTGTAGACTTACAGGTACCAGACAGGCTGGTTTGAACCTGGTGTCCTCTGGGATCACGCGGATTTGCTTGACCCAACGTGATCAAAGGTTCAGAATAAATTAAACTAATATTCGGCTCTAGTAGAAGCGAATAATAAGTTTAATTTACTTCTAATTGATAATTAGAAGTTAATGGGCCTTAAACTAGAGTGACTATGGGCCTAGAGGATCACACACAATGGGTTCTCGGGTGACGGAGTATTATTGTATAGATGTATATGTTAAAAGCCTTCAATTCCTTTGAGAAAAGATTGATGAGACAAGCTTCATATATGCATATACAATAATGCTTAGACATATACACAATATATGATGTTAGGGGTTCTTTTAGAAAGTGCCTAACCATTATATATATGGGTGTTATGTGTTACGTGGGACTTCTTCTCCACAACCAAGCATCAAAGGAGAAAGCTCCCTTCTCTCCTCCCCTCCTCTCCCAGTGCTCTATCTCTCTCCCTTGTTGCTCTCTCTCTCTCCCTCTCAAGGGAGAAAGGCTTAAGAGAGAAGAATGGGGTTTTGAGCATCTGTGGTTCGTGTGTGGGGGAAAGAACGGAAGGATACCGTCACTGTGCGAAGATCTATGTGGATCAGCTCTAGAGGTCGTACATCTGTGCGGCTCAGCGTTTGTGGAAATTGACATCGGACATTGCGGACAACGTCGTTCTACGCAAGGTAAAATCTATAACCCGTAGTTAGGGGTTGGGAGTAATTATTGCATCGATTAGAGCACGGTTCTAGGATTCCACCAAGCCCGAGTTCGGGTTAAAAATTTTATTATCCACTGCGTTGCTCGAACCTGACTGACCGAATCTTTACAATGTAATGGTAATCTGTTATGCAATTTCAGGATTTTTTGCAAGCACTGTTTATCCTTTTCCCAAGTGAAAAGTGTTCATCAGTTCATGGCAAGTGATTTTGCTTATGTGGACTGCACTTCTTCTATTTTTTTATTTCAATGTTTGTTGGATATCTGTCTAGTTTTGCTCTTGCCTACCCCCTTCATGTTGGTTTTTAAATGTGATATAGTGAACCTTTCCAAGGCGCATAGAGGAGACCATTCCCTCTAAGCTCTAGCTTTGTACTCCTTCCTGCCTTCCATAAAGTCTTGCAAAATGTGTCGGATCATTTGCACATATTCACAGTCTATTTTCCCCAGGTGCTTTTCTATAGAGCCCTCTTTTTTTTCTCCTTTAATAGAAAAAACTCAAAAGAATGTCTTTATGCCAGTTCAGGAAACAGGAGAAAGGTTGAATTTATGTGGCAATCTACTGTTTATTTTCAAAGTTCAGCATATTTTTTCTACTCTATTTTCTTAGAAAAATTGTAGTTGTTTCTTTTTATTCTTCTTTCCCCAATAAGGACATGTTTAAAGACTTGAAGCCTTTCTCTCTATGTATCCACATGTGATTTGGGCATTTAGTATGCCTCACATGTTTTTCATTTGTACAAAGTGCATGTTGTGAGAGTTGTTGCTTGCCACCATAATGTTAGCTTTATAATAAGAATATATTGTTTCAAAGAGTTGTTTCCTATCATTTCATGCTATCTTTATTGTGATTGATGTATTTTAACTTTCTTCAGGTAGTTACATGTGGAAACGTTCCTCTAGACTCATCATTTCAAAAGGTTCCTAGATGTGTGTACACATCGACTAGCTTGTATGAATATAGAGGATGTGACTCAAAAGCAGCTAACTCCACTCATCGTCATTTCACATGGGGCCTTAGATCACTGGAGGTCAGTTTGCAGAGGTTTTCCCTTTTTTGAGATTATTTTAGGTAGATTTAGCACGATCTTACTTTTTTTTTACTCCAACTAGGTGTAGAGTGGTCAACAAACAATTCATTGTTGCTGTGTGGCCCTTGTGGCCATTTCCTTTTTTCAAGTTCTATGACCTTGCAATTTTGTGTAATCTTTAAGCTTTAACCATCTGGGCAATTTCGCTATATACCTAAGTGTGTGCTTGTTATAACAAACCCTATCTATTGTTTTAGATATTACTTTGACCTCAAAATTTTAATAGTTAAACTCCAAAATTTTAAGTCTGTTAGTTACATTTGTTGATCTATATTTTTCTCAGAGCCTTTAGCCACTCATTTTTTCCCTTGCAGTTATGTCATATGTGTAATTAGATGTCGGGTTTTATTTTAGATATATTGTGATCCATCTACCTGAAGCTTTCATATTCACTCTGTATTCTATCATTTAGGTTTTATAGACCTTCTTTTGTTGCTTGTAATTTTAATTCGTAAAATTTTCTTGTTTGCTTCTCTATATTATTCAGATTTGGCCCTAGGGAAAGTAAAAAGGCTATGCAGTACAGTGATATTGGTTGATTAAACTGTAATGTGAGCTTTATAACCTTTTCCACTCTGACCTACAGACAGGTATTCTGGTCTCTTTTGGTCCAAGATTTTCCTCTGTTACAACAATACATTAAGCATCATTATTTGTTGCCCATTTTTAGGAATCAGGTCATAAAGAGTTTTCCTCAATGCTTCATAAGGCCTTGGAGGGTGCTGTTTAATGTCATGCCTGCTATGTTCTGGTACTACTATTATCGATCATCTATTCTACGATTGCAATATTATTAAAAAAATTCTCCATGCAGACAGATCTCCCACATTTTATAGTGATTCAGGTAAAGCAAATGTATGTCCTATGGATTCTCTCGTCTAAAATTTCTCAACCAATTTGTTTCGACTATTTCTTTGATGGAATGGAAGACTATTGGAGTTCAGATGAAATTTTTTTGTGTATATTGATGTGTTCAATAAGTGTAAAAGCCTTTTTTGTTGTAGTGACAATTTGTTTCTAATAAGTGTTCTTAGTTAATAGCTAGTTTTTGAGAATGAATGCATGGTTTTGATGTTTTTATTAATGTGATTTTAGGAGAATGTATCACTTGATATTGATCTGTTCAATGTGCGATTTATACATGAAACATTACATGAATGTATACAGGTGTAATATGATTACACAATGAGTGTGTTAAAAAAAAACCAAAGAACATTTTTCTTGATTATCTTGTTTTCTTGTAATTGTGCTGTCAATGAACATTTTGTTCCCTTATACATTATCTGCATGTTGCTTATAGGATTTACATAATGTTGACCAGACTCTATTGTTCCTAGCAAATTGATTAATAATGAAGACTGCCCCATCCATCTCGCATTGGATCAAGCAGTATCTGAGGGGATAAGATGGATAGAGAAGGAAAACAAGGAGGAGGAGAGAAGAATGAGAGGGAGAAGAAACTCTAAACTTAACTCTCCGAGATCTCTTTGAGTTCTATCTGGAATCTCCTCCCCAACCCTCCTAGTCTAGATGGTGCCAAGATTAGAAGACTTCAGACCATTAGGAAAGACTTTTCCTATTCCACATAGTTATTTCCATAGCTCTATACAAACTACCACATCTTGTCAAAGCAAGCTTGAATGCAAATGAAATGAATAGGAGGCATAAGTATTCCAATCTTTATGGGACATCCTGCATGTGTTGGGCACAGCAATACAGATGAATTGCCAACCAATCCATAGCTCTTTAGATGGCATGGGAATATTTGTGTTTCTCAAAATTATTTCATAGAAAATATTGATAATAGACCTTAGAATGGACTTATCAGTGCCTGAAACATCACCTGAGTATAGTGTTCAACACAATGCGCATTTGTTAAAAGCTTCCCATCACCTATCATAAAAGCACTAGAACAACAATATTTTAAGAAGGCATCATGTCACCATAATGCTCTAGTGAAGTTATAAAGATCCAAGAGTATTTACCATCAATCAGATAAATACAACTTTGAATGACAATAGAGCATGGATAAAGAAGCTAATGGATTTTCGAAACAATAATAGAAAACATATTTATGCATGTTAATCATAGGATCATTGATGATTACATGCCTTCCTGTACTTGTGTACTGCCTCTGCTTTTGCCAAGGGAGTGAGTAATCTGGTGTTGTGTGGGTGCAGTAAACCTGAAAAACACAAAATTATTAGCAACATTTGAACACATGTCAGATCCTTCTTGACTTAATATATGATATGCTACAATGATGAGTGTGGCCAGCAATTAAGCCTGATTAGCAGATAAACACTGGCAGAAATGCAACTGAGGGCACAAAAAGGAGGATGCCAGAGGCCAGTCAATAAACAGAGAAAGTGCCATTACTTGCTTTTATTTGGAGACTGAAATACCTGCAAGGATTATAAAATTCGTAAGGACAGATTTCACGTCCTACAATGTTCCAAAGCAAGTGATATCTTTTGCCCAAGTTACGCAGCCAAAACGCAGTCATCTAATATGGAATTCCTGGATAATTAACTTTTATGTGCATTATGAAAATCTGATTAAGCATGTCACAAACCCTTCATGAGATATTTGTTAGCCCATGTTTTCAAAATTAGATGAATCAGATTCCTTTCAGAATCAAGGTTCTTACATGACAGTTCATAAGGTATTTTCATAGGCTCTATAAAATATTTTGCAAGATTGAAATGGATATTACTTCTGTCCCCGTTTCTATGCCAGAGAAAGCTTACATTTGATAGTTATTTCCAAAGGCAGCAGGTCTCAGACATAATGTGACAAAATAACACCTCAAAGAAATATTTTTTATAAAAAACATTTTACACCTCACCAGAACCAAACAATACATGCATAACAGTCAGACTATGCAGCCCTCATGGGCCCCAAACATAACCCAAAAGTGCAGTATGAACTAAAACATAGAGCTTTTTTGGAGTTGCAAATACATATTGGAAAATAAGGAACCTAAAGTGCTTAACATAAGGAACCCTTAATGGTTGTCTTGTCTGAATTGGGTAATTGCTAAAATGTAATTCTGATGTTTTCTTTGTCTAAGAAATCACACCAGGGCCTGCAAGCCTTCTGCATCATCTTTTTTCTGGAAGCTTATGATACACAATGGTGACATACTAACAGCATGATATACATATATAGGTATACGCATGTTATAGATATATGTATTATGTATGTATGTACGAATAAATATATTCTTTAGGATATATATCATAAAATCTAAGTGCTATAATAAAGAAGAGTCAAAATTCATACCTTCCAACAACATTAAGGAAAGCTGTATCTTGAAGATTTCACATATCATACACCTGATATATGATGTCATTTCTTAGTATGTGCTCAAAGTTTTGTGTGTGCTTGTGTATGTGTGTTTGTATATATATATATAGGTACATATATACATATATATGTGTATATACACATGAATATATATTGTATACGTATATTTGTGTGTGCGTGTGTATGTAATAAGGTGACAGAAGAGTCAATAAGGTCATCAAATAGCATAAAAGTACTAGTACTTGTACGAATGAGGTAAAACCATAATGTCAACAGGAAAAGAAGATTACTTTTACAGGCATATAGGATAATAGTCTTCATGTACCATACTATATATAAGAATATATGATGATTTCATATGGTGCAAAAACTTTTGATTTTAGAGGTAACGATGATGAGCGGGGAAAAAATTGATGAGCTTACAGAAGTTGCATCCTATAAAGGAATGAAAAATAAGTGAGGTGCAATATGGTTTGAAGAATTGGCCATCCTAGCCTGCTGATACCAAAAGCAGGTCAGTTCTCTTCCTATGAAAGAATTGGCTCACTTCAGACCTGATACCCTTCCAAATTAATGTTACAGAGGCATCATAAAGTCCATATCCAATGGACTGAAAATAAGTAATTTTGAATTTGTTCTGTTATGCCATTCTTTGATCTAAACTGGATCAGATCAGCTTTGTCAATTAATTCAAAGAAATCTAAACCACTTACAGCTTTTTTTTATTTTTTTGGGGGGGTAGGGGTAGGGGATGGGAAGTGTATTGAGAATTAAGGTTAATAATAAAAAACATATTTGTGAGTGAAAAACATTTCCATAAACACAAAACCTATCATTCATGAATATAAATAGTTTCTTTAGAAGCATCTTATACATGTCAGAGAGAATTGTATACATTGTCTATATATCTGGTTCCTAGTCCTACTTGCATCCAGTATCATAGTTACAATAATATTAGAGTGAAAAATGACATATACATCTCTATATATACTGGGCTATTGCTCAGATGTTGAATAAGGAGGCTTCCATATTTTTCTATTCCGCCACTTAACAATCGACATGTTTTTCATTTTATCTACCATTTATCCTCCTTTTCACTTTCAAAGCCACCAGAAGAGTGAATTGGGCAATCAGCGGAGTACGTTGAATCCAGAGTAGCACTTATTCTGAATGCCTATCAAGATTTTGAAAAATTGCGACCCTCTGATAGTGTCAACATGGACCCAAATGGTGTAGGTGTTAATTTTCTTCAGCATTCGGGAATATTGGTTTCCCAAGTTTCTCATTATGTTCATTGAAAATTGACATGTTTTCTTGATAGTTAGACTTTCTAAGGCGTTTCCTCAGTTGTGGTTTCCTAAGACACATGCAGGTACCTATCTCTACCAAAGTTTTGCATTTCAGTATATTGTGTATCAAATAGTTCACTCTACTAGTGCTTCAGTGATTTATAGGTTTCACTGCCTTGGGTTCCCTTTCCTCAATAACAGAATTATGTGGCTGTTGTTTGCCTTGGATAACGAGCTGATTCATGATGCTTTTGGGTTCACTACATGAAAAAGGGAAACTTTTTCAGTCAAGGAAAAGGTCAGTTCCCAAATTGGTAGATCTGGATCCTGTATTTAGTACATTTCAGCACTCATTATTAGGGCTTAAGCTAGAAAAAAGTCTTGGAATACCTTGGTGCTCTTTAATATTTTAGGAGAACTATGCTTGTGTTTTTCTAAGCAGTCTATCTCCATATGTCTTCTTTTCAAAAAAGTCATCACATTTTCTCTATTAGTAGATTTCATATAACAGTACTTAACAGAATTATTACAGCTCTATGGAGTATGGAAATCGGTCGTGGCAGATTTATTTCCAGAAGAGAGAATTTTATTACAACATCTTTTACAAATTTCTATTATTTCCCTAGGGTGGAGAAGATGACAAAAAAGGAAGGCTTTTGTGTAGTTGCTAGAAGATGGCATGAGAAATTCCCTTGCATTTTTTTTAAAAATTCTCTTGCATTCAAAGTTTGCACTAATGTTAGAAAGATTTATTCTTTCCATTCTCGCTTATGAATTGTCCATGTTTTGTGGTTTTGGGGTTGAAGTTAAGTTGTTTCTAGTTATGAATATCATTTTAGCTGCCCTTTTCACCGAAAAAATGTAGAAAATTATGTATAATTATGTATAATTATACATAATTACATATAATTGCTCTTCAGCTATATATATTTGAGATGGACGTAGATTTTTCATGAGAAATTCCCTTGCATTTTTTTAAAAATTCTCTTGCATTCAAAGTTTGCACTAATGTTAGAAAGATTTATTCTTTCTATTCTCGCTTATGAATTGACCATGTTTTATGGTTTTTGGGTTGAAGTTAAGCTGTTTCTAGTTATGAATGTCATTTTAGCTACCCTTTTCACCAAAAAAATGTAGAAAATTATGTATAATTATGTATAATTATACATAATTACACATAATTGCTCTTCAGCTATATACATTTGAGATGTATGTAGATTTTTAAAATATTCTCATGGCACAAATGTTGGAAATTAAAAGAAGATAAGATAACATGGTGGCTCATTCTTAATCCGACATGTGGGTTATGAAGCTTGCATGCGTCTGGCTGAAGACATTAAAATTAACGTTCGTTGGGAGGCAACCCAATTACTCTTTCTCATTTAAAAAAAAAAAGAGTTATTGATTTTCTTCTTCTGTCTTAGGAGCATGGAGCAACATTTCTCTAACGGTGACACCTCTTTCTTGGGTTGTATCTATCCTTCCCATCACTTTTCATGGCTTCATTTCATTTCACATCTTGTTCATGCCATTGGGGACAATGTCACCTAAGTTGGGGGGGTAGCTTAAGCTTTTTCTCAAAATATTTGCAATCTTACATAACACCCCTAATAAGTGCTTCATGATGAGAAATTTTTCTTAGAATGATAGGACTTAGAGTCTTACTTGTGAAAGTAGCAAGTTAAAGGGGTGAATTAATTGGTTATGTCTTTAGCCTTTTCCTCAGAATACATCTGAAATTCTATTGAACTTGCACACAATTGCATAATAATGAGATTATCGGACTTCAAACATATGGGTTACGGGAATTTTGCTTAGCACTTAGGGATGGTTGATTTTTTGCATACTCTTTGAAGAGAAATTGTGAGAAAAAAGCTGCCTGTTGAAAATAAGAAACCATGAAAAATACCCCTGATCCTAGTAACCGAGCCTGCTACACCTGACAAGTGTTGAGGTTTGTGTCAAACGGTGAAGGGACCCCTGATCTTAGTAACCGGGCCTACTTCACCTAACAAGTATTGAGGTTCACGTCAAATGGTGAAAGAGGTATGCAATACTATGTGTAAAAAAAAATGGCAGTGTGAAGCTACCAAAAGTCAAAGATCTGATTTGAAGTATGCAAAATTGAAAATCATCTTTGAGTGAGAGGTAGAAAACTCATTCATCTAGATTGTTTGGTAGCCATTAGTCAAGTTATATCACTTCTACACAAAGGGATATTTAATTTTGAGTGTATCCTGAGGAAATGTCTAAACACATGGATTGATGAAACTTGTTCCGAACACATACTACTTGAACTTGTAATACTCCAAAGTCTAAACCATTATGCATAATGTTCTTGCCATGAACTGTGACACATGAGTGTTTGCTAGTCCTAAGTCTATAATTGTTTACATTGCTAAGGGACTTGCAATGTTCAAGTTGGGGGGTGTGATAAGTGTCCATTTTCTATGATAATTCATTCCACACACACCATTTTATGTGCATATAATTAGGTAATTATGCATATTTCATAGTTAATCTCAACTTCGCATATAAATTAGGCCTTTCACGCAAGTTGCTTAATTTGGTGATATCATTCAATAAAATGAAGTTGAGGGTCAAGAGCATTAATTCTCAATTGCATAATTATGAGCATTTGTGATTTATGTGCATATTATGATAATTTTTATGGACGAAATCAAAATTATGTGTATGCAGGACACTAAAGACATATGCAGGAAGAACTGGGGGCAAAATGGTCTCAAGACCCCTAGGGAGAAGTCCTAGGGTGCCCTCTCCATCTCCCCTTATGTTGACCAAGTCAAAATTGTAGCCGCCACCTATTTTTGTTGGAGGGAAAAGAAAATTCAAATATTTAAATGGAGAGAATCAAGGAGGAAAATGGGGAGGGGATCTCCACCAAATAGGAAAGGGGCGCCCAAAACCCTAGGAAGGGGGGGCGCCCACCTTCCCTCTCTCTCCCAATCATCTCATTCTCCCTAAATCTTAGCCATCCACCTTCTTCTAATGCAATCTCCACCTTCCATTGACCCCATTTTGCCTATAAATACCCCATTCTATGGAGAGAAAAGGGTCTTTGGTTACTTTTCTTGCCTAGAGAATTTTCTTAACCATTTTAGCATTTTCCCTCAATTCTAGTGCGCCCCTAGCCCTCTTCTCCTTTCCCTAGGTCATCTCCCATCTCTCCCTCTCAACCCTAGTGCACCCAAGCCAACCTCTCCTTCTACTTCCTTTCTAGCCATCTCCATCTCCCTCAGTAGCCTCACCTCTACCTCTTCCTTACCTCTCCATATCCCTCTCTCCCTCTCCCCCTAGATCTCTCTCCTCTCTCTACGTAACATCCTCCAAAGGCGAAGGTGACTTCTTCTCGGCGTAGACGACATCATCCTCGCAAGGTGGTTCGTGATCTAAGGCCAAGAGGGGACGGCGCCATCATCATCATTGTTGCCACCATCTCCACATTCCAGGCTTTTCTTAGTTCTAGTGTCTTTGAGTCATTTTATTTCATTATAGTTCTGTTGCATCTTTGGTGTAATTTTGTCTCGCTTCCATGTACTATTTTCTTTAAATCAATGAAAGAAGTTGTTTGTTTGATTTAGTTCTTGCTCATCTTCCCTCTCTACCTCCTTCTTCTATCTTTTTTCTTTTACTTTATGCAATTATTTTCTATAGCATAGGCGCATAGTCATAGGTGCTCGTGATTCATTGTTAGGACCGTTTGTCGCTTCATCATTTTTTCTTTAAGCAATCAAATCACAAACATTTTTCTAAGGGAATCTAAACCTCTTAATCTAAAAATCTCTTCTTCTCTGTGGATTCGACCCTTCTCACCATTATATTACGTCTTTCTTCTATCTAGTGCGAGTTATAATTTTTAAGATTGATACGCGTGTTTTGAACGATGAACTTTCACATAGTCACCACCCAATCCCTTGAATGTGCCTTCACCACCCCTTCCCAACCAATGTGACCAGATCTGGCCACCGCCCTTACACCCGGCCGCTCCAACACCCAGGCTTGGACAGAGCGTGCGCTAGCCATCCCAGCTCATTGTGGGTATCCCCACCATCATCCACACCTGCTACCATGCGAGGAGTACCCTGGGAGGTCACGGTTCGATGGCTGCTCCTTTGCTGGTCGCCTGCCACTTGCGCGGGTCCGGACTGCACCCTGTACGTCGTCCATGTTTCAGCCAAAGGGCGAGCTGACCTTCCCTCACCTTTTCATCATCTTCGCATTCTGCACCAACCTCCTTGCTAGATCGATGTCGATTGTACCAGCGGTGGTTCATGGCTTCCCTCGGCACCGTTCGACATCCCCGACTAGCTTGTTGCCTCTGTGGACAAGAATAGAGATCGGGCCGGACCAGTAGCCCGCCATCGCCCCCAAAGCATCCCCGGCTTGCTGCCCATCAACCCAATAGCCCCAACCCAAGATTCTAGTTGTAGCCTTTTACCTCCCTATGGGGAGTGGACATTTGGTTCAGATCTGTACTATATTGTTTACTCTTGTACTGGGGTTACGTGTCTTGGCCGTGATTGTCTTCCCCACTCACTATCGTGGAGGTACGTGTTCCACTCCCTCTCTTGTGCTTGCTTATTCCGTATGAGCACCTATTTGCCGCTTCCTTGAGTGTGTGATTAGGTTCCTAGCCCGTTCATATCTAATTACCACTATGAGAGAGAGCGTGATCCGTCCCCTGGCTCAATCCGAGCACGAGAGTGAGCTAGACCACCCTTGACTCAGGCTGTTCCTCAACCGCGTAGACCCCATGTTTCCCTCACAAGAGACGATTACGAGCTTCTCTTCTTGTTTGGTGACATTTTCTCCCCTTGAGGAGTGTGGACACACTTTTGGAATAGTCCTTTTATTTAATTTGTTTATTCATTTGTTCATTCGTTTATTTGTTTTATTTGTGCGAGGGCATGCCAGTCACGTGTGTGGCAATTTATTCGGGCTTCGAGGAAGCCCATGGTGCGCGTCGTCTAACTAATCAGACGAAAGTGGATAACGTGTCGGGACAAAATCTTGATGTGCCATAAAGGCCACGACGTTAATTACATCCCCTCGGAGAGGGGAAAACCCTTGATTAGGTGCCAGGAAAAGGGGCCTTAAGGCCTGAAATTAACATTAAAGAAATGAGATTAACGATATCTCAGACTACGTTTAAACAGACCCCGCATTGGGGTGTAAACGTTCAAAGATGTTTCAGTCACTCGTGGACCATTTCAAGTTCGGACGGAGGCCCGCGTTTGTAGCATAAAAGATGATGATAAAATCGCGCAAATGTCTGCCGCGTATACGACAAATTTAATGAGAATGCGGGATTATACCCTGGTAGAAACGGGTCAAGTTTGATGAACTATCGGCCCAAGGCAATGTCAGATCATGGCCATGTCGGGAAGGTTCCCAAGGTCCGAATCCGACTTTGCAGGGCGTCGTTGATATTTCCTTCGTACCAAGTCCGGGACAGCAGAGTCCAGAGCGACCATTATCATGTTTTCATTGTTTGGTTATTTGATCTATTTATTTAATATTTTGTTTTTTGTTATTATCATTTTTTGAGATGCATGGATGTGTTTTCTTTTGTTTATTTGTTATTATTCTCATTTTTGCATTTTTTGTTGGTTTGTTCGGTCTTCTTTTATCTGCTTAAATGCAGGGAAATTTTTTCCTTTTTTTTGAGTTTTCATATCTCTTGTTTATCTTTTTTTTTGGCTTGCGCCGTTCAAATCTGGGTAGAACGCCGTTTAATTCTTTTAATGGGGGTATTTTATAAGTTACTTATCATTCAGGGTATTTTTCTATCATTTTTTATATTTTTATTATTGTTGTTGTATTTGTTAATTATCATTTTTGTGATTTTTTCCATTTTTAGAATTATTTTTAGAATTATTTTATTTATTGATGATCATTTTATGATTTTTTGTCATTTTTTAGAATTATTCTACTATAATTGTATTTATTAATTATCATTTTTCTTAGTTTTTATCATTTTTATGATTATTGTATTTATTAATTATTATTTTCTTATGGTTTTTCGTCATTTTCTTTTTTTTAGTCACTTTATTGTTAAGGATGACAAATGGCTTCTCATGGGTGATAAATGACTTCTTATGGGTGACAAATAACTTCTCATAGGTGACAAATAGGTTGAGGTGACAAATGACTTATTATGGGTGACAAATAGCTTGGGGTGATAAATGGCTTTGTATGGGTGAAAAATAGATGGCTCAAGTGAAAAATAGATGATTTGGGGGGGGGGGTTGACTCCATACCAAGTTGAGTCGACTCCACCCTCAGCAAGACAGTTTTTGTTGTTGTTGTTATTTGTTTGTTATTACCATGGTCTTTTGATTCTCCCTTCAAATCAAAAGGAGTTGATTCTTGAGCATTTATTAATGAAAATCAATTACATAGGAAGGCATGGCCACTTTTCTTCAAACATGATGTTCATTTATGAAAGAAGCATTTATGTGCATACGAGCATGGAGCTTTGCAATTTTAGTCGTAAAGATTATTCGTATGCAAATACACATGAAGCTCTGCTAACCCCCTTTTTTTGAAAACATGTATGCAAATGTGTATGAGGGAGAGAGGGCATGTGTTAACGTATGAGAGCATGGCGAGAGGGTTAAAACGGCATTTGGGATGAGAAGTGTATGTGAATAAGGGGTTAAAACGGCCCAGGGGATAAGAAATGTATGTGTGAGTGGGTGAGAGGTAAAACGGCGTAAGAACAAAGGAGGCAGAGGTGGTGAAACGGCGCGGGGGATTCAGCCAGGGGGGAAATGGAGAGACGCAAAGAGTGGAAGTGGAGGGATCGACCCATGAGAAGAGAGGAGGCAGAGGTGGTGAAACGGCGCGGGGGATTCAACCAAGGGGAAAATGGAGAGAGGCAGAGAGTGCAAGTGGAGGGATTGACCCTATAGGTCGACCCCCCCACCATTGGCTTAGGTAGATCCCCTTTTTTTGGCAAGAAGGTTTAAGTGCAGGTTTTTTCACTTGTGAAGGTGAGATTAGGGGTTCATTTATGCAACATGGGGTTTATTCTAAAATTCATGGAGGTTCAGACATTCTTTACTCTTGGATGGGTCTTTATATTCATTTTATCCTTTCTTGTTCTTATGGTTGGCATCGTTTGATTGTCTATCCTTTTCATCATTCGCGTTCCTAGCGAAATTTCGACAACACCTCTCCCGGACCCAGGGTTTATGGGGTGTAAAATAGAGACGACCACGGAATGTTCCGGGACAACCTCCAAATTCTCAGGTAAACTGAAATAGTTACTCGGTGACCCAAAGATGAGCATAGAAGTCTGAGGACTAGCCTTCGAGGGATTCTAGTGGCCCACGAGTCACGGCATCAAGAAAGTTTCCAGGGCGTAGGCCCGACATGTCGTCAAATGCATGACCGTTGTTATTCACCCTAGGAGTGGGGTCCTAAGAAACCTTGCTATGAAAGACCGAGCTTCTGAGGGGCCCGAAGTGATCACCAATGAAGCAGAGGAAGGGGAGCATATTAATGGAGGGACAAGAGCTGTGAACTCAAATAGACTGTAGGGAAGGGACGAAACCCCCACAACCCATGGGTGTGGGTGAGAGGGCCACCGTCGTTCCCATGGAGGCACATTATGCATGCATGGAGCAAAAATGAAAAACCTTTATAGAAAAGGAGAGAAAGTGCCTTAGTTAGGGGAGGGGAGACATGATAATGGCCATAACCCACACGCTAGAATAGAATCTTTTTTTTCATTGCAGGAGGAGAAAATTACAAAAAGGGGGGAAATACTCCGTAGCGAGAAGTGTAACAGAAAGAAAGAAAATACAATGGTGGGAGGGGAAATGGAGCATGAGCTCCTCCCCCTCCATCCTCACCTCTCTTCTCTTCTCCCTCTTTTCTTCACCCTGTGGACACGGGAGTAGGCGGCACTCTTTCTTCTTCTCTGGTTTTTTCCCTCTCGCAGATGGAGGCTCTCTCTTTTCATTCGCCAACCGAACTTCTCTCTTCTTTTTTTTAGTCACCAGCTTGCTCTATACATAGAATGGGGGGATCTCTTCTCTTCGAGATGAAACTCCCGCCATTCTCTCCTTGTTCGCATGAAAAGGGTGATTGACCCATTGTTATGCTGTCGACCATCCATTGGTGCAGGATGGGAAACTGTCCGAGGATGCCTGCCACTGTTGCTGCCACCGTTGCGCTATCGATATGAGAGTGAGACAAACCCATGAGCCTTAAGTGCTCATGCGATGGGCTTGATACGGGCATTAAATGCCTTCCCCTTCTTCCCCCTATTGCTTCGCCTGAGCTTTAGCAGAGAAACAGAGGGTCGGGTGAAGGATGGGATGTCCCCCATGGCACCGGATCAAATGGTTTTGTGGCACGCCATTTCAGAGGGCATGGAAGCTCTTTGCGTGCCATTTCAAGTGGACTTCATGCGTGCCATTTCAAGAGGGCCAAAAGAGAAGTTTGTGCACCGTTTTAGGAGGGTTGGTGAGCTCCTTTGCGCGTCGGTTTCAATTGGCAACGGCCACACCGGTTTCAGTGGGAGATGGGGTGGCGCCATTTCAAGTGGCAAGAGGGGCGCGCCGGTTCACATGGCGTCAGTTCATCATCATGAAGTGGTATTTTGGTAATCTAGCCATTCTTCTTTGCTCCATCGACCCCAGACTGGCTCAGACTTGTACTTGACTTCTGGTGCTACCCTAGTTTTGATGCGCCACTTCCGGAGTGTTTATTTCAAAGCTCTTGGGCTCCGGTTTGCGATTCCAAGTGATTTCAGACACGTGTCAAGCCCGTGTCAGATTATTCGGGTTTTTTCTTGATTCGACTTTAGGCATTGTGAATCACATTCTTAAGCCTACTTCTTGCCTATGGATAGTGTCTTCATTGAGTGGGCATCCCCTCAAAGTGTTTTCGCCCTCATTGAGCAGCTCTTCGACCTCCTACGGACCTTTCCGGTATACCGTGTGCCCTGATCGGGTCACTCGGGTTTTATGCTGATATCGCCTTCGGCACCCTGTTTTGAGGTACTAGGGATATTTCTTCATATCGGAAAGCTTCCTCATCAGGTGGCGGACCACTGGGTGTGTTTTCATCGTGATCGGATGAGATATAGATTTTGTTCGGCTCGACAAGACCCGGAGTTCTAGCCAGTGAATTTTTGGGTGTCCACAAATGCCCCCCACTCGTAAGTGTCGCGAGGAAGGAACGAGAGCGAGACCTATGAGTGTATCTTCTTGTCCGGCAAGCAGTCGATATCAGAGTAGAACATCATTGGCTTCACGTGAACGGCCTTGGCCACGCACTATATCGATTGGTTCCGACAGAGAGCTAGACACCAATCCAGATAACATCGTCAGCATTGGGCCTATGCTAACGCAAGGAATTAGGTTCATCTAGCCTTAGGCGTAGGGTCTAAGCCATGGGGCTGTATTGATTTGCCTTGACTCAGAGCCAGGCACCAATCAAGATGATATCGTCGACATCGGGTATAGGTTATTGCAAGGACATCAGGTTCATCTAGCCTTAGACGGAAGGTCTAACCCATTAGGTCTTATTGAACATCGCGGTGGGACAGACGGCTAGTGTTGGATTAGAGAGGATTGTTTATTCATTGGTTTAGACAGAGGGTCTAGGTCAAAGGTTTATTCGTTAATGCCGACAGGGTTCCGGAAGCTGACGTGGTTTTTTCATCGACGCAGGATGAGTGTCGAAGCAAGGGTCTTTTTATTCGTCGAGTCCAAACGTAAGGTCCAGGCCGAAGGAAGGAGGTCTTTTTATTCGTTGACTTAGATGGAGGGTTTGAGTCAAAGCAAGGGTCTTTTTGTTCTTGGCTTCAAACGAAAGGTCCGGGCCACATGTTTATTCGTCGGTGGGACAAAAGATATTTTGAACTCCGACGGGACTTGACGAGTCGACATCCCTCGGAGGCTTTGATAGTGATTTGTTTTCTTCTCTCTTTTTTTTCTTTTTTCTTTTTCTTTTTTCTCTTTTTTTGTGTTTTCTTGATTACGAATGGTTGAATATTGAACATCTGTCGACTTGATCGCCGACGGTTGAATATCTTGGTCGTTCTTGAACATCTGTTGGCATGGACGCAAATGGGTTGAGCATTGAACATCTGTCGGCTTGATCACCGACGATTGAATATCTTGATCAGCCTCGAACATCTGTTGGCACCGACGCCAATGGGTTGACATTTCCATCATTATTGACCATCATTGAACATTATCGAACCATCAAACATCATCGAATCATCAAACATCATCGAATCATCTTTGAACCTCATCGAACATCTTTGAACATCAACGAATCATCGAACATCATCGCACATCTTCGAACATCATCTAGCATCTTTATCATCATCGGACATCTGTTGGCGTGGGCGCTAATGGTTTAACATCTTTAACATCTTTGTCATCATCATCTTCATCAAACATCTATCAGCGCGAGCGCCAATCGTTTAGCATCTTTAACATCTTCGTGATCATCATCTTCATCAAACATCTATCGGCGCGAGCGCCAATGGTGTAACATCTTGAGTGTCACTGAACATCTTTGACCATTCTCGAACATCTGTTGGGCTGAGTGCTGATAGTTGAACATCTTTAACATCTTTTTAAACTCTTCGAGCATCTATCAGGCTGAGTGCCGAGGGTTGATCATCTTTTACATCTTGGCATACCTTCAAACATCTTCGAATATATGTCGGGCTAAATGTCGACGATTGGATATCTTGAATATCCTTGAATATTCTCGAACATCTGTCGGGCTGAACGCCGACGATTGAACATCTTGAATATCTTTTAAACATATTGAACATCCGTCGGGCCGAACGCCGACGGTTGAACATCATCAACATCTTTTAATATTTTCAAACATCTGTCAGGCTGAATGCCGCCGATTGAATATCTTGAATATCCTTGACTATTTTTGAACATATGTCATGCTAAACACCGACGGTTGAACATTGTTAGCATCCTTGAATATCTTTGAATCCTTTTTTGATCATCTGTCGGGTTGAACGCCGATGGTTGGACATCATTGCCATCCTCTGAACATCCGTGGACATCTGTCGGGCCGATCGCCTGTCACGCCCCGATGCGGAATATCGGAACGCGGTAGCAGAAAAATAGTTAAAATATGTTGATTTCCGGACATGTTGTGTCTTGGGTTAGCGAATCCATTCAACTCAATACCATGACCAGAAATAATTCCATCATAACCATTAAATACCAACTAATTAAACATAATGAGTTTCACGATCATCCCCCATTAACGTGCCAAGAAAACTTCAATATCTACCAACTTAACATAGTTACATAACCACTGACTTAAACAAAATTACAACTCTTTGAACATAACTACAACTCCCAGACTAAAACTATCTAGAACGACTCCACGAGGCCTTCTAGTTGGCTCGTTCTAAGGTCTTCACTCCGGCCCATCCCCGTCAGTTTGAGAGTCCTCACCTGAGCTACCTGAAAGGGGGGAAACAACTGGATGAGCGAACGCTCAGTAGGTAATAGCAGGCAATATTTAAGTAATTAAACAGTTACATCAATCTTATGTGAAAAAAAAGAAAAGAATAATGACAATGAATTGCTCAGAATAAAAGAACAAAAATATAGTCTATTCTGGGGCTGGCCGATTAAGCATGTAACAAGCAATTCATGTAGATATTTCCATAGAAGAAATTAATAACTTGAACTCAAGAAAAAGAATCAAGTAAATGAATTATCGTAGACATCACGCTAGTCATGCACTCGGTGCAATGCCTCACCATGTCATTACAACTCCCCGGGGCACTAGTACTTTTTGGGCGCTCCTCCCACGACCAGACCGGGTCCTTATGATGCGTTGGCATTGATTTAAGTACTGGATCAAAGATCCCAAGTTATGTCTAGACATTTATAGGATTCGGCCAGGAAAGCAATGAAAGTTTCAAGATACAACGAGAAAAATCAAGGGTTATAAATAGTACAAGCCACTCTTGGCCAGACTACCGAGGCACACAAAACCACAAGAAATTTGAAGCTGGAGGGTACACGGTCACATTTAGGCCGCTTAGAACAGAACGGTCCTATACTGGACCGTGGAAGTCGAACGGGGCCAACGGAAACCCAGTTCGGTGCCAAAAGGTAAACGGATCGATAATGGGCCGTGCAATAATTGAACGGTCTAACATGGACCATGAAGAGGTATTGTAACAGGGCTTTAAAATGATCCCGATAGGGTCCTTATTCCAGCCCGAATCAAAATGGGTCCGAACCAGAGTTCAGCCCACGAAGCTAAAAGGTACACGGTCTGAACTGGGCCGTTGAAGAGTTAAACGGTCCATCATGATCCGTGCAGTGAATGGAACGGTCCAGAGACAACCGCGTAGCAAAAGGGCCAACTAGACTAGAACAATCAACTTAATTGGGATCCCAGCCCCCTCGGGGCATAGTCGAACCGAACCAAGGTTCAGCCCACGGCTCTCAGGCTGAGTCTGGAGACCTTTAGGTCGACAAATCATGACTAGGTCGAAGGAGAATCAAGAATAATCGACCATCTTGACTTGGCACTTGGCCAGGGAAACACGGTCTCCACTGGGCCGCTCAATGAGTAACACGGTCCCATTCTGGCCGTGTATGAACTCAGACGGTCCCAAGTGGGCCGTGACTCAAAACAGATACAATCCATGCGATTCGATCGAGTCAACAGGTGCAGGACTTGAGGTACAACCTACCCAGTGTCCTAGTGGGAATCCCAGGCTCGCGGGGACTTACGGAGGTCTCATAATGGAGGTCCTAGTCCGACGGATGGAGTATTCGGCGGAGAGTCCCAACCATTACAAGAATTGAGGGCTAGTGAACCATCGGAAAACAAGATATAGCGGTCAGTCAGTTCCACCGGAGTGGGGTGACTGTCAAAACATTCCTAATATCATTATTCTCATTTACAATCATGATTTAGATTCATGCTTTAACCATTGATAAGAATAAAGGAGATATGATTGGAATAAGAATAAAAGTAACCCAAATGAAGATATGGACATTAATTAGCTTCCATAAGTTCCAATTTATTGTGGGTTTCTGCCCTATCATTAGCATCATTTAACTAAAACTAATCATGCTTAAAATCAATATTTAAAACAATTCTGTGACCAAGACTGTCTATCTAGAATCGCTGAACGGGACTGAGCGATTTGTTGATAGGCCGTTCAGGTCATGCAGGCACGAAAGCCATACAGGCCCTGCGCTGTCTATCGAAGGGCCGCTGAGGTCTCTGCGCGGTCTGGAAATGAACCGCCTGCCCAACTCCACGGTCTGTCGTTGGGCAGTTTAATTACAGGAAGAATTTAAAAGCCATAAACACCATAAACGGTCAAACCACAACCGCACCCCAAGACCACATGGTCTATCGAGGGGCTGCTTACTGGTGGACGGTTCCTGTTGGGCCGTGTTCAGAACGTCACGCCCGAACCTCGAAAACCATGACAGACTCTACTTGCAACATGAAATTCATGACATACAATGTATATAATTTTGGCAAAAGCATACCATTAGATAGAGAACAAAAAGTTACATGATATAGGATGATTAATTAGCACAGTCAAGCCTGCTACCCTAACCTTAATTCGAGAATAACAAGATAAACCCTAATTTTAACATGCTCCTACTAAAACGACTAATACTCCCATGATACAAGGTGAAATTTAGGGCTTTTGGTGTCGTCATAATGAGGGATTAAAGACGCTTCTAGCAATATATTCTGTTTAGGATTTGGTATGCTAGAACCTACCTTAGATGAAGGAAGAAGAAGGACGATGGTCGCCGGCCGTGCTAGGGAAACCTCTCTAAAGATCCCCGGGATTCTCCCTTGTCCACGCTCCTCGTCGGCCGCCACAGCATCCAAGCGTTTCCTGGTCAACTAGGGTTTAGTTTTATAGGGTCAATTGTATTCTAGGTTTTTCGATTGGAGAGATAACGCCAACTCCGCGGGCGTGCGCGCGATTCGCGCAAGACTCGGTCACGCCGCTTTCTGCCTCCAGATTCTCTCACTAGGGCTAGGGCTTCGGGGTAAAAAGAGAGGGGAAAAGATCAACTAATCAAGGCCGTTCATTTGGGTCCAGTTTGGGCTTAAATGATTGAGAATTGGGCCCTAATTTGGAGTTTTAAGGTCCGGTTAGGCTAAATGTAGATTTAGGCCTAAAACCTATTATTCGGCTTACTTAAAATTTTATTTTGGGTTAGTCGTAGAAGATAATTTATCTAAATTTTTTATCCGCTATATGATTATGATTTTTCCAGATTTTTATAAATTAGTTAAAATTTTACTTATCATATTTCCCGTAGAATTTCTTATTAATTTTTATCCAATATTTTACCGGGGTGCTACACCCTCCCCCACTTTAAGGAATTTGGTCCTCCAAATTCACTGCACTTGCCAAAAATAATGGGGAGTGAGATAACTGACCTAAGAATAAATCGGGGTATTACTTCCGAATAGTATCTTCAGACTCCCAAGTAGCTTCTTCAGTCCCACGTTAGCTCCACTGAACCTTGACCATAGGTATGGAACGATTCCTGAGTTGCTACTGCTTGCGGTCTAAAATCTTGATGGTCCTTTCTTCATAAGTCAGATCTTCCTTTAACTTCAGATCCATATGCTGAATGATGTGAGTGTGATCATAAACATATTTTTGTAACATAGATACGTGGAAGACATTGTGTACTCCAGATAACAGAGGTGGTAAAGCTAATCTGTAAGCAACCTCCCCAACTCTTTCTAGAATCTCGAAAAGGCCAACATATCTCGGACTTAGCTTGCCACGAATGCCAAACCTTCGGATTCCTCTCATGAGTGAAACTTTCAGAAACATATGCTCACCGACTTGTAATTCTAAGGCTCTCCTTCTACAATCAGCATAACTTTTCTGTCTTGATTGAGCCACTTGTAGACGTTCTCGAATAATGCAGATGCTCTTGGATGATTCTGAAATGAGATCTGGTCCCAACCATTACTTCTTGCCTACCTCATCCCAACACAGAGGTGATCGACAACTTCTTCCATAAAGAGCTTCAAACGGAGCCATCTGGATACTGGACTGGTAACTATTATTGTAGGTGAACTCAATTAAAGCTAAATGCTCATGCCAGCTGCCTCCAAAGTCAATCATGCAGGCTCTTAGCATATCTTCCACAATATGGTTGATTCTTTCAGTCTGTCCGTCTGTTTGCGAATGAAAAGCAATGCAGAAATTCAGACGGGTACCCAAGGATTCTTGCAATCCTCTCAAAAAGTGCGAAGTGAACCTGGGGTCTCTATCGGACACAATACTGACCGGTATCCCATGAAGTCTTACAATTTTCTTCATATACAGAGCAGCCAAAACATCAACTGTCTGTTTGGACTTAATGGACAAGAAATGAGCAGACTTAGTCAGTCTATCTACAATAACCCATATTGCATCAAATCCACTGCGAGTCCTAGGTAGACCCATGATAAAATCTATGCCAATGCTCTCCCATTTCCATTGTGGTATATTAAGTGGCTTTAACTTCCCAGCAGATCTAAAATGCTCAGCCTTGACTTGTTGACACACCAAGCATCGTTTACAAATTCTGCAACTTCCTTCTTCATGTTCGGCCACCAAAAAGATCTTTTCAAATCGCGGTACATCTTAGTACCTCTAGGATGAATAGTATTCTTGGACCTATGGGCTTCTTCTAAGATCTTACTTTTTACTTCTGCTACATCAGGCACACAGGTCCTCCCCTGAAATAGTAATCGGCCATCATCGGCTAACATAAAATTAGGTCTATTGCTCAGGTTTTCCTTGATCTCCACCAACATCGGATCATTTTCTTGCAAGGGTAGGATTTCCATCAATAACTTCAGACGAAGTTGAATCCGTGCAACCAAAACCTGATCCTCGCCAACACTGAGATCTAAACTAGCCAACTGCTCTAGCAATCTCCATTCTTCTAACATGAGACTTGATAATTTAGCGATCATCTTGCGGCTCAAGGCATTTGCCACCGCATTGCCTTTTCCAGGATGATACTCTATAGAAAAATCAAAGTCTTTCAAATACTCAAGCCATCTCCGCTGCCTCATATTAAGCTCCTTCTGAGAAAATAAATACTCCAAGCTCTTATGATCCGAAAACACCGTGAATGTTTCTCCGTACAAGTAGTGCCTCCAAATCTTCAAGGCAAAAACTACTGCTGCTAGTTCCAAATCATGGACAAGATAATTCTCTTCATGCTTCCTTAACTGTCTAAAAGAGTAAGCTATCACCTTCTCATGGTGCATAAGCACATAGCCTAGGCCAATACCTGAAGCATCAGTGTAAACTACAAAACCTCCTTCCTCAGAAGGTAAGGCCAAAATAGGGGCAGTCGTTAAACATTCCTTCAGAGTCTGAAAACTCCGTTCATAATCTTCTGACCACTCAAATTGGTTCTCCTTGCGGGTCAATCTTGTTAGAGGTGTTGTGCTCCTGTGGTTTTGATGATAGCAAACACTATGAGTCATCATGTGCTTGTATGAAAGTTTGAATGATGATGCATCTGGTCATTACACTGTGCAGTGATGAAGATTGTTTGCTGGGCCTTCACTTTTGCACATTAATGTTGTCGTCATATTCATTTGCAAGATATATATATTTCTCTTAGAATTGATGCATTTTTCA
The DNA here is from genome assembly GCA_022559845.1 of Amorphophallus konjac. Classification (NCBI taxonomy): domain Eukaryota; kingdom Viridiplantae; phylum Streptophyta; class Magnoliopsida; order Alismatales; family Araceae; genus Amorphophallus; species Amorphophallus konjac. Next base: position 337,023,515 of record CM040125.1, on the reverse strand, counting down.
TGCTGCATGCATTGGGCTAATGCAACATATAAGTCTGTGCATACTAGAGTCCGTGCAAGTTTTGCTCATTGGGTCAATGCATGTTTTTTTTCCAAGCATATAGGAGGTCGGTGCTTATTCTGTCTCAGTGCAGATTTCAGCCTTACGCATTCATATACTCGGTGCACGTTTTGCTCTATTGCATTCAAAGTCTATACAAAACACTATAGAGTGCACATCCAAAGTTAGTGCACACCTTGCTCAGTGCATATCACCGTTTGCGTACACTTGAAACTCAGTGCAAGTTTTTGTCTTGAGCATCTGAAGGTCCATGAACATATAGGAGCTCGGTGCAAACACTATGTAGGTCAATGCATCTAGCGAGGTCAGTGCATTGTAGGGTCGATGCAATCACTGTTTGAGGTCAGTGCAAACTTTGACTCAGTGCATACTTTCACTTACTCATATAGAGGTCGGTGTAAGTTTGCCTCGGTACATCTTTTTCTATCGCATATAGGAGGTGCGTCTTATAGTGCGCCTCACATGTGGCCTAGAGTCGGTGCAAGTCCTATGGCATGTTAATATAGGCCAGTGCATATGCATGCATGTTAGAGTCAGTGCATATTTTGTTTAACGTATAAAACTGAACTTGGTGCAGATCTTGTGTAAATGAGCTTCCTAGTCGGTGCAGATTTAGGTCAGTGCACGCTTTGTGTCACCATACATCGTCTGTGTAAGTTCCTGTATAAAGCACTCACAAGGTCCATGCATAAACATGCCTAAGGCATACACCAGGTTGGTGCATAGTTTGCCTTGCGGGGTCGGTGCAGATACCAACTCGGTGCAATCACTATAGATGTCGGTGCATATTGGTTGCTGCCAGCGCCCAAGTCCATGCAACCTACAACTCGGTGCATGTTTTTCTTAAGCATAGAGGAGGAGGTTCGTGTATTCTTTACCTCGGTGCAATCTTTGCACCTAGCTTGTAAAGGTCACTGCATCTTCTGCCTCGGTGCAATCTTTGCACCGACCTGTAGGTTTGTGTGGCACTTTACATAGGCAACTCCATGCATTACACTAAGCAGAACTCGGTGCAAGTTTTTACAAGGACTGTTCATTCCACTATGTCGGTTCATGCACGATCAAGGGATATAGTCGGTGCAATGCATTGTAGCACACTTAGTTAAGGTCTGTGCATATGTTTGCTTACGCATTTCCCGGTCAGTGCACGTCTGGTTTAATTAAGCCTAAGGTCTGGACAAGGTCTGCTCTTCCACGTGATGAACTCGAATATTCTGCAAGTGATCCTAAAATGATACTCTAATTTTTGCAAGAACCGAATTAGGTTGCAGAAGAGGCACGTGTCCTCTAAGATGGGAGAAAGATGGCTCGTGGATAAAGGGGGCAAATGATAGGCATGTGATCTGAGGAGAGGAACTTTCCATTCCTCAACACGTGGACCAATGAAATTTCAGTAGGGTTCTGTTGCATGATCCATACGAAGCCCCTGTTCCTATATAAAGCTACATTACCCTTCGAAGAAGTGTGTTGGTGCTGAAAAAGGGTGCCGCTAGAGCCCATCTGAAAAAGAGTGCATCCAACAGAAGAAGAACCCGATCGAGAAAAGAAAAGAGTGAGGCGCAAGAATGGAAGAGTGTGGGAGCTGAGAGAAAAGAAGAAGAAGAACCAGTGAGTGAGCAGCAAGAAAGAAAGAGAAAGAAGGAGAAACGAGCTGAGAAGAGAATAGAGAAGGGTAGAGAGAGTCTTTCCTGAAGATCAGAGTGGTATTGGCCTCCGGATCAGATCCAAGCCAAGTTGCTCCCTCGGAGCTATTTTTTTTGTTCTTGTTTCTATTTCTGTTTTTCGTATGCTCTTTCCATCTTCCAGTAGTATTTTTTTTCCATTCTCTGGTTTGAGGTCGAGGCTCCTCCTGGGTGTTCAGGAGAAGGGAGGATTGGTCCTCCGGCTGTGGGTAACTGGGTGTTGCTCACTGGGTTTCCTTCTGCTGCTACAGGAGAAGGGAGAGTTGGTCTCTCCGGTCACTGGTGGTGGTGTGCCACTAGTGGATTCCCTCCGGTTTGGAAGAAGGGAGGATTGGTCCTTCAGTTTGCAAGTGACTGGGTGTCACTTGTGGTTCCCCTCTGGTTTGGAGGAAGGGAGGTTCGCCTCCGGTTCTGGCTCTGTGAGTTGCTGAACCTTATTGAGGGATTTGTCTCCCTCGATCTCCAAGCTGTTTGGCAGCGTCTGTTGCAGACTGAGTCTACTTGTTCTAGCTCTTGCTAGTGGAATCCTCACTCTAGTTAGAGTGAGGGGTGGACGTAGGTAGATTGTGGGTCTGGCCAAACCACCTAAAAACTTGTCTCTCGTTGTTTTCTTGGCATTCTCTTACCTATCTCTTGACCCTCCCCCTACACTAGTTGTTTGAGCGTTCTCTGACAAAAGCCTTCCTGTGTGATTTCACTTTGAATTTAGTCTTGATGTTAAGTGTTTGACTGATTGCTCAATAGAAACTTATGCTTCTTAGTGCTTCTCGTCCCGTGAGCGAATTTGTGAGTTGAGTCTGCACGATTCCTTGAGATATCTATCTTCAGCACTTTTAATTTCCTGAGGAAGAGAGGTATGTGGTCTCATTCGACTTAATTGAGTGTAGGCAAAGGTTTTATTCCGCAATCATTTCTTTTTGGGCGTATTTGTTGAAAATCCATTCACCCCCCTCTAGATCCATTTCCCTGCGCCACCGTATCTACAATTGGTATCAGAGCCGGTTACTGGCTCTACAGATCCAACGATCTGCATTAGGTCCTGTGACTCTCGGTGCTTCTTCGATTCGTCATTTATCATTCTTGGTCGATTGCTTTCTATTCTCCTATGGCTCATCCTTGTGTGTTTAATGGGTCTGATTTCCCTACCTGGCTAGGCAGTGTGAGCACATCTATAAATGCAGGGAATCCCAACCTCTGGAACCTTATTTCCAAAGGACCACACAAACTGCCTAAAGATGTGTCCAAATGGACATATAAACATAGGATGAAAAATACCGAGAATATTAGAGTTCTAAGTATTTTGAAGAATGCCATAAATACTGACAAATTTTAACATATCCATGATTACAGGTCTGCCAAGGAGGTCTTGGACGAAATGACAGTAATTCATTGGAATAGTAAAAATAAGTGTCTGGTGGCAGATGGCATTGATCAAAGCGAAGATCAAAATGAAGGCAAAGATGAAGAAGAGGTAAACAATCCTTTCTCTTCTTTTACTTTAGAAGACTGGGAAGATGCATATGCTAAGCTATTAGAGTCTTTTGAAATGCTGAGAAACCAGAATAAAACTATAAAAAGGAAACTTAAAAAAATTAAAAAAGTTGAATACTTAATAGAGAACTATGAAACACTAAAAACTGAAAATGGTGTTCTTAGAAGACAAATGACAGATCTTTATGTTCTTAGCTCTGAGCTTGATTATCTAAAATTTCAAGACAAGAAACTCAAAAACCAGGTTTAGGAATCTAAACATAAGACAATGAGTCTACAAAGTGAAAATAGATTGATCTCCGAAAAGCTGGAGGATGTTAAAGCTACAAACTTAGAGCTTCGGAAAAACCTTGACAAATTTCAATCAGAAAATCAACAAGAAGTGTTCAATGAATGTCAGACTTCCTTTTGTGATTTGGTGTTTGATGATGAACTCCAGGAGTAAAATAGTAAACTGAAAGAAGAAATTAACAAGCTGAAACATCTAAACACCACGCTGTCAGAGAGACTACTGACAATTGAAAAAGGTAAGTGCGTGAGCATGAACAATTCTGATAGGTTGGGGGATGCTGAACAAGAAATTGAGAGCCTAAAAATCATCAACCAAATGTTGAGTGGAAATGTCACTTCTTATGAAGAGAAAATAGCTGAATATGAACTTACTATTACATCCCTTCGACAAGAGGTTGATGATCTTAACGAGTCCCTATCTAAATTTGTTGATGAGCAAGAGAATCTTGACAAGCTGCTAGGAGTCAAGGCTAATGCCAGGAAGGAAGGGCAAGGCTACAACAATGTCATAAAAGAAGTCGAAGCTGAGAATGAAACAAAATCAAAATAGGAAATTGAAAAACTCAAAAGTCTGAATGATGCCTTACATCAACAAGTAATTTCCTGTGAAACTGACCTGTCCAGATATGAGGTTGATATTGTTGCCTTAAATTTTGAGATTCAAGATTTAAAAAATTCTCTATCAAAATTTGTCAAAGGTAAGGACAATCTTAACAAGATTCTTGGAACAAAGGTTAATTTTCAGAAGGAAGGGTTGGGCTATAACCCTGCTGATGAAAAGAACTATAAAAACAAACCTCAAACATCTTTTATCTCTAGTTCTGCTCCTCACAACTCTACGAGCTCATCTGTCTTCCAATTTTCTGAACAAAAATCCACGAAGACAACTGAAAAACAAAAATAAAAGAACAAAAAGGACTCTGCCACCCCTGTGCATGTTGTTCATAAATCACCCACATACACATATGCATGCAAGAAAACCATGGCATGTCATTACTGTCATAAGGCTATTCATCAAATGCATGAATGTGAATTAATGGAATTAGATGATCCGAATGCCAGTAAAATACATACTAAGAAAACTCATCTTGAAAATCATGGATTTCAAAATGAGAAAATTCAATGTTTTCATTGTGGCAAGATGGGCCACATTACTGCCCATTGCTGGAATGCTCAGGGAAAAGATCACTCTAAACATGTTAGGTTCCCTACAAATCAGAATGTCTTTGGTAGAGATGAATTTGCTTTCAAAAGAAAATCTTCTAGGTGCTTCAATTGCTAGAACTCAGGCCATCTGGCTAGTGAATGCTGGTCTGTCATTAAAAAGAGAAACTACTTGTCTTGTTTTAATTGTGGGAAGTTTGTCCATACAGTCAAGGACTGTTGGTATGTCAAGGGAAGAAATGTGAACTTTAAATATCCCAGATCTCCCATGAATGAGAATGTGTTTGGGGGCAATAAAAGAAATATCCTCCATGATAAATATAGAAATTTTCATGAACATGCGCTTAGATTCCTTGTTAATACCAATGTGCATGAAAAGAGTTTAAAATCTACTTCATCTTGCCATTACTGTGGTCGGTTTAGACATTCTATGGATAGTTGTCATCTTATGAAATATGATGATCTGAAAGCCCAAAGACTTCTGAAAGGTTCCTTAGATAGTGGCACTAACATTTCGGGACCCAAGAACTCTTGGGTACCTAAAACTCCAAAATAAGATTTTTGTTTTGCAGGAGTGCCTTGGAAACAAAAAGGGGGAGTTCAATAAGCCAAGACACCTAAGTATGGTAAAACCCCAAATTTTGCTCTCTACAGGTTTGGTAATTTGAATTCCTTTTAGATAGCTAAATACCATTCCTGATCTATTAGTTAGAACCTTCATGCTTAAATGTTTATCTCTGCATTTGATTATTGCATTGGTTGTGCCTCATGCATATGTTTCATTTGGCATATAGATAAGGGGAGTCTGTCTAGATAATTTCTGTGCTTCACGCATATTTGGTTAGTTTAAACCTCTCCTGAATGGTCTTCATATAATATGTGATGGTTCAATGCATTCGCATACACTTTGTCTATTGCATAGCATTCATATTAAAAATACCAAAAAGAGTAATTGCCATGCATACTCTTAGGGGGAGCTCTTGTCCTAGTCCGAATTGTTTGCTCACCTCCTTGAATTGAGTTGTTCCTTCTTCAATCTGATTCTCTCTTCTCTTCAATCTGAAATTCAGGAAGATTTCAATATGCATATCTCATTCATAAATTTGAAAAACATCTGTACTAGGAATCTTCCATTATATGGAACTATGAACGTTCTGAAAAGATCAAATTGATTTAAGTTTAATGTATTTTCAGCTTGCCTCTTAAATGCCATGAAAATATCTGAATCAGTTTTTTTAATAAACTTTTACCAACTATTTCATGTTATACCTTGAAAAACCTTCTGTAATCTAAAATTTTGAAATCATGACCTTTTTGGTTGAAATACATGAAATTTGTATTACCTTTAAACAAGTCTTTTCTTTCAAAACCTTATGGGTAGCTATATCTAAATGTTATTTCTGTAATGTAATTGGCAGAGCAATGGCTAAATGCGATAAGAAACTAGGATCCTTGTCAAAGACAATGGACCCAAAGTCATGATGCTTCTTAGCTAACTCTGTTCAGAAAATTAACAAATGTTGGTCTCACTGAGTATCTAGGGGTACCTGCGTCTGGTAAACGTGTACCCTTATGCAAAAATGTGATATCTATACATGAAACAGAATGGTACATTCTGCTGAGTAAGCTAGGGGTACTGGCGTCTAATCAGCGTCTATCCTTACGACGGAAGGCATGAATTATTCCTGACTGTTCTGAAAATGAAAAGAAATGAAAACTCTACTGAACCCAAATGGCTATTTATCAGAAATGTCAAATTGTTTAACCTCAATACTCATGATTGTTTTTTCCTAAAGAAGTCATTGAAATAGATTGAGTAAGATGTAGGGAGGTTAATCAACATGTTAGCATGAGGACTTGGTTCACTTTTATTAAATCTGAACTCCGATATGAGTAAAGAACTTTTTGACAAACTGTATATGCATCATGTTTAAACCATGCTGATTAATAAAGTTCATTCATAAGCCCTTATAATGGAAGACTCTGAAATATTCACTCTCTTAGATTTATGGTTTTGGTATCTCATTGAAAATGTTGATTGAACCTCATTGTAAACCCTGTGGTTAGTCTTTATCTTTGCTCACTGACTAATCTTAACCCTGTCTTGATTTTAGGGGGAGCATAAGTATTTCTTGAATTGTATGACTAACCTTGCTCATTCTGATTATCCTTGTTCTTCCAGAAATTTGTCTTCATTGGTGTCAGCTAGTCCCATAGAATCTGTCATGGGCCGATTTCATCTTTGATTGCCCCTGTGTTTTGCTGATTTGATTCATTCATCCAAGGGGTGTGTTATTGAGAAAACATTTTATTGTGCCATTTAGCTCAGGGGGAGTTTTTGATTCCTTCATATCATGCATGTTTGAATTTCTCGTATCAAACTACTTTCTTTTTGATGACGTCAAAGGGGGAAAAGAAGTTTGACATGGTTTGACATGCGTGTTTGCATCTTTATCTTTCTTTATTCTCATGTCATAGTGTTGCCATCATCAAAAAGGGGGAGATTGTTGTGCTCCTGTGATTTTGATGATAGCAAACACTATGAGTCATCAAGTGCTTGTATGAAAGTTTGAATGATGATGCATCTGGTCATTACACTGTGCAGTGATGAGGATTGTTTGCTGGGCCTTGACTTTTGTGCATTAATGTTGTCGTCATATTCATTTGCAAGATATATATATTTCTCTTAGAATTGATGCATTTTTCATGCTGCATGCATTGGGCTAATGCAACATATAAGTCTGTGCATACTAGAGTCCGTGCAAGTTTTGCTCATTAGGCCAATGCATGTTTTTTTCCAAGCATATAAGAGGTCGGTGCTTATTCTGTCTCGGTGCAGATTTCAGCCTTACGCGTTCATATACTCGGTGCACATTTTGCTCTATTGCATTCAAAGTCTATACAAAACACTATAGAGTGCACATCCAAAGTCAGTGCACACCTTGCTCAGTGCATATCACCGTTTACGTACACTTGAAACTCGATGCAAGTTTTTGTCTTGAGCATCTGAAGGTCCATGAACATATAAGAGCTCGGTGCAAACACTATGTAGGTCAATGCATGTAGCAAGGTCAGCGCATTGTAGGGTCGATGCAATCACTGTTTGAGGTCAATGCAAACTTTGACTCAGTGCATACTTTCACTTACTCATATAGAGGCCGGTGTAAGTTTGCCTTGGTACATCTTTTTCTATCGCATATAGGAGGTGCATCTTACAGTGCGCCTCACATGTGGCCTAGAGTCGGTGCAAGTCCTACAGCATGTTAATATAATCCAGTGCATATGCATGCATGTTAGAGTCAGTGCATATTTTGTTTAAGGTATAAAATTGAACTTGGTGCAGATCTTGTGTACATGAGCTACCTAGTCGGTGCAGATTTAGGTCAGTGCACGCTTTGTGTCACCATACATCGTCTGTGTAAGTTCCTGTATAAAGCACTCACAAGGTCCATGCATAAACATGCCTAAGGCATACACCAGGTTGGTGCATAGTTTGCCTTGGGGGGTCAGTGCAGATACCAACTTCGTGCAATCACTGTAGACGTCGGTGCATATTGGTTGCTGCCAGCGCCCAAGTCCGTGCAACCTACAACTCGGTGCATGTTTTTCTTAAGCATAGAGGAGGAGGTCCGTGTATTCTTTACCTCGGTGCAATCTTTGCACCTAGCTTGTAAAGGTCACTGCATCTTCTGCCTCGGTGCAATCTTTGCACCGACCTGTAGGTTTGTGTAGCACTTTACATAGGCAACTCCATGCATTACATTAAGCAGAACTTGGTGCAAGTTTTTACAAGGACTATGCATTCCACTATGTCGGTTCATGCACGATCAAGCGATATAGCCGGTGCAATGCATTGTAGCACACTTAGTTAAGGTCTGTGCATATGTCTGCTTACGCATTTCTCGGTCAGTGCACATCTGGTTTAATTAAGCCTAAGTTCTGGACAAGGTCTGCTCTTCCACGTGATGAACTTGAATATTCTGCAAGTGATCCTAAAACGATACTCTATTTTTTGCAGGGAACGAATTAGGTTGCAGAAGAGGCACTTGTCCTCTGAGATGGGAGAAAGCTGGCTCGTCGATAAAGGGGGCAAATGATAGACATGTGATCCGAGGATAGGAACTTTCTATTCCTCAACACGTGGACCAATGAAATTTTTGTAGGGTTCTGCTGCTTGATCCATACGAAGCCCTTGTTCCTATATAAAGCTACATTACCCTTCGAAGAAGTGTGCTGGTGCTGAAAAAGGGTGCCCCTAGAGCCCATCTGAAAAAGAGTGCATCTAGCAGAAGAAGAACCCGATCGAGAAAAGAAAAGAGTGAGGCGCAAGAATGGAAGAGAGTGGGAGCTGAGAGAGAAGAAGAAGAAGAACCAGTGAGTGAGCAGCAAGAAAGAAAGAGAAAGAAGGAGAAACGAGCTAAGAAGAGAATAGAGAAGGGTAGAGAGAGTCTTTCCTGAAGATTAGAGTTGTATTGGCCTCTGGATCAGATCCAAGCCAAGTTGCTCCCTCGGAGCTATTTTTTTTCTTCTTGTTTCTGTTTCTATTTTTCGTTTACTCTTTCCATCTTCCAGTAGTATTTTTTTTCGATTCTCTCATTTGAGGTCGAGGCTCCTCCTGGGTGTTCAGGAGAAGGGAGGATTGGTCATCTGGCTGTGGGTAACTGGGTGTTGCTCACTGGGTTACCTTCTGCTGCAACAGGAGAAGGGAGAGTTGGTCTCTCCGATCACTGGTGGTGGAGTGCCACTAGTGGGTTCCCTCCGGTTTGGAGGAAGGGAGGATTGGTCCTCCAGTTTGCAAGTGATTGGGTGTCACTTGTGGTTCCCCTCCGGTTTGGAGGAAGGGAGGTTCGCCTCCGGTTATGGCTCTATGAGTTACTGAACCTTATTGAGGGATTTGTCTCCCCCGGTCTCCTAGCTGTTTGGCAGCATCTTTTGCCAACTGAGTCTGCTGGTTCTAGCTCTTGCTAGTGCAATCCTCACTCTAGTTAGAGTGAGGGGTGGACGTAGGCAGACTGTGGGTCTGGCCGAACCACCTCAAAACCTGTCTCTCGTGGTTTGCTTGGCGTTCTCTTACCTATCTCTTGAGCCTCCCCCTACACTGGTTGTTTGAGCGTTCTCTGACAGAAGCCTTCCTATGTGATTTCACTTTGAATTTAGTATTGATGTTAAGTGTTCGACTGATTGCTTAATAGAAACTTATGCTTCTTAGTGCTTCTCGTCCCGTGAGCAAATTTATGAGTTGAGTCTGCACGATTCCTTGAGATATCTATCTTCAGCACTTTTAATTTTCTGAGGAAGAGTGGTCTGTGGTCTCATTCGACTTAATTGAGTGTAGGCAAAGGTTTTATTCCGCAATCATTTCTTTTGGGGCGTATTTGTTGAAAGATCCATTCACCCCCCTCTGGATCCATTTCCCTGCGCCACCGTATCTACAAGAGGTACCGCAATTTTGGAGAAATCCTTGATAAACCTCCTATAGTAACCTGCCAATCCTAGAAAACTTCTTACTTCAGTTACATTTATAGGTCTATCCCAGTTCTTTACTGCCTCCACTTTCGAAGGATCAACAGAAATACCTTCCTTGGTGATATTGTGTCCTAGAAAAGACACTTCCTGTAACCAGAAATCACATTTGCTAAACTTGGCGTACAATTGATGATCTCTTAATAATTGCAATGCCATCCTCAAATGTTCAGCATGCTCCTCCTCACTTTTAGAGTATATCAAAATGTCGTCAATAAACACTACGACCCACTGATCAAGGTAGGGCCGGAACACGCTATTCATTAACTGCACAAAAGTTGCAGGGGCATTCGTTAGTCCAAAAGGTATTGCAACAAATTAAAAACGCCCATACCTGCTATGGAAGGTTGTTTTAAAAATATCCTCATCCTTGATCTGCAGCTGATGGTATCCTGATCGAAGATCAATCTCAAGAAAATATTGTGCTCCTATTATTTGGTCAAATTGTTCATCAATCCTAGGCAATGGGTACTTGTTCTTGATAGTAAACTGGTTCAATTACCGGTAGTCAATGCACAATCTCATCGAACCATCTTTCTTCCAGACGATCAACACAGGGGCTCCCCACGGGGAAGTACTTGGACGAATAAACCCCTTGTTGAGCAACTCCATCAATTGTCGCTTTAACTCCCTCAACTCCGTAGGAGACATACGATACGGAGCCTTAGAAACAGGGGATGCGCCAGGAATTAGATCAATAGAAAAGACTACCTCTCTCTCAGGCAGAAGTCTCGGCAAGTCCTCAGGAAAAATAGCAGGAAAATCTTGAACAATAGGAATGTCTTTTATCTCAATCTCCTTCTCAGCGATTAAAGAAACCAAGGCTAGGAAAGCCTAACATCCTTTCTTCAATAACTTCTTAGCTCAAAGAGTCGAAATAAGTGGCACGGATATAGAGTGCCTAACTCCAATAAAAGAAAGCTCGGGGTGTCCTGAAAAAGACACAGAGCTAGTGCTATAATGGACACTGGCCTCATATTTAGCCAACCAATCTGCTCCTAGGATTGCATCATAATCCTTCATGTCCATACAAACTAAATCAGCTGGCATATTCCACCCACTAACCAAAACCTTACTAGAAGGGTAGTAATGTTCAATTGCTGAACTTGAACCAATAGGGGTTGAAATTTCTAGTGGAGAATTCATTAACACAGGTTTCACAGCTAAAGAGTTAGCAAAACTCTGAGAAATAAAAGAGTGCGTAGCTCTAGTGTCAAAAAGAATAAATGCTGGCTTATCACAAACAATAAGTGTACCTTCCACCAGTCCACCCTCCTCGATGGTTCCCGCCTCTTCTTCTTGTAGGGCTTGAAGCTTGCCATGACGCTTCTGACCTCCTTGTGGTTTAGTTGGTGTAGCTTGGTCTGTCAGGAGGGGACACTCGGGAATATGATGGTCCCGGCTGCCGCAGCGAAGACAAGCGCCTAACTTGTGCCAACATTCCTCTATCTTGTGACCTCGACGGTCACAGTACTTGCAATGGGCCTTGGATGGTACAATTGGGCTAGGCTTTTTCTCATCATTCTTTGGCACCTTGCCTTTCCATGAGCTAGACCCACCGTTGGGTCTCTTCTTGACATTATCGGATTTAAAGGTCCCAGAACTAGTGGTCTGTTCTTTCTTGGGGTTTTTCCCTCAGATCCTCTCCATCATCTCTAAGGTATCTTCAAGAACCTGAGCTTTTCTCACCATCTCTGCATAAGTTTGAATCTCCATAGGTGCCAATTGGTTGATGTATTGCAACTTTAATCCATTAAGAAAGCGCTTGGCCTTCATCTTCTCAGTGGACACTAAATAAGTTGCATAACAAGACAACAGGGAAAACTGAGCTTCATACTCAGCAACATATAGGTTCCTCTGTTTCAAAGTAGCGAACTCCGCCGCCTTCTTCTCTTGCACTCTATCAGAAAAGTACTTGATGTTGAAGAGTTCCTCGAACTCCTTCCATGTTACATGTTTATCTCCCAAGGTGGCGTTTACGGCATCCCACCATGTTCTTGCATCTCGTTCTAACTGGAAAGTCATCAGGAGAACACGCTCTTGATCACTACACTACATCACTTCAATGATTCGATCCATCTCCTTCAGCCAATGCTCAGCTTCGTCTGAATTCGTAGAGCCACTAAATCGTGGGGGATTCATCCCACAGAAGTTTCGATGAAGATCTCCTGCTCCCTGGTGTACTTCTCCTCCTTGGGCCACTTGCTGTAGGGCCCGAGTTAATCCTTGTACTGTTCGCTGCATGTCTCTCCATTGTGCACGTTCTGCCGCCATTGCACTAACCATACACGTGGAATAATTTATTAGAACCACCTAGTAAGACTCTTCTAGAGTAAATTTATTAACTCAACCCGAGTGTCTACCCAATCTCACTGGGCGGAAATCCTAAACTTTTAACTAGTCATGGTTCTAAGACACCACTAGGGAACCTAAGAACTTTAGAAAACCTAGGCTCTGATACCACCAAACTGTCACGCCCCGACGCGAAATATCGAAACGCGGCAACAGAAAAATAGTTAAAATATGTTGATTTCCAGACATGCTGTGTCTTGGGTTAGCGAATCCATTCAGCTCAATACCATGACCAGAAATAATTCCATCATAACCATTAAAGACCAACTAATTAAACATAATGAGTTTCACGATCATCTTCCATTAACGTGCCAAGCAAATCTCAATATCTACCAACTTAACATAGTTACATAACCACTGACTTAAACAAAATTACAACTCTTTGAGCATAACTACAACTCCCGGACTAAAACTATCTAGAACGACTCCACGAGGCCTTCTAGCTGGCTAGCTCCAAGATCTTCACTCCTGCCCATCCCCGTTAGTTTAAGAGTCCTCACCTGAGCTTCCTGAAAGGGGGGGGGGGAACAACTGGGTGAGCGAACGCTCAGTAGGTTATAGCAGGCAATATTTAAGTAATTAACCAGTTACATCAATCTTATGCGAAAAAAAAGAAAAGAATAATGACAATGAATTGCTCAGAATAAAAGAACAAGAATATAGTCTATTCCGGGGATGGCCGTTTAAGCATGTAACAAGCAAGTCATGTAGATATTTCCATAGAGGAAATTAATAACTTGAACTCAAGAAAAAGAATCAAGTAAATGACTTGTCGTAGACATCACGCTAGTCATGCACTCAGTGCAATGCCTCACCATGTCATTACAACTCCCCGAGACACTAGTACTTTTCGGGTGCTCCTCCCAGGACCAGACCGGGCCCTTATGATGTGTTGGCATTGATTTAAGTGGATCCAAGATCCCAAGTTATGTCTAGACATTTATAGGATTCATCCAGGAAAGCAATGAAAGTTTCATGATACAACGAGAAAAATCAAGGGTTATAAATTGTACAAGCCACTCTTGGCCTGACTACCGAGGCACACAAAACCACGAGAAATTCGAAGCTGGAGGGTACACGGTCGCATTGAGGCTGCTTAGAATAGAACGGTCTTATACTGGACCGTGGAAGTCGAACGGGGCCAACGGAAACCCAGTTCGGTGCCAAAAGGTAAACGGATCGATAATGGGCCGTGCAATAATTGAACGGTCTAACATGGACCATGAAGAGGTATTGTAACAGGGCTTTAAAATGATCCCGATAGGGTCCTTATTCCAGCCCGAATCAAAATGGGTCTGAACCAGAGTTCAGCCCACGAAGCTAAAAGGTACACGGTCTGAACTGGGCCGTTGAAGAGTTAAACGGTCCATCATGATCCGTGCAGTGAATGGAACGGTCCAGAGACAACCGCGTAGCAAAAGGGCCAACTAGACTAGAACAATCTACCTAATTGAGCTCCCAGGCTGCCCGGGGCATAGTGGAACCGAACCAAGGTTCAGCCCATGACTTTTAGGCTGAGTCTGGAGACCTTTAGGTCGACAAATCATGACTAGGTCGAAGGAGAATCAAGGATAATCGACGATCTTGACTTGGCACTTGGCCAGGGAAACACGGTCTCCACTGGGCCGCTCAGTGAGTAACACGGTCCCATTCTGGCCGTGTATGAACTCAAACGGTCCTAGGTGGGCTGTGACTCAAAACAGATACAATCCATGCGATTCGATCGAGTCAATAGGTGCAGGACTTGAGGTACAACCTACCCGGCGTCCTAGTGGGAATCCTAGGCTCACGGGGACTTACGGAGGTCTCATAATGGAGGTCCTAGTCCGACGGAAGGAGTATCCGGCGGAGAGTCCCAACCATTACAAGAATTGAGGGCTAGTGAACCATCGGAAAACAAGATATAGTGGTCAGTCAGTTCCATTGGAGTGGGGTGACTGTCAAAACATTCCTAATATCATTATTCTCATTTACAATCATGATGTAGGTTCATGCTTTAACAATTGATAAGAATGAAGGAGATATGATTGGAAGAAGAATAAAAGTGACCCAAATCAAGATATGGACATTAATTAGCTTCCATAAGTTCCAATTTATTGTGGGTTTCTACCCTATACTTAGCATCATTTAACTAAAACTAATCATGCTTAAAATCAATATTTAAAACAATTCTGTGACCAAGATGGTCTATCCAGAACCATTGAACGGGACTGAGCGGTCTGTTGATAGGCCGTTCAGGTCATATAGGCTCGAAAGCCATACAAGCCCTGCGCAGTCTATCGAAGGGCCGCTGAGGTCTCTGCGCGGTCTGGAAATGAACCGCCTGCCCAACTCCACGGTCTGTCGTTGGGCCGTCTAATTACAAGAAGAATTTAAACTCCATAAACACCGTAAATGGTCAAACCACAACTGCTACCCAAGACCACACGGTCTATCGAGGGGCCACTTACTGGTGGACGGTTCCTGTTGGGTCGTGTTCAGAACGTCACGCCTGAACCTCCACAACCATGATAGACTCCACTTGCAACTCAAAATTCGTGACATACAATGTATATAATTTGAGCAAAAGCATACCATTAGAAAGAGAACAAAAAGTTACATGATATAAGATGATTAATTAGGACATTTAAGCCTGACACCCTAACCTTAATTCGAGAACAACATATACACCCTAATTTTAACAAGCTCTGGCTAAAACGACTAATACTCCCATGATACAAGGTGAAATTTAGGGCTTTTGGTGTCAACAAAAAGAGGGCTTAAAGACGCTTCCAGCAATATATTATGTTTAGGGTTTGGTCTGCTAGAACCTACCTTAGATGAAGGAAGAAGAAGGACGATGGTCGCCGGCCGCGCTAGGGAAACCTCTCCAAAGATCCCCAGGATTCTCCCTTGTCCACGCTCCTCGTGGGCCGCCACAGCATCCAAGCGTTTCTTGGTCGACTAGGGTTTAGTTTTATAGGGTCAATTGGATTCTACGTCCTCCGATTGGGGAGATAACGCCAACTCCGCGGGCGTGCGCGCGATTCACGCAAGACTCGGTCACGCCGCCTTCTGCCTCCAAATTCTCTCACTAGGGCTAGGGCTTCGGCTTCAGGGTAAAAAGAGAGGGGAAAGGATCAGCTAATCAAGGCCATTCATTTGGGTCTAGTTTGGGCTTAAATGATCGAGAATTGGGCCCTAATTTGGCATTTTAAGGTCCGGTCAGATTAAACATAGATTTAGGCCTAAAACCTATTATTCGGCTTACTTAGAATTTTATTTTGGGTTAGCCGTAGAAGACAATTTATCTAAATTTTTTATCCGCTATACGATTATGATTTTTCCATATTTTTATAAATTGGTTGAAAGTTTACTTATCATATTTCCCGTAGAATTTCTTATTAATTTTTATCCAATATTTTACCGGGGTGCTACAACGCCGATTGTCGAATGATCATGGATATTTTTGGGATATTTTCAAACATCTGTCGGGCTGAATGCCGACGGTTGAATCATCATGGATATTTTTTTGATATTTTTGAACATCTATCTGGCTGAATGTCGATGGTTGAACATCTTGAATATTTTTGAATATTTGTCGGCCCGCACATCGACGGTTAAATATTTGCGAGCATCTTTGCATATCTATCGGCGTGGACGCCGACGGTCGCGTTATTCAAAACATTTCTAGATATCTGCAAACATTTGTTGGCCCAGGTGCCAACGGTCGAGCATCTTTGATATCTTTGAAGATCTTTGTACATCTTTGCCATCATGGAACCATCTGTCGGCTTGAATACCGATGGTTGAACATCTTGGCGATCACGGAACATCTGTCGGACTGAGTGCCGACAGTTGCTCAGATGCCGATGGCAGGATATCTTCGAGCATCTTTGAATATCTTATGAACATCTATCGACCCAGATACCGATGATTGAATATTTGAATAGCCTGGGATATCTATCGGTCTGGCCACAGATGGTTAGACATCTTGGGTATCCTTGAACATCTTTAGACATCTATTGGGTTGAACGTCGACAATTGACCATCTTGAATATCTTTGAAAATTTATCGGCCTGGGCACCGACGATGGGATACCTTGAATATTCTTGATCATCTTCGAACATCTGTCGACCCGAACGCCGATGGCTAGGCATCTCTAACATCCTTTCATTCTTTTCATCATCATTTTCATCATCTTCTTCATCATCGTCATCTTCAGCCTCTTCATCATGATCTTAATCATCATCTTGGTCATTTTGTCATCTTTTTAATCATTCTTCTTTTCATCAATTTTTTCTTTTCATCATTTGTTATGATCTTCATGATCACTTCCTCATCATCATCATTATTTCATCATTTTTTCTCGAGTCATCATGATCTCCATGATCATTTCGCCATCAACATTCATCATGATTTGCATGCTCATTTCATCATCATTTCTCCCCATTCTTTTTTATTTATTATTTTTTTATCATCCATCACGATCCTCGTGATCATCATTTCCATCGTCTCTTCATCATCCCTTTTTTATTGCTATCTGGGCCTTCATCATTTGGATAACCCTGTAATCGTCGGCCAATATGTAGTGCAAAAATCTACAAAAGAACGGCCCTCGAAAGGCCTATATTATCATTTCATTTATCACCATTATGAGTGATCGTCTCCCCTTAGAGGGGGGGACACATTTGGTAGTAGCCGTACATAGGCTTCTTGATATTTCAAACATCTGCCCCTAGAACGGGATACCATTTATATCTTGCAGCATCCTTTTCGGCGTCATGCCATAGCTCGAGGGGCTTAGAATGCCCTTTAGAGCATATTGTTCTTTGGCTGGTGTGGTGCGGCCGTATTAACCGCCTTCTTCAAGTTGGGCATCTGATGAGGGCGTAGTGGGTCCATCTTGTACTCGCACATTTGTAATTTGCCTCTCTTGATCAGGCCTTTGATGACATCTTTAAATATGTAGCAATCTTTGATGGAATGCCCCATCATTCGATAATATAGGCAGAATCGGAGGTCGTCCCTCCTTTTGACATCGCTCGGTCTTTTTGACTCTGTGAGCATAATTTTGCCATGTTCTCGGGCCCACTCGAAGAGGATCCGAGTTTTGTCTCTTGGGAAAGAATAAGGCTTCTTCATTTTATCCCTTAGCGAAGGTCCCTGTTCGGCAGGCTTAGTGGGGGAGACCCCGGCTACCTATTTTGCTCTCTTCTGTTGTAGCTCGAAAGCCTTTGTAATACCCCAAAATTTTGTATATGATATCTTAGAATTTTCTAGAATTTATTTACATTTTCTAAGATTATCTAGAGATAAATAGATTATTAAAAGAATTTGGGTTAATTTAAAACCAAATAATAAGGTCTAATATTTATTAATTAACCTGGCCTTTTAAATAAGACCAAAATGGACCAAAACCAAGCTCACAAGGTTTTGCCCACAATCTAGAAACTTAAAATAGGATATTTGCAAAATTTAGGGAATAAGTATACTAATTATTGGATAAATCAATGGATATATGACAAAGAGTTTGAAATGTTTCAAACTCGATGCCCAAAGCCAAAAATGGTCTATCGGGCGACCGCTTGGGGATTGAAAACGGTCTAGACTAGACCGCTATTATCTACAGATTCCGTGAATGAAAGAAGGCATGAAAAGATGAGAACTTTGACATCCAAATCACCTAGGATCGATGCTATCTCTTAGATAGATGAGTCTAGAGAGCTTAAGGATCGAATTGAAACCCTAATTAGGACTCTATGTTCATTCTAATGCATGGAAACCCTAGCTAACCCTATAAATAGACCCCAGAACCAACCTGCGCGACCCTTACTTTTGGCTCGCATGGAACTAAGGTAAAGAGGCCGAATTAGAGGTATGTTCTTTAGAAGAATTTGTTTATAATAGTAAGGTCTAACTACCCTCTAACTTTCATCTTAGGAGATCAAGCCATCAGGAAGATAGAAGCTTGCAAAGTGGTTGGTTTAGAGCAAGTAACCCAGGAACCTATGCAACGGACCCAAATTGATTGGTCAAATAGAAGCCCTAAATGAGGTAATTAGATAAGGGGTTCTTTAGAACAAATTGTTCCTTTTAGTACCATCTTTTTACCCTCAAAATTTCATGGTCATAGGTGAAGAGGATCAAGAGATAAAAGACCACGAAGTTACTGTTCTAGTTCAGGACGAGTAGAGAATAGGGTCAAGTTCCAATCTTAAATTTGATGGTTAAAGCCTAGTCCAAAGGTAGGTTATCTCACAAATGGCTTAAACATGAAGTTAGGAATAAAAGCCCTCAATTCTTAGTCGATTTCACGCATTGTACATGGAGAATTTAATGTTTTATGGAGACTGCGCAAACTAGTTCATTTTTCATGCATAGACTTAGCCTTAATGCAATTAAGATGCAATTCTTGTCTAATTCACTTTCTCCTATGCATGATCATCGCCTAATTTTCTTCTAGCATGTTATACTACCAATTTTATGTCGTTTCCATGCATAAAATGCCTTAGGTTAACGTTTTACTTCACTATTTTACAGCTTCTGTCTATCAGAAAGAAAAGTCCATAACCTGACCACCTTATTTAAACAGCGGTCTACCGAGAGACCGTTTATAACCCAAGCGGCCATGTCACGACCGCTATTTGGTTCTGCGAACTTAGTTGAATTTTGCATATTAAAAACCCTATAATTATGATATTTTCACTAAAAATGGTGTTGATTTCTGGTTAAACACCCTGTTTTAACATGAGCATGATTTCAATCATTATTTTTCATTATCATGTAATTTCATGCAAAAATATTATAATTTTGTAATTAAATGGTTTCTATGTTGTGTACATAGTACGTATGGTGTTTTGTTCGTATGTTGTTGAGTATATCTAGGTGATTTTGATGATAACAAAACCCAGGACATGTGTTCTATCACGTGCCATGTATTAGTAATTAAGTACGAGCTTCATACGCAATCAAGGTCTAATTCCATCATGAATTATGCTTAAATGTTCATAGTTTTCCAAACACGTAAAAATAGCTCAAATGGACTTGAAATCAATAACAACATAAGTTCAATTCAAGCCTTGATCATATGGATATGATTTGCTAGGCTAACAACTCATTTTTGTAGGATTTTCACAGTTCGGTCGACCTGAGAGCATGGGCCGATCGACCAGAATTAACAGTGTTAAAAAATATACAGGAATTTACAGTTTGGTTGACCGCCGGTCCTATCTCGGTCGACCGGAATTTCCAGTGCTCAAAAATCTCAACCCTGTGAAAGTTAGGTCGACCGCCCCATGTCGTCCGGTCGACCGCCCGCTTTGAGGTAGCAATTGTTGACTTTGTGTTCTTCAACGTGGGAAGCCCTTCTCCTTGGTTTGTTTAATCCCAAAGCCACCAGACATGCCATGATTTGTGGATCTGGTTCCTGACTTGTCTCTTGACCATCCAAGATCTATAAAAACCTCTCATTGGGGTCAAAAACCCTAATGACTCAAGGAGATCTAAGAGAGGCCATCTAAGGGAGAAAGTGAGCTGCAGCAAGAACCAGAAGAGCTGCGTGAACAGTACTCCGTCCAGCCATTCTTCATCCATCTCCAAGTTTTTGAAGATCATCCTGAAGCCATTCAAGTGAAGATCAAGCTGAGGAGCAAGCTTCATCCAAAACAATCTTCATCCACTAAGGGGGAGCATAAATCAGAATTTTTCTTTCGTGTTTCTTTTCACCAATCTATTGAGCTTAAAGTGTTGTCTCTTGTAATCTTTAAACACTCTAGTGTGTGTGGATCTTCCTAGATCCATGTGTGTGTGCTTGATTTCTGTTAGAATCGTGTGTGTTTGGGGGTATTTACACCTTCGTGGGAGTTTCCATCTCCCTACGTGTGTGCGTGTGTGTTTAGATCTTGTAATCCCTTACAAGATAGTGTGTGAATCCTCACAGTCTGTGAGGGGTGGACGTAGGTTGCCGTTGTTGCATCCGAACCACCTAAAAATCGTTGTCTCTTGTGTGGTTTGTTCCTTATCTTCTACCTCCAATTCTGTTCTAGCATGTTAGCATATCGCATCTCCTGATTTCATCATTTAGATCTAGATTACTTGACAATTCTCTAATAGATCTTTGGTATATCAAAAGCTGGGTTCGGACTGACAAGGTTAGTCTTGTCGGGAAGATAACACCTTGCGTGAGAGAATCTTCGGATTCAAAACTCCGCCTAGTACCAAGCACTATTGTAGTGGTGATTTTGATAAGATCTATTTTGCTCTGCATCAGATCTAAATTGATAATTGCTACTTCATCATACTTGTTTTAAATTGGCTAAAATTTTCTTAAATTTTGCAATCACCCAATTCACCCCCCCTCTTAGGTGTCATTGATCTTGGGACTTCAATTGGTATTAGAGTTAAGGTTCTATTTCTTTTAGATCTAACGATCTATAGTCAGATCCAGATCAATGGCCAACAAGGGGATGATGCTTGAGGGTCATTCCATTCACCGTCCTCCATACTTCGATGGCTCGAATTACTCCTATTGGAAAAATAGAATGCACGTCTTCTTGAGAGCCCAAGAGTATGAGATCTGGAGGGTTGTGGACAAGGGTCTATATAAACTCTTGGATGATGAAGAAAAATGGACACCCGAGGAAATTAAGAAATGCACTGTAAATTTTAATGCTATGAATATTATGCCATGTTCTATACATCCTAATGAGTTTTCTCATGTATCCATGTGCAGTTCAGTGAAGGAGATGTGGGACAAGTTGCGGCTCATATGAGGGAACCTGAGAGGTCAAGGAGACCGAGGCCAATCTACTTGTCAGAGACTATGAGCTATTCAAAATGAAATATGAACAAACCATCTCAGAGATGTTCGTGAGGTTAATTGAGATCACAAATGGCCTCAAAAGCCTTGGGAAGGAGTACACAAACTCCGATCTTGTGAGGAAGGTTTTGAGATCACTTCCACCAGCATGGCACACTAAGGCCACTGTTATTGAAGACTCAAAAAATTTATCCACTCTCTATCTCTGGATGAGTTCATAGGGTCACTCATGACCTATGAGATAAACATGAGGGGAACAGCCGAGGAAGAAACGAAGAAGAAGAAAGTGGTGGGATTGAAAGCTCACCAATCTGATGATGACTTCCAAGAAGAAGAATCCAGCGGGGGAAGCAATGAAGAAGAAGACTTGGCCATGATAACTCGCCAAGTAAAGAGATTTTTGAGAAAGAAGAGAAATTTTCAAGGTAATTTTAGAAAGGGGCAAAGGAAGCCTGTTCAAACCAAGGGCGAGCCGAGCAAGCCCAATAATGTCATTTGTTATGAATGCAAGAAGCCCGGGCACATGAGAGGAGAGTGTCCAGATCTAAAGAGGAAATTGGAGAAGGACAAGCTCAAGAAACCCCAAGCAATGGTCGCCAAATGGAGCGACGAAGAGGATGAACCATCCGATGAGGAGATCCAAGAGCTAGTGGAGAGCTTGTGTCTCATGGCACATGAAGATGATTCAACGGAGGTAAATTCTGACCCTGACTTTATTTCAAATGAACAATGGGAGTCAGAATATGAAAAATTGTATACAAAATATAGAAAAATCAGATCTGAAAATAAAAGTCTTAAAAAGAAAATTGATGAATTAACACATGAGGATATTTCTGTTAAGTTCGAAAAATTGGAACATGAATGGTTTGAATTAAAAGAAGAGAAAGAAAACTTGCTACACACAATTTCAGCTAGTGAGAAAAACCAAGAGGAATTGAGACATAAATTATCTGAAATGGAAAAAGGTTTTGAAAAATTAAAAAATGAAGAAGAAGTTATGAAATTCACAAATTAAGAACTTGAAAAGAAAAAACGTGAGCTTGGTTGGAGAAGTGGCTGAACTTCAGTCCACTCTGTCTAGGTTTGTCAAAGGCAAACAAAACTTAGACAACTTGTTGGGAGTTAAGGTTAACTTTCAAAAGGAAGGATTGGGATATAGTCCCCAACACAAAAAAAATTTTGAGCATAAGATCACTACATCCTATGTTCATGAAAAAGAAAATAATTGTGCTTCATGTTCTCACTCCAAGACAAAACATGTCCAACCCAAACCACGCCAATTCCAAAGAAACTACGCACATGTTAATTGCTTTCATTGTGGTAGATTTGGTCATGTTGCTGCTAATTGCTGGTTCAAACAAAACTCACCATGAAATCATGCGATTTGGACCAAGAAAAGATATGCACAGAATTGGACTACCTCCTACGGACCCAATCTAGTTTGGGTACCAAAAACAATTGGATGAGAATGTTATTTCTTGCAGATATGCCTTGAAGCCAGGGGAGCAAATGGTACCTGGACAGCGGCTGTTCAAGGCATATGACAGGGGACAAGAAGGTGTTCTCTATGCTGCAAAATAAGGATGGAGGCTCAGTTGCCTTTGGCAGAAAGGACAAAGGTAAAATAATTAGAATTGACAACATAGGTAAGAATTCTGAAACCTTGATTGAAAATGTTCTTTTAGTGAAAGGCTCAAATCACAACCTGCTGAGCATAAGTCAATTGTGTGACAAGGATTTTAAAATTATTTTTGATGAAACTCACTGCCTTGTCATGAATAAAACCTCCAATGAAATCAGATTCATCGGCAAGAGGAATAATAATGTGTATACTATTGATCTTGATGATGTTTCCGGTGATGATGTGTGCTTGGTGTAGACACGCTATTCCTGACGTCCCTTGAGAAAATCTCATATTACCACGCGACGCCCCGCAGCGGCTTTCGCATTTTGAATCACTTGAGTGTTTCCTATCTTTGAGTCTTCTCTCGTCTTCTAGGCGAGTAGCGTAACGCTCCTTCGGCATCCGGAAACCGCCTCGTTGTGGAAATCATGCGGCATTCGAACGACATCAACATCAATCGCATGGGTCAGAAGTTGCCGGGACCAGGAAAATGCCTAACGGACAACTGCCGACGGAATCCGGGGGTCATCATGGAGGCGTCCAGACCCCTGGACGCCTCCATCAATACAAAATAATGACAAAAAATATATATAAGATTGAACAAAATATATATAAAATTTCATGGAGGCGTCCAGGCCACTGGACGCCTCCATCAACCAGCTCACGGGCGACCCCCGGCCATCGACTGACCGTTGCTCAGTCTGTCGTTTGAAGAAAATCCAAGTTATGGAAGCGTCCAGGCCCATGGACGCCTCCATCAACCAGCTCACGGGCGACCCCGGGCCATCGACTGACCGTTGCTCAGCCTGTCATTTGAATAAAATCCAAGTTATGGAGGTGTCTAGGCCCCTGGGCGCCTCCATCAACCAGCTCACGGGCGACCCCGGGCCATCGACTGACCGTTGCACAATCTATCATTTGAAGAAAATCCAAGTTATGGAAGCATCCAGGTCCCGGGACGCCTCTATCAACCAGCTCACTGGCGACCCCGGGCCATGACTGACCGTTACTCAGCCTGTGGTTTGAATAAAATCAAAGTTATGGAGGCATCCAGGCCCCTGGACGCCTCCATCAACCAGCTCATGGGCGACCCCCGGCCATCGACTGACTGTTGGTCAGCCTGTCGTTTAAGAAAATCCAAGTTATGGAGGCGTCCAGGCCTCTGGACGCCCCCATCCTCCCGACCTCTATAAATAGAAGCCTACCCCCCCTCAGTTCGAGGTCAAAAAAAGAGCGCCGAGAGGCTGCCGGATGCTATTCCTAACCCGTGGGTGTTTTGTGGGGAAGGTCCTGCCGGATCCTCGGGTGCCAGTGCTTGCAGGAGAGAGGCCGCCTTCGCCCGCCGCGCTACCTCATCGTCCCTACGCTACCGAAGCTCCACCGGATCTCGCCATCGACCATCCAATAAGCCATTCTCTCCTCTTCTTTTCTAGTTATCTTGCATTCATCATATCATATCCTTGACCCCCCCCCCTTTTATGAGGGAGTCTCTTCCCGTTTCTACGTCGGAATAATTGCCATTCATCATAAGCATTTTCCTCCTACTCGTGTCCGAGAGGGGTTTTAAAGACAACACCAACTAGGTGTGTGTCTTGCCATCATTTCGTTACTTGCGTCGTTAGAATTTGAATACTGCACCTTCATCTTTCTGATCCACCCGTTACTTGTTTGTCGTTGTTTTGCAAGGGTACCTGAGGAAAGCCCTCTCCGTCGACCGACCGAAGGGGGAGGAAGAAGCAACCCGCCATTTCCCGCTCTCGAGGAGTCACAATCTCTGCGCTCAATACAAGGTACACGCGATCATTTCATTTCTTTGAGGTAACCCCTCTGGCGATCACATCCCTTTAGCATCCTACGTATGCTCTTTCCTCATATTGGCACGTTTCATAATCCTTCTTAATTTTTAGTCGCGTGATAGTCCGTAGTTTAGTTCATTTTCTTCTCCTTGGGTGGATTCCTCGGCTTCCACAGATTGGCGATCACGGTGGGACTTTCTTTTTACTTTTTTGGGTTACCTTTGAACTCTTGGCACCCACGTGTGCCTCCCTTCTTTCGGCACCCGCGTGTGCCCCTCCCTATTGCGCCCACGTGCGCTACATCATTTCCCTCGTGCACCACGTGCACTCCCCCGGTCCTTTGTGATTACTTCGAGGTCTACGTTATCTCGGCACCCACGTGTGCCCCTCCACTCGGCACCCACGTGTGCTCCCTCCACTTGGCACCCTCGTGTGTTCCCCTTCTTATTACGCCCGCGTGTGCTGTGTCATCCCCTTCATGCACCACGTGCACGCCCCTTAGTCCCCTCTTTTGTCATTTTTAAGTCTGTGTTGTCTTGGAAAGTAGAACGGCTATATATTCCTCTATCTGTTTATTATTGTTATATTCTTGTTATATCACTGCTATACATCTATTATATTTGTGTGCTTATTTCTGCTCCATTTGTGTGTTACATATCTTTTATCCAGCACCGCATTTCATGCATTTACCACCTTTTCTTTCCTTTTTTTACTCTTTTCTAAGGATCACCCTCTCTCGGTGAAGGAAGGACTCTCCGTTCGGGAATTCCTCTCGACGGACTAGAATCTCCTCCACTGGGACCTCCGTAAGTCCCCGACATCGAAGAATCTCCTCTTCGTTCACTAGGCCGGTTGTACCATTGAAGTTCCCCGGAGTTAGTCGACCCATTCATGGTGAGACGAGAGCCCCTAGCTGACACGGTGGTGAAAACAAAAAATGAACTAGAGTCCCTATTTTGTGTGAACTTCGGATCTGGTTAAAAACACAAAAAAAAATCATCAAAATCAAAACACAAAAAAGGGGCGTAAAGGCATCCACTTGTTTGATAATCTCTGCTATTTTCTTGCTAGTATATGTTTTTGCGTTCCGGAAAAATTGTGAGCATGGCTCACGAGTCTTTTGAGGAGAACCACCCTGGTCGTGGTGAGTCAGTCGAGCTGCGAGTCCATGCTATGGACGCGGGTCCTTCCCATGAGCCCTCACGTGAGGTGCAGGTTACCACAGGGGACACATCCCCGCCACAGGACATCTCCTCTTTGCTAGGTGTCCTCGCCAACACGGAGCTTACCTCTGAGCAGCTCCGGGCCTTCCAGGCCATTCTGAAGGGGAAATATGTTTCCCCCGCTCCCTAGGAATCAACTCCGGCCATCGCACCTCTCCAAGAATTGGTGCGGGCCATTCCATCTCCTTTGCTGGCACAAGCCATCCAATCTCCCTCGCTTCAAGGGTAAGCGAGCCAACAACCACCCTCATTCTAGTTCCCTTCGCAATCTCAAACCCCTGTTGTTCCCCACATACCGCTTCAGCCGGGGCCAACTATCGGCGGCCCGACAGCTCCCTCTCATTCAGGGTTTTCCCCTCAAGTCTCTGGGAGACATTTTGCTCCCCAGTGGCAAGTGCCACCCTCACCGCCCGAGGAGCTCGCCCAATCGCTCCTCAATAGGTTCAATAGGATGGACACACAGTTTCAGAATTTGAAGAAAATGGTGGACGTGAAATCCACCCCGGAGGTTGCTTTGCCAATCCTTCCGGTCATCCATCTTCCTCCTTCCGAAATGCCCACATACCGCAGGTATAATGGCACTGGCAACCCCTTCATTCACCTCAAGGATTTCATGTATGAGTCATCCTATTGGCAAAACGACCAGAGATCCCTAGCATACCTCTTTCGGAGGTCATTGGACGGTCCTGCGCTAGAGTGGTTCTATTCTTTGGAGCCCCGCGAGGCCGAGAATTTTGAAACAGTCCAGAGAAGGTTCTTGCAAAAGTATCGGGATAGGGTCAGTCCCTCTCTCTCCATTATCGACCTAGTGGCAGAAAAGATGAAGTCCGACGAGGATTTTGTCCGCTATGCTGATAGATGGAGGTCTCTGGCAGAAAGAATAAGAGATACCCTCTCAGAACCTAAACAAGTAAAGATGATCGTATCCAATGCGACCCCACAGTTCAGGCATGTCTTGGCCATGAATAAGCTCACCACCATGAAAGAGCTCTATGAAAGAGCCCGGTACATCCAAACCTAGTTAAAAGACTCCCCCATTATGAACATGTTTGAGCTGCCGAAGCCCAAGGTGGTCAGAAAGACAGGCACTGGTGTCCCAGGCGGAGCAACAGAAGGGGTCGTAACAAATGAGCAAGTAAGTGCGGTCAACAATGCCAACTATGCAGCAACCCAAGGCTTCCACAAATGCCCCGACTTCCCCTCCAACCAGGTCCCTTCCCCTCTCATCCTCCACCCCAAAACGATCCACCTCAGAACAACATGCCTCAACTACTCCAACCCCGGCAACAACCTCGACCCCAGCAACAACAACCACCACTTCAGTACAACCAAGTTCCACCCCCAGGAAATTACGGTCCCCCACAGCAACAAAGGAGGCCGATTGGTCCCAAGAGAGCCTATTACCCACCATTGCCAGAAACTCTGGCGGATATTTTCAACGCCCTCATGGCCTCAAACACACTCATCCTACCAAGGGAAAGGCCCGTGTGGCCCCCGAATGTTGATACCTCCAGATACTGCATCTATCACAGGCAGCCAGGACACACAGTGGACAACTGCTTTCAGTTTAAAGATTACATCCACGATACGAATGATGAAGGCGAGATTGACTGGGATGAAATGAGGCAATACGTCGCCACTCTCAAGGCTAGGAGACCTCCTCCTAGGCCACAGTTCCAGCAACAACAGCAGCCACAACAACAACCACCACAACAACAACAGCCTCAGCAGGCCCAACCACAACAGCCTAACATGGGCATAATCCAGAATCTATTACCGGAGCACCAACACCCCAATCATCAGGTCAACCCCATCTCCTCCTTCCCGGAAGTCGGGAGAGAGTAGGTGTGGCATCCAGAGAGTACCTCTATTTTTTCTATCACCAACCCTATCATCATGCAACCCCCTCGCCTTGCCCGGGTAGCACCTCTCTCTCATCAACCCGCGTTAATACCGCCTTCACCATTCCCACTGCCATCACGCCCTCTCATTCGCACCCCAATGACCTATCAGCCAACACCCTTCATTACACCCTCACACCATCTCATTTTCTCTCACTCCCCCACTTTACCATCCACCTCTACTGCATTTGCCCCTATGCCTTCTAAGCCCCTTATCACCCGTCCACCGTACGTAACCCCACCTGTCTCCACCATACCACCACCAATGCCCTCAAAACCACTCATCATCCACCATCCATCTCAACACCATTACACGCTCCAAACCTTACCCACTTCCACTTTGCCTCCACCTCCACCTTCCAGACCCCTTATCCTTCATAACCCGTGCGATATCCCCTCTACCTCCACCATCCCTCCACCACTACCCCTCAAACCTCTGTTAAAACCCATTGCTACCCCTATAGAGGTACAAAAGTCACAGGCAATGGTGCTCCGGAATGGAAGGATTTTCCACAGGGTTTTCCCCCAGAACAGTCAGAATCCCGAGCAGTCTCAGCCAGAGAGAGATGATGGAGAACAACCGGAAAGATCTATCCCTGGAACACAGTATGATTTGTTGAAACACTTGGACAAGACGCCTGCTCGGATCTCCATCCTAGAGCTGCTTCAGAGATCCACATCCCATCAGGCAGCCTTAATGGAGTATCTTCAAAAGGTCATGGTGAATGAGGACCTCCCTGTAGAAAAGATTTCTGCCGTCCTGACCCCAACGGACACACAACCGGCCATCATGTTCCACAACTACGAGCTCGCTCCAAAGGAAGCTCGGAAATATGCATTGTGTGTTTCAATAAAAATTAATGGGGTATCAATAAACCCATGCCTTGTAGACACGGGTGCGTCCATAAATGTGATCTCCATGAGCACCCTTCAGTTGTGGGGTCGAACAGGAACAGATAAGACCTTCTTCAATCACAGTCGCGGTTTATGACAATAGCAAAAGGCCGCCGCAAGGGATGATTATTCTAAGGACAGAGCTAGGTCCTATGTCAGTACCCACGGAATTCCATGTCCTCGACATGGACCCCACATTCAAGGCCATACTAGGTCGCCCTTACATTGAAGCCATAGATGTTGTGCCTTCCACCAACCATCAGTGCTTGAAGTTTCCTTACAATGGAAGAATTATTAAAGTAGTCAGCACACATGTCCTTCACATGGTGGATGCTATCAACACCTCTCTACCCTTTGTTTGGCCGTCTCATCGGCCCATATTATCATTGCTGGACGTGTGCGATTCATCTCACATTCCGCTAGCACCAAAGAAGCCGATCAAGGCAACAACGCCATATCTCCCTTTTCACTCCAAAAGTTGGGAGATTATGAGAAACATTGGCTATCAATAGGGCAAAGGTCTGGGTGCACAGCTACAAGGTAGGTTGAAACCACCAAAGGAGATTAGGCCGAACCGCAGGTTTGGCCTAGGCTTCAAAGGACCATTCAAGGCAGATTGGAAGCCCCTCACATGGACCCTATCAAACCACTTCAATAAAGGGCCCGTTATTCAGATGGGGGATTATCCGCAGGAAGCACATGGGGGGTCGCATGTTGTGTATTCAGCCGAAAAATGTCCGAGGGTCACCAAAAGAGGTAAGATCAAAGACCCGGAATGCGAATGGGACAAATGGTTTGATATACGGGACGTTTTCGTTGCACTGGAAAGGATGTTCTCGTCTCCCCAGCTTGAAGGACCGCCATTGATCTCCGGAATGCCAGAAAATATCATTACTGTTGCCAAGGTCCCAAACTATCCTCGTCCTCGCCCGAAGGACCCTGTCACCAGCGGATCTTCATCTGCCATCACCATCACCACCGATGACTCATTAGCCGTCATCTTCTCCATTCACACGTCGCAACCTTTGTTGCTGTCATCTTCCTAGGCCAGACAGTTGTCTGATGATCTTCCCAGATCCCCCTCTCTACTTACATACCTGCGCGGGTTTCTCAACCCACGTCAGGTCTTCAATCATGATCTGCTCTACGAGCCTCCCAATCCTCTAGCCATAACCACTTTTTTCGCTCCCCCGATCTCTTTCCACTGTTTTGTCATCAAAAATGAAAACGAAAAAAAAACGTCAATTTCCAAACTCCTCAACAACACATCTTTGTTGAGGAAACTTCCTACATCTCCCACGGGTGCGTCCCGTCCTGCGGACCACCCGTCCAAGGTCCGATGAGCGACCTTTTCTACCCCTCCTCTAAGGGGTCTTCCCCTGTACATTCTTCACCATCCTCTTCATCTTTTTCTTCTTCTGTAAATAATGTCAGTCAATCTAGGAATAATAAGTCAAAGGTAGTACCTAGGAAGAAATCCAAGGGTAGGTAGATCCCTCGTCGATTCCTTCTGGATTTAGCCGCCAGGTGTCAGGCCCTTCTTGCCGTCCCTCAGTTGCTAGAAAATCCCATCCAGTTACCGGAAATAGAATGTGAGGGCAACTACACAATTAATGAGGGGTATGGAGTCTACGAGATCACAGATGAAGAATACCCTACTGAAGATGAGGGTGAAGAATATGAGGATACGGCTGGCGCGTATGCTAGTGGAATAAGAAGATTCGACGAGCCGTCAACCTCCGTAGAAGAGTCCACCAAAGAAGTCAACTTGGGAACTGAGGAAGACCCTAGGATCATCCTCATAAGTGATAATCTACCACCCTCTGAAGAAGAGGCATTAATTGAAGTTCTCAAGAAATATAAGGACAGGTTTGCATGGAGCTACGAGGATATGCCGGGTCTGGATTCAACCCTGGTCGAACACTGTTTAACCCTAAAACCAGGGTCCGTCTCAGTAAAACAAAGGTTAAGGCGTTTCCACCCTCAAATGGCTTTGAAAATGAAAGAAGAAGTCGACAAGCTCCATAAAGCCAGGTTTATTAGAGTCGTCCTTTATCCTCAATGGGTGGCAAACATTATCCCGGTCATGAAGAAAGATGAGAAAGTTAGGATTTGCATCGACTACCGGGACCTTAACCGCGCGTGTCCAAAGGATGATTTTCCCTTGCCTCACATTGATGTGTTGATCGACAACATAGCGGGGTATGAGACCCTCTCATTCATGGATGGATTTTCAGGATATAATCAAATTCGTTTGGCAGAAGAGGATCAAGAGAAGACATCATTCACTACACCTTGGGGAACATATTGTTACGTGGTCATGCCGTTTGGGTTAAAGAATGCTGGAGCTACTTACCAAAGAGCTATGATGGCCATATTTCATGACATGATGCACATATATCTGGAGGTGTATGTGGATGATCTATTGGTGAAATCAAGGACCAGGATGGAACATCCAAGGGTTTTGGCCAAGGTCTTGCAGAGATCAAGGGAGTTCCAATTGAAAATGAACCCGAAGAAGTGTGTGTTTGGCGTATCATCGGGCAAATTACTGGGCTTCATTGTGAGTAAAAGAGGGATCGAGATAGATCCCGACAAAGCTAAGGCCATCAGGGATATGCCACCTCCCAAGAATTTGAGGGAAGTCCGAGGTTTAATCGGGAGGTTATAGTTTATTCGTCGATTTGTGTCTCAGCACTCACAAAGGTGTATACCTTTCTATGAGTTGACCAAGCCAGGAGTAGAATTCCACTGGGATTCTAAATGCCAAAAAGCTTTTGAAGGGTTAAAAGAATATCTGGCTAGTCCACCCGTTCTCATTCAACCCAAACCAGAAAAACCTCTGATCCTCTACATCTCCGTCTTGGACGACTCCGTGGGAGCTGTCCTCGCACAAGTTGATGAAGAAGGCAAGGAACGGGTAATCTATTACTTGTCCAAACTTCTCAATCCCTGTGAGCAGAAGTACACAGTCATGGAGAAAACTTGTACTGCCCTCGTTTGGGTGGTGCAGAAATTGAAGCACTACTTCTTGGCTCATGAGGTCCACTTGATTGCTCGCATGAACCCTATCAAGTTTCTTCTGGAGAAATCCATCCTTACTGATAGGCTAGCACGCTGGCAAAGTTTTCTTTCCCAGTTCGACATCACCTACATCCAGTAGAAGGCAATTAAAGGCTATGACATAGCCGAGCATCTCACCCACCATCCTCTCCCCAAGCTTGACCCTGTCCAATCAGAGTTTCCAGATGAGGAACTAATGTCCATCGCCCAATCCGACAAGCCAATGTGGACATTATATTTTGATGGAGCTCTAAATTCCCAAGGAAAGGGTATCGACATTGTCATTCTAACGTCTAAAGGTGTTACCATCCCAGAGGCATTTCCGCTCGCGTTCCCAGTCACCAACAACATCGCTGAATACGAGGCTCTTCTAGCTGGCCTGGAACTAGCCCGTTCTTTCTATATCACTGAGTTGTGAGTCGTGGGTGATAGTCAACTCGTTCTCCGCCAGGTACTTACCAAATATCGCACCCTCGATCCCAAGCTCAAACCCTATCAGGAGCTGGTCTCCGCCTATGCCAAATTGTTCACCAAGCTGATCTTTATCCATGTTCCTCGCGAACAGAACATTCTGGCCGATGCCCTCGCCTCCTTGGCGTCATCCTTCAAATTTCCTTTAGGTGCATGGTTTAGATCCACCATTCTCTACAAGCATCTTGTCCCTGCCGTTCAGGACCCTTACCTCTTAAAGATCAAGGAACGAGTCCTACAGAAGATCCAGAAGGGAGGAATTCTTGAGAAGAGGGAGATCATGCTGGCAGAAGTCGAAGAAGAGCTGACTGACGATGAGAAACCAGGGTTCTATGAAATTGTCAAATATTGTAAAGATCATTCTTATCCTGAAGGAGCCACCACAGAAGATAAGAAAGCCATAAGAAGGGTGGCTCAGAAATACACATTGGTTGGAGGTCTACTCTATAGGAGGAGTCTTACTGGCGTTCTGTTAAGGTGCCTTGACGACAATGAGGTTTGGAAATGCGCAGAAGAAGCACACTCGGGTGTGTGCGGTGGCCACGTGAATAGCCAGATGCTCGCCAAGAAGATCATTAGGCAAGGATTTTACTGGCCCACTATGGAAGATGATTGTGCCGTCTATGTCCGTAGGTGTGTCAAGTGTCAACTTCACGCCGATAAAATCCATTCACCATCTTCCTCACTTCATCCAATATCCTCCCCATGGCCTTTCTCCATGTGGGCATTCGGCATCATCGATCCCCTAGGTGATCCCAATTCCCTCACCAAACAAAAATCATTCATCCTTACTGCGACGGAATACTTCACCAAATGGGCCGAAGCCGAAGCTTACGCGGAAATCAAGGCGTCAACAGTCTGCAAGTTCATCATGAAGAAAATCCTCGCCAAGTTCGGCGTCCCAAGCACAATCGTCACCGACAATGGGTCACAGTTCATTTCTCAGGACCTTCAGGACCTCTGCAAAAGGTACGCAATTGCACTGCATCATTCATCACCTTATTACCCACAAGGTAATGGCCAAGCAGAGGCCACCAATAAAACATTGATCAAAATCATCAAGAAAACATGCGAGTCCAGTAAGTTTTCAGACTGGCCAGAAAAGCTTATCGAAGCTCTATGGGCCTATCGCACTTCAATCCGTACCCCCACCGGGCAGACTCCGTTTGCCCTTGCTTACGGTATGGAAGTGGTAGTCCCGTATGAGACTCTGATCCCTTCTCTCAGGGTACAATTGGACGAGAAATTTCCCCTTGACGATCGTCGTAATTCACTCCTCGCCCAGTTGGAACTCTTGGATGAGAAGCGGCTGGCCGCTGCCGAGCATGCGCGTATGTATCAAAATAGACTCGCTCGCTTTCACCTAAAGAAAGTCGTTGAGAGAAAATTCAAAATCGGTGAGATGGTCGTAAAATAAATTTTTGTCAAACCTGGAGGGCCGCGTTCTAAGCTCCAACCCAATTGGGAAGGACCATTTGTAATTCAAGCCGTGTACCCTGGCAACGCCTACAAGCTAGTCAACGCCGAAGGGACCGAGTTATCCCACCCTTGGAATGGGCTTTATCTTAAAAAGTACTACCCTTAGCTTAGTGTCAAAAAAACAAAACAAAAAAATGACGAAAAGAAAGAAAACATCAAAAACAAAAAATATTGAAAATCACTAAAAATATGGAAAATTCAAAATGCCGATGCCTGGTGGTCACCATGTAGTTAAGTCCCTGCATCCAACCTTCATGTTAGGATAGGGCCCATTAAGGCTTGGTAGGCACCGGGTCTTGGTTTGCCAAAACCGTGGAGATCCCTGTCCGGCCACGACGGCCTATGCTCGCTCGAAGGAAGCCAACATGTACTCACTTATGTATTTTATCCAAAAAAAGTTGGTAGCATCACCTACGGTGGGGCCTCATCCGGAAGATCTCCAGAAGCTGTAATCTTTATTATTTTCTCTTCGACCAAATGAGACAGTCGGCGCCCTTAAAACGCTGAGCATGAGAAACCAAAACTCAAACCCCCAAGGGCAAGAGTAGGATCCATTTCCTCGAGCATCGATCAGAGCACGAGAAGAGGGTAGTGTCCCCGCAGGCATACGAAAGGGAGCTCACAAACGCCAAACGACTATATCTTCCTCGCAAAAAGAAACACAAAATCAAAATCAAGAGAAAAGCCTGGTCATGACCGTGCCTGATGCGATAAATGAAACCCCTCAAAGCAAAAGTCTGAATCCACAAAAGGGGCCATGGAATGTAAATGCTCGGGATTTGGTCCGAAGTTGTCCGAAAGGAAAGAGTTAAATGGGCCCTTATTGGCTCGCCGAGTTAACGGTTTTGCCGATCCTCTCAGGAGGTTTATCCCCTATGCTCTTCCTTATTCCTTTAAAGGAGAAAGCTCGACGGAATGTCTGAAGGGCGAAACCCGCCAAGGTTTGTGACCTTATTTTAATACAAACATATGGTTGCCTACTTTGAAAAGCAGAAGCTATCGCTGCGAAGGAGTCTCTATGTTTTTGGCTAGTCAAGAACCCTGTTTACCGTCTGGGTGTCTTATTGTTTAACCTTGGGCTTAGGCCAATGCAAGCGCGTCACCTCTGGGTGCGACGGCGTTTGATTCTGGGTCAGCGTCGCGCGGTTGGTCGTTAGGGTTCCAGGGTGTTCTATCATATACCATCTAGAGTTGTGAGAAAACAGACCCGGGTCGGGTAAATCATTTACCTCGAACACCTTTTGGGCGAATCCCTATGGTCGGAAGTAACTAGGAGCCTAAGCATGGCATGGCGGTATTGTCATCAGGGTAAGTCTTAGCCGGCGGGATTATCATTCGAGGGGTCTAGAGGCCCAAATCAACCTAGATGTGCACTTAGGATACCTGGGAGGTTAGTAAGAAACCCCTGTTCTCATGAAGGTAAGGTGCCATATGGGTGCTCATCAGGCGTTAGCGACAAAAAAAATGATAAAAAAAAGAGAAAACGTAGATATTTGGAAAACAAAAAAAATTTAGAATGATAACAAAGACAACAAAAAAATGCAAGAAAAATAAAAAAAAAAATCATTTCGCATGATTGCATTTGTATACAGCATTTCACTTTTAAATTCTGCTTGCATTAGTGCGCTTGTCTGTCACATTCATCATTATCGCATCTTTCCCTTGTCTTCATTAATAAAGGCTTGGCCCCTTGACCCATTATCAAGGATAGTTGAAGTGAACACCTGCTTATTGAGCAAGGGGCCAAGTCAGAACAGAGATACTGACCTGTTTGTTTCAATGATGCGTGCAGGGATTCAAGATAGCAAGAGTGAGATGAAAATCAAACAAAATCATACCTTCTATTCCATTCTTAAATAAGGAATTGTACATTAAGTTCCACCTTCTCTCTCTAGATTACTTATCCCGCCACTCTCCGGGCAAAACGCCCTCAAGGGTGCTACCCAACTATGAAAAGCGGTGCTTCTACCGCTCTGTACACCTCTTCCCATTCCCACACCCCGGCGCTGATCCGTGGGAGCAGCAAAGGAGCT
Source organism: Amorphophallus konjac (assembly GCA_022559845.1). Lineage (NCBI taxonomy): Eukaryota > Viridiplantae > Streptophyta > Magnoliopsida > Alismatales > Araceae > Amorphophallus > Amorphophallus konjac. Next base: position 336,987,668 of record CM040125.1, on the reverse strand, counting down.
ACTAACACGAAAGCCATGCTCTCGTGCTCTTCGGTAGCGCTCCTCACCATCTCTCAGCCATTGTTCAGCGAGGCCAAGGCTGGTTCGGAGTTCGAACAACTGGGCCTCCATGACCCTTCGCTCCTCCCTTTCAGCCAATATGTCGGCTCTCTCTCTTTCTCTGTCCCTCTCTTTCTCTGCCCGTTCTCTCTCACGGTCTTCCCTCTCCAATTGAAGGGTGATTCTCAGCTCCATGGCATCCCTGGAAGAATCGTCATCAGGACGACGTCGCAATTCCTCCTCCAGCTCTGCTATCCTAGCCTCTCTCTGTGCAGCATGGGCAAGTACCTCTCGCGTCTCCTTTTCCTGCCAGATATACTATCTCAGATATGTGGCAAGGCATAAACAAGGAGAACTCAACACTGAAACTCTTACATGTATAGAGAGCATTCCTTCTGCCTCCGCGGCACGCTGCGTAGTCTGAGCAAGTTACTCATGAAGCAAATCAAGTTCTGAGGTGGGGATCCATAAGCTGGAAGAGACGCCGCGTCCTCCCATCGCTGACGAAGCCGCGTCGATCTGAGCACACTATAAACCACATGGGATGAAAATTAGCGATCGAACGCCATCAATCTAGAGTCTTAATTAGGAGTGCGCATTGTCCATACACCTACCGAAGCACTAAAGGCTCCACGGGTGTCGCCCAATTGTTGCTCCGTTTCTGCCAGGCGTGATCGCAAGTCCGCTATCATGGTATCACGGACATCCTGCAGCCATAGGAGTCAGCATCTACAGAGAGGAGAGGAGGAAAGGAGAAAAGAGAAAAAAGGAGACCCACCTCCACAAGTCCCCGGGGTTGGAGCCGCTCTGCGTACATTGCCTTATACAGACGCAGATATTCTTCACTATCCTGCGCATGTGATTCCACGATTGTGCCACCTCGTTGCCAGTCTTCATACTGTTCCGGGAACCGCACACGCCAATCAATGCAAGTTACCGATCCCCGTGTCTTTCTTCCAACGCGAGGTGGCGCAGTCGTATCCACCCATTCCTAGGCCAGCCCTAGGGTCCTCATAACCAATCGTAGCCGAAGCGGCTCGATTTCATTTAGGCAGTGTATCCACAATTCCCGTCCGAACCGGGCGTGACTTGTTAAAACCCATGGTTGATCGGCATCGACCATGCCTGAGTAGGGTCTCCAGTTTACCTAGGTGAGGTTGTACATGTTGGGTTCTGTGCGCCCCCTTGTTGTCTCTGACAATGGTTTTGATGATTCTAATATATTGTGTGTTTTTTACTTCAATGGCGTCTGCACAATAAACAAGCTAACACTGTAATATCTTGTTTTGCAGGTGGTTCAAACACAATGGTCCTTCATGCACACATCCTTAATGTAGATGTTCACATTGGTGACTTCATGGAAACATTATGTTGGTGTTCTTAATGAACTGACAAATGCATGATATCTTGTTGCCCATGGTTTTACATGCTCTGAATTGTATTTATAATTCATGCTTATTCATGTTTATGAACTGATTATGCCTCACATGAATGTTTGTTTTGAGTTGCTCTGAAATGCTTCATTTATTTCCAAAGTCTATACACTCTGTTGCATATTGAACGTAAAGTCTATACATCGTCCAGAGTCTTGTTGCATTGTGTGCCAAAGTCTATACATAGCCAGCACACACGTTCAAAGTCTTTACATTTGAAGTCTGTACAGCCTCTGCATTGCACTAAGTCTATACATTGTCTTTGGGCATCCAAGTCTATACATTGGCCTTCTATCTTCCAAGTCCATACATTGGCCTTCAATCTTCCAAGTCCATACATTGGCCTTCAATCTTTCAAGTCCATACATTGGCCTTCAAGCTTCCAAGTCCATACATTGGCCTTCAATCTTCCAAGTCTATACATTGGCCTTCAATCTTCTAAGTCTGTACATTGGCCTTCAAGCCAAGTCTGTACATTGGCTAAGTGTCTTGTGCCTTCAAGCTTTCGAAGTATGTACATTGGCCTTCAAGCTTCCAACTCTGTACATTGGCCTTCAAGCCAAGTCTGTACATTGGCCAAGTGTCCAAGTCTATACATTGGCCTTCAATCTTCTAAGTCTGTACATTGGCCTTCAAGCCAAGTCTGTACATTGGCCAAGTGTCTTGTGCCTTCAAGCTTTTGAAGTATGTACATTGGCCTTCAAGCTTCCAACTCTGTACATTGGCCTTCAAGCCAAGTCTGTACATTGGCCAAGTGTCTTGTGCCTTCAAGCTTTCCAAGTCCATACAGTCATTCGGTTGTTTCATGCATGCAAAGTATATACATTCAGTCTCATACATGCAAAGCCTATACATTCAGTTTCATGCATACACAAAGTCTGAACATTCTTCTTAGCAAGTCTCTACAGTCATGAGTATATTTCATGTGCAGTTGAATGTGTAAAGTTATGGAGTTTCATGTGGAAGAATCAAGTTAAGGAGAACTCAATTTTTGATACATAAACTAACTTGGTGTTTGTGTTTCTACAGGTTCACGGATGGTTTTTAAACCCTCTCATGTCAAGTGAATGATGGTAATATCTAACCATTTCTTATGCTTGATTTGAATGAGAGCTTTGAGAAGTTTTGGTTTTAACTTGTCTTCACATGGCTTTTTGTGTGGGTTGTTTTCAAGAACTTCTTTCATAAGATGTTATTGCCTTGAATGGGTTTCTTGCATCACTAAGATGAGATGTTTGAGTTTTCCAAATGTGCTTATATGATTTTCATGAAACTTGTTGAAATTTGGTTTGAATGGTCCATATACTTTGTTAAATGTATGATAATCATATCATGATTTTTGGATGTGTTTTTGATGTTTAAACTTGGCTAAATCTGATGTTTTGTAAACCCTCTCTGCAGGGGTCGACCCATGGGGTCGACCCATTGAGTGTCTGGATGGACAGAAAGCATTTTCTAGCATGCAGGTGCATGGGTCGACCCCATGGGTCGACCCATGGGGTCGACCCCTGGGTTCTGGGTTGTGATTTTGTGTCTGGCCGTCCTCTGGTTGTCCAGGGGTCGACCTATGGGGTCGACCCATTCCGGCACGGGTTTTGCGAACCCATTTGGAACTCACTCTAAACCCTATCAAACTTTACCAAAACACCCCCCATTAGTTACTAATCATGTTTAGGTGTTTCTAACACACTTTGGGAGGGTTATATGTGTCTTTTCCCCACCCCTCTATATATATTGTTGTGAACTCCGAATTTCACAAGAGAGAACCCTAATGTGCTATCTTTCTCTTATCTTGTAGGTGAAGAAAGGGGGAAAAGGAAGGACGGGCTATTGCAAGGAGGATTTCATCTCCAACAAGGCATTTCTGGAGATTGTGGAAGAAGAGAAAGAAGAGCGGATCGACGAGAGGATCAAGAGGAAGCTTGAATCACCGTCATCCGACCTCCCTCCAAACCGAAAATCAAAGAAGATCATTTTCAGCCCTTGCTACAAATGGGGATTCATTTCTTCACTCTTTTCCCATCTATTCCAGTCATTTACTCTTGGTTTATGAGCATGTATTGAACATATCCTTTATTTCTGAACTTTAACTCTGTGTGTGGTGAACCGTCTGCGTACGGTTGTGATCATATATTGCCGCAAGTGTTGCGGTGTGTGTGTGTGGACTGATCCCGCTGTTGGATCGTTGTGGTGATGTAGTCTCCGTGTGTGTTGGAGTATATTCTCCGTGTGCTTCGTTGTGAAGCAAGTGAAGCCTCACCGGTTCGGTGAGGGGTGGACGTAGGGAGCCCGTCGTGGTCCCAAACCACCTTAAAATCCCCGTGTCCTGTGGTTGCTTGCTTGTACTTTTTCATATTCCAACACATTCGAGTGTGCTCAGAGAGATTGAGTGAACTAGATTTATTTCTGTTCAACTCGTTTAGCTCATTTACATCAATCTCATTAAATCTGCAAGTTAAGTTTTAAAATATGTAATTTCGTGTGGGGGACAATTCAACCCCCCCTTCTTGTCCGTGTATATTGCTATCTGGGCCAACAATTGGTATCAGAGCCTAGTCTCTGATTTTTTATTAACGGACCTCACGGTCTAGGAGAAAAGATCGTTTCATTAATGGCTAGTGTAAATGTGCCTCCTGTCTTTGATGGTTTTGATTTCACATCATGGCTTGGAAAATTGTGTGTTTGCATTTCTAGTACTAATCCAAGACTTTTGAACTTAATGACTAATGGTCCTCATGTTTTACCAAAAGACAAATCAAAGTGGACCGATGAGCACAAGAAAAAGGATTCTGATAATCATTTTGTTTTGAATACTCTTAAGGCTACAGTGAACACTGATGTTTATCCTTTCGTCTTATCTTGTAGGTCAGCCAAAGATATCTTGGATGGGATAATCAAGGCCCAAAAAGGAAGCTACAACAACGATGAGTGCCTCGTGGCAAACAAAGAAAATGAATGTCAAAGCGAGGAAAACTCCAAGGTAAATTCTAATTCTGATGAAGAGGATGAGCTTAGCTATGATGAGTTAATGGATGCTTACGATGAGTTGGTTGATAAAAATAAAGCCTTAAAATCTGAGAACAGAAAAATGAAAAAGAAAATAGAAAACTCGTGCGTTGATAATTATGCATGTGAAAAATGCATTTAGCATGAAAAATCAATTGAATCTCACATGCTTGTTGAAGAAGAACTCAAAGGATCGATTGCAAATCTGAAATCTGAAAACAAATCTTTACAGGATAAAATTTCAGAATTTCAACTCATTGAAGAAGACAATGAAAAGCTGAAAATGTTAAATTCCGCTATATCTGAAAAACTGCTTCTTTTGGAAAAAGGAAAAGCTACCTTGAATGCTGACAACTCTGAAAAGTTGAAAGAACTGAGAAAGGAAATAGAAAGCTTCAAAAATTTGAATGACAAATTTGGAAACAATGAAACCATTGGTAGAATGGTTGGTGAAAATGCAAATTTTCAAATGAATGAACTTGAACATATCTCTATGAGTGAAAACTCATTTGAAAAATTTCAAAATGAAAAACTTGCTGAAGAGATTCAGAGATTGAAAGATCAAAACTGTCTTCTGGTTGACAAAATCCACATATTTGAAAAAGGAAAATATGTTGCTGTTGATAATCTTGAAAACTCTCAAGTTTTAGAACAAGAAATTGCAAGTTTCAAAACTATCAATTCTCTGTTGAATGATAAGCTTGTATTGTGTGAAGATGAGGTGGCTAAGTCTGAACTGCATATTTTGTCTTTGGAGAATGAGATTAAAAGGTTGAATGAGTCATTCTATACTTGTGATAAAGAAAATCAGAAATCGAAAAATGTTGTTGTTCATTCTTGTATGCATGAAAAACATCCATCTGTTAAATATGCTCACGCATCAAGAAAACAAAGAAATGTTTCATGCTACTATTGTGGACAATATGGTAATGACATGTATGACTGCCTTCTAATGAAATCTGATGATGAAAAAGTATTGCAGTCACAAATGAAAACTATTAATGAGTCTAAAGATCATGTTAAACCCACTAGGAAAACATTCAACTCTGATTGCTATTATTGTGGAATACATGGTCATGTCGTTGAAAATTGTTTCATGAAGAGAAATGATGATGAGTGGTCTTTCAAGAAAAACATCTCTTGTCATTACTGTGGTAGCTTTGGACATAAGATGAACAATTGCTCAGTAATGGAAGATGATGAAAAGCTGTCCATGAGAAGAAAATCCTTTCATTGTTATTACTGTGGCCTGAATGGACACTCAATGGATAATTGTTCCATGATGAGGGCCGACGATGAGTGGTATGAGAGGAGAAATGAAAAGTAAACATTTGGTTATGTTAAAACTAACCCCTCGGGACCCAAGATGGCTTGGGTACCGAACTCTTCAAAATGAAAATCTGTTTTGCAGTAGCGCCTTGAGGTCAAGAAACATCAACAAATAAAGGACTCTCAAGGTGAGAAACAAATTGGTTTAATTTTGAGAACACCTTCTACTTAGGTTTACTTTGACAAATCTAAAAATGAATCTTTGCAATGGCTCAAAAAATCTGTTTCTAAGCTACCTCTCTAATCTTGCTCATTGCTCTTTTTTTTGAGCTAGCCTGTTTGTGGAATGGACTGCAAGTTTGCATCATTTTCTTGCTGGATGTCTTTGACTGAATATAGAAATATGTGTGAGGGGGAGTATTTGGATGAATGAAAAAGTGAATTGTGTATCTTGCACATACTTGCAACATAGATATCCAAAGAATTGCATACATTTTTGTTTGCATAAACTTGAACAATGCACTCTCTTGTGCACTTGAAGAAAAACATGGGCATATTGTGATTCTCTTGTTTGCTAGAGTGGACTCCCTTCTTTTGCTGTTTTTGGCAACTATGGAAGTGCTGAAACTTTGTGATTCTGTTAATTAGTTGTCTTGAACACTGTTCATATCACATTTTATGAATTCCTTTAGCCTTCAACTGTTTAATATTGCACATAAAAATCTTCACACCTTTACTTGTAGTTTTTGCAAATAAAAATCCATCTTTGAATGCTCTGGTTTTTGCATAATGTCTTTCATACTCTGAGTCACATCCTGTGAATACTGCTTTACTTTTTCATATACAGCTTACACGTTTACTTGCATGATACAAACTGCACATATCATACACACATTTGCATATTTGTGAATAAGAATGATTTTTAATCATCTTTTCTAGTTACATGCATACACTTGCATATCATTGCACATATGCTTCCATATATTCTCCATGTTTGTGTGCTTAAATGTCATGATTATTTGGTATATAAAATGGTGTCAGTGGAAGGTTGAATTATGTTCAACAGAAAGCTTTCACTACGCGTGAGGTGGTCTTCGGACCTACATTCACCGCCAAGTACCGATAATCAATCTGCCTGAAGTCATTTGAAAATCTCTAGTTGAATGCATGTATATATGTTATACAGCCACTTTTTGACTTCTTCTTCTATGACTCATCCTTTGCTAAATGAAATTGCATTGATTTAGACATGTTTGTTATATGGCAAATATTAAGGGGGAGATTTTTGTTATAACCGTGAATATATTTAGGGGGAGACATTACTATGATAAGACTAATTCATCTTTTATATTCAATATAACCACCCACACAATATGCACCTTTTTGAGATAATGATTCAATGTAATAAGGATTTCTATTTTCTATCCTACACTCTTAAGGACTTTTTATTCTCTACATGAAATTCACATGTCTCGTGAGGAAAAAGCTGTTCACCCCTTCAAAAAAGGTTGTATAAGTGGAAGTGGATCCGAGTAGCCGGGAATCTCCCCTGAAATAAAGGAGGAAACTCGCGTCGAAAGGAGAAACTAATCCACACTAAAATAAGTGTGATTTGCCACCGAGTAGTCGGGAAGTGTCCCTGAGACAAAGGATACAACTCGCGTCGAAAAGTGTCTCATCCACATCATAAAAAGTGACGAAACTGAGTAACCGGGAATTACCCCTGAAACAAAGGGCATGACTCTTGTCAAAAGGTTAGCCATACCATTTATAGTTCTTTAAAGAAAAAATTGGGGTCATACGTAGCTACCAATAGTCGAGCATTGTGTTGAAAGTGTATGGATGATAAGTACTTTGTAGTGTTCTTTAAAAAATCTGATTTTCCATATTGACTTGAACTTCATTGCTCAATCTTCACATTTGCACCTTGGGTTTGATTGTTTCAATGTTCCTTATGAATCTTTTGCTAATCATGGTTTATGCAGTACTTATTTATGTAAGCACGACCTTGTTAGTATTGTACATGAACATCATGTTCTATAATCGATTGCATAATCCTTACACCCGTCCCGAAGGGACTTGCATGAGTCTTTATCTTATTATGTATGCTTGAATGCTTGACTGCTTGATTCAGTTTGTTCATATCACACTTCATCTTGATGCATCTTTAGCTTATACTTGCAAATAACAGGTTAAATAACCCATTGTCCGCTGGTTTTTTGCTCTTGATAATTGGGGAGAATAATGTGCCTTCAGGAAAACTTGTGCATAGTTTGGTCATCTTGCATATAATTTTGAACAAAATTCAAAAATTTAGCATTTGCACATCAATTGTCATTTCTTGCTTGGTCTTCATGGTTCACACACCTTCCTTTACTGGTCGATCATTCTGGGTTCGTGCGCCATTGATATTTCATTCTCTTTCATTCATGCCGAAATCTCACATTTGTCATCTTAACCCCCATTTTTTTGATAATGCCAAAGGGGGAGAGATATTTGAATTTGAATTTAAATAGTCACAATATATTGTCATCATCAAAAAGGGGGAGATTGTTGGGTTCTGTGCGCCCCCTTGTTGTCTCTGACAATGGTTTTGATGATTCTAATATATTGTGTGTTTTTTGCTTCAATGGCGTCTGCACAATAAACAAGCTAACACTGTAATATCTTGTTTTGCAGGTGGTTCAAACACAATGGTCCTTCATGCACACATCCTTAATGTAGATGTTCACATTAGTGACTTCATGGAAACATTATGTTGGTGTTCTTAATGAACTGACAAATGCGTGATATCTTGTTGCCCATGGTTTTACATGCTCTGAACTGCATTTATAATTCATGGTTATTCATGTTTATGAACTGATTATGCCTCACATGAATGTTTGTTTTGAGTTGCTCTGAAATGCTTCATTTATTTCCAAAGTCTATACACTCTATTACATATTGAACGTAAAGTCTATACATCGTCCAGAGTCTTGTTGCATTGTGTGCCAAAGTCTATACATTGCCAGCACATACATTCAAAGTCTTTACATTTGAAGTCTGTACAGCCTCTGCATTGCACTAAGTCTATACATTGTCTTTGGGCATCCAAGTCTATACATTGGCCTTCTATCTTCCAAGTCCATACATTGGCCTTCAATCTTCCAAGTCTATACATTGGCCTTCAATCTTCCAAGTCTATACATTGGCCTTCAATCTTCCAAGTCTGTACATTGGCCTTCAAGCCAAGTCTGTACATTGGCCAAGTGTCTTGTGCCTTCAAGCTTTCGAAGTATGTACATTGGCCTTCAAGCTTCCAACTCTGTACATTGGCCTTCAAGCCAAGTCTGTACATTGGCCAAGTGTCTTGTGCCTTCAAGCTTTCCAAGTCCATACAGTCATTCGGTTGTTTCATGCATGCAAAGTATATACATTCAGTCTCATGCATGCAAAGCCTATACATTCAGTTTCATGCATACACAAAGTCTGAACATTCTTCTTAGCAAGTCTCTACAGTCATGAGTATATTTCATGTGCATTTGAATGTGTAAAGTTATGGAGTTTCATGTGGAAGAATCAAGTTAAGGAGAACTCAATTTTTGATACATAAACTAACTTGATGTTTGTGTTTCTACAGGTTCACGGATGGTTTTTAAACCCTCTCATGTCAAGTAAACGATGGTAATATCTAACCATTTCTTATGCTTGATTTGAATGAGAGCTTTGAGAAGTTTTGGTTTTAACTTGTCTTCACATGGCTTTTTGTGTGGGTTGTTTTCAAGAACATCTTCCATAAAATCTTATTGCCTTGAATGGGTTTCTTGCATCACTAAGATGAGATATTTGAGTTTTCCAAATGTGCTTATATGATTCTCATGAAACTTGTTGAAATTTGGTTTGAATGGTCCATATACTTTCTTAAATGTATGATAATCATATCATGATTTTTGGATGTGTTTTTGATGCTTAAACTTGTCTAAATCTGATGTTTTGGAAACCCTCTCTGTAGGGGTCGACCCATGGGGTCGACCCATTGAGTGTCTGGATGGACAGAAAGCATTTTCTAGCATGCAAGTGCATGGGTCGACCCCATGGGTCGACCCACTGCCATGGGTCGACCCCTGGGTTCTGGGTTGTGATTTTGTGTCTGGCCGTCCTCTGGTTGTCCAGGGGTCGACCCATGGGGTCGACCCATTCCGGCACGGGTTTTGCGAACCCATTTGGAACTCACTCTAAACCCTATCAAACTTTACCAAAACACCCTCCATTAGTTACTAATCATGTTTAGGTGTTTCTAACACACTTTGGGAGGGTTATATGTGTCTTTTCCCCACCCCTCTATATATATTGTTGTGAACTCCGAATTTCACAAGAGAGAACCCTAATGTGCTATCTTTCTCTTATCTTGTAGGTGAAGAAAGGGGGAAAAGGAAGGACGGGCTATTGCAAGGAGGATTTCATCTCCAACAAGGCATTTCTGGAGATTGTGGAAGATGAGAAAGAAGATCGGATCGACGAGAGGATCAAGAGGAAGCTTGAATCGCTGTCATCCGACCTCCCTCCGAACCGGAAATCAAAGAAGATCATTTTCATCCCTTGCTACAAATGGGGATTCATTTCTTCACTATTTTTCCATCTATTCCAGTCATTTACTCTTGGTTTATGAGCATGTATTGAACATATCCTTTATTTCTGAACTTTAACTCTGTGTGTGGTGAACCGTCTGCGTACGGTTGTGATCATATATTGCCGCAAGTGTTGCGGTGTGTGTGTGTGGACTGATCCCGCTGTTGGATCATTGTGGTGACGTAGTCTCCGTGTGTGTTGGAGTATATTCTCCGTGTGCTTCGTTGTGAAGCAAGTGAAGCCTCACCGGTTTGGTGAGGGGTGGACGTAGGGAGTCTGTCGTGGTCCCGAACCACCTTAAAATCCCCGTGTCCTGTGGTTGCTTGCTTGTACTTTTTCCTATTCCAACATATTCGAGTGTGCTCGGAGAGATTGAGTGAACTAGATTTATTTCTGTTCAACTCGTTTAGCTCATTTACATCAATCTCGTTAAATCTGCAAGTTAAGTTTTAAAATCTATAATTTTGTGTGGGGGATAATTCAACCCCCCCTTCTTGTCCGTGTATATTGCTATCTGGGCCAACAGTACATACCCGTTTAGCTGGTTAGAAAAATATATATATATATATATATAACAAATAATAATAATAATAAAATAAAAAAAAATCCCACCATCGCTGTAGGGAATTCCTGTAGCTCGCGCCTTAGCACCATCAGTTGGTAGGTTACAGGCGCTGCACCCATGATCGGTTGCCACCGCCTGGCTAACGGCACCATCGCTGGTCGCCAATGCCGAGCTCTCCCCATTGGGAGGTAATAATAGCTCCACAGCTACATCATCATATGCCGTCAATGCCTCAAGTGGACTATTACAAATAAACACAAAAATATATAAATAAAATAATAAAAAAATTACCTGGATAAGTGGTGTGAACCCACTCACAGTCATCTCACGATCTGCCTCTTGGGACAGGCCCGTAAATAAGTGCGCTAGCATGGCAGCTCCCCAGGCGTACTGTCCTACTCTTTCAAGGTCAGATAGCAGCCCTAGGAAACGACAATGGATGCCGTTTCCTTTCGAGCTCAGTATCAATCTCCCCAGAAAAAAGAGGAGAAATCTCATCAAATCCATATTAGATCTCTCCCAATTGCCAAAATCTGTGCAATACACAGCACGACATCCCCTTTCCATCCTCTCCATAAATTCTTCCGAGGACTCGTCGTCTCGTCGACGAGTATCAGTGAGCCCTAATGCCCCCATGATAGACGCCCTAGCTACTGATCTGTGCTTCCGACTGTCTAAGTCCAACCCCAGTAGCTTCTGGGTGCCATCTCGGTAATCCGCATAGGTGACGCCGGTCACTACCTCACCATCCATTTTGAGGCTCGTGATTCGGACCACATCTTCTAGACTGGGCACCATGTGTCCCCATGGCATCAGGAATGCCCGACGTACTGGGTCCCATCTTTCACACAAGGCTTGGATAAGGGCCAGGTCGAGTTGGATCGGCTCGATCCGAAGAAAGGCACCAAATCCCATCACGTCTAGCCTGGCCTTCTGAAAATCTGGGAGACCCCTGTATGCGGCCACTGCTAATTCCCATGAAATGTGCGATTTCATCACGCTCTGCGCATGCACGAGGAATGGAGAAGGTTTTGTCAAAGGAAAGGAAGAAGGAAAGAAAGAAAGAAAGGAAGAATTGGAAAAGGGGGTGGGGGTGGGGCAGGAAAGCTCAGCTTACGAGTTGCGACCGGGCCCGCTCGCTGAACTGCCCTTCGAGGTGCGAGAGTTTCCTGGAATTGCTACCGTTGGATCTGCTTCTCTTCGAGGAGTGGGAAGATTCGCCCTCCATACGGAATTCTGAGTTCCTCCTAGTACCCTTCAAGTTGGCCCTCGATGCCCCTGGAAGAACAAAAGAGGAAGGTATATATAGAAATGGGAGTAGTGTGGGCCAAGATTGCCTCCAACGATAGCCCTCACAATAGGGCGCCTCCCCTGCGGTCCCATGAGTCACTTCACCACCCGCACAAGGTGATGGATCGGATGGTGTAATATGATGACCTGCTCCCTGTGGAGCCCTGTCATAACGTGGAGGCCATCCGCAAAGTTTGAAAAATCATCCGAGAGAAGAGGCCTAAGCTGTCATCATTGACCTTGACGACAGATTCCCGTGAAAGAATAGCCGCAGCAAGATGCCATCCTCCGTCTAGGGCAGGATGTCGGCAGACACATCACATGAGAACAGTACAAAGAAGCATAGGGAAGAAGGGACGCGCAAGAAAATAAACAAACAACAGAAAATCAAATTGCTCATAAGTCTACATAAGCTGTCACAAACATCACAATCATAGAGAGGAGGCGGGTCCACTGACTCGCCAACTCTCGACATCATCTTCATGCTCATCCCTCTAGGCGTCCCTCTCCTCTCCCCCGAGGTGAGGATCCCTCGAAAGCCTCCTGGACCCCCGTGCAGCGCTCGCCTTGCCTCATGGCGCCTGCTCCACAGTAGGGGCTCGCTGCCCCTCCTCTGGCGTGGCGAGGAAGCCACCAGTAGAAAAGCGTCCGGACCGGCGAAGTAGCGCCCCTAACTCTCGCGCACTCTCTTAGCGCGTCTCCATCGCTGCTAACCTCTACGCCATAACCTGAAGGCCTAGCTGGAGCTCCCTCACTTGGGCCTCCAAGGCCTTCTTCTCGACCTGGTCTCGCTGTCGCTCGGCCCTTCTCTCCTCTCTCTCTCTCTGCTTCCCTCCTCGTCACCTGGAGAAGGACCCTTAACTCCAGAATGTCGGGAGAGGGCCTCCCCTCACCTCGACGTTGCAGCTCTGCCACAGCTGCAGCCCAAGCATCACGCTCCTCTTCAGCACGAACCGCGCGGGCCACCGCACTAGCAAGTTGCTCCTGGAGGGAGGCGATCTCTAGAAAAAGAGCCTGAGGATTGGAGGACGATCCGCTAGCCATCCCTACCACTGTTTCCTGTTGAGTACATAAAAAATGGATAGACAACGGCCGTTGGTTAAATTCTGGAATTTCATGACAAGAATGAAAATTTTGAGGCCCTATTGTCACCTCCGTCCGTCTCCCAAGCTGAGGAGCCCCCGCTCGGTCCCCCCTCCGCTGCTGCAGGAGGCCGCCACTGCCCTGCATCGGTGCGCTCCCTTGTTGTCCAGGAGAATGTACGCGCCGGTCCTCGAGCTTTGCCTTTCCGCGACTCTCCTTCCTGACACGGCTCGGCTCATCCGCACTCGCCCACTCGTCAGCCAAGCCCGGGATTCTCACCGTACCCTGCATCAAAGAAGGAGGTCCCCCGTCAGTTAACGAGAACGCGTCCCCCGTCGAGGACGCGCCCATCATGTGAGTGCCGCCCTCACCAAACCCCTTCCACTCCCACACCACTCGCTCCAGACTCAAAACAAGTCATTGAGGTGGGAATCGAAGCACTCACCCAGCCGCGTTCACCTCCTTCCGCGCCATCGGGCCCCTCGGGTCCCACGAGTGCTCTAAAAGGCCCTTCCACTTCCGTCGACGCCTCTCCATGCTCGGGCACATCCCTCCTCGGGCGAGGAGTCCCTCGCCCCTCTCCCCCTTCGCCACGATCTGGCCCACCGAACTACATCGATCGAGAGAGGAAGAAGATGAAAAGGGGCGAGCAAATCTCGACAGGAGGCGGGCTCTTTTGCGGGTAAGGCACGAAGAAAGAAAGGCCACCTGGCGCTTTAAATTTGAATTTGAAGGATAAGACGCATCCTCGCGCCAGGACGTGCCAAAAAAAAAGAAGAGAAGGATGATCTCTCTGTGCAAGGCGTAGTTCCCTACTTTTCAGGGCAAGGTCTCGTGAAGCGTGCCTCGAAACAACTCGGTGCAAGAGAAGAAGCGTGGAAAAGAGAAAGTGCATACGACAAAAGGAACCGTTTCATTGCACATAAGCAAAAAGTCAATTATACATCATAAAGTGAGGAAGGTGGAGTGTACAAGCAACTCTCTAACTCTCGCTAGCACCCTCCTGATCATCTCTCTCCTCCCTCCTCTGACGGGGATCCCTAGGGGGCCTCCGCAAACTCTGAGAGGCGGTGCTCTCCTCACTCTGTGGTGGCACACCAGCCTCGAAGGCTCAGCGACGCTCCTCGGCCAAAGAAACCAGAAAGCTGCCCATGGAAAAAGAACCAGACTGACGAAGTCACGCCCCGCACTCCTTCGCCCTCTAATACCACTCCTTGATCTCCCAAAGCCTCCCCCCTGCCGTGCCGAGACTCAATCGGAGCTCTATCAGCTGGGCCTCCAGAGCCCTCCTCTCGTCCCGTTCTCGCAGTCGCTCCGCCCTCCTGTCCTCCCTCTCTCTCTCTCTGTCCTCTCTCTCCCTCTCCCTCTCCTCTCTCTCCCTCTCCTCCCTCTCCCTCTCCCTCTCCCTCTCCTCTCTCTCCAGCATCGCCTCTCTCCTCGACAGCTCGAGGGCAAAATGCAAATCCCGCACGTCGCGAGGGAGCTCCTCAGCCTCCCGTCGCCGCTCCTCCTCCAGCTCCGCAATCCGGGCGTCACGCTCTGCCGCCCAGGCGTCGCGCTCCTGCTCGGCACGAACAGCATGGGCCAGGGCCTCTCGAATCTCGGCCACCTGCCAAAACCCACATGCACCATAAGAGAGCAGTGAAAGAAGAAGGGCAACTAGAAAGAAGTCGGGGTCAAGCAGGACTCACTCGAGCCGTGCGATCACGCTCGGCCTCTTCAGCCCGGGCCACCGCGTACGCCAACTGCTCCTGAAGGGCAGAAACCTCCGGAGGAGGGCCCCACGAACTGGAACCCGCTCCACCAGCCATCCCGGCTGTCGCTGCCTGGTGGACCCGCTGAAACACAAAGTAAACGATAGTCAGAGGCTAAGCATCAAAATCCAGGTCACAAAAAAATGCATTGCATAGACTCACCAGGATCTCCAACTCCTGTCGGATGGCCACCAACTGCCGCCTGGCGTCTGCAAGCTGGGCTCGCAGATCGGCAATCATGTTGTCACGAGCATCCTACACCACATGAAAGTTAGTGTCACATGCATATACGTATACAAAGGAGGACATTTCCATTTCTCATTTACCCCTGCCATGCCACCGAGGAAGAGACGCTCCCCGTACGTAGCCCGATACCGTCTCAGGTAGTCAGTGCTGTCCGGCACATGGGACACCACTGGGACCCCACCCTGCTGCCAATCCTGGTACTGTGCAGGGAAGCGCGTACGCCAGTCCACGATCTTTGCCTTCCCCTTGGTCTTCCACCCGACGCGAACTGGCTCATCTACGTCAACCCACTCCTGGGCTAATCCCAACGTCCTCATAACCAGCCTAAGTCGGAGCGGCTCGATCTCGTTCAGGCAATGGACCCACACGTCCCGCCCAAAACGAGGATGACCCGCTACAACCCAAGGCTGGCCGGCATCGGCCATGCCCAGGTAGGGCCTCCACACCACCTGCATCACCATACATGCATAATGTTAGTTGCTATTTCGCTCAATTGAGTCACATGCGTAAAAACACCAAAAAAAATCATACGCATCATGCCATAGCCTCGGGGTACTCGCTCAGCTCCCGACGAAGCGACGCCAGCTGGTAGCCATGGGGTGCCGCGACCATGACCGGCCTCCACTGTCGCGCCAGAGGCACGGCTCTCCTGTTCCCCTGTTTGGCTCTTCCCATCGGGAAGTAGTAGTAGCTCCACACCTGCATCCATCATACATCATTAGCCCGACTAATTACATATTTAGCTACGGTAAAATCCATAAATAAAATGTTTACCAGGAGAAAAGGTGCGAAGCCGCTGACTGTCGTCTCCCTCTTTGAGGTCTGGGAGAGATCGACGATCAAATGGGCAAGCAGAGCCGCTCCCCACGCATAGTCCCCCACTCTGTCCAGATCTGCCAGGATCCCGAGGAAGCGGCAGTGGATATCATCACCCTTCGTCCCCAGCAGGAGGCAGCCCAGGAAGAAGAAGAGGAACCTCCGGAGGTCTAGATCCACCAGCTCCCGCTCGCTCGGGTCCTGGGTGAAAGCTGCACGAGCGTCTCCCTCCAGTCGTGCCAGAAACTCCGCTCCAGTATCGCTAACCCGCTGGCGCGGGTCACCTAATCCGAGCGCCTCCATGATCTCCTCTCGGCCGACTACCCTACTGTCTCTGTCAGTCGCGCTCGTCTCTAGCCACAGCAGGTCCAAGGCACTCTCTCAGTAATCGGGGTAAGTGACCCCGCTGACTGCCTCTCCGTCAACTCGTAGCCCGGTGATCCGAGCCACGTCCTCCAGTGTCGGCACCATGTGCCCCCAGGGCATCAGAAACGCCCGGCTCGGCGGGTGCCACCGCTCCCTCAACGCCTGGATGAGAGGAAGGTCGAGCCGGAAGGGCTCGATCCGCAGGAAAGCTCCAAAACCCATGGCGTCCACCCGCGCCCTCGGAAAGTCCGGCAGCCCACGGTACGCTGCCACCACCAGGGACCAGCTGATCCGGCTCTTCATCACGCCCTGCACACCACAAAAAATAAATAAAAAAAGAAACACATCAGCATCATGGATAATAATAAACAACAACACTGTACATAATATTTATTTATTTTTATTATTATTTATTTATTTTAAATATATACATATATATATATATATATTTAAAGGCGTCCACCCCCCTGGACGCTTTCATTTTAATTCCTTTATTTTATTTTAGCAAAACAAAAACACTTAAGAAACTAAAATAAGAATAATATATATTATCATGAAGGCGTCCACCTCAGTGGACACCTCCTTATTTTTAATTTTATTTTATTATTTACGTAATAACTCAAAAAAAATAATAAAAATAAAAGAAAATAAAAGAAATGTTGGAGGCATCCAGACCCCTGGACGCCTCCTTCCCCCACTCACCGGCCTTCTCCACACCATCTCTCGCCCGCCTGTTTGGCCTATAAACCAACAAGTTAGAGTTCTGAGGGGCTTACCGGGTCATGCTCATCCTCTCCGGCGTCACCAGCACCCGCAGGACCCTCCACGGCCAAAGGAGGCGCCTCCTCTTCCTCTGCAATCTCCTCTTCCGCGGCAATCTCCTCTCCTACGGTAGCCTCCTCGGCATGATCCCTCGACCTCCTCGGACGACGAGCCCGTCGTTTCCGCCTCTCTCCACTCTGGCTCGGGCCTTCTTGCTCCATTGGGAACTGGAAATGGGTCGTTAGAATGAATAGTAGAAGAGAATAGGGGGTGAGACCCCCTTTATATAAAAAATCACCAGGATTTGGGGCGTCTAGGCGCCTAGACGCCCCCACTTTTTTATTTTATTAAAAATTCAAAAAAAACTTAGGGGCGTCCAAGCGCCTGGACGCCCCCACAACTAAAAAATAAAAAAAAATGAAAAAGAAAATATAGGGGCGTCCAGGCTCCTGGACGCCCCCACATCAAACAAAATAAAAAAAACAAAAAAAATAAAAAGAAAAGATAGGGGCGTCCATGCCCATGGACGCCCCCACAAAAAGAGCAAATTTTTTTAAAAAATTTTCAAAAAAGATTAGGGGCGCCCAGACCCCTGGACGCCCCCGTTTAAGCATATAAAAATGTATATATATATACATATATATATATATATATATATATATATATATATATATATATATATATATATATATATATATATATATATATATATATGACCATAATATGAATAAACCAAAACATAAAGGAGAAAACACAAAAAGCAAAAAGAAAAATAAAAATCATAAAAAAATAATAATTCAGGGAACAATGGTCCAAAATGCCAAATGCCAGATTTTATTCCATCAGAAAACAGAGCGGGCTACATCAAGGGCTTAGGCACTCTAGGCCTCAACTTCCCCAGTTCGGTTACATAAGCTCTCCACAGCTCACATTCTTCCCCCACGTGCGCTAAGGCCTTTCCGCAACACTTGTCTTCTAGGGTGCTTTAACGGCCTTCGCTTCCCTCACGTCCGCTTCCGTGCCCAACTCCCTCTTCTTCAAAGGGACAATGCTGGTCAGCAGTGGGAACGAGTGGCGTGGAATGCCGATCTAGAGGTAGCACCGATGCGCATTATAAAGGACAAACCCGGTCGCGCCGATCAGTTGGAGTTCAGCTTCGGGAGAAGACCTCATGAGGAGTTCAAGTGAGAGTAGACATGCCGGTGCGCAAGTGAAGAAGCTTTGTGTCATGGTTCGGAAGTGAGACCGCCAGTCTTCCCGTTTCTTCAGCCACGGAACACGGTCCGCCACAGTGCCACCGAAGCCTAACACATCGGCTATGTGATAAAGGGGGCTTTGTTGGAAAAGCTTTGAAGCAGTCGGCATCCCCTCACGGTGGTCGAATTTGAAGTGCAAATTGACCCAGCAACTCAGAACAAGTGCGCAACCAAAAGGAGGCCTACCCATGCTCGAGGCGGTAAGACCGCTGTAAAGGTAGGCAAGGATGGCGGGTCCCACCCTCTTTCCACTCCAGATCCCGCAGATAGCACTCAGTTGGGTTTCTTCCACTATGTTGTCGGTATGGGGGAACAAGAGAGCACCCGCCAGACAGATGGTGAACCCTTTCATAATTCCTTCCAAATGTTCATCATCTGGGGACCCTTTCAAGGCATCCATAACCCATACCGCGAGCCTTTACAAGTCAATTCCCTTTTGAGTGCGGACTTTTCTGACTGCGTCGGACGGCATGATGCTTCCAAGGACGCTCTCGGAAGTCGTCCTTGTCAACATCCGCATAGGCTTCGTCTTCCTGTCACTCTTGAATTTCTTCAGTCCAAGCAGGAGCTCGACCTCCTCGAGGAGAATGGTCGCCTCGAACGTCGGGAAGATGAAAGTGTGGGTCTGGGGATGCCAGATCTCCACTAATGTGCCCATAGCCGCCTAGTCCATGCGGATTCTCTCGTAGTGTTTGGCGTGAATAAGGATCCCCTGAGATGCCACTTCGAGAGTATAGCCCTCATGCCAATGGAGATGTTGGAAGTTAGCTCTGAAAGCCATGTCAGTTTGGAAAACTTCCTCGAGCCCGGAAAGAGTGGATATGGCCGGAAAGAAGAAGAGAAAGGAAGGAAAGTGAGAAGAGAGTTCATGCAATAAATTTGAAATAAATCAACTTACCATATGCGACTGGATCATCCCACTCAGATGACCCTCGAGGTCGGAAAGTCGCCTGATCTCACTGCTAGGCTTGCCCCTCTTCATAACGCAGGAAGACTCTCCTTCCATCCTAAAATCCCTAGACCCTCCTCTTCTCCTCCACCTGAACTTTCGAAACTCCTCTTGGTACATTTGAATAAACTAGCCTAAGGGAGGTACTTATAGGAAATGAGAGGTGCTACGGGACGGGACGTGTCACATGAGTGGTCAACTCGTCAGTGTTTTATCCTTGTACTGTGGCACGATTTTGTTCTATTTCTGCTGCTTTCTGATGTATTTAATCTATGATGGTCTGTGCAGGTTTTACCAACGGACGTTTTTTGCCCTATCTTGTATACCATCCTTCAGTGTTCGGTCCCCCGTGTCATGCATCATACTATATGATATTTACGCTATTAGACCACGTCAAGGACCTTGTGACCCGAACGAATCTGGGATTTGAGTTCCCCTTCAACAAAAATAGTGATGATTCCAGAAGAATTTGGGTTGTACGGATAGGCCGTTAACTGCTGATAGCGTGGGAATGACAGTTCCATTCAGTGAGTCGGTGCGTGGATAAATGGGCCCCAGCTCAGTATCAGCTCACTGGATCGATATCCTGGCCCATTCTTAATGAGTTGACAATATTGTCCTTGGCTATTTTCTATTCTAGTTTATTTTAAATTTTTCTTTAAACCCATCATGCATTCATATAGGACTTTGAGTCTATTACGGAAGATCATTCAAGTGATTCGATTGCGAAAGCCGTTGTGCTTCAATTCTTACAAATATGAGATATTCCATTCTGAATGAAATACTGAGTTTCCTTGAAACGGCCCTACGCTGCCTTTCCAAATGAGACCCTTGTTTGGACAGACCCTCAGATATTCCTTTGCTTTTTACCTTGTTTGACCCACCTTGGCCGCAGCACTTCCACATTGGCTGGTAACCGCTCCCCAACAGTGAAACCTGCAGGTTTATGACCCAGGTACTTCCACACCGAGAAGTTGGTCTCCTTTATTTTCGTGCCTGAGCGCACATCTCACCCTCCCTTGTTTGATTTCCGTCCAAACAATCGTCAAATTTGAAAGACCTTCTTCAAGGTCGCCTCATCGAAACTACAGGAAAGATTCCAAACAGTCATGTCAAAAGCATGTCTCATCACAGCTTGACATCAACTTATCAGTCCATTCCCACTCCATTTCACTCCACTTCGATACCATTCCATTACGTGTCACTCCCTTACAAAGCAGACGCTAAGGCGGGGCAGCTGTAGACACGCTATTCCTGATGTCCCCTGAGAAAATCTCATATTACCACGCGACGCCCCGCAGCGGCTTTCGCATTTTGAATCACTTGAGTGTTTCCTATCTTTGAGTCTTCTCTCGTCTTCTACGAGAGTAGCGTAACGCTCCTTTGGCATCCGGAAACTGGCTCGTTGTGGAACTCATGCGGCATTCGAACGGCATCAACATCAATCACATGCGTCAGAAGTTATCGGGGCCAAGAAAATGCCTAACGGACGACTGCCGACGGAATTCGGGGGTCAACATGGAGGCGTCCAGGCCCCTTGACGCCTCCATCAATACAAAATAATGACAAAAAATATATATAAGATTGAACAAATATATATATATATACATATTTTAATGGAGGCGTCCATGCCACTGGACGCCTCCATCAACCAGCTCACGGGCGACCCCCGGCCATCGACTGACCGTTGCTCAGTCTGTCGTTTGAAGAAAATCCAAGTTATGGAAGCGTCCAGGCCCATGGATGCCTCCATCAACCAGCTCACGGGCGACCCCGGGCCATCGACTGACCATTGCTCAGCCTGTCGTTTGAATAAAATCCAAGTTATGGAGGCGTCCAGGCCCCTGGACGCCTCCATCAACCAGCTCATGGGCGACCCCGAGCCATCAACTGACCATTGCTCAGTCTGTCGTTTGAAGAAAATCCAAGTTATGGAAGCGTCCAGGTCCCTGGACGCCTCCATCAACCAGCTCACGGGCGACCCCGGGCCATCGACTGACCGTTGCTCAGCCTGTGGTTTGAATAAAATCCAAGTTATGGAGGCGTCCAGGCCCCTGGACGCCTCCATCAACCAGCTCATGGGCGACCCCCGGCCATCGACTGACCGTTGCTCAGCCTGTCGTTTAAGAAAATCCAAGTTATGGAGGCGTCCAGGCCTCTGGACGCCCCCATCCTCCCGACCTCTATAAATAGAAGCCGACCCCCCCTCAGTTCGAGGTCGAAAAAAGAGCGCCGAGAGGCTGCCGGATTCTATTGCTAACCCGTGGGTGTTTTGTAGGGGAGGTCCTGCCGGATCCTCGGGTGCCAGTGCTCGCAGGAGAGAGGCCGCCTTCGCCCGCCGCGCTACCTCGTCGTCCCTACGCTGCCGAAGCTTCGCCGGATCTCGCCATCGACCATCCAATAAGCCATTCTCTCCTCTTCTTTTCTAGTTATCTTGCATTCATCATATCATATCCTCTACCCCCCCCCCTTTTATGAGGGAGTCTCTTCCCGTTTCTACGTCGGAATAATTGTCATTCATCATAAGCATTTTCCTCCTACTCGTGTCCGAGAGGGGTTTTAAAGACAACACCAACTAGGTGTGTGTCTTGCCATCATTTCGTTACTTGCATCGTTAGAATTTGAATACTGCACATTCATCTTTCTGATCCACCCGTTACTTGTTTGTCGTTGTTTTGCAAGGGTACCTGAGGAAAGCCCTCTCCGTCGGCCGGCCGAAGGGGGAGGAAGAAGCAACCCACCATTTCCCACTCTCGACGAGTCACAATCTTCGCGCTCAATACAAGGTACACACGATCATTTCATTTCTTTGAGGTAACCCCTCTGGCGATCACATCCCTTTAGCATCCTACGTATGCTCTTTCCTCATATTGGCACGTTTCAGAATCCTTCTTAATTTTTAGTCGCGTGATAGTCCGTAGTTTAGTTTGTTTTCTTCTCCTTGGGTGGATTCCTCGGCTTCCACACTCGGTAGCAAACAATCATGATAATGCATGGCTATGGCATCGAAGACTAGGTCATGCCAGTTTTGGAGTAATCTCCAAGCTGTCTACACATGACTTGGTGAATGGTTTGCCAAAATTAAAATTTGAAAGTGATAAAATCTGTGAGGCTTGCACAAAAGGCAAGCAAACACGCATATCTTTCAAAAATAAGAACATTGTTTCTACCTCCCGGCCTCTAGAATTGTTGCATCTTAATCTCTTTGGCCCTACTAGGACATCCAGCCTAGGAGGTAAATCTTTTAGATTTGTTATTATTGATGATTACTCCAGATTTACATGGGTGTTATTTTTAGCTAATAAAAGTGATGCCTTGACGGAATTTCAAGTGTTTTGCAGGAAAATCCAAAATGATAGAGGGTACCTTATCACCACCATCCAAAGTGATCACGGTGGTGAGTTTGAGAATCATGAATTCAGCAGTTTCTGTGAGGAGCAGGGATACACGTACAACTTCTCATCACCAAGGATGCCTCAACAAAATGGAGTGGTGGAGAGGAAAAATAGAACCCTGATAGACATGGCACGGACCATGTTAAGTGAAAATTCTCTACCAAAATATTTTTGGGCTGAGACAGTAAGTACAGCGTGTTACATCATCAACATGGCGATGGTAAGACCCATTTTGAAGAAAGCTCCTTATAAGCTCTACAAGAGTAAGAAACCAAATATTTCTCATCTTAAACCCTTTGGATGCCCATGTTTCATCCTGAACAATGGTAAGCCTAACTTAGGTAAGTTTGATGAGAAAAGTGACAAAGGAATTTTCTTATGTTATGCACTTAACTCTAGAGCTTATCGATTGTTTAATAAAAGGACTTTGGTTGTTGAAGAAAGTTCTCATGTGATTTTTGATGAATCTGAGTTAAGGTTAACCAACAAATCTATTCCAATCTTGGATGCAGATGAAGATCCCAAACGCTCAAATTGAAGGGATACCCAGCAAGAGGATGAAGATCCTTCAATTGAAACACTTCAAGAGTAACAAGTGCAACACCTCGACTTGCCTAGCTCTTCTACGTTCTTAAAGGATCATCTAGCTGAAAGTATCATGGGTAATCCTGAAGATGGGGTAAGAACTAGATCTTCACTAAGACAAGTAGAAGAAGAAGACTTAATGGCCTTAATCTCACAAGAAGAGCCTAAGGATGTACTGGAAGCTCTAAAAAATGAATCCTAGATTCAGGCTATGCATGAAGAGCTGCACCAGTTCGAAAGAAACGAGGTGTGGACTCTTGTGTCGCGTCCTAAGAATCAACCCATAATCGAAACCCGCTGGGTTTTCAGAAACAAATTGAATGATACGGGACTGGTTGTTAGGGACAAGGCCCAGCTTGTAGCCAAAGGGTATAGCCAGAAAATGGATATTGATTTTGACGAGTCATTTGCCCCAGATGCTAGATTAGAAGCAGTCCGGATTCTTTTATCCTATGCTTGCTCATCTAACTTCAAATTATTTCAAATGGATATTAAATCTACGTTTCTAAATGGGTATATCAAAGAGGATGCCTTTGTAGAATAACCTCTAGGTTTTGAAGACCCCAAACATCCACGACATGTGTACAAGCTCCAGAAGGCTTTTTACGGGCTGAAGCAAGCACCAAGGGCATGGTATGAAAGGCTCACATCATTTTTGATTAAAAATAGTTTCAAAAGAGGTAAGGTGACCAAACACTTTTCACGAGGAAATTAGGTGAAGACATATTAGTAGTTCAAGTGTATGTTTATGACATAATTTTTGGAGCTACTAACAATGCCTTATGTGATGAATTTGCAGAAATCATGTAAGGAGAATTTGAGATGAGCTTAATGGGTGAACTAAATTTCTTTCTTGGATTGCAGGTGAAGCAAACGTCCAAAGGCATTTTCATAAACCAAGCCAAATACACCCTGGAGCTATTAAAGAAATATGGGATGGCAGAAGCAAAACCCATATCAACTCCGATGGCCACAACTACGAAGTTGGACAAAGATGAAAATGGTAAAATAGTGGATCCCACACAATTTTGAGGTATGATCGGATTGCTACTATATCTCACAGCATGCCATCCTGACATTCAATACAGTGTATGTCTATGTGCTCATTTTCAGTCATGCCCTAAAGAATCCCATTTGTTGGCTATAAAATGGATTTTTCAGTATTTAATTGGCACAATAGACTTTGGCTTATGGTTTTCGATCGGTAGCTCATTTGAATTGATTGCATATACCGATGTTGATTATGCTGGATGCATTGTTGATCGTAAAAGTACTAGTGGGTACTGCCAGTTTCTTGGTGGATGCCTAGTTTCATAGGCCTCCAAGAAATAACATTCAGCAGCTCTCTCAACGGTCGAGGCTGAATATGTAGCCGTCAGAAGTTGTGGAGCCCAAGTACTTTGGATCAAAAATCAATTGTTTGATTTGAATGTTGAAGTGAGCTCTGTGCCAATTTTGTGTGACAATACAAGTGCTATTAATTTTTCTAAAAATCTTGTCTAACACTCCAGGACCAAACACATTGACATTCACCATCATTTTTTGAGAGATCATGTAGGCAAGGGGGATTTTG
The DNA here is from genome assembly GCA_022559845.1 of Amorphophallus konjac. Taxonomy (NCBI): domain Eukaryota; kingdom Viridiplantae; phylum Streptophyta; class Magnoliopsida; order Alismatales; family Araceae; genus Amorphophallus; species Amorphophallus konjac. The sequence continues at coordinate 336,962,673 of CM040125.1, read as the reverse complement.
AATTAAAATTTGTTGATACACACAATCAACTGGCAGACATCTTCACAAAACTCTTAAACCATGAACAATTCAATAAAATCAGGAGAGAACTTGGCATGTGCAAGGCTGAGGGCATACATACTTAGGTCTGCACTAGGATAAGTGATGCATTTACATTAAAAAAAAATCAGAAGCATGAAGGGTAGATTATTTAAAATGCATGCATCATGCATAAGTTGTGTATATTCTTCTATTTTTTTGTGCATGATATTACCCTGTATGTGTGATTGTACTTATATATATATGCCTTTTCTTGAAAAATTTCTAAGACCCAATACTCCTTGATAAATAAATGTGGACTAGTGACCTGGGGTTTCTAGGCAGTCACTGAGGGGGAGGTTCATAAAAACTCTTAGGTTGATTCATGTCAGAAGTCATCCCTCTCTGGTTCCTCCCAACCAACAAAAAAAATGATATAAAAAAGGTGTTAAAAAAAGGGAGTGAAACAGAAAATGGCTAGCAAAACAATGGAGCTCAAATCATCACGAGGGAGGCATGGTGGAAATCAGATAAAAATTTGGATCAAGGGCAAATCGACCACGTTGGTCGACCACCGTCGCCGGTCCGGTCGATTGTTTACGGTGAACCGGGCCGGCCGACTCCCGACTGAACCCTATTTTAAGTGGTTCTCTTTCCCCATTTCCTCATTCTATCACACCCATTCTCTCTCCCACATATTTCCCAAACCCTAGCATATCATACCACCACTCCAGAAGCCCTAAAACCTCACCATTCTTCCATCCGCACACGATCCGGCGGATTCGTCACAGTTTCGGGACGACATCTCCGCGATTGTCCGTGCTCTCTTGAAGCTCTTTCCTACATTCCAGAGTGTGGAGAAGGTGATTTCCAGCCCCAGGGGTGAGCTCTATCCCTTCTAGGGTTCCACAGCGGGTTTCCTAGTCTAAGATGCCGCCTAGAAGGAGTTCTCGGCGTTCTACCCAAGGGGAATCTAGCGCTCGGAGATGTGAGGCTCCAGTCCCTCCACCACGGTAGGCTCCGGCACCTCCTCGCGCACCTCGGCTGCCTCCAAGGCCCATTATCGACCCTCGTCTTGTCAATTTTAATGAGGTGAATGAAATTCTACCCGACATTTGTGTAGTTTTTGAGATTCAACCAGGTTAGACCAATTTTGTCACTAGATATCCCATATATTATCTATATATAGTGCAACAGTTTTATGGCAATTTGGTTGATAGAAATGAAGAGTTGTATACAGTGGTTCAGAGTATAGAGATTCACATAACTTCAGAATTGTTTGAACGTGCTTTAGGAGTTTCCGCCTGGGGTGCCGATATGACCTTTGGCCATGGTGAAGTTGAGGCCACTTTCATTGCCATGACGAGCTATGATTATGTGCGTGGTGTGAGTGACTTAATTCAATTAAATGCAAATTATTTTCCACCACTGCAGCGAGTTCTCCACCACATGTTTACCTCACTCATATATCCAAAAAGTTGAAGTAGAAATGAAGTGACCGAGGTTCACATATTTCTATTTTATCATGTTATGAATGGAAATCTAGTCAACATGGGTTAGCTCATGACAAATTTGATAGGACTATTCCGAACCCAATTGCGGAGATCTCTTCCTTATGCGTCACAGTTGACTGGAGTATTCATCTATGTTAGGATACATTTCGGTGCTGAAATGTTCATTCAAGTTAGATAAGATGATATCTACAATGCCCACAAGATTTTCACAGATATGGGATATTATTGGGGTCCGAATGCATGGTGAGCTTCATCGTGATGTACCAACTTATAGGGATGAATCAGCAAGTGAAGAAGAGCAGGAACAACAGCAAGATCAAGAGGAAGCACCTGCACCAGTTTAGGCAGAGGACCAGCCTCCTCCATCCTCACCTCCTCACATGGATCCAGAGGTGCCTCCCCCACCACAATTCTATCGTGGGGAGTCCTTAGCTCAGGGTGCTGGACAGCCCACTTGGGGGGACTATGAGGCTCTTGATAGGCGTCTCTCCGGCATGGAAACTCGCATTGACTCATCCCTTGGGTGACTTGATACCTTCATGGACACAATGGATGGTCGTATGAACACCTTCTCCCACACCTTGGACACACTTGCTGCCCACGTAGCCTCTCTTGCTACTGACTACGAGGATACTACACGTGCTTATCGGACTACCTCCCGTACCCTTCTTCACATTGAGCATCTTCTGCGGGACATTGAGACCAGTGTTCCACCACCTCCATCTGTTGCTGCTGATGGCTCTGATGCTGACAATGACACGGAGACTCCGGATCACCCTGCTCCATAGCGGCTCTTGTATCCCTTAGTGTTGCTTTGTTCATTTCTCTTGTATCCCACTCCCTCTTTTAATGATGCCAAAGGGGGAAGAAGTAGCTAGTCAAGTTTATCTATGTTATGCATGGTGTATGATTGCATGAGTGTTTGCCATTTTGTAGCATTTGCATTTCATTGCATTTCATTTGTGCATCATTGTATTTTGGGTTGTGTCACGAGTGTCTTGTAGATGTTTTGCATTCTCTCGAGCACCAATGTTCTTTGTACTGAACCAATGAAATGAAATGATGAAAAGAATGCACTTGGTGTTTGGCATTACATGATTGGCTCTTATCTCTCATTTCATTTCTATTTGGCAAATAAAGTGTTGAATGGTTTGCGTTAGCTGGCTTGATGTGATGATAGTAAATACATTGATTTCAAACATTGATTTCAAATTTCCAAAATTTCTTAAAGGCATGCCAATGTAATTAAATGCCCTAGAGTTTTATCATCATCAAAAAGGGGGAGATTATTGAGTATATTTAGGTGATTTTGATGATAACAAAACCCAGGACATGTGTTCTATCACGTGCCATGTATTAGTAATTAAGTACGAGCTTCATACGCAATCAAGGTCTAATTCCATCATGAATTATGCTTAAATGTTCATAGTTTTCCAAACGTGTAAAAAGAGCTCAAATGGACTTGAAATCAATAACAACATAAGTTCAATTCAAGCCTTGATCATATGGATATGATTTGCTAGGCTAACAACTCATTTTTGCAAGATTTTCACAGTCTGGTCGACCTGAGAGCATGGGCCGGTTGACCAGAATTAATAGCGTTCAAAAATCTACAGGAATTTATAGTTCGGTCGACCGCCGGCCCTATCCCGATCTACCGAAATTTCCAGCGCTCAAAAATCTCAACCCTGTGAAAGCTAGGTCGACCGCCCCATGTCGTCTAGTGGACCGCCCGCTTCGAGGCAACAATTGTTGACTTTGTGTTCTACAACGTGGGAAGCCCTTCTTGTTAGCAAGTTGCGATTGATAAACACAGATCCAGAGAGGGGGTGAATGGATCTTTCAAAGAATTCTACCCAATTTAAAATTCGCATGAGATGATAACAACAAGATCAGTGGACAATTGATCAAACATAAGATATGCAAACTCAATTAAACTCTAGGATATAGATAATCAATTAAATCACGGTCCTAGCATGCATCTAGCGGAAGCAGGCACTCAAACAAACCACTGCACAAGGATTTTTAGGTGGTTCGGTCCAAAGACCTACGTCCACCCCTCACTCCCAACCGGAGTGAGGCTTCCACTAGTAACACCAGACAGCAGACTCAGTCTGCAACAAATGCTGCCAAACAGCTTGACCAGGGGAACAACCTCCCCTCTTCCTCCCAACCAGAGGGACACCCCAAGTGACTCCCAGCCACTTGGAAACCAGAGACACACGGTCTCTCTTCCTCCAGACCCGGAGGGAACCCCTGGACTTGCTACCCACAAGCCCAGAACCGGAGGACCAAACCTCCCTTCCTCCAAACCGGAGGGGAACCTAGAGACCCAAGTCTCTCTTCCTCTGAAACCCAGAGGGAAACACAAGTGACACCAAGTCACCTGCAAACTAGAGGTCTCGGACCTCTCTTCCTCCCAACCGGAGGGAAACAACCAATGACACCCAGTCAAAGGCAACCAGAGACGCAAGTCTCTCTTCCTCTACACCGGAGGGAACCCGACCTCACACTAGAGATCGGAAGAACAGCAAGTGAATAGTTCAAAGGGAAAACAAAAACGCAGCAACAGAAAGCTGAAAAAATAAAATCAAATGTGGCTCTCGCAGGAGCTGGCTGGCCTGGATTTGATCCACGGTCCAGCAGGAACTTCTTCTTCTCCTTCTCTCTTTCTCCCAGCACGAACTCTCTTTTCTTCTTCTTCTTCTTTCTTTCTTCTTCTTCTTCTCACTGCTTCAGCCTTCTCCTTCTTCTCACTTCTTTTCTTCTTCTTCTCTATTCTCTGTATCGTGGAGGCACTCTCTGCTCTTCAGCTTTTCTCGATGGCTCTCTGCATTTCGATCACCCTCAGCCGATGGAGGAGACTCCATATATATACTAGCAGTAGGCAGCTAGGGCTTATGCTCTTTTCGATTCCCGCCCAAGCTTCAGTGGTCCATGTGTCAGCATTTCAGCCTCTAGGATCACGTGCAAGTCTTGATGGCCTCATCCATTAAACCTGTCAGATAATCAGTTGAATAACCTGTCAGTTAATCAGTCGAAGATAATATCAGCTTAAGGCAATGTTCAGACTTCATTCAGCGAGCAAGGCACACATAGACGGCTGTATAGACTTAGTTAGTTCAGGCCGCTAATAACGAGTGTATAGACTTAATTGAGTGAGCATGCAGTGTACATACTTGAAACCCTTCAGCAACCTGAGTGTATAGACTTAGTGTTAACGTGTCAGAGAAACCAGTGTACATACTTCATGTTAACGTGCCAGACAAACTAGTGTACAGACTTGCTGAGCTTTCGCTAAGTCTGTATAGACTTGATGAAAGAGTCCCTGGGAAGGCAGTGTACACACTTGATGGCGTGAAGGAAAGAGTGTATAGACTTCGTGATGCCAACAGACAATGACTGTGCAGACTTGTTAAACCATGCACTCTGTATAGACTCTTCATGCAACAATGTCTGGACTTAGTGGTTAACACTCTGATGTTGATCAAACGACCTTTGGACATCAGCCCAAGGCATCAACGCTTCCATCGTGCAGCGTCGCCTCAGCTCCTCAAGCGAGATGCTCACGCCCTTGGCAACTGGCCAATGCGTCAACGCATCCAGTGTCAGCGTCGACGTAGTGAACAAGGCAGAAAGCGAAAGACGCGCAAATTACGTCTACGCAGTTAGCCAAGTGCGTCAACGCACTAAAAGCATAGAACCAATGAAGACAGACAGGCTGTACAGACTTTGATGCTCAAAGATGGTTGTATAGACTTTGCCCTTAGAAACGAGTGTATGGACTTTGAAACAGCAAATGAATAAGTATGTACACTGAGGGAGTGTATAGACTTGGAACCCAAAGGTAGTGTACAGACTTGGTAAGTCTGAGCCAATGTATAGAGAGTCACTGATGGCTGTACAGACTTGGGCGTTGTATAGACTTGGAACGGCTTCAAGGCAACAATGTACAGACATCAAGTGAAGACCAGTGTATAGACTTCTCGTGAAAACCAGTGTACAGACTTTGAGGCGTTTGACGGATGTATACACTTAGCCTTTGAGGAATGATGTATAGAGTCTGAACGTGAAGGCAGGCTGTATAGACTTGAAGCGCTTGAAGCGATGTACAGACTTGGTGGTTCAAGCAGTGTACATACTTGTGAAGGGTTCATCGTTGTACAGACTTGGAAGTTCCACTATGGATGTATGGACTTGATGATCCACTGTGGATGTATAGACTTGAATGAGTGAAGCCGATGTACAGACTTGGTGATGAGACACCAATGTACAGACTTGCAAAAGCGAAGCCAATGTACAGACTTTGAGAGATATAAACACTGGGATGTTTTGACTTTAGCAGTGTATAGACTTGGCCAAACGTAGGAAAAGCTATGAATGTATAGACTTGGCCAACCGTAGGAAAAGCTATGAATGTATAGACTTGGCCAAACGTAGGAAAAGCCCCCAATGTGCAGACTTGATCATCGAGATTCAAAGCAACCGATGTATAGACTTGAACGCTGTACAGACTTCACGAAGTGATGCTTGAGCCAAGAGACAGTGTACAGACTCTGTGATGAAAGGCTGATAGAGCGAGCGATGTACAGAGTTGGAGAAGAAGACGCACTGTTCACGCTGTACAGACTTGACGTTGGAACAAGACTGTACAGACTTGAGATGAGACGAGACTATACAGACTTACTAAGACAATCTGATGAAGAATGCATTATGTGGACTTTGATGAAGAGCCCAATGTACAGACTTGACGTTGAAAGCTGAAGGATTGAGCGATGTATAGACTTGGAGGATGCTGTGCAATGTATAGACATCCAATGAATGAAACGCTGTACAAGTGCTCAAACAGTCCGATGTATGGACTTGTATAAACCTGATGAATGAACTGAGGGGTCGACCCATTGAACAGGCTAACATGAATAAATCCAGATAACAAACAATCCAGATAACAAACAATAGCAATCATGAAATGCATCAACAATAAATGAAATGCACCAATGCACACAGCACATAGCCTCTGCCTGTACGTTGGTTATGTAGTTCAGATAAGATGTTCAATGAGACATACATATGCAACCCAACCAGTTAAATGCAGATTCAAATAGATGATGACTTATAGTGTTTGCTATCATCAAAATCACAGGGACACAACAATCTCCCCCTTTTTGATGATGACAACACTATGAGTCATACTGACTTGATCAAAAATATTTCTCCCCCTTTGACTTCAGCAAAAAGACATGAGTTGAAGAGGAAAGAATAAGACTGTATAAAAAGAGTGAATTAAAAGCTCCCCCTTTTGACTAATCTGCCCTAAAACGAATAATCCAGAGATGTCAAATGAGACACTCAACATAGTTCAGCAGATGAGGGCAACACAATATCAGAAGCAATTAAATCAATTCTCCCCCTTTGTCAAACAACTTATGCAGTGATGTATATGCAACAAATACTCCCCCTTTGACATGGCAGAAGATATAGAGCTAATGCAGACAAACAACATAATCAGACAATCTAGCACATTGTCCCCTTATGCAAATAGTCTCTCAAACAGACCAGAGAATCTTGCCCTTATGATCTATGATGCAAGAGAAATCCACAAGGATGAACTCTGGTTATCCAAAAACTGCAAGTACACATGGTAAACTGAGAGAAGGGCTTCTAAAAAATGACAACCAGTCTAATACCACTGAATCAAAACATAGTGATAAAGAGCCATAGGATGAGCAGATTCAACAGTTAGTGAAAATTGAGATATTGAACTTTTCAGCAAGATACTAACTTCATAGAACAGAATTTTTAAGTTCTAGAGTCCTCCATTATAAAAGCTTATGAAACCTTGATTTTCTGATATGGTTTAAGAATGATGTAAACAAGTTTTTCAAAAAGAATTGTACTCGTATCTGAACCAGCTCTTAATAAAAAGGAACTACAAGCTCATATAAAATTCTAGTTTAACCAACTTCCATCTTACTTAGTTTACTTTCCATGACAGTTTTAAGAGATACATAAGAGAATGCAACAGAATTTTACATTGTTCTTTCAGAATTTGATTTACATTTGTTCATAATTTTCTTTTTAAATAACAATTTTGGTTTATCAACACCTTTTGACATGGGGAGACACCTTGATCAGAGGCCCGAATCCCCAGTTACTCAGTGTGACAACCGTATTGCTTCTCCCATTTTGGAGAACAGAGGTAGCATTGGAAGTATCTTTGGCATGAGGATACACCTTGATTAGAGGCCAGAATCCCCAGTTACTCAATACAACAATGCCATTGCTCTGCCAAATTTTCACAGTATTTTCAATCATCTCTTTAAGCAGAGTTAACCATGGTACTTCATGACACAATCCTTTGGACAGGTTTCTCAGTAACCACAGTTATTGCTCTGTCCATGATTCAGAACAAGTTAAGTGTTTAAGAAAAATCACATACACTATATATCTCAGTCAACATAGACAAGGATATCAACTTTTCAGATGTCAGAAGCTCTTACATGAATTTACATGAAGCAGACAGTTAAAGTTTATTAAGAGATTAAATCAGATATTTCCAAGTTCCTTGTGTCCAAACAGGAGTACATAAGACTTAAACCAGTTCCAGTTAACAAATGTTCTTAAGCATGTATAATGGAAGGTTCCTCATTGAAGATCTTTTAACTTTTATGAAGTAGTATTCAGGCTGAAGATTTACTTCATATCTCAGCTTAGTAATTCAAGTGAGAATATTCAACAGACAGCATGGATTCTAAAAAATTATAGCAAAGGAGCTGCTCTTGAGCATAGAAGTTCAAGGATGACTGAATAGAAGTGAAGCTCTCCTTCAACAGATTTAGGAGAGACAGACAGATGCCTATAAAGTATGAATTCATATTTTGAACAACTTCAGAAGTAGTCAAGAAAGATCTTTTGATACCACTTTCGTGATGGAATCACTGACACTATAGAATTGACAAGATGAATCAAGTAGGTGGATAGGAAGAGTTCAGATAAAAACACAACTGAACGGTTTAAGCATGCTCCCCCTATCTATATGCAGTGAGACACTACCTTCCCCCCCCCTTTTTTTTTGATTTTTCAAACATAAGTGATATGCTATGCTATGACTCCCTTTAACTAAAAACAATAAATCATCTTATATGTCATGAAGACAATGCAGATGATAAATGACTATGCAACAACAGATTTAACATGCTATGCAGTAAATCTAAAAACAGTTGTGAGATTTCAAGAGTAAGAATAATGCTCCCCCTAAATGTATGCATTCAATCTATCTTTTTGGCATTTTCAATGTAATGAAATGCAATGGAAGTAACTACATGTATGCACGGGCATGAAGCAAAATATTCACATGAAGATGCAGACATTCTCTAATATGCAAATTCAACCCTTGGTACTTGGAGGAGAACTTGGTCTAAAAGACCATCTCACACAAAGTAAGAACTTCCAGACAGATTTCCTCTGCCCTTTAGTAGCTTACCATTTGATATACCAAAGTGGTCATGTATGACAATGCAATACCAACTGTCCTATATGCATCAGATTTTCAATGATAGTGTGTCAAGTGCATGATTAGGCAATACTCATATATGCACTCAGCTCAAAGTACAAACAAGAAATCCCACAAAGCTCAATGCAAGAGTCAAACCAAACAAAAAGCATGTATGCATGAAACCATGACTTATCAGATCAACCATAAATTTCATTTGAACAGATTTGAGAAATTTACCTGAATAGGGTTTTATCAACTTGGGTGCCTTAGTTTATTTCCCCCTTTTTATTCTTCAGCTTCCAAGGCACACCTGCAAGTTAGCACACTATCTTGCATGGGCAGGTACCTAAACAGTCTTGGGTCCTGCATGGTTAATAGTGACACCTTTGGTAGGTGTTCTAAACAACCTTTTCGCATTTAGGTCATCAGATCTCATCAGATGGCAATTATTCATTGAATGACCTAATACACCACAATAATAGCAAGAGGCAGCAGATTTCAGATTTGTTTTATGCACATTCTGATTAGCATGAGTTCTATGTGCATTTGCATGAAATTTTCTGTTAACAGAATTAAGATTCTGCTTACCAACATAAGCCAGCCAACAGTCAGCAGCTCTATGGCCTGGCTTCCCACATTTAAAACATGTAAGTGTTTTCTTTTCAAACACAAATTCATTTCTATCAGAAGTATTTCTATTGACAGGGAATTTACCAGATTTATTGTTAAACTTCCTTCCCTGAGCATGCCAACAATGGGCTGCAATGTGGCCCATCTTGCCACAGTGAAAGCATGAACTAAAATTTCTTCCACCAGCCCTCAGCCAGCATTCAATGGCCCTGTGGCCTGTCTTTCCACACTCAAAGCATGTAATGAGCTTATCTTTCAAAATAAATTTGTTCTTATTAGGACCATGTTGGCTTGCAGGAGATTTACCATGATATGAATGAGATGTTTTCTTATCATTTGTAAACCAGCATTGTGCAACTGTGTGTCCTAATTTACCACAGTGAAAACATTCAATTTTCTTTTTCTGGAATGAAGGATTTCTATCATGAAGGTTCCTAGCAGTCATATCATCCTTCTCCATCAATTTACATTCATGCATCAGATGACCAAATTTATGACAATAATGGCATGCCATTTTCTTTTTAGATTCATGTGAATGTGTGTGTGAACTTTGATCAACATGCCCTAATGAACCCTTTTTATTTATTTTCTGTTTTCCAATCTTTTTTTGATTTTTGTTCTGTTCTTCAGTTTTTTGAACAATGGGCCGTTTATCTTTTGAAGTGGTGGCTACATTTGAAGCCTTTACAAAAGATGTCATCAACTTGCTCTGAAATTCTTTCTTGTTACCATTATTGTAGCCCAGCCCTTCCTTCCTAGTGTTGATTTTTACACCTAGTAGCTTGTCTAGGTTGTTCTGCCCACTTACGAATTTTGACAAAGTATTGTTCAGATCATTTATTTCAGATTGAAGGGAAGAGACCTGATGTTCATAGTTGACTATATCTTCTTCACAGACCCGAATTTGTTGATGCATCACATCATTCAAAGTTTTAAGGGTATCAATTTCTGATTTCAGTTTGAGCTCATTTTGATTTTCATCAACATATTTTCCTTTTTCAAATGTCAGCAATCTCTCTGACATGGTGGAGTTCAACTGTTTTAGTTTCTCAATTTCCTCCTTTAGACTAGTGTTCTCCAGCTCAAGTTTATCATCATCAAACAAAACATCAGTTAGGAAACTTGGATATTCTGATTTACAGTTTTCAAAGTTTTCCTGAAATTTTAAGTTCGCAACACTAACAGCCTTGAACTCTTCATTGATCAATTTGTTTTCATTCTCAAGACTGATTAGTTTTTGTTCAGATTCTTGACATTGGTTTCTGAGTTTAGTGTTTTCAGATTTAACATGATCAAGTTCTGATTGGATTCCATCTAGTTTCGACACTTGTCTTCTGAGTATATCATTTTCAGTTTTCAGAATTTCAGGATTTTCAAGATTTTCAGTTCCAGAAATAGGATCCCCTAGACTTGTTAATTTCTTTATCAGACTTTTATTCTTCTTCCTCAATTTTCATGGGAGTTTAACAGATTAGCATAGGCATCCTCCTAGTCATCTAAAGTGTAACTATCGAAAGGATTGATTACCTCTTCAGCATCTTCAAATTCATCTTGATCAGTGCTATGGTCGCTCTTATCAGCCATCAGGCAGCTGTCCTCATTCATCCTCTGAGCTAGCTTCAACTGTTCCAGAATGTCCTTTGTGGACCTGCAGTCATCAAAACAAGAGTGTAAAACCTTGTCAGTAGCTTCTTTCATTAATCTCAAAACTTTCTGATTCTCTCCATTTCTTGATCTGTCACTTTTAGTCCATTTGGACTTTTCCTTTGGCAATCTATGGGGACCTTGTGAAATTAACTTCCACAGATCCGGATCAATCAATTTCACATAATTATGAAGACTGCTAATCCATGAGTTAAAGTTAGAGCCATTGAAAACCGGTGGAGAACCCATTGAATAAATCGGCAATCAGATTAATGCAGCAAAGAGTAGAAATAGAAATGCACGAAGGGACAACAGGATCCTCTGCAGATCGTTGGATCTGATCAATCAGAGAACCGCTCTGATACCAATTGTTAGCTAGTTGCGATTATTAAACACAGATCCATAGGGGGGGTGAATGGATCTTTCAAAGAATTCTACCCAATTTAAAATTCACATGAGATGATAACAACAAGATCAGTGGACAATTGATCAAACATAAGATATGCAAACTCAATTAAACTCTAGAATATAGATAATCAATTAGATCACGGTCCTAGCATGCATCTAGCGGAAGTAGGCAATCAAACAAACCACTGCACAAGGATTTTTAGGTGGTTCGGTCCAAAGACCTACGTCCACCCCTCACTCCCAACCGGAGTGAGGCTTCCACTAGTAACACCAGCACAGCAGACTCAGTCTGCAACAAATGCTGCCAAACAGCTTGACCAGGGGAACAACCTCCCCTCTTCCTCCCAACCGGAGGGACACCCCAAGTGACTCCCAGCCACTTGGAAACCAGAGACACACGGTCTCTCTTCCTCCAGACCCGGAGGGAACCCCTGGACTTGCTACCCACAAGCCCAGAACCGGAGGACCAAACCTCCCTTCCTCCAAACCGGAGGGGAACCTAGAGACCCAAGTTTCTCTTCCTCTGAAACCCAGAGGGAAACACAAGTGACACCAAGTCACCTGCAAACTAGAGGTCTCGGACCTCTCTTCCTCCCAACCATAGGGAAACAACCAATGACACCTAGTCAAAGGCAACCAGAGACGCAAGTCTCTCTTCCTCCACACCGGAGGGAACCCGACCTCACACAAGAGGATCGGAAGAACAGCAAGTGAATAGTTCAAAGGGAAAACAAAAATGCAGCAACAGAAAGCTGAAAAGATAAAATCAAATGTGGCTCTCGCAGGAGCTAGCTGGCCTGGATTTGATCCACGGTCCAGCAGGAACTTCTTCTTCTCCTTCTCTCTTTCTCCCAGCACGAACTCTCTTTTCTTCTTCTTCTTCTTTCTTTCTTCTTCTTCTTCTCACTGCTTCAGCCTTCTCCTTCTTCTCACTTCTTTTCTTCTTCTTCTCTATTCTCTGTATCGTGGAGGCACTCTCTGCTCTTCAGCTTTTCTCGGTGGCTCTCTGCATTTCGATCACCCTTAGCCGATGGAGGAGACTCCATATATATACCAACAGCAGGCAGCTAGGGCTTATGCTCTTTTCGATTCCCGCCCAAGCTTCAGTGGTCCATGTGTCAGCATTTCAGCCTCTAGGATCACGTGCAAGTCTTGATGGCCTCCTCGATTAAACCTGTCAGATAATCAGTTGAATAACCTGTCAGTTAATCTGTCAAAGACAGTATCAGCTTAAGGCAATGTTCAGACTTCATTCAGCGAGCAAGGCACACATAGACGGCTGTATAGACTTAGTTAGTTCAGGCCGCTAACAACGAGTGTATAGACTTAATTGAGTGAGCATGCAGTGTACATACTTGAACCCCTTCAGCAACCTGAGTGTATAGACTTAGTGTTAACGTGCCAGAGAAACCAGTGTACAGACTTCATGTTAACGTGCCAGACAAACTAGTGTACAGACTTGCTGAGCTTTCGCTAAGTCTGTATAGACTTGATGAAAGAGTCCCTGGGAAGGCAGTGTACACACTTGATGGCGTGAAGGAAAGAGTGTATAGACTTCGTGCTGCCAACAGATAATGACTGTGCAGACTTGTTAAACCATGCACACTGTATAGACTCTTCATGCAATAATGTATGGACTTAGTGGTTAACACTCGAATGTATAGAGTTGAAGGGCTAACAATCGAGTGTATAGAGTTCAAAAGGACAAAGCATCCACAGATCCGACGATGTACAGACTTTGCCAATATGAGACACTGTAAAGACTTTGTCAAGAGACTGGCTGTACAGACTTCAACATAGCTACGATGTACAGGCTTTGACAAAGCAGCGTTGTACAGACTTGAAGAAGCTTCAGATGAATGAATGTAGAGACTTCCCAAAATGAACGTACAGACTTCAGAAGATGAAGACTTTGTATGGACTTGAAGACCCTGAGCCAATGTATAGACTTGCCTTAACAATGAATGTGTAGACTTTGAAACAGAAGTCAGGCAACCGGATGTACAGTGTTGGTCAAAGCAGCAATGTATAGAGTTGAAACGCTTGAAGGCCAATGTACATACTTGGATGCCCAATCGCCAATGTATGGACTTGTAAGATGTGAGGCGATGTGTAGACTTTGCGTTCAACTGGATGTATAGACTTGGAGGGTTCACTGATTGCTGTACAGACTTGGGCGTTGTATAGACTTGGAACGGCTTCAAGGCAACAATGTACAGACATCAAGTGAAGACCAGTGTATAGACTTCTCGTGAAAACCAGTGTACAGACTTTGAGGCGTTTGACGGATGTATACACTTAGCCTTTGAGGAACGATGTATAGAGTCTGAACGTGAAGGCAGGCTGTATAGACTTGAAGCGCTTGAAGCGATGTACAGACTTGGTAGTTCAAGCAGTGTACAGACTTGTGAAGGCTTCAGCGTTGTACAGACTTGGAAGTTTCACTGTGGATGTATGGACTTGATGATCCACTGTGGATGTATAGACTTGAATGAGTGAAGCTGATGTACAGACTTGGTGATGAGACACCAATGTACAGACTTGCAAAAGCGAAGCCAATGTACAGACTTTGAGAGATATGAACACTGCGATGTTTAGACTTTAGCAGTGTATAGACTTGGCCAAACGTAGGAAAAGCCCCCAATGTGCAGACTTGATCATCGAGATTCAAAGCAACCGATGTATAGACTTGAACGCTGTACAGACTTCACGAAGTGATGCTTGAGCCAAGAGACAGTGTACAGACTCTGTGATGAAAGGCTGATAGAGCGAGCGATGTATAGAGTTGGAGAAGAAGGCGTACTGTTCACGCTGTACAGCCTTGACGTTGGAACGAGACTGTACAGACTTGAGATGAGACGAGACTATACAGTCTTGCTAAGACAATCGGATGAAGAATGCATTGTGTGGACTTTGATGAAGAGCCGAATGTACAGACTTGACGTTGAAAGCTGAAGGATTGAGCGATGTATAGACTTGGAGGATGCTGTGCAATGTATAGACATCCAATGAATGAAACGCTGTACAAGTGCTCAAACAGTCCGATGTATGGACTTGTATAAACCTGATGAATGAACTGAGGGGTCGACCCATTGAACAGGCTAACATGAATAAATCTAGATAAAAAATAATCCAGATAACAAACAATAGCAATCATGAAATGCATCAATAATAAATGAAATGCACCAATGCATACAGCACATAGCCTCTGCCTGTACGTTGGTTATGTAGTTCAGATAAGATGTTCAATGAGACATACATATGCAACCCAACCAGTTAAATGCAGATTCAAATAGATGATGACTTATAGTGTTTGCTATCATCAAAATCACAGGGACACAACACTTCTCCTTGATTTGTTTAATCCCAAAGCCACCTGACATGCCATGATTTGTGGATCTGGTTCCTGACTTGTCTATTGACCATCCAAGATCTATAAAAACCTCTCATTGGGGTCAAAAACCCTAATGACTCAAGGAGATCTAAGAGAGGCCATCTAAGGGAGAAAGTGAGCTGTTGCAAGAACCAGAAGAGCTGCGTGAACAGTACTCCGTCCAGCCATTCTTCATCCATCTCCAAGTTTTTGAAGATCATTCTGAAGCCATTCAAGTGAAGATCAAGCTGAGGAGCAAGCTTCATCCAAAACAATCTTCATCCACTAAGGGGGGGCATAAATCAGGATTTTTCTTTCGTGTTTCTTTTCACCAATCTGTTGAGCTTCAAGTGTTGTCTCTTGTAATCTTTAAACACTCTAGTGTGTGTGGATTTTCCTAGATCCGTGTGTGTGTGCTTGATTTCTATTAGAATCGTGTGTGTTTGGGTGTATTTACACCTTCGTGGGAGTTTCCATCTCCCTACGTGTGTGTGTGTGTTTAGATCTTGTAATCCCTTACAAGATAGTGTGTAAATCCTCACAGTCTGTGAGGGGTGGACGTAGGTTGCCGTTGTTGCATCCGAACCACCTAAAAATCGTTGTCTCTTGTGTGGTTTGTTCCTTATCTTCTACCTCCAATTCTGTTCTAGCATGTTAGCATATCGCATCTGCTAATTTGATCGTTTAGATCTAGATTAATTGACCATTCTCTAATAGATCTTTGGTATATCAAAAACTGGGTTCGGACTGACAAGGTTAGTCTTGTCGAGAAGATAACACCTTGCGTGAGAGAATCTTCGGATTCACAAACTCCGCCTAGTACCAAGAGCTATTGTAGTGGTGATTTTGATAAGATCTATTTTGCTCTGCATCAGATCTAAAATGATAATTGCTACTTCATCATACTTGTTTTAAATCGGCTAAAATTTTCTTAAAATTTATAATCACCCAATTCACCCCCCCTCTTGGGTGTCATTGATTGCGGGACTTCATATGCTTCACTATTTCACTCTTATCTCTTGAGTCATTTTCTTAAGTACATGGCATATACACTGGTATGTGACCATTAGTTACACTTTACACTTATTGGCACACTTTCTCAGACTTATGAACCTCTCCACCGGATATTCCTTCTATCGGACTAAGGGATTATGTTTCAAGGCCTCCATAAGACTCTGCGAGCCTAGGATTCTCACTAGGACGCCGAGCTAGTTGTACCATTTAAAACCCAAATTGTCTAGAAAGCACTTACACCATCAATATTTTTTGGATTCTGAGTTACAAACGGTCTTCATGGTGACCGCTAAGGGTTACTTAACGGTCGGCAAGTGACCGCTTATTTTGGAAAACGGTCATCCTATGACCACATGTCTCTCTGAGTCAAGCTTTCTTTGTTCTGGCTCTAACTCGTCACAAACGGTCCTGACTCGACCGCATAGTTCTGCCTAACGGTCCAGACTTGACCGCCTGATTCATGAAACGGTCCAGTAAATGACCGCTTTATCTCTAAACCTGTTTAACCCGAGGTTTGACCTTTGGGGTTAGTTCTCTAGAGTTCCTAGATGGTCTTAGGATTATCTAGAGTCTCAACATATATTTAACAAGTTAATGTTAAGATATGAAACTTATTGAAAACACTGTTATGCTACCAGAATGCCACCGGGGTATAATATTCTTTTAATTCTTCTTTGATATCTCATATCAATCCTGGTAAGTTCTATACCTTGGTTACTTGGTCATGAAACTTATTACTTGGAATTGAATTATTGGCCGAAATTATTGTTATATCTTGTGGAAGTAGATGGATTCATAACTTGAAGATGCAAGACCGAGCACGGATTATGTCCAAGCGCTCCATGCTAGTCCTCTCAACGGATTGTTGGAAACGTACTATAAACCATGGGATACGATGAAACTGGTGTCGCATTGCGCTGTGAGTACTTTCTCTTATAAATGAGTGAAAAACCACGAGACTCGTTATGAAAATTACATGCTTGTTAATGACTTTCTAGTACATAGCCTTTACAAGGTTGTGTAAAGTACTTTCTAGATTCTTACTCGTACATTCTTGTTGATGAAAAGGCCAAATTTATTTCTACATGATTAATCTTACTTGTTCATGATCTATACTTGCTCACGTCTACTTGCTCAGTTATTTCATGATTCTATATTCTTGGTTATCTTGGTTTATATCGTTTATTATCACGTTCTTATTTTTACCTTAAGATCTAGAGCTAAGACATTAATCACTTAAATATTGCCTTCATGTTGATGCGAGGATACCTACTGGACAAGTGTGATCATACCTACTTTCTCAATTTTCTAGGAAGTACTGATGGATCGGATTCGGGATATACAAGTAGCGGATCCGAGAGTGATTGAAGGCCAAATGGATCGAGAGAAGACCTAGTTGTCAAGTGTCTAGTCTAGTCTAGTCCTATTGTAATTTTCTATTTTCTTGAGTCTATGATGTAAAGATGTTTAAAGTCAAGAATCTAATGTACTTTATGGTTTTAAGTATGGAATAAAGTTAGAATTTTGAAAAAATATACTTATGCAATTACTTTTGTGTGATTGTCTTGCGCTCTGATTTTTTACTCGTGAGAGGCTTACCTTGCCGATTATTCACGTTCCCGATATTCCTTCCGCTGTATTAAAAGCTAGGGGCGTGACAGTTAAAGTGGTATCAGAGCCTAGGCCTATAAGTCCTAGGAAAAGATGTCATGTCATAGGTTAAGTCCAAGGATCAAGGACCCTTGCCTATGAAACAAGGAAAGGAAATTCCCAACCCATGAGAGAAATTGGGTAGAACTTGGGATGAGCTAGTAATTAGAAATTATCTTTAGGATTAACCCATAAATTACATTAAGATTAACAAATACATTACTCTTCTCAGGTACTTTACTCTTACCATGGCTCACCGTGTTGATTGGGTAGGAATGCAACAAACTATTGCGGATCTTACTCAGGCCTTACAAAATATGGCTCAAGCTGGCGCTAGGGCAGGAGCTGGTGATCTGCACCGTAATTTTCAGAGTTTAAACCCTCCGCAGTTTTCGGGTTCTTTAAACCCCGATGAGGTAGAAAGCTGGATTGACGAAATGAACCGTATATTCGAGGTCATGCAATGTGTCGACCAAGAGAATGTTCATCTTGTTACGTCCCAATTAAACAAAGACGCACGTACATGGTGGAAGTCTATTTTGACACCGCCTGCAGACGCACCACACACATGGGATGGATTTCTTACTCTTTTTCGAGCCAAGTATTTCTCCGAGCATGTCAAGGAGAGGAAGGTGGCTGAATTTGCGTCACTACGTCAAGGCATGTTGACGGTGGCAGAATATGAGTTACAATTCTCTCGCCTGGCACCTTATGCTCAACATCTAGTGAGCATGGATCTTCTTAAAGCAAATCACTTTGTGGATGGGCTGCGGCCCATTTTCATCCAGTAACTTGGCCCGCAAAACATTCGGACCTATGCAGAGATGGTCCAACGGGCACACTTATGTGAACGGACCTTGGAGAAGGTCGATAAACTCAAGGGCAAAGTGGAGGAGCCGAGCCAAAAGTCTAATCGACGAGGTAAGAAGCAAGAAAAATTCAGCATCACCTATAACTCTCGGGATAGCAAGAAGAGATCCCGGAATGGGGACGGCAAGGATGATCGTCGGAACAAGAAGATTAAAGAAGAAGATAAGCAAGTCATGGCGGCTTGCTCGTTCTGTGATAAATTCGATCATGCGGCCAAAGAATGTTGGAAACGATTGGGCGCATGCCTAAGATGTGGAAGTCGGGAGCACCGCATGCCCGACTGTCCTATGATGAGAGAGCAATCATCCACAAAGAGCAATGGTGGACGAAAGCGGCAAGCTAGATTGAATGTCGTATTGGAGGATGAACCAACCAATGAAGGGGAGCTCATTGAAGGTACAATTCATATTCATTCCCATCCTGCTTTTGTGTTATTTGATACAGGTGCTACTCATTCCTTTATTGCTAGTTCCTTTACAAAAACATTGCCTATTTCACCTGTTCCCTTACCATCGGATTTAACCATAGTCACTCCTTTAGGGTCGAGAACGGAATTGAAAACCTATTTCCCCAATAGTGAAGTCACTATCGAAGGGCATAATCTCCCTGGTAATCTCGTATGCCTTGATATGGAAGGCTATGATGTCATATTAGGAGTTGATTGACTTATAGACCACGACGCCTATATAAATTATCGTAGTAGGATAATGTCCTTTTAAAAACCAGGTCTCCCACAATTTTCCTTTCTTGGCATCAAATACCGGAATCATCCCTCTCTTATTTCTTCTCTTCACACTTGCAAACTCATTTCGCAAGGATGTGAAGCTTTTCTTGCCTCTATAGTAGTTACCGAGTCTAAGGAAATTCAGATAGAAGAAATCCCCTTAGTTAAGGAATTCCATGATATTTTCCCTTCCGAGTTACCTGGCTTATCGCCCGAAAGGGAGGTTAACTTCATCATTGAACTCACACTTGGAGCAGCACCAGTGTCAATAGCTCCTTATAGGATGTCCCCCACGGAACTGAAGGAACTAATGAAGCAACTTCAGGAGCTGTTAGAAAAAGACTTCATTCAACCCAGCACATCCCCTTGGGGTGTGCCAGTCTTATTTGTTAAGAAGAAGGACGGTTCCATCAGATTATGCATTGACTACCGGCAGTTGAATCAACTCACCATCAAAAACAAATATCCACTGTCGCGTATTGATGAGCTGTTTGACCAACTTTCTGGCGTAGAGTACTTCTCCAAGATCGACCTCAGGTCAGGCTATCATCAATTGAGGATCAAGGATGAAGACATTCACAAGACTGCTTTCCAAAGCCGATACGAACATTATGAATTTATGGTTATGCCGTTCGGTTTAACTAATGCACCTGTTGCATTCATGCAATTAATGAATAAAGTGTTCTTATTTTATCTTGACCAATTTATAGTCGTATTCATTGTGATATTCTCATCTATTCAAAGATAAATGAGGAACACGAGGAACATCTAAGGGTTGCCTTACAAACCTTGCGGGAACAAAAATTTTATGCTAAGTTAAACAAATGTGAATTTTGGCTTAAGGAAGTCCCTTTCCTTGGCCATATTATTTCTAAAGAAGGCAATGCAGTAGATCCTTCTAAGGTTTAAGCTGTTAAGAACTGGAGCAGACTGAACACCATGTCTGAAGTTTAAAGTTTCACTGGCCTGGCTAGTTATTATAGGTGATTTATCAAGGATTTCTCCAAAATCGCCGCTCCTTTAACAAGACTCACCAGGAAGGAGAATCCTTTCGAGTAGACAAAGGAATGTGAAGAAAATTTTTTAGCCCTTAAAGAGCATCTCACCACGGCACCTACACTGACATTGCCCGTAGAAGGTGGCAGTTTTGAAGTTTATACAGATGCATCCGGCATTGGCCTAGGGTGTGTACTCATGCAAAATGGCAAGATAATTTACTATGCTTCAAGATAGTTAAAGCGACATGAGGAAACTTATCCTATTCATGATCTGGAACTGGCTACTATCATATTTACCTTGAAGATTTGGCGTCACTACCTTTATGTAGAGAAATTCACAGTCTATTCGGACTATAAGAGCTTGAAATATATATTCTCTCAGAAAGAGCTAAATATGAGACAAAGGCGATGGTTAGAGTCCCTTAAGGACTTTACTTTTGCTATACAATATCATCCTGGCAAGGCGAATGCTGTTGCCGATGCGCTCAACAGGAAACCGATGGGAAAGCTATCAAGTCTCATGAAAGGTATGACTAATCTTATTTCTAAATTTGCTCAGTTGAATTTAAATATTAATATGAAGAGGAAAGAGGATTGATTTATAGCCAGCATCCGGAAACAACCCACATTAATAGAAGATCAAGTCAAACTCCAAGATAATGACCCTGTGTTATTGGAGATCAAAGCCAATATGGAGCAATGGCCGGATTTCTCTATTGCAAATGATGGAAGATTGTTATTCAAGAGACGAGTTTGTATACCGGATCATGTTGATACTAAGAAATTGATCTTATCATAAGCTCATAAATCTAAGTACGTCATTCACCCTGGTGCTATCAAGATGTATCAAGACCTCAAAAGGAATTATTGGTGGCCCAATATGAAAAGGGAAGTAGCAGACTATGTGTCACGTTGCCTCACTTGTCAACAGATTAAGGCGAAACATCAAAGGCATGCTGGAAAACTATATCCCTTGGAAATTCTAGAATAGAAATGGGAGAGTATAGGGATGGACTTTATCATGGGACTGCCTAAATCAAGAGGTGGACATGATGGAATATGGGTGATCATAGACCGTTTAATAAATTTGGCTCATTTTCTACCTATTAAAAGTCGATGGTCTGTGGATATCTTGGCTGCCTTATACATGAAAGAGATTTTTAAGTTACATGGTGTCCCTGTCACTATTATTTTTAATCGAGATCCTCGATTTACTTCACAATTCTGGAAGGGTCTGCAACATTCTTTGGGGACCCGATTGAATTTTAGCACTGCGTTTCATCTGCAAACTGATGGACAAATTGAAAGAACCAATCAAGTGGTAGAAGATATGCTAAGAGCATGTGTTATAGACTTTGGTGGAAGCTGGCATGACCATTTATCTCTAGTGGAATTTGTCTACAATAATAGTTATCAAACTAGCATTCAAATGGCACTATTTGAGGCACTATATGGGAGAAGCTGTCGCTCACCTATCTGCTGGAGTGAAGTTGGGGAAAGACAACTTCTAGGTCCATAATTGATAAGGGATACTACTGAGAAAGTTAAGCTAATTAAAGAAAGACTCAAGATGGCCCAAGATAGATAGAAATCATATGCTGATAATCAAAGGCGTGACCTGGAATTCCAAGTAGGTGACAATGTATTTCTCAAGGTCTCTCCGGGTCGAGGTATTCGAAGGTTCGGCATCAAAGTCAAGCTTACACCAAGATTCATTGGCCCTTTTGAAATTCTTGAAAGAGTGGGAGGGGTGGCTTATCGTCTAGCATTACCTCCACAGTTGGCAGGAGTTCATGATGTATTCCATGTCTCTATGTTAAAGAAATATGTCTACGATCCGTTCCACGTTACGAGCTAAAGCCAATCAAAATAATTGAACAAGAGGTATGTCAACTTTGGAATAAAACCATTCCCATGATCAAAGTCCAGTGAACCAAATATTGCCCACATGAAGCAACATGGGAGACAGAGGAAGCCATGCGCAAGAGATTTCCTGATCTATTTGAATGTAAGTACACTCTCCCTTAAAACCTATGTAGTAGAATTTGGGGACCAAATTCTCTTAAGTGGGGGAGGGTGTAATACCCCAAAATTTTGTATATGATATTTTAGAATTTTCTAGAATTTATTTAGATTTTCTAAGATTTTCTAGTGATAAATGGATTATTAAAAGAATTTGGGTTAATTTAAAACCAAATAATAAGGTCCAATATTTATTAATTAACCTGGCCTTTTAAATAAGACCAAAATGGCCTAAAACCAAGCCCATAAGGTTTTGCCCACATTCTAGAAACTTAAAATAGGATATTTATGAAATTTAGGGGATAAATATACTAATTATTGGATAAATCAACGGATATATGACAAAGAGTTTGAAATGTTTCAAACTCGGCGCCCAAAGCCAAAAACAGTTTATCGGGCGACCGCTTGGGGATTGAAAATGGTCTAGACTAGATCGCTACTATCTGCAGATTTCATGAATGAAAGAAGGCATGAAAACATGGGAACTTTGGCATCCAAATCACCTAGGATCGATGCTATCTCTTAGATAGATGAGTCTAGAAGGCGTAAGGATCGAATTGAAACCCTAATTAGGACTCTATGCTCGTTCTAATTCATGGAAATCCTAGCTAACCCTATAAATAGACACTAGAACCAACCTGCGCGACCCTTACTTTTGGCTCGCATGGAACTAAGGTAAAGAGGCCGAATTAGAGGTATGTTCTTTAGAAGAATTTGTTTATAATAGTAAGGTCTAACTACCCTCCAAATTTCATTTTAGGAGATCAAGCCATCAGGAAGAAAGAAGCCTGCAAAGTCGCTGGTTCAGAGTAAGTAACCCAGGAACCTGTGCAACGGACCCAGATTGATCGATCAAATAGAAGCCCTAAACGGGGTAATTAGATAGGAGTTCTTTAGAATAAATTGTTCCTTTTAGTACCATCTTCTTACCCTCAAAATTTTGTTGTCATAAGTGAAGAGGATCAAGAGATAAAAGGCCACGAAGTTGCTGTTCCAGTTCAGGACGAGCAGAAAATAGGGTCAAGTTCCAATCTTAAATTCGACAATTAAAGCCTAGTCTAAAGGTAGGTTATCTCATGAATGACTTAAACATGATGTTAGGAATAAAAACCCTCAATTCTTAGTCGATTTCACGTATTATACATGGAGAATTTAATGTTTTATTGATACTGTGCAAACTAGTTCATTTTTCATGCATAGACTTAGCCTTAATGCAATTAAGATGGAATTCTTGTCCTATTCACATTCTCCTATGCATGATCATGGCCTAATTTTCTTCTAGCATGTTTTACTACCTATTTTATGTCGTTTCCATGCATAACATGCCCGAGGTTAACGTTTTATTTCACTATTTTACAGCTTCTGTGTATCAGAAAGAAACGGTCCATAACCTGACCGCCTTATTTAAACAGCGGTCTATCGAGAGACCGTTTATAACCCATGCGGCCATGTCATGACCGCTATTTGGTTCTGCGAACTTAGTTGAATTTTGCATATTAAAAACCCTATAATTATGATATTTTTCACTAAAAATGGTGTTGATTTTCTATTTAATACCCTGTTTTAACATGAGCATGGTTTCAATCATTATTTTTCATTATCATGTAATTTTATGTCAAAATATTATAATTTTGTAATTAAATTATTTCTATGTTGTGTACATAGTACATATGGTGTTTTGTCTGTATGCTTCACTATTTCACTCTTATCTCTTGAGTCATTTTCTTAAGTACATGGCATATACTCCGGTATGTGACCATTAGTTACACTTTACACTTATAGGCACACTTTCTTAGACTTATGAACCTCTCTGTCGGATATTCCTTCTGTCAGACTAGGGGATTATGTTGCAAGGCCTCCGTAAGACTCCGCGAGCCTGGGATTCCCACTAGGACGCCGAGCTGGTTGTACCATTTAAAACCCAAATTGTCTAGAAAGTACTTACACCATCAATGTTTTCTGGATTCTGAGTTACAAACGGTCATCATGGTGACTACTAAGGGTTACTTAACGGTCGGCAAGTGACCGCTTATTTTGGAAAATGGTCATCCTATGACCGCATGTCTCTCTGAGTCAAGCTTTCTTGGTTCTGGCTCTGACTCATCACAAACGGTCCTGACTCGACCGCATAGTTCTGCCTAATGGTCCAGACTTGACTGCCTGATTCATGAAACGGTCCAGTAAATGATCGTTT
Organism: Amorphophallus konjac; assembly: GCA_022559845.1. Lineage (NCBI taxonomy): Eukaryota > Viridiplantae > Streptophyta > Magnoliopsida > Alismatales > Araceae > Amorphophallus > Amorphophallus konjac. The sequence continues at coordinate 336,938,119 of CM040125.1, read as the reverse complement.
ATCTCTGAATCTGTGTAACCCGAGGTTAGACCGTTGGGGTTGGTTTTCTGGAGTTCCTAAATGGTCTTAGGATTATCTGGAGTCTCAACATATGTTTAACAAGTTAATGTTAACATATGAAACTTAATGAAAATACTGTTATGCTGCCGGAATGCTGCCGGGGTATAATATTCTTTTAATTCTTCTTTGATATCTCATATCAATCTTGGTACGTTCTATACCTTGGTTACTTGGTCATGAAACTTATTGTTTGGAATTGAATTATTGGCCGAAATTATTGTTATATCTCGTGGAATTAAGTAGCTGAATTTATAACTTGAAGATGCAAGATCGGGCACAGATTGTGTCCAAGGGCTACATGCTAGCCCTCTCGACGGATTGTTGGAAACATGCTATAAACCATGGGGTGCGATGATACTGGCGTCGTATTGCACTAGGAGTACTTTCTCTTATAAATGAGTGAAAAATCACGAGGCTCGTTATGAAAATTACATGCTTGTTAATGACTTTCTAGTACATAGCCTTTACAAGGTTGTGTAAAGTACTTTCTAGATTCTTGCTCGTACATTCTTGTTGATGAAAAGGCCAAATTTATTTCTACATGATTAATCTTGCTTGTTCATGGTCTATACTTGCTCACGTCTACTTGCTCAGTTATTTCATGATTCTATATTCTTGGTTATCTTGGTTTATATCGCTTGTTATCGCGTTCTTATTTTTACCTTAAGATCTAGAGTTAAGACATTAATCACTTAAATATTATCTTCATGTTGATGCGAAGATACCTATTGGACAAGTGTGCTCATACCTACTTTCTTAATTTTCCCGGAAGTACTGATGGATTGGATTAGGAATATACAAGTAGCGGGTCCGAGAGTAATTGAAGGTCAAATGGATCGAGAGAAGACCTAGTTGTCAAGTGTCTAGTTGAGTCCTATTGTAATTTTCTATTTTATTGAGTCTATGATGTAAGGATGTTTAATGTTAGGAATCTAATGTACTTTATGGTTATTAGTATGGAATGAAGTTAGAATTTTAAAAAATATACTTGTGCAATTACTTTTGTGTGATTATCTTGCGCTCGGATTTCTTGCTTGCGAGAGGCTTACCCTGCCAGATGTTCACATTCCCGATATTCCTTCCGCTATATTAAAAGCTCGATGCGTGACAGCCTTAAAATATGAGGTACATATTTCCTCTTGCGCCAGATGCTTGCCGGCTGGTTCATCTTTCCGGCTCGGGGTAGCAGTAGTCGGGCAATACTTTGCCAAGAAGGCCTCAACATTAGCTGCCAGATCATTTAGTTGTTCAAAGGATTTGACTTCAATACCCATCACCATTTGTAGGATTTCATCTTTCAGGCTTCTTTCGCATCGTCAAACGGCATCCTCGTAACTCGGAGGGCACCTCCATACTTCATGGGGATTTCCACATCTTCTTATATAGTCCAGAGCAGACTCATCATCCTTTGTTTAATTACTTGTAATTCTACCTCGGTGACTTCCCCCTTGACCAGCTTCATCTTGGCCGCTCGCTCGACCCTTGGCTTATTCATCATCGTTGAAGCTATCGAACTCGGGTGCGGGCAAGCTGATTGTAGAAGCGGGTTTGTCCCTGACATAATATGAGGTATCACGCCTGCCCCCTTATATAAGGATGTGTCAAAGGCATGTGTTGTAGCTATTGAGAGGAGTTTCCCCTTATATAACCATCTGCTAGCCGGGGAGTAACTGGCGGTGGTGAGGTTTCGAGTGGCCCAGCACCACCCTGCAAAGCCTCGGATGAAGGTCCGGCTTGCTCGGGTATGGCTAAGTATAAGCCCATCTTGCTTAATTTTTTCTTTATCTCTTCAGCTTCTTGCAACCTTTGATATAGCTCTGCTACTATGGCAGGATCAGGTTGGGAAAAGTCAGGAGCGCTGCCCCCTATCTCGATTTTAGGTAGGTTCAATGGCGTCTTATTATCATCGCCGCGAACATCTTGTCCCCAGGAGGTTGACATTTCTGCCCCCATACCCTTACATGGAGGAAGGGTATTATGACGTGCCTCCTCATCGGGCAGTGGAAGACACTTTTTCATTTTCTTTTTCATCAGCTTGGCTCGAGCTGGGTAAGGTTGATAATGTATTACGGGAGAGAACATTACTCCTCCCTCTATGCTTTGAGATCTTCTTTTTCTTCTCCTTTGCGGTCGACGTATGCCCCCGCGATAGGTCATCTAGTGCGCACTACACTTCTGATTTTCCTTTAGCTTCTTGTATCGGGCCTAGGGGTTCTAAATGTCCCCGTAGGATATGTTCATTGGTGCAGGCTGTGGAAGCCTCAAACACCTCTTCAGGAAATAGGTGGTATAAAGATACCATGTTGACTCCCCTCTTCAGATCGGGCAATTCATGTGGACATAGAGGATCCACTTTATGTTCATCCATCTGGAGCTCCCCTTTCCTGATCAGACTTTTAATAATATTCTTAAATACATAATATCTTCAATAGGGTGCCCAACTGCCTAATGGTATGGGCAAAATCGGGGATCATCTTTTCTTCGGGCATCACTGGGTCTCTTAGGCTCCTGAAGAGCGATTTTGTGGTACTTAGTGGCCCATTCAAACAGGACTGTGGTCCTCTCCTTAGGGAAGGAGTAGGACTTGTTTATTCTGGCTCGCAAGGAGGGGCCATCTTGCCACTCAGCCAACTTGGCAGAAGGAGGGTAGGTGACTCCTTTATTTTCTTGCCGCTCGAACGCCTTGAAGTCGACTGTGTGAACTTCCTTAGGTGCGGGTTGCTTATCAACTACTTTCTGGTTTGAAGCAGTAGGGGCAGAGGAAACACTAGAGAGGAAGGCCCCGATCTCTGCCACCACGCTATTTAATCGGACAAAAGACCTAATTTCAATTACAATCATCTTTTTGAGGATCTCCCGCCTCAGGTTTTGTTTGCATATTTGCACCGCATCTTCTTGGTGTGGCGGACGCCTGCATCTCATGCCGAGATTCTACCATCTTTTAATATACTCCAAGGCTATTTCATCATTCTTCTGTTTGGAGGCATATAGCTCAGCCATTGTGACCTCTCTTTCAGCAACATGGAATCGTTCTCGGAACTTCCGTTGCATATATGGCCAATAACTAATAGACCCGGCCGATAGGTTTGAATGCCATTCCAAGGCGAGGCCCATAAGGGAGGCTCCGAAGAACTTTTGCAGGTAGGATTCTTCAGTGGCTAGGTAACCCATCACGTTAATATAATGTGCTATATGTTCTTTGGGTGAGCCTTCCCCGTTAAATTTATCAAATTTTGGTGGCTTACTGACGCCAACGGGTAGCTTTTTGGCAGCATGGTAGACTGGATACGACACCTTGTAAACATCAAATGAGGCATGCTCATCGCCGCCTCTACTGGTCAACTTCTCTTCGATCATCCGTTCTATCATCAGTTTGTTCATCATCGCCGGGTCAACCAGGCTTGGACATGGTTGAGCTTGTTGCATCTGCGGCATCATTGGCGTTGTTTCTTGAGGGGCATCCACAATCCTCTGATGCTGAGGAGCGGGCTGTAGTATCAGGGTCATGCCCACAGTGTAATTAGGTGCCAATTGAGAGGCCATCATTGGGGGAGAAGCTCTGAATTCATCAACACCTCTTTGCGAGGTTTCAGGGAGAACCTTAGTCTGTTTCAAGGCTGTAGGATGTGTGCTCAGCTCACTGAGCTACCTTCTTAGCATCTCAACTTCTTATTGATATCTTTGCAGCCTCATCATCATAGTAGCTGGATCGGGCATAAAAGAGCTGGAAGCATGACCTTGCCCTTCCAATGGAATATCTAAACTGAGCACTAGTCTCTCACCGTCATCTTCGGCAGTGATCACATTTTCAGTCATCGCGATCAGATCCACACCAGTTTCTTCAGCGCGAGCTTGTGTTATCTCGGCTGCAGCTTCCATAGATGAATTCCCGTAATGGCCGGTCACTCCAGTTGTGTTACAGGTGAATACTTGGAGACGCCAGTTTCTCCAAATCATTATAGCTTTTAGGGATCGCTGCATCGCTAGAGAGGTGTCTCGAAGGCCGCGGGAGTGCCCTCGGATGACTCTGAAGTCCTGCAATCAATGACACCCAAGAGGGGGGTGAATTGGGTGTTTACAAATTTTAAGGAAACTTTTGGCCTTTTTAAAATATGTGATTGAATGCTAGTTAAGAGATTCAAAACTATTTGAACACAAATTGGGTTTATCAAACTTTGTATGATGAGATATAGAATATGCAAGATATACGTAGATAAATCCGTAACAACAATAAACAAATACACTCACTTAGAATGGAGGTAGAAGAAAAGGACCAAACCACACTGGAGAGGGGGATTTCCGCAGCCCACCACAAAGGCAGCCCAACAAGACCTACAAGGTCCAACCAGGCGAGCCCACCCAAGTGATAGCCCACAGGGCCCACTTTGGGAGAAAAGCCTAATAAATAAGACTCGAGGAACCAACTCTCCCCGGCGGCCTTCTAGGCTCGGAGGGCTCGAGACAACGGTCAGGTCCCAAGGAAGGTCCGGCCTAAAGCCCTCTCCCCATCCGAGAGAGATAGGCTCCAGCCGATCTATCCGACCCCACCCTCGCCGGGCCATGCCTATCGCTCGGACGTGAGCTAGCATCCCCGAGGCTTGGTAAGACCGGTTGATTATCTGCAGGTGCGGCCGTTCAGAGTCTTCCGCCAGCGGGAGAGTCATGGGAGCTGCCGGACTCCAAGGGGATAACGTTCCCACGATCAGGCCATGAAAGCCCCCGTTAAAGACGTAACTCCCGCCGGGAACCCCTCAGCTTACAGGACTCCCGAAGGCGGCGCACTATTTAAGCAAGGGATACCCTCCGGAAGATGGTAAGATGAACTAGGCATTCACATACCCTAAGCTTCTGAGCACGATTCGCTTCACCCTTTAGTGGAGAGGATTCTCGTGCATCAGCTCTCTCCTCCCCCCATTATCGCTTCCACCATCGCTCTACTGACTTAGCCATCGGAGGGTTTGCCCCAGGGAGATCCCCTGGGCCCTCTGACACGTTTCCCTCTCTTGCAGATTCATCTTCTGGTGATCCACAGCCCGCTCAGGACCCAGCGCGAGATTCCGCCTCTTCATCTGGCGCCGTCTGTGGGAACCCTGAGCTCTCGCGCACTCACTTGCCTTCTCAAGGGGGGGCTTGTGTAGCGGACCTAGGGTCACAAGATTAATCCCACATCGGATGTTGAGAAAGCAACCGAGTGCTTATAAAGAAGGTCTTCACCTCTTAACCCAAGAGGGCCCTTTTACAAGGACAAAACCTTAGCCGCCGTCCGGCATGGCGGGGACAATACCTCTTGGGGGCACCAAAAAGGTTCATCTCACATCTACACACACAAATCAAACCATAGTGCACAACGGTTTTTAAGGTGGTTCGGATGCAACGACGGTAATCCTACGTCCAACCCTCACCAAACTCGGTGAGACTTCACTCGAGGATAAATCCTCAAATGGAGACGATGCTCCAACCACACACGCAGGACGATGCCTGCCCACACACACGGGGACGCGCCCCAAAACACACACACATACGGAGATGAAGTCTCCAACACTATCCAACAAGCGGATCAACAAGACACACACACGTTGTGACAAGTGTAGCACTCCACACACACAAACACTAAGATCTGGATAAATCCACACACACACGTAGATCTAAGAAGACCTACGCACACATGAATCAAGTACGACACACACACACACGACCACGGATCCAACAACGATCCACACACACACGAGTTTGCAGTTTGTAATAAACACAAATATGAAACTATAAAGCACAAAACACAAACATGAATAAACCATAGTTTAGAAAGCTCCTGATTTAGGCTCCTCCTGAGTGTGTGCTCTGGATGTTCGCGTTGATTCCTTCTTCACTTGAATAGCTTGAGACTCAGCTTGAATGGCCTTGTATTTGATGTAGATCTTCTTACACGGAGTACTGTTCACGGCTACAGTACCCTTCCTTCTTCCTTGGACAAATCCATGTATCTTCTTGATGCTTGTGAGCTTGTTCTCTTCCTTTGAGACTGCTGACTTCAAATGGAGCTAGAGTACCTTCAGATGATGCTTGAATGGCTCCTTCTTCCTTGTAGCATCCTTCTTCTTCTTCCCTTGGATCACCTTGAGTTGATGAAGAGGTGTATGGATGTAGCTTTGAACCTTGATTGCTTCTACACCTTCTTCGAGGTAGATGGCTTCAGAAATATCTTGAATGGGTTGGAGATAGATGAAGAGCTTGCTGCACGAGGTACTATTCACGGAGCTACAGTACCTCTTCTTCCTCCTTGGACAGCCTCCCCTTTGGATCTCTTAGATAGATAGGGTTTATGGCTCCAATGAGATGTTTTATAGCCCTTGAATGGTCCATGGACAACCCCTAGACCAGATCCACATTTTGTGGGTGATTGGGTGACTTTAGGATTAAAGAAATCCATGGAGAATGGCTCTTCTCGAAGTGGAAAATAAAGTCAACATATGTTGGCTCGGGATTGGCCGTCGACCGGTGGAAGCTGGCGGTCGACCGCTATTGAGAAACCTGTAGAAATTTAATCCCTGGAATTTTAGGTCGACCTGGGGCGGTCGACCTATAGTTCTGCAGGATGAGACTTTTTAGGTTTCACCCCCGAACTCCATTGCAACCCATTTAAGTCTGAGGCTTCAAACTCCTTTGATCTTGGAGAATATATGTTGAGTGTTTTGACCTACAAAACCATAGAAAAAAGGATTAATACTTTGATCAATAATTCATGTGGTAATTGCATGAAGTACATGTATGAAACCCCTTTGGTCATTTGGCAATTTCAATCAATCAACAAGAGCTTATTGTAAACCGTTTGAGCAATATATAAGTACCATGATTCCAATTTTCAAGCAAATTTCTCATGAGTTGTTTCAACATAATGCAAGCTCAAAATGATATGTAAAATATGTATTAGAGTTCAAAAAGTGATTTACATTGAGACCCAATTTTACATATAAGATTGGAACAATTGTTGCTTTCACAAATGCATGTATGTAGCCAAGCTCCATGAAGAGTATGCATGGGAAGCATTCAAAGCACATGTTCAAGTCAATCATATTCAACCAATCGACAGGAACAATCAACCATTTAGTTTAGTTATCATCATTCACTTAATCGCACATGAACATCAAAACCATGACTTCAATAACCATCAAAACCAAGGCATCACACAAGAAGTTTAGTTATCATCAAAACCATAGTTCAACAATCTCCCCCTTTTTGATGATGACAAACGAAGTGATGATGACAAACTAAATGAGGATACAACATGTTCTTCTCCCCCTAACACAATCATCAATTTTTCTCCCCCTTTGACATAATCAAAAAGCGGGATAATGCAAATCTTTCTCCCCCTGGGGCATGATCAACAATATCAACAAGCTTATCTCCCTTTGAAACAGCAATAGCCCATCTTATCAAATCAGACGAAGCAAGGGCAAATCATGGACGAACAAAGCAATGTGATTCCAATCAGAGGGGACCAATTGGTGATTATGCTCACAAATCAATTTGATGCCATCCAAAGCAAGTGCAGTCAAGTAAGTATTGATACCAAATGAAGGTAATGATTGGCCTCAAGGATATGAGCCAGTGGAGACATTCACAAGATGAGGTGTTCAGTAGGATAGCATTCAAAAGCTAGATCCTATGTCAGACTTACAACATGCAAGAGTATGAGGACAAAACAAGAGAGTTTATTTTGATTTTCAAAATTTCTGATTTTTATATTTATTTTGTGGAAATACATAACAGCCCAATACAAACATGTGACACTATGAATGCATGCAATGCAACTGAATAGACATGATGACAATATGAATGCAATCACATGAAACTCAATGCAAGCATACAATGAAATGAAAAACAACTAGGCCAATTTTTTTTGAACTCAAAAACCATTTTTGGAGTGTGATGGATTTTCAGATTTTTATTTTTTGATTTGTGGTTTGAAATGCATGAGATGCAGCACATGCAAGTGATGCCATATGAGATGTACAATCAAATAAATACGTATATGTACATGTAACACAGTTCCCCCGTACTTATATAAGAGGGGATAGGTATATGAAGGGTGCATGAGGGTCATGACAATTGGAATGCACATGTGTAGCACATGGGGGGGTTGTGCAATCGTATAGGAGATTCATGCAATTGCTAAAGCAGTCAATCAACTTTCTGAATACATATTAAATCAAATTTCCAGATGTGTAAGTGAGAAACATGAAAGATGATAGTTGCAATATGGATATTCAGATTTTTAGATTAACACAAGGAGACCTTGTACAGACTGCACTTCAATTTTGAGAACAGCGTATTGGAGGCTACGCTCTACCATAATGTGTTTTCACCAACATTTTTTAACTCAACCAATATCACATGATAGTCAGAATTTTTCAAGAGTGATCAGGTTCAAATAATTCCTTTTTACGCGAGTAGACGCATGGAGCTCATGCCAGAATCCCCGGTTACTCAGAATACTGAACCATTTCACCTCATTTTGAACAGAGATACTAGTCAACACTTTTCAGATATGAACCACATCACGTCTCAGGTGACATGTGCCCAGTTTACTCAATGAGACCGAGCATTGCTCTATCTTTCATTTTCATTTCAGATTTTTCAACAAGGATGGGTAGGCAACTTTTTTCTCAACTGTCTCTTCAACATACATGCAGCAAGTTTAACATCTCGAGAGTGTTGAAAAGAAATTCATATATCCTTATCATTGACACTCATATTCACATTTTGTGCATGAAGTGTGCGAATTTGATTCAGCATGTATACGAAAATATCATGAATACATAACAGTGCAACTCCCCCTAAATAGATGCACTTATGAAATAAGAACTCCCCCAGAGTGTACGACATGAAACACTCCAACAATGACTCAAATGTAGCATTATTTAGCAAAGAGATATACTGCCATAGAAATGTATGCAAGCATGGGGGTGAATATCATATAGTATCAAGCAAGCATACAGAGGGAATGTATGCAACATGCACTATGACATGCATGCGAGTAATGTGATGTCAATTTGATACCAATGTAATAGATAATTTGATATCAATTGAATGGATGCCAACTAAATGAACTAAGTGCGACTAATGCTTGAGTTCCAATGCAATACAACGTATGAGCATATAAGGATGCGATGCAATGTGCAAAGTGATTCAGACTTTTGATTTTCATTTGAATGAGTGCAGCTAATGCATGAGTATTGATGCAATGCAACCTTTGATCATATAGTAGTGGAATGGAAATATAATATGCCAAGACAACATGCAATATGGTGCAAAGCTTCTGATATCAAATGAATGAGCTAACTGCAGTTAATGCATGAACTCTAATGCATGCGACCTATGCCTGGAAGAGAGTGTGATGAAATATATAATTGCAGCAAGGGAGGGCTTTGATTTACACACATGAGACAAGTTCCACATTAGAGCATTCACATTTTATCAATGTGTCAATAAGCTTTTACATGACATGACCTTTATGAGATAAGGGTGCTTAAAAGATCAAAATTAAGCAATGCAACCCAATTTTCAGAATTTTTCAAAAATAGATTTTCAAAGGTCATTCACAAGTATTGAAATGAGAATTTATCCAAGAGTCAAATGTATGAATCATTTAATCATAGACATGTTTTCAATTTACATAGTTCAGCTCAAGAATTCATTCACACATCAACCATTCACAAGCCAGTCACAATCGTCAAGATCTGGTACGAGGCGGAGATTTTAGTCCGAAGACCCAGCTCACGCATAGGGAATGCTTCCAAGTGGACACGATCCACTCTTCCATAGACGCCATTTGATATACCAGATATGTAATTTAATTCAAGTGTGATCATGTAATTCATATTGAGAATATACAGTATGCAACCACTTCATACACATCTTTCAAGATTTTCAATTTGATTCAGTCAATTAGGCACATTCATCACAACATGCTAGTAAATGACAATTCAAGTTTTTAGAATCAATACCTGTCACTTGAGAGTGTCACCAAGTGACAAAGACGGCCATTGCATGAATTGACAAGGTTGAATTACCTTAGTTCAGGAGACAAGATTGGAAGCCTTCAATCACTAAAATCACCAACCTCACGAAGGTTGATATTTCAGCTTTTGCTTTCTTACCTTTGCCTTGAGAATCCATTTTCTTCCAAGCCTTCCACCTGCAATCCAAAAGAAGAATAAAATTCAATTTACTCATTGAGTGTATTTTAAAATCTTCTTGCACAATCCCTGCAAAATGTTCACAAAAGGCATTATTAGTAGCTCAGAAATGATATCATCCACGTATGCTTGAACCACTAAAATGTCTTTTACCTGATTTTCCTTGTGAGAGGTGTTTGATCGACCTTACCTATTGAACCTGTTCTCAATCAAAAGATGCGGGCTTTTCATATCGTGCCTTGGGTACTTGCTTTAGCACGTACAAGGACTTTCACCACCTTATACTTGAGTCGATCTTCGAGGTTGTTCTACATAAAGTATCCCATCTTCTTGTAGCAACTTGAGAGGGTTCTCATCATTTTCATCCTTGTAAGGTATTCCTTTCATTTACTCAAGCTTGGCCATGACTAGCCCATCATCATTTGGATTTGGGAGTATAATCTACATCCAAGGACAAGAGTACTTGAGTTGTCAATTTCAATTCAAATTTACTGACAATGGTATGATAAATTATTTTAACAACCAACATCCTCTAGACAGCTCTAGATGTAATGTATGACTCATGTGTGAACCTAAACATTAAGTTCATATGACGAATGTGGTTGCTCCCCCTTAGTGTGTGTATGAATGCAAGATGTTCATTAACGTCCTAATACCATGTGCAGCCTGTAACTAATTTAGTACTAGGCGGAGAACTTAGATCCGAAGATCACCTCACGCGTAGTGATAGTTTTTAGACAGGCTTAACCTGCCCTTCCACATGTCACCATTTGATATATTATGTAATCATGGATGACGAAGGCAGGAGGATTGTAATGCATTATGGCATGAAAACACAATGTTCAATATTTGCAAGACATCACGTGAAGGTATATGCATACTCAGTGTATGTGGTGAAATCATGCTTTGATGAATCTTCAAGCTCTTCTTTACACGAAGATGCTATATGATAATTGATATGCGCACAAATATGCAAATAATTATGAATGAAATGCATGTACAGACATATGCAAGATTACATGACTATATGACACAAAGTAAGTTAAAACATGACACAATCACTACAGAAAGTAGGAGGGATATCACCTGATCTTCAAATTCAGTTTTTGATTTTTCTTCGAACCTGACTTATGCCACTTGACTCGTGTGCCTTACCTTCTTGACGAAGACAGATTTCATATTTTACATTCACATGGCACACCTGCAAAACAGATTTTTCATTTGGCATTCTTAGGTACCCAAACCATCTTGGGTCCTTGTGGGTTAGCAGCAACATGGGCATGTGGTTTCCAATTTTTGACAACATTCAAATCATCATTTTTCTTTAGAAAATAATCATGCTTAACATTCCCAGATTTGCCAAAGTGATGGTAGAATGCACGTTACATCATATTCTTTCTTCTCATGGGTTCTATTGATTTGTGTGTGTAAGCATGATGTGTTGAGTAGGAGTTCTTTCTCTTCAACAATAACTAACAATGTGAAGTTATATGACCCCTTTTACCACAGTGATTGCAATGCATGGAAGATTTTGTGGTGAAAACTCTCTTTGCATTTTTAAAACAGCTTGGTTTCTACATGCTCTCAAGTCATCATTCTTCATAGTGAAACAATCATGCATCAGGTGTCCAAGTTTTCCATAGTAAAGAAAAGACATGTTTCTTTTGTTGGATGCATAGGATTTCGCATGAAAGTTTTTAGCATGCACATTTTGAACATTCACACTATTTTTTAGATTGGCTTGAGTTCTTGGCACAATGGGTTGCTGGGAGTTAGATTTAGAGGTGTTGGGTGTACATGTGCTATGAACAAATGAAGTGTATAACTTACTTTCAAATTTTTTCTTGTTCACAGGATTAAACCCCAGTCCTTCTCTTTGAAAGTTCACTTTCATCCCCAACAATTTGTCTAAATTTCCTTGACCATCCACAAATCTAGATAATGAAGCATTCAAGTCTGAGATTTCTTTTTCAAGTGATGAAATGTGCAATTCATAGGAAACAATCTTATTTTCACACGAATTGACTTGTTCATGTAAAGTAGCATTGATGATTTTATGACTTTCAATTTATTACAACAAAGCATGCACTTTTTCAGATTCATCAATATTCATAGATTTTTCTTTTTCAAAAAAAAGTAATCTTTCAGAAATGGTCCTATTCAATTCCTTCAGTTTCTCATTTTATTTTTCAAGTTTCTTATCATGAACAAATTCAGTCTGACCATTGTCCATTGAACTTATTCTCTCTCTCAGCTCTTTATTTTCATTTCTCAAGGAAGAGATTTGATCTTTATGGAATTCAAGATCGAAAACAGAAGACTCAATCATTTCCTCTAAATGTGAGCATTTTTTACAAGAGGAATTACAATTATTTTGTTCGACATTCTTTTTCAATTTTTTGTTTTCGGATTTTACCTTCTTGTATTTATCAGCAAGATCATCATATGCAATCAACAAATCTTCATAGCTAAATTCATCTTCATTATCAGAATCAGAATTTACCTTTGAGCTTGATCTACTTGGCTGATCACTCCCTTGTTCACTCGTGCCTGCCACAAGACATTGGTCTCCATGCTCTTCCCGGATTTTGGTTAATCCATCCAAGATGTCCTTCGCAGATCTACAATGGGAGACAAAGGGGAAATAATTAGAATCAACTGCAGCAGTTAGCAACTTTAACACCAAACAATTTTGATCATGTTTAAGCTTTTGATTTTCAGTCCAGACATTTTTATCCTTAGGCAACTCATAAGGACCGTATGAAACAAGCTTCCATAGCTTAGGGTCATATGAGTTGACAAGACTGCACATTCTACCTAACCACAAATTAAAATTACAACCATCAAACATCGGTGGAGAATTCAAAGTATACATAATGGTAGTCATTGATCTGGATCACTCTAGATCGTTAGATCTATAAACAATCGAGCCTTAGCTCTGATACCAATTGAAGTCCCGCGATCAATGACACCCAAGAGGGGGGTGAATTGGGTGTTTACAAATTTTAAGAAACTTTGGCCTCTTTAAAATATGTGATAGAATGCTAGTTAAGAGATTCAAAACTATTTGAACACAAATTGGATTTATCAAACTTTGTATGATGAGATATAGAATATGCAAGATATACGTAGATAAATCCGTAACAACAATTAACAAATACACTCACTTAGAATGGAGGTAGAAGAAAAGGACCAAACCACACAAATCAAACCATAGTGCACAGCGGTTTTTAAGGTGGTTCGGATGCAACGACGGCAATCCTACGTCCACCCCTCACCAAACCCGGTGAGGCTTCACTCGGGGATAAATCCCCAAACGGAGACGACGCTCCAACCACACACGCAGGATGACGCCTGCCCACACACACGGGGACGCGCCCCAAAACACACACACACACACGGAGATGAAGTCTCCAACACGATCCAACAAGTGGATCAACAAGACACACACACGCTGCGACAAGTGCAGCACTCCACACACACAAACACTAAGATCTGGATAAATCCACACACACACGTAGATCTAAGAAGACCTACGCACACACGAATCAAGTACGACACACACACACACGACCACGGATCCAACAACGATCCACACACACACGAGTTTGCAGTTTATAAGAAACACAAATATGAAACTATAAAGCACAAAACACAAACATGAATAAACCACAGTTTAGAAAGCTCCTGATTTAGGCTCCCCCTGAGTGTGTGCTCTGGATGTTCGCGTTGATTCCTTCTTCACTTGAATAGCTTGAGACTCAGCTTGAATGGCCTTGTATTTGATGTAGATCTTCTTACACGGAGTACTGTTCACTGCTACAGTACCCTTCCTTCTTCCTTGGACAAATCCATGTATCTTCTTGATGCTTGTGAGCTTGTTCTCTTCCTTTGAGACTGCTGACTTCAAATGGAGCTAGAGTACCTTCAGATGATGCTTGAATGGCTCCTTCTTCCTTGTAGCATCCTTCTTCTTCTTCCCTTGGATCACCTTGAGTTGATGAAGAGGTGTATGGATGTAGCTTTGAACCTTGATTGCTTCTACACCTTCTTGGAGGTAGATGGCTTCAGAAATACCTTGAATGGGTTGGAGATAGATGAAGAGCTTGCTGCACGAGGTACTGTTCACAGAGCTACAGTACCTCTTCTTCCTCCTTGGACAGCCTCCCCTTTGGATCTCTTGATAGATAGGGTTTATGGCTCCAATGAGATGTTTTATAGCCCTTGAATGGTCCATGGACAACCCCCAGACCAGATCCACATTTTGTGGGTGATTGGGTGACTTTAGGATTAAAGAAATCCATGGAGAATGGCTCTTCTCGAAGTGGAAAACAAAGTCAACATATGTTGGCTCGGGACTGGCGGTCGACCTGTGGAAGCTGGCGGTCGACCGCTACTGAGAAACCTGTAGAAATTTGATCCCTAGAATTTTAGGTCGACCTGGGGCGGTCGACCTATAGTTCTGCAGGATGAGACTTTTTAGGTTTCACCCCCGAACTCCATTGCAACCCATTTAAGTCTGAGGCTTCAAACTCCTTTGATCTTGGGGAATATATGTTGAGTGTTTTGACCTACAAAATCATAGAAAAAAGGATTAGGACTTTGATCAATAATTCATGTGGTAATTGCATGAAGTACATGTATGAAACCCCTTTGGCCATTTGGCAATTTCAATCAATCAACAAGAGCTTATTGTAAACCGTTTGAGCAAGATATAAGTACCATGATTCCAATTTTCAAGCAAGTTTCTCATGAGTTGTTTCAACATAATGTAATGATATGTAAAATATGTATTAGAGTTTAAAAAGTGATTTACATTGAGACCCAATTTCACATATAAGATTGGAACAATTGTTGCTTTCACAAATGCATGTATGTAGCCAAGCTCCATCAAGGGTATGCATGGGAAGCATTCAAAGCACATGTTCAAGTCAATCATATTCAACCAATCGACAGGAACAATCAACCATTTAGTTTAGTTATCATCATTCACTTAATCGCACATGAACATCAAAACGATGACTTCAATAACCATCAAAACCAAGGCATCACACAAGAAGTTTAGTTATCATCAAAACCATAGTTCAACAGACTCGAGTAGTATCATTTTGCCCTTTGGCAGAGCGTATCAAATATCGTGGCACTTTGTCTAGTGCCAGAGACTTGTAGGTGCAGCGGCCTTGTAAGGTAACCCCACCGTGCTTCTCATCATGAGAGTAGATATTTTCCTGTTGAACGCTACCCGAGGGCGATGGCTCAAGACGAGGTGGGACTGACATCTCGGTCTTCTCTTCTTGTTCTTTTCTTCTTCTCATGGGTCTGTAAATCATGGCAGACCTTAGTGTAATTGAAATCGGGGCCCGTGCTTGTTTGGGCACCCAAGTTTGCTTGTATTTGGTTGGCTTTGGGGCCAACCCGCCCTTTGGCTTGGATTCGAAGCGGTCCATCTTGATTTGGGGCAGTGCTGCAAAGGAATTGCGCACCAACACTGTTGTAACCACCCTATCGGGCGTAATTCTAGCCTAGTGGCCATTCAGAGATACTTGGACTCCTCCGATGAGCACAGATTTGCCCGAAGTAGATAGCTGACTTTGCAGTGTGTCGATGAGACGACCTAGGAGATCTGGATACTGATAACCCGATACCATCGATTTACCGATACCAAGAGCTCGGTGAAGCCACCCAAGAGGCTGATGAGGCCGCGTAAGGGTTAGTGAGTGTTTGTCGAGGGGATGCATAACGAATAGAAATTACACGCGCAATATTAATTAAAGCATTCATTTGAACTTTAAACGGAAGCAATTACATATATCAGAGTGGTAAATTTATACAAGTAGTCCAGATCCATATATCACAAGTCCCACATTGTACAATGGTCCAAAAATAAATAACTACACGGGACGTAGCCCGGCTAAAAGAAGAAAAACGACAGACTGACCGCTGACCGACCACTGACAGATCACTGCTGGCTCTAAGGTTTTTCTCCAAAAGCACGAGAGAATCCTGCAGTCGGTTGCTCCGCCTCACCTGTAAAAGGAAGGGGTGAGTCTCACAGCAGAGACTCAATAGGGTTCACAGAAATCCCTAACTCGCAACTAACTAAAGGAAAGCAGTAAAGCATGCATTGACAAAAATAAATGACAATTTAATAAAGCTGTAAAACTAACTAAACAGTTCATGAATAGCTAACTAGCATGCCAATTAGAATTTAAACGCAAGTACTCGAAATCTACCAATAGATAATAACTCAATCATTTCCAAGTGACAAGAGTGAGAAGGAGAGGAGATCCACCAGAAGAAGAAACCAGATGCGTCCACTGAAAACTTACACTACGTCTCAAGCATCTACGCAAGCCTGATCATAGCAAGCGAGACGCGTAACAGTACCAGAATAAGTAACTAGTCAGAGCAACACTCATCAGTGTCAGTCCAAGTCTCTGACCACGTGTGCACACACCGACTCGTGCCTAGAGCCAGGCCTCTAGCTAGTATTCTCCTTCGTAGGATGCTACGGTTGAATTGGGGCCCACAGAACTAGCTTAAAAACCGTGAAACTGGGATACCCCACCACCTCTCTTGGGTGGGATCAACACTAAAAGTCGTCGGACTACGACTGGTGGTTCCATCACTAGGAAAGAGAATAAAGCTCTATTGGGATCTAAAAACATGCCATAATTTATGATAATAATTAAACATGGCAAATATGCAAGATTCAAGGCATAATTAACTGAATATGCTAAGATGGCCATTATTCAATAATTCAATGCATAAATAATTGAATATACTAAAATGGCAATCATTCCATAATTAAATGCATAATTTAAATCAACATGCATCATTATAGAACAAGCAGTCGAACTAGGGCCGCTATGGTTTTAGGCAGTCGAACGACGAACCGCCGCGTGCTACTCAACGGACTAACCGTGAAGTTTCTCCCACCATTCAAATTTAATTTATTTACGCGGTTTAATCGTCAGCCGCTCGGTTCAATAAAAGGTTTATGGCGAACCGTTATAAAATCTAAAATAAATTAAACATAATCCTTACCGAAGAATCGGATCCACCGGAATCACAATCGGATCCCTTCTCGGTCGATTCAAATCGATGGGAATTATTGTTTTTAACATGTTCCCTGCCAATCCATCATCTCAATATAACAGTTTATCATCTATGAACTCAGTGACGGTGGGCATACTTTTATTAATCTATGAACTCAGCGACGATGGGCATACTTTTATTAATCTATGAACTCAGCGACGATGGGCATACTTTTATTAATCTATGAACTCAGTAATGATGGGCATGCTTTTGGAACAATTTAACGGGCTAAGGCATTTATCCCCCTACCTCAATCGTGCCAAAATCCTCGTTTTGACCGCATGCAAGCCGAGGGACGCGCCGTGGTCCGCTTCTCCTGGTCATCTCTCCACTCCACGGTTCATCCCTGGTGGATGCCTCCGCGTTCCTTGCGTCGCGGAGGAAGTCTCCGCCGGTCCTAGCACGAGAGGAAGGCCGATTAGCCGCGAGAGTGCCGTGAGAGAGGGAGAGAGAAGCGACCGATGCCGCCGTGGGGTCGCACCTCGACACCTGGATCAGAGCCAACGAGGATGCCGACGTGGTCTTCCCTCCGCTAGCCCGCCGGCGAAGCCAGCGGCCGTCCTCCAACGGTCTTGGGCCGCCGCGCGCCACCAAGAAGTGGAAGGCGAGAGAGGGGGGTTCGCGGTCGTCCGCGGTGAAGGGGGGAGGAGTCGCCGCCGCGCCTCACCCTCTCTACAAGCACGCCGACTATCCGTCGCCGCCATCCTCCGCCGTGGGCCTGGGTCGCCGCTGCCGTGAAGACGAAGGGGAAGAGGAGGGGGAGCTCTGCGGGTTCCCCCCTGCTCTCGGGTGAAAAGGAAGGGGGGGAGATTAGGAAAGTGGGAGAGAGAGGGAGAGATCGGTGGGCTAAAATATATATATATATATATATATATATATATATATATATATATACTATATATAATTTTGATTTTTAACCCTCTTTCACACTTTCAACCCTCAATTAAGCAAAATAATACATATGCCCCTTTTAATTTCGAAAAAGCTTATATATATATACACAAAGCCCATATAACTAGGCCCAATAAAACCCTAAAAATAGCCAAAATTCATGGATTTAATCCTTATTCCATTACTGGTAAAGATCCATTAAAGGACGAGTCTCACAGTCCCTCCCTCCTAATAAAAATTTTATCCTCAAAATTTAAAAGGAAGAACAAGGAGAGAATTGAGAGAATTATACCTTATTCGAACAGGAAGGGAAATTGCTGACGCATTTCGTCCTCACTTTCCCAAGTAGCTTCATTACCAGAGTGATGCTGCCAGACAACCTTAACCATAGGAATTACTTTATTTCTCAATCGTTGCTCACGACGATCTTCAATTCTGATTGGATACTCTAATGTGGATAAATCTGCAGTCACTTCAGGCCAAACTTAATCATCAAGGACGTGAGATGAATCTAAAACATATTTCCTCAGCTGAGACATATGAAAGACATCGTGGATTGCTTGCATCGCCGCTGGCAATTGAAGATGATAAGCCACTTGGCCCACTCGTTCCAGAATAGGAAACAGACCAATATAATGGGGACTGAGCTTTCCACGCTTCCCAAACCTCATAACGCCTTTCATCGGAGATATTTTTACGAACACCATATCTCCAGGCTCAAATTGCAATGGTCGCCTGTGCTGATCTGCATAGCTTTTCTGTCGACTCTGAGCTGTCAACATTTTCTACCTGATAAAGCGAACCACCTCAGCACATTGCTGAACCATATCAGGTCTTGTCAATAATCTGTCACCGGCTTCAAACCAGTTTAAAGGTGTACGACAAGGATGCCCATACAAAGCCTCATACTGTGCCATGCCGATGCTGGAGTGATAACTGTTATTATAAGCAAATTCCACAAGTGGCAAATGTTGACTCCACGAACCCTACCAATCTAGGCAACATGATCTCAGCATATCTTCTAAAGTCTGAATAGTCCTTTCTGACTGCGAATGATAAGCTGAACTAAAGTCTAACTATGTGCCCAACGCTTTTTGAAAACTACGCCAGAAACTAGAAGTAAACCGTGGGTCGCAATCTGACATGATTGATATTGGAATCCCATGCAATGGCACAATCTTCTGAACATAAAGCTCGGCCAATTTCTGAACACTCCAGGTAACTTTAATTGGCAATAATCTTGATGTCTTTGTTAATCGATCAACTAACAGCCAGATTCCATCGAAGCCTTGTGAAGTGTGGGGTAAACCCATAACAAAATCTGTCGTGACATGATCCCACTTCCACATCGGAATTTCTAAAGGTTGAAGCATTCCTCCATGCTTTTGATGCTCGGCTTTAACCTGTTGGCATGTCAAACATTTAGATACAAATGCAGCTACATCCTTTTTCATTCATGGCCACCAAAACTACCTTTTTAGATTTTGATACATCTTGGTAGTGCCAAGGTGAATAGCATAGCGGGATCCATGGGCTTCACGCAAGATGGTATTTCTTAACTCCTCAACAGCTAGAACATATAGCCTGCCACGGAAGCTGACGACCAACTCATCATCAAATTTAACATCATGCATCATTATAACGCAGGACAAATCAAAATCTGCCTGCTGAGCTTCCTTGATCTGCTGATAAATAGCTTGAGTCATCACAAGACTGGCACACACAGCTACCATCGGATCAGAAGGAATGTCCACGCTAAATGTCTCACTAGGAAACTGTTCCCACAACTTCCATTCATGAACAAGCAAATGACTAATTTGCACCTTCCTGCTCGGAGCATCAGCCACAACATTCATTTTTCTTGGCTGATAGGAGAGGGTGAAATCATAGTCTTTCATATATTCCATCCATCTGCGCTGTCGGAGATTCAAGTCTTTTTGAGAAAACACATACTGCAAGCTTTGATGATCGGTAAAGATCTCAAATTTCTTGCCATACAAGTAGTGTCTCCATATTTTCAGTGCAAAGATCACCGCTACAAGCTCTAGATCATGAGTCGTATAATTCTCTTCATGCTGTTTTAATTGTCGGGATGCATAAGCTATGAATTTACCATGTTGCATAAGCACTGCACCCAAACCTACTCGAGAAGCATCCATGCAAACCACGAATCCACCCGAGCCAGAAGGTAATACATACATTGGAGAAGAAGTGAGAAGCCTTTTTAACTCATTAAAGCTCTGCTCACATTGATCTGACTAGACAAAAGGCACATCTTTCCGTGTCAATCTAGTCATTAGCGCGGCAATTCGTGCAAAGTCTTGAATGAATCTTCGATAATAACCAGTAAGACCAAGAAAACTTCTGATCTCTGTCACAGTCCTCGGTCTCTGCCATTGAAGAACAGATTCAATTTTAGCCAGATCAACTGCGACTCCATCACCAGAAATCACATGGCGGAGAAAATGAACTTCCCGAAGCCAAAACCCACATTTACTGAATTTTGCATAGAGTCCGTGATCTCGTAGAGTCTGCAATACAATCCTGAGATGCTGAACATGTTCCTCTTCAGAAGTCGAATAAACAAGAATATCATCGACAAAGATCACAACAAACCGGTCCAGATATGGACGGAACACACGCTGCATCAGGTCCATAAATACTGCTGGAGCATTGGTTAGCCCGAACGGCATAACCAAAAACTCATAATGACCATAACGCGTGCTAAAAGCAGTCTTTTCCACATCGGATTCTTGAATCTGCAATTGTAAATAGCCAGATCAAAGATCAATCCTTGAAAAGATAGTAGCAGACTGTAATTGATCAAACAAATCATCGATCCTAGGCAGAGGATACTTATTCTTGACAGTCACCTGATTCAATTGCCTGTAATCAATACATAGCCTCAGGCTTCCATCTTTTTTTTCACAAACAGGACTAGAGCACTCCATGGAGAAAGGTTGGGATGAATATAGCCTTTTTCCAATAATTCTAACAATTGTTCCCTCAGTTCCTTCAATTCAGCTTGAGCCATGCAGTATGGTGCCTTTGCTAAAGGTGCCGTACCTGGAATCAATTCAATCACCATTTCTATTTCTCGCTGAGGAGGTAAGCCTGGTAACTCATCAGGAAATACATCAGGAAATTCATAGACCACAGGAATGGCACTGATATCTTGTTTTGGTGCCTCAACAGCAACCACGGAAGCTAAGAATCCCTGACAACCTGCATTAAGCAATCTACAGGCTCGAATAGTAGAAATAAGCAAGCGAGAAGAACGAGATTGAATACCTTGGAAGTAAAATGCTGGTTTCCCATGTGGCTGAAAATAGACTTTCTTTGATCTGCAATAAACCACGGCTCCATATTTTTCTAACCAATCCATGCCCAGAATAATATCATAATTAACCAACTGCAATGCATATAATCTAGCCAGCAACTGATGATTACCAATCATAATAGGCGACTCTTCCAGACAAAGAGGGGTGAACATGAAATCCCCAGAAGGTAGTTCCACAAGCAACTCACAAGTAATTTCAGAAGTCGGCTCCTCAATACAGGCAATGAAGTAATAGGAGGGAAAATTATATTGACAGACTTCAGATTAATGGCGATTGGTGCCATGATCCAGAATTGCTGAAGAGAGAGGCTACTTCGTTCTTTCAGAAACTTCTCACCTCAGAGGAGCACTGTATTGAGGACTCTATGCTTCAGGATATTCCTATGCCGATCACTGATGACCACAACCAGATCCTTTGCCATCCACCGTCGATGGAGGAAATAAAACATGTTGTTTGGAGTATGAACCCCAATGGGGCCCCTGGTCCTGACGGCTTCACTGGGATTTTTTTCACCACCTGTTGGGATATTGTGAAGGAGGATGTCTCCAATGCTATCAGAGGTTTCTTCCTCGGCTCACCTCTCCCCAAAGGTATTACTTCTATCCTCATTGCTCTCATTCCGAAGACCACCCATCCCTCCTCATTTGGGGAATTCCGGCCTATCAGCCTCTGTAACTTCTGTTATAAGGTGGTCTCCATAATTCTCTCGGACTGGTTATCACCCATTCTTCCTCTTATCATCTCGGAGGAACAAGGGGCGTTTGTTTAAGGCAGACTTATTATTGAGAACATTTCTCTTGCTAGATAGCTCATTGGGGACATTGGTAGAAAGGTGAGAGGGAACAATGTTATCTTCAAAATTGACATGATGAAAGCATACGATAGGGTCGAGTGGGATTTTCTTTATGCTGTGCTTAGGCGATTTGGTTTCGGTTCTACTTTCATTTCTCTCATTGAGAAGCTTTGCTCTAACTGCTGGTTCTCTGTGCTCTTCAATGGCTCGATTGCCGGCTTCTTTAAATCCACCCGAGGCCTGAGGCAAGGAGACCCGCTATCCCCAGATGTGTTCATTATTATGGAGGAGGCTCTCAGTAGAGGCCTGGCCCAGATGCTTCACATGGGTAGCTTGCGTCCGTACTCAGGGCCGAGGTCATGCCCTCATATTACCCATCTGCTATACGCCGACGACACTTTGGTTTTTACTAATGGGGATGCTCACAATATTCAATCTCTCATGTATTTTTTTAATGCTTACTCTAGTAGCTCTGGCCAGCGGATAAATGCTGCGAAGAGCTCCTTCCTAGTTGCTGCTTCAGCACCTTTACGGTGCATCAACAATATTAAGAGGATTACTAGTTTTCAACATCAGCTGCATTCTCTTAGTTATGTTGGCGCTCCGCTACGGCCGGGAAGAATTCTTGTTTCTGACTTCAAATTTATGCTGGACAAGATTAATACCGGAATCATTTCTTGGAAATCAAATCTCTTGTCCCAGGCGGGCAGGGTCACTCTTATAAACTCAGTGCTTAATTCTATCCCGGTGTACCTTGCTGCAGCTGCCTCCATCCCTAAGACTATTGTGAACCAGATTGAGAAGACGCTTGCCTCTTTCTTTTGGAGTGGAATGGAGGGGACTCGCCATCGCCACTGGGTCTCCTGGGCTACTATTCAACGCCCTTTGGCGGAAGGGGGCCTTGGTGTCTGAAGCTTGGCAAATGTTCAACAATCCCTTGCTATAAAGCTTGTCTGGCTGATCCATAATGGCGACTCTCTCTGGTCCTGTTATGAATGTGCTCGGTTTAAGACTTGTAATACACTTGTGCCTGCCCACTTTTCTCGCGGAGTGCCCAAGGAAATTTTTTCCAATGCCCTTCGGGATTTCAAAGAACACTCCCGATGGATCCTGGGCTCTGGCTCCTCCATCGACTTTCTAGATGATGTATGGATTGGCGACTCCCTACTTCGCTCAATCCTAATTGAACCATATGATGGACCTCCAGCCACGGTGTGTCAAGTTCTCCTCTCCCAACAACATCCTATCAGGTCTTTTCTTCCATCCTCCTTCCCTCTAGATGGGGTTCAACCTTCTGATTACGCTGATGCCCAGGTGTGGACTGGCACTCCATCTGGGAGTTTCTCGACCAAGTCTGCGTATGATATCTTTCGCAGTAGAGGCAACAGATGGCCTCACCTCTTGCGGCTTTGGCATCCTTCTTTTAATAGGAGGGCGGCTATGTTTGGATGGAAAGTCCTCCATCGTGCAGTTTCGGTGGATGATCATGTTGCTGATTGCGGCATCCCCATGGCCTCTAAATGTGACTATTGTTACTCCCCGCACACTGAGGACCTCGATCATCTGTTTATATCCAGTGATGTTGCTTCTCATCTCTGGGCGTGGTTCCTGCCAATGGTTGATACGTCGGTCTCACTTCACTGCCATGTTACTAATAGATTGTGGTCCTTTCTTAATAACTGCAATCCCTATTCTCCGGTGGGTTTTGTGGCTCTTTACGGCATGCTACTTATGCTTTGGGAAATTTGGAAAGCCAGGTGCATTAAGCATTTTGATCGGGTGCATACCTCTGTTACGAGGATCAAAAACAATATTCAGTCGCTGGTCGGTTTCGCTCTTCGGAATACTACCTTTCATATGGTGCCCAACGCTCAGCAGTAGAGAATTATCTCAATATTTGGATCCTACCCTCCTGTCAAGATTAAAGTGCCAACCATTGTAATGTGGCGACCCACATCTGATGGTCTGTGTCTTAATGTTGACGGTGCATGCAAGAGTAGCACTGGTGAGTGTGGGGGCGGTGGTTGCATCAGAGACCACTCTGGCAATATCCTCATTACTTTTGCTCACTATTATGGCGCTGGGAACAGCCTCATTGCTGAGGTCCGGGCTCTTTGTGATGGTCTCCGTTTAGCAGAACAATATGGCTACCAGCTTTCTACGGTTCAGTCGGATTACGCAGCTTTGGTTCAGTCCATTCGGTCTAACATCGCACCCTCGTGGGATTCGGTCAGGTGGTGGCACGCGGCGATCACACTCCTTCGTGATCAAGACCTCCCTCTGATTCATGTTTATAGAGAGGCCAACCGCGTCGCGGATTGTCTAGCCTTCCATGCTTGCCTTACTATGTGTAGTTCTACCTTCTCTTCCCTAGCTGAGCTCCCCACGACTTGCCGGGGACATGCCAGACTAGATCGGGATAGGTTCCCTAGTATCAGGATGGTATACCCATCCCTCTAGTCTATTGCTAGGGCTTTGCCCATCTAACACTTGTACTATTTCTTTTCATATTAATACAATCTTGGTGACTGTTTGAGCTGTCGGGGGAGTGGTTTTTCTTCTCTCTGCTGGAGGGGGTGCACTCGACCGGTTGCTCTTACAGTCTCTTGGGTGTTTGACTTAAAAAAAAAAAGAAGCGCCTGAATCAAATAAGACACGAGTTGCATGCCCATAAATCATAATCATACCTTCAACAAGATGAGACACCATAGCTTCAGCCCGGGTAATATGAGAGACCTTCCCCTTCTGCTTCCTGCCCGCTCCAGTAGACTGCTGGGAAGAAGACACTGAAGTTTGAGGATAATAATGATGTGCCTGAGGTGGTGGAGGAGGTCGGAACTGAGACGGCTGCGGTTGATAAAACTGCACATAGGCTTCGGTCTCTGCGGACAGTCCCGAACCACATGTCTCGATTGGTCACATCGGAAACAAACCACCAACAGTGAACACGGCTTGCCTGGGTGGCTCCCACCACATCTTGCACACACTCTCGACTGACTAACTACTGAGTCTTGACGATGCTGGAAAGAAGGTGCCGATTGCTGCTACACGGTACCCAAAGATGCCTGACTGTCATACCGCTTCTTAAACTTCTTGAATTTCTTGAACTTAGGCTTATGAACAGGAATGCCACTGGCAGTAGGAACATCAGATGGGACTCCTGTACCAGATGGATGACTGAACTGTTGATGCTGCACACCTGGCTGGATTGACGCCATTTGAGTATGCCCTCGGTATCTTGCTAAGTCAAGCTCTAAAGCCACTGCTACCTGATATGCTACGTCCATTTCTGCTACCCTGGTCGCAATCAAAGGCTGCCTCAACTCTGGTTTTAATCCATGTAGAAATTACTCGATCTTTAAGATTTCATCAGCAAGAATGTGGGGCGCATACCAACCCAATTCCATGAACTTGCTCCGATATTCTAGCACAGTCATATCGCCTTGAGCTAGTTCCATAAATTGGTGCATTTTATTCATCCTAAGATAAGCTGGACTGAAGGTGTGCTCAAAGGTTGTGACAAACTCCATCCACGTGATCTGACGAAGAGGATGGGATCTAAAAGCAACCTCCCACTCCGTGGTCTACCACGTGAGTGCTACTCCTTGAAGTTGAAAAGTAGCCAGCATGACTTTTTCATCCTCTGTGCACTCCATGGAGTGGAATACACATTCAGTTGCATCTATCCACACTTTGGCTGCGTCTGGATCTGTCAATCCTTCATAACTTGGTGGGTGGAACAACAAAAATTCTTTGAAAGCTCTGCCACGGCCACCAGGAGGCAATTCAGCTTGAGGAGCAGGGTCAGCTTGAATTGGAGCTGGCACATTAGCCGGAGCTGGAGGAGAAGTGCCACTTCCTTCGCTCGGGACGTGTGCGCTTCTGCGAGGCGGCATTTTAATCTAGAAGAAAACACGCAATAACAGAAAATGCATCAATAATCATGGAAAGCATCCTAAGCGAGTAGTAGACTCACATTGACTTGTTCTGGACTAATACAATTTCAATTCCTTATACAAATCCTCAACACCGCTCTGATACCAACTGTGACGACCCAGGAGATCCGGATACCGATAACCCGATACCATCGATTTACCGATACCAAGAGCTCGGGGAAGCCACCCAAGAGACTGATGAGGCCCCGAAAGGGTTAGTGAGTGTTTGTCGAGGGGATGCATAACGAATAGAAATTACACGCGTAATACTAATTAAAGCATTCATTTGAACTTTAAACGGAAGCAATTACATATATCAGAGTGGTAAATTTATACAAGTAGTCCAGATCCATATATCACAAGTCCCACACTATACAATGGTCCAAAAATAAATAACTACACGGGACGTAGCCCGGCCAAAAGAAGAAAAGGGACATACTGACCGCTGACCGACCACTGACAGACCACTGCTGGCTCTAAGGTTTTTCGCCAAAAGAACGAGAGAATCCTGCAGCTGGTTGCTCCACCACACCTGTAAAAGAAAGGGGTGAGTCTCACAGCAGAGACTCAGTAGGGTTCACAGAAATCCCTAGTTCGTAACTAACTAAAGGAAAGCAGTAAAGCATGCATTGACATAAATAAATGACAATTTAATAAAGATGTAAAACTAACTAAACAGTTCATGAACAGCTAACTAGCATGCCAATTAGAATTTAAACGCAAGTACTCGAAATCTACCAATAGACAATAACTCAATCATTTCCAAGTGACAAGAGAGAGAAGGAGAGGAGATCCACCAGAAGAAGAAACCAGACGCGTCCACTGACGGCTTACACTGCGTCTCAAGCATCTACGCAAGCCTGATCATAGCAAGCGAGACGCGTAACAGTACCAGAACAAGTAACTAGTCAGAGCAACACTCGTCAGTGCTAGTCCAAGTCTCTGACCACGTGTGCACACACCGACTCGTGCCTAGAGCCAGGCCTCTAGCAAGTATTCTCCTCCGTAGGATGCCATGGTTGGACTGGGGCCCACGGAACTAGCTTAAAAATCGTGAAACTGGGATACCGCACCACCTCTCCTGGGTGGGATCAACACTAAAAGTTATCAGACTACGACTGGTGGTTCCATCACTAGGAAAGAGAATAAAGCTCTATTGGGATCTAAAAACATGCCATAATTTATGATAACAATTAAACATAGCAAATATGCAAGATTCAAGGCATAATTAACTGAATATGCTAAGATGGCTATTATTCAATAATTCAATGCATAAATAATTGAATATACTAAAATGGCAATCATTCCATAATTAAATGCATAATTTAAATGAACATGCATCATTATAGAACAAGCGGTCGAACTAGGGCCGCTATGGTTTTAGGCGATCGAACGACGAACCGCCGCGTGCTACTCAATGGACTAACCGTGAAATTTCTTCCACCATTCAAATTTAATTTATTTACGCGGTTTAATTGTCAGTCGCTCGGTTCAATAAAAGGTTTATGGCGAACCGTTATAAAATCTAAAATAAATTAAACATAGTCCTTACCGGAGAACCAGATCCACCGGAATCACAATCGGATCCCTTCTCGGTCGATTCAAATCGACGAGAATTATTGTTTTTAACCTGTTCCCTACCAATCCATCATCTCAATATAATAGTTTATCATCTATGAACTCAGCGATGATGGGCATGCTTTTATTAATCTATGAACTCAGCGATGATGGGCATACTTTTATTAATCTATGAACTCAGTGACGATGGGCATGCTTTTGGAACAATTTAACGGGCTAGGGCATTGATTCCCCTACCTCAATCATGTCGAAAGCCCCGTTCTGACTGCATGCAAGCCGATGGATGTGCCGCGGTCTGCCTCTCCCAGTCGTCTCTCCACTCCACGGTTCATCCCAGGTGGATGCCTCCGCATTCCTCGCGTCGCGGAGGAAGTCTCCGCCGGTCCTAGCACGAGAGGAAGGCCGATTTGCCGTGAGAGCGCTATGAGAGAGGGAGAGAGAAGCGCCTGATGCCGCCTTGGGGTCGCACCTCTGCGCCGGGATCGGAGCCGACG
Organism: Amorphophallus konjac; assembly: GCA_022559845.1. Classification (NCBI taxonomy): domain Eukaryota; kingdom Viridiplantae; phylum Streptophyta; class Magnoliopsida; order Alismatales; family Araceae; genus Amorphophallus; species Amorphophallus konjac. The sequence continues at coordinate 336,909,733 of CM040125.1, read as the reverse complement.
TGGTCTTCCCTCCCCTAGCCCGCCGGTAAAGTCACCGGCCGTCCTCCACCTGTCTTGGGCCGCCACGTGCTGTCGAGAAGAGGAAGGTGAGAGAGGGGGGTTCGCGGTCATCCGCGGTGAAGGGGGGAGGAGTCGCCACAGTGCCTCACCCTCTCTACCAGCACGCCGGTGAGCCGTCGCCTCCGTCCTCCACCGTGGGTCTGGGTCGCCGCTGCCCTGAAGATGAAGGGGAAGAGGAGGGGGGAGCTCCACGGGTTCCCCCCCCCCCCCCCCCGCGGTTTCCTACTCTCGGGTGAAAAGGAGGGGGGGGAGATTAGGAAAGTGGGAGAGAGAGGGAGAGATCAATAGATTAAAAAAAGATTAAAATATTATATATTTTTTATTTTTAACCCTCTTTCACACTTTAAAACCTCAATTAAGCGAAATAATACATATGCCCCTTTTAATTTCGAAAAAGCTTATATATATACACAAAGCCCATATAACTAGGCCCAATAAAACCCTAAAAATAGCCAAAATTCATGGAATTAATCCTTATTCCATTACCGGTAAAGATCCATTAAAGGACGGATCTCACAGTCGACATTCTTCTTGGACGCCCTCTTGGTAGCCGGTGTGTGCCTCTTTCTACTTGAGACACGTTGGTCAGCTTGGTGGACGAAGCAGCCTACCACTCGAGTTTCCTCAGATGCCGTCATTGCAGTGGCGACAGGCTTCATCCCTAGATGTCCAAGAGTTCCACGAACGCGACCCCCAATAAGTTGGGGAAGCCGACGATAGGCAGGAAATTGCCGAACTGGATCAGCACCACCAAGTAGTCATGGGCGGCATGGCTAGCGACAACAAGGGGTCCGAACGACACGGCCATCATACTTAACGAAAAGCAATCTGCAAGATTAAATTAAGCAGTTAGGATTTTAAGAAGAGGCCATAGGGCCCCTAATCCTGGCAAGGAGATGAAGGGAGGTCATGTCGAACCGGGCGTGCTAGACATGTAGATGCACTTTCGGAACACTCCTTTTATGTTATTTGTTTATTCATTTGTTCATTTGTTTATTCATTTTATTTGTGCGAGGGCGTGCCAGTCACGTGTGTGATGATTTATTCGGGCTTCGAGGAAGCCCTTGGTGCACGCAATTTGACTAATTAGACGAAAGTGGATATCGTGTCGGGACAAAATCCCGTCGTGTCGTAAAAGGCCATGACGTTAATTACATCCCTTCGGAGAAGGGAAAACCTCTGATTAGTTTCCAGGAAAAGGGGCCTTATGGCCGGAAATCAACATTAAAGAAATGAGATTAATGATATCTCGGACTGTGTTTAAACAGACCCCGCATTGGGGTGTAAACGTTCAAAGATGTGTCGGTCACTCATGGACCATTTCATGTTCGAACGGAGGTCCGCGTTTGTAACATAAAAGATGGTGATAAAATCGTGCAAATGTCTACCACGTATACGACAAATTTAATGAGAATGCAGGATTATACCCCAGTAGAAACGGGTCAAGTTTGATGAACTATCGGCCCAGGGCAATGTTAGATCATGGCCATGTCGCGGTGGTTCCCAAGGTCCGAATCCGACTTAGTGGGGCGTCATTGATATTTCCTTCATACCAAGTTCGAGGCAACAGAGTTCGGGGCGACCATTATCATGTTTTCGTTGTTTGGTTACTTGATCTATTTATTTAATATTTTATTTTTTATTATTATCATTTTTTGATATGCATGGATGTGTTTTCTTTTGATTATTTGTTATTATTCTCATTTTTGCATTTTTTTGTTTTGTTTGTTCGGTCTTCTTTTATCTGCTTAAATGCATGGACATTTTTTTCCTTTTTTTGAGTTTTCATATCTCTTGTTTAGCTTTTTGGTTTGTTTTGGCTTGCGCCGTTAAAATATAGGTAGAACATTGTGTAATTCTTTTAATGGGGGTATTTTTATGAGTTTCTTATCATTCAGGGTATTTTTCTATCATTTTTTTATAATTTTTATTATTGTTGTTGTATTTGTTAATTATAATTTTTGTGGTTTTTGCCATTTTTACAATTATTTTTTAGTATTATTGTATTTATTGATTATCATTTTTATGATTTTTTGTCATTTTTTAGAATTATTATATTATTATTATATTTATTAATTATCATTTTCATAGTTTTTATCAATTTTATGATTATTCTATTTATTAATTATCATTTTCTTATGTTTTTCATCATTTTCTTTTTTTAGCCACTTTATTGTTAAGGGTGACAAATGGCTTCTCATGGGTGATAAATGGCTTCTTATGGGTGACAAATAGCTTCTTATGGGTGACAAAGAGCTTGGGGTGACAAACGACTTCTTATGGGTGACAAATGGCTTCTTATAGGTGATAAATAACTTTGTATTGGTGAAAAATAGATGGCTCATGTGAAAAATAAATGATTTGGGGGGGGGGGGGAGTCGACTCCATACCAAGGTGGAAAGACAAATTTTTTTGTTGTTATTTGTTTGTTGTTACCCTAGCCTTTTGATTCTCCCCTCAGATCAAAAGGAGTTGATTCTTGAACATTTATTCATGAAAATCATTTAGATAGGAAGGCATGGCCACTTTTATTCAAACTTGAAGTTTAGTTATGAAAGAAGCATTTATGTGCATATGAGCATGGAGCATTGCAATTTTAGTTGTAAAGATTATTCGTATGCAAATACAGATGAAGCTCTGCTAACCCCCTTTTTTTGAAAACATGTATGCAAATGCGTATGAGGGAGAGAGGGCATGTGTTAACGTATGAGAGCATGGCGAGAGGATTAAAATGGCACTGGGAATGAGAAGCGTATGTGAATGAGGGGTTAAAATGGCACGGGGGATGAGAAATGTATGTGTGAGTGGGTGAGAGGTAAAATGACGTGACAAGAGAGGAGGCAGAGGTGGTGAAACGACGCGGGGGATTCAGCCAGGGGGGGAAATGGAGAGAGGTAGAGAGTGGAAGTGGAGGGATCGACCCTATGGGTCAACCCCCCTAATTGGCTTAGGTAGATCTCTTTTTTCTTTTTTGGCAGGAAGATTTAAGTGCATGTTTTTTCACTTGGGAAGGTGAGATGAGGGGTTCATTTATGCAACATGGGGTTTATTCTAAAATTCATGGAGGTTCAGACATTCTTTGCTCATGGACGGGTCTTTTTATTCATTTTATCCTTTCTTGTTCTTATGGTTGGCATCGTTTGATTGTCTGTCCTTTTCATCATTCGCGTTCCAAGCGAAATTTTGGCAGCACCTCCCCCGGACCCGGAGTTTACGGGGTGTAAAACAGAGACGCCCACGGAATGCTCCGGGACAACCTGTAAATTCTCAGGTAAACTGAAACAGTTACCCGGTGACCCAAAGATGAGCATAGAAGCCCAAGGACTAGCCTTCGAGGGGTTCTAGTGGCCCACGAGTCACAGCTTCAAGAATGTTTCCAGGGCGTAGGCCCGACATGTCATCAAATGCATGACCCTTGTTATTCCACCTAAGAGTGGGATCCCCAGAAACCTTGCTATGAAGGAGCGAGCTTCTGAGGGGCCCGGAGTGATCACCAATGAAGGAGAGGAAGCGGAGCATATTGATGGAGGGACGAGAGCTATGAACACCAACAGACTGTAGGGAGGGGATGAAACCCCCACAACCCATGGGTGTGGGTGAGAGGGCCACCGTCGTTCCCATGGAGTCATAGTATGCATGCATGGAGCAAAAATGAAAAGCCTTTACAGAAACGGAGAGAAAATGCCTAAGTTAGGGGGGGGAGACATGATAAAGGCCACAACCCACACGCTAGAACGGAATCTTTTTTTCATTGCAGGAGGGGCAAATTACAAAAAGGGGGGAAATACCCCGTAGCGAGAAGTGTAACATAAAGAAAGAAAATACAATGGAGGGAGGGGAAATGGAGCATGAGCTCCTCCCCCTCCATCCTCACCTCTCTTCCCTTCTCCCTCTTTTCTTCATCCTATGGACACGGGAGCAGGGAGCACTCTTTCTTCTTCTCTGGTTTTTTCCATCTCGTAGACGTAGGCTCTCTCTTTTCATTCACCAACCGAACTTCTTTCTTTTTTTTGTGTCACCAGCCAGCTCCATATATAGAACGGGGGGGTCTCTTCTCTTCGGGACAAAACTCCCGCCATTCTCTCCTTGTTCGCATGAAAAGGGTGATTGACCCATTGTTATGCTGTCGACTATCCATTGGTGCAAGACGAGAAGTTGTCCGAGGATGCCTATCACTATTGCTGCCACCGTTGCGTTGTCGATCTGTGAGTGAGACAAACCCGCGAGCCTTAAGTGCTCATGAGATGGGCTTGATACGGGCATTAAATGCCTTCCCCTTCTTCCCCCTATTGGTTCGCCTGAGCTTTAGTAGAGAAATAGAGTGTCGGGCGAAGGATGGGATGTCTCCCACGGCATCGGATCAAGTGGGCTTGTGCCACACCATTTCAGAGGGCATGGGAGCTCTTTGCGCGCGGTTTCAAGTGGACTTGAGGCACGCCATTTCAAGAGGGCCAAAAGAGAACGTTGCGCGTCATTTCAGGAGGGTTGGTGAGCTCCTTTGCGTGCTAGTTTCAAGTGGAAAGGGCCATGCCAGTTTAAGTGGGAGATGGGGTGGCGCCGTTTCAAGTGGCGAGAGGGGCGCGCCAGTTCAAGGAGGTCCACGCTGGTTCACATGGTGCCGGTTCATCATCATGAAGTGGTATTTTGGTAATCTTGCCATTCTTCTTTGCTTCATCGGCCTCGGACTAGCTCAAGTGGGTACTTGACTTTTGGTGCTGCCCTAGTTTTGATGCATCACTTCTGGAGTGTTTATTTCGAAGCTCTCGGGCTCCGGTTTACGATTTCCAGTGATTTCTGACACGTGCCGAACCCGTGTCAGATTACTCGGGTTTCTTCCTTATTCGGCCTTCGGCATTGTGAATCGTGCCCTTAACCCTACTTCTTATTTGTGGATAGTGTCTTCATTGAGTGGGCTTCCCCTCAAAGTGTTTTCGCCCTCATTGAGTAGCTCTTCGGCCTCCTACAGACCTTTCCGGCATACCGTGTGCCCTGATCGGGTCACTCAAGTTTTATGCTGATATCACCTTCGGCACCCTATTTTCAGGGACCATGGGTATTTCTTCATATCGGGAAGCTTCCTCATTAGGTGGCGGACCACCGGGTGTGTTTTCGTCTTGATCGGATGAGATATCAATTTTGTTCGGCTCGACGAGACCTGGAGTTCTTGCTAGTGAATTTTTAGGTGTCCACAAGGAGCTTTGTGGTTGTCGAGCCATTGGTGGATCCGTTTTGCGTAGCTTGCTGGCCGTAGTTGCATTAGGTCTATTGCGTGATTATTTGGAGTCCTAGGATTGCATTGTCCTTAGAGTCGCGTCGTCCCGCATCAAGGACGCACCTCCCCCCATCGACAACTGACCTCACAGCAAGGATATCATGATGATCTCGAGAGGGCCAGCCGCCAGTGGGGATAGCTCCAACAGACACCAAGCGTACGCCCGACGCGTCAACCAGGTCGAGCAGTATTTAACCTCTGGGACTACTGCAGGAGACCACCCAGGGGAGACTGTCACCTTCTCAGATGCAAACCTAACCGATGTGACCACCCCTCACACCGACATGTTGGTCATCTCTGTGATCATAAATCAATGTACTATGCGTCATATTTTTGTTGATAATGGGAGTGGTCTTGATGTTATCTCGTGCGACTGTCTCCTTCTTGTAGCGTGGATCCTTCTCGCATCTCTCCTCTTCACACCCCCTATTTGGGTTCTTCGGATCAACCGTGTGCCCCGAAGGCCGGATCTCCCTACCGATCTCCCTTGGCATCGCCCCGCACCAAGTGACCTTCATGGCCAACTTTACAGTCGTCAGAGGGATGACAGGGTGCAACGCCATAATTGGTTGGGAAATCGTAGGGGTGATTAAAGGAGTACCCTCCTCTTACCACCAGAAGCTGAAGTTCCCCACTCCCCAAGGAGTGGGGGAAGCTAGATGAGACCAGGGGGAGTCTCGGCGATGTTATTTGATCTCCACCTGAGAAAGATCGGCCGAGCAAGGACCACCGAAAAAGAAGCTCCACAAGGATGAGCCCAGACCCACCGAAGGGACCCCCGTCGAGGACCTGTTCCTCAATTAGATCGGTGTGTAGTACATCCACGTTCTCCTTGTCAGCTCCCTCCTCTCCGAGGAAGAACGAGAAGCCTATCGGCACTTCCTAGAAGCCAACCGTGTGTGCTCGTCATGTCCGAAGATGATTTTCCTAGCACCCCCCCCCTGAGGTGGTGACGCACCAACTCAAGTTGGACCCGAAGTGCCTCCCGGTATAGTAGCGGAGGCGCCGCTATAATCCCGAGTGATAGGCTATCATCCAGGAACAAGTGGGTGAGAAGCTGTGCTCTAGATTGCTACATCCCACTCAATTCCTAGAGTGGGTCGCCAACGTCATCCTCATTCTCAAGAATAATGGGAAGTGGCATATGTGCATCAATTACATCGACCTCAATAAATCCACACCTAAGGATAGCATCCTTATGCCATGTATTGACCAGCTAGTCGACGCCACAGTCATGCATGAGATGCTGAGCTTCTTGGATGCACCTTCGGAACACCACCAGATCAGCATGAACAGTCCCGACCAAGATAAAACTGCCTTCATCACTGACCACGGGCTCTATTGTTACACAAGGATGCTGTTAGGTCCCTTAGTGCAGCAAGGCGGATCTAGAGGGGAGGTGAATAGACCCCTCTAAAAACTTTGCCCAATTAAAGTACTTCTAGTTGTAACTAAGTGGAAACGTTCTAATAGCTAAGCTAATGTAAGCTAGCTAATACAAAGTACTAAAATAGTAATGCAACTCACATAGAACTGATATCAAACACTAAGTGATGTGTGTGAGCAGTGTGCAAATGTATAACTGAAAAGGCACCAGGCTGAGCTGGAACTCAGCAGACCAAACAGTCACCCAGTCAGCAAGACTAGACTCCAAGCAAAGCCCTGTGAGATTATGCAAATACATTGTCAGACAAGTATGGCAGAACTGAACCAGCAAGTTCCAAACTCAAGCAACAGTGTGTGTGCGAACATGGAATAAACTGATATACACACACACCATAGCAAATATATCGAACCTATGAATGGGGGGTAGATGAAATGGAGCAAACCACATAAGCAAATTCACAACACAGGATTTTAAGGTGGTTTGGGATCACACCGGGCTCCCTACGTCCACCCCTCACCATGTTGAGTAGTGGATGGCGGATCTAGAGGGGAGGGGTGAATAGATCTGTCCCTCTTTTCGCAGAACACCCCTCTTTAAAGCTAGATAAAGAGAATCGCAGCGGAATATAACTAGCTTAACGAAGGACAGAATAATTTGCTTAGCAAGATGAACAAGTAATACAGAGATTGAACCTAAGCATGCATCTAGCACAAAGCAATCGCACAATCAGACCACAACACACGAGATTTTAAGGTGGTTCGGACTGAATTCCCAGTTCTACATCCACCCCTCACCAAACCCGGTGAGGATTCACTAGTGCAGCGCACCAAACCGTAGATCGAAAAAAACCTCTGATTGCCTTCCTATTAACCACCGGTAGGGACGTCAACACCGCAAATCGGAGAACTTCCGATTGCCTTCCTACTAACCACCGGTAGGCACGATTCTCAGTTTCAATAACTTGAACAAGATGAAAAGAGAACAAATATGAAAGTGCTCAAACAAGATATGGAGATATGCTTATAGAGAAAAGATCTTGTCTGAGATTGTTAGAGCTTGAATCTGATTCTTCAATCGATGTAGATCACTAATAAAGGCTTCTTTCTTCTTCATAAAGCTCTCATCTTGATTCAGCAATAATGGCTTCATCTTCCTTATGAAATGATCTTCCTTGGATCCCCTTGAGTTGATGAAGAGGTTTATGGATGCAAATTTGATCACCCTTGAGAACCTTGATTGCTTCTAGCTTCCTTGGAGGTTGCATGCTTCTGATCTAAGCATGAAACACCTTGGAATGGATGAAGAACTTCTGCACGGAGTACTATTCACAGCTACAGTACCTCCTTCTTCCAACCTCCTCTCTAGCCTCTCTTGATGCCTTTTGATCCAAATGATCAACTAGGGTTTCTAACCCTCTTGTGTTGGTTTTATATCTCTTTGGATGGTCAAAAGACACCCCCCAGACCAGATCCACAATCCATGGGAGATTGGGTGACTTTAGGATTAAAGAAATACAAGGAAAGGGGTTGGCCTCGAGGTGGAAAATAAAGTCAAACATTACTACATCGGGGCTGGCGGTCGACCAGAGGTAGGTGGCGGTCGACCGTTCTGAGAAAACCCTGTAGAAATTTTGTTTCTGGAATTTTCGGTCGACCGCCCTAGGCTGACGGTCGACCGCCACTGAGAATCTTGCAGATAGATGGTCCCTGGGATTTTCGGTCGACCACCCCTGGGCTAGCGGTTGATCGAAATCTGGGCATTTTCCAGATTTCGTCCGTTCAACTCCTTAACCCATTTAGCTCAGTTCTTAACCCCTTTAGCTCAGTTCCTTAGCCCCTTTAGCAGCCCCTTCACATCTGTGGCATCAACTTGATAGAATCTTGAGGCTATCTACTGAGTCGTCATCCGTGTGTTCTCTTGGCTATGCTTCATTGTGCATCGACTTATGTGGCCAAGCATTGACTCTTTTATGCTAAGTGTTGAATTCTTCTTTGAAACCAACTTGATCTTCTGATAGCTGTGCAGCTTTTTGCTTCTAGAAGGAATTTCCATCCTTGAAGTTTCATTCGTGCTTGGGCGCGATCATTGAGCTTTCACTTTTTCCATCTCCACTCCATTCACTGGCTTATCTGTCGTGAAGAAACCATCAAGTATTTTAGTCATACGAGAGTGGAAAATCATCAATGACTTATAGTGTTAGCCATTATCAAAACCATGAAATACAAATGACCACAGGGGCACAACATTCTCCCCCTTTTTGATGATGGTAACATTGTGAGTCATTATCTGACAGTAATATCCAAGATGGTAATTATATAACATATGCAGCTCAAGATCCATGATGATGAAAGCATGTGAATGCAGATATGTATGCATAGATGATCATATGCAGATCAAGACATCATATGCTGCTCAAGATCCCTGATGATGAAAGCATGTGAATGTGGATATGTATGCATGGATGATCATATGCAGATCAAGACATCATATGCTGCTCAAGATTGATGCTGAAAATGTCATCTAGAATGGATGCTCCTCTCCCTGAATGTATGCATGACAAAGTTTCCACTTCTCCCCCATCACATACCGTCACTCACAAGGTGATTCTCCCCCATCACACACAAGGTTCATAAAGTTCTTCTTCTCCCCCTTTGACAACAGCAAAAAGGAGGGATAGGGCAGAGTCAGGGACCAATGGCGTGAATAAGGAGGGCAGAGCTGATAAAGAGTGTAGAGCAAGCCATTATATGTAGAACTGAAATATGCCGTGACCAATATAAATGGTTCAAAGCTAATGAAATCCGAGATCAACAATAGAGTTCGAAAAACATCAGCATCCATGTTTTAATAGAAATGAACCAGAATAGCATATCATGTCAGTGTTTAACCTTCCGTGGTCTTACACATTCATATTCAAGAACTTCATTGGGAATTGCACAAACTAGTATTGAGGTTAAACAAGCATGACTAAAGCATGAAATTTTATGATTGCAGCACTATTTTACATTTGTATTCATATGACTCATATTTCACGAGCAATCGAGTCTAATACATACCTCCTATTCGTAAGAATACACGTTGTTTAGATGCCAACATTCCTAGGTATTTGGTATGACTGACTATTATGCTTCAGATTGAACAGAGATAGTTTTGTCACCTCATGACATATCTGACCTCATTTCTTTGATGAGGAGATATATTTCTCAGCAACTGTACCATTGCTCTGCCTAGAATCTAATATAATTAAGACAGAGATAACAGGGGCACATCATGACATATCATACGTCACTCATACGTCACTTGCTTTGAGGACGTGACATATTTCTCCGTGCAACAATATCATTGCTCTGTCAAATTGACTGTTATGAATTCCAGCTCATCAAGATGTTTAAAAATAATACGAAGCTTTAGTGTATCACCAAGGTTGCCATGAAGTTTGAATTTTCAGATTTAAGGATAGTAATTCAAGGCACAACATGCAATTTCTAGTTAAAGTCTATTAAAATCACCGAACATAGATGATTTCAAAAGAAATATCAAAACTTCAAGGAAATTATTAAATCTGAACCATTTTCATTGGATGGATAATCATCAATTCATATAATAGAAAGCTCTTACGCCATCATGATCTCATATTGAAGTTTAGATTGCAAGAGATTAAGAAAAGTAGCAAGACTCCCCCTAAGGATATGTAGTGGATGCACTCAAGGAGTTATGTTTGCAATAAGTGTAATAACAAATGGCAAGAAGTGGTTGACTTGAATCATGCAGGGGTTGACCTGGTCAAACATGAAGTTGACAGAGATGAAATGCATGACCAAACACATGGTTGTACACTTATTCATCATCATCATCATCATCATCAGAGCCTTATCCCAATTAATTTGGGTCGGCTACATGAATCCTGTTCCGCCAAAGATTTCTATCAAGTGCAATATTCATATTTAAACTCAAGGAACTAATGTCCTTCCTAATAACATCGCACCATCTAATTTTAGGCTTTCCTCGAGCTCTTTTACTAGCATCCACTAAGATTTTGTCACATCTTTTAACCGGCGCTGAGTTACGGCGACGAAACACATGTCCAAATCACATGAGTCTATTTTCTCTGATTTTACTATCAATTGGAGCTATCCCTAAGTCCTTACTGATGCGCTCATTCCTAATCTTGTCTTTCTTAGTCTTGCCACACATCCATCTCAACATCCTCATCTCTACTACACACATTTTATGGATGTGTTCCTTTCGTACTGCCCAACACTCGGTACCATATAACAAAGTAGGTCTCACAGCCATTCTATAAAACCTCCATTTGAGTTTCACAGGCATACGACGATCACAAAGGACACCTGATGCACTTCTCCATCTTAACCGGCCTGCCTTAATCCTATGTGTAACGTCATCATAAATCTCCCCATTCTCTTGTATGATAGACCCTAAGTATCGAAAGTTACTACTCTTCGGAATGTTATGTCCATCAATTAGAACCATGTCTTCCTGAACCACTCTCCCATTACTAAAATTACAGTGCATAAACTCTGACTTACTCCTACTAATTTTAAAACCTTTAGACTCCAAGGCAAGTCTCCAACGCTCTAACCAAATAGTTGTACACTTATTAAGGGTAACTAAATGAAGATGAAATATATGCATGAATGCTTCAAAGAGACAACTCCCCCTTACTATATGGACTACATGCGATAGTGACGTATGGTACTTGTCGGAGGTGTATCCTCATGCATGGTGAGTGCTTCTAGACAAGCATAACCTATCTTTTCACACTTCATCATTTGATATACCACGGCCATGCAAGAATGATGCTACACCCCATGCAATGTATTGTGAACATGAATTCAACTTTATTATGTAACTACATGCAATGCTACACCACATGCAGAAAGACATATTTACATCTAAACAATGCATGGATGCCAAACAGCAAAAGCATGCAACCAATTTAAACAAGATCATCATTTCAATTTTTAGTGGCCTGAGGTCTGCAAAGACCAAGCTCCCTTCTGAGTATAGTAAACCTGTCACTAAACAAGGGCTTGGTGAAGATATCAGCAATCTGATTTAGAGTATTAATAAAATGTAGTTCAAAGTTTTTCTTAAAGACCTCATCTCTAATGAAGTGATGCTTAATCTCAATATGCTTGGTCCTAGAGTGTTGGACTGGATTTTTGTAAGGTTGATAGCACTGGTGTTATCACACAGAATCGGAACACAACCAAGATCCACTAAGTACTCTTAGAGTTGGTGTTTAATCCACAACACTTGGGTGCCACAGCTCCCTGCAGTAACATATTCTACCTCTACGGTTGAGAGAGCAACCGAGTGTTATTTCTTGGAGGCCCAAGAAACTAAACACCCACCCAGAAATTGGCAGTAGCAACTAGTCCTCTTACGATCCAGCTTGCATCCAGTGTAGTCCGCATCAGAATAAGATATGAGAGATAAATCACATGATGACGGATACCACAGTCTCAAATCTTGAGTTCCGGCAAGATATCTAAAGATACGTTTGACGGTAGTCAAGTGGGATTCTCTAGGACTAGCTTGAAATCTAGCACATAGGCAAACACTAAACTTGATATCTGGTCAAGATGCAGTCAAATAAAGTAAAGAGCCAATCATACCTCTATAGATTTTTGTATCTACTAATTTACCAGTTTCATCCAAATCTAGTGATGTTGTGGTGCTCATAGGAGTTGCAATTATTTTACTGTTTGTCATGTCAAATCTTTTCAGCAGCTCCTTGATGTATTTGGCTTGACTTATGAAGCACCCATCTTCTCCTTAGTTGACCTGCAGACCGAGAAAGAATTGGAGTTCTCCCATTAGGCTCATCTCAAATTCGCTAGTCATGAGGTTAGCAAATTCCTCACACATTTCAGATTTAGTAGAACCAAACATAATATCATCAACATAAATTTGAACAATCAAGATGTTCTTACCTTACTTCTTGGTAAAAAGTGTTTGATCTACCTTACCTCGTGTGTACCCTTTCTCAATGAGGAACGAGCTTAGTCTCTCATACCAAGCTCTTGGTGCTTGCTTAAGTCCATAAAGTGCCTTGTCTAGCTTGTATACAAAATCTGCATGGTTAGAGTTCTCAAAGCCAAGGGGCTACTCAACATAGACTTCTTCTTTGATCAAATCGTTTAAGAAAGTACTTTTTACATTCATTTGATACAACTTTATTTTCAGAGAGCATGTAAAGGCAAGTAAAATTCTGATGGCTTCAAGTCTAGCAACCGGGGCATAAGATTCCTCAAAATCTACCCCAAACTCTTGATTATACCCTTGAGCCACCAATCTAACTTTGTTTCTTATTATCTTGCCATCCTCACTGAGTTTGTTCCTAAAGACCCATTTAGTGCCTATGACAGATTGTGATGATGGTCTAGAAAAAAGATGCCAAACTTTGTTTCTTTCAAACTAGTTTAATTCGTCCTGCATTAAGTTTATCCATTTTTCATCTTTTAATGCCTCATCAATATTCTTGGGTTCAATCTGGGAGACAAGAGCAAGATGATCTAATTCTTCCATAATTTTAAAGTGTGACCTGGTTTTACGTGGGTCATTCAAGCTTCTAATGACATTTTCTAAAGGATGATCCTTAAGAATTCTAATATCTGTAGCATCATTACCTTCTACTGGAGCTTGATCCCTTGCACTGCTTGATTCAGCTAGGTCACCATCTTCTTTTGTTTCTTCTTTTGGAGAATTATTCTTTTCCTTCATGCTTAGTGAAGAGGCAAGATCTCGCGCTGGTCCTGAGAGGGCAGTGGATCACCGGATAGTGAACTGTAAGAAAGGGAAACGGATCAGGGGGCCCAGGGATGAGTCCCTAGGGAAAACCCTCCGATGCTTAAGTCAGTAGAGCTATGGTGGGAGCAATATAGGGAGGAAGTAGCTTCTGCGCGAGATCCCTCTCCACCAGAAGGGTGAAGTGGTTCTTGCTCAGGAGTTTTGAGCGTGTGATTGCCCTTACCTTTCGCCGGAGGGTATCCCTGGGTTAAATAGTGCACCATCTTCTGGAGTCCTGTAAGTCGAGGAGTTTCAGGTGGGGGTTGCATCCTCGACGTGGGCTTTTATTGCCTTATCGTGGGAGCGTTATCACCTTGGGGAGCTGGAGTCCCTCACCTTTATAACTTTCTGATCACAGAGGACTCTTAACGGCTGCATGGATAAGTAATCGTCGGCCGTTCCGAGCTCAGAGAGGCCAGCCCTATCCGGGCAGTAGGCTTATCTCGGATGAAGATGGGTCAGATCGGTCGACATGCGCCTTCTTCTCCCGGGCGGAGGGATGGCTCGGGCATGGACCTTTCCTGTGACTTGACCGACGCTCGGGCCTTCCGAGCCTAGAGGCCGCCTAGGAAGGTAGTATCCTCGAGCAAATCTTTTATTGGGCTTTCTCGCCTAAGTGGGCCCCAGGGGGCTGTCACTTGGCTGAGCTGAGCCTTGTTGGGCCCTGAGGGGCCTAGTTCGGCTGCTCTTAATTGGGCTACAGAAATCCCCCTCTCCACTTGTCCCCCTCCTACTCCCGAGCCAAAGGAGGCTCTGATGAGTAGCTTTTTAGGGTTTTGGACCAGCGTGGCTCAGGTGGGTGGAGATCTGGCGGTGTTATGAAGCCACATGTCATGGTCACTTGGGCCCGTAATAATTGCAATCTTGACAGATTTGAAATGAAGGGGCCCCCTTTTCTCGGAGGTCGGAACGACGCGCCGCCTCCCACGTGGGTTTATAGGCGTTGGGCACTGGTTGTCATCCCAGACTCTTTCCGTTGTTAGGGTTTTGGCTTTCCTTCTCTCTTTTACTTTTGGGGCTCTTTGATGCACCGTGAGAACACAGCGGAGGAGCAGAAACTTGCGGTGGCGTTTGAGGAGTTGGCGAAGATAACTGCGGAGGCGGTTCGGCAGCTTCCTCCTCCCCCGGAATCTTCGAGGTCTCGAGAGGATTCTTCTTTAAGTTCTTCCTCGGAATCTATGGCGGGCCAGCGTTCGGGTGCCGAGGGATGGGGCGACGAACCGGTGGTGAGAGCGCGGGTCCAAAACTGCAGCGAGTTGGGGGAAGCCGAGGTGAAGAGGCTGGAGCATCAGTTTCGCCTGCCTCACAAGTATAGCTTTGCTGCTGCTACCCCGTATGAGACGAGCCTGGATTCTCACACGGGCCACATCTGCATCTTTCTTCTGACGTGGAAGAACGGGTTTCGCCTCCCCTTCATTCCCTTCATCCTTACGCTTCTCAAATTTTTCCAGTTGGCACCCATTCAGTTGGTAGCCAACTAGTACCTTCTCCTCTCCGCTTTCCGAATCCTCTGTCGTCAGTGCGGGGTTCCTCCTTCCTTGGACCTCTTACACTATTTCTTCGAGTTGAAGACGCACCCGTCGACTGGGAAGGGTTTTTATTTCATCCAGGCGAGGAGGAATAGGAGCTGCATTTCGCTGGCGGCGAAGGACTCTTTGCATAAATGGTGGAAGACCCTATTTTTCTGGGCGAGGATTAATTCGGTGGAAGAGACTTGGAGGTGCCAAGTAATGCCTAATTTTCACCCGAATATCCCTCCTCGACAGGAGGAGTTTCCCTCACATGTGGAGGAGTTCGCTGCTCGTTTGCTGAAACATCTCCAGTCTACCGAAGAGCTGGTGACGCCAGAGAATATCGAGCGGTGTCTTCTTACGCGGCTGAAGTCGTCAGGTGCCACAACTTAGATCCTCCTTCGGATGTGGGGGTCATCTTTCTTTTTCCTGATCATGCCTTCTTCTTTGTTGCAGATGCCACGCGGGAGCCTCTGGAGGAGGCCGCTGAGATCATTGACCTTGGCGACGACTCGACGGCTGATGAGTAGGGCGCCCCTATGGGTCGCTCCCCAGCCCGGGATAAGGGCAAGGGGGTGGCCTTAGGGGGGGCTTCTCGGCCGCGCAGAGCGAAGCGCAAGGATCCCATGGAGGGGAGGTTGTGGGAGGCCGCGAAGGCAAGGAAAAGGGCCAGGAAGGCCGGTCTCCTCTCCACTGCCGAGGGCGATCCTAGCTCGGCGGCACTCCCCTCTCCAGGGCAAGATAGGGCCGACCCTACCGAGCCAGCTCTCCCATCTGCCGAGAGAGAGGGGGCCGAGGAGACCAGGGGCACCCCGGGGGGTGACGGTGATGGGTCGGCTCTCCCCTTGTTGGGAACAGAGGGGGCCGAAGTTGAAACAACCATGGCCGAGGCCGGGGCGCCGATCGAGGCGGGCGGCGACACGTGGGCCGAGACGGCCGAGGTTGGGGGTTCGTCGACAGAGGCGTCGCAGCCCCAAACGTCAGAGTCGCACGGGGCGGTCGAGCTCACAGCGTCGATCGAGGTTGGGGGTTCGCCTGCGGGGGCGTCGCAACCCCAACCGACTGTAGCGCGTAGGGCAGCTGAGCCCGCAGCTCGATCTGGGGCTTCCGGCGAGGCGCCAGGTGTGGAAAAGGTTCCCATGCAGGAGGCTCTGGAAAGGCTCGGCATCTCGAGGAATTTATACCAGCTTTGTCGTGAGGTGTCCGCGAGGATGAAAGGAGGAGACAAGCGTCATTCTCCACCCGGGGTCCTCGACATCATTATGGAGGGCGGCCTGGTCATGGCCCAGATGGGGGCCACAATGGCGGAGACTTATGCCCGATCGGAGTCAGAGCGGTCGAATCTTGCTTGGACCCTCGGAGGGTGCGAGAGGAAACTAGCTCGACTCAGTAAGGCGCATGAGGGGCTCCGACGGGAGTTCTCCACGATCAGGGAGTTGTCACGGTCGAGCCGGCTGGAGGTCGGAGTGCTGACCGAGCAACTAACCAAGGCTCGAGAATCCCTCGAGAGGAAAAGTAAACTCCTTGAAGAGGAGCGCCTTCTTCGTCTCGAGCAGGATGGCCGCTGGGAGGCCAAGCGCGCCGAGTTGGTGGACCGGGCGGAGGCAGTGGAGCGCCTTCGTTTGGAGGCTGAGGCTGACCGAGCTGAGGCGGAGAAGCGATCGGTCAAGGCCGAGGAGTGGGCGGTCGAGGCCAAACGGAAGTCGACCGAGGCAGAGAAACGATCGGTAGAGGCCGAGGAGCGGGCGGCCGAGGCGGAGCGGGAGAAGGCCGAGCTTGCCGACAGGATGGGACTGGCCGGGGCAGAGGCGATCGAGCAATACAAGGGCTCAGAGGCCTATCGGGCCGACCTGCAGGAAGCTTCCCTTCCCTACTATGAGTCAGCACTTCGCCGAGGCATCCGCAAGGGGTTTAAGTAGGGTTACCGTCGGGCAGTATCTTATGTCGGGGAACAAGATTCTAGGATCGACTTCCCCTCCGGCCAACACTATGACTCGAACATGTCACCTTCCAGCTCCTCTGCGTCGGGCGGGGAAGATCCAGAGGGCTCTTCTCCTGAGGGGTCGCCAACTCCGGCTGCCTCGGGAGGGCTCGCGACCAAGGCAGTTCCCACGCAGGCAGGGTCAGTGCCAGGGCCGACCGTCACCGAGGGCCCTGGGGGCGAAACACCTGCGCCTCCCACTTCTGAGCTTCAAAGTGGGCGCTAGGCCTGATGTATCGTCCTGTTTTGCCTCCTTCTTTGTTTGTCTCATTCTTTTTTCAAAGAAGGACTTCCACTTTTTGTAAGGCAATAAATAAAATCTTACTTGCTTCACGCTATCCTTACCATGATTTGATCAGTGTATCTGCAGTAGTTGGAAAGGACCGATACTTTCTGCGTAGATCTCGCATGATGGTTGGGTGAGCGTCTGACAGGGTGCCTTTCCGTGTTCTCATGCTTTAAATGCCTGGCCCCTTCGTGTGTCCCGCTGGGGTGGAAGAGGAGAGGTTTGAGGTGACCGTTCGTGGGGGGAAATTCCTTTGGTGTGTTTTAGAGGAGGGAGTCGTTTAAGGCGAGTAGCCTCCCTTTGCCTATAAAAAGACTGAAGGGCGTCCCTTCCTCTCCATCGCTTAGGATTTTCCCTGACAGTCTTTCCTCGCCCCTTCTTCACGTTGCGTTGTGCCGTTGCATTCGGAGCATGGAGGTTCCTTCGGAAGACGATGCTGCCGATGACGGAGGGCGGCAGGTTTTTGCCGCTTCAGGTTTTGAGCAAGTCCGACGGTCATCGCGTGGGTTTGAAGAGGGTCCGATGGTCATCACGTGGATCTAGAGAGGATTTTTACAGAAAAATCATGATGTTTCCTCTATCAGTTCCGGCGAGGCTTCCCGGAGGGTGGTGAGATGGAAGACGGATGGGGGCATCCGGCATCTCTGCCGCCCATCCCTCCCTGCTCGCTTCAGGGATGGGGGGAGAAGCAAATTAAGCTCCCTCCTTTCCGAGCCTTCCCCTGCCTCCTCGTCCAGCTATGCTGGACTTCTTTTTCTTTCTGGCAACCTCTTTTTCCCTCTTTTGGTCTTCCTTTCTTTCACTCTTCGGAGGGTGCTTGCTCTCTGTACGTTCCAAAGAGTTGGCAGGTAGGAAGAGAGGAGGCCTTCATAGGCATTCCCTCTTTCCCAGCCTCTGTCAACTTGGAAGGTAGCCTTCCCCTCCACAGTCCCCCTGTCACCTTTGTCATGGGCCAACCGAGCCAACTGGATCAACCACCTTTTATCTGAGCCAGTTTCTACGCGAGGCAGAGTCAGTGGCTAGACGCAAGGAGATCAACCGAGTCAGCCGAGCAATGGCCTCTTGCAGTGGTGCCAGATGGATTTTTTGCTTTCTGTTGTGTAATGTATTGACTTTTGCCTTTCTGATGTACCAACAATCGTTTGAATGAAAAGGAGAAAAATTTATTTCACTCCAATTGTTTGCACAACTTCAAAAGTAGAACTTGCGTAGTGTGGCTGCATTCCACGTTCGAGGGATGGGTTCCCCTTCCATTGTAGATAGCCGATATGCTCCTTTCCCAAGCATCTCGACCACTCAGTAGGGGCCTTCCCAGTTAGGGGATAGCTTGCCCGCCGCCTCTAGTGGTCAAGAGGCTTCTGCTTTCCTGAGGATGAAGTCTCTCGGTTGGAAGTGCCTGTCTCGGACTTTGGTGTTGTAGTATCGAGCGAGGCGGCGCTGGTATTCCGTCGCTCGGATGCTGGCAATCTCTAGGAGTTCATCTGCTAGGTCGAGGTTCTCGAGTAATTTTTGCTCGTTTACCTCGGGCGAGAAGCAGATGACTCGAAGGGAGGGATTGGCGATCTCCAACGGAATGACGGCCTCAGTGCCATATACCAACTGGAAAGGACTCTCACCGGTTGTCGTTCTAGGAGTCATTCTGTGGGACCAAAGTACGCTAGGCAGTTCCTTGAGCCAGTTGCCCTTGGCCTTGCCGAGTCTAGTCTTTATGCCTTTTAAGATAGTCTTATTGGCATTCTCGACTAGCCCGTTGGCCTGAGGGTAGGCGACCGAAGTGAAGTGGTTGCGAATACCTAGGTCAGCACATCTGTCTCAAAAATAACGAGAGTCAAATTGTCGACCATTATCGCTCACTATCACCCGGGGGATGCCGTAACGACAAATGATCGACTTCCAGACGAAACTCCAGACGACTGTCTCGGTGATCCTCGCCGTGGCTTCGGCCTCGATCCACTTGGTAAAGTAGTCGATGGCGACGATGATAAACTTCTTCTGGGCCTGAGCCGTAGGGAATGGCCCAAGAATGTCGATCCCCCACCGAGCGAAGGGGTATGGCTCGGTCAGGGTGACGAGCTCCGTAGCCGGCTGATGGACTAAGTGGTCGAATCGCTGGCATCGGTCGCACTGTTGCACGTAGGCCGTGCAGTCGCGCTGCAGAGTGGGCCACCAGTAACCCTGCCGTAGCAGGATCCGGGTGAGTGACCTTCCTCCTGAGTGCGCTCCGCACAGGCCTTCATGAATATCTTGGATAGCTCGGTTGGCTTCGTCGGGGCCGAGACACTTCAGGAGGGGACCGGAGAAAGATCTCTGGTAGAGAGTGTCGTCTATAACTACAAAGCGCCGGGCTTGGTACTTCAATCTGCGGGCCTCTCGAGGGTCGGAAGGCTCTTGAGAGTCCCGAAGCCACGACAGGTAGGGGGTGCGCCAGTCGCTTGGAATTGCTGAGTCAACAGTAAGGAGCTCTGAGTCAATGCTCGGGCGCTCTAGCTCTTCAAGGAGGACCGATCGGGTACCTTCGGGGTCGAGAGAGGAGGCCAGCCGAGAGAGGGCGTCCGCTCGGGAGTTTTCCTCCCGAGCTATTCGGACTACCTCAAATCTCTCGAACTATTAGGCCAGGTCTCTGACCAGTTGGAGGTATTTGATCATTGGTGCCTCTCGAGCTTCGTACTCGCCGTTGACTTGGCTAGCGACCAGTTGAGAGTCAATGTGGATTTTGACTCGCTCAACCCCTAACCGTCGGGCCATGCGCGCTCCCGAGATAAGGGCCTCGTACTCGGAAGCGTTGTTGGATGCCTGAAAGCTGAACTTCAATGCATATTGCAGTTCTGCACCTTCGGGAGACTTCAGGAGAATTCTGGCACCACTACCGATCGAGTTGGAGGATCCATCAATGAACAATTCCCAGGTCGACCCGGGAGCGGACGGGGATCTTTCTTTAGTCAGCATGGTGCTTTCGGCGATGAAGTCGGCGAGCGCTTGGCCCTTCATAGCTGAGCGCGGCCGATAGGATATATCGTAGGCCCCAAGAATAATGGCCCATTTGACGAGTCGTCTCGAGGCTTCGGGGTGGGCCAGGATCTTCTTCAATGGTTCACCGGTTAGCACGGTGATGGGGTAACCCTGGAAATAGGGCCAGAGGCGCTTCGCGGAGGTAACCAACGCTAGCACGAGTTTCTCGGTTGCGGGGTACCTCCTTTTAGCCTCGTTGAGCACCTTGCTGGTGTAGTAGACCGGCCTCTCGACTCCCGAGTCATTTCTGACTAGGACCGAGCTAACCGTAGATGGTGTTGCCGAGAGATAGAGCAGCAAGACTTCACTTGGAACGGGCTTGGAGAGCACCGGGGGCGAGGCCAAGAACTCCTTGAGCTCGGTGAACGCTCTCTGGCATTCCTCATCCCATGCGAACATAGCAGATGCCAATTTGGGCCCCCTCCACAGCTTGAAGAAGGGCAAGCATCGTTCGGCCGCACGGGACAGGAACCGGCTGAGAGCGGCGACACGCCCAGTTAGGCGTTGGACGTCCTTGATGCAGGTGGGCGGGCGCATGTCCAGGATGGCCTGGACCTTGTCAGGGTTGGCCTCGATCCCACACTGAGTGACTAGGAAACCCAGGAACTTCCCGGATCTTACTCCGAAGGCACACTTGGTAGGATTGAGCTTCATGTTGTACCTCAGGAGGGTGTCGAAGGTCTCAGCGAGGTCGGTGAAGTGGTCTTCGGCCTCGGGGGTCTTGACGAGCATATCGTCGATGTAGGCCTCGACGTTCCGACCTAGCTGTCCTTCAAACATGTGGTTGACCAGCCTCTGGTACGTGGCTCCGGCATTTTTCAACCCGAAAGGCATCAGGGTGTAGCAGTATATGCCGTAGTCGGTGATGAAGGTGGTCTTCTCGACATCTTCCAGATCCATTCTGATCAGGTGGTAACCTGAATAGGCGTCTAGGAAGCTGAGTATCTCATTACCTGAGGTTGAGTCAACCAATTGGTCGATGCTTGGCAACGGATAACAGTCCTTAGGAGTGGCCTTATTCAGGTCGGTGAAATCCACGCACATCCGCCATTTACCTGAAGCTTCCGGTAGCAAGACGACGTTGGCTAGCCACGTCGGGTATAGGACCGGCCTAAAAAGGCCAGCCTCTTTCCCCTTGGTGACCTGTGCCTTGATGATCGCCTGTTTGTCCGGTGCATGCTTCCTCCTGCGCTGCTGTACGGGCTTCACGGCAGGGTCGAGGTTGAGCTTGTTCATTACAGTCTCCTCTGGTATCCCAGAGAGTTGAACATTAGCCCAAGCAAAAACTTGGATGTACTCAGAAAGGTACTTTTTATATTGATGTTGAACCTCAGACGGTAGGTCGGCTCCGATCTTTACTCCTAGGGCCGGGTCATCGTTTAGGAAAATCGCCAGCAATTCGCAACCAGGTTCGGTGGTTGCGGATTTATCCTCGACTCCCTGGGGGCCCTTGTCCTTCCTGTCCGGCCTTGTGGCCTCTACCGAGATATTGTAGCACCTTCTGGCCGCGGACTGGTTACCTCGGACTTCCCCCAACCCATTTTTGGTGGGGAACTTCATTTTCTGGTGATAGATAGACGGCACCGCTTTTATTCAGCTGAGGATTCCCCGGCCGAAGATGGCATTGTATGCTATCATACCTTTAATCACTATGAAGTCTACCATGACCGTAACGGTTTTGGGTGGGGTGCCGAGGGTAACCGGCTAGCTTAGGGCTCCCTCGGGATAGGTGGCCATGCCATTGAACCCGCAGAGAGGGGTTTGGATCGGGCGGAGTTTGGATGGTTCCTCCCCCATCTTAAGAAAACAATCATAAGACAGTACATCAGGGGCACTCCCATTGTCAACTAGAATCCTATCTACATTACAATGGTTTATCGTAGCCGAAATCATGAGGGCGTCGTCATGCGGGGTGCTCAGCCCTTCCAGGTCTCGGTCGGAGAAGACTATGACCTGGGGCTCACTCGGCGGGGCCTTGGGAGGCTCTATGGCTCGGGTCACCCGCTCGGCATGACGCTTCCTTCCTCGGCTGCTGTTGCCGCCTGATGCTGCTCCTCCGGAGATGACATTGATGTGTACCGCACGGGGGGTATTGTCGATCTCCTCTGGGGTGCCTCGATCTTCTTTACGCTCGGCTATGAACCGAGCTAGATGTCCCTGACGGATGAGGCGCTCAATCTCATCCTGGAGCTGGTGGCAGTCACCGGTGTGGTGCCCGTGATCGATGTGGAACGAGCAGTGCATGTTGCGATTACGGTTCTTCGATCTCATTGGCTCGGGTTGGCGGAGGAGGCCCGAGTCCTTGATGGCTTCGTAGATCTCGTAGACCGGCGCGGCTAGTGGGGTGTACCGCTCGTACATCAGTGACGGTTCCTTGCGTTCCCCATCGCGGTTCCGCCTTTTCCCCGAACCTGAGCTTGGCTCAGAAGCCCGCTTCTTGTCCCCCTCCCGACCCGAGCCGGTTGCGTCTCGGCAAGCGCTGAGCACCTCTTCGCAGTCGGCGTGGCGTAATGCCAGAGTCACTAGCTCGGCAAGGGTCGAGGGAGGGTGGAGGACAAGTTCGCGGTAGAGATTCTCGTCCCGGGTGCCCCCAGTCAGCGCGGTTATGGCTGAGGCCACGTCCAGGCGGGGGATTCTCAGGGCTTCCGACTTGAATCGGTGAATATAAGCCCGGAGTCTTTCCCCTTGCGCCTGTTTGAGGGCCAGGAGCCCCGCTACCGACCTTGGGGGGGTGCTTCCGGCGAAACTCTCTTTGAAGACTCTCCCAAATTGCTTGAAGTCTCGGATGGATCCGGGGGCGAGGGCCCGGAACCACGCCTGGGTGCCCTGGACCAGGGTGGTCGCGAAGGCTCGGCACTTGATGGCGTCCAACGCTCCGTGCAAGGTCATCAAAGCGTCGAAGCTATCGTAGTGATCGGTCGGGTCACCCTGGCCGTCGTAGAGCTTGAAGGTCGGGATGGAGGTTCTGGGAGACACCTCTGCCTTCAAGATGTATTCGAAGAATAGGGATTTCTCCTCATCCTCCGGGAAAGAGGTCTTTTGCAAGGCACGGAGGGCGCGCTCCTGTTCTACGAACCGCCTCTCGAAATCTCACAGTCGGAGGGATAACTCCGACTGTTGTCGTGCCGTGGGGCTGGGAGGAGCGTCTTGGTGATCCCCGGGAACATCGGTCTCTGGGTTCGGATGGCGCGCCCCAGGTTTTCCCCGCCTTGGTGTGGAGGAAGCCTCTTGCTCCGGAGGCGGAGCCTGCGAGGGTCCTCCAATCCTGTTGCAGATGATCTGCTGGCCGCGGAGAGTGAAGCGGCCTCCGGCGGTGTGCTGGGATGCATTCTCACGGGGAGGGCTCCCTGACGGAGCGCGAGACCTTCCATCCCTAGCCGCCTGGGTCCTCATGAGCTCCACGAGGACATCCAGTTTTGCGTTGAGGGCCTGGAAGGCGTCCGTACCACCGTTGGGCGGTAGCCCTACCACCGCAGGGGTGGTGGTGGTGGTGGTGGTCCGTTGGCGGGGGCACTGGCGTTGGAGGGGGGGGGTTCTGCGAGGCCCGAGAGGGGCCATCCCCCGCCGCTACCATGGCCTTTCCCCTATCGCCGACAGACCTCCTCCCTGAGCTCCTTCGCACCATACTAGCTTCTCGGACGTTTCCCACAGACGGCGCCAGATGAAGAGGCAAGATCTCGTGCTGGTCCTGAGCGGGCAGTGGATCACCGGATAGTGAACTGCAAGAAAGGGAAACGGATCAGGGGGCCTAGGGATGAGTCCCTGTGGAAAACCCTCCGATGCTTAAGTCATTAGAGCTATGGTGGGAGCAATATAGGGAGGAAGTAGCTTCTGCGCGAGATCCCTCTCCACCAGAAGGGTGAAGTGGCTCCTGCTCAGGAGTTTTGAGCGTGTGATTGCCCTTACCTTTCGCCGGAGGGTATCCCTGGGTTAAATAGTGCGCTGTCTTCTAGAGTCCTGTAAGTCGAGGAGTTTCAGGTGGGGGTTGAGTCCTCGACGTGCGCTTTTATTGCCTTATCGTGGGAGCGTTATCACCTTGGGGAGCTAGAGCCCCTCACCTTTATAACTTCTTTGATCACAGAGGACTCTTAACGGCTGCATGGATAAGCAATCGTCGGCCGTTCCGATCTCAGAGAGGCCAGCCCTATCCGGGCGGTAGGCTTATCTCGGATGAAGATGGGTCGGATCGGTCGGCATGCACCTTCTTCTCCCGGGCGGAGGGATGGCTCGGGCATGCGCCTTTCCTGTGACCTAACCGACGCTCGGGCCTTCCGAGCTTAGAGGCCGCCTAGGAAGGTAGTATCCTCGAGCAAATCTTTTATTGGGCTTTCTCACCTAAGTGGGCCCCAGGGGGCTGTCACTTGGCTGAGCTGAGCCTTGTTGGGCCCTGAGGGGCCTAGTTCGGCTGCTCTTAATTGGGCTACAGAAACCCCCCTCTCCACTTAGGAATTCCCCGTCTTCATCATTTTTCCTGCAAGAGTTATCATTATTAGAATCATCACGATATTCATCAAAGGAAACATGGGATGATTCTTCCACAGTTTGACTCTTAATGTTATAAATTCTATAAGCCCTAGATCTATCAGAATATCCAAGGAATATACCTTCATCGCTATTGGGCTCGAATTTATCCAAGTCTCTTTTATCATTATTGTGGATGAAGCATTTAGACCCAAACACTTTCATATGTGTGAGAGAGGGCTTTTTACCTTTCAGCAACTCATAAGGAGTCTTTTTGGTGTGTGGCCTTACCATAGAGCGGTTGATAATGTAACATATCGAGTTTACCGCCTCAGCCCAAAATTTCCTTGGGAGTTACCGTTCGACAAGCATTGTTCTTTCCATCTCTATGAGTGTTCAGTTCCTCCTTTCAACTACACCGTTTTGCTCTGGGGTTCTTGGTGAAGAAAATCGATGTGAAATGCCTTCAGCCCTGCAAAGATTATAGAAGTCAGCATTTTCAAATTCACCACCATGATTAGATTGAATGTTGGAAATCTTAAACTCCCTGTCTTACTTTATCTTCATATAGAGTGCCTGAAACTCATCAAAAGTATCATTTTTATGTGTGAGAGAGAAAACCCATGTGAATCTAGAGTAATCATCCACCAAGACATATCCATATTTTCTACCACTTAAACTAGCAGTTCTGGTTGGACCAAACAAATTCATATGAATCAGCTCAAGTGGTTTAGATGACATGTTTGCAGATCTAGTCTCGAAGGATTTTCTTGTTTGTTTACCTAGGGCACATGCGTCACACAATTTATTTTCTTGTTTAAAAGATAGTTCAGGCAACCCTTTCACCATTGAATACTTTAACAGTTTATGTAAGACATTGTAGCTAGCATGTCCTAGTCTACGATGCCATAACCATGCAAGCTCTGATTTTGGTGCAGCAAGATAAAGATTTATGTGAGCAGGATCATCTAAGTCAATCATGTAAACATTGTTGACCCTTTTTCCAGAAAATTTTACCTTGCCAGATTTTAGTTCAAGGATTCTACATTCATGAGAGTCAAACAACACTTTATGACCTTTATCACACAATTGACTTATGATGAGTAAATTGTATTTTAAACCTTCAACTCACAGCACATTTCTAATGGAGTTGGAGAGGTTCTTACCTACATTACATGTTCTAATAATTTTTTCCTTGTTGTTCCCTCCAAATGTGACGTATCCTCCTTCCTTTTCCTCCAAGAGATAAAATTTTGATTTGTCCCCTGTCATGTGTCTTGAACAGCCACTATCAAGGTACCACCGGTTATGCATGGCTGCAAGACACTCCTACATAAGGAATTAAGCAATGGGGTTTGGAACCCAATAAAACTTTGGTCCCACCAACTTCTTCAGATTTTCAAAACATGATACCATTTCTTTTAGAATCCAAACCTGCCTTACATTCATGTTTTCTTTGCTTAGTGCATGGATTTGGTTGTTCTTTTCAACTTTGACATTCATTTTCTGTTTGGAGGCTCTTTGTTGGAAGTTGTGGAAGTTTGAGGAAGTTTACTTCTTAAACCATTGAGGTTGTTGGTTGGTTTTGGGCTGAAAGTGATTATTTTGCCACTTAGGAGATTGAAACGTATAGGGTTGGTGAACACAAGAATCATAATTTCCCCAAAAGCATGGTGGTGTTGGCCTATATGAATGTGCAACCCAGTTATAGTGACATCTAGAAGGCTGTGCAGGTAATGGCCAATCATGTGTTGAGCTATGCTACTGGGAAGGTTGACCTTTCTGAGGCTTTTGGATAATCTTTTTGGGAATTTCAGTGGCTGCCTCTTCAATCTTTTCTTTCTCTTTCTCCTTTTATTTTTGCTGATTTTATGTGGGAGTTGTGTTTGAGGTGGAAGCTTCGGAAGATGAAACAAATGTGAACGTTTTTAACCCAATTGGCCTTTTGTTTGTGGGTTCAAAACCCAACCCTTTCTTGTTGAAATTCATTCTAGTACCTAGCAATGCATCTAGGTTTTCTCTTCCATCCACAAACTTTTCTAAAGATTGTTATTTATCCTTCAGCTCTTTTTATAGGTTTTCAATGTTTTGAAGAAGTTGAGTGTTGAAATGTTTGACAGCTTCATACTTCTCATTGCTCAATTTACTATCCGTTTCATAGCTTTGTATTTTTAGCTTCATGCTATCAATCTCATTTCTTAAGTCTTCATTTTCAATTTCCAAATCAACCATTTCTTTTCTTCCTTCTTCTAAATCCTCAATCATTTTCTTAAGATCTTCAATTTCAGTTTCAAGTGAAGTAGTCTCATCATTCATATCATGATCCTGCACAAACATGTTAATTTTCTTTTTCAATGATTTATTCTCCTTTTTGTACATGTCATATTTTTCCATGAGCTGTATATATGCTTCCTCCCAATCATCAATTGTGTAATTTTCAAATGTAGAGTTTACCTCAGTTTCTTCGTCAACTTTGGCCATGAGACAAAGATCTTCTTTTTTCTTGTCCGAGGAGCTAGTTCCACCATCACTTTCTTCCTCGTCACTCCATGTGGACACCATGGCCTTGTTCTTCTTCTTACCCTTCCATTTGTCAGCTTTTCTGAATTTTTTAGGACAGTCAGTCTTGAAATGCCCTGGTTTGTTGCAAGAATAGCAAATGATCTTGTCAGATTTCTTAAAGTTTTCAAAATTAGATTTGAAACATTTACTTACCTGTGATCTTCCTCTCATGAGGCTCTTACCTTTCTTTCTCAGAAATTTTCTGAACTTACGTGTGAGCATGGCTACATCATCCTCATCTCGCTCACTTGCGGAAGCCTCACCTTCATCAGAAGTGCTTTGACCGCTGGGTCCTGCTTTGAGAGCTAGGGACTTTTCTTAGGCACCTCAGCCTCTTTGTTCTTAAGGTGGATCTCATAGGTCATCAATGACCCAATGAGTTCATTTACCTTAGTAGTTGTGAGTCATCTGGATTCTTCAACTACGGTAGCCTTCGTGTGCCATGCTGGAGTCAGTGATATGAGAATCTTCCTCATAATTTCCTACTGTGAATATTTCTTTCCCAAATCTGTTAGACTATTAGTAAGCATAGTTAAGGGAGCATACATGTCTCGAATTGACTCATCAGGCGTCATCCTGAATATTTCATATTCAGAAACTAAAATGTTGGCTTTTGTTTCTCGTACCTGTGAGGTTCCTTCGTAAATTACCTCGAACTTGTCCCACATTTCTTTTGCAGTTGCGTAGGTAGCCACTCTTGAGAATTCTTCTGGATGGAGTGAGCATTGCATGATATGTTTAGCACTCCAGTTGACAGTGGATTTTCTTATTTGTTCTTTGATCCACAAGTCCTCACGATCCGTAAGCTCATACGGACCTTTGCTGATCACTCGCCAAAGTTTGTAGTCTTGGGCGCGAATGAACACCTGCATGCGATATTTCTATTAAGGATAATTAGTTCCAGTAAAATATGGAGGCATATTCACAGAATGTCTTTCAGGAAAAAAACCCTTGGACACTAATCCACCATTTCTCTCAAGGTCGTTGGACCCCATAGTGAGAGAATAGGCTCTGATACCATTTGTAGAGTAGTGGATGGTGGATCTAGAGGGGAGGGGTGAATAGATCTGTCCCTCTTTTCGCAGAACATCCCTCTTTAAAGCTAGATAAAGAGAATCGCAGTGGAATATAACTAGCTTAACGAATGATAGAACGATTTGATTAGCAAGATGAACAAGTAATACAGAGATTGAACCTAAGCATGCATCTAGCACAAAGCAATCGCACAATCAAATCACAACACACGAGATTTTAAGGTGGTTCGGACTGAATTCCCAGTCCTACGTCCACCCCTCACCAAATCCGGTGAGGATTCACTAGTGCAGCGCACCAAACCGCAGATCAGATAAATCTCCCATTGCCTTCCTACTAACCACCGGTAGGTACGTCAACACCGCAGATCAAAGAACTTCCGATTTCCTTCCTACTAACCACCGGTAGGAACGATTCTCAGTTTCAATAACTTGAACAAGATGAAAAGAGAACAAATATGAAAGTGCTCAAACAAGATATGGAGATATGCTCAAAGAGAAAAGATCTTGTCTGAGATTACTGGAGCTTGAATCTGATTCTTCAATCGATGTAGATCACTAACAGAGGCTTATTTCTTCTTCACAAAGCTCTCCTCTTGATTCAACAACAATGGCTTCTTCTTCCTTATGAAATGATCTTCCTTGGATCCCCTTGAGTTGATGAAGAGGTTTATAGATGCATATTTGATCACCCTTGAGAACCTTGATTGCTTCTAGCTTCCTTGGAGGTTGCTTGCTTCTGATCTAAGCTTGAAACACCTTGGAATGGATGAAGAACTTCTGCACGGAGTACTGTTCACGGCTACAGTACCTCCTTCTTCCAACCTCCTCTCTTGCCTCTCTTGATGCCTTTTGATCCAAATGATTAACTAGGGTTTCTAACCCTCTTGTATTGGTTTTATATCTCTTTGGATGGTCAATAGACACCCCCCAGACCAGATCTACAATCCATGGGAGATTGGGTGACTTTAGGATTAAAGAAATACAAAGAAAGGGGCTGGCCTTGAGTGGAAAACAAAGTCAAACATTATTGCATCAGGGCTGGCGGTCGACTAGAGGTAGGTGGCGGTCGACCGTTCTGAGAAAACCCTATAGAAATTTCGTTTCTAGAATTTCCGGTAGACCACCCTGGGCTGGTGGTCGACCGCCACTGAGAATCCTACAGACAAATGGTCCCTGGGATTTTCGGTCGACCGCCCTTGGGCCAGCGGTCGATCAAAATCTGGGCATTTTCCAGATTTCATCCGTTCAACTCCTTAACCCCTTTAGCTCAGTTCTTAACCCCTTTAGCTAAGTTCCTTAGCCCCTTTAGCAGCCCCTTCACATCTGTGGCATCAACTTGATAGAATCTTGAGGCTATCTACTGAGTCGTCATCCTTGTGTTCTCTTGGCTATGCTTCATTGTGCATCGACTTATGTGGCCAAGCATTGACTCTTTTATGCTAAGTGTTGAATTCTTCTTTGAAACCAACTTCATCTTCTGATAGATGTCCAGCTTTTTACTTCTAGAAGGAATTTCCATCCTTGAAGTTTCATTTATACTTGGGCGCAATCATTGGGCTTTCACTTTTACCATCTCCACTCCATTAACTGGCTTATCTGTCGTGAAGAAACCATCAAGTAGTTTAGTCATACGGGAGTGGAAAATCATCAATGACTTATAGTGTTAGCCATTATCAAAACCATGAAATAGAAATGACCACAGGGGCACAACACACAAAACCGGTGAGGCTTCACTCCCTGATGAACAGCACGGGGAAGAATCCCCGCACACACATGGAGCTAGGATCCAACACACATGTAGACAACCCCTGCGCATATGCACGATGAATAAACTCCCCACGAGGAAAACATTGCTCACGTTGTTTACACAGCAAGACACGGGGACAAGCGCCACATGCTCTAGGTCTGAAACCCATCAACACACACACACACGCAACTACGCTCAGAAGACCTGAGCATGTGCCAACATTGCACAGATACACACTGATGTAATGTTCGAAATTCAGAATTGAAAAGAAACCGAAAAAGCAGAAAATAAGAAATGTAGCTTAGAATATAGCATGAAGACTTTAGATTTGATCCACAAGTCTTATCTGAACAGATCGAAAATGAAAAACTCCTTGACTGCTGTCAGTCTCTCTCTTTCTCGAAAGGATCTAGAGGTAGCTCTCTAGCTTGGTGGCTGCTCTCTCTCTTTTTCTATCTCTTCTTCTTCTTCTCTATATCTCTTGCTCTGATCTCTCTTTGAAATACTCCTGACAGCTCCCTCTTTTCTTCCTCTTCGAATGCTCTCTGTTCTGCTCTCGTAGCTTCTTCGCAGCCCACAGCAGCAGCCCCTTTCTCAAGGAAGAGGGCGTGTTTATATAGAGTAGAAAATAGGATAATATCTAGATAATCTGATCTTCAAGTTAATCTTCTATTGGACCACGTGTCAAGGAGGAATATTTTTCAGACTGCACGTTCTTCCTTTTTTTGCAAGAAAAAAAGATAAAAACCTTATATTCTTCCACCTTATCCTTTTGGATGCCCTAATTATTGTATTGGTACTCCGAAGATTTAGTCCACACGTGTGGATGAAAAAGAACCCCAGACTCAATCATTATAGGACAAAGAAGCTGAACTAATTGGGTCTCGAGCCAAGTTCGTAAGACCCTCTACATGGGTCCGAACGGAAAGGGTCGACCCCTGGGGTCGACACCCTCTGATTGCTAAACTAAAACAGAACGACGACTCAAGGGAGTCGACCCTGGGGGTTGACTCTCTCAGGAACCTTCTTGAAATGATCTGAAGACTTGCAGAACTGAAACTATACTAGAGAGGGTCGACCCTTGGGGTCGACACCTTCAATGTAGAGTGTGAAGAAGTTAAATTGATCTCACCAAGAGTCCTTTGAGATGTGAAATATAAGGCCTCCTTTAATATCTACAAAGGCATCCAAAACAAAGTCAATTTCATTCTTAATCAACATGAATTAAGACTTACTAAAAGAATTCTTTGCTTTGTAGACTGAAATATAAAGCAAGTCGACTCAAGGTGAACCAAGTCGACTTAACGTAAGGCAAGTCGACTTAATTGATGAAGCAGGTTGTCACATGCATAAGCAAGTCGACTCAAGGGAGAATCAGGTCGAATCAAAGTAAACCAAGTCAACACACACTAGCCAAATAACTCTGCCAAACATGAAGAAGATGGCATTAGTGTGAGTTGAGACCATGAGAGTCAGTTGGTCGACCGAACTACCAAGAATGGTCGACCGACCAGCTAAAACAATTAAACTGAGTGCCAATATCAGTCAACTGATTTCATATCAATCGACAGATATCAGTCGACTGAATTTGTTTTCAGTCGACTAAATTTTCCTTAACCTAGGAAAAGTAGATTGAAGATAGTAAACTTTTATAGCCTTGATTAAGAAGATTTTATTCAATCCTGACCAACCTTAATTAATGTGAGATTAAACATGCAAATATGCATTTGGTAAAACTCATTACCATACTATTCTCCACAAACATGTATCAATTCCATACACCATAGCAAGAAAGTAAAGAAGTTCAAGCACAACCATTCAAATAGAAGACCAAGTCGACTTGCCCAAGAAACTTGTTGACTTGCCCAAAAAACAAGCCGACTTGCATGAAGCTCCCAGAAAGCAGACAATGGAGCAGGCCACCACCAAGTCGACTTGGTCTCTTAGATAAAACATGGGAAACTACAGGCTTCTGCACAAGTTGACTTGGTCTACATGCCAAGTCGACTTGGACTTTTCCCATAACCATTTCTTCACCTTATCCTAATCAAAAGACACTCCAATAATATATGCACAGGCCAATAATAAATGCACTAAAATAACATTTTGTCATCATCAAAAACGTACACACAACAATCTCCCCCTTTTTGATGATGACAAAATGTTATGATACTCATACTTTCTCCCCCTTTGGCATAATCAAAAAGTGGGGAAATATGAAGGAACCAGTGTTTCAGAATATATCAAAACAGATATCATTAAAGGACATCCATGTCAGTAGCAAAATCAGATAACACAAAGCCAAAACACAGATGGAATGCTAGCAGCCTAGACAGAAGTACCTAGGCACATGTTGGCACCGGCTTATTTTCTAGAATTAATCAAGGATTAAGCATAGAGAAATACTCCCTAAATAGAGCAAAACGGCACATCGCCAAAGCTACTCTACCAGTCGAGTTGAGCTCAAAAATCGAGACACTTTGCCGGGTCAAGCGGGGCAACATAACAACCGAGGATCGGCCCTTAGCAAATGGCACTATGCCAGCCAGTTTCCCAAAAACCGGGTCAGTTTCAGGATTCGGGACAACCTGCCGTACCTTATAGCACTCTGTGAAGATTCGGGGATAACCCCCGAACACCCTGCATACGGTATCACACCACCGACGCTTCAACAACTGCGTTAACTCGGGGCTTAGAACAGCTTGCCGCATCATACGATTCTTCGCCAAGGAGCGAGGGTCACCCCGACCACCAGACAAACAACATCGTCATGTCGACACCCCAGTCACCGAGCCCAACCAAGGGTCCTAACCAGCTAGCCGTGACCCATGGCAACATCAACAATCGATCGGGCCCACCTCCGATCACTAAGTCTGCGGGTTTACCCGTGTTCAACACAGCTACCCGAGCCGACCCGGGGGCGCCCTGACTATAGGCCATGCCATGTGGCACCCAACAACGAGGCTGGGGTCTACCCTTGAGTTGCCTCCCTCTAGCCCTCTGAAGTCAAAGGAAGACCGATCTGGGCCAACCACAAGCTTCAGGAGCTCACATCACCCGTATACGGCCCACGCACGCGTGTCGGGAATTTCCCCGAGCACCTGGGGGGCGCGTATACTCTAGCCACTCTATAGCAAGCCAGAGCCCAACTCGGGACTCCCAGCAACCCATCGCGTCATGCACCACCTTCGTGCGCCCTCACACGCGGATCGACCTGCGCGGTCAGCCCCCCAGTCAAACCCGCGGTCAGCCCCCCAGTCAAACTCGCGGTAAACCCCCAGTCAAACCCCTGGTAAACCCCCAGTCAAACCCACTGTAAATCCACAGTCAAACCCCCCAGTCAAACCCGCGTAAACCCCCCCTAGGGGAAGGGGTTTAGGCAGACCAGCCTCACCCCCAAGGCTGGTCCGTCTAAACCCCATTAAACAAAAAAAATAAAAAGAGGCTTTTTTTATTGAAAAAGCCCCCAGCCCAAGCCAGCCCGCCTAAACCCCCCCCCCCCCCCCGGGGGGGGGGGAGGGTTTAGGCGGACCAGCCTGACCCCTCAGACTGGTCCACCTAAACCCTTCCTATCAAAAAAAAAGTTTTTTTAATGAAAAAAAACCGCTCCGGGAGGGGTTTAGGCGGACCAAACCAGCCCCTTGGGCTGGTCCACCTAAACCCTCTCTCCCCCACTCGTAACACTTTCCCAAGGGTTTACCCGGACCAGCCTCACCCC
Source organism: Amorphophallus konjac (assembly GCA_022559845.1). NCBI lineage: Eukaryota > Viridiplantae > Streptophyta > Magnoliopsida > Alismatales > Araceae > Amorphophallus > Amorphophallus konjac. Next base: position 336,875,892 of record CM040125.1, on the reverse strand, counting down.
TCAACATAGTCCGCCTAAACCCCTCTGACCCTTCACCTTCCACAATAAAAGCCCCCCTTTGGGAGCCGATCAAAGCATCAAGTATCAAGGCAAGGAGCTCACCCCTCCCCCCAAGGAGATTTGTGTGTGTGTTTGCTAGGCTCACACTTAGGGCATGCCGCATGTTCATCCCTCATACGGCGTCTAGCCCAAACACCAACCTCCTAGAAGGTGACCCCCTGTTTGATGAACATATGTCATCTCGATGATCGTGCACGGCCCCAGATCTTGCTTGGTGAAAGCACTGTGCCCAAGTCTTATCTCGATAGTCATGCATGACCCTGATGCCACTTGATCAAATCACTCTGCCCGAGCCCTGTCTCGACAGTCATGCGCCCCCAGACGTTGCTCGGCAGGGACACCCTACTCGGCCCTGCCTCAACATTCGTGCATGACCCAGATGCCGCTTCATGAGAGCACCATGCCGAGTCCTTGCCTCAATGATCGTGCACCATCAAACATTGCTCGATCGAGGCACCCCGCCTGATCTCTACCTCGATGTTCGAGTACGACACAGACGTGGCTTGATGAGAGCACCTAGCTTGATCCCTACCTCGACATTTGTACACGACGCAAATGTGGCTTGATGAGAGCACCCTGCCTAGTCTCTGCCTTGATGATCAAGTACCACCAGACATGGCTCAATCGAAGCACCTAGCTTGGTTCCCCACCTTGATGATCGTGCACCACCTTAGTGTCACCTCGATAAGTGTGCCCTCAGTGCTGTTACCCAGACAATGGGCATACTTCACATCAGGGCCCCCGACACCTGATCGCTCTGCCACTCCAGTCACAACGGTGCCCCCGACACCCGATTACTCAACCACTTCAGTCGCAACGGTGCCCGCGGCTCCCGACTACCAATGACTCCAGTCACATCGGGGCCCGCGGCACCCGATCACTCAACAACTCCAGTTGCAACGGTGCCCGCGGCACCCGACTGTCAACGACTCCAGTCACATCGGGGCCCGCAGCACCCGATCACTCAACAACTCCAGTCACAACGGTGCCCCCAGCACCCGACTGCCAGCTACTTCAGTCACATCGGGGCCCACGGCACCCGATCACTTAACAACTCCAGACACAACGGTGCCCCATGCACCCGACTGCCAGCTACTCCAGTCACATCGGGGCCCCCGGCACCCGACCACTCAACTTCCCGCACATAATTGTGCCCACGGCACCCCTACTGCCCCGACCTCGACACTGTCTCATGTCAGGAATACATTGTGGCGCCCCCTAGGCGCCATCCTGCTGAGTCACAGGTCCTCTGACGGACACTATGTACAGATAAAGAACTACCCACACAATAATGCAATGACCAGAGGACCGTCATGAACGATAGAATTGTCCCGTGGCCTGTAATCAATTGTAATCGAGCTCTCAAGCCCCCATATAAATGCCATTCATGGCATATAAGTCATGTGATGCGAGATGAGACACGGACACGACAAGCTCGCAGTTGTCCCTTAACGACGGAAGCGTCGGACGTGCACGGTTGAGAAACCGGCAGTGAGCTATGGTGGTCGGCTCTCACTTGTGCCCGGATCGGGTCACGGGACAGTCTCGCTCACTCTCTTGCAGTAGCGGTGATATGTAATTATAGCGAGCTAGGTCCTAAAACATGCTCTCTAGCAGTGGCATAAACAAGCATATATGGAAATAAGTGAAATGCCAAGCAAGGAGCGAATACGATACCTCCACGCACTCGGCGTGGGGACGACGGACCCGGTCGAAGTCGTACTCCCGAGATAGTTAATACATAAAGATTATAGCAATGAGCTACAGCCCACTCCACGCAGGGAGGTAAAGGGTGACACAATGGGGTCCGGGAGGACCGATTTCGGGTTGACGGGCGGCTTCTCGCGTAGCTTCGGCCGCACACGTACTCGCGCCTATGGGGCCCACTTGCTGTCCGGAGGGGCCGTGTGGGACCCGGTGGTACCTCTGTGGTGGTGGATGCCTGGATGAGCACTCCCTAGAGTGGAGGCACGCTGGTTCACCGGCTGGAGGCCGGGCGGCTCCGATCGGCACCGGTCGGAACAACCGGCCACGGATCTGCAACTTCTGGTTTTTCGGGCGCGTCCCGGCGAGAACGGACGTTGCGATCAGCCCCGCTGTCGGATCGACACGAAACTGGCGCCGTTGGAAAGCTAACTTCAAATACTTAAATCTACGCTTGAATATTTGGCCTAGATCTGCACGGATCTAGGCTTTAACGAATTTACAACTTTCTGTTGTACAGTAGCCGAACACTCAGATCTGCAGAGCTATTATCTGAGAACTACCTTTGACCGATATGTGAACGTCTGAATCTGAAGTGGTGGTCTTCAGTAAAGTTGTAGGACATCAAGCTAGAAAAATGGAAAAACTAGTTTGGACAAGTTTGGATGTTGCTACGAATTGACAGCATTTTTTTCACTAACAGTGGGTCGGATCTGGAAATGGGCTGAAAGCACTGTAGCTAAGATAGAACCTGAATTTGGAAAAATGGATAGATGGTGGATAAAAAATCAAGAAAAATGGTGGATGTAGGGGATGATGGACAGAACTCTCAGTAAAATTGGAAGCCTAAACAAAAATCAAAAAGAAGGTCGAAGATGGGAAACTCAGAGCTGTTGTCATTGTAGACAGAGACAGGATAGATCTGGGAGTGATTGAAGACCGAAATTGTCAAAATATCAAACGAAGGATTTTCGACCTGAATGTTTTTTTGGATGATGGGATGGAAGATAGGAACACACCATAAAAATTACAAACCACGAAGAGGCCGTGGCGGGTAGCAGGATTTTCATGAAGACACCTCTGTCCAGCAGGACAGAAAACCGAAGACGGATTCGCGGAGGCTCGGAGGCGGCACGAACGGCGGCGGCGGCGGCACAGATGAAGATCAGAGGATGAGAGGGGGAGATAGAAGATTGATACACTCTAGAACTGGAGGTTTGAGGAGAGGAAACCAGGGGGAGAGGAAGGGGGTGCACCAAGCTTCAAGCTTTCCAACAAAATTTCTGATTTTTCACTAATTTCCACATGAAAATACACACTTTTATATGCTAGGTATCTAATCTAATCTAGACCCTTGGATCTAGGGATGGGGAATTGAAGGGCTGGGATTAAGTGTAAAACACACACAAAAATTAATACAACAATAAGGGGAGAGGGGCGCCCCCTTGACCAAGGTTAATGGGTTGAATGGGGTAGGTGGCCAACAATTGGAATGTTGACCCCTTTAACCCCGTGTGTCCATATGACCAGCCCACCATTCTAGATGTCCACCTAGGATGGTTGACCAGCCCCACAAGGTGACATGGACCAATGGGAAAGGGCTGAGGGCCCCCTACCTGGACCTAATACCTAATTGCACAAAAACCCACACAATCCATGGGAATGACTCATTGGTTTATAAAGCCTTACATTTGCGTACATACTTTCCCAAGGATATAAACACAAACTAAAAGGACATAAATGCAAAAGAAAAAGTACATGCTCGGCGTCGATTCCCATCAACTCTCCCCGGGTGGGAGGAACTCGACCCCGTCGAGTAGGGGTATGGATGCTCGAGTACTCCAGCGGATCCGTCACCGTGCCACGTACGCGGGTACGCTCCACTCCAAATGATCGTCACCTGCTCATTCCATATATACTCGATATGCACAAGCTGCTATGGGCTAGAGGTGGACGCTCCGAGTGGGGCACTCTCAAAGGGAAGGAAGCAGCTCGAAGACTCACTAGGAATCACCGCTGAGTCCCTGTGGGTGACTGATCCGGGTATAGATGTAGAACCGATCCCATACTCATCAAGTGAGTCCAATCGCCTCTTACTCATATGAGATCGACAACGAGCTTACACAAGACACATGCAGACAAACAAACAACACATAAAGAAAAAGCACACCGACTCACCTATGACCCTAGACACACCTAATGTTAGTCCGACCCGTACATGGATGACGGCGGACCAGGACACCCGAATGTGTGCCATGCATGCATTTGACGTAACCGGAGGTTGACGTCATGGGGAACTCCTAGACATCCTACGATGCAACGCTCATGGACATTTGGATTGGAGGTGGGACATCCGGGAGGTTCGGGTGGTTTAGGTGAACTCGGGGAACCAAAGTCTTCTTGAACCCCAAATGATGGTTCGGACCTATCGCTATGTGGAGGTTGCTTGGCCCGAGTGGGAAAGGCCTGATAGTGAACTCCGCGGGGGAAGTGAAGTGAAGATGGAGACTCGGGAGATTCACTATTGAAGGGGTCAAAAGGGTCGAAGAAGGTATGACCCCGTGAGATGGACTCCAACATGACATGGTCCCAATCATGAAATTCTTGAAGGTGCGGGTGGTCACCTTCCTCCATCATGGCAGATGGGACCGTGTATAGGAAATATGACTCCTCCCTCGGAAGCAAAGTCATGAAGTCGGGCTCATCCGGTAGCGGGAGAAGTAGAAGAACCTCCGTGGTGACACAACCCACGGTGCAATCGGAGGTAATGGACCCGAAGGCCGGATGGGTGAAGCTATGACTCGTGGGTGGGTCAAAGCCTCGGGCCAACATATGTGTCAACTTCCATTGCGAGTCTAGTCCCATGACAAGATCATTCAACGTGTCAACATGGTGACTAGATCGAAATGTGGTTTGGAATGAGTTGACCGGCACTAAAGGGAGGATGGGGTCCATGGATGGAAAGGGAGGTGAGACCAAGCCATCCTTGAGCCAACTAAAAAGTGGCTCGGTGATGTATAGCGTTCCCGTAAGAAACACGGGTGGCTCGGGGTGAGACGGCTCCAAGCATAATGGTTCCGAATGTGGAGTGGGCCGCTGGGGTTAAGTGACTGGACATACGAGGGTGATCTTACCGGGTAGGTAAGGTGGGTATAAGGTGCAAGTCCTCTTGCCCTAGTCAAGATTGGCTCTTCGTTCTCCTAACCATGTTTTCCCTAAAATGATGCATGAACCAGCAAGTGTGCCGATCCTGCACCATGCGCCATCGGTGTAGAGAATAGAGCCGATCCTCTTATAGAACTCAACACAAGTAAAATCACCATCGCGGATAATCTGGCCTGTCTTGGAGAGAGACTCCACGATGTCAAGAGAAACCCAATTATCCGACTCCCTATCGGTGAAATGGAGTTCCGTTGTGGACCCGTTGGGTAGAGCGACTTTCATAGTGAGAGGGGTAAAACCAAGGGCTCGGTCTATGAGGACATTGACTTTGGCCACAAAGGTTGACCACTCGGATGTATGGTCTTGGGGAACAGCCATGGGTAGAGGATATGGACATGCATACACACGGTGACAAGACACTAGACCGACTATACAAGGTTGGAATGCATGCACACTAAGGACCCTAGACGTAAACCAAGACTCGGTACGGGGCGGAGTTAATCGATCCGAAGATCAATCGCGTAAGTGTGCGGCCTTCCCGATAGGCGTAGCCTAACGTTCGGACAACACCTTTTTATATACCGACTAATGGTATGCAAATGCGACCCAAAAGACACTTTTTTTTGTTTTAAAACAATGATGACCCTAAACACGACTTAGACAATGACTAATGGCTAGACGTAAATGACACCCCTTTTTTTTTGACACCCTAGACTCAAACTCGCTCTGATACAAAATTGATGTGGGACGAGACACGGACACGACAAGCTCGCGGTTGTCCCTTAACGAGGGAAGCGTCGGACGTGCACGGTTGAGAAATCGGCAGTGAGCTAGGGTGGTCGGCTCTCACTTGTGCCCGGATCGGGTCACGGGACGGTCTCGCTCACTCTCTTGCAGTAGCGGTGATATGAAATTATAGCGAGCTAGGTCCTAAAATATGCTCTCTAGCAGTGGCATAAACAAGCATATATGGAAATAAGTGAAATGCCAAGCAAGGAGCGAATACGATACCTCCACGCGCTCAGCGTGGGGACGACGGACCCAGTCGAAGTCGTACTCCCAGGACAGTTAATACATAAAGATTACAGCAATGAGTTACAGCCCACTCCACGCAGGGAGGTAAAGGGTGACACAATGGGGTCCGGGAGGATCGATTTCGGGTTGACGGGTGGCGTCTCGCGTAGCTTCGGCCGCACACGTACTCACGCCTGTGGGGCCCACTTGCTGTCCGGAGGGGCCGTGTGGGACCCGATGGCACCGCTGTGGTGGTGGATGCCTGGATGAGCGCTCCCTGGAGTGGAGGCACGCTGGTTCACCGGCCGGAGGCCGGGCGGCTCCGATCGGCACCGGTCGGAACAACTGGCCACGGATCTGCAACTTCTGGTTTTTCGGGCGCGTCCCCCCGAGAACGGACGCTGCGATCAGCCCCAATGTCGGATCGACACGAAACTGGCACCGTTGGAAAGCTAACTTCAAATACTTCAATTTAGACTTTAATATCTGGCCTGGATCTGCACGGATCTAGGCTTTAATGAATTTACAACTTTCTGTTGTACAATGGCCGAACACTCAGATCTACAGGGCTATTCTCTGAGAACTGCCTTTGACCGATATGTGAACGTCCGAATCTGAAGTGGTGGTCTTCAGCAAAGTTGTAGGACATCAAGCTAGAAAAACGGAAAAACTAGTTTGGACAAGTTTGGATGTGGCTACGAATTGATAGTATTTTTGCACTAATAGTGGGTCGAATCTGGAAATGGGCTGAAAGCACTATAGCTAAGATAGAACACAAATTTTGAAAAATGGATAGATGGTGGATAAAAAATCAAGAAAAATGGTGGATGTAGGGGATGATGGACAGAACTCTCAGTAAAATTGGAAGCCCCCAAAAAAATCAAAAATAAGGTCGGAGATGGGAAACTCAGTGCTGCTGTCACTGTAGACAGAGACAGGACAGATCTGGGAGTGATTGAAGACCGAAATTGCAAAAATATCAAACGAAGGATTTTCGATCTGAATGTTTTTGTGGATGATGGGATGGAATATAGGAACACACCATAAAAATTACAAACCATGAAGAGGCCGTGGCTGGTAGCAGGATTTTCGTGAAGACACCTCTATCCAGCAGGACAGAAAACCGAAGACGGATTCGCGGAGGCTCGGAGACAGCACGAACGGCCGCGGCGGCGGCACAGACGAAGATCAGAGGATGAGAGGGGGAGATAGAAGATTGATACACTCTAGAACTGGAGGTTTGAGGAGAGGAAACCAGGGGGAGAGAAAGGGGGCGCACCAAGCTTCAAGCTTTCCAACAAAATTTCTGATTTTTCACTAATTTCCACATGAAAATACACACTTTTATATGCTAGGTATCTAATCTAATCTAGACCCTTGGATCTAGGGATGGGGAATTGAAGGGCTGGGATTAAGTGTGAAACACACACAAAAATTAATACAATAATAAGGGGAGAGGGGCGCCCCCTTGACCAAGGTTAATGGGTTGAATGGGGTAGGTGGCCAACTATTGGAATGTTGACCCCTTTAACCCCATGTGTCCATATGACCAGCCCACCATTCTAGATGTCCACCTAGGATGGTTGACCAGCCCCACAAGGTGACATGGACCAATGGGAAAGGGCTGAGGGCCCCCTACCTGGACCTAGCACCTAATTGCATAAAAACGCACACAATCCATGGGAATGACTCATTGGCTTATAAAGCCTTACATTTGCGTACATACTTTCCCAAGGATATAAACATAAATTAAAAGGACATAAATGCAAAAGAAAAAGTACATGCTCGGCGTCGATTCCCATCATCATGTAATCCAGTCAGGGAGCGGATCCCCCTCCTCACCAGAACCAGTCTCGCTGCCCCCAGTTATCCCTATTGTGTTGTTGTTGCCCTGTCGTTGTTGCATGGATTAAGCCCTCCTAACATCGCGGCTCCTAGGGTCCCTGACTCTCTCTTCGGCAGTAGAAAGAAAGGTGTTCGGGTTCAATCCGATGTAAAATAAACATCGGTTGCTTGCTACCAGTGGAGAAAGACGTCAAGTACACGAATCCCCATAGTCCCCTACACACTCGCACCTGTGGAACCCCTTCTATCCACGTGTCGCTCGATGTCTCGAGCCACGTGCCGCATCCTGGCGACGCTTCCCCGGTCAATCCTTGGTTCCATAGGTGATCGTCGAGAAATCGACTGGCACGCCCGCATTCCACCAAGCCATCCCTGTCCCAGTCTCCCAGAATGATTAACCATACGCTATCCCTTCCAGCGCATTCATATCGTTCTCTCTGTCTTCTTCTCAATACCCCTGGAATCCCCACATGCCCAATCAACCTTTCTCAGCCTTCCGTAAAAGGCGAGTGTGCACCCCCACCATGAGGAGAGAAACATAAGTGACTTCCCCGCTCGCATAAAACATCACACAATCACTACCTCTCCTCCTTTGTCATCAGAGAACAAGCACAGTTTGAGACCAATTTTTGGATTATGAAACATGATGCCCATTGATAAGTTAGGATAATTTGTGAACTGATTCGCAGATGAAACTGATGAAATCAATGTGAGGTTCAGATTTGTCAATTTCAAGATGAAAATCGATAATTAATGTAGATGAGCATGATAAGTAAATTTCTTAGGTTCAGACAAGATTTCAGTCTAATTCAAGATAGGATTTGCAGCTCAGATAGAGATCATTTAATTTTTAGCAAACAACTATAGCAAGCAGACAGTATGAAACATGCATGAATGCAAAAAGACTGTGTTGGCCTAAATGCAGACTGTGAACCTTATACGAGTTGTTTTAGATACCAACTAATGAAAGAACAGTTTCAGATATTAAGAGACGAATAGAAGATATGCTTTATATGTCAACAGATTGATTATGATACCAATAGATATAGCACATGAACCGAGCAACAATAGAAAGTCAGAGAACATAGTCATGAAATCAGATTTTAGAAAAGATAAGAATAGGAAGTTCTTAATCTGATACAATTTTCAAAAATGCAGAGTTATATATATATTCAGAGTCTTCTATTATGTAGCCACTTGTGATTACCCTTATTTTTCAGAATGGTTTAAGGATAATAAACTCTGAGTTCATTATTTGAAAGCTTCCACATATTCGACACAGAGGCTTAATAGAGATTAACCAATAAAAAAATTTTGCAGCCCTATTTAACCTCCCCTTTACTTACTCATTCATTTCCATTAACCCCTTTAGGAGTGACTATAAATAGTATTGGGGTTAAACATTCTTGAAATTCTGAGTATTGAGGAAACACGCTTTTTACACGCTAGAGTCTCCGGTTACTCGGTATGGCTAAACAATTTCACATTATTCTGAACAGAGTTAACTTGGTACTTCATGACATACATGGCACATCACTTTTTTTTTTTGGTGAAGGGCAGCAGTTTCTCATTACCAAAGCCATTACTCTACCATAATATATGGCGTATTCCCTTTTAGATTTCAGAAGTTAAAATGTTTAAAGATAATACTTATCTGATGGTTTCTTAACCAAAGAGGCTTCTGTACTCTTAAACTTTCAGTTTTCAGAGGGCCTAGCAGGACCCAACATTTTAATGCTGGTTGAGGTCTATTAAGGCTTTATATAGATAATTTCAAAACTTTTTATCTTTAACTGCTTGAGATTATTAACCTAAAACCACCATTTTGTTCTTGAGTTTTCACAAAACTTCATAAGAGAAGATTCTTATTAAGGATTTACTCTGATTTATGAATTTAATGCAAAGATAGAGAAACTCCTTCTGAATTCAAGCACAAAGTTCAAAGAAGTTTGACAGAGGAGAATTAGAATTCCAATGGAGCAGAATTGGAAATAAAGAATTTATAGATGCTCCTATGGATCAATGAAGTTTAGAACAAATCGAGCAAGAGAGTTTACCAGTTTTCAATGAGAGCAAATAACATATTTTCAAGATGAGGTCTGCCGTCTTAAGCGAAAATGTGTGCAGACAGACTTACATGCAAACCAGTCTAAGACAAAGATGAGACCTGTCTGATACCACTCCCCCTTAATGAGATATGCATGAAATGCAATGAATAGGAGGATTAGTAGGATATGCAATCAATTTATGCAATGCAGTCATGCAGCTATCACAATGAAATGATACCAATGAAATAACTTAACAATCCTTTCCCTGACTACATGAGTCAACTTTCTTTTGGTACTTGGTGGAGAACTTAGATCCGAAGATCACTTCACACATAGTGATAGTTTTTAGTTGGACCTAATCCAACCTTCCACAAATCACCATTTTATATACCAAATTGATAGTTGAACACAAGCAGTAAAGAGAAAAGAAACTCTTACAATGACAAGATTAACAGACAAACTCCCCTCAAAATAGTGAGACTATGCACAGGGGACTGAGAAAGATGAATGAGAATGCAGACTCCCCCTAAGACATTAGTCTAAATGCATGCAGACTTGACATCTGTTGAGATATGCAACTAAAATGCAAGATGAACTGAATGCATGAACATTCCTATTATGACTCCCCCTTAATTATTCAATCTATGGACCTTTGACACCTATGTAAAATGGCATTCAGATTCAATTGTGATTCATTGCATTCTAGAAAGTTAACATTCAAACATGCAAATGATTTTAATCACACAGTTTTGCAAATGCACTATTCCCAATTAAGCTCATTAAGCAGCGAAACAACAAGAAGGTTGACTGAATGAATTCAAAGGGCTATAAAACAACAAAGCATGAAGAATTTTTCAGAAATAACCACCAGTTATTGAATTTCATTGACCTGAAAGGTTTTCTACCATATTTAACAATAGAATGCAAAATAGGGGTGTTATCAAATGAGTATGCCTTGTGTTTATTGAACCCCTTTTGTTCTCCTCTTTCTTCAAGGTACACCTGCAAAATAGCTTCTCATTTTCTATTTTTAGGTACCCAAGATATCTTGGGTCCTTAGGGATTAGTGGCGCCTTTAATAGGTGCTCTCCACAATTTTTGTGCATTAGAATCATCAATTTTCATCAATAAGAAATCATTCATGAAATGCCCAAACTCACCACAATAATGACAGCATGCATGCTGACTCATTTTCTTCATGTGTGCAGAAGTGGTGAATTTTTGTGTGTGGAGGGGTTTAACATTTTCTACATACAAGTTATTTCCCCTTTTCATTAGCCAACAATTTGACACATTGTGTCTTGGCTTTCCACAATGGAAGCAAGAATCACTTCTTCTTCTTTTAAAAACATATTCATTTTTGCATGCTTGCAAGTCATCTTTTTTCAACATGTAACAATCATTCATAACATGGCCATGCTTACCATAATAATGACATAAGACATTCTTTGTTCTAGAAGCATGGTGTTTGGCATGGAATTTCTCATTATGCATATCACAATCTAACACTTAGATTTTCTATTTTTTCATGAAATCAATGTTCATTCTTCATTTTTTAGACCTGACTTTGTTCCTGCACGCATGTCAATCATCCTTCTTCATGATATTACAGTTATCCATCAGGTGTCCATGGATGCCACAATAGAAACAACTAACATTAGAAGCCTCTCTCATGTCTACATGCTTCATATGATTCTTATGAGCAACAAACTTTTTCTTTTGATTCTTAGGACCATCTTGACATATAGGTGGTGCATTAGATTTCTTGGTCCTTGATTGAGCCTAAAATTTATATTTTGGTTCCTCAACAGAAGATGCATTTGGAATGTTAGAAGAACAGGATGCATGCACAAAGGAGGTTTGTGTTTTAAGACCAAAGGCTTTCTTTTTCCTAGGATCATACCGTAGACCTTCTCTTTGAAAATTGACCTTAGTCCTCAACATCCTATCTAGGTTTTCTTTTCCCTCAACAAATTTTTACAGGGAGTTATTCAAATCTTGGATTTCATTTTCTAAGGATGAGATATGCAACTCAGAATTAGCAATCTCTTCTTCACATTCAGCAATCCTATCATTCAACAAAGACTTGACAACTTTGTAACTTTTAATTTCCTGTTCCAACACATGTAATTTTTCATAATTGTCAACAGCTACACATTTTCCTTTTTCAAGGACAAGCAGTCTCTTAGCCATAGCTGTGTTTAATTCCTTCAGTTTTTCATTTTCTTTCATGAGCTCATTGTTTTGAATCAATTCATCAACCAATTTTTGATCTTCAGCAATTGAATTTATCTTCTTTTTTAACTCTTTTTCATTTTCTTCAAGTTGATTGATCTTTTCAAAAATTGTGTGATTTTCTTTTCTTAAAAAGCCAATTTGTTCTTTATACATGTCAATATCAATCAAGAGAGATTTGTTCAATTTTTCTAGTCCTGAACATTTTTCACAAGAGAGGTTTCCATGAAAAGTGTTTTCAAGTTTCTTTTTGATCTTCTTATTTTCAGACTTCATTTTCTTATATTGTCCTAGCAATTCATCATAAAGATCCATCAAGTCTTCAAATGAAATTTCATCAGGTCCAGAGTCAGAATTTACCTCCTCGGATTCTTCGCTTTCATGATCACTCATGTTGGCCATTAAACATGCATCCTCCAGCTTCTCTTCATGAAGCTTGATCAGACCATCCAAGATTTCTTTGGCTGAGCTGCAATTAGAAACAAATGGAAATCTGTTAGAGTCAACTGTAGCTTTCAATAAATTCAGAAATATAAGATTATCATCACTTTTGGTCCTATGTTTAACAGACCATTTAGACTTGTCCAATAGCAATTCATAAGGACCATGAGATATGAGATCCCACAACTTGGGACCATAAGAGTTGATAACTCTACACATTCTTCCCAGCCACAAACTAAAATCTGAGCCATCATAGATCGGTGGAGTATTCATTGAAAAGTGTTCGATGGAAGAACTCATGATGCAACTACACTAGGATATCTCTGTAGACTATTAGATCTAGGGATAACAGAGCCAGGCTTTGATACCAATTGTTAGGTCCCTTAGTGCAACAAGGCGGATCTAGAGGGGGGGTGAATAAATCTCTCTAAAAACTTTGCTCAATTAAAGTATTTCTAGTTGCAACTAAGTGGAAATGTTCTAATAGCTAAGCTAATGTAAGCTAGCTAAAGCAAAGTACTAAAATAGTCATGCAGCTCACACAGAACTGATATGAAACACTAAGTGATGCGTGTGAGCAGAGTGCAAATGTATAACTGAAAAGGCACCATGCTGAGCTGGAACTCAGCAGACCAAACAGACACCCAGTCAGCAAGACTGGACTCTAAGCAAAGCTTTGAGAGATTACGCAAATACGTTGTCAGACAAGTACAGTAGAACTGAACCAGTAAGTTCCAAACTCAAGCAATAGTGTGTGTGTGAACATGGAATAAACTGATATACACACACCACATCAAATATATCGAACCTGTGAATGGGGGGTAGATGAAATTGAGCAAACCACATAAGCACACCCACAACACAGGATTTTAATGTGGTTCGGCACCCCAGCATATGGAAGAATCCCCACACATACACGGATCCAGGATCCAACACGCACGCAGACAACCCTTGCGCACACACATGGGGAACAAACTCCCCACGAGGAGAACACTCCTCACGCTGTTTACACAGCAAGACACAGGGACAAGCCCCACACGCTCTGGGTCTGAAACCCAATAGCACAGACACACACACAACTATGCTCATAAGACCTGAGCTTGTGCCAACATTGCACAGATACACACTAATGTAATGTTCAAAATTTAGAATTGAAAAGAAATCGAAAAAGCTGAAAATAAGAAATGTAGCTCATATTATAGCACGAAGACTTTGGATTTGATCCACAAGTCTTACCTGAACAGATCGAAAATGAAAAGCTCCTTGACTGTTGTTAGTCTCTCTCTTTCTGGAAAGGATCTGGAGGTAGCTCTCTAGCTTGGTGGCTACTCTCTCTTTTTCTATCTCTTCTTCTTCTTCTCTCTATCTCTTTCTCTGATCTCTCTTCGAAATACTCCTGACTGCTCCCTCTTTTCTTCCTCTTCGAATGCTCTCTCTTCAGCTCTCTTAGCTTCTTCGCAGCCCACAGCAGCAGCCCCTTTCTCAAGGAAGAGGGGGTGTTTATATAGAGCAGAAAATAGGACAATTTCTGGATAATCTGATCTTCAAGTTAATCTTCTATTGGACCGCGTGTCAAGGAGGAATATTTTTCAGACTGCACATTCTTCCTTTTTCTGCAAGAAAAATGATAAAAACCTCAAATATTCTTCCACCTTATCATTTTGGACGCCTTAATTATTGTATTGGTACTCCCAAGATTTAGTCCACACGTGTGGAAGAAAAAGAACCTCGGACTCAATCATTATAGAACAAAGAAGCTAAACTAATTGGGTCTCGAGCCAAGTTCGTAAGACCCGCTACATGGGTCCGAACGGAAAGGGTCGACCCCTAAGGTCGACACCCTCTGACTGCTAAACGACTCAAGGGAGTCGACCCTGGGGGTCGACTCTCTTAGGAAACCTTCCTAAAATGATCTGAAGACTTGTAGAATAGAAACTATACTAGAGAGGGTCAACCCTTGGGGTCGACACCTTCAATGTACAGTGTGAAGAAGTTAAATTGATCTCACCAAGAGTCCTTTGAGATGTAAAATATAAGGCCTCCTTTAAGATCTGCAAAGGCATCCAAAACAAAGTCAATTTCATTCTTACTCAACATGAATTAAGACTTACTAAAAGAATTTTGTGCTTTGTAGTCTGAAATATAAAGCAAGTCGAGTCAAGGTGAACCTAGTCAACTAAACGTAAGGCACATAGACTTAATTGATAAAGTAGGTTGTCCCATGCATAATCAAGTCGACTCAAGCGAGAATCAGGTTGAATCAAAGTAAACCAAGTCGACACACACTAGCCAAATAATTCTTCCAGACATGAAGAAGATAGCATTAGTGTTAGTGATGGGAATCAACACCGGGCCCTAACATTTTAATTTTACATTTGTATCCTTTTGTTTGCATATATACCCTTGTGTTATATGTGTTTGCAATTGTATGGCAACTATAAGCCAAAGTGTTAGTCCTTAGAAGTCTTTGTGTTTCTTTGTAAAAAGGCCAGTAGGTCCAAAGGGGTCCCCCAATCCCCTTTCCCATTGGTCCACCTAGGTCCATGGGCCATTTATGTTGGTCTTTGGTCCAACGTAGAACTTGGACCAAGCCAAGTCTAAGTTGTTACCCCATTTTCAAAGGGGCGCCCCCCCTTTAATGATTTTTTATTTCATGTTGTATTTTTTTATTTTTGGTCATTTGACCACATGGGAGATTAATATCTTATCCCTCATTTGCCCTTCCCTAACCCTAGATCTTGGGATAGTTTAAGTCTTTTATACATTTCTATATAACCCTTGTATTTTCTATTTTGTGGGAATTAATGAAGAGATAATTCAGTTTTTGGTGAAGAGGCCATAGGGCGCAGCCCCTCTCTCTCCTCTCTCCCCCTTGGAGCTGTGAAAGCTCAAATTTTATGAGGTGTGAAGCCTCCCCATCTCTCCCTCTCTGAGTGCGAAGCTCAGCACCGCCGCCGCCGCCGCCATCGAGCCGCCATGGCACCACCACCACCGCCTCGTCGGAGTTCTATCAATCCTTGGATAGAAGCTTGAAGTCGGATTTTTATCTCCAAATCAGGAAATCTGTTCGACCACAAAATTTGAGGGTTTGTTCTTCCAGTCATATCCCATTCCTAGTTCAAATTTCGTGTCATTTCGCCTTCCTTTAGTGTTTTTCCCGTAATTAAGTTTTCCCCTCCAGCAGCCTACCAATGAGCAGATCTGCGGGATAGAGTCTGTTGTTGTATTTTTCCTGCCCCCTTAGTCTTCTCCAAAAAATCCCAAAAAAATCATAGGTGTTCCTCAGATCCCCCCCTTCTACCCATAATTTTTCTAGAGTCTAGATCCAACGTTTTTAGGTCGGTCAAAATTTGGTCTCAGGCAGATCCTATTCTATCCTAACTGTCTGTAATCTGAGTCAGTAAAAAAACCTTGGGAACAGTCATTTTCATTTCTAATCCGTCTACTGGATGGATCTAAAATAATTATATGTTGTATCCCTTTGAGTCCTCTATCCAACGGTACCAATTACGCCTCGATCCGTCACCGGATCTGGGCACAAAAATTCTTTTCGTGGAGGCGCGCATTTCTGATCTGAGAATAGGCCAGTAAAGGCAGTAGCAAGTTAATTCTTTCAAAATTACTTCAACGTTGACTTAGCCGCCGCCGATCTCGGGGATCGAAGAGGAGCCTTCCACCGACGTCCCAGCCAGCCGCCATGACCAGAAGGTGACCGGAAGCCGCCGTCCCAGCAGCCGAGTTCGCTTGCTGTCCAGCGGGTTGAACTGAGTTACTGAACCGAGTTGGAATAGTACCGAGTCGGCCCAGCAGCCCGTCTCCGGCCCGAAAGCCCTTCCGGCTTGCTGTCCGTCAACCCGAGTCGCTACTACCGGGTCGCCATTGTAGCCCTTTACCTCCCTGCGTGGAGTGGGCAAATAAATTCATTGCTGTAATTATTTATTTACTGTACACCGAGAGTACGAGTTTCGGCCGGGGTCGTCTTCCCCACGCCAGGAGCGTAGAGGTATCATTTCCGCTCCCCTCTTTGGCATTTGCTTTACTCGTATATATTTTTATATGTCACTGCATGAGTGATAGGTTAATTAGCTCGTTATATTATTTCAATCACCGCTGCGAGAGAGTGAGTGTGACCCGTCCCATGACTCAATCCAAGTACACGCGGAAAAGCTGAGTACCGGAGACTCATTGCCGATTTCCTAACCGCGCAGATCCACGCATTTCCCTCGCTTAGGGACGTCCGCGAGCTAGAGTCCCATGTTCGCGTCCCGTCCCGCATCAAATTGGTATCAGAGCTAAGTCGAGTCTAGGGTAGTCGGTCCAAAGGTTGCATTGCATTCCTATACCCGATATATCAAAAGGTGTTCCCGGAATGATAGGTTACGCCTATCGGGAAGGTAGCACACTTGCGTGAGTGCGATCTTCAGATCAAACCTCCGCCACGTATCAGATATGGGTTAAGTCTAGGTTTGTATTCAAGTCCGCATTTTACCCCTTTTCAACATTTCGAAGTCGTGTCTAGGTGCTTGCATTAGTCTTGCATAAAAGTTTTGCATAAAGAAAAAAAAAAGAAAAAGTGTTTCAATGCATGCCCACTCGTAGGGGAACCAATTCCCATATCTTTGCAACTATGGCCAACCCCTACGCCCAAGTCCCAATGCAAGAGAAAGCCCCGATCAATCCCGTCCAAAGCCACAAGTCCGTGTCTGAGTACGTTAGGGACTTCGATGAGTACCGGTTGGGAAGTGGAGTTGGAGAGAAGAGCACTACGATCGCACTTCAGTTCCGGAGAGGTTTGTGGCTTCACTACTAGTTTGAATTGCTTCACCGTGACGTGACCACTCTGGAGTATTCTTATCAGGTCGCTCTAGAGGTTGAGCCTTTCGAGTCAAGGTTTGATGCTGCCGTATGGCGAGCATCTACCAATCAGCAGAGCACCGAGCCAGTTGGCTGGCTGAGGCAGGACGCTCCTGCCCCATGGCCTTACCCACCCCAGCCGGGGAACCCTTCCCTTAGAGCTCCTATGCCCCCACCCTCACCTTCCGATCTTTATTCGAAGCCACCTCATTTGAAGCCACCCGTGTTTCTAACGTGAAAGTTATTCATCGCCGAGCCACTACTTAGTTGGCTCAAGATAGGCTTGGTCCCTAGACCACCTTGCTACCAATCCATGGACCCTACACTACCATTAGTGCCAGTCAACTCATTCCATACCACATTCCGGTCTTGTCACCATATTGAAACATTGATTGACCTTCTTAAGGAATTAGACTGGCAGGTGAAGTTGACGTACATGTTGGCCCCAGGCTTCGATCAACCCACAAGTCGTAGCTTCACCCATCCCGCTTTGGAGTCCATTACCTCCGTATGCACCGTGGGTCATGTCACCACAGATGATGGGGACATCACCCAGCGTTCCCTCTGGCTAGACACCCCTCTCCCTTCTGGAGACGGGTAGGCTGCGACTGCACGACTTGATGGGTCCTCGACGACATTAGAGTTTATTACTATGGACATCTTGATGTATTTTCTCTTTTCTTGAGTCTTTTTGATGTATTTTGAGTCATGTCCTAGGTGCTCATATTAGTGGATCAGCATATTGGGCTTGTTTGGCTTTATGGCCCATCTAGAGGAGCTAGGCCCATGAGCACCCCTTCTTGCACCTTGGTTATCTGTCTTTTGTTCTTTTCTCAGGGGCTTTTGTACAAAGTTGGGATCCCTATATATAGGACCCCAACTCCCACTTGAGAAGGTTAATGAATTATTGAGTATTTTGAGCATAAGTGCATCTCCCCCCCTTCTCTCTCTAGCTTTCTCACTCTCTCTCTCTCTCTCTTCAGGGGGCGGACCCCTTCTCTCTCCTCCTCTCTCTCTCCCCTGGGCGCACCTGCCCCTTCACCTTCCCCACTTGCCACATCAGCAGCCACATCAGCCCCCACCCTTTCACATCCCCTAGGTCCATAACTCCCATTAACACTTCCACATCCCCCAAGTGACTCTTCCAATCCCCCACACACCTTCCCCACCTCCAAGGCAACCATCCCTCTTCCCCACGCAACCCCTCCACTTCCCCACATACCCATTCATATCCCCAAGCAATCAAACCCCCCCCACTTCAAACTTGTGCACCCCTCTCCACCCACTCACCTCCCCATTTGCCTTGGCCGACCCCCTCATTCCCCTCTCACCTAGCCGCAGCCTCCTCTCCCCTCCACCCCCTTGGACCTCCATCTCCCCAGCTCCACTCCTCTCCACACCCCTACACTCCCTCTCCCATCGACCCTCTACTCCACCATCTCCACTATTGCCAAACCCCATCCCTACCCCTAGTTCCACCACCATCCCTTCTCTTCATCCTGATCAGTCTGCAGGTGGCAGAAGAGGGTTGCGACTAGCAGAAGTGACCCCGGAGTCATAAAGATACATCCAGAGGCGTGGACTACATAGACGGAAAGGTCTGCGAGTCCCCTTCGCAAGCAAGGTGGAATCACCCCGTTCCGAGTTCATGGCCAACCTGGAGAGCTGTTCTACCACGACTGCGCCAGACATCTTCTGCAGAGAGCCTGAGCCCGATTGGAAGCAGCCTCACGACCAATAGCGAAGGAACCCGACAGAAAGCTCTTCATCAAAGTTCTTCCTTCCCCTGTCCCCGATCAGGATCAAGAAACAGGACCTCGTTCGGCATCCAGGAACCAGAGTTCCGAATTTTCTCCCTCAGTCGCGCGGGTCTGCCTCCTACTGTCTGCAGCGACCAGTGACTGATCATCGGCGTCCCCCAGTCCAGCCCGACCTCAGAAAGAGTTTCCGTCAGTTTTTATGTGCAGAGGCTTCTTCCACGATTCCGGAAACTCTGACGGTTTGTAATTCAGCATCCGGGAGCGTCCGTGGCAACCTCTGCATCCTACTGCATCAGACCTGAAGCCATCAGCATCAGAATCCCTCATCCTGTTCGAGCCTCCGCCGCAGCCAGCGACGATGCCAGAAGAATTCGCTAAAATTCAGAGGTGTTCCCGTCCCTGTTACGAAGAATTCCCCCTTGGTCTCGTTGCCGGAAAATTTCCTGAGGATGAACTACGACTGCGGCAGTGGCGACCTGTTCCCTCTCACAGCAAGTGAGCAGAACCTTCGACGGCTTCCACTCCTTCATCGTTGGCAAGTTTTCCCCTTCCGCCTGGCCGGCTTAGCGCCCCTCCCTGCGTGGAGGTAGTGTTTGATGTAAGTTTGTTTTCCCCACCCCTAATCCAACCCTCCTGCGTGAGGAGTAGTTCATGTACTAAGCAGCTCAAGCGACATCGGCGCAGTGTGCGGGATCCACACTTCCCCGCTCGCCCACGTCTCCGAACGGGGTTGGTTTCTTCAAACCAACCAGGTGAGCTCTAAACTTTGCTCCATTATTCTTGGTGCTTGTTTGTTTAATATCCGTGGATATAGCACCGTTGTGCATGCGAGCGAGTGCCCGATCCCGGTTCCACCATCATAGTGTGGTCACCGTGGTTAAAGTAAGCGAGTGGGACCTAGTGCCCCAATTGGCACCGGCCAGCCCCATAAGCGTGGGCTACGTACCCTCGGGAGGGCAACCCTAGCCCTGCTGGCACTCTACCCGCAAGGGTCTTGATCCATCACCTCCCCCAAGCATCCTTTAGTCACCCCGGGCTCACGTGTGTGCGACGGCGTTTTGGCCCCGATTTATCAACTTAATTGTTTTGTGATTGTGAATGCGGAGTAGGTCCTAAGATTCCTTTTGCTTGCTGCATACCCCGTAGTGGTGTCACATCAAATTGGTATCATAGCAAGTTTTAGACTTGTCTCTACAAATCTAGGTCCAAGGGCAACTGCATTTCTATCCCGTTTGTCATCATTGTGCATGTCCACCCGTAGGGGCACCATATATCGGGTTGACCCTTCTAATTCCAATCCACCAATGGATCCCAATGCTCATGACAACCAAAACAACCCAAGGGAAGCTCCCCAAACTCCCATGGATCGAATTGAGGCTGCCATTCAAGTCCTCACGGAGCAAATGAGTGGAATTTCCACCAGATTAGAAAGACTAGAAGAAGCTAGGGCCCCACCTAGGAACTATGCCCAAAGAGTTCCTCCTCCGCGGGTTGAACATGAGAGGGAAGACCTAGATGATGAGTGGAATCGTGAGCAAGAGAGAGCCCCACAACCTCGATACCATGATAGGCGACCACGTGAGGATCATGATGAATTCCTACTAAGAATGATCAAAGTGGAAGCTCCTAATTTTGATGGGTCTCATAACCCTAGTGTCTATAAAGAATGGGAGCATGGCATGGACCAATACTTCGAATGGTACCCCATGTCAGAGGAGAGAAAGGTTAGGTTGGCCAAGATGCACCTCCTTAAACTAGCCAAAACCTATTGGCTAAAGGTTGAAAACCAAAGGAGGATCAGGCGTGAGGAACCCATCAACACTTGGCTAGACATGAAAGATCAACTTAGGAACAAATATCTTCCCATCTCCTATAGCCAACTTCTTCTTGATGAATGGCAAACCCTTACCCAAGAGGGAAAAACCGTGGAAGAGTATATTGAAAAATTTGATTCATATCTCCTAAGGTGTGGTGTGGTTGAAGATCCAGCCGTCACATTATCCCGGTTTAGGAATGGTCTCCTTCCCCACATCAAACGGGAGCTTTTTATGAGGGAAGTGCATAGCTTGGAAATTGGCTATCAAATAGCCCGGGATGTAGAGAGATTTGCTAGGAATCCTAGGTTTGCCCCCCCCAAGGGCCCGGGACCCCGTCCCAACCTACCTCCTCTGCTAAGAACACCTCCTCCTCCCAATGGGGGAACCCCCACTCGGCCCTACCACCAACCAACCACTCCCACCCCCACAAAGACCACTCCACTCAACCCCCCTTCTCAAAGGGAAGACAACTCCAAAGGGAAGACCCCAATGAGCAATACGGTCAAGTGTTTTCGATGCCGTGGCTATGGCCACATAGCCACCCAATGTCCCTCCAAGGGGATGTCAAGCCTAGTTATTGAGAGTGAACCTTCTACTACCCAGGAAACACATGAGAGTACTATTGAGGAATACGAGGCTGCTTTAGGATGAGAAGAGGAATACAATGAGCAATTCTTTGAGGAAGGGATAGAAGAGGACCTACACTCCAGCCACCTAGGGGTGATAAGATGCACCCTCACCCAACCACAAGAGGATGACTAGCAGAGGACTTCCATTTTTCACACATTTGTCAAGATCGGGGATCATGTTAGGAAGGTCATCCTAGACAACGGGAGTTGTATCAACGCCGTGTCTCTGGACACCGTCAAACTCCTAGGGCTTACCCCTACACCCCACCCCAAACCCTATCGTGTGTCCTGGATAAACAACCACTCCCTACCCGTCGACACATGTTATCTTATCCCCATCACCTTCTCATCCTACCAAGGGCAAATATGGTGTGATATCATACCGATGGCTGTAGGAAGCATCCTATTGGGTAGACATTGGATATATGATGTCAATGCTACCATCCATGGGAAAACAAACACATGCACCTTTGACCACGAGGGGAAGAGTATCCGCCTCAACCCCTCCCCTCCCCAAAAAGAACCACCCACCAAGGGAATCCTTCCTACACCACCAAAACCCAGGGCCTCGTCCACACCAACCCAACCAAAAACCCAAAACCCCACCCCTGAAAATCCCACCGGGCCAGTCAAAGGCCTCCACCTCATCACTAGGAAAGAGCTCGAGGAAGAAATAACCCGAGGGACACCCCTTTGTGCTATTGTCATATGTCTTGGAGAGGCAACCCCCTCCAATCCTCACCCCGTGGAAATCCACCCTCTCCTGGAAGAATTTAAGGACGTATTCCCCGAGGAGCTCCCCGACCAACTGCCACCCATGAGGGATGTCCAACATGCCATTGATCTTGTCCCCGGGGCCACCCTCCCAAACCTTCCCCACTACCGCCTCAACCCCACTGAGCATGCTGAACTAAGGAGGCAAGTGGAGGAACTCATAAGAAAAGGATTCCTCCGTCTTAGCAAGAGTCCTTGTGCTGTCCCAGCCCTCCTCACACCTAAGAAAGATGGGACATGGCGGATATGTGTCGACAGTAGGGCCATCAACAAGATCACGGTCAAGTACAGGTTTCCCATACCTAGGCTTGACGACATGCTTGACATGCTAGCCGGGGCCACCATTTTCTCCAAAATAGATCTCAAAAGTGGCTACCATCAGGTTAGGATAAGGCTAGGAGATGAATGGAAAACAGCCTTTAAAACCAAGGATGGGCTCTATGAATGGCTAGTGATGCCTTTTGGGCTCTCTAATGCCCCAAGCACCTTTATGCGCCTTATGACCGAGGTCCTTAGGCCCTACATTGGAGTCTTCCTGGTAGTCTACTTTGATGACATCCTCATCTACAGCCAGTCCAAAGAAGCCCATCTCAGTCACCTTAGGCAAGTCTGCACCACTCTTAGGAAGGAGAGCCTCTTTGCCAATTTTGGAAAATGTCAATTCATGACAAAGTCCATTACCTTCCTTGGGTATGTTGTCTCCACCGAAGGAGTATCCATGGACCCTGAAAAGGTCCAAGCCATCCTCGATTGGCCAGAACCCCGCACTCTCCATGAAGTCCGGAGCTTTCATGGGCTGGCCACCTTTTACCGAAGGTTCATCCGTGGGTTTAGCACAGTCACAGCCCCTATCACCGACTGCCTCAAAAAGGGGACCTTTGTGTGGACCAAGTCCGCAACTAGAGCCTTCCAAGAACTCAAGGAGAGGATGACCCAAGCCCCTGTACTATGCCTCCCTGACTTCTCCAAAGTCTTTGAGGTGACTTGTGATGCCTCCGGGGTAGGAATTGGCAGGATCCTTAGCTAGGAAGGACATCCAGTGGCCTATTTTAGTGAGAAGTTGTGTGATGCCAGGATGAGATACTCCACCTACGACAAGGAATTTTATGCCGTGGTTCAATCCCTCTGGCACTGGAGACACTATCTCTTGCCGAAAGAATTTGTCATATTCTCTGACCATGAGGCCCTGAAATACCTCAATTCCCAGCAGAAACTGAATGCTCGGCATGTCCGATGGGTTGAATACATCCAGGCCTACACATTTGTAATCAAACATAAGGCCGGAAGTGAAAACCGTGCTGCCGATGCCCTCAGTAGGAGAATTTCCTTGCTAGCTACCATTAGGGTGGAAGTCATAGGATTTGAAAGACTCAAGGAAGAGTATTCTGATTGCCCGGACTTTGGTCCAATCCATACCACTCTGTCCACCCTCTCACCTAGGGAACATCAAGGATTCATCTTAGAGGACGGGTTCATTTTCAAAGGCCATAGACTTTGCATACCTAGAACCTCTCTACGGGACTTCCTGATCTGGGAGTTACATGCAGGAGGCCTTGCTGGGCATTTTGGGGTGCATAAGACCATTGCTTTGGTTGAGGGTCAGTTCTACTAGCCAAGTCTCAAAAGGGACGTAGCCAAAATTGTAGGACAGTGCCGGATATGTGCCTCAGCCAAACAAACAAGGCAGAACACTGGCCTCTACACACCACTCCCTGTCCCTGACCGTCCTTGGCAAGACTTGAGCATGGACTTCGTCTTAGGCCTACCTAGGACTCAAAAAAGGCATGATTCAATCTTTGTAGTAGTGGATAGGTTTTCTAAGATGGCCCATTTCATCCCCTGCTCCAAAACCTCTGACGCCTCTCATGTGGCCCGCCTATTCTTCGATGAGGTAGTTCGCCTCCATGGTCTACCCAAGACCATCATTTCTGATAGGGATGTCAAATTCACCAGCTATTTCTGGAAGACCCTCTGGCACCTAATGGGGACCCTTCTCAAATTTTCCACGGCCTATCACCCTCAAACTGACGGCCAGACCGAAGTCATTAATAGGAGCCTTGGGAATCTACTCTGGTGTCTTGTTGAGGATCGCCCCGGGAATTGGGATCTCATATTACCCCAGGCAGAGTTTGCATACAACAATTCAGTGAATAGGTCGATAGGGATGAGCCCATTTGAAGCTGTGCATGGGTACAAACCTAGAAAGCCTACAGATCTCATTCCTTTGCCACCACATACTAGAGTGTCTATTAGTGCTGAGTCGTTTGCCCAACACATGAAAGAATTGCATGAAGAAATCCGCAAACACATTAACAAAAGCAATGAGGTGTATAAAAAGTCAGCCGATTCCCACCGTCGCCACCAGGAGTTTCACGTAGGTGATTATGTGATGGTAAGAACTGAGAGACTTTCCCTTGGGAATGTCTCCAAATTGAGGTCACGTGGATCAGGCCCCTTCCAGGTTTTAAAGAGGAATTGCACAAACGCTTACGTGTTGGACCTCCCCGAGGAGTACGCAGTAAGCCCCACATTCAATGTGGCTGACTTGGTGCCATATAGGGGACCCACGGTGACACCTAGTGAGGAAATTGAGCCTGTTCCACCTTCTGAGAGAGCCACCACACATGAGAGAGTTCAACCAATCCAGAGAGGCCAACGGGAGCAAATAGAGCGGATATTGGATGAACAGGTCACTGTCACCCGGAGTAAAGCGTACGAGCGATACTTGGTCAGGTGGAAGGGCCGGCCCCCTTCAGATGATTCATGGGTGAGCAGGGAGGATCTTCAGCAGCTGGACCCCGACCTCCTGGAGCATTACCGCAGCCGAGAGGACCCTTTCTCGACAGAGTCGAGTTCTTCACAGCCCGGGGGAGTTGATGGGGACATCACCCAGCGTTACACCCCTCTCCCTTCTAGAGACGGGTAGGCTGCGACTGCACGACTTGATGGGTCCTCGACGACATTAGAGTTTATTACTATGGACATCTTGATGTATTTTCCCTTTTCTTGAGTCTTTTTGATGTATTTTGAGTCATGTCCTAGGTGCTCATATTAGTGGATCAGCATATTGGGCTTGTTTGGCTTTATGGCCCATCTAGAGGAGCTAGGCCCATGAGCACCCCTTCTTGCACCTTGGTTATCTGTCTTTTGTTCTTTTCTCAGGGGCTTTTGTACAAAGTTGGGATCCCTATATATAGGACCCCAACTCCCACTTGAGAAGGTTAATGAATTATTGAGTATTTTGAGCATAAGTGCATCTCCCCCCCCTTCTCTCTCTAGCTTTCTCACTCTCTCTCTCTCTCTCTTCAGGGGACGGACCCCTTCTCTCTCCTCCTCTCTCTCTCCCCTGGGCGCACCTGCCCCTTCACCTTCCCCACTTGCCACATCAGCAGCCACATCAGCCTCCACCCTTTCACATCCCCTAGGTCCATAACTCCCATTAACACTTCCACATCCCCCAAGTGACTCTTCCAATCCCCCACACACCTTCCCCACCTCCAAGGCAACCATCCCTCTTCCCCAAGCAACCCCTCCACTTCCCCACATACCCATTCATATCCCCAAGCAATCAAACCCCCCCCCACTTCAAACTTGCGCACCCCTCTCCACCCACTCACCTCCCCATTTGCCTTGGCCGACCCCCTCATTCCCCTCTCACCTAGCCGCGGCCTCCTCTCCCCTCCACCCCCTTGGACCTCCATCTCCCCAGCTCCACTCCTCTCCACACCCCTACACCCCCTCTCCCATCGACCCTCCACTCCACCATCTCCACTATTGCCAAACCCCATCCCTACCCCAAGTTCCACCACCATCCCTTCTCTTCATCCTGATCAGTCTGCAGGTGGCAGAAGAGGGTTGCGACTAGCAGAAGTGACCCCGGAGTCATAAAGATACATCCAGAGGCGTGTCCTACATTGAAGGAAAGGTCTACGAGTCCCCTTCGCAAGCGAGGTGGAATCACCCCATTCCGAGTTCATGGCCAACCTGGAGAGCTGTTCTACCACGACTGCGCCAGACATCTTCTGCAGAGAGCCTGAGCCCGATTGGAAGCAGCCTCACGACCAACAGCGAAGGAACCCGACAGAAAGCTCTTCATCAAAGTTCTTCCTTCCCCTGTCCCCGATCAGGAGCAAGAAACGGGACCTCGTTCAGCATCCAGGAACCAGAGTTCCGAATTTTCTCCCTCAGTCGCGCGGGTCTGCCTCCTGCTGTCTGCAGCGACCAGTGACTGATCATCGGCGTTCCCCAGTCCAGCCCAACCTCAGAAAGAGTTGCCGTTAGTTTTTCTGTGCAGAGGCTTCTTCCACGATTCCGGAAACTATGACAGTTTGTAATTAGGCATCCGGGAGCATCCGTGGCAACCTCTGCATCCTACTGCATCAGACCTGAAGCCGTCAGCATCAGAATCCCTCGTCCTGTTCGAGCCTCCACCGCGGCCAGCGACAATGCCAGAAGAATTCGCTAAAATTCAGAGGTGTTCCCGTCCCTGTTACGAAGAATTCCCCCTTGGTCTCGTCGCCGGAAAATTTCCTGAGGATGAACTACGACTGCGGCAGTGGTGACCTGTTCCCTCTCAAAAGCAAGTGAGCAGAACCTTCGACGGCATCCACTCCTTCATCGTTGGCAAGTTTTCCCCTTCCGCCTGGCCGGCTTAGCGCCCCTCCCTGCGTGGAGGTAGTGTTTGATGTAAGTTTGTTTTCCCCACCCCTAATCCAACCCTTTCGCGTGAGGAGTAGTTCATGTACTAAGCAGCTCAAGCGACATCGACGTAGTGTGCGGGATCCACACTTCCCCGCTCGCCCACGTCTCCGAACGGGGTTGGTTTCTTCAAACCAACCAGGTGAGCTCTAAACTTTGCTCTATTATTCTTAGTGCTTGTTTGTTTAATATCCGTAGATATAGCCCCGTTGTGCATGGGAGCGAGTGCCCGATCCCGGTTCCACCATCATAGTGTGGTCACCGTGGTTAAAGTAAGCGAGTGGGACCTAGTGCCCCAATTGGCACCGGCCAGCCCCATAAGCGTGGGCTACGTACCCTCGGGAGGGCAACCCTAGCCCTGCTGGCACTCTACCAGCAAGGGTCTTGATCCATCACCTCCCCCTAGCATCCTTTAGTCACCCCGGGCTCACGTGTGTGCAACGGCGTTTTGGCCCCGATTTATCAACTTAATTGTTATGTGATTGTGAATGCGGAGTAGGTCCTAAGATTCCTTTTGCTTGCTGCATACCCCGTAGTGGTGTCACATCAACAGAGGTTCTTTTTTTCCTCCCTATGTCGGCCGAGCCGTATTTCATTCCACTTATCCCGACGGAGGAACCATATCTACTATGTGAGACCACCGTCCCATCTATCCCAGTGCATGAAGGTGACCACCTACACCTTCAAGAATTCCAAACGTGGGACCGTGACCTATGGGAACACAGCTCGAGGGGTCACACATTCTTTGATCCCTTCGACCCCTTCCCTAGTGAACCCCTTGACCCACCACATCTACTCCACTTCTTTAGGGAAGTTCACTATAACACAACTACCCCACCGGCCAGTCCGCCTACACTCCGCAAGGAGCCCATTCATTGGAGTACGAAAGAAGGTGCATTCAACCGTCCTGACCCACCCAAACCTTCCAAGTCCAAAAGGCCGTCAGTGCATGAGTGGTGCACTTTGGGATATCTAGGAGTCCATGATTCTACCGACCTTTGGTTGTGTCTTGTGTATGCATGGCACGTATTCGGATGTCCTGGTCCACCATTGCATATTGATGTGACACGACCTAAGGGTGCAATGGTATCAACCAAATGAACCTCGGACCAAGACTTGCAAGCCCACTTACAAATTAGCGGACTCGATGTTGGCGGACCGATATCGCAGCACAACCCTTTCCCCGTGGTGACTAAGTGATGGTAGGGTGGATTCGAGAGCCTAAACCACGCTGCTTAGGGTGATCACTTGGCCAATGAGTTCCCCTCCCTTGGATTGGAGCACCCACATCAGTGGGGCGGATGCCGTGCCTTGAGGGTACGGGGATCTCTCCTCACTCAAACCGCGGTGGCCACTCGTGATTGGGAATCACGGGATCGGGCACTCTCTTCCTCGCCGGCTGAACTTAGAAATGATACTAAGAAAACACCAATATCCAGGGAGGGTTCAGCATATACCTGACCAGTGTGAGGACACCGGCCCCGAGTCGGAGACGTGGGCGAGCGGGGAAGCGTGTGTTCCCCACACGCCGCGCCGGGGAAGCTTGACCTGCCCAAGAGAAGTTACAACACTACACCTCTCGCAGGAGGGGGATCTTGGGGTGGGGGTTAATGGATATTACAACCAAAATTACCTCCACGCAGGGAGGGGCCTTCAGCCGGCCAAGCGGGGAGGGGAAAATGAGCAAGGAACACCGAACATGGAGATTGCCGATTCTGCCCGCGTTCTGTGGGTGCTGACAACCGAGTGGAGAACCGACTGCTGCGACTGCTACCAATTTTTGTTGGGGACGAAACCACCTGGAAAAGCTTCGTAGGAGGACAGGGAAGTCGTCCATTTTTTTCTGAATTCTCCTGGTGTCGAGGCTGATCTGGATGGAGGCCCGAATAGGGAGGCAGACCCTCGGACTGGCAGCTTCTAATTTCTAGCAGTAGGTTGCAGAGGATGCCCCGATAGCTCCCGGACTCGGAATCAAGCACCGTCGGAGTCGCTGGAATTGTGGATGAGTCTTCTGTGCAGAAACACTGACGGGGAAGCCAACTGATGTTAGAGAAGATCAGGGGACGCAGAACAATGGCGACTGGTCGATGTAGACTGTGGGCAGTAGGACTGTGTAACTGAGGGAGAAAAAGGATAACTCCTTCCACGGGATGCCGAACGGAGTTCCGCTTCTTGATTCTGAAAGTATACAGGAGGAAGAAGAACTTTGTAGAAGAGCATGTGGCCTGATTCCTCTGGGGTTTTCCGTGGTGAAGCTTTCTCTCCTGATCAGGATCTCTGCAGAGCTAGCTCCTAGTTTCCAACAGCTGGTTACAGAGGATGCTCCGACAGCTCCCGAACTCGGAATCGAGCACCGTTTAAGTCGTTGGAATCGTGGACAAGTCCTCTTCGCAGAAAAACTAACGGGGAGGCCAGCCAATGCAGGAGAAGACCAGGGATCTCTGAACACTGATGACTGGTCGATGCAGACTGTGGGTAGCAGGACGACGGAGCTGAGGGAGAAAAATGATAACTCCTGCCACAGGATGCCGAACGGAATTCCGCTTCTTGATTCTGAAAGTAGACAGGAAGAAGAAGAACTTTGTAGAAGAGCTTGTGAGCTGATTCCTTCGAGGTTCGTCGTGGCAGAGCTTCTAATCCGGTTCTGGTACTCAGCAGGGGCAGCTCTGCGCAGTTGTGGGAGAACAGATCTCCCGGTCAGCTAGGAGCTCGGAAGGGGACGAGACCACCGCCGTTGCGAAGAGGACAGGCAGCCGCTTCTATGGACTACTCTTGGGCTTCCAGGAACATCCGGGGGAGGTCGGGGTCGCTGCTGCAAACTTCAGGTCTTCTGCAGGTCCTCTTACTCTAGATGGTAGAAGGTGGGGTGAAGGAGGTGAACAAGGGAAGATGGAGAGGATGAGAGGGGGGCGACCCTAACCAAAGGGGAGGGGTCTTGGGCGCCCTAGGGCTATGGAGGGAAGGGGATTTTTGAATTCAAATGGTTTAGGGAAGTGGAGGGTTGCATGGGGAAGAGGGAAGGGAAGAAGAACCGACTACTGCGACTGCTACCGATTTTTGTTGGGGACGAAACCACCTGGAAAAGCATCGTAGGAGGCCAGGGAAGTCGTCCAATTTTTTATGAATTCTTCTGGTGTCGAGGCTGATCTGGATGGAGGCCCGAACAGGGAGGCAGACCCTCGGACTGGCAGCTTCTGATTTCTACCAGTATGTTGCAGAGGGTGCCCCGACAGCTCCCGGACTCGGAATCAAGCACCGTCGGAGTCGCTGGAACCGTGGATGAGTCTTCTGTGCAGAAAAACTGACGGTGAAGCCAACCGATGTCGGAGAAGATCAGGGGATGCAGAAAAATGGCGACTGGTCGATGTAGACTGTGGGCAGCAGGACCGTGTAACTGAGGGAGAAATAGGATAACTCCTTCCACGGGATGCCGAACGGAGTTTCGTTTCTTGATTCTGAAAGTAGACAGGAAGAAGAAGAACTTTGTAGAAGAGCACGTGGCCTGATTCCTCTGGGATTTGTCGTGGTGAAGCTTTCTCTCCGGATCAGGATCTCTGCAGAGCAAGCTCCTGGTTTCCAACAGCTGGTTGCAGAGGATGCTCCGACAGCTCCCGAACTCGGAATCGAGCACCGTTGGAGTCGTTGGAATCGTGGATAAGTCCTCTTCGCATAAAAACTAACGGGGAGGCCAGCCAATGCCGGAGAATACCAGGGATCTCTGAACACTGATGACTGGTCGATGCAGACTGTGGGTAGCAGGACGACGGAGCTGAGGGAGAAAAATGATAACTCCTGCCACATGATGCCGAACGGAATTCCGCTTATTGATTCCGAAAGTAGACAGGAAGAAGAAGAACTTTGTAGAAGAGCTTGTGAGCTGATTCCTCCGAGGTTTGTCGTGGCAGAGCTTCTAATCCGGTTCTGGTACTCAGCAGGGGCAGCTCTGCGCAGTTGTGGGAGAACGGATCTCTCGGTCAGCTCGGAGCTCGGAAGGGGACGAGACCACCGCCGTTGCGAAGAGGATAGGCAGCCGCTTCTATGGACTACTCTTGGGCTTCCAGGAACATCCGGGGGAGGCCGGGGTCGCTGCTGCAAGCTTCAGGTCTTCTACAGGTCCTGTTACTCTAGATGGTAGAAGGTGGGGTGATGGAGGTGAACAAGGGAAGATGGAGAGGATGAGAGGGGGGCGACCTTAACCAAAGGGGAGGGGTCTTGGGCGCCCTAGGGCTATGGAGGGAAGGGGATTTTTGAATTCAAATGGTCTAGGGAAGTGGAGGGTTGCATGGGGAAGAGGGTAGGGAAGAAGAACCGACTGGAGAACCGACTGCTGCGACTACTACCAATTTTTGTTGGGGACGAAACCACCTGGAAAAGCATCGTAGGAGGCCAGGGAAGTCGTCCAATTTTTTCTGAATTCTTCTGGTGTCGAGGCTGATCTGGATGGAGGCCCGAATAGGGAGGCAGACCCTCGGATTGGCAGCTTCTGATTTCTAGCAGTAGATTGCAGAGGGTGCCCCGACAGCTCCGGAACTCGGAATCAAGCATCGTCAGAGTCGCTGGAACCGTGGATGAGTCTTCTTTGCAGCAAATGGACGGGGAAGTCAACCGATGTCGGAGAAGATCAGGGGACACAGAACAATGGCGACTGGTCGATGCAGACTGTGGGCAGTAGGACCGTGTAACTGAGGGAGAAAAAGGATAACTCCTTCCACGGGATGCCGAACGGAGTTCCGCTTCTTTATTCTGAAAGTAGACAAGAAGAAGAAGAACTTTTTAGAAGAGCTCGTGGCCTGATTCCTCTGGGGTTTGCCGTGGTTAAGCTTTCTCTCCGGATCAGGATCTCTGCAGAGCTAGCTCTTGGTTTCCAACAGCTGGTTGCAGAGGATGCCCCGATAGCTCCCGAACTCGGAATCAGGCACCGTCAGAGTCATTATAATCGTGGACAAATCCTCTTCGCAGCAAAACTAACGGGGAGGCCAGCCGATGCCGGAGAAGACCAGGGATCTCTGAACACTGATGACTGGTCGATGCAAACTGTGGGTAGCAGGACGACGGAGCTAAGGGAGAAAAATGATAACTCCTGCCAAAGGATGCCGAACGGAATTCCGCTTCTAGATTCTGAAAGTAGACAGGAAGAAGACGAACTTTGTAGAAGAGCTTGTGAGCTGATTCCTTTGAGGTTCGTCGTGGCAGAGCTTCTAATCCGGTTCTGGTACTCAGTAGGGGCAGCTCTGCGCAGTTGTGGGAGAACTACCTCCCGGTCAGCTCGGAGCTCGGTAGGGGACGAGACCACCGCCGTTGCGAAGAGGACAGGCAGCCGCTTCTATGGACTACTCTTGGGCTTCCAGGAACGTCCGGGGGAGGTCGGGGTCACTGCTGCAAGCTTCAGGTCTTCTGCAGGTCCTCTTACTCTAGATGGTAGAAGGTGGGGTGATGGAGGTGAACAAGGGAAGATGGAGAGGATGAGAGGGGGGCGACCCTAACCAAAGGGGAGGGGTCTTGGGCGCCCTAGGGCTATGGAGGGAAGGGGATTTTTGAATTCAAATGGTCTAGGGAAGTGGAGGGTTGCATGGGGAAGAGGGAAGGGTGCTTGGGAAAGGGATGAGGTGGTTGGAGGGTGGCTTAGTGATTGGGGATGCTCCCTTGGGACTAGGGGGTGGAGTAATGGGATGTGTGGGGAAGGGGAGTGGCCTTTAATGGGGGTAGGTGGGAGAGTGGTGGTTGGGAAGGGAGGAGAGAGAAAATTTTAAAAATTGGGTGTGGAGGAGAGAGAAAGGGGAGTGAAAGAGAGAGATTAAGAGAGGGATGGGTGGGATTCTCTCCCTAAGGCTTCTCACCTCACTAATGGATTCACTCCACCATAAAAATAAAGATAGAACTCACAAAATGGCAATTTTTCATTGATTGATTCATTCCCTTCAAATGAAGGAAATGGGGCCCTATATATAGGAAACCCACATTTTACAATAAGACCCTGACAAAAGACTTAATAACAAATAACCGAAGGGGTAGGTGGGGCTCATGGGCCAAGCCCAATGAATATGGCCCAATAGCACACTAAACAATCTAATGACACTCAAACTTAGGAAAATAAATGCAAGACCTAGGGACATGACTCAAATAAAATAAAAATTACATAATTATGACTCAAAGAAAATATGAAAATTACATGAACTGAATCAGAAAAATGTGACGGACATAATGGAACCATGCTGGTGAACAACCGGTAAATATGAAGGGTGAGAGATGCCCCCATCATGCTCCCAGGGTGCGAAGAGCTCGACTCCGTCGAGTAAGAGTCTTTCCTAGCTCGCCCATGTGTCCACCATCGTGGCCGGCCCTTCCACCTCACAAGATACTGCTGGATTGCCCTGCTCCTGATGGTGTCATTATGTTTAACTAGTATCAAATCTTTGTGCTCATGCCGGGCTCTCAAGGTTAGAAGCGGATTCTTATTGGTGGGGTCACTCTTAAAAGGGGGTATGGGCTCAATATCCTCGCTAGGTGCCACCGCGGGGCCCTTGCAGGGCACAAGGTCCGCCACACTGCAATGAGGGTTGACCCCATATTCCTTCAGAAGGACCAACTCATTGGCATTTATGCTCAATCGCCCCAAGACCTTAAAGGGTCCAGTCTCTCGATCCCTGAGCGTAGAGGCGACTCTAGGGAAGAGCCTCTTCATCATGACCATCAGATAGTCACCCTCTTGGAAGTCTTGGTTTCTT
The DNA here is from genome assembly GCA_022559845.1 of Amorphophallus konjac. Lineage (NCBI taxonomy): Eukaryota > Viridiplantae > Streptophyta > Magnoliopsida > Alismatales > Araceae > Amorphophallus > Amorphophallus konjac. Next base: position 336,842,126 of record CM040125.1, on the reverse strand, counting down.
TTGCGGGTATCAATTCGCCTTTGACAAATCCTTTTGCCTTTGATGATGGGCCTGCAAGTATGCAATCCTGAGACATAGTTGGTGAATGCTAGCACTCTATTGGATGTTGGGGGTCCTGGGCACCCAAATGTGGACCTAGCATGTCTAGACTCCCTATGAAGATTAGTGAGGATAGGAGGGCCTGGACCTCCAAATGTAGCTCTATCATACAAAGGGGTGGCAAATGCCGGGGGACCCGGACATCCAAGAATGCACCTATCATGCTTAAGACTCATGATGAATGGAGGTGGACCATTACATCCAAAAATGGTCCATTCATGCTTCCTACTTGACATGTGGGTGATGTGAATGAATGGACCCGTCTTATGAATCATGCCAAGTGATGTGTTGTGCCAAGACTTATGCATTCCTATCCCAAAGATGACTTCCATGTGTATGGGTGTGGGATGGCCTTTGAACTTCCATGTGAAAGGGTCAAAAGGATCTAGGAAGGTGGGCATTATGGAGAGGGGCTCTTCCTTGCTTCCTAGGCATATGTTGTCTATGGCGATGGTTCCCTTTGTGTGGCCCAAGTCTTGGAAGAGGTGATCTTGGTCCAATATGGTTGGTTGGGGTAGGGAAAGGTGAGTTGTGGGTAAGGTGGGTGTATCACATGGGTAACTAGGCTCCCATTGGAAGGGATCAAAGGGGTAATGGACTGGGCTTCCTAGAGGAAGGAACTCTATGTCCACATGGTCTACGCATGGTGGGTCATCCTTCCCCAAGGTAACTGGACCAAGGTCTTTAGTGGGCCAGTCGATCAAGGTACTTGGGATCTTAATGGTAGTGGAGTGGACCATGATGGGTTCTTCATCCATGGGGAGAATGAGGAGGAGCTCACTAGTGTAGCAACCAATGGTGAAGACTGAGGTGATAGAACCATCACATGGGTGGATGAGACTAAGTCTTCTTGGGTGGGCCGCTCTTATGGTCAATAAGCAAGTCAACTTTAGTTGCCATTCTAAACCCTTGAGGAGATCATCCCAACCATTTACCTCATAGTAGGATTGGAATGTGGTGTGATAGGAGTTAATGGGTGCTAATTGGAAAGGGTGCTCCATGGTTGGGGTTTGAAAGTACAAGGCATGAGGGATGGGATTTTGCTTGAGTCATTTGATGATGAGTTCTCCTACGGTCACCACCTTTTGCGTGAGATTGAGTGGTTTAGGGAGGTATCTGTTTATTTGGACGGGGATGAGTTGATGTCCTTCTTCCTTATTGATAGGAGTATTAATTTCCTTGAATGTGGGGAAGGGATTTAGGTTGGTGTCCAATCCCGGGGATTTGGTCTTGTGGGCCTGGTTCTCCTCATGTTCACTCATGACCTCATTCATTCTTTGAAGTGGGTTGAGAGGGCATGGTGGCCGGGTATGGGGCTCCGGTGGGTGAGGGAACAAAAGGTTGTTGAAACCATAGGCTCCCGGGAGATGTGGGGGATGAACTAGGCAAGACCAACGCAATGGGTGGAAGGTGGTATTCCGTTCATCAAGCCATTCCCCAGGATTATGCAATGGCCTTCCAAAGTACCAATTTGACACCATGCTCCATCAAAGTATTTGATCTCTCCAAACCATTTATGGAATTCAACAAAGACTAGGTCTCTGTTGTGCACAATTTGTCCGGTCGTAGAGAGGGTGGCTACAATTTCGGGGGATACCCAATTATCTTCTACCATAAAGATGAAGTCAATTTCTGTGGGGCTCCCATTAGGTAGGTATGCTTGGGATATGATGGGAATTTGGGCCTTTTGGTCTGTAGACTCAATGACAATGGGAGGTGGATAATACATGGAACGATCCGATGAGAACTCTAATGCAAGCGTGCCCATGGACTTGACTTGTGAGAACAAGTCAAAGACTTGCTCTGATACCACTTGATGTGACACGACCTAAGAGTGCAATGGTATCAACCAAATGAACCTCGGACCTAGACTTGCAAGCCCACTTACAAATTAGCGGACTCGATGTTTGCGGACCGATATCGCAGCACAACCCTTTCCCCGTGGTGACTAAGTGATGGTAGGGTGGATTCGAGAGCCTAAACCACGCTGCTTAGGGTGATGACTTGGCCAATGAGTTCCCCTCCCTTGGATTGGAGCACCCACATCAGTGGGGCGGTGATGGGGACATCAACGTCAGCCCGCTCACATTGTGTTGCATCTACGTCCTTTTATATGTGTATGTATACCCTTGTGATATATGGGTACACAATAGTAGGTCTTAGTGGGTTTATTTGCAAAAGGCCATTGGGTATTTTTGCAAAAGTGCATGTAGGCCCTGCAGGGGCCCCCTCCCTCCTCCTTATTGGTCCACTTGGACTCCCGGGCCCAAGGTGGCTGGTCCATGGTCCAACCTTGGACTTGGACCTAGATTTAATTAAAGAAGACAATTCCAACTTGCCTTCTTAAAGGGGGGGGCGAACCATGTATTATATTGGGATTTATTGTGGTTGTTCAAACCACATCCCAGCCCTTCACTCATCAACCCTTGATCCAAGGGTCTAGAATTAGTTAGAGACCTGGCCTATATAATGTTGTATTTTCATGAGAAATTCAATGGAAAAATCAGAATTTTTGTGAGTGTTCAAGGAGCTTGGTGCGCCCCTCTCTCCTCCCTTGCTGTTCTTCCTTCCCCAACCCCAGATCTAGAGTGGATTCTATCTCCTTCCTCCCTTCTCAACCTCCGGTGATCGTTTGTGCCGCCGCCGCCGCCGTTCGTGCCGCCTTCGAGCCGCCACGGGATCATCTTCGGTTTTCTGTCCTGCTGGATAGAGGTGCAGTTCGTGAATTCCTGAAGCCCGCCACGAGCTCAGATCGATTTAAAATTTTGAGGGTTGGTTCCTATCTTCTAGCCCATTCTCCACAAAAAAATCCAGGTTTAAAAACCACAGTTTCATATCTTTACCATTTCGTTCAACTCTCAATCTCAGATCTGTTCTGTCACTGTCTACAGTGACAATAGCCCTGAGTTCTACACCTTCGACCACCCTTTTGATTTTTTTAGACCTCCCAATTTAACTGGGTGTTCTGTCCATCGTCCCCTACCACAACAATTGTTCTTAAATTTTTATCATACTTCTACCTATTTTAAAAAATTCATGTTCTACCAGAGCTACAGTACTTTCAGTCAGATCCCAGATCCGACCTTCGTCCAGTAAAAAAATCACAGAAAATTATAGACACATCCAAACGTGTCCACACCAATTTTTCTGTCTTCCCAACTCAATTTCCCACAACTGTACTGAATAACACAACCCCAGATTCGAACGTCTACCTCACGGTCAAAGGCAATCCACAATCAAGTTCTCTGCAGGTTTGAGTCTTCAGTTACTGTACAACAGGAGATTGAAAATTCCATAAGTCAAGATCCGAGGAGATCCAGGCCCGATCTTTGGGCCTATGTTGTAGAACTTCAAGCTATCTTTCCAACGGCGCTAGTCTCGTGTCGATCCGACATCGGGGCTGATCGCAGCGCCCATTCTCGCCAGAGCGCCCGCCGAAATACAGAACCGGCAGATTTCCGATCGGGTTTTCAGACCGGTGCCGAACGGAGCCGCCGGCCCTCCGGCAGGCGAACCAGCGTGCCGCCATCCCAAGGAGCGACCCTCCGGGCATCCACCACTACAGCGGTGCCACCGGGTCCCACACGGCCCCTCCGGACAGCACGTGGGCCCTACCGTCACGTGTTCGGGTGTTGCCGAATCAACGCGAGAAGCCGCCCGTCAACCCGAATTCGCTCCTCCTGGACCCCATTGTGTAGCCCTTTACCTCCCTGCGTGGAGTGGGCAGTGAGTTGCATTTCTGTAATATTCGTGTATAATTGTTCCGGGAGTACGACTTCGGCCGGGTCCGTCTTCCCCACGCCGAGCGCGTGGAGGTATCATCTTCGCTCCTACACTTGGCATTTCGCTTATTTCATATATGCTTGTTTATGCCGCTGCTAGAGAGCATGTGTAGGGATATCTAGCTCGATATATTTTCATATCACCGCTACTGTGAGAGAGAGTGAAGCCGTCCCGTTACCCGATCCGGGCACGAAAGTGCGAGCCGACCACCCTAGCTCTTGCCGGTTTCTCAACCACGCACGCCCGACGCTTCCCTCGTTAAGGGACAACCACGAGCTTGTCGTGTCCGTGGTCTCATCCGACATCAATTTGATATCAGAGCGAGTTTGAGTCTAGGGTGTCAAAAAAAAAAGAGTGTCATGTACGTCTAGTCATTAGTCATTGTCTAAGTCGTGTTTAGGGTCATCATTGTTTTAAAACAAACAAAAAAAGTGTCTTTTTGCATCGCATCCCTTTACTCGGTATATCAAAAGGTGTTGTCCGAACATTAGGCTACGCCTATCGGGAAGGCCGCACACTTGCGTGAGTGATCTTCGGATCGCTTATCTCCGCCACGTACCGAGTCTTGGTTGTGTCTAGGTTGTCATCGAGTCACATTCCAACTTTGCATTACTTAGGGTTGTGTCTAGTGTTTTGTCTAAATGGCCTTGCATATCCATTCCTAGGGGACCCAACCCCATCTTGGCCACCATGGCCACATCCCGATCCTATAGTCCAGATGAAGTGGGCGCAATGTTCCAAGCCATGCTGGGAAAAGTGCAAAGGTTTAGTACAAGCCTAGATCGGTGTAGTACTAGCCTAGATCGGTATATCGGGGTAGATTGGTTGTTCCTGGAACCACCCTAAGGACCCCTTCACCATGAGAAGGACATTCCTTCCTCACCCATGAGAGCTCCAATGTCATCACTCTCTATTTCCGAGCTTGATTCGGAACTATCCCATTTGGAGCCACCAAGGCCCGAGCCACCCGTGTTTCTTACGGGAACACTTTACATAGCCGAGTCACTTTTTAGATGGCTCAAGGATGGCTTGGTCCCACATCCCTTTCCATCCATGGACCCCATCCTACCTTTAGTGCCGGTCAACCCCTTCCATACCACATTTCGATCTAGTCACCATGTTGACACGTTGGACGATCTTGTCATGGGATTAGATTCGCAATGGAAGTTGACGTACCTACTGCCTCGAGGCTTTGACCAACCCGCTAGTCTCAGATTCGCCCATCCGGCCTTCGGGTCCATTACCTCCGAGTGCACCGTGGGTTGTATCACCACAGAGGTTCTTCTACTTCTCCCACTACCGGACGAGCCTGAATTCATACACTTTTGTCCGAGGGAGGAATCATACTTCTTGCCTACGATCCCTGTCCCACCTGTTACAATTCAAGAAGGTGACTACCCACACCTTCAAAACTTCTACATGTGGGACTGTGACTTGTGGGAACCCACCACAAGGGGTCATAACTTCTTTGACCCTTTTGACCCCTTCACTATTAGGCTTCCCGAGTTACCACCCGTACTCCCCTTCTTTAAGGAAGCCCACTTTTACGCCCCTTCCCCTCGGGATGGGCCATCTACATCCACCAATCCCGACCCACCTACACCCGGCCCTTCTAAACCACCCGAGTCGCCCACATTCGAAATGCCGTCCACGCATAACCACACCCGACGTATAGGTGTTCCCCATGCCATCCATTCCCAGTTGCACAACATGCATGCATGGCACATATTCGGGTGTCCTGGTCCGCCGTCACCCATATACGGGTCGGACTAACATTAGGTATGTCTAGGGTCATAGTTGAGTCAGTGTGTTTTCTTGTGTGGTTTGTTTGTGTGGTGTGTTTTGAGTCGATTGTTGTGTGGTTTGCATTCATGCGTCAGTGCATGGTGAGTCTGCATGTGTCTTGTGCAAGCTCGTTGTCGTTCTCTTGTGAGTGTGAAGCGAGTCGACTCACTGATGAGTATGTGATCGATTTTACTTCTATACCCGGATCAGTCACCTATAGGGACTCAGCGGTGATTCCTAGTGAGTTTTCGAGCTGTTTCCTTCCTTTTGAGAGTGCCCCTTCGGAGTGACCACCTTTAGCCATAACAGTTCGCATATCGAGTATATATGGAATGAGCAGGTGCCGATCACTTGGAGTGGAGCATATCTGCGCTACTTGGTTCGGTGACGGATCCGCCGACGCTATTCGAGCAGCAGCACCCCTTACTCGACGGAGTCCAATTCCTGCCGCCTGGGGAGAATTGATGGGGACATCAACGTCAGCCCGCTCACATTGTGTTGCATCTACGTCCTTTTATATGTGTATGTATACCCTCGTGATATATGGGTACACAATAGTAGGTCTTAGTGGGTTTATTTGCAAAAGGCCATTGGGTATTTTTACAAAAGTGCATGTAGGCCCTGCAGGGGCCCCCTCCCTCCTCCTTATTGGTCCACTTGGACTCCCGGGCCCAAGGTGGCTGGTCCATGGTCCAACCTTGGACTTGGACCTAGATTTAATTAAAGAAGACAATTCCAACTTGCCTTCTTAAAGGGGGGGGGGGCGAACCATGTATTATATTTGGATTTATTGTGGTTGTTCAAACCACATCCCAGCCCTTCACTCATCAACCCTTGATCCAAGGGTCTAGAATTAGTTAGAGACCTAGCCTATATAATGTTGTATTTTCATGAGAAATTCAATGGAAAAATCAGACTTTTGTGAGTGTTCAAGGAGCTTGGTGCGCCCCTCTCTCCTCCCTTGCTGTTCTTCCTTCCCCAACCCCAGATCTAGAGTGGATTCTATCTCCTTCCTCCCCTCTCAACCTCCGGTGATCGTTTGTGCCGCCGCCGCCGCCGTTCGTGCAGCCTTCGAGCCGCCACGGGATCGTCTTCGGTTTTCTGTCCTACTGGACAGAGGTGCAGTTCATGAATTCCTGAAGCCCGCCACGAGCTCAGATCGATTTGCAATTTTGAGGGTTGGTTCCTATCTTCTAGCCCATTCTCCACAAAACAATCCAGGTTCAAAAGCCACTGTTTCATATCTTTACCATTTCGTTCAACTCTCAATCTCAGATCTGTTCTGTCACTGTCTACAGTGACAGTTGCCCTGAGTTCTCCACCTTCGACCACCCTTTTGATTTTTTTTAGACCTCCCAATTTAACTGGGTGTTCTGTCCATCGTCCCCTACCACAACAATTTTATTACATTTTTATCATCCTTATACCTATTTTAAAAAATTCATGTTCTTCCGGAGCTACAGTACTTTCAGTCAGATCCCAGATCCGACCTTCATCCAGTAAACAAATCACAAAAAATCATAGACACATCCAAACGTGTCCACACCAATTTTTCGGTCTTCCCAACTCCATTGCCCACAACTTTGCTGAATAACACAACCTCAGATTCGAACGTCTACCTCGCGGTCAAAGGCAATCCACAGTCAAGTTCTCTACAGGTCTGAGTCTTCGATTACTATACAACAGCAGATTGAAAATTCCATAAGTCAAGATCCGAGCAGCTCCAGGACAGATCTTTGGGCCTAGATTGAAGAACTTCAAGCTAGGTTTCCAACGGCGCCAGCCTTGTGTCGATCCAACATCGGGGCTGATCGCAGCGCCCATTCTCGCCGGAGCGCGCGCCGAAATACAAAACCGCCAGATTTCCGATCGGGTTTTCCGACCGGTGCCGAACGGAGCCACCGGGCCTCCGGCCGGCGAACCAGCGTGCCGCCATCCCAAGGAGTGACCCTCCGGGCATCCACCACTACAGTGGTGCCACCGGGTCCCACACGGCCCCTCCGAACAGCACATGGGCCCCACCGTCACGTGTTCGGGTGTTGCCGAATCAACGCGAGAAGCCGCCTGTCAACCTGAATTCGGTCCTCCCGGACCCCATTGTGTAGCCCTTTACCTCCCTGCGTGGAGTGGGCAGCGAGTTGCATTTCTGTAATATTCGTGTATAATTGTTCCGGGAGTACGACTTCGGCTGGGTCCGTCTTCCCCACGCCGAGCGCGTGGAGGTATCGTCTTTGCTCCTACACTTGGCATTTCGCTTATTTCATATATGCTTGTTTATGCCGCTGCTAGAGAGCATGCGTAGGGATATCTAGCTTGATATATTTTCATATCACCGCTGCTGCGAGAGAGAGTGAAGCCATCCCGTGACCCGATCCGGGCACGAAAGTGCGAGCCGACCACCCTAGCTCTTGCCGGTTTCTCAACCGCGCACGCCCGACGCTTCCCTCGTTAAGGGACAACCGCGAGCTTGTCGTGTCCGTGGTCTCATCCCGCATCAGGCAGACGCCATGCCTTGAGGGTACGGGGATCTCTCCTTACTCAAACCGCGGTGGCCACTCGTGATTGGGAATCACGGGACCGGGCACTCTCTTCCTCGCCGGCTGAACTTAGAAATGATACTAAGAAAACATAAATATCCAGGGAGGGTTCAGCATATACCTGACCGGTGTGAGGACACTGGCCCCGTGTCGGAGACGTGGGCGAGCGGGGAAGCGTGTGTTCCCCACACGCCGCGCCGGGGAAGCTTGACCTGCCCAAGAGAAGTTACAACACTACACCTCTCGCAGGAGGGGGATCTTGGGGTGGGGGTTAATGGATATTACAACCAAAATTACCTCCACGCAGGGAGGGGCCTTCAGCCGGCCAAGCGGGGAGGGGAAAATGAGCAAGGAACACTGAAGATGGAGATTGCCGATTTTGCCCGCGTTCTGTGGGTGCTGACAACCGAGTGGAGAACCGACTACTGCGACTGCTACCGATTTTTGTTGGGGACGAAACCACCTGGAAAAGCTTCGTAGGAGGCCAGGGAAGTCATCCAATTTTTTCTGAAATCTTCTGGTGTCGAGGCTGATCTGGATGGAGGCCCGAACAGGGAGGCAGACCCTCGGACTGGCAGCTTCTGATTTCTAGCAGTAGGTTGCAGAGGGTGCCCCGACAGGTCCCGGACTCGGAATCAACCACCGTTGGAGTCGCTGGAACCGAGGATGAGTCTTCTATGCAGAAAAACTGACGGGGAAGCCAACCGATGTCGGAGAAGATCATGGGACGTAGAACAATGGCGACTGGTCGATGCAGACTGTGGGCAGCAGGACCATGTAACTGAGGGAGAAAAAGGATAACTCCTTCCACGGGATGCCGAACGGAGTTACGCTTCTTGATTCTGAAAGTAGACAGGAAGAAGAAGAACTTTGTAGAAGAGCTCGTGGCCTGATCCCTCTGAGGTTCATCGTGGCAGAGCTTCTAATCCTGTTCTGGTACACAGCAGGGGCAGCTCTGCGCAGTTGTGGGAGAACGGATCTCCCGGTCAGCTCGGAGCTCGGAAGGGGACGAGACCACCGCCGTTGCGAAGAGGACAGGCAGCCGCTTCTATGGACTACTCTTGGGCTTCCAGGAACGTCCGGGGGAGGTCGGGGTCGCTGCTGCAAGCTTCAGGTCTTCTGTAGGTCCTCTTACTCTAAATGGTAGAAGGTGGGGTGATGGAGGTGAACAAGGGAAGATGGAGAGGATGAGAGGGGGGCGACCCTAACCAAAGGGGAGGGGTCTTGGGCGCGCTAGGGCTATGGAGGGAAGGGGATTTTTGAATTCAAATGGTCTAGGGAAGTGGAGGGTTGCATGGGGAAGAGGGAAGGGTGCTTGGGAAAGGGATGAGGTGGTTGGAGGGTGACTTAGTGATTGGGGATGCTCTCTTGGGACTAGGGGGTGGAGTAATGGGATGTGTGGGGAAGGGGAGTGGCCTTTAATGGGGTTAGGTGGGAGAGTGGTGTTTGGGAAGGGAGGAGAGAGAAAATTTTCGAAATTGGGTGTGGAGGAGAGAGAAAGGGGAGTGAAAGAGAGAGATTAAGAGAGGGATTGGTGGGATTCTCTCCCTAAGGCTTCTCACCTCACTAATGGATTCACTTCACCATAAAAATAAAGATAGAACTCACAAAATGGCAATTTTTCATTGATTGATTCATTCCCTTCAAATGAAGGAAATGGGGCCCTATATATAGGAAACCCACATTTTACAATAAGACCCTGACAAAAGACTTAATAATAAATAACCGAAGGGGTAGGGGGGGCTCATGGGCCAAGCCCAATGAATTGGGCCCAATAGCACACTAAACAATCTAATGACACTCAAACTTAGGAAAATAAATGCAAGACCTAGGGACATGACTCAAATAAAATAAAAATTACATAATTATGACTCAAAGAAAATATGAAAATTACATGAACTGAATCAGAAAAATGTGACGGACATAATGGAACCATGCTGGTGAACAACCAGTAAATATGAAGGGTGAGAGATGCCCCCATCACATATGTATGGGTTGGTCTAACAGTAGGTTTGTTTAGGGTCATGTGTGAGTCCGTGTTTTTCTTTATTTGTCCAGTTTGTCAAGAGTCTATACATACATGTGTCGAGCATATTAAGAGTTACATAGTCGGTCTCATGCCAGCTCGTGATGTCTGTCCCTTTCGAGTGTGTGGCAAGTCGGGTCTACTACGTATGTTGTAGACTTGCCGGAATTTGGCATCGGTTCTATCTTAATATCTCGGATCTAGTCACATATATAGACTCCGCGGTGATTCCTAGAGAGTCATTGAGCTGTCTCCTTCCTTTGAGAGTGACCCCACCCCGGAGTGTCCACCACTACCCTCATTCCCACGGCAGCATGTGCATATCGAATATATACGGGATGAGCAGGTGGCGATTACTTGGAGTGGAGTGTACTCCGCGTTACCTGGTACGGTGACAGATCCGTAGGAGCCACACGAGCAGCCGCACCCCTTACTCGATGGGGTCGAGTTCTTCCCACCTGGGGAGAATTGATGGGAATCAACACTGGGCACTAACATTTTATTTTTACATTTGTATCCTTTTGTTTGCATTTATACCCTTGTGTTGTATGGGTTTGTAATTGTATGGCAACTATAAGCCAAAGTGTTGGTCCTTAGAAGTCTGTGGGTTTCTTTGTAAAAAGGCCAATAGGTCTAGCGAGGTCCCCCAATCTCCTTTCCCATTGGTCCACCTAGGTCCATGGGCCCTTTATGTTGGTCTTTGGTCCAAGGTAGAACTTGGACCGAAAGTCTAAGTTGTTGCCCCGTTTTCAAAGGGGCACCCCCCCTTTAATGGTTTTTTTTTTCATGTTGTATTTTTTTATTTTTGGTCATTTGACCACATGGGAGATTAATTTCTTATCCCCCATTTGTCCCTCCCCAACCCTAGATCTAGTGATAGTTTAGGTCTTTTATACATTTCTATCTAACCCTTGTATTTTCTATTTTGTGGGAATTAATGAAGAGAAAATTCAATTTTTGGTGAAGAAGCCATAGGGCGCTGCCCCTCTCTCTCCTCTCTCCCCCTTGGAGCTGTGAAAGCTTGAATTCTCTGAGTTGTGAAGCCTCCCCATCTCCCCCTCTCTGAGTGAGAAGCTCAGCACTGCCGCCGCCGCCATCGAGCCGCCATTGCACCACCACCGCCGCCTCGTCGGAGTTCTGTCCATCCCTGGACAAAAGCTTGAATCTGGATTTTTATCTCCTAATCAGGAGATCTGTTCGACCTCAAAATTTGAGGGTTATTTCTTCCAGTTGTCCCCCATCCCCAGTTCAAATTTCGTGTCATTTCGCCTTCAGTTACTATTTTTCCCGTAATTAAGTTTTCCCCTCCAGCAACCTACCAATCAGCAGATCTGCGGGATATAGTCTGTTGTTGTATTTTTCCTGCCCCCTTAGTCTTCTCCAAAAATTCTCAAAAAAATCATACGTGTTCCTCACATCCCCTCTTCCACCCATAATTTTCCCAGAGTCTAGATCCAACATTTTAAGGTCAGTCAAAATTTAGTCTTAGGCAGATCATGTTCTGTCCTAACTGTCTGTAATCCGAGTCAGTAAAAAAAACCTTGGGATCAGCCATTTTCATTTCTAATCCGTCTACTGGATGGATCTGAAATAATTATATGTTATATCCCTTTGAGTCATCTATCCAATGGTACTAATTACGTCTCGATCTGACACCGGATCTGGGCGTAAAAATTCTTTTCGTGGAGGCGCGCATTTCTAATCCGAGAATAGGCCAGCAAAGGCAGTAGCAAGTTAATTCTTGCAAAAGTACTTCAGCGTCGACTCAGCCGCCGCCGATCTCGGGGATCGAAGAGGAGCCTTGCCTTGACATCCCAGCCAGCCGCCGTGACCAGAAGATGACCGGAAGCCGCCGTCCCAGCAGCTGAGTTTGCTTGATGTCCAGCGGGTTGAACAGAGTTGCTGAACCGAGTTGGAATAGTACCGAGTCGGACCAGCAGCCCGTCTCCGGCCAGGACGCCCTTCCTGCTTGCTGCCCGTCAACCTAAGTCGCTACTGTCGGGTCGCCATTGTAGCCCTTTACCTCCCTGCCTGGAGTGGGAAAATAAATTCACTGATGTAATTATTTATTTACTATACACCGGGAGTACGAGTTTCGACCGGGGTCGTCTTCCCCACGACCGGAGCGTGGAGGTATCGTTTCCGCTCCCCTCTTTGGCATTTGCTTTACTCGTATATATTTTTATATGCCGCTGCATAAGTGATAGGTTAATTAGCTCGTTATATTATTTCAATCACCGCTGCGAGAGAGTGAGTGTGACCTGTCCCATGACTCAATCCGTGTACATGCGGAAAAGCCGAGTTCTCGAGACTCATTGCCGTTTTCTCAACCGCATAGATCCACATGTTTCCCTCGCTTAGCGATGTCCGCGAGCTAGAGTCCCAGGTTCGCGTCCCGTCCCGCATCAGTAAGTTAAGGCCATGAGTTGGTCGACCGAACTACCAAGAATGGTCGACCGACCAGCTAAAACAATTAAGCCAAGTGCCAATATCAGTCGACTAATTTCATTTCAATCGACAGATATCAGTCGACTGAATTTGTTTTCGGTCGACTAAATTTTCCTTAACCTAGGAAAAATAGATCGAAGACAATATACTTTTATAGTCTTGATTAAGATGATTTTATTCAACCCTGACTAGCCTTAATTAAGGTGAGATTAGACATTCAAATTTGCATTTGGCAAAACTCAAAACCATACTATTCAATATCCACAAACATGTATCAATTCCATACACCATAGCATGAAAGTAAAGAAGTTCAAGCATAGGCATTCAAATAGAAGACCAAGTCAACTTGCCCAAGAAACAAGTCAACTTGCATCAAGCTCCCAGAAAGCAGACAATGGAGCAGGCCACCACCAAGTCGACTTGGACCTCTCTGTAAGTCTACTTGGTCTCTCAGACAGAACATGGGAAACTATAAGCTTCTGCACAGGTCAACTTGGTCTACATGCCAAGTCGACTTAGTCTTTTCCCAGAACCATTTCTTCACCTTGTCCAAATCAAAAGACACTCCAATAATATATGCACACGCCAATAATAAATGCACTAAAATAACATTTTGTGATCATAAAAAACACACACACAATAGATGCACTTCGGTTTAAAGAACGCAGGAGCCACGTACCAGTGCCTGGTCAATTGTATGTTTAACTCCCATATCGATCGTAACATGGAGGTCTACATTAGCAACATGCTTGTCAAGGGCCTCCGTGCGACTGACCACCTAGAAGACCTCATAAAGGCGTTTGCCACTCTATGAAGGTACAACATGAGGCTGAACCCGAGCAAGTGCGCGTTTGGGGTCCGCTCCTGCCGATTCCTCGGCTTCCTTATGACGTATCAGAGAATCGAGGCCAATTCAGAGCAGATTAGGGCCATCTTGGAGATGAGGCGACCTGAGCGAATATGTGACATCTAGTGTCTACTGGTCATGTCTCCACCCTCAGTCGCTTCCTCTCTAGTGCTACTGAATGGTGTCTGCCATTCTTCAAGCTGATCAGACAGGCGCACGGCTCACCGGAGAAGAAGAGGTGCGTCGACTAAAGCTCGGAGTGCAAGGAGGCCCATGAAGAACTTAAAAGGTACTTAGCCTCACCTCCCGTCCTCTCCAAACCCTTTCTCGATGAGAAGCTCCTACTCTACCTATCCATGATGACGAGCACGATCAGTGTCATGCTCACCTAGGAGGATGGTGGAATAATGAGGCTTGTGTACTACATCAGCAAGGCCTTCCAAGGAGCAGAATTCTGGTACTCTCGAGCCAAGAAGTTCTGATGAGGACATCACACGCTGCTCCTTATGGCTCGAGTCATCTGCGCATTTCTGAGGGTAGCTTGACTTCGATTACCTCATGTTTGTCCTTTTTTTATGTATGTATTTTCTTTTATTGAGTCGTGTGTTAAGATAGAGAGTCCATCTACCTTTGCTTTGAGTCATTTTGGGCCTTAGTATCCTATTTTAGGCCCATGTTTAGTTGCTCGGAGAGCTTTGGTCTTTTATATGAATGCCAAGGGCATTTTGGTCCTGTAAAGAGTTGGGTTTCTATAAATAGGACCCAACCCTCTCCCATAGAGATTATGATGAATGATATTTAAAATTCCTTTTTGAGAGAAATCTTCTCCCCCCCCTTTTGTGGAGTGTGACTCTCCACCTCTCTTCCCCCCTCTCTCTCTCTACTCCCCCTCTCTTTAGGCCACCCCACCCTTCTATCTCTCTCTACCTACCACCTCATCCCCCACATCACCTCCCCTATACCACATCAGCTGCCACATCATCCGCCACCTCACCCAACTCTTAGGTTCCCCCACCCCATTAACTCCTTCATTAAAGATCCCACCACCCCCTAGGGAGACTTCCCCACTCCCCCAAGCATCCTTTCATCTCCCAAGAGAGACTCCCACTTCCCAAGCCACCCCTCCATCTCCCCAAGGCATCCCCCACCATTTTATAGACCCTTCTTTAATCCCCATCCCCGCCCCCAAGACTAATTCAAATTTGTATCTCCCTCCACTCCCCCTTGCTCCCATTCACCAACCCCTCTCTCTTCATCCCGCCCCACCTCTCTCTCCTTCCAGATTCTGGTCACCCCCCCTTCCTCCTCCTCCTTCAGCCTCTCCAGCCACCTCCACACCACCATGACCTCCTCCTCTCCCCTCCCATATCCCCCTTCCTCATTCTCCATTCAAGCACCGACGCAAGTTGTTGAAATGAAGCTGACTAGAAGCTGAGCAACTGCCTCCAACACGCCAGTCTGACCACAGAAGGTGTCATGGCGGGGATTTATAGGGCAAAGAAGGTGTCTCCACAGATCTGTCTTCCAGAGATAATGCTTCAGATCATGGGAAGTTGTATAGGGCAAAGGAGAAGTCTACCCTATGCTGCACACTTGACAGCAATATTTCACAGAGTTTGAATTTCTTTGAAAAATGAAAAGATGAAAGAGATCCCTCATAGTAATGTCTACTGCATGAGGTTCATTGAGAAGTACATGCATTTCAAGAAGAAAGGAGACAAAGTTGTAAGGGACTTGCCTGGTCACCAGACTGAACCTCCAGCTGCACCTGCACAGCAACAACAGGCCGACTAGCCAGCACAACCAGCAGAACAAGTACAAGCTCAGCAAGCGGTAGAAGAACAGTATGAAGAACAGTTTCATATGGATACTCACTTTGAACAGGAGTAGCAGCAGTAGCAAGATGTGCCACATGATACATATTTTGGTCCCATAACACCATTTAGGACTCTTCCACCTCAGACTCCTCCATTGACCCTACAGTTCATACTGAAGGAGAGGCACCTCCTGAATTTCACACTGAAGCCTCATCATCAAGAGGACCTCAATATGAAGCCACTGAAGGTGTGATGGGCATTCACTCAACTCTAATCAGATTTCTTACTGCTCAGTTTGTAAATGTCAATTCTTCCATTATGTAGCTTGACATGAAAGTTGAAAGACTGGACGCAAGGTTTGTTCACAGTGAACAAATTCAGAACAGCAGATGGGAGAAGTTTGTCAGAGACAAACACAAGTCTGATGGTAAACAGTATGCCTTTATGAACTCCCTGATACATGTTTGTGAAAAAGCAGGGACATTAATGAAAAGACTGATAGAGGTTCATATTGAAACCCAAGAAAAGACATCAGAAATGCTTATGATTACCTATGACATCCGAGAAGATCAAAGCAATATGAATCTCAAATATGCAACACTTATTGATACTTTGAATAGAATTGAACAAAGAGTGGCTGTTGACTCTGCTACACAGAGAAAAGGTGACTACTGAGACTGCAAAAATTTTAAGAGTCACCACCAATTTGGAATCAGCAGTACATGCCAATTCTGCACGAGTCATTTATGAGTCAATCAGGCTGAAAGGAAAAATTCATCTTTAAACTAGCAAGCTCCTTGATGCCTCCACAAAGCTTGCAGAACAAGTCCATACCAACACAGCAACAATGGTGAACAACTCCACCAAAGCTGAAGCAATGTTTTTTACAACAAATTGGATATGGTTGGAACATAAATTCTTGAACTAATTCATCTTCACAAAGCTCAGCTTCAACCTAATTTGGAAGACACTGGTGAAGCCTACTACCCTCGACCATCTGAAGCAACATCATCTTATGTCTCCGCACAAGGCTCACAACAAAAAGCACAGACTGAATACATATGTGAAATGCTGCATGAGTGGCTTGATGCAATCAATGATAACATCAAAGCTCTACACCAATTCGTGAAACAAAGAGATGAGCAACTCACTCAGAAGGTTGAGTCTTTAGCTGCAACAGTTCTGCAACTGCAACATCTTCAAGGAAGCACCAGCTCCAGCTCCAGCTCCATGCCTCCACCGCAGCAACCACCTCGTTCACCCCCTCCTTGCTGATGACAAAGGGGGAGAATAGATGAAGACTAGACTAATGAGAGTGCTAAAATGATCATCTGGCATTGGCATCTAGTTAGTTTCATTTAGTGTTAGAAGTCTAGAAAGTTAAACCTCATTCATACTTGTGTGAATGCTTGAATGCAAATCTTTTGGTTGATATGTATGAAACTGTGATTGATCAATGGATCAAATGTCTTTTTGGCTGACGTGTATAAGAATGAATTCTTAATGAATGGCAAAACTTTTTTGTTTGATGTTCTTCAACCAAAATGCTTAAATGCCATATGAATGCTTGTAGATAATGATTCGTGGTTGTCATCATCAAAAAGGGGGAGAATGTTGTGTCCCCTGGTTTTGATGATAACAAACCATAAATCATTATTAGATCTTTGTGAAATATATAACAAGCTTGGTTTAATTTCTAGTTTGAACAAGTACAGGAGAAGCTCACTCAATGTGTCAACCTATCATCTGGACGTGTCGACACGTCATGAAGAAACTAGCGTTTAAGCAGCTTCTGTTTGGGTTCTGTTTGGCACCATGTGTCAACACCCTATGAAAATGTGTTGACACCCTCGGTTCAGCGCAGCGAAGTTTGTCTCTGTCTGGCGCACATGCCCCGACACTTCCTATTGAAGCCCCGACATGGTGGCTCGAGCCGCATGTGAGTGTGGCGCCCGTGTCGACACACGGCCATCGAAGTGTCGACATGTTTTACTTGGAAGCCATGTTTCTTCAAGATTTTAATGGGAAGTGCTGACACCTTATCTGAAAGTGTCAACACCTTCAAGCTCACCCAGAACGGATCTGAATCTAGAACCGTCCGCTTTTCAAGATCTGCAACCCGTCTTGGAGGATCCGTTCGTAAGTGAAAATCCTTTTGGAATCCCACTTTTGCAAAGGATCTGATTGGGTGGTAGGGGAATCATCCAGGAATGGGTCTCTTTCCCATTTTGGCTCTCTACCTACCCACGTACGGGCGCACATGGCAGAAGAGACAAAAAATGCTGAAGCAAATGTGGAATGCGAGTACAACGTGCTACGCATGAAGGGCACATCCCCCAACCCCAGCTGACCCAAACTCCCTCACCCATCCCATCTTCCACTCTCTACCCCAATCCGACCCTATCACAGTCCACCGCTCTGGATGCACCATTCTTCGGCTTCTACTATCCCACCCACCAAAGACCTCCCCATCCTACTTGTAGAGGAAGAGCACCCCACCCTCCAAAAGGAAGACATAGGCACCCTTGAGACCTATGAGGACCCCTTGAATAGGCCGAGGAGTACGAGGAACAACACTCTGAGTTTGACAATGATTCCCCCATCCAACACCCCGACCTCCAACTGGGGATGGATAGATGCATTCTCCCATGAGTCAAGGAAGGACATAGGTGTCA
The DNA here is from genome assembly GCA_022559845.1 of Amorphophallus konjac. Classification (NCBI taxonomy): domain Eukaryota; kingdom Viridiplantae; phylum Streptophyta; class Magnoliopsida; order Alismatales; family Araceae; genus Amorphophallus; species Amorphophallus konjac. Next base: position 336,824,109 of record CM040125.1, on the reverse strand, counting down.
AAACCCCCCTCTCCAAACCAATCTCCAACTCCACCTAGAAGTCATTGCCCAATCGGGAGGAATGGTGGTCATAGGAGAACCCTTAGCCCAATGGTTAAAGAAGAGTTCATTGCGAGACACGCCATTCCATCCACCCATGAACCTAGCTTTGCAAATCGTGCCCTTCCAACCCCCCCAAATCTTATACCAAACCTTTCAATTCATTGAGACTGTAGAAGATCTGTTGGACTGCCTAAGCTGGAAATCAGAACTAACAAGTCTGCAAGCTTTGGGATCATGCAAACCTAAGCATCATGACTTCACCTGCCCCTCCATTGGCTCCATCACTGCAGTCTGCACGAGAGGTCAATGCACTAGTAAGATCCTCCTTTTCCACCCCATGCGAGAAGAACCCATCTCGATCCACCCCCATCCCATCACTATTCTGAGTATAGTGACCGATCACCCAATCCAAGTCACTAGCCCAACTGTCTTATTGGAGGGGGATGACCTGCCATCTTTTAAGGACCTTGGAGCTGACAAGTTAGGCATAGAGTTATTCTCTCCAGGTTACACTTTTTGTTACCCCTTTGACCCCTTCTCACGGGAACTCGGGTTCCCAAATGACCCATCCACATTCTTCACCATTGACTACTTCCCACCCCCTCCCACAAGGTCTGATCATGTCCACACTTTCAAAGACCTAGGCCACACAAGGGAAGCCGTGACCATGGACAACATATGCCAAGGGAGTGAGGAAACACCCCACCCCATGGTTTCTACCTTCCTGGATCCCTTTGATCCCGATGGCTGGAAACTCAAAGGCCAACCCATGCCCTCGCACCCCTTTATCATGACCTGTCAGCCAAACATAGGGGCTATCTCTTGGATGGGAATGCATGTGTCTTGGCATACCGCATCATTTGACAGGGTTAGTGAGTCAAGATGCCCCATGTGTATCACACACACCTTAAGTCAAATACATGATTGGTCCACATTTGGATGTACAGGCCCTCCCCTATTCATCATCACCAATAAACTTGATCTTGTGCATGATAGGACAACATTTGGATGTCCAGGTTCACCCTTGCATAATAAAATTTTCACACCTACACAGCATGATAAAGCATGGCATGATCATCCAAGCAAGCACCTAGGGAAGAGTAATGAGGCTTATGAGAAATAAGTAGATGCTCACAGGGGCCACTTAGAGTTCCAAGTGGATGACTCTGTGATGGTAAGGACGGAGTGGCTCTTCCCCGGTGCTACCTCCAAGTTGAGGGCACGAGAGTTTGGACCTTTTTGGGTTTTAAGATGTGTTGACAACAACGCTTATGAGCTGGACATTCCATAGGGCTACGGGGTACATCCTAGTTTCATTGTGGCGGACCTAGCACCCTATAACGGCCCTGTAGTGGAACCTAGTAAGGATTTTGAGCCTACCACCGCCCTTGTAAGAGACACTACCCATGAGAGTCCACTTATCAGCCAGAGAGACATACATGAGTAAGTGGAAAGAATACTGGATGAGCAGAGCACCGTCATCAGGAAAAGGGTATACAAGTGCTACCTTGTGAGGCGGAAGAACTAACTTCCGGTTGAGGATACGTGGGTGATTCGGAGGACCTGCCACGCCTGGACCCAGACGCGGTGGATCACTACCTTGGTGGACCCATACTCGACAGGGTCTAGTTCTTTCCACCGTGGGGGTATGATGAGGACATCACACGCAGCTCCTTATGGCTCGAGTCGTCTGAGCATTTCTGAGGGTAGCTTGACTTCGATTACCTCATGTTTGTCCTTTTTTTATCTATGTATTTTTCTTTATTGAGTCAGGTGTTAGGATAGAGAGTCCATCTACCTTTGCTTTGAGTCATTTTGGGCCTTAGTATCCTATTTTAGGCCCATGTTTAGTTGCTCGTACAGCATTGGTCTTTTGTATGAATGCTAAGGACATTTTGGTCATGTAAAGAGTTGGGTGCCTATAAATAGGACCCAACCCTCTCCCATAGAGATTTTGATGAATGATATTTGAAATTCCTCTTTGATAGAAATCTTCTCACCCCCCTTTTGTGGAGTATGACTCTCCACCTCTCTTCCCCCCCTCTCTCTCTACCCCCCTCTCTCTAGGCCGCCCCCACACTTCTCTCTCTACCTGCCACCTCATCCCCCACATCACCTTCCCTAGACCACATCAGCTGCCACATCATCCACCACCTCATTCAACTCTTTAGTTCCCCCACCCCATTAACTCCTTCATTTAAGATCCCACCACCCCTAGGGAGACTTCCTCACTCCCCCAAGCAACCTTTCATCTCCCAAGGGAGACTCCTACTTCCTAAGCCACCCCTCCATCTCCCCAAGGCATCCCCCACCCTTCCCTAGACCCTTCGTTACTCCCCATCCCCTCTCCCGAGACTAATTCGAATTTGTATCTCCCTCCACTCCCCCTTGCTCCCATTCACCAACCCGTCTCTCTCTATCCCGCCCCAGCTCTCTCAACTTCTAGATTATGGTCGCCCCCCCTTCTTCCTCTTCCTCCTTCAGCCTCTCTAGCCACCTCCACACCACCATGAACTCCCCCTATCCCCTCCCATAGCCCCCTTCCTCATTTCCCATTCAAGCGTCGGCGTAAGTTGTTGAAACGAAGCCGATTAGAAGCCGAGTAGCAGCCTCCAACACACCAGTCTGACCACAGAAGGTGTCACAGCTCCATCTAGTGTCTCTCGGCTCTGCCCCTTGGTGGACTACAACTAGGGACGCCCAGCTTCCTTTCATGACTGGTCTCGCTCCATTTCGATCACCCAAGTACGAGCATTACCCCCAAAAAGTTGCCTCTGTCCAGTAGGCAGACCTGACTGCGCGCCCCAGCAAGAACGGTTGGTGTCGGCCCTACATCCATCAAAACGGGACCATTCCAATTCTGACGCGTTCCCAAGGCATCCCTCTTTGCGTCAAGACCATTCCCAGCCCGATCCGACTCTAGGCCTGCGATCTACAGCACTGGTAAATCTGGTCTTTGATTCTGCTCCTGCATCCAGTTCATCCCCAACAGTGATTAGAAGCTGCCATTTCGCCATACAAGCAAGTATGATGGGGTCATCACCATCTGTTCCAGCACTCACGGCCCTTCTCCTCACCCCGGAGGCGTCTGACATGATCTAGTCATTTATTTTCGAGTAATATGTAATTTTATTTGAGTCATATCATTGTAATTTTCCTTTTATTTAAATCTAGTACCTAGGTATAAGGATTATTTATCTAAGTTAAGTGTCATTAGATTGTCTAGGCTGGATAATGGGCCCAATTCAATGGGCTAGGCCCATGGGCGCCCCCACCTAGATAGAGCTGGTCAATTGCTGATTTGTCAGGGTCAGTCTTGTCATATGAAAAGTCTGGAGTCTATAAATAGCCCCTTCCCCGCTCTCATTTGTAACCATTTATGATCAATGAAATTTGAAATTCCATTGGAATTTTATCTCCCCTCCCTCTCTCTCTCCCCTCTCCCACCTACTTTCTAACTCCCCTCCCCTCATTCAAGAGCCTCCCCAACTACCTACAACCCCTCTTAAGTCTATCCCAACCCCAAGGTAGCCTCCACCTATCCCCACTCCAACCTCCAACCACCAACCACCCACTCCCCTTCCCCAAGCACCTCTCTCATCTCCCAAGGGAGAATTCTTCACTCCCCAAGCACCCTTTCCCTTCCCCAACACAACCCTTCCCATCCCCAAGACCCCCATTAACAACCCCCATTAAGTCACATTCCAACCTTGAGAGAGATCTCTCCTTCCCTCTCTCCTTCCCAACCCAAATTCGCATCTCCCCCTTCTTCCACCTGTTAGACCACCTTCCAGCCCTCATTTTGCCCCTCCCACACCTTGGATCACCCCCTACCAGACCCCCTTATAGCCATGGGTCACCCCCACACACATCCACCTCATTTCCCCTCCCATCTACCCCATTCCCCATCACATATCTCCACCATGTCTTGTCAGCTAGCAGGCAGCATAGTACCAGCAGATTGAATCGAGTGCCATGGCATCATCGTGAGGCTTCAGGAGGTGCACCATATACCGTAGGAATCTTCGTCCAATCAGCTTTCCAGAGGAGGTGGTCTCACCATCAACCGACTTCGGGGCTGCCCATAAGAGCCGATCTCCCCATACTGCACATTTCCTTCCAAGCAAACGACCAGCAATGACTTGCAGAGGCTTCCATGACCAGAAACCTAGGATTCTTGAGGCCCCACTTGGCTGAAGACTTTCCCTACAAGCCCTCTCCCATCACCAAGAAGCAGGGCCCCATTTGGATCCCAAAACTATAAGTTCCAAATTTTCTCCCTAAGGTGTGCTGGATCAGTTCCCTCAGGGACTGATCTGACACCCGACTACTCTTCGTGGTCTTGCCATCTACTCCGACGTCCTCCGACACCCCCGTAAGTCTCCGTTAGAAGAGAACTTGACCACAAACACAGCGGCTTTGGTCTCATCCTCTTTAGAGCTCAAGAGCATTCGTGACATCTTTCCCCTCCGGTAATAGCGACCCAGGGACTGTCTGTTCCAGAGTGAAGCCATCCTGATGCCAACCCTGCCCTGACCGTCATCGTCATCAGGAAATTCTTCCAAAATTCGGACGTCCTCCTGGGCCAACCCAAGAGATTTTGGCACTAATTTCCTCAATAAAGGAGTTCGGGAGAGCTCGTGGCAGCACCAACAGTGACTGCCTATCCAACTATTCTAGAGAGCTGGCAGAATCGACGTCCGTCGTCCTTGAGGCTTCTACCTTAGTTTTCCCCCACCCCGCCTGGCCGGCTGACCACCCCTCCCTGCGTAGAGGTACATTTTGGTTGTAATATAGTTCCCCACCCTTAGTTCAACCCCTCTGCGAGGGTGTAGTGCTTGTACTAGCAGGTGAGCGGCTGAAGGGTCATCGGCGTGGCGTGCGGGTAGACCACACTTCCCAACTCGCCCACGTCTCCGATCGGAGCCGATTTCTTCAAACCGGATACGTAAACTCTCATCCCTTCCTCCCAATTGTGCTTGTTCATTTAATATTCTCCAATTGTGTCGTCGGTTAAGGGAGAGAGAGCCCGGTCCCAAGGCTTCACCTCCTTCGTGCGACCACCGTGGATGTGAGTGAGTGAACCCGCGCCATTCGGCCATTGCCGACTCATTGAGTTGGGCATCCGTACCCCAAGGGGAGGTTTACCTTGGACTCTGCTGGCCCTCTACCAGTAAGGGTCTTGTCCCACTTCCTTCACTCGGCATCCCTGAGTCACCCCCGGGTTGAGTGTGCGCGCCATACGAGTGTCCGCTTACGTAGGCATCTTAGCCTTGTTGTTGTGCTTGCATACTTAGGTCCAAGGAGCATTGGCCTAGTGACTATCACCCCAAGGTAGTGTCACATCAAGTGGTATCAGAGCAAGTCATTGACTTATCTCTACAAGTCAAGTCCTAGGGCACTTGCATCCATCACCCCGAGCATCATCACTTTCCCATTCCTATGGCTACCTCATACCAATCACACCCATCTCTTTCACCTCTCCCAATAGATCCCGAACTCCTTGGAAGCCCCGCTACCCACAAGGTTAATTGCATCAACTCCCTCATAAAGGCCATGCCCAACATTTTTGGGCAGCTTGATGATATCACTGCCCAACTCTATAAACTTGAGGGAAGTAGGCCCACACCAAGGGAGGAGGAGAGTTACCCCCGGAAAAATCCGGATGCCCACCTCTTGGCGCTTTTGAAAGTCAAAACCCCCGCCTTTGAGGGATCCTACAACCCAAGCCTCTATCTAGATTGGAAATTTTCAATGGGCCAATACTTTGATTGGTACCCCATGGCCGAAGAGAGGAAAGTGAGACTAGCCAAAATGCACCTCTCCAAGCAAGCCAAAACTCATTGGCTAATGGTTGAGGGTTTAAGGAGGATCTGCGGGTAAGCCCCGATTAACACTTGGGAAGAAATGAAGGCCGAGCTTAGAAAGGTCTACACACCCCAACCCTTACCCTCCTACCTGGTAGTCATAGCCCGAGGAGCAGTACCACTCCTCCACTTCCACCCGGCCCTCCTAAGGTCACCCCAATGGCCCAAACCCCACCGCTCCCTACCGATCCTACCTCAGCCACCTCCCCCACACCCCACCACCTAACCCTCAACACTCAAGCCCAAATGGTCTCACCCTCCACTCTTCCGTCTTCCCCCATAAGGGACACACCTCCCAAGACCAACCAAACCAAGCCTCCTCACCCAACCCATCTCCCACTCCCGACCCCAACTCTACCATGTCGTAGGCCTCCACTACTTCCCCTCCCTATCCTAACCCAAGTCTCCCTTTACCCACCACCCAGGGTGCACCATGCACCAACCATCATCACCCCATCCCCAAAAGACCTTCCCATTCTCTTGGGAAAGGAGGCCACACCCACTCACATTGGAGTAGATGCTAGCTTAGACCCTCTCCCCACCCATGAGGAAACCCAAGTTCACACCAATGATGAGGAAGAGCCTCAAGCCTTCACCACTCCAAACAGTCTGGATCCTCAAGAACAACAAACCTTCACAAATGGCACCATAATCATAGATGGGCCCCTAGCTAGATGGCGAAAGGAGAGACCGATCCCTCCCAGCACATCCCATGCCTACTCTCCCATGGAGCTAGACCTCCCCATAGTACCCTTCTCCTCCTATCATCCCACAATCCAATCATCCTACCAAGTGGAGAGATCTTCTTAAGGGCTTAGCATGGTAAATCGAGTTCACGAGCATGTTGACCATGGTGACCAACCAATCTAGGAGCCTTGACCTCCTACACCTTTGTGTTTGGTCTATCACCTCAATTTGCACCATCGGTTGCTACACTAGTGACCTTCTACTATTCCTCCCCACACCCGATGAGCCCGACCTTCTCCTCAATTTGGAGCTTCTCATCTCGGGTAGAAAGTCAAACCATCCCCTCATGGCCAACCCACCCACCAAAGACTACGGCCCAATTACTTCATCAGAGGGGGAAGATCCACCACCTTTAGAGGACCCTAAGGACATAGAGCTCTCCCTTAGTAACCCTTTCCATGATCCCTTTGATCTCTTCCAATGGGATCCAAGGAACCCATATGACCCAACCACCTTACCCACCTTTCCCTACCCCAACCCACCATGATGAATCAAACCCACCCCTTCCTAGACTCGGGTTACACCATGAGAGCCATGACTTTGGGCAATATACACATAGGGATTAAGGAAGCGCCTCTCTCCATGATGTCCACCTTTTTAGATCCCTTCGATCCTTTCAAATGGAAGTTCAAAGGCCATCCCGCAACCCCACACATGGAAGTCATCTTTGGAGAAGAAATACAAATGTCTTGGCACCTTACACCACTTGGCATGAATAGTAAGTCGGATCCTTTCATTCATGACACCCACATGTCAAGTCGGAAGCATAAGTGGTCTATATTTTGGTGTAACGGCCCTCACCCATTCGTCATTGGTCTTACGCATGATAGGATCATAATTGGATGCCACGGTCTTCCAACCTTGAGTAGACAACGTATGCATGATAGGGCCAAGTTTGGATGCCCCGGTCCCCCAGTCTTCACCTACCTCGATAGGAAGCATGAGCAAGCTAGATCCACCTTTGGATGTCCAGGACCTCCCACATCTCACAAGCCAGAAAAACACCTCATGCATGGTAGGTCCACTTTTGGTTATCTAGGTCCACCCATAACCACTAGAAGGTCAGCATTCACAAAATTGCATGATAACCTTTGCAAGCACATCAATAAGAGCCATGAAATTTACAAAAGGCATGCCGACTCACACCGGCGCCACCAAGAAATCCAAGTGGGTGATTCCGGGACGGTGAGGAATGAGAGGCTCTCACATAGAGACAACTCAAAACTGAGGTTTTGTGGGATTAGTCCCTTCCAGGTTTTGAGGTGCATTAGCACCACTGCTCATGAGTTAGGCCTCCTCGAGGGATATGGAGATAGCTTCAGTTTCAATGTGGAAGGCCTTGTGCCACACAAGGGACCCACGGTGGCACCTAGTGAGGATATCAAGCCCCCTTCCTCCCTTGAGAGAGCACCCACCCCTCCCCCCATGAGAATACCGTCAGCTCGGAGAGCCCGATGTAAGCAACTTGAGAGAATATTAGATGAACAGGTAATCATCACTCGGAGCAAGGTGTGCGAGCGCTACCTTGCTAGATAGAAGGATCGGCTTCTTTCGGAAAATTTGTAGGCGGTACCACTTCTACACCCTCCGAGGAGGGAAGGACTCTTACTCGATGGAGTCGAGTTCTCCGCACCCCGGGACTATGATAGGATCATCACCATCCGTTCCAGCACTCACGGCCCTTCTCCTCACCCTGGAGGTGTCCGACATGATCTAGTCATTTATTTTCGAGTCATATGTAATTTTATTTGAGTCATATCATTGTAATTTTCCTTTTATTTGAGTCTAGTACCTAGGTATAAGGGTTATTTACCTAAGTTAAGTGTCATTAGATTGTCTAGGCTGGATAATGGGCCCAATTCAATGGGCTAGGCCCATGGGTGCCCCCACCTGGATAGAGCTGGTCAATTGTTGGTTTGTCAGGGTCAGTCTCGTCATATGAAAAGTCTGGAGTCTATAAATAGCCCCTTCCCCTCTCTCATTTGTAACCTTTTATGATCAATGAAATTTGAAATTCCATTGGAATTTTATCTCCCCTCCCTCTCTCTCTCCCCTCTCCCACCTACTTTCTAACTCCCCTCCCCTCATTCAAGAGCCTCCCCAACTACCTACAACCCCTCTTAACTCTATCCCAACCCCAAGGTAGCCTCCACCTATCCCCACTCCACCCTCCAACCACCAACCACCCACTCCCCTTCCCCAGGCACCTCTCTCATCTCCCAAGGGAGAATTCCCCACTCCCCAAGCACCCCTTCCCTTCCCCAACACAACCCTTCCCATCCCCAAGACCCCCATTAACAACCCCCATTAAGTCACATTCCAACCTTGAGAGAGATCTCTCCTTCCTAACCCAAATTCGTAGCTCCCCCTTCTCCCACCTGCTAGACCACCTTCCAGCCCTCATTCTTCCCCTCCCACACCTTGGATCGCCCCCTACCAGACCCCCTCACAGCCAAGGGTTGCCCCCACACACATCCACCTCATTTCCCCTCCCATCTACCCCATTTCCCATCACCTATCTCCACCCTGTCTTATCAGCTCGCAGGCAGCATATTACCAGCAGATTGCAGACAGTGCCACGGCGTCATCGTGAGGCTTCAGGAGGTGCACCATATACCGTCGGAATCGTCGTCCAGTCATATTTCCAGCGGAGGTGGTCTCGCGATCAACCGACTTCGGGGCTGCCCAGAAGAGCCGATCTTCCCAGACTATGCATTTCCTCCCAGGCAGATGACCGGCAACAACTTGCAGAGGCATCCATGACCAGAAACCTGGGATTCTTGAGGCCCCACTTGGCTGAAGACTTTTCCTACAAGCCCTCTCCCATCACCAAAAAGCAGGGCCCCATTTGGATCCCAGAACTATAAGTTCCAAATTTTCTCCATAAGGTGCGCTGGATCAGTTCCCTCAAGGACTGATCTGACACCCGGCTACTCTTTGTGGTCCCTCCATCTGATCTGACGTCTGTCGGCACCCCCGTGAGTCTCCGTTCGAAGAGGACTCGACCACAAACACAACGGCTCTGGTCTCATCCTCTTTGGAGCTCGAGAGCGTTCGTGACAGCTTTCCCCTCCGGTAGTAGCGACCAGGGACTGTCTGTTCCAGAGTGAAGACATCCTAATGCCGACCCTGCCCCGATCATCATCGTTGTCAGGAAATTCCTCCAAAATTATGACGTCCTCCTGGGCCAACCCAGAAGATTTTGGCTCTGGTTTCGTCAATAAAGGAGTTCGGGAGAGCCCGTGGCAGCACCGACAGTGACTGCCTATCCAGCTGTTCTAAAGAGCTGGCAGAATCGACGTCCATCGTCCTTGAGCGTTCTAGCTTAGTTTTCCCCCACCCCGCCTGGCCGGCTGACCACCCCTCCCTGTGTGGAGGTACATTTTGGTTGTAATATAGTTCCCCACCCTTAGTCCAACCCCTCTGCGAGGGCATAGTGCTTGTACTAGCAGGTCAGCGGCTGAAGCGTCATCGGCGCGCCGTGCGGGTAGACCACGCTTCCCAACTCGACCACGTCTCCGACTGGAGCCGGTTTCTTCAAACCGGCTAGGTAAACTGTCATCCCTTGCTCCCAATTGTGTTTGTTCATTTAATATTCTCCAATTACGTTGTCGGTTAAGAGAGAGAGCACCCGGTGCCAAGGCTTCACCGCCTTCGTGCGACCACCATGGATGTGAGTGAGTGAGCCCGCGCCCTTCGACCATTGCCGACTCATTGAGTTGGGCATATGTACCCAAATGGGAGGTTTACCTTGGACTCTGCTGGCCCTATACCAGTAAGGGTCTTGTCCCACTTCCTCGACTCGGCATCCCTGAGTCACCCCCGGGTTGAGTGTGCGCGCCATACGAGTGTCCGCTTACGTAGGCTTCTTAGCCTTGTTGTTGTGCTTGCATACTTAGGTCCAAGGAGCATTGGCCTAGTGGCTCTCACCCCAAGGTAGTGTCACATCAAAGTATCATGATGATATTTGGTGGAGTTGAGCTAGGGCCATCCATCTTTCAAGCAAAGCTGTTCCCGGTGCATTTCGACATCTCACCGGGAAGTACGACCCCGAACAAGGTGTTTCTGTCTAGCAGATAATGGCGTCGGTGCAGTCTCACAAGAACAGTCGGTTCCAGCACTACTGACCTCAGAAAAGAATAATTCTTCTTCCTGAATGTTCCCAAGATGAGCATCTTTCCAGTGGTGCTGAACTCAGCCTCATCAGGGGTCCGAGCAGGGAGCACCGCGGCCAACAAGTTTCTGGTGCCAGACTATGCAGGCAGTGTGCGAGGCTGTGTGAACTGAGGGCTTAATTCCTATCGTCGCTCCCCTCTCCTCCTCGCCTGTCCGGCTTAAAGCCCCTCCCTGCGTGGAAGTAACGTTGGATGTAATTCCTATTCCCATTTCCAAAGTCGGCCCTCCAGTGAGAGGTGTCGCACGTTGTACTAAACAGGGCCAGTCAAGCCTCCCCGACGTACGTGCGGGGTGCCACATGTTCCCCGCTCACCTCGTCTCTGATCGGGATCAATTTTTTCAAATCGATTAGGTGACCGCTTGGTTACCCCTTCCTGGTATTTCATTTGCTTATCTAGTATCATTTCTTACTGCCTGTCGGATAGAGAGCGAACGCCCGATCCAACTATATCTATTTGTGCACCCACCGCGGAGAGAGTTGAGAGAAGCACCAAATATCCCACACCCATGGTGTGCTGTCCGCCTATGAAACGTGGGAATCCCAACCCCTAAGGGAGTCAGCCCTAGCATTGTCAAACCTCGGAACAGCAAGGTCCCACCCCGGACCCTCATTCGCATCCCCGAGTTGCCTTCAGGTAAGAGTGTGAGCCGCGTGAACCCGCCAAAATCGAGTCCGTTACTACTTGTCTATGTGCGTGCAAATATAGGTCCAAAGCACATCATGGCATACTTGGTCATGCCAAATTAAGTTCACTCTTGCCTTAATAGCAACTGCACGCAAGTTGTGACCATACTTCCTCTCCCACGTCATCAACGTCCCAACCGAGCAACCCCTGTGCCAGTTACTCCAGAACTCTAATGCCTTAGGGAGGCTGGTCAAGTGGGCCATTGAGCTCGGAGGGTTTGACATCTACTTCTGCCCGAGGATGACCATCAAAGCCCAAGCGTTGGTGGACTTTATGGTTGAGTGCACACTCCCCAACGAGGAAGACATTACCTTACCCATGAACACTGTCTAGAAGCTCTACGTAGATGGGTCGCCGTGCTCAAGCAGCAGCGGAGTTGGCTTGGTCCTCTCCTCTTCGGAGGGGATCGAGCTCCAATACACGTTGCGCTTCAACTACCCGGCCACCAACAAGGCAGTCGAGTATGAAGCTCCCATCTCCGGCATCAACGTGGCCAAGCACCTGGGAGCACTCCACATCCGAGCCTTCAACGACTCTCTTCTAGTCGCCAACTAGGTCAAGGGGGAGTATGAGGCTAGGGAGCCGGCCATGTCTACCTATCTCTAGAAGGTCAAAGAGGCCTTTTCAGGCCTCGAGTACTATGAGATCGTGCATATCTCGAGGGTGGATAATGCTCGGGCCAACGCTCTGTCCCGCCTTGCCTCATCCATGACATTGACCAAGTCTCGGTTGGTTCTGATCGGTTGGGGTGTCCAAGCCACAGGTCAATGCTATTGACCATGAGTCGTCATGGATGGACCCCATCCTTGACTATCTCATTCGATAGTGGCTGATCGAGGACCAAGCAGAGGCAAAGTGAGTTAGAGTGCGGGCTGCCCAGTTCTCCCTCATCAGTGGATGCCTTTACTGATGTTCCTTCTCTCAACTGCTCCTTAAGTGCCTTCTTCTGATGTGACACAACCTTGGACTTAAGCAAGCAAGCACATTCGCAATCTAAATGGGCCAATTTGGGCCGCCGCTCTCTCGTCGCTCACCCAAGCCCGGGGTAACTTGGCAATGCCAAGGTGAAGATGTGGGGTTGGGCCCTTGCTGGTAGAGGGCCAGCAAGGCCAAGGTTTGATTCCCAAAAGGATGTGGAACCCAATTCAATGGGGCCGACAAAGTGCCAAGGGCACCGGTTTCACTCTTCCCACGGTGATCACTCAAGGCAACGGGGCTTGAGGATCGGGCTCTCTCTCGCACAACCAGCGGAGCTAAGAAATAAACATTGAAAGACAAGCACAATGAGCAAGGGTTTAGAGCACTTACTCGACCGGTTTGAAGAAACCGGTCCCGCTCGGAGACGAGGGCGAGCGGGGAGGCGGTGGATCCCCACACGCCGCGGCGGTGAAGCTTGACCTGCTCAAACCAATTACAACACTACGCCTCTCGCAGGAGGGGGATCTTGGGGTGGGGGTTAAATGATTACAATCAAAACTACCTCCACACAGGGAGGGGCCTTCAGCCGGCCAAGCGAGGAGGGGAAAACTAAGTCGAAGATAGTGAAGCAATGAAGATGCCGAATCTGTCTCCTTTCAGCTAAAGGGGACAGATAGTCGGTACTGGAACTATAAATCTGCTTCTGGAATTTCTCCGGGGACGAGACCAGTGGGGAACTCTTCATTACAGGAGCTGGGATGCTTCAGAATTTTTTTAATTTCTCCTGGGGTCGCTGCCGGTCGGGGCGGGAGCTCGAACAGGGCCTCTGATTCTTGGACTAGCAGTAGCAGATCACCAACATTGGGAAGAAGAGGCTGTCCCGGCCGCTCCTGAACTCCGAATTAGGTGCCGTCAGTGCCGTTAGAACCGTGGGTAAGTCCTCTTTGCAGAAAAAGAAACGGGGATGCCAGAGGATGCCGGAGACGAACTATATAACCAGAAGAGTGAGGAGGGGTCGGTGCAGACTGTGGAAGACAGAGTCGCGCGACCGTGGAAGAAAATTGGTAACTTCTGTTCCCGGATGCTGAATGGACTTCCGCTTCTTGTTTCTGAAAGTAGACAGGCTGAGGAAGAACTTTGCAGAAGACCTTGTGGCCTGATTCCTTCGGGTCTCGTTGTGATGAAGCTTTTCCTCAGGTTCTGAAACTCTGCAGTGGCCGACCTGCGCAGTCGGGGAAGAACGGGGTTCATGGGCAGCACCGAGCTCCGATGAGAACGAAACCACTTCCGTTACGAATAGGATAGGCAGACGCTTCCATGGATGCCTCTTGAGCCTTCAGATTCTCTGGGATGTGGTCGGGGGTCGCCTCTGCAAACTGCTACTCTTCTGCTGCCAGCGAACTGAAAACTGAAGGTTGAAGATGGTGGGGGGAAATGGGGTATATGGGAGGGGAAATGGAAGTGGATGAGTGTGGGGAGAGCCCTGGCTGTGAGGGGGTCTAGGAGGGAGTGTTCCAAGGTGTGGATGAGGGAGAATGGGGTCTAGAAGGTGGTGTTTTCAGTGGGTGAGAGGGGAGCTACGAATTTGGGATGGGTGGGGAAGAGAGAAGGAGAGATCTTTCTCCAAAATTTGAAAATGGACTAATGTGGTTAATGGGGCTTTGGGGATGGGAAGAGTTGTGTTGAGGAAGGGAAGGGGTGCTTGGGGTAGTGGGAAGGGTGCTTGGGGAAGTGGGTGGGGTAGTTGGGGGTTGGGAGGTGGAGCTAGGATTGGTGGAAGCTCTCTTGGGACTAGGGGGTGGAGTAATGGGGTGTGTGGGGAAGGGGAGTGGCCTTTAATGGGGGTAGGTGGGAGAGTGGTGGTTGGGAAGGGTGGAGAGAGAAGAAAATTCGAATTTGGGTGTTGAGGAGAGAGAAAGTGGAGTGAAAAAGAGAGATTAAGAGAGGGAAGGGTGGGGAATCTCTCTCCTAGGGTTTCTCACCCAAAAAATGGAATCTCTCCACTAGATAAGAAGTGTAAACTCTCAAAATGGCAAGTTTTTTCATTCATTGATTCATTTTCTCAAAATGAGGGGAATGGGGTCCTATATATAGGCAACCCACATTTCTACAAAAGTCCCTGACATTTGACTCAATGATAAATAACCGAAGGGATAGAGGTGCCCTTGGGCCAAGCCCAATGAATTGGGCCCACTAGCCTAATAAACCAACCTAATGACACAATACTTAGGAAAATGACTCACTAACCTAGGTACATGACTCAAATAAAGGGAAAATTACATCAAATGACTCAAATAAAAATTACATAGGACTCAAAATTAAATGACTAGATCATGCCGGATGCAACCGGGGCGAGGAGACGAGCTGTGAACATGGGCATGGGAGGTGATGTCCCCATCATACTCCCGGGGTGCGGAGAACTCGACTCCGTCGAGTAAGTGTCCTTCCCTCCTTGGGGGTGTAGAAGTGGTACTGCCCTCAAGTCTTCCGAACGAGACCGATCCATCCACCTGCCGAGATAGCGCTCGTATACCTTGCTCCGAGTGGTAGTGACTTGTTCATCCAATATTTGTTCAATTTGTTCACGCTGGGCTCTCTTGGCTAGTGGTCTCTCCTCACGGGTGGGTGCTCTCTCAAGGGAAGAAGTAGGCTCAATCTCCTCACTAGGTACCACCGTGGGTCCCTTATATGACACTAGGTCGGCAACATTGAATGTTGGACTTATTCCATACTCTTCAGGGAGATCTAACTCAAAGACATTTGCACCAATGCGCCTCAGGACCGGGAAGGGACCAGCCCCACGTGGCCTCAATTTGGAGATGGCTCCCGGGGAGAGTCTCTCCGTCCTTACCATCACAAAGTCACCCACATGAAATTCTTGGTGACGCCGATGAGAGTCGGCCAGCTTTTTATAAGCCTCATTCTTTTTGCTTATGTGCTTGCAAAGGCTTTCATGCAATTTTGTGAATGTTGACATTCTAGGGGTGATGGGTGGACATGGGCAACCAAAAGTCAACCAATCATGCTTTGATGCCAAGAAGACTTTGATGGAATTTGGAGGGCCGGGGCAACCATATGTTGACTTATCATGCAATGTTATCATGTAGACTTTGGTGGACCTAGGTGGGCCGGGGCACCCGTAGGTGAACCTATCATGCAAAGTGGTGATGAATGTAGGGGGACCCGGACATCCGTAGATACTTTTGACATGCTTAAGACCCATGATAAATGAAGGTGGACCAATACATCCGAATATGGGCCACTCATGCTTCCTACTTGACATGTGGGTGGTATGAATGAAAGGACCCAACATAGTGATCATGCCAAGTGGTGTGGTAGGCCTAGACACATGCATGCGTTTCCCAAAGGTGACCTCCATGTGTATAGGTGTGGGACAACCTTTGAACTCCCATTGGAATGGATCGAATGGATCTAAGAAGGTGGTCATCATGGGGTGGGGCACAACCTTATTACCTAGGGATATGTGGCCCAAGGTCATGGCTCCCAAGGTATAACCCGGGTCATGGATGAGGTGGGTTTGGCCCAATATGGTGGGTGGGGGTAGGAAAGGGTGGGTGGTGGGTAAGATGGTTGGGTCACCCGGGTTCTTTGACTCCCATTGTAATGGATCATAGGGATCATAAAATGGGTTACTAAGGGGAAGGAGCTCCATGTCCTCAAGGTCCTCAAAAGGTGCTAAGTCATCCCTCTCAATGATAATTGGGTCAATGCTCTTGGTGAGTGGGTTGGCCATGAGGGGAGGGCTTGGCTCTCTACCCGATATAAAAAGCTCCAATTGGAGGAGAAGGTCGGGCTCATCGGGTGTGGGGAGGAATAGAAGGAGGTCGCTAGTGTAGCAACCAATGGTGCAAACTGAGGTGATAGACCCGATGCATAGGTGTAGGAGGCCAAGGCTCCTAGGTTGTTCGGCTATAGGGGTCAATATACTAGTGAACTCAATTTGCCATGCTAGGCCCTTAAGAAGATCCCCTAAAGTTTCCACTTGGTAGGATGCTTGGATTGTGGTGTGATAGGAGAAGAAGGGCACTAGGGGAAAATTTTGTTCTATGGGAGGGCAAACATGGGCCGAGATCTCTCTAATTAGGCTCTCCCTTAGCCACCTAGCAAGGGACTCTTCTAAGATGATTTCGGCCTTATCTAGAGGGGGTGGTGTCGGGTAACGATCCTCGTGCGAGGCTTCCTCTTCAATTGGGACATGGGTGCTCTCCATGGAGGGGATAGGTTCCCGAGGGGTATTTGTCTTCATGTGGCAAAGCGGGTGGACTACTTCTTCCAAAGCTAATGGAGTGGGAAGGTTCATTGATGGTGGGGTGATGATGGCCGGAGTATGGTACACCCGGGGTGGTGAACAAGGGCGGGATTCCCGCGGGTGGGAGAATACAAGGTTGTTGAATTTAAAGGTTCCCGAAAGGTGGGGTGGATTCACTAGGCAAATCCGACGTGTTGGGTCGATGTAGGCATTCCTTTCATCTAACCATTTCTTACCTAGGATTATACATGGACCCGCCAATGTTCCCTTTTGACACCAAGCCCCATCCAAATACTTAGTCTTCCCGAACCATTTATGAAATTCAATAAAGACTTGGTCTCCATTGTGCACAATTTGTCCGGTCCTACAAAGAGAGGTAATGATATCGGGGGACACCCAATTTTCAGATTCTAGGTCAATGAAATCAATTTCTACGGGCTTTCCATTAGGTAAGCATGCATGGGATATGATTGGGAGAGGGGCCATGTGACCCAAGACTCAATGTTAACAATGATGGTTTGACAATGCACGGTTCGGACAGGAATGCAAGCATGCCCTAGGACTTGACTTGATAGAGACAAGTCAATGACTTGCTCTGATACCAATTGATGTGACACGACCTCGGACTTAGGCAAACAAGCACAATTAAGCATTCAAATGGGCCTTAAGGGCCACCGCTCTCCCGTCGCACTCTATACCCGGAGTGACTTGGCGATGCCAAGTGTGAGGTATGGGAAAGGGCCCTTGCTGGTAGAGGGCCAGCAAGGACAAGGTTTGACTCCCAAGGTTTGGATGCCCAATTCAATTGGGGCCGACAAAGTGCACATGGGCACCGGTTCACACTATCCCACGGCGATCACTCTTAAGTCATGGACTTAAGGATCGGGCGCTCCCTCGCAAATTCAGCAGCACATGAAGTAAATATTGAAAGAGCAAGACTAATGAGCTAGGATGAGGCACTTACTCGACCGGTTTGAAGAAACCGGTCCCGGTCGGAGACGAGGGCGAGCGGGGAGGCGGTGGTTCCCCACACGCCGCGGCGGTGAAGCTTGACCTGCTCAAACCATGTACAAAACTACGCCTCTCGCAGGAGGGGGATCTTGGGGTGGGGGTTAATGTGAATACAAAAATACTACCTCCCGCAGGGAGGGGCCTTCAGCCGGCCAAGCGGGGTGGGGAAAGTAAGGTAAAGAACGACGATTAAGCGAGGTTGTCGAATCTGTCGGTTGTCTACGAACAGGGACAGTGTGTTGGTGTGGTTGCTGTAGATCCTTCTCACGAATTTTTCCGATGGCGAGACCGGTGGCAAAAGCTTCGTAACAGGGACAGGAATGCTTCAGAAGTTTTTAAATTTCTTCTGAGACCGTTGTTGACTGGGGCAGAGGTTGGAACAGGACATCAGGTTTTCTGACTCGCAGTTGCAGACTTCTGGCAGCAGGTTGCATAGGACGCCACGCACCCTCCCGAACTCCGATCAGCACGAAACTGGCGGCGAAGTCTTCGTGGTCGAAGTAGCTTTCAGCCAGAGGTCACGAGGCTGCAATCAGAGGTCGAGGGCAGTCGGTGTACCCTAAAGAGTGGGCACTGGTCGGAGCAGACTGCAGGAGACAAGACTGGAGAGCTCGGGGGAGAAAATTTGTAACTCCTTTCTCCGGCAGCCGAATGAGGTTCCGTTTCTTGATCCTAAACGAAGACTGGAGGAGGAAGATATTTGTAGAAGAGCATCGGGGCTGGTTCGTCCAAGGTTTGTCGTGGCCGAGCTTTTAGTCCGGTTCATATCATCAGCCGGAGCAGAACTGCGCGGTCGGGGAAGAACGGACCTCCACAGCAGCACCGATCTCCGATGGGGATGAGACCTCAATCGTTGCGAAGAGGACAGGTAGCCGCTTCCGTGGATGGCTCTTGGGTCTTCAAACTCGTCGGGAGGAAGCCGTGGTCGCCGCTGTAAGATGGTACACTTCTGCAGGTTGTCAGCTGAAACGGTAGGTTGAAGATGATGGGGGGGAAATGGGGTATATGGGAGAGGAAATGGGGGTGGATGAGTGTGGGGAAAGCCCGGGCTGTGAGGGGGTCTAGGATGGGGTGTTTCAAGGTGAGGGAGGGATAGAATGGGAGCTGGAAGGGGGTGTTTTCTATGGGTGAGAGAGGAGCTACGAATTTGGGGCTTGGAGGGAGAGGGGGGAAGGTGAGGGGGAACAAGTGGGTGGAGGGAGCGTGAATTTCAAATTTGAAATGGCCTTGGAAGGTGGGTGATTATGTGGGGAAGTGGAGAGTTTGTATTGGAATGGGGTAGATTTGGTGGGAAGGTGGAGAAAGGTGTTGGAATGGGGAAGATGCCACCTAGGGACTATGGGAGTGGAGTAATGGCAACTTGGGGAAGTGGAGGGGTATTAAATGAGGTGGGTAGCTAGTGGAGGTGGTTGGGAGGGGAGGAGAGAGAAGAAAATTTGAAATTGGGGTGGGAGGAGAGAGAAAGAGGGGTGAAATAGAGAGATTAAGAGGAGAATGGGTGGGGAATATCTCCCTTAGGGTCTCTCACCCAAAAACTAGAGGAATCACTCCAATTTGAACTCAAATGGCAAGTTTAACTCATTCATTCATTCATTCATTTCTTCAAAATGAGGGGAATGGGGTCCTATATATAGGCAACTCACATTTCTACAAAAGTCCCTGACATTTGACTCAATGATAAATAACCGAAGGGATAGGGGTGCCCTTGGGCACAGCCCAATGAATTGGGCCCACTAGCCTAATAAACCAACCTAATGACACAATACTTAGGAAAATGACTCACTAACCTAGGTACATGACTCAAATAAAGGGAAAATTACTTCAAATGACTCAAATAAAAATTACATAGGACTCAAAATTAAATGACTAGATCATGCCGGATGCAACCGGGGCGAGGAGACGAGCTGTGAACATGGGCATGGGAGGTGATGTCCCCATCATCTTCCCTTTGAAGCCAAGTTCGCCATCCGTGAGGTCCACGAAGGGCTATGCATTGGCCACGTTGGAGGATGAGCACTCACCAAGAGCCTTCTTTGCCAAGGGTATTGGTGGCTCGCCATGCAGAAAGTAGCCTTGACTATGCACGCCAGTGTGACGAGTGCCAATGGTTTGGACACCTCCATCACCCGCCGATGACCCCGCTCCACAACCTAATGGAACCTCACCCATTCGTCAAGTGGGGAGTGGACATCCTCGGTCCCTTCCCAGAAGCCCAGGGACGGAAGAAGTTCCTAATTGTCGCCATTGATTACTTCACCAAGTGGGTCGAGGAAGAGCCGCTCGCCAAAATAACTAGCAAGGCAACTTGGAAGTTCATCCTGCGAAGCCTCATCTGTTGATTCAGGATATCCCAAGTGCTCACCACCGATAACGGATGCCAGTTCAACAACTTACACTTCCATGAAAATTACTCGAAGTTGGGCATCTGGAACCATTACACTTCGGTGGGACAACCCCAAGCCAACGGGTAGGTCAAAATCGTGAACAAGACTCTTCTGCATGCCATCAAGACCTACCTTCAGTAGGATGGTGAATCATGGGTAGCCACACTACCTAGCGTCCTATGGGGTAACTGAACTACCACTCGCGCTGCCACTGGGGATACTTCGTTCCACTTGGTTTACAGAATAGAGGGCGTCAACCCCATGGAAATCTCCAACCTGACGCTCAAGGTCAGCCAATTCGATGAGGCACGTAACAACCAAGCGCTCTGGGAAAACTTGGATATGCGGCCCTAGTATAGAGAATGAACATGAGCATGACTGGTCGCCTACCAACTGTGGATGGCCCAGTACTACAACGCCCGGGTATGGGAACGTCTCTTCCTTCTCGGAGACCTGGTCCTACAGTGTGCAAGTGTCGCGGACCCTTGAGCGGTGGCAGGAAAGCTCACCCCTAATTGGGATGGCCCATACAAAGTCAGAGTAGTGCTCGACAAGGAACCTTACAAACATGTTGCCTTAAATGGCCAAGAAATCCCTCGCTTCTAGAACTCTGTAAACCTTAAGGCCTATTACCAATGAAAGGCGTGATCCCAAGTGCTTCTCCACATCCCTCATGTAAGGGATCGCCAGGTGACTTTGTGCCCCCAGGGGTCGTGATGACCAGTCACCTCCTCTTCAGGAGGAATGACGTACCATCCCCTTGTAAATTACCAAGGGGCTCTGTGCTCTTAGAGGTCAAGCCAATAAGTCGCCTCTTCTTCAAGAGGAATGACACATCACCCACCTCGGAATCCCTCACCCTTTCGGCGTACGTCTGTTGGTTTGGCCAACTACGTCACTTGCTCGGTCGACTAGCCCCATAACAGAGGGCCTCTTGGTGAACCTCTCCGGGGAGACGACCAACTGGCCCAACCGATACAATAGACTATCAGCTATGCCCATGACCATGGACCATTGTGCCACCTGATGAAGGCATGGAGATGATCCCTTCTCAGGTCTTGACAAGACTTGGGCCCAAGTACCCCCCACCGGTGTTCGGAGAGGCTCCACCCGTCAAACGACTACGCCGATCAACCATGGGACATTGCACCACCTGGTTGAGTTCGGGGAGGTCCCTTGTAATGATCCAAGATCCATATACCTGTAGACGCCTAATTTCGGACATCCCGCGAATCTTGTTTAGCCACCATAGAAGTGATACTTCCTCTTGGTTGATTGAGAGTGTGGAGTCTCATCCTTTTTTAGGTAGGCTCCACCCTATCCCTTCGCCGATCTAACTTCGCGGTAAGTTGGCGGGGGGTTACAGGGGGGCGGTGCCCCCCTGTCCGTAAGGTCGGGGGTTCGGGGGCGTGAGGCCCCAAGGTGAATTTTCTGAGGTTTTATATACACTCCATGTCCTGATCCCTGGGCGGACAAGGTAATGGCCGCCCAGGACCCTGGGTGACCAGACACCTGGCCACCCAGCCCATTCCAGGGCGGCCATCGACCTAGCCGCCCAGCTCTTCCTAGAAGGCCAGCGTCCTGGCCACCCTCACCCTCATGAAGGCCATCGTTTTGGCCGCCCAGCTCCTTTGGACGGCCAGAACCTTGGCCGTCTCCTGAGAACTGCAGTCAAACCCATGTTTCTGCCCACTCTGGCCACGTCCTTCGCAACCATCCCCACTCGGGAGGGTTCGAGACCCATGTAACTCACACGTACTCTATTTTCGAATGATTTTTCATGGAGGGAATTCCCCCATATACAAACCCCATTCGGAATCACCTCATGGGGGGGGGGCTTCGACTGAGATGGGTGGGGACATTTTCTCACGGAGTTGGTTGGACATTTTGGGAGGAGGAGAGGCTGATAGTTCCTTGGAGGGAGAGAGCCGTGAGCATGAGAGCGCCTTCCCCGTCCTTTACCTAGAAGCAAAACCCGAAGTTGGAGAGCTTCGCGACCAAGGAGCCCAGGTGCAGGGGGCGGCCATCGACATGGCCGCCCACCCCCTCTGAGCGGCCACACATGTGGCCGCCCTCTATTGGTTGATGGGAAAACCCCGTCCTCTCTTCCCTGTTCTCTATCTTGCTCTATTTTACTTCATTTCATTGCATTACATGCATACTAGATCTTCCTAAATCCTTGTTTAAAGAGGTTTTTCAACCCAAAACATAGGGAAGGCGGATGGTCGAAAGTCTCGGCCATTCCTCTTCTCGCCCCCCTCCCCCGTACGATCCCCACCATTTGCATGTTCTTCCTTTCGTTTTGAGCATATACTACACTATCATAGTCTAATGGGTTTGTTCTCTTTGTTTGCTGGTTAATTTTACAGGAACTTCGTCATTGACTAGCAGGGCTCCTTACTCTTGGCCGGCCAAGAGCGAGGATAGAAGAACCCACCATCTCCCCGTTCCTAAGGCGTTCACGATCACTCTACCCCTGTGAGGTTCAGGTAAACACCTCTGGTGATCACATCATTCCTATATTTCTATCTTGTGCATAGTAGGTAGCAGCATCACAAGTTCGGGAGGCCACAGCATCGCACGCCTTCACGTGGATGCCACTCCTTCCGACACCTACAACCTTCTGGCGATCATGGTAGGACACTGATTGCTCACTGTGAGTTTTTGGATTGAAATTTACTGCATTCATTTTCTAGCAGATACCCCCTTTACATTTTTATTTTTCATTTTTAGTTGCTCCTGTGGCTGTTCTGCGCTAGGCCAAAACAGAGGGCGGCCAGGTGTCTGGCCGCCCATGTCCCAGGGCGACCAAAGACTTGGCCGCCCACCACATCCTAGAAGGCCAAAGTGTTGGCCGCCTAGACCCCAAGGAGGCCAGGTATTTGGCCGCCCAGGTCCTTTGAGCGGCCATCATCTTGGCCATCTGCGGTTCATGTTTCTGCTTCCGTCGGAGTCTTGTCTGCGTAGTTTAGCTTCTATTTTTCATATTTTAGCTTCTGTTTTGCATATTTTTGCTTTTTTTGTTCGAATATTACAGGTTTGAGTCTGGGGTGGGCTTAGGAAGAACCGGCATCACACTTATTAGGAACACCCTCCCATTGATTTGGACTCTTCACCCGGGGATTCCCACTCTGGTGTAACTAGTCCTTTTCAATTGGGAACCTCCGTGAGTCCCCGCGAACCGTAGATTCCCACATGGTCACTGGGCATGTTGTATCTTTGAAGTCCTATTAGATTTCATAAAGGGTTTGAGTGAGATTCATATTAGGATTATTCGGGAGTTTGACCTTGATTCCCCTAGAAAGTTCATGCTCATCTAAGAGGGAACAAAATTAAATTGGACTAATCACGGGATTAACCTAATTAAAATTGTTGGGGTGCATTGTTTGGAAACATGCTTGTTGTTAAAAAACCATTAATTCAATCCTAATTGGTCTTAAAATTCCACTTGAATCTTCAAAATTAATTAGGTTGAGTTACAATGGCAATGGACCAATGTTATTCTAACATGCATGTTGTTGATGAGGATGACCTTGAATTTTATGACACACAAACCCGGCTTGATGCCGAGGAAGATGCGATGTGTCAAAATTCACAAATTGATATAAGTCAAAGCACCACTAGTGAAGAATCATCCTCTGAAAGTCAAGTGCCTATCAATGTCAAAACCCCATCAATTTCCCCAAAAGAAGACCAAGAGCTAGCTAGAGTACTATCTCAATATTCCTCTAACAATTTGGTTACTCTAGCTTCCCAAAGAAGATCACATCTCAATGCTCAATCCATCCCAAGAAGATCTCCAATTTTAATGTCAAATTCATTCAATAGGACTCCCTCCCGTGGTCCTACCCAACCTAACCATCCTCTTCATGATCAAGGGGTTATGTGCTCTCCCATTTCTCATGTCAATGCATCCCTTAGGCAATCCAATCTCGTATCCCAACAAGAGGTGGAAAGGTATGTTCGGTAAGTGGTTGCCGAAAGTCTCCCAAAAGCTCAACATCATTCCTTCACTAGCTATTGTAAACTTCCGAATGTTCATTTTCCCCCGGGTTTCAAAACTTCCAAATATCGGAAGTATGATGGTTCCACAGATCCACAAGAACATCTTTCTTGTTTTTTAATGGATTCTCATCAATGGCTTTATGATCGGGTCCTCCTAGTTCATCTCTTTCAAAAATCTCTAGAAGGAGAGGCCTTTAGGTGATTCTCTTCACTCCCAGCCATTGATCTCATTAACTTCGACATTGTGTCAGAGCGTTTCATCACTCATTTCGGCCACATGGCTAGTGTAGCTCCCACTCTCACGGATCTTATCGGGGAAAAGATGAAGCTCGATGAGGACTTCATTCAATTTGCTAATTGGTGGAGAGCTATGGCTTCTAGGTCTGGGATTGCCATCCCGGAATCCCATGCCATCACTGTTCTAGTCAACAATGCAACTCCTCAGCTCCGTGCTATCTTGATGCTTAGCAAATTTCACACATTCGCTCAGCTCTACAAAAGAGCTCATGCTGTCCAAATTCAACTCAAGAATTCCTCTTTTCCATTCTATCTAGATGATTGTGATGTCCCAACCTCTGAAAGGGCAAGCTTCCATGATCACATCAATGCCTTCCGTCGGCCTTCTAATCGTGTGGTTGCCACTGCATGCCGCGGGACGCCCATGAGCGGGATGGAGAACATCCCCAACTCCTTTCCTTTTCATCAATCACCTCATGTTCCATCCTACACCCGAGAAAGGTTAGCCATGGCTAGGGGCAATCAAGAGTCTAGGCTAATGGAAAGAGGACAACATTAGCAATATGATGAGGAAGAAGTGGCAAGTGATCAACCCATAGTGTGCTCAAACACAGCAAACATGATTGGCCATGGACAAGGGGCAAGGCCATTGGTCTTGATCCGACCCAAGAGTGAACCACCTCAACAAAGTCAAGACATCCCTCCTTTCACTCCAAGTCCACCTCAAGGGGCAAGGCCCTTGGTTCTCATTATACCTAAAGGCTCATCTACTTGGCAGTCAAATCAAGGTGTCTCTCCTCCGCTCATGATGGAGGATCACTCAGCTTTATCCACTTTTCACCAAGATACCTCGCAGGAGGAGCTACTATCATTTATTGATTTAACCAAACCAGCTCCAACCCCAACCATGCTGCCAACTCAGTTTGAACCAACCCCTATTGTTGATGAGTCATTTGCGACCCCTACCCCAATTGATCTAGCTCTAATTCAGCTTCCCCAACAAGAAATCATCCATTTTGATGAATCAAGTGCTTGATTTGCTCTCCCAAATCAAGATGTCATTCCAACTTTCCAATCAAGCTCTCTACATATCCCCAACCCACAGATTGCTCCTCCTTTAGAAATTTTGACCGACATCTCCACGGTGTTGGACCCGGCCATGATCGTGTCGTCAAAGGACGAGGAGCACGTTATCTTCACCTTGGATACCCATCAATCTACTCCATCTTCAGAATTCTTAGAGTCACCCATACCTAAGGAGAAACCCCAAGAGGTAGGATGGCACATAATGTCCCAGATGGGCTATACATCTGGTGCAAGGTTAGGAAAAGAAGAACAAGGAATCAAGGAGCTGATTGAGGAAAATGGAACACTCGAGAGATTTGGATCAGGGTGTCAACCAACTAAGGTTAGCAAAGACAAATCAACAAGGTGGAATTTGCATGATCATTTTGTTAAGGAGTCATATCCATTGGAAGAGAGAATTGCCAATGTGGAAATATTGCATGAAAGTGAACATGTGAATCCAAAAGAAAAGCTAGATGATGTAGACATAGAGGATTTGGGTTTATCAAAGCTATTCTCTGAAGAATCCTTGTCCCACTCGATAACCCAAGAAGAAATCCATGAAGCAAAAGGAGAACCGACTCTATTAGTCCTCCTCTCTTTTCTATTCATCTTGTTTACATCCTTCAAAAGTGGTCCCATCTCCAAAGCTGATCAATTCCAAAAAGCACAGCCTGAAGCTGTCATGGAGAAGCCCACTCTAGGGGCAAAACTCTCAAATCGTGATTCCCCAGCTCAGGACCATTCATCATCCATCTTTAATCACACAGTTCTAATCAACAGCCCTGCCAGGGGCATTTGCTCTGTACATAATAGGTCAGCTTTAGAAGAGTCCAAACCTTCGGTTACACCACACAAGAAGGATAGGGCAACCCAAATTCCCTACCAACTTTGGTCAGGTCTAGCTGAGAGTTATAATTTGTTAACTCAAATCTTAATGTTCAGTTTAATGAATTCAATAAACATGTTACAATATGAAGACCGATCTAACCCGCCTCCTATGGTCAAACAAATTCAAGTAAAAGAACCTTTTCATCCTATTAGGTATAGGGGTCGGGTCAACGGCCGCGTACTTGCTTCCCATCCACTTGAACCCTGTTTCCGGCCAACCAAGGAGGTGGACTACTCCTCTTCCTCCATCCAGCAATCCCCAGAGTGCCCAGACGATACCGTCCACTCTGTAAGAACTTTTGTACATAATTTATAATTCACAATCCAAAACAAAATAGAAAAGTCATACCCAAAATCACAAAAAAATCAGAAATCAAAGAAAATCAACAGTCTGGAAGCTGCCATGCATTTCACTTTCCATCCCCTCATGCATGATAAAGTTAGGTTGCATTAAAGCCTCGGTGGTTAAGACTTTGATCTACCGGAACCGAGGAGAATTCTATCTAGCTAAGCTCATGCTCCAAGGGGCAGTCAATATGCACACACTCACATGCTTTCAAAAATATGGCAACATCCTAAAACGGGTGACTATCCCGAAGATTTCTTCAAGACTCTAAAATCCTCATTTTCCTCTCTACTCGACTAATCAAGACAGTCGGTGCTCTTAAGGCCTTGAGCTCAGCAACTGAAACATGACGCCCTCAAGTGAGAGTAGGACTCACCTTCTTTCCTTCAAAAATGAGACCAGAGCACGTGAAGAGGGCAGTGTCCCCGCAGGCAAACAAACAAAAAAATTCAAAAGGCAAAATTCCCAAAATTTTCAAAATCCCAAGCAAAAGCAATGAAAAGAAAGAAAAATCCCAAAAGGAAACAAATGAAAAAAACCTGGTCGTGGCCGTGCCTGGTCAAGAAAAGAAAGCCCTACAAGTCAAGTCTAAATCCAAGGGGCAACACAAAAAGCACAAAGTTCCGAACGTAGTCCGAAATCACCGAAAGGGTGGAGTGAATTAAGCACGCTCATAGCTCATCATTTTAACGGCTTTGCTGATCCTCTTGTGAAGTTTATCCCCTACATTCTTATTTATTTTGAGGACACGTAATCCAATGGAAACTCCGAAGGATATAACTCTGTTAAAGGCTTGTAGCCATCTTTTCCAAAACACACTATATGATTGTCTACCCCAAAAGAACAAAAGCCTCTGCTACAAAGAAATCTCCATGTTTCTGTGATGGGAATCAAGCAAGCTGCCAGGCCAAAGCTGAGCGTGGAAGCTGTTGGGCTGAAGATGAACGCACTACCTTTGGGTAGCGCGACCTGGAAGAAGGCGCTAGGTGTCCCTACCGCGATCTCAGCCAGAAACGCAGTTGCTGACGGTCCAACTTTTCGGCGCTTGGAACTCCAAAAGTCTTCAATGTGCACTATTTTCCATGGTTGTAATCGATGTTTTAGCATCGTTTTGTCTTCCCCTTCCCCTATATATGTATCCCATCTCGTTTAATTAGGGAATGAAGCAATGAATCTATGAAAGTTTTATGAGTGTAGCCATGGCTACCTCCCCCAATCTTTGGAAACTTCCTTCCTCCTCCCCTCTTCGGGTGCGATCCCCATTCATCTTCTACTGATCCTCTCTCTTTTCTCCTTCAATGGAGGATGATCGAAGCCCCGGATGCACCGACTCTGAGACGGGGTCGAGTGTGAGGCTCCATTCGGAGCTTCGTTCTTCCTTCACCGACATTCGCCGCCCTCCACCACCGCCAAAGATACTGCTAAGGTCAGGATGGAGCTCGGTTGCACCGGTCCTACGATGGGTCCGGGCGAGAGGCCCCAGTCAAGATTCCTCACGGCCCTAACATCATCTACATCCACCCTCCTTCCATCACCGCTCACCCCACATCCACCTTCACCAAGTTATCCTAGCTAGTATTAGGTTAGTTTAATCCCGATTTAGGGTCCCCCATGTGTTTGTTTAGGACCCCTCGTGTATTGCCCACCCTCCAATGTGTTCTCCCCTTGTGATTCATTCCCCCGAAGACATCCACGGGCGCCCCAACATCAAGGTTCGTCGTTCTACCTACTGTCTGAGAACACGCTAGGACAATAGAGCGCGTTCTTCAAGAAGGCGCTAGGAGGCTATAGCGCGACTATGGGCAGAAAGAAGAAGACCCCCCACTTTCGTTCCGCATCAAATGGTATCAGAGCTTAGGGAACCAGGCTGTTCTCACAGACTGGGATCTTGAGCTACAAGGTTCGAGGATGAACCTTCCAAAGTGGAGGGGTTTGATGGGAATCAAGCAAGCTTCCAGGCCAAAGCTGATCGTGGAAGCTGCTGGGCCGAAGATGAACGCGCTACCTTTGGGTAGCGTGACCTAGAAGAAGGCGCTAGGTGTCCCTAGCGCGATCTCAGCCAGAAACGCAGTTGCTGATGGTCCAACTTTTCGGCGCTTGGAACTCCAAAAGTCTTCAATGTGCACTATTTTCCATGGTTGTAATCGATGTTTTAGCGTCGTTTTGTCTTCCCCTTTCCCTATATATGTATCCCATCTCGTTTGATTAGGGAATGAAGCAATGAATATATGAAAGTTTTATGAGTGTAGCCATGGCTATCTCCCCAAATCTTTGGAAACTTCCTTCCTCCTCCCCTCTTCGGGTGCGATGCCCATTCATCTTCTACTGATCCTCTCTCTTTTCCCCTTCAATGGAGGATGATCGAAGCCCCAGATGCACCGACTCTAAGACGGGGTCGAGTGTGAGGCTCCATTTGGAGCTTCGTTCTTCCTCCACCAATGTTCGCCGCCCTCCACCACCGCCAAAGATGCTGCTAAGGTCAGGATGGAGCTCGGTTGCACGGGTCCTACGATGGGTCCAGGCGAGAGGCCCCAGTCAAGCTTCCTCACGGCCCTAACATCATCTACATCCACCTTCCTTCCCTCACCGCTCACCCCACATCCACCTTCACCAAGTTATCCTAGCTAGTATTAGGTTAGTTTAATCCCGGTTTAGGGTCCCCCATGTGTTTGTTTAGGACCCCTCGTGTATTACCCACCCTCATATGTGTTCTCCCCTTGTGATTCATTCCCCCGAAGACATCCACGGGTGCCCCAATGTCAAGGTTCGTCATTCTGCCTGCTGTCTGAGAACGCGCTAGGACGATGTAGCGCGTTCTTCAAGAAGGCGCTAGGAGGCTATAGCGAGACTATGGGCAGAAAGAAGAAGACCCCCCACTTTCATTCCGCATCATTCTGGTATGTCAATGTTCTCATCCACCTTCAGTGTCTTCTTTTATCAACCTCGGGCTCAGGTCAATGCATGCGCGTCACCTGTCGGTGCGACGGCGTCTGATTCCGGGTCAGTGTCGCAGGGTTGGCCGTTAGGGTTCCAAGGTGTTCCATCACATACCATCTACAGTTGTGAGGAACGGGTCGGGCAAATCATTTACCTCAAACACTTTTTTGGTGTATTTTCGTGGTCGGAAGCAATTGGGAGCCTAAGCTTGGCATGATGGTATTGTCATCAGGATAAGTCTTAATTGGCGAGACCATCATTCGAGGAGTCTAGAGGCCCAAATCAACCTAGATGTGCGCTCAGGATACCTGGGGGGTTGTAGAAAGAACCTATCCTTTCTTCATTGTTATGATGTCTCATGGGCATTTGCCAGGCATTGGCCAAAAAAAAATCTGAATATGTCAAAAATTCATCAAAAAAAAATCAGAATACAAAATTTCAAAAAAAATTGAAATATGTCAAAACCTCAAAAAATATAAATATTCAAAAACCCAAAAAAATGGAGGGGCATTTCCCCGAAACCTGCATCTCACATATGCCACATCCCACACCACTTCCTTCCCTTCATCATCACCCCACAACTGTGAACCCCAAAGGCTACTCTCCTTTCTTCATTCCATCCCAGCAGGGAATTTATACCTGCACCGCTATCAACACTCCAAACTAAGGGCAAATTGCACGCCCATCTGCCCATCCAAGATAAGCCAAATCCCTGACTACCTTGTTGGGAGGAAGAGCATTCCTCATTCCTTTGTTTTCCATGAATCTTAATGGCATTCGAACTCCGCCAGCTCGACACTTCAACTTGAGTCCTAAGTAAATGACACCTCCATGTCACTTGATTTTCATCAGATGCCTGGTTGTATTTAAAAAATCCTTTTCCTTACACTTTCTACTCCATATCCCCATGATTGGACAAACGTCCTACCTATGTCAGCGTGTCCAAGACGGACTTCGACTATGGAGCTTGAACTATCCTTTTTGGTCTTCCCCAAACCAGACACCTTGCTGAGGTCAATTGATGTGCTAGGTGGAGTTAGCATAGACTCTCCCATCATTAGGAGTAATCACCTCCGGGGACGTATTTACACCCTGGTGACCACCCCCGCGAAATTCAATTATGTCCATTAGGCCCACTGTGAAGCCGAAGGACGATGCTTGCTCCCCATTCCCATTTACCTTAGTGAATGCTTTCTCTTTAAATGCTTATTTATTTGTGAACTTCACTAATGTGTGTTTATGCAGCTGCAGGTCACATAGCATCGGGGTTCACTCTTCATCGCCTTCTCCTACTATTATATATACTATATTATATAGAGCCTGGAGGCTAATAACTTGGGGCACATAAACTCTGAGTTCCTCTCTAACAAAAATAATGAGGGGTTTATGTTCCCTAAGTTATTCGACGGCCGTTTGGTTTCATGATTGACCTCGGGATGACGGACTCATCGGACTCTTGACCGACGTCTTTCCCGAAGCTAGATAATAATACCTCTGGATATGCATTAGATAGGTTTTTCCCTTTTAAACCCAGCATGCATCATATAGGTCACTTTTAGTCCTGAAGAGGCAGAATCTCGCGCTGGGTCCTGAGCGGGCTGTGGATCACCAGAAGATGAATCTGCAAGAGAGGGAAACATGTCAGAGGGCCCAGGGGATCTCCCTGGGGCAAACCCTCCGATGGCTAAGTCAGTAGAGCGATGGTGGAAGCGATAATGGGGGGAGGAGAGAGCTGATGCGCGAGAATCCTCTCCACCAAAGGTGAAGCGAATCGTGCTCAGGAGCTTAGGGTATGTGAATGCCTAGTTCATCTTACCATCTTCCGGAGGGTATCCCTTGCTTAAATAGTGCGCCGCCTTCAGGAGTCCTGTAAGCTGAGGGGTTCCCGACGGGAGTTACGTCTTTAACGGGGGCTTTCATGGCCTGATCGTGGGAACGTTATCCTCTTGGAGTCCGGCAGCTCCCATGACTCTCCCGCTGGCGGAGGACTCTGAACGGCCGCACCTGCAGATAATCAACAGGTTTTACCGAACCTCGGGGTTGCTAGCTCACGTCCGAGCGATAGGCATGGCCCGGCGAGGGTGGGGTCGGATAGATCGGCTGGAGCCTATCTCTCTAGGATGGGGAGAGGGCTTTAGGCCGGACCTTCCTTGGGACCTAACCATTGTCTCGGGCCCTCCGAGCCTAGAAGGCCGCCGGGGAGAGTTGGTTCCTCGAGTCTTATTTATTGGGCTTTTCTCCCGATGTGGGCCATGTGGGCTATCACTTGGGTGGGCTCGCCGGGTTGGACCTTGTAGATCTTGTTGGGCGGCCTTTGTGGTGGGCTGCGGAAATCCCCCTCTCCACTTGTCCCCCTCCTACTCCCGAGCCAAGGAGGCTCGGATGAGTAGTTTTTCTAGGCTTTGGACCGGCGTGGCTCAGGTGGGTGGAATTCCGTTGGCGTTGTGGAGCCGCTTATAGCGGTCGCCGAGACCCGTAATGATGATCCTGACGGATTTGAAACGAAGGGGCCCCCCTTTTTCTCAGAGCACGGAACGGCGCGTCGCCACCCTCAGGGGTTTATAGGGGGCGCTGTTCATCGTTCTCGGCTTCCAGGGTTTTAGGCTTTCCTTGCTTCTTGATGCGCCGTGAGAGCACAGCGGAGACGTGGAGCCTTGCGGCGGCGTTTGAAGAGTTGGCGAGGATAACCGCGGAGGCGATCCAGCAGCTTCCTTCTCCCTCGGAGTCTTCAAGCTCGTGCGAGGGATCTTCTCTCGACTCGATGGCGGACCAGAGCCCGGAGCCTGTGCCGGTGAGGCGGGATCCCGTCCCCAACTGTAGCGAGTTGGGGGAGGCAGAGGTGAGGAGGTTAGAGCACCGTTTCCGTCTGCCTCTCCGCTATAGCTTTGTTGCCGCCACTCCGTACGAGACGAGTTTGGATGATCGTGCTGGGCTTATTTGCACCTTCCTTCTGGATTGGAAGAGCGAATTTCGGCTTCCTTTCGATCCTTACGTGCTGCAGCTTCTCAATTTTTTCCGATTGGCACCTATTCAGTTGGTGGCCAACTCCTATCTTCTTCTTTCGGCCTTCGGGATTCTGTGTCGCCAGCGTGACATCTACCCTTCTCCGGACCTCTTCCACTTCTTCTTTGAGTTGAAAGCGCACCCGTAGGCGGGGAAAGGCTTCTACTTCATCCAGGCGCGGAGGAACAGAAGTTGCATCTCACTTGCGGCGAAGGACTCCTCGCACAAGGGGTGGAAGACCCAATTCTTCTGGGTGAAGGTGATGGCGACGGACGAGATCTGGAGATGCCGGACCTCACCCAACTTTCACCCGAATCTGCCCCCTCGCTAGGAGGAGTTCCCTCCCCATGTGGAGCAGCAGGCTGCCCGTCTGCTGGAGAATCGCCAATCGACCGAGGAGCTGGTGACGCCGGAGAACATCGAACGGTGTCTTCTCTCGCGGTTGACGTCGTCAGGTACGGCTCTTGAGGCTCTTTTTCTGGGGTGGTAGCTCTTTTTTCTCCTCCTGACCGGGGCTTCTTCTTGCTACAGACGTGAGGCGGGAGCCTCTGGAGGAGGCGGCCGAGGTCATCGACCTGGGGGATGACTCGGCAGCCGATGAGCCTGATGCCCCGGTGGGTCGCGTCAATGCCCGAGATAAGGGCAAGGGGGCGGCCTCCGAGGGATCTTCTCGATCGACCGGTCTGAAGCGCAAGGATCCCCTGGTGGGGAAATTGCGGGAGGCCGCGAAGGCCAGGAAGAGGGCCAGGAAAGCCGGTCTTCCTACCGCCGTCGGGGGCGATTCTGGCTCGGCGGCACTCCCCTCTCGGGGGCAGGATGGGGCCGACCCTTCCGGGCTGGCTCTCCCATCTGCCGAGCGAGAGGGGGACGAGGAGACCAGGGGCCCCGCAGAGGGAGGTGATGGGTCGGCTCTCCCTTCTGTAGGGACAGAAGGGGCCGATGCCGGCGTGGCCGGTGCTGGGACCGAGAGTTTGGTCGGTGCAGATGGGGGTGCGCCCGCGGGGGCGCCGCAACCCCAAGTGCCGGCAGCTTCTGGTGCGGTGGATCCCGCGGCGCTGGTCGAGGGTGGGGGTTCGCCCGGGGAGGCGTTGCAACCCCAACTGACCGTGGCGCGCGGGGCGGTTGGTTCTGCCACAACAACAGGGCCTTCTGGCGGGGTGCCCAGGGTGGAGCAGTCCCCTTTGCCGGAATCTCTGGTCAGGCTCGGTGTCTCGGGTGATCTGTACCGGATCTGTCGGTCGATCGCCGATAGGACGAGGGGGGGAGAAAGGCGCAGCACTCCTGCCGGGGTCCTTGACATCCTGATGGAGGGCGGCCTGGTCATAGCTCGGACAGTGGCCGTGATGGCAGAGGCGCACGCCCGGACGGAGGCGGAGCGGTCGAAGCTCGCCTGGACCCTTGGTGGATGCGAGGGGAAACTGGCCCGGCTAGAGGGGGCGCACGAGGGGCTCCGGTGGGAGTTCCTCGCATTCAGGGAGTTGGCGCGGTCGAGCCGACGGGAAGCCGAGGTGCTGGCCGAGCAGCTGACAAGGGCCCAAGAATCGCTCGAGAGGAAGAGCAAACGTCTAGAAGACGAGCGTCAACGTCACATCGAGCTGGATAGCCTCTGGGAGCTTGAGCGCGTCGAGCTGCAGGATCGGGCGGAGGACGCGGAGCGCCTTCGCGCTGAGGCTGAGGCGGACCGAGCCCGGGCGGAGGGTCGGATGATCGAAGCCGAGCGGAGGATGACCGAGCTGGAGGAGCGTCTGGCGAGGGCGGAAGAGCGTGCGGCTGAGGCGGAGCGGGCTCGGGACGGGCAGGTCGAGGCGGAAGCGATCGAGCCCTATAAAGGCTCGGAAGCTTACTCAGTCGACCTGATTGCAGCTGCCCTACCCTACTACGAGGTAGCGCTCTGCCGGGGTTCTCGAAAGGGGTTCAGGTAGGGCTATCGCCGAGCGATGAACTATGCCAATGAGCACCTTGCCGGAGGTGATTTTCCTTATGGCCAGCGTTATGACTCGGACGAGTCAGATTCCAGCTCCTCATCTTCGACCGGGGAAGAACCGGAGGAATCGCCTCCAGCGGGGTCACCAGCTCCGGAGGTCTCGGGAGGGCTCACGACCGGGACAGTTCTCGCACAGGCGAGGTCAGTGTCCGGGCCGGCCGTCGCCGAGGGTACCGGGGGTGACGCATCCCCTATTGCCGTTCCCGAGCTTCAAAGTGGGCTCGAGGCCTGATGTAACTTTACTTTGCCCCTTCCCCCTTTTGTCTGTCTTTCCTTTTGTAAGAGGTTTTTATGGGAGGCAATAAATGACTTACTTTATTTGATCGCTATCTTCGCTGTGATTTGGTTGGCGTATCGGGGCAGTTGGAAAGTGCCGATATTTTTTGCCCCGTTTTCGCACGTCGATTCGGGAGACTTCTTGCGGGCGTCCTTCCATATTACCATGCTTTGAAAGTCGAGGTGCTTCGCGAATCCCGCTAGGGTGGGGATCGAGGAATTTGAGGTGATCTTTCAGGGGAGATCCTATAGCGTGTTTTCGAGGGGGGAGTCATTTAAGGCGCGTGGCCTCCCTTGGCCTATAAAAAGGACCGAAGGGTGCTCCTTCCCTCTTAACACTTAGGACTCTCGCCGGCGATCTGCTCTTATTCCCTCGTCTTCGCTCTGCGTTGCGCCACTGCGATCGGAGCATGGAGGACCCTTCAGAAGGTGCCGCTGCAGATGACGGGGAGCGGCTGGTTCCAACTGTCCTGGAATATCGGTCGGGTCCCACGGTCGCCGCGCGTGCATGAGACGGGTCCGACGGTCGCCGCGCGGATCTGGAGAGGGCTTCAACGTACGGGGGCACGCCGTTTGCCTCCTCTTGGCTCCGGCGAGGCTTCCGGTCGGACGTCGAGATGGAGGGCGGATGGGCGAGTTAGGGATGCCGGCCGCCATTCCCCTCCGTGGGAGGGGAGGAGGCGACTCCAGTTCCTTCCTCACCCCTGTCCGTAGCCTCTTTCTCTCTCTTTTGTTCTTCATTTCTTTCACTCTTCGGGGGCTGCTTGCTTTCTGTTCGCCTCCAAAGAGTTGGTAGTTTGGCAGAGAGGGGACCTTCACGGCGCTCCTTTTTCCAGGTTGTTGCCAACTTGGAAGGTAGCCTTCCTCGCGTGAAAGGTGGCCTTCTCCTTGTTGTCCCTCTGTCACCTTTGTCACGGTCCACCCGAGCCAACTGGGTCGACCATCTCTTGTCCGAGCCAGTTTCTACGCGAGGCAGAGTCAGTGGCTGGATGCGAGAAGGTCAAGACCGGGTCGGTCGGGCGATGGCCGTTTGCCGCGGTGCTAGATGGATTTTTGCTTTTCACTATGTAATGTATTGGCAGTTGCCTTTTTGATGTACCAACAGTTATCTTGAATGAATGCGAAAGATAAGGGGGTTTATTCTACCCGATTTGTTGATACAGTATTCAGAAATAAAATCTACGTAGTGTGGTTGCATTCCATGTCCGGGGAATGGGTTCCCCTTCCATTGTGGCTAACCTGTACGCACCTTTCCCGAGCGTCTCGATCACTCGGTAGGGGCCTTCCCAGTTGGGGGATAGCTTGCCCGCCGCCTCCAGTGGTCGAGATGCTTCGGTCTTCCTGAGAACGAAGTCCCCTGGTCGGAATTGTCTGCCTCGGACCTTGGCGTTGTAGTACCGAGTGAGGCGACGCTGGTATTCCGTAGCTCAGACGTTCGCGATCTCTCGGAGCTTGTCTGCCAGGTCGAGGTTCTCGAGCAACTTTTGCTCGTTTGCCTTGGGCGAAAAGCTGATCACTCGGAGAGACGGATTAGCGATCTCTAACGGAACGACGGCTTCGGTGCCATATACCAGCTGAAAAGGGGTCTCACCGGTTGCCGTCCTGGGGGTCGTTCAGTGCGACCATAGTACGCTAGGCAGTTCCTCGAGCCAGCTACCCTTAGCCTTGCCGAGTCTGTTTTTTATGCCCTTCAAGATGGTCTTGTTGGCATTTTCAACCAGCCCGTTGGCCTGAGGGTGGGCGACCGAGGTGAAGTGGTTGCGGATATTTAGGTCGGCACATCTGTCTCGGAAGTATCGAGAGTCTAATTGCCGCCCGTTATCGCTCACTATCACTCGGGGGACGCCGAAGCGACAAATGATCGATTTCCATACGAAACCCCAGACGACTGTCTCGGTGATCCTCGCTGTTGCTTCAGCCTCGATCCACTTGGTGAAGTAGTCGATGGCGACGATGATGAACTTCTTCTGGGATTGAGCCGTTGGGAATGGCCCAAGGATGTCGATCCCCCACCGAGCGAAAGGGTAGGGCTCGGTAAGGGTGACAAGTTCCGTGGCCGGCTGGTGGAGCAAATGGTCGAACCGCTGGCAACGGTCGCAATGTTGTACGTAAGCCGTGCAGTCGCGCTGTAGGGTCGGCCACCAGTACCCCTGCCTTAGCAGGATTCTAGCCAGCGACCGACCTCCTGAATGTGCTCCGCACAGGCCTTGATGAATCTCTTCAATAGCTTGGCTCGCTTCGTCGGGGCCGAGGCACTTCAGAAGGGGCCCGGAGAACGATCTTCGGTAGAGGACGTTGTCGAGGATAACGAAGCGTCGAGCTTGGTACTTCATTCGGCGGGCTTCCCGAGGGTCGGGGGGCTCCCGGGAGTCCCATAGCCAGGACAGGTAGGGGGAGCGCCAGTCAGCGGGGTTGGCCGAGTCAATGGCGAGGAGCTCCGAGTTTATGCTCGGGCGCTCTAGCTCTTCTAGGAGGACCGATCGTGTACCTTCCGGGTCTAGGGAGGAGGCCAGTCGGGAGAGGGAGTCCGCCCGAGAGTTTTGCTCCCGAGCTATTCGGACTACCTTGAACTCCTCGAACTGCTGGGCCAGGCTCCGGACCAACCGGAGGTATTTCATCATAGGTGCCTCCCGAGCTTCGTACTCGCCACTGACCTGGCTCGCAACTAGCTGGGAGTCGGTGTGGATCCTGACTCGCTCGGCCCCCAGCCGTCGGGCCATGCGGGCCCCCGAGATAAGGGCCTCGTACTCGGAAGCATTGTTGGATGCCAAGAAGTTGAATTTTAGGGCGTATTGCAACTCTATTCCTTCGGGAGACCTTAGGAGGATCCCTGCGCCGCTGCCGACCGAGTTGGACGATCCATCGACGAACAGCTCCCAGGTTGGCCCGGTCGCTGTCGGAGGCCTGTCCTCGACCGGAATGGTGCTCTCGGCGATGAAGTCGGCGAGCGCTTGCCCTTTGATAGCTGATCGTGGCCGATACGAGATGTCGTATGCCCCGAGCATGATACAAGTCACCCCGAGGCTTCGGGGTGGGCCAGAATCTTCTTCAGTGGCTCGCCGGTTAACAGTGTGATGGGATGCCCCTGGAAATAGGGTCGGAGGCGCCTTGCGGAGGTAACCAACGCTAGCACGAGTTTCTCGGTTGCGGGGTACCTCCGCTCGGCCTCGCTGAGCACCTTGTTGGTGTAGTAGACCGGCCTCTCGACTCCCGAGTCATTTCTGACTAGGACCGAGCTGACCGTTGACGGCGTCGCCGAGAGATAGAGCAACAAGACCTCGCCCGGGACATGCTTGGAAAGCACCGGGGGCGAAGCCAGGAACTCTTTGAGCTCGACGAACGCTGTCTGGCATTCCCCATCCCATGCGAATGTGGCAGATGCTACCTTGGGCCCCCTCATCAGCTTGAAGAAGGGCAAGCATCGTTCGGCCGCACGGGACAGGAAACGACTGAGAGCAGTGACACGCCCCGTTAGACGCTGGACGTCTTTAATACACGCGGGCGGGCGCATGTCCAGGATGGCCTGGACCTTATCGGGGTTGGCTTCGATCCCTTGCTGAGTGACCAGAAAACCCAGGAACTTTACGGATCTTACTCCAAAGGCGCACTTGGCGGGGTTGAGCTTCATGCAGTACTTCAAGAGGGTGCCGAAAGTCTCGGCGAGGTCGGTGAAGTGGTCTTGGGCCCTCGGGGTCTTGACGAGCATGTCATCGATGTAGGCCTCGACGTTCCGACCTAACTGTCCCTCGAACATATGGTTGACCAGTCGCTGGTATGTGGCTCCAGCATTCTTCAATCCGAAGGGCATCCGGGTGTAGCAGTACACGCCGTAGTCGGTGATGAAGGCGGTCTTCTCGACATCTTCAGGGTTCATTCGGATCTGATGATAACCCGAATAGGCATCCAGGAAACTGAGTATCTCGTTGCCCGAGGTTGAGTCAACCAGTTGGTCGATGCTCGGTAGCGGATAGCAGTCCTTGGGAGTGGCCTTGTTCAGATCGGTGAAGTCTACGCACATTCGCCACTTGCCGGTGGTCTTCGGCACCAGGACGACGTTGGCTAGCCACGTTGGGTACAGGACCGGTCTAAAAAGACCAGTCTCTTGTCCCTTGGTGACCTGCGCCTTGATGATCGCCTGTTTCTCGGGCGCATGCTTCCTCCTCCGCTGCTGTACGGGCCTCACGGTGGCGTCGAGGTTAAGCTTGTGCATCACAGTTTCCTCTGGTATACCAGGGAGTTGATCATCGGACCAAGCAAAGACCCGGACGTATCCAGAAAGAAACTCCTTGTATTGCTGCTGTTCCTCCGGTGGTAGGTCGGCACCGATCCTTACTCCAAGGGCCGGGTCATCATTCAGGAATACCGTTAATAATTCACCACCAGGCTCGGTGGTCACGGCTTTTCCTTCGACTCCCCTGGGGCCCTTATCCTTCCCGTCCGGCCTTGAGGCTTCCACCGAGATATTGTAGCACCTTCTAGCCGTGGCCTGGTTACCTCGGACTTCCCCCAACCCGTTTTTGGTGGGAAACTTCATTTTTTGGTGATAGGTAGATGGTACGGCCTTTATTCGGCTGAGAAATTTTCGGCCAAAAATGGCGTTGTACGCTATCATACCTTTAATCACTATGAAGTCCACTATGACCGTAACGGTTTTGGGTGGGGTGCCGATAGTGACCGGCAGGCTTAGGGCTCCCTCGGGGTAGGTGGCCAGGCCATTAAACCCGCAAAGGGGTGTTCGGATCAGGCGGAGCTTGGATGGGTCTTCCCCCATCTTGAGAAAACAGTCATAAGATAATACATCGGGGGCGCTCCCATTATCAACCAAAATCCTGTCTACATTACAGTGATTTATCGTGGCCGAGATAACGAGGGCATCATCATGCGGGGTGCTCAGCCCTTCCAGGTCTTGGTCGGAGAAGACTATGACCTGGGGCTCCATTGGCGGGCCTTTGGGGGGCTCTAAGGCTCGGCTGGCCCGCTCGGCATGACGTTTCCTTCCTCGGCTGGTGTCGCCTCCCGATGCCATTCCTCCGGAGATGACGTTGATGTGGACCCCTCGGGGGGCGTTGTCGATCTCCTCTG
Organism: Amorphophallus konjac; assembly: GCA_022559845.1. NCBI lineage: Eukaryota > Viridiplantae > Streptophyta > Magnoliopsida > Alismatales > Araceae > Amorphophallus > Amorphophallus konjac. The sequence continues at coordinate 336,784,182 of CM040125.1, read as the reverse complement.
CGGCGTCTCGGTCTTCTTTGTGCCCGGTTGTGAACCGGGCTAGATGCCCCAGACGGATGAGGCGCTCGATCTCATCTTGGAGCTGATGGCAATCTCCGGTGTGGTGCCCGTGGTCACCGTGGAACAGGCAATGCCTGTCCCGCTTGCGGTTCTTCGACCTCATTGGCTCGGGCTGGCGGAGAAGTCCCGAGTCTTTGATGTCCTCATAGATCTCGTAGACTGGTGCGGTCAAAGGGGTATACCGCTCGTACTTTCTCTTGCGCTCTCCTTCTCGATCGCGCTTCTTACCCGAGCCGGGGTTTGGCTCGGAGGTCCGCTTTTTGTCCCCCTCCCGACCCGAGCCGGTTGCGTCTCGGTAGGCGCTGAGTACTTCTTCGCACTCGGCATGGCGCAGTGCCAGAGTCACTAGCTCGGCAAGGGTCGAGGGAGGGTGGAGGACAAGCTCGCGGCGGAGGTTCTCGTCCCGGGTGCCCCCGGTTAGTGCGGTTGTGGCTGAGGCCACGTCCAGGCGGGGGATCCTAAGGGCTTCCGATTTAAATCGGTGGACGTAAGTCCGGAGCCTCTCCCCTTGCGCCTGTTTGAGAGCCAGGAGCCCCGCTACTGACCTTGGGGGGGCGCTACCGGCGAAGCTCTCCTTGAAAATTCGCCCGAATTGCCTGAAGTCTCGAATGGACCCCGGGGCGAGGGCCCGGAACCATGCCTGAGCGCCTTGGACCAGGGTGGCCGCGAAGGCTCGGCATTTGATGAGATCCGGCGTTCCATGCAGGGTCACCAGGGCGTCGAAGCTATCGTAGTGGTCGGCTGGGTCGCCCTGGCCGTCGTAGAGCTTGAAGGTTGGGATGGAGGCTCAAGGAGAGACCTCTGCCTTCAAGATGTACTCGAAGAAAGGGGATTTCTCCTCGTCCTCTAGGAAAGAGGTCTTCTGCAGGACGCGGAGGGCGTGCTCTTGCTCTGCGAACCGTCTTTCAAAATCTCGTAGCCGGAGAGACAGCTCCGGCGGGGGCCGCGCCGTGGGGCTGGGGGGGGCGTCATGGCGATCTCCCGGAGCACTGGTGCCCGGGCGCGGCGGCCTTGCCCCCTGCTTCCCTCTCCTCGGCGTGGAGGAAGCCTCTTGCTCCGCAGGCGGAGCTTGCGAGGGTCCTCCGACGTCGTTGCGGAGGAGCTGTCGGCCGCGGAGGGTGAAGCGGCCTCCGGCGGTGTGCTGCGTTGCACTCCTTCGAGGGGGACTTCCTGACGGGGCGCGGGACCTCACGTCCCGGGCCGCCTGGGCCCTCATGAGCTCCACGAGGACGTCCATCTTTTCGTTGAGGGCCTGGAAGGCGTTGGCGCCACCGTCGAGGGGTGCCCCTTTCTCCGCCGGGGGGGGGGGTGGCCCGTTGGTGGGGACGCTGGCGTTGGAGGGGGGGCTCTGCGAGACCCTAGAGGGGGCGCCTCCCGCCGCCACCACAGCCTTACCCGCCCCGCCGGTGGATCTCCTCCCTGAGCTTCTTCTTACCATCTTGACTCTTCGTGCGTTTCCCACAGACGGCGCCAGATGAAGAGGCAGAATCTCGCGCTGGGTCCTGAGCGGGCTGTGGATCACCAGAAGATGAATCTGCAAGAGAGGGAAACGTGTCAGAGGGCCCAGGGGATCTCCCTGGGGCAAACCCTCCGATGGCTAAGTCAGTAGAGCGATGGTGGAAGCGATAATGGGGGGAGGAGAGAGCTGATGCGCGAGAATCCTCTCCACCAAAGGTGAAGTGAATCGTGCTCAGGAGCTTAGGGTATGTGAATGCCTAGTTTATCTTACCATCTTCCGGAGGGTATCGTGCGCCGCCTTCAGGAGTCCTGTAAGCTGAGGGGTTCCCGGTGGGAGTTACGTCTTTAACGGGGGCTTTCATGGCCTGATCGTGGGAACGTTATCCTCTTGGAGTCCGGCAGCTCCCATGACTCCCGCTGGCGGAGGACTCTGAACGGCCGCACCTGCAGATAATCAACCGGTTTTACCGAACCTCGGGGATGCTAGCTCACGTCCGAGCGATAGGCATGGCCCGGCGAGGGTGGGGTCGGATAGATCGGCTGGAGCCTATCTCTCTCGGATGGGGAGAGGGCTTTAGGCCGGACCTTCCTTGGGACCTAACCATTGTCTCGGGCCCTCCGAGCCTAGTAGGCCGCCGGGGAGAGTTGGTTCCTCGAGTCTTATTTATTGGGTTTTTCTCCCGAAGTGGGCCCTGTGGGCTATCACTTGGGTGGGCTCGCCGGGTTGGACCTTGTAGATCTTGTTGGGCGGCCTTTGTGGTGGGCTGCGGAAATCCCCCTCTCCAAGTCCCACCATCAACCAAAAAAAATAAACAAAAATGCATTCAACAAACATGGCATGCATTCATGCAGCAAGAAGGAAACAAAGGTCAAGAGAAGGGTTTGCCCTTGGCCTACCCTGGACTCTATCCCTCTCTTTTGTCAATCATCCAAGTTCTTCAATTCCATCACTTTTTTGTTGTCTACCTTATTCCCCTCCGATTCGACAAGTCGAGAGTGTGTTTTGCATGCGATCGTCATGAGTATTCTGAGATTTGACGGTCGTTTTCACCTTATCCTGATTGTGTTACTTACTCCTGTTTTAGGTGTCTTGTATCTCCTTGAGCTGGATTGTGATCGTCCCCTCAAGTCCCGCAACGCCATGCTCGGGAGTCCCATGCGACTGTAGATACAAGCCCTCTCAGATTACTTTTCATACCTTCCTCCCCATTTGAATGACCTCTCTTGTCCCATTGTGCTTGTTTGCTCCTATGTGAAGCTCAATTTCAGCACAAAAATCTCCTTGAGCGGGATGTCCTAATTAGGCTTGTTTCTTTGCCGAAACACCTCCCTTACACAATAGACGTTCCGGAGGGGCATTTGTAGACGCCTGATTTTGGACATCTCGCGGACCTTGTTTAGCCACCATAGAAGTGATAGTTTCTCTTGGTTGATTGAGAGTATGGAGTCTCATCTTTATTTAGGTAGGCTCCACCCTGTCCCTTCGCGGTAAGTTGGCGGGGGTTTACAGGGGGGCAATGCCCCCCTTCCAATAAGGTCGGGGGTTCGGGGGCGTGAGGCCCCGAGGTGAATTTTCTGAGGTTTTATATACACTCCATGCCCTGATCCCTAGGCGGCAAAGGTGCTGGCCGCCAAGGACCCTAGGCGGCCAGACACTTGGCCGCCCAGCCCATTCCAGGGCGGCCAGAAGCCTGGCCGCCCACCATCCTAGGTGGCCATCGACCTAGAAGGCCAGCCTCCTGGCTGCCCTCACCCTCAAGAAGGCCATCATTTTGGCCGCCTAGCTCTTTTGGACAGCCAGAACCTTGGCCGCCTCCTGATAACTGCAGTCAAACCCCCATTTCCACCCACTCCGGGCACGTCCTTCGCAACCATCCCCACTCGGGCGGGGGCGGGGGGGGGGGGGGGTTCGAGACCCACTTAACTCACACGTACTCTATTTTCCAATCATTTTTCATGGAGGGAATTCCCCCACATACAAGACCCCATTCGGAATCATCTCACGGGGGGGACTTTGACTGAGAGGGGTGGGGACATTTTCTCACGGAGTTGGTTAGACATTTTGGGAGGAGGAGAAGCTGATAGTTCCTTCAAGGGAGAGAGTCGTGAGCATGAGAGCGCCTTCCCCGACCTTCCCCTAGAAGCAAAACCTAAAGTTAGAGAGCTCCGCGACCAAGGAGCCCAAGTGCAGGGGGCGGCCATCGACATGGCCGCCCACCCCCTTTGAGCGGCCACACATGTGGCCGCCCTCTGTTGGTTGATGGGCAAATCCCGTCCTCTCTTCCTTGTTCTCTATCTTGCTATGTTTTACTTCATTTCATTGCATTGCATGCATACTACATCTTCCTAAATCCCTATTTAAAGAGGTTTTTCAACCCAAAACACAGGGAAGGCAGATGGTCGAAAGTCTCGGCCATCCCCCTTCTTGCCCCCCTCCTCGGTACAATCACCACCATTTGCATGTTCTTCTTTTCGTTTTGAGCATATACTACACTATCATAGCCTAATGGGTTTGTTCTCTTTGTTTGCTGGTTAATTTTACAGGAACTTCATCATCGACTGGCAGGGCTCCTTACTCTTGGCCGATTGAGAGCGAGGATAGAAGAACCCACCATCTCCCCGTTCCTAAGGCGTTCATGATCACTCTACCCCTGTGAGGATCAGGTAAACACACCTGGCGATCACATCATTCCTATCTTTCTAACCTGTGCACTGTAGGTAGCAGCAGCACAAGTTCGGGAGGCTACAGCATCGCACGCCTTCACGCGGACGCCACTCTTTTCGGCACCTATAATACCGAGTCAAACCCAATACCATTTGGATCCTATGCCATCACCCACGAGCTAGGAAGCTCAAAAGGGTTAATAGTGATGATTTGGTTATGCATTAAAATTCTAAACAAAGCAGAACATAAATTATAAAATTGATAATTAATTGGCAAAAATAAAATTAACATTTTATAACAATTTAATATAACTACATAGTCCAGTCTACAAGTATAGTCTACAAGAAAAGAAATGTACACTGCCATGGGGCATACCTCGGCACTGGTGAGCTGACTACTAAAAGACCTCCGACCGAGATGCACCACCTCGAGGAGAAGCATTGCACCTGAAAAAGTAGGGAGTGAGTATCATCTAACTGGCTCAGTAGGGGTCCCGCAGATCCCCACCACAACAAAAGTGGTAACAATAGTAACAACAGCAGAGATAACAATAGTAAAGGAAAGCAACAGTAGTGGCAAAGTAACTAAAATACTAACAATGTCAACGGCAGTGGCTAGTACGATAGAATAGTAAATCGGCAGAACCACGGAGTCTCTACACTACTCCAACCCTCACGAGGGAACCACGATCTCGAGTAGGAACTGCCGATCTAACAGAGGTTGCAGTCACACTATCGAAAGAACCTACAAAGCCTCTAACGTAGGAAAAGTCCTTACAGATGGGATCCACTATGAAAACCACACCCTCAAAACATCCTATCCTAACTACCGGGGGAACCCTAACCATGCTGTTGGGAAAACCTCACCCTCGAAGGTGAGAAGTCATGTTAAAGTCACTCAGTCAGAACACACTACCCCTACTCTAGAGAACCACGGCTCACGGTCGGGAACTAAACCCATGGGTGACTGAAGTACTCTCCCACTAGCACTGGCCGGATGCGTCCACTGACGTCTTGCACCACGCCGACTCTCCTTAGCATGGCTATCTCTCCCAGAGAGGGAGGCAAGGGACTGGGTTGGATGCATCCCAGATGCCTTACACCACCCACTATTCTCACGCCTGCCTACCTCTCCTAGAGAGTGAGGCGGGGTCACAATAACACAAGGACAAGTTAGGGTCACGCCCGTCAGCGTAGGTCCACTGCCCCCAACCACGTGTGCACACACAGACCATGCGCTCTAAGTCAAGTCCTCTAGCTAGTTTTCCCTCTAGCCGGACTCAGGCTGCAAAGACGAGGGGCCCTACGGTAACCAGCCTAAAAATCGTCACATCGGGAATAGCTCTCGACCACGCGGTCCAAACGTGTTGGCACTCAGTAAGGAACACTCTTGGCTCAGCCGGTATGTGCACGACACTTAGTAAGCTAAGTCAGTGGAGTACTGCTCAGAAGAAGGTCCAACTCACGCACACCTAAAACCACGAAGTGGCACAGCCCAATACAGGTAAATAGCCTACGGCCGGTAACGACAACCAGCGAACGCCGGCCTACTAAACTCGTGCAGGAACGGACCTCTTCTAATGATAACCCACACGGGAGAGAACACTCCATACAATACACAAATCCCACCAGGATGGCCCATGATAACTTAAACAGAAATCCTGAATCACAGAGAACCACGCAGACACCTCTTCCGTAGAACCTTGTTACATACGGACACCTCAGGGCAAGAAATGGTGAAGCACGGCACCCCGGGGCAGGAAAGGGCTGGTGGGCCAACCTCCTGGCCGCTCAATGGCTTGGGCGGCCACATCGCTGGCTGCCCAGCACAGGGCCACCCTATGCATTGGGCGGCCATCTCCTTGGGTGAAGCTACCGAAAGTCAAAAGCCCGAAATGTATGTGTGGGCAATAGAGTAATCCTCTAAGTGTTACTTAGAGAGTCTACACATCCCTATGATTGAGGTTCATTGCTCACACACCTACACTTCCGCACCACAGAGAAGCCGTCTTGGGTGTAGATTGTGATTTTAACTACACACATAGAATATGCGGTGTCCTCTTTACGAATGCACATCTTCTTTAGTTATGCTTCGCGAACTGCACTCTCCCTGTGAATCATGGGTGCTATTCTTATCCCACTCCCAATAAGAAGGAATTATGCTACATATCCACTCTATGCTTGCTCGTGCTAAATGCTTGCATGCTTGCATGTTTGGGTGAAATTTTATAAAATAATCAGCTAAAAATATTAAATAAATAAATATATGTATCAAAAACTTCCAAAGGGGCTACACCCACAAGATCCGCCCTCTCGCCCCTCATTCACAACACCTGCGGGTGGGGGGCATTTGTTGGCACGCCAAAATTAACGCTAAAAGAATTTACACCTCTCCAGGTAGACACATATCAATACGCGTCACTTTCTTTAACCCTAACTCGTTTTTTTATCTTCAGGAATAACCATCGTTGGCTGAGACGCAAATTGAACTAGTGCTTGATGAGTATCACATTTTATATCATAACTTGCATCACATATATCATTTCTGTGCATTAAGAGAACAAAGTTGTGCAATTTGAACACATAATTTTACTCTCACACATAATTTGAGTCTGCATGTATTTTATCATCATTTCTGAGCAAAAATGACATTAAGAAACATTTAAGAAGTTGCATAACTATTCTTGGATTAAGCACAATGGGAATTTGACCTTTTGTAGGCCAATTTGAAGGAGGCGCCTAGGCACATGGGCGCCCATTCCACAGTTGTAGAAAAAGAAAAAAAAGGGGGACAGAAAAGAAAGAGGCGCCCAGGCCCTAGGGCACCCCCTTGAAGAAGGCGCCCAGGATCTTGGGCGGCCCTTTCCAAGACTTACAGAAAAATTTGAAAAGAAATAGAAGAGAAGAAGGAGGTGCCCATGTGAATGGGCTCCCAATTGAAGAAGACGTCTAGTTGCCTGGGCGCCCCTTTCAAAGCTCACAGTTCGAGGCACTTTTTGTACAACTCGAGGTAGCAGTCAAAGTACGGAAATGCTGAATAGGCGACCTACTGAGTAGTCACTTCTTTAACCTGGCACACGAAGTGAGGCAGAAAGTGGCGAGAAATCCATGAAAGAGGCGCCCAGGGTACCAGGCGTCTAGGCCCCCAGGCACCCCCTTCATGACACATGTTTCGAGGCGGGAAAACAAATAAGGTGATAAAGAAATGGTGCCCGTCTCTGTAATCGCACGTTCAAATGAACGACCAGTATCCCAGTCGCCTTCTCAGTTCCATAACCAACGCCTCCGAAGCCTCCATAACAGCCCCTTGATTCACTCCCTTTGATGGCTAGAGGCTTAATGGGTGAGATTCGGCCGGCTAATTGTTGAAGCCCCTATAAACTCTATAAAAGCCACTCGAGAGGAGACCGAGGGAGTTCTTAGCTAGTTCTTAAGCCTTCTTCACCTTTTTTCATTCTTTATTTTTATTTGTAGTCTTTAGGTTAGTTGAAGGATTTTTCATGCTCTTCAATTCTCTCTTATTCCCCATCTCCTAATTCTCATCCGTTTTTAAGTTATTCTCATTTCTCACCCTCTGTTTCACCCATTTTTTCATTTACTGTTTCTTCATATTTCTTCACCGTAGCCTTTCTTCAACCCATTTTTGTCTCTTTATTATTTTTAAGTCTCCTCTCTTCCTCTATCTCTCTCCATCCTCCAAACTTCTTTCTCATCTCCCTAAGGCGGAGCTTCTCTTTTGGTCCTCTCACAGCGGCGTTCATCACCAAAGCGGGGCGTTCATCACCAATTGTGGTTTCTTTTCTCTCTCTATCTCTTCAAAACTTCTCTTCTCAATCCCTCTCATTTTCTTTAGTTAGATTTATTTCCCATGCATCTTGATTTTCTTTTTATATAAATGCACTCCACAATGATTCTTTCTCAAATATAAGAATTTTTCAATGCACTTAATTAAAATATTTCCTCCTCATGGGATCGACCCGCTATTCACCACGTTACTCATATTTTCAAATCCATTTAAGTGAGTGAGTGCGATTATCATTTTTGAAATTGTGTGGCACGACATTTTTAAATGACATTTGTCTTGCGCATCAATTTTTGGCGCCGTTGTCGGGGAGGAAATAATTTTTTAAATGGTTGAAAATTCTTGTGTTTGATGTATATATATGTGAATACTGATTTTTCTATTTTTATTTTACAGAAAAAATCAAAAAAATAAAAAATCATAAAAATCATAAAAATTTGGACATGAAATGCCCTGAAAATAAACTGTCACAGAAAGCATCGCTGAAAGTCAGAACTTTAGCAGAAAAGCTGGAATTCAGAAAATCTATGAAATTCAGGCGTCGCTAAAGGTCAGTACACGTAGGTAAATGTCCTGTTCTGTTTATTTCTGAAAAATTCTAAAAAAATCTGAGAAATTCCTAAAAAATCTATAAAAATTAGAAAAAGAAAAATCAGAAAACATAAAAACATCATTTTATGCTTTAATTTGTAATAAATTTACATGTTCTTTGTTATTTTTAGTTTATAGCTTCTTGTATTCATCTCTTATTGAAAAATCCAAAAAAATAATTTCTCTGAAAAAAATCAAAAAACAGAAAATCATAAAAATAATTTGGTCACATGCTATCATGTTTTCATTGTAGATGCATATTGCTCATACATTTTAGTTGATTCTCTATTTATTTGCATCATTATCATTTGAAAAAATAATAATTCTCTTCTTTTCTATTTTCCCTTCTTAAGGGTAAATTAGGTTCCCACACCCCTCTTGAATTTGGAAGGAGCCTCCATTGAGCATTCCGTCTCTTTGGACTGGAAATTCTAAGTCCAAGACATTCATAAGTCCCCACACCCGTGGATTCTCTCACGGAAGCCGGGCCGGTTGTATCACGAAGTACCCCGAAGGTAGATTGCCATTAGAAGGTTTCATATATATATAAAAAAGAGTTTTAGAATTTACTACTATTTTGAAAAATTTGTATCTAAGGCTAGAGGTTAAAAGGTAAATACTTAAGCGGACTTGTGGTTATTTAATTAGGACCCTACGAAAGTAGGAGGAGCCTCCCACAACCCCACCTCTTACCTGACCAGTTGACCAATTTGCTAGTGAGTGCCAATCCTCCTTTGCATAAAAAAACAAAACAAAATAAAAATAAAAATAAAAATAAAAGATAGCATTATCATGTTTGCATTCATATAGTGATTAATTTATAACATTTATATTTAGTAATTCATTCATTGCATAATTTTTCAAAACTAAAAAAAAAATCATCATCATTGTTGCATATGCTATTCATTTAGGAATTAATTCATATAACATTGCTTCAACAAAATAAAACAAAAAAAGAGAAAAATAGAAAAAAATATTTTCTTGCAAAAATAATAATAATAATAAAAATCATCACTCTTTCTTAGGCCTTTTGCATTGCCACATCCACTTTTGTTCGGGCCCATTAATGGATTCTTTCATGTTCAACCATGCGGACTACTTGAATTTAAATCCTTCATTTGTCCATTATCATCAAGATTCTTCATTCTTCCACAATGGGGTTCATAATTCATCTTTCACCCAAGAACCATACTAATTGTCATCGAATTTTTCTACCCCTTATTCACACACAGATCAATATCCTAGGTGTGAAAACTAACAATCATCTTCTTAGGCACCTTATCAAGACCCCATACAATGTCCTTCAAACTCACCCTTTTCAAATTGTGCTTCATACTCTAGTAATTCTTACACTCAAGCCCAACATCAAGGATAACCCATCTATTCACATTCACCTCAGTACCAGACTGATTTTTATTCTTATCATTATTCACCCCAGTCTGAGTACAACCCAACACATCCAACTCCTCCACAAGCTAACTTCGAAGATAAGTTTAATCAATTGACTCAACTCAGTTTGGCCAATCAACAGTCCATTCAAACTCAGTTTGACCGACTTGATAAAGAGTTTAAAATGGACCTAAATGCTAGCCTCCCTGTTGAAAACTTTATAAATTCATTTCCTAATTATGACCTGAATGATCAATCCATAATTTCTCAACCCAGTAACTCTCAAATAATTTTTGATGATAAGGATAATATGGAGCAGTCATAGCAAGAGAATTGGGGGGAAGCTAATGAATCTCAATTTGTAATGGCCAAGGAAAATAATGAGGAGTCTACGTTGGGGGGAGAAGAAGAGAATAATGAAAATCAAATTTGGACCCCAAACTCTGACAACTATTATGATCTAGCCCAACATACAGATCATTCTTCTTGCTATTCATCTCTTCCACCCTTAGATAATAACCCAGATGATCAATTCAATCAATTAATTCTCCTAAGTCAATCCCTCCAAGAGCGAATCAACAAGCTAACTAAGGAAGTTAAAAGCATGGAGGGAGATCAATTCTTTGACCATTCTGGGCCCAATCCTACTCATCAAGTCCTTCGCACTGACTGTGATCAATCCTTGATTCCTTAATATCACAACACTTAAATCAATTTTGATTCCGAAGATGAAGGGATTATGGAGAGAAATTATCAGCAGATTTTAAATGAAAACTCTAAGGAATTTGAGGGGACTGAGGAATGTGTTGGAAAAGAAATAGATGAAGGTGATGACTTAGTGAATGATCAGCTTGTGCTTGATTGTCCTTATGAGGAGAGTGCTATAGAGGTGGATGATCTCAAGTTGGGGGGAGAGGAAGAGTATAATGAACCTCAAATCTTTAATCAAATGTCTCTCCCCGAATTTGATGAAATTCTCTTTGAAGATGGGAAGGAAGAAGAAGTGAAGATGGAACAAGAATTGAACATTTATTTGAATAATGAAATTAGGGTTAATGAGGAATTGAATGAATTGAATGTGCCGCATGATAATTTTTATACTTTTAATTTAAAGGAGAGCGTAGAGCTTATGCCAATTCTTGACCACGATGATTCTTTTAAAACTCTTCCAGCCGATTGGTCTAATCTTTCTGATTTATTTGACCCCATTGAATCTAATGACTATGGTGTTGAGGAACATGTTTCTTTAACTCTTGATGTTGATAACCTCCTCGACACCAATCCATTCATGGGAGCCTGATGTGGGACAAAAATCCGGATCTTATGATTTTATTCTTTGTTTCACCTTGTTATCTATTTCTTCACCCTTTTTTTTCTTTCACAAAATGTATTTTTTCCTTTTTTTTTCTAACCTTCTATGCCACCTCTTCCTTCCATTTTTATTTGATTTTCTCACTTTTGTTCCCCTGTATTTTTTTATATAATAGCCGATAAAGTGAGAGAGAGAGAGTGATTGAGTGAGTGAGAGAGAGAGAATACGGGGGTGGGAGGAGAGAAACGAAGAGAGTGAGAGGGACGTGGCTCTCTCTCTCTTTTCAACAGTTTTTTTTCTTTTTAATTGTTATTCTGCTACAGTGACTAGTAGGAAACTGAAGAGAGGGAATGGGATTGTGAGAGAGAGAGAGGGTTCCGAAGAGAGAGAGCGGGGGAGGTGGTTCGCCGCAAGTTAGAGAGAGAGAGGGAGGGGAGAGAGAGAGCGCGGGAGGTGGGGGGAACGACCACGGTAGTGGGAGGGGTTACACGTTTAGAGAGAGCAGGTGGCGGGCTGGAGAGGGGAGCTGCACTCGGCTTTGGTGGTGACGAGCGGCTGGAGAGGGACGATGGCCAACGGCAGGGCTATGCTCGGTGGTGGCGGGGCTAGCGGCAGACAGGAGGAGCGTGGGCTACCAACGTGCTCAGAAGGGGGGGGCACTGCATGTGCGCGGCCACGCTCGCGGGGGCTTTGAGGTGTGCATGCAGATGCATGGCGCTGTGGGTGGGTGACGCGGGGCGCAGGCCGGAGGCCCTGTTTGCGGCAAAGAGGATGAGGGCTGGGTGGATGGCATAGCGGTCGTGGTTGCTCAGGAGCAAAAAGGATAGGGAGGTGGGGAAGGTGACCGGTAGGGGGCAACGAGGTGGCGTTACTGGTGAAGGGGGAGGCAGCTGTCGCGTGCCACCCCAAGAAGCACGGCATGTTGGATGTGTTCTCTACTGCTGATGACTAAGGTACCGATGTGGTGGCTTGTTGATGAGGGCTGCCATCTTGGAATAGCTGGGGCAGCCACGGGAATGAAGATGGCGGTGAGAGGGAGGCTCACGCATGGGGACGCCTGGGGGAGGGTGATGAGCAGGTGGTGCAGTCGATGCCGGAAGGGACACCCGGGGGTCTGCATGGCGGCCGCTCGTGGGCGGTGAGAACATGAAATCCCACTCACCGTCATCCCGAAGGGTGACGGACGTTAGGGCGGTGTAGGCGCCCTTGTAGAAGCAGATCCCGGCATCGACGACGCCATTCTGGCGGAGGAAGTTGGCCAGCATGTGCCCGAACTCATCCGAGCTTGCCGACGAAGGTCGCACGGTCACCTAGGCGGGCGACGGTGATGGCAACGTTGGTAGGCACGCCACCGGCGGCTTTGAGGAACCCGGGGGCATCCGTGAGGGAGATGCCAAAGACGGTCTGCACAAAGTCGATGAGCATCTCGCCGAAGCTCACCCTGATGGCCCTGTCGACTCAACGGTTAGGGCCCATGGCGGCTGCTGAGAGAGAAAAGTTAGAGAGAGAGAGGGAGTTTGTAGTATTAGGGAGAGAGAAGAGGTTGGAGAGTGCAGCCCGGGATGGAGGGTGGGGTTGGAGGAGTGGGGTGGCAGGGAGGTTGGCCGGGTGGAAGAACAGAGAGGGGGGGAGAGGGGTAGGGATGCCTGGTGCTTGTGTAGTGGGGGGCAAGGGAGCACAGGTGGGGGTGGGTGTGGTATGGTGGGTTGAAAGGGTGGGATAGAAAGGGGCCTCTCATCCCATGGGCGTCTCACCCATCTCCTTCTCAGAGAAAAAACAAGGGCAAAGGCCTCACACCTAACATTCCAATAATTTCAAATCAGCTTCATTGTTCTCTTAACATGGGATTACATAGTCTTAAATAGACTCTTCATACGACAGATAGACAAGTTATTCCAACCTCACCTAACATCTCTGACATTGAACACCTAACATTTCTGACTAATAATAGCCCTCGTGGGAATACTAAGACATTAAAAAAAACTATGATAGTGCTACTTTAAAGCACACCTATAAGCCTACTAATGTGGCCTATTAAAATAAAACACTCAAAATAAATATAAATGGATAAATGCCCTTGATGCTTGACGATCCTCGTCAAAGCCTCTCACCCTCCATTCTCTCCCCACCTCACAAATGTTCTTGAAACTTCCAAAATTGACGAAGAAATTTTTTTGAGAAATGATAAGGTCTACATTAATTCATTCACACCTTTCACAGACCTTCTGGAGGAATATTTCATAATTCACGACATGATCATTACCAATGTTCCTCCTCTATTCTCTAATCGAGATGGTCCTTTTGAGTTGCCTCCACCCCAATATCTGCTTTGCTCTTATACTCACCAATCACACTTGTTTCTCTCAGGACATGAAGAAGAAAATTTTGATAAGGATAAAATTTTTTGGTGGCTCATTTTAAAATCAACTCATTGGTTATGGAGCTCACATGCATCTGACTGAAGACGTAAAACTTAGCGCTTCTGGGAGGTAACCCAGGTTTTTTTGTTATTTGATGCTTTTGTTTAGATAAGCAGGCCGTGGAGAAGGAGCTGTCGTTGTTCTTTTAAAGGAGCCTTTCACCTCGCATATCAGGTTGTCTCTTTCCTACTTAGCAATATTTTTTATTACATTGTTCTTCCATTTCAATTTTATATGTCATTAAGGATAATGCCATTTAGGTATGGGGGGAGAGAGAATTTTTTCATGATGCATATAGTACAACCTGATAGGAGTTTTGTATTTCCTACATATCATTTTGTAATCTGCATGAAAGAAAAGATAAAATTCCCAACTGAGTTCTCGTAATTTATGCTTTTATTGAAAGCAATTCTAAAATAGAAGAGGCTGGGGAAAAGAATGATAGAAAATTTAGACAATCTAGCTAAGGAAAATTGATAAAAGAAGCTCCTTAAAGTTCATGTGCACTTAAAAAAAAAAATCACTCTGTACGCTAATGAAACAAATGGGACAAACCTTCTGTTATTATGTCTGATGCTCTGCACTTCTCAAGAAGGAGATATTTTCAAACTTTCTGCCAAGTTATCTATCAATAAGTGCAAAAGCACATTAAAAAAATGAAAACACCATGAAAAATGCCCCTAATCTTAGTAACCGGGCTTGCTTCACCTAACAAGTGTTAAGGTTTGCGTAAAACGGAAAAGGGAACCCTGATCCGAGTAACGAGGCCTGCTTCTCCTAAGGCAAGAGTCTAGGTTTGTGTTAAATAGTGAAGAGTAGTGTAGCATCATATCTGAGAAAAAAATAAAAGATCCCAAGGGGACAATGAAATAAGGCAGGCAAAAAGCTTGTATGCTTAATGCTCTGAGTTCGGAGGTGTAGGGTTGAAAGACACATGCTTGGAATAATAAATGGGGGATGCAATTGTCTTAACCGTAGATTTGGTATTACACATGCACAAGTGCTACTGAACCATGGGATGTATTCTTACGTCATGATCTAAGGCTAGTATGTATTAAGGTTTCCGGATTCCTAATCTTTGGCTGATTCTATGAAAGAAGAACTGGAGATATAAGTGTGAATTTTGTGGACTCATGTTGGTTCTAAATTTTAACTTATTTGCATTGCTAAGGGACTAGCAATGCGTAAGTTGGGGGTGTGATGAGTATCACATTTTGTATCATAACTTGGATCACATATATCATTTCTGTGCATTAAGAGAACAAAGTTGTGCAATTTGAACACATAATTTGAGTCTGCATGCATTTTATCATCATTTCTGAGCAAAAATGACAATGAGAAACATTTAAGAAGTTGCATAACTATTCTTGGATTAAGCACAATGGGTATTTAACCTTTTGCAGGCCCATTTGAAGGAGGGGCCCAGGCACATGGGCGCCCATTCCATAGTTGCAGAAAAAGAAAAAAAAAAGGGGGACAGAAAGGAAAGAGGCGCCCAAGCCCGTGGGCGCCCCCTTGAAGAAGGCGCCCAGGCTCCTGGGTGCCCCTTTCCAAGACTTGCAGAAAAAGTTGAAAAGAAATAGAAGAGAAGAAGGAGGCGCCCATGTGAATGGGCTTCTGTTGGCACCCAAAATATGATCGTCGGCGACCAAGCCACAAAGACAAAGGACCTGGACCGCTGAAGCACGGAAGCCGATAAAGATCAACATATTGAAGACTTCTCAAGCTGCCAGAGCCTCGAGTCACCCCGCATGAGCATGGGGACTTCACCTCAAGAGAGCCGAGACGAAGTCACAACCAACCGGCAGTGCGACCAAGCCTGCCCAATGAACCGGCATCGACTCCATCGTGCCGCATACACTACACTCGTTGTCCGACCAAGGATGACGGTCTACCCAGTGGCCAACCACCTCATGAAAGGCTCTCCTGAAGATGAAAGAGTCCCCCTGGCTCTCTAGGACGGAGGACCGAAAGCTCTGTCGGTAGAAGATCCCGATCACCAGGCACGGGTACGGCTTCCCGCCATGATGGGCCTGTTAGTGGCCAAATGATCGCCCGGCTCCGGCGAAACTATCCCTTGTGTTATCCCACCCCCTAAGGAGCTTTGGGCACAAGCCAAACCGAGCCAGCAGCACGAATCATAGAGCCGAAGGCCGTGTCAGCAGAAAGCCCGCATGATCAAATCAAAGCTATCTGGAGTCTCATGAATGGTCGTACGTCAACCTGGGAGCTTCGACAAGACATCTCGTCGAGGTTTCAAGGAGCATTCGTGAGATAAATGTTTCCGGTGACCCCCGGAATCATCCCCGGACTCATCGACTGACTCGCGACATGCGAGGAACATTAACACGGCACGCCCTAAACTGGCGCGCCCCATCTGGCGCCCCTTATTCCGGCGTGCAAAGAACCCCACCTGGGCTCATTATTCAGGCGCGCAAAAGGCCATGGAGCCTTCCCAGGAGCGCCATTTTCCACACCGGATCAAGACTTCGAACCTCCTATATATATACAGGAAGCTGTTCGATTGAAAAAGGGGAAAAAAAAAAGAGAGGAGAAGAAGAAAAAAGAGGAGGGTCAGAGAGCGAACCAGATTCCGGGAGAGACAGTGCTCTTGGGAAAAGGGGTTTCGTCTGAGCGTCCTCCGCTGGCCATCTTCCTCTGCTTTAGCTGAAGATCCGATACTATGTTCCGAGAACAGGTGGGCACCGGCGCTTTCGTGGATTCTTTTTTTTATGGGGTTTCTATCTATCAGATGTAAGCGAGAGGGGGAGGGATGGCGATGATACGAGCCGACCCCCCCTTTCTCTGCGATTCTCTCTTCCCGTTTGTTTTGTTGTTGTGCCTCTGCGCATCCCTCTGCCTCTGCAACTGATGAACGGCGATCGAGCGACGATGCCGACACTGGATTTGTAATGTAAATGTTAGTCCATCCCCGTCTACTGGGTGGTGATATGTATATAGATGCGTGGACCAATAGGTCGAATGAATGCTCGAAGCTTGTTCCCCTTCTCTATCTATGTCAATGCATATGTATGAGTTCTTCCGCGCGTGGTTCACGACTCCGGTTTCCTCGACTCCCGATCATGCCCCGAAGTATCGTGGGCTATAGAAACGGGTCTTCCCATCGACCGCTTCCATGTTTGTTTTAAGGGTCTTTGTATCCCCTCCATGGATAGAGCTGTGCTCATGCGCATGCTTCTTCCCGCCGTGGTATCGAGGGTCTAACTCCCATTAACTCCTCCCTTCGTACTGCTCTGTTGCTCGCGAGGTGGGAGTCGCCTTTGGGATAGCAGGATCCATCGCCTGAATGTTGCGTCCTAGTTGTTCGAGCATATGCTTCTACGATTGGCTCATCTCATCTGTGCATTGACTACCCCTCTGCATCACGGTCAGTTGAACCGTTCCGAGATTCTTTCATTCCGTCTTAATCGCCCGGGGAGGGGGACATTCCCCATTGCTTCACGAAACTGCTGGGTGATCGAGGGCTCTACCTCTCGATGGTAGATGCTTCCTCAAGGCCACAGCAGATAATAACAGGGGTCCTAGCCTAACAAGCTTAGCCCCAACAATCTGGAGACCCGATAGAGGCCAAGGGATGTGTGCTCCTAGCAGGCTAGCCCTCGGAGCTTCACTCTCCTAATGGTTGGTCCCTTCAAGGGATGTGTCATAGGCTATGGGTTGCCCACCCCTCGTAGGCTAGCCCTCGGGGTGCTGCTCCCATTATCATTGGCCTCATCCCTCTATCCTCACCCACGGAGCCTTGGTGCCCCTCGCAGGCTAGTCCTCGGGGTACCCTATCCGTTGGGAGTTTGCTGGCTGCCACTGTGCAGATCGGCGGTTTAGGGGCTTACTCCACAAGTGGGTATGACCCCGTTCCTCCCCTGCAACTCTTCATGTTCAGGGGAGATGCTGCCCAATTTTGGGCAGACTCAGAATAATTAAGCCATAATCAGATGCTCATTCTGAACCCAATCAACTCAATGCTCGAGTGTGAACCTCGCACTGACTTACTACATCATTTCCGAGGGATCTTGGACTTCAATCAAACAAGTAATCGGTCTGGTTGACTTGAAACTATCATAAGGATCTTGAATGAACCAAAATACTGTGAATTTCACCTAAAATTGGCTAAAAAGGTGCGGCCCGAACCCGGCGCGCCCTAATACGGCGCGGTAGGGTACCCCGTTCCCGTTCCCGGTGCGCTGGGTTCGGGTTGCCCCGTTCCCGGTGCGCCCTAATTTCAACATAAGACTCATTTTCTTCTTTGTGCGGGTTGCCCCGTTCCCGGTGCGCCCTAAACCGGCGCACCCCAGGGCCTTCGCGCCGAGCTAACAGTTGCCCATGGCCGCGCCGGTTTAGCCCGTTTACCTATGTTTTGGCTGCGCCGGTTCAGTCCTTTTACCTACGTCTGGCCGCACCGGATTAGTTCTGTTTGCCCACGTTTGGCCACGCTGGGGAACTCTACCCCTAAGCGTGGCTGCATCAGTTTTAGGCCCTGATGTTGTTTTAATCATTCAGCCACCCTCGGGGTGACCTTCGTCTCCCGTGGCCGGAGTTAATGAATCCTAATAAACTGAATAAGAGAAGTGACGTTCGGATCTGAATCGTTTTACTATCAGGTTTGTGCTACTATCCTTGCTTCACTTGGCGGAGATTAACAAACATGATTGATCACTCCTTACTTTCATAATTCTGTTGCCATGCTTAGCATAGTTATCATCATCATGCATGCATGCTTGCATAGACCCTCGAGTATATCAAATGGCACCGACGGAAGATCGGGTTACGCCCGATGGGAAGTCTCCGCTATGCGCGATGGTGGTCTTTGGACCTACGTCCTCCGCCCTGTACCGAGGGTCACTAATTCAATAAACCACGCTCCCCTTTGCATGATAGATAGACGTATTCCGTGTGATCTTGTCATGCTCATAACGTCGCATCTTTTATTCCGGCCTCGACAGCCCACTATCTCGGCAATTAATCAAAGGTTTTCCCTTCTCGCGGGGGATGTAATTAATGCCATAGCCTTTATGGTATGGCGGACTGCTGGTCCCGACCAAACCTCACTTTCGCCCGATACGGGTCAAGATGAGCGCATAATAAACTTGTCACGTACGTGACTGGCACGCCCGCACTGTCAATCAGCCAGTTAATTACCAGTTAGTTAATTGGTTGATCGACACGTGAAATAAGATATATATATATATATATATATATATATATATACATAAAAGAATAAGAAGGAATAAACCCATCGCAAACAGTCTGGCACGCCCGATGGGACCAGTGTCACCTTTCATCTCTTTACCGAGATACTTGGGCTTCGACGCCCTCTCAAAGGCGGCTGATCGTTTGCTTGTTTGCCTTTGCAGGCGAACGATGACAACAACTGGATTGACTGGCGTAGGTTTTGGCCTGTCGATCGTCGCGGGGCATGCACAAGGGTACCTGGCGGTGCCCATGGAGTTCGGTAGCTTCCCTGCCGCCGTCAGCTTCCCCAACTTCTTGGGGTTGGCCTTCGTGGACATGCTGGAAATCGAAGCCCCGGAACCTGTCGAGGAAGCTGTGGGGAAGGTGGAGCCTCTGAAGGCTCGTTGCTGCAACGACTCATCCAAGAGTCCGGCCCCGGCCGCTAGCTGCCTGGTGCACCACGCCATATGTGGGGCCCACCCCAATATTGTCAACAAGCACCCTGGAGGACGTCAACGCCGGCAAGTCCAAAGGAGTGCTGCTGTGATTACCGGGACTCTATCTCAGTCCGGAAAGTCTATGATGGTGAGTGGCATGTGCGTCTTCCTCGATGGACGCGACAGACGGGTGGCCCCGGACCGAGTCATCCCCACCGTCCCTGTCTACAACACATACCAGGCCCTCGCTGGAAGGAGGGCAGAAAGAGAAGAATTCGGCCACTATGGCCAAGGAAGGTCGGCCCCCATGCCGAAAAAGTTCGAACAGGTGTGGGTTCCCAAGCGGGCCCAACCTGTCCATCAGCTGGTACCTATCCCCCAACGTCCTGTGTATGACGGGGCGGGAGAGAGAAGAGAAAGGGGCTTGCCCCCAAAGGAAGAAGAAGAAGCGGCTGTGGATCATCCACGCCGCGAAAGTTTACGGGCTGCTGTCCGTCAAGCCAACGTCCCAGCTGTGGGATGAAGATTCCAACAACCTGCCGACAGAGCTCGGCTAGCTTATATCCCTCCTTCAGGAGGTCGACAATCATCCCCCGTGTTACATCAAGAGTGGGGTCAAGAAGAGATGACCTGTCTGGTCAGAAACTATTTTCGAGGGTTAGGCAACCCCTCGCTTGGGCAACAACGGCTGATGAAAGCGGCTGCCGCCAATGAAGACTACTGCCTATCAATGGAAGATGAAGAAGATGTAGGAGAAAGAATGATGGTGTCGTCAGTCAACGATAATGGATATGATAACGGCTTCGAGATCGAAGCCGATGAAGCCATCCCCAAGCGGGAAGAAAGAAGAAGAGTTTCTGTGTTCGAAAGGCTGACCTTCCCGTAGCAAGCTAAAAGGAGGGTCCATCGACGAAGGAGAAGGATGCAGGTCTTCACCTGCAACATGGCTGGGATATCCAACCGATATGGGGGCTTCCCGAAGATCCCAGAGAATTGGCTCAGTTGGCCGCACGGTCAGGGCCGAGTACTCGCAGAACAGAAGCAGCAAGGGAGCTCCTGATGATGACTAAGGAAAAACAACCCTAGGTCTACCACCAGTGGGATGACAAGGCCCCCGTTCTGACCGCCAATGTGGTGACGGCGGAAGAAGAAGACGACGTGCCCCTCGACATCCTACCCGAGGGTACGTCCGGGGAGACAACAGAAGTTATCCCCACTACAGCCACTATAGACCCATCGGTCTTGATACTACTTCAGAAATATCGGCAAGAGATAGACTTGCTGAAGAAGCAACTGATGGAGAAAAGTGAACAGTCTTCAGCTTCCAAACCACTCAAAGTCCAGGGTTAATCATCTCGGGGAGCGGTTCATCATGACGACCCTCCGCCGCTCTACACACTGCCTCAGTCGTCAGAACCAAGCATGGCGACAATGCAACAGCAGCCACCACAGCTCCAGCCACTGCTACCTCCGATACTCCCTCAGGTGCACCAAACACCCCCGCTGCTGCGTCCTCCATAGGCGACCACCCTGGCCACCCCGTACCTGCAGCAGGCACACTTCTACCCAGAGCCGGTTGACCCAGCAGTCATGAACCGGATGATGGTGGAAAGAATGATCGAGCTGAAGCTCGCAGAAAGGGGAGAAGGCAACTACGTCGCGTTTGATGCCTACCGGGTGCCATACCCGCAACACCATGCTGTTAAGCGGCTTCCCCAGGGAATCAACAAGCCGCCCAAGTTTGACAAATTCAACGGGAAGGGATCCTCGAGAGAACACATTGCCTATTATATGACTATCATGGGCGACTTGGCCACCGACGAGTCATACTTGCTAAAATTCTTCGGGGCCTCGCTGACGGGGCTCGCATTTGAATGGTATTCTAGCCTCTCGGCCGGGTCGATCAGCGACTGGCCGGATATGCAGAAGAAGTTCAGAGAAAGATTCCATGTTACAGAGAGGGAGGTCACAGTGGCCGAACTCTACTCAACAAAGTAGAGGGCCGATGAGACAGCCCTCGATTATATCAAGAGGTGGAGGAACCTCGTAATGAGGTGCAAATATGCAAACAGAAGGACGCTATGCAAATATGCAAACAGAATCTCGGAAGGGAGGTCCTGGAAAAGATGATTGGGATGGAAATACGGTCTTTTGATCGACTGAATAATGTGGTGGCCGAGGTGGAAGCTTTCCTGGCCAGACCTGCCCTTACATCCGCTGCCGGCACGACCCAGAAGGGCAAGGCAGTGGACCGGCGCTCGTCGCCTAAAGAGGCGAATGCTCTTGACATAAAGACGTTCGAACAACAGAAAAGTGAAGGCAAAAAGGGAGTCACCCCACAGCCTGCAGAAGCCCCAGACGGAAAAGAAGGTCCTTCGCTGAGGGACAAGATGAAAAAGGCCTATTCATTTCCGAAGGACAAGACCCGGGTTCTGTTCGACTGGGTAACAGAATATAGCATGGTCACCCTGCCAGAGCCAAGGAGGCCGGAGGACCTAAAAAGAAAAGACAATCCAAGATTCTGCCCCTACCACCAGATGTTGGGGCATCCAATCGAAGACTACTATGTTTTCAAGGACATCATTGAAGGGATGGTGAAGAAAAATGAGATCGAGGTGGGAGAGTACAAAGTGGACCCTCCTCAGCCACATGAAGCCCCTCGGAAGAGGGCAGGAGTCAACATGATCTCCCTATACCAGGCACTGCCCGAGGAGATCTTTGAAACAAGCACGCGGAGCACCTATGAAGCTCATTTCTTGGAGCCCGTGAAGGAACAGCAGGGATGGCAGCAGGTCCCTGTGAAGCATAAGAAAAAGAGGGCACCCCGCCCGAAAGAGGGGGCACATATCCGTGGTGTCACACCCCGGCCGGCTCCGCCGGTGGTAGCACCCGTATGGATCACTCCACCTACAACTATCAGGATACCTACACATAATCGGAGGAGACAAACTCCGCTGCCAGTGGTTAAGGAGACCAATCCTGGGGTCCTTCGACTGCAAAACCTCATTGAGGGGCTGGACGAATACGTGCAGCCCGAATTGAAGCCCTTGCTGGTGCGGGACCACGTCCCGTGGCAAGAACTAGAGCAGCTATCACTCGAACAAAAGGAGGAAGCTGAAGCGACACCCAATAAAGAGGGCAATTTGTTCTGGGGGCACCCGCCCGCAGAAGCAAAAAAGAAGAAGAAACATAAGAAGAAGAAAAGGAAGGCCGCTGAGGCCGATAAAGTGCAGGTTGTCTCCTGTAATACCCTATCAGCACTTTTCAACCTATCCGGAGAGGAGGAAGAAGAGGAAATTTGCTTCACACCCCATGTTGGGGGAGGCAAGGCCGAGGCCGCAACTGCTGCACATGCCACTCGGTCAGGCCGAAAATGGGGGCGCCAGCCGCTACCCAATCACAACATCATGTTCAGGGGGGAGCAGCCCTACAAGACACCTCCGCCGGAGGTCAAGGGAGTTCAAATCCCTCCTCCGTCTGGCCTGTATAACAAGAGTGGGGGCAAGGGGGTCCCTTCATTTCTTGAATTCATGAAGATGTCTAAGGGGAAACAGCCTTGCCAGGAGGCTAACCCTACACCCGGGGATGTTCACCCGCAGCTAGCACAATCTACCGAAGATCCAAGTGCAGATGGAGCTTGCCCCGCAGCAACTAACGAAGAACACCCAGAAGTCGGTACTAGCCAGAAGGGCACCGAATCTGAGAAAGATGAAGCAGGTCCGTCAGGGCCCGCAAACCAAAACCTCCCCAAGCCCAGATGGGCTGAAGAGATGAAGCTCTCCAATGTCTGAGCTGGGAGCCGAATAATGAAGCTACTCAAGAAGCTCCCCGCTCGATTTACAATCTGGGAGATCCTTTCTCTGAGTGAAGAAACTCGACAGGCGATTATTGCTGCTCTCCAGACGCCTGCTCATTTTGAGACGTGTCTGGCCGAAACAATGCCGGAGGCTAGCATGACCTTCACTCTAGATGATATGCTGCTGCCCACCATTAGCCACAACAGGCCGCTGTATATGAAGGGGCACCTGAATGGAAGGGAGCTGAACAGGATTCTGGTTGATCCCGGTGCAGCGGTTAACATCCTGCCTTAGAGAATATACGAGAGGCACCACTTTTACGTGCACCTCGAGAAAGTCGGGGATATGCGTATCGCCGGCTTCAATCAAAAATGTGAAGTGTCAATGGGGGTGGCAGAGTTCACCCTCACCTTAGCAGATTTCACTACGACAGTGCAGTTCCATGTCATTGACTCCTGTGCCTCGTACAAAGCACTGCTCGGCCGCCCGTGGCTACATGAAAATATGGTGGTGCCCTCCATGCTCCACCAATGCATCAAGTACAGTCTCCAAGGGAAGGAGGAAAGGATATTCATAGACCCCCATCCATTCGAGGTGTTTGAATGTCATTTGGTGGATGCCAACCTATATACAGGGCCTTCCCAAAAGGCCTCTGAAGCTAAGACCCATGCGGGGGCACCAAGAAGCGCATCCGGCAGCAGTTGGTATCCACCACCGCCACGCGGATATATCAAGGGCAAGGTGGTCTCCCATATCACAGCATCCGGGGACGTGGGCAGGATAACACCCCCAACATTATACCCTGAAGCTAATGAAGTGTGGGTCGCTCGGCAGCTCAATCATATTGAAATCCCGGATGGCCTTACCAAGCCAACTCCCGACCTTGATAACCCTACTGTCGAGCCTTTCAAGACATGGGAGGTGACACAGGAAGACGGACCTAACATCTTGTTCTATACAACTGAAGAGCACCCTACTCGGGAAGACACAGACTGCGGCCTCCCCGAAGATATAAGCAACCCGTCGGTTCCCGTCAAGGGTCTAGCATTCACAACTGATCGAATGACCAGGATGTTTCAGAAGCAACACATCCCCCCCGACCAGTCTCAAAAGCGCAAGGAGGCTTTCCAAAAAATGTGGTATCCCGTAAATCTGGATAAGGAAATGAGACGTGTCTCTCAACATCCAGGGTTGGGCTTCACCCTGGAAGAATATTATTACAAGGGGCGATACGAGGTGGACACCATCTCTGCCTTCTATCCCGCTGAAGATAGCCCGCTGGGGGCAACTTTTGATGAATACCCGGCGGAAGCTGAGCATGTTGAATTGGCTCGACCCGAAAATCAAGAAGCAGAGACCATGGCTCCCTGCCGATGCTGGGAGCAGGTCTACCCTGAAGAGGCGGCCCTTCAAGCCAAATTTGATACGGCTAGCAGCAGTGAAGCCGAAGATACTGAAGAAGCAGGAATTTCTCCCTCCAGTGGAGTCCTACTGATGATAACTTCAACACCCCTTCTACCAATCAGGGAAGCCTCGGTCGACTCCGATCAAGGGGAACAAGCTACCAAGAAAGGAAAAGCCACTTCTATGGAAGATACAACTGCCCCGGAAGGCGAAACCTCCTCAACTTCTGCTACAATACCGGGATGCCGTTGAAGCCCGGCAATAAACAACTACCAGCCTGTCATGGTTGCAACCTCATCTACAAACACTGAAGCTGCTCTCTTGCCCTTGGGAGTTGCAACGGCAGTGGATCTGCTAATAGAACAATCCGCGCAGCCGCTAGCACAAGAAATAAAGAATCCTCAAGAAGCTTTGGTGGTGTCTGACGAGGAAGTTGAAGTACTCGACCCTCAAGATGGTATCCCAGATTTCGTTGACCTCCAGTCGGCACCTCCGGAGATAGAAGACGGAGGCCAAGCCACAGTCGATGAACTGACAGAAGTCAACTTGGTAAGTGAGGGGGACCCTAGGCCTACCTTCCTCAGTGCCCAACTGTCCCCAGAAGAACAGGAGCTGTACACCCAGCTGCTGCAAGAATACCGGGATTGCTTCGCCTGGACTTACAAAGAAATGCCAGGTCTAAATCCCGCTGTCTCACAACATGAGCTGGCGATCAGCCTTGAGGCCGAGCCGGTGAAGCAACCACCGCGGCGCATGAGGCCAGAACTCATTACTCAAATTTGTACTGAAGTCGACAATCTCATTGACGTGGGATATGTTGAAGAAAACTAGTACACCACATGGCTGGCGAACATCGTCCCCGTAAAAAAGAAGAATGGACAGATCCGGATATGTGTCGACTTTCGGGATCTAAATAAAGCCTGCCCCAAAGATGACTTTCCAGTGCCAATAACGGAAGTCATGATCGATGCTAAAACCGGCCATGAGGCCCTGTCATTCATGGATGGGTCATCCGGTTACAACCAAATTTGGATCGCGGAGCATGACCGGGTCCATACTACTTTCCGAACCCCTAAAGGCATTTATCATTATAAGAGGATGCCGTTCGGACTAAAGAATGCCGGCGCAACTTATCAGCGCGTAATGACCAAAATCTTTGATGAGTTGCTCTACCACAAGGTCGAGTGCTGCATAGATGATCTGGTGGTCAAAACCAGAAGAAAGGAAGACCATCTGCAAGACCTCTGGATTGTTTTTCAGAAGCTGAGGCAGCATGAGCTGAAGATGAATCCCATGAAATGTGCATTCGGAGTATCGAGTGGAAAATTCTTGGGCTTCATTGTCCGATATCGGGGGATCGAGATAGACCCCGCAAAAATCAAAACAATTCAGGAGTTACCTCCACCAAGGAATATCTCCGAGCTGAGATCACTACATGACCGCTTGGCTTATATCTGGCGGTTCATTTCTAATTTGTCAGGGCGATGCCAGCCTTTTCACAAATTAATGATGAAAGATGTTCCCTTTTATTGGGATGAAGATTGCCAGACAGCCTTCGACAAGCTGAAAGACTATCTGAAGACTCCTCCAGTGCTGGGCGCACCGGTGAAAGGACGGCCATTGATACTATATATAGCAGCTACACATAACTCCCTTGGGGCAATGCTGGCCCAGAATAATGAAGAAGGGAAAGAGCAAGCCCTCTATTATCTCAGTCGGAGACTGGTCAGGACTGAGGAGAAATATACTTATATTGAGAAGGTCTGTCTGGCACTGGTCTTCGCAGTTAAGAAGCTTCGACACTATATGTTGTCACATGAAATCAGCTTGGTATCCAAAGAGGATCCCCTGAAATATATTATGTCCCAGCCGGCACTCAAAGGTCGCATGGAAAAATGGGCGGTAATCCTTATGGAGTTTGATATCTCCTATGTGACGCGTAAGGCCGTCAAGGGCCAAGCTATTGCAGACTTCTTCGCTGAGCACCCAGTACCCGAGGACTGCCCGCTGGAACCGGAGCTTCCTGAAGATGAAACTGTTAGGTTCGGTGCAAGTATTCAGAGGGGGGGGTGAATGAATATACCCTATAAAAACTTCCACCCAATAATAACTTTCGCTCACTCAACGGATTAAACACTCAGAACAAGATCTGATCAACCACTTGGAGCGCCCCTATGCAAACATCTAGCGGAAGCAAAACATATAGAGAAATCAGACCACTGCACAGAGGATTTTTAGGTGGTTCGGTCCTCCAGACCTACATCCACCCCACACTCAAACCGAGTGTGGCTTCCACTAGCTCACGCTAGAAACAGCAGACTCAGTCTGCAACAAATGCTGCCAAACAGCTTGACCAGGGGAACAGCCTCCCCTCTTCCTCCCAACCGGAGGGAACCACTAGTGACACCAGTCACTAGCAAACCAGAGACACACGGTCTCTCTTCCTCCAGACTTGGAGGGAACCCCTGGACTTGAATCCACAAGCCCAGAACCGGAGACAAGTCTCCCTTCCTCCAAACCGGAGGGAACCCACAAGTAGCTCCCAACTACTTGCAACTGGAGATCAGATCTCCCTTCCTCCAAACCGGAGGGAACCCACAAGTAGCACCCAGCTACTTGCAACCGGAGATGTCAATCTCCCTTCTCCTGAACTAACAGGAGGAACCCCGACCACTCTACAGAGTATCGGAAACACATCAAACCAGAAAACAAAGGAAAGAACAATAAACGAAAAATGACTTCAGCAAAACAGAAAGCTGAAAAATGAAATGCACAATGTGGCTCTCAACGGAGCTGACTGGCCTGGATTTGATCCACGGTCCAGTAGACGGATCTTCAGGTAAGATCTTCCTTCTTCTCCACGAGCTCTCTCGCTCACTCTCTATCTTTCTTTCTCTTTCTTCTGCTCTTCTCTCACTCTCTGCTTCTTCTTCTCTTCACACTCTTCTCGAGCTCTCTACCTCTCTTCTTCTCCTTCTGCTCTTCTTCTTTCTCTTTTCTTTTTCTATCTGGATCGTGGCTCTCTGTATGAGCTTTTCTTCACGCCAACTCGATCATCCTCCATCTGTGGACGAAGGCTCCTATATATAGCAGCAGCAGCAGCAGCAGCAGTATCAGCCACGACGTGTGACCTCCACATTTCCAGCCCTAAGATTTCAGACCACGTGGCAGTCTTTCAGCAGGCTTTATTCCAGCCTCGGATCACGTGCCCTCCTTAAGCTTCACGATCAAGGCACCTGTAAAACAGGGTATCGGATAAGTCATCAGTTTAAAGAACAACTCTGTATAGACTGATCAGAAGAACAGCATTTTAGAAGAAACCTGGACGAGGTTAGAACGAAACAACACGAGCTAACAAACGGCAACAACACGGAGACAACACGAAGATAGAATAAGGAAACGACACGAAGTCACTATAACAAAACAAGCACTACAAAAGGAACGACACGAGGTACATACGAAGACAGAATAAGAAAACGACACGAAGTGAAATGACAAAAAAACGTCACGAGTTGAAAACAACACGAAGACGAACACAGAAGTTGACACGGAGTTGAACAAGTAGACATAAAAAATGACACGAGATTCAACTAGAGGACAGAGAGAAGTGACACGAGGTTTACACAGAAACGACACGAGGTTCACTGTGAAACGACACGAGGTGGCACACAGAAAGCAACACGAGGTGCTGCAATGTTCTACACGCAGTGGAACAAAAATGACACGAAGACATGGAGACAACAGTAACCGACACGAGGTGAGGTTACTAAAGCGACAACGACACGCGGTGTGGAAAACACGACACGAAGACCTGAAAAGGAAAACGACACGAAGTCATGAGAATAGCACGAGGTGAAAACGACACGGGCTGACCACAACACGTGATGAAACATAGAAACCGACACGAAGTAAGAACGACATGGAGACAGCACAGACACGTGCTTGACTTTGAGAAGAGTTCACGAAGTAAACTCAACACGAAGATAGAGACACTAAGGCAACACG
The DNA here is from genome assembly GCA_022559845.1 of Amorphophallus konjac. NCBI lineage: Eukaryota > Viridiplantae > Streptophyta > Magnoliopsida > Alismatales > Araceae > Amorphophallus > Amorphophallus konjac. Next base: position 336,755,653 of record CM040125.1, on the reverse strand, counting down.
GAGACACGAGTACACGGGAAACACGAAGACAACTTTGAGTACAAAGTTGCTCGAACATCCGAACGACTCGAAGACAAGGACGACACGGGGTGACAACAACTCGAAGATGACAACAGGAATTGACACGGAGTATGACCAAGGCGAGAGGGACAGAAACAGTACGAAGACTCAAACGCAGAAATAACACGAAGACGTAAACACTAAAATAACACGAAGATGAAGACACTAAAATAACACGAGGACACGAAGACAAAAACCAACACGAAGACACGACAAGGAAAACGACACGAAGTCTAACCTCATACAAGGTATCCTGTCACGCATGGAAATTAACACGAAGTGTTATAACCTCAGACGACACGAAATCTTTTCGTGTTAGTGAGGGGAAACAACACGAGGTGAGACTTCACGCTGTACAGAACTTGGAGGACCAGTGTTGAATGAGTAGACGTGTAGTATATCATGAAAGAAGGCCAGTGTACAGACTTGAAGGCCTGAAGGCGATGTGAGTAACAATCCAATGTATGGACTTTGACTCTAAATGAGACTGACAGTGTATACACTTAGCCAAGGTAATGCACTGTATGGACTTCCATGAGACGCTCAATGTGCAGACTTACTGCCAATCAATGTATAGACTCTGTAAATGCATATGAAAGCTTTATGCAGCAGATAATAATCTGAAACTTCAATTACAATGATTCACAGTGTAAACAAATAAACTGACTGAGCATATGAAAGCCTGAATGAACATTTCAACAGGATGACTCACAGTGACTCACATCAAACACCAATCATCAAAACCAAATCAATCATTAAAACCACAGCAATGAATGCTTTATGCATCAGTTTAACTTGTAACAAGACTGAACATCAAATATGTTAATCTAAACTGAGCAGCAAGATGACTGAACATTTGATTAACTCACATCAACAACCAATCATCAAAACCATCATTAAAACCATCATCAAAACCAAAACCACATGCATGGGCACAACAATCTCCCCCTTTTTGATGATGGCAACACTTTCAATACATTGAGTCATTCTGATGATGTGAGGCATTCTAAGGTAATCTGAAGACTCAAATTATTCTCCCCCTTTGACTTCATCAAAAAGAAAAATAATTTGAGAAATTATAGCATGTATAAAAGTTCAGTCAATTTCTCCCCCTTGCAAGAACATGATTCTCCCCCTTTAATAGTTTCAGCAAAAACATGAGTTAGAGAAGATCAAAAAAAAATCTGCAAACACTGATTGAATGATATTCTCTCTCTTTGGCAAACAATCTCCTCCTTTGGTACAATGCAAAAAAATGCAGATGCAACAAGAAATGCAATACTCCCCCCTGAGTATATGAATGCAAGGTCACAAATGATATTAACATAATTCAGCACGACAAGGAAAACTCCCCCTGAAGAGATGCCAATTGATATGCAAGTGATGCATGACATGGAAGCTCCCCCTCAATAAGTGGACTCTTATGAGATAAATGAGAAGGAGACCACAGGGGCAAACAAGGAGAAGTTCAGGTCATTGAGCCAATGACATGAGCAGAAGAAATTCAGTTAACAGATTTTTCAAGGATGCTCCAAACATAAGAAATTCAGCCAGATTTTCAAAGAGATATCAATCTCATAAATCTGAAACATAAGTTTTCAAAGTCTTCTATCATAAGGGCTTATGAATGACATTTATTGAACAACATGGTTTAAACATGATGTATGCAGAGTTTATCAATAAAATTCTGTATTGATATCTAAAACCATGGTTTAATAAAAGTGAACCAAGCCCTCATATTTATCTTGATAAATCTCCCTCTCTCTTACACAATCAAACTTATTGACTTCTTTCGCAATTACATGCATCTGTATTGAAATCAAGCAATTATGAAGTCATATGATTTTGTCTAGGGTTGTAGCAATTTGATTTTGGCATCAATATTCAGATATTTCAATTTATTCAATAATTTTCCTTGCTACAAATTTTACGTGCACTCTAGTTCAGTACACACCTTGTAACTAGAGGATATACCTTGATCAGAGGCCAATATCCCTAAGCCCTTAGTGTGACTAACTGTCATGCCTTATGTGAACAGAGTTAGCATTTACACATCATGACACACTACAACTCAATTTTTAATGAGTGAATTATATTTCTCAGTGTGCATGCCATTGCTCTGTCTGATTTTCAATGAATTTTTACAGAGTTAACTAAGGCACCTCATGACACAATCCTTTGGACATGTGTTTCTCAGTGACCAAGGTCATTGCTCTGACAATTACTTTACCCTTTAGACAATTCAAAAACATTCATTTGCTTCAAAACAATATTAATCTCATGTACTTAACCAAATAAAGTCATGTATTCAAAAGTGCAGATTTCAGAAGTTTTTGCAAGACATAGCATGAAACAGTTGGTTAAGATTTATTAAACATGATTCAGATATGTTAAGAGATTTTGAAGTTAAACTCCATGAATACATTAAGTTTAAACCACATGAGTTATTTCAGACATTCATAGTCCTATATGATAGAAATTTCCTTAAAAACAATGTTTTTCGGATTTATGATCAAGATATGAGCAGAGAAATCTTTCTGGGACTTCAAGGAAGGCAAGAGCAATTTTCAGGTACAGCCACGTCATCAAATGCCAATGAATACCAATTGATAGTATGAGTGACAATGGCTGACAAGAATTGAAGCAAGAGGCTGAAATACACTGCATTTCACAATCACCAAGGAGTTTATCCAGATTGCAGTTCAAACAGGAAGGTGAGTATTAGTCATCAGACATGAGCTTTGATGAGAGGTCTGATGGTCACATGCACTTACATGAATGAATAATGAGAGATGCTCCCCCTCACTGAGTGCATAAACTGTAACCCTCCCTTTTCTTTTGAAAAATTTCATGATTAAATGATGCCACTCTGAGATGCAATTAGATGTATTAACTACCCATGAAAGGCATGAAGACCTTGAAGGGTATTAGACTGGTCAAATGTGCATGATATGCAGTGCAGCTCCCCCTGACGGTGTGCATTCAGAACATTTGAAAATCATTCATGAGTCATGAATTCTAGATGTATGCAGTCACAGAATGAGCATATTCAGAAGCAACAACTATTGCATGGAAATGCAAACATACATGTTTAAACCACTAATTAACAAATCTATCTATATACCTAATGCCATCTAAGCAAACTCATTGAAAAATCAAGAGACTTACCTGAGAGGTGCATGAGTGGGGTTTACCCTTTTAGGGTGTCTTGGTTTATTTGCCCCTTTTATTTCTCATTCCCAAGACACACCTGCAAAAAGTTTCTCACTTGGCACATTTTGGTTCCCAAGTTTCCTTGGGTCCTGCAGGGTTAGTGGCATTTTGATGGGATGTTTTCCAAAGCTTCTGAGCCATCATAACATCATGCTTTTTCATATAGCAGCTAGGCATGGAATGTCCAGACCGACCACAATAATCACATGAACCACTCGGTCTGAATTTATTACTATGCATGTAAGCAGGTGTACTAAATTCATGAGCATGAATGTTTCTGTTTTTACCACCACTTTGTTTCAGATGGTCAGAAAACCAGCAATCAGTCACCTTGTGACCTTGCTTACCACACTCAAAACATGTGAGGGATTTTCTTGTTTGAGCAGATTTGTTTCTACCAAACACACTTTGTTTAACAAATTTAGAGTTGACCTTCTTTCTCTGAGAATACCAGCAGTCTTTGACTGTATGGCCAACTTTCTCACAGTGATAGCAGAAGATGGAATTTCTTCTACCAACATTAAGCCAGCAATCAACCGCCCTATGGCCTGACTTGCTGCAGGTGAAACACACCATGTGTTGGCCCCTGGACCCATTTTTGTTCCTTTTAAAGACATGCTGATTTTCATACAAATTGTCATGATTAGAATTTAAAGAATATTTGCCTTTACCTTTGGCAAACCAACATTGTTCACTAACATGACCTGTTTTTCCACAATGATAACAATGACTTTTTCTTTTCTGTTCAACAGGACTATTTTTGTTATTGTACTTCCTGGCATGCATTCTATCATCCTGTTCCATCAATTTACACTCATGCATCAAGTGACCAAACCTATGACAGTAATGGCATGAAATTTTCTTTTTATTTGCATGAATGTGTTTGTTCAATTTAGGCACAGCATTCTCAGGTTTATCATGAGAGTTCCTTGAATCTTTGTTCTGAACATGAATAGTCTTTTTCTGTTTTTGAACTTGTTTCTCAGACTTAGGGCTGTCAGTGGAATTTTGATTCTTCTTAGCACTAAATTCAAAAATGGGCACATTCGATGTGCTGCCTGACTTAGAGCTACTCACGAATGAAGTTTGAAGCTTACTTTCAAAGCTCTTTTTATCTATTGGTTTGTAGCCCAAACCCTCTCTTCGGAGATTCACTTTAGATCCAAGAATTTTATCAAGATTTTCTTTTCCACTAACAAATTTCTCAAGAGATTTCCTCAATTCTGTAACTTCTGATCCAAGCTTTGATACATGGATTTCATATTCATCAGCTTTCTTTTTATAGCAAATAACATCTTCTTTCAGCATTTGATTAACAGTCCTAAGACTTTCAATTTCCTGTTCAGCTTTCATTAGCTCATCAGAGCTATCCAGGCTAACACTCTTCCCCTTTTCAAGAGTGATAAGTCTCTCAGACATAGCTGTATTTAACTGTTTTAGCTCGCAGATCTCCTGTCTCATTTTACCATTGTGTTCCAGGATTTCATCATCAAATTTCAAAACACTTAAGGTGGTCTGACATTCACTAAACACTTCTTGTTCATCTTCAGATTGAAGTTTTTCAAGCCTTTTCTGAAGTTCTGAATTTTCTATTATGACAGTCTCCAAGGTTTCAGAAATCAATCTATTTTCATTTTCAAGGCTCACTGATTTAGATCCAGATTCCTCAGTTTGGTTTTTGAGTCTAGCATTTTCAGATCTCAGATATTCCAGATCTGAAGTAATAGAATCAAGATCAGTCAGCTGTCTTCTAAATATTTGATTTTCAGTTTTCAGAGTATCACTGTCCTCACCAACACGTTTAGAATTCTCAAACATATCTAGCTGTTTTTTCATAGATCTGTTTTTCTTGCTCAATTTATTGCTAGATCTTAACAGCTTGGAATAAGCATCTACCCAATCATCTAAGGTATAGTCCGCAAAGGGATTTACCTGAACTTCGTTCTCTTCTTCATCACTGTGGCTGCTGCTATGGTCGCTCCCATCATCCATCATGCAGTTTTCCTTCTCTGTTCTGCAAGTTAGTTTCATCTTGTCCAGAATATCCCTAGCAGACCTGCAATCATGAAGGCAAAAGTGTAAAGCCTTGTTGATGGATGCTTTTATCAGTTTTATAGCTTTCTGATTTTCTCTATGCATTGATCTATGACGATCAGTCCATTTGGACTCTTTTCGTGGTAATCTATGAGGACCATGAGTAATTAACTTCCACAAATTGGGATTATCTAGATTGACGTAGTTACGCAAACTACTGAACCATGACTCAAAGTTAGACCCATTGAAAACCAGTGGAAGAGCCATTTGTAGGCAATGATCAATTAGACAAAGATCAAGGAGCAGCAAACCGGAATAAACACCGAGAAGCACGGGGATCACTGCAGATCGTTGGATCTTGAAGCAGTAACCGCTCTGATACCAACTGTTAGGTTCGGTGCAAGTATTCAGAGGGGGGGTGAATGAATATAGCCTATAAAAACTTCCACCCAATAATAACTTTCGCTCACTCAACGGATTAAACACTCAGAACAAGATCTGATCAACCACTTGGAGCGCCCCTATGCAAACATCTAGCGGAAGCAAAACATATAGAGAAATCAGACCACTGCACAGAGGATTTTTAGGTGGTTCGGTCCTCCAGACCTACATCCACCCCACACTCAAACCGAGTGTGGCTTCCACTAGCTCACGCTAGAAACAGCAGACTCAGTCTGCAACAAATGCTGCCAAACAGCTTGACCAGGGGAACAGCCTCCCCTCTTCCTCCCAACCGGAGGGAACCACTAGTGACACCAGTCACTAGCAAACCAGAGACACACGGTCTCTCTTCCTCCAGACTTGGAGGGAACCCCTGGACTTGAATCCACAAGCCCAGAACCGGAGACAAGTCTCCCTTCCTCCAAACCGGAGGGAACCCACAAGTAGCTCCCAACTACTTGCAACTGGAGATCAGATCTCCCTTCCTCCAAACCGGAGGGAACCCACAAGTAGCACCCAGCTACTTGCAACCGGAGATGTCAATCTCCCTTCTTCTGAACTAACAAGAGGAACCCCGACCACTCTACAGAGTATCGGAAACACATCAAACCAGAAAACAAAGGAAAGAACAATAAACGAAAAATGACTTCAGCAAAACAGAAAGCTGAAAAACGAAATGCACAATGTGGCTCTCAACGGAGCTGACTGGCCTGGATTTGATCCACGGTCCAGTAGACGGATCTTCAGGTAAGATCTTCCTTCTTCTCCACGAGCTCTCTCGCTCACTCTCTATCTTTCTTTCTCTTTCTTCTGCTCTTCTCTCACTCTCTGCTTCTTCTTCTCTTCACACTCTTCTCGAGCTCTCTACCTCTCTTCTTCTCCTTCTGCTCTTCTTCTTTCTCTTTTCTTTTTCTATCTGGATCGTGGCTCTCTGTATGAGCTTTTCTTCACGCCAACTCGATCATCCTCCATCTGTGGACGAAGGCTCCTATATATAGCAACAGCAGCAGCAGCAGCAGTATCAGCCACGACGTGTGACCTCCACATTTCCAGCCCTAAGATTTCAGACCACGTGGCAGTCTTTCAGCAGGCTTTATTCCAGCCTCGGATCACGTGCCCTCCTTAAGCTTCACGATCAAGGCACCTGTAAAACAGGGTATCGGATAAGTCATCAGTTTAAAGAACAACTCTGTATAGACTTATCAGAAGAACAGCGTTTTAGAAGAAACCTGGACGAGGTTAGAACGAAACAACACGAGCTAACAAACGGCAACAACACGGAGACAACACGAAGATAGAATAAGGAAACGACACGAAGTCACTATAACAAAACAAGCACTACAAAAGGAACGACACGAGGTACATACGAAGACAGAATAAGAAAACGACACGAAGTGAAATGACAAAAAAACGTCACGAGTTGAAAACAACACGAAGACGAACATAGAAGTTGACACGGAGTTGAACAAGTAGACATAAAAAATGACACGAGATTCAACTAGAGGACAGAGAGAAGTGACACGAGGTTTACACAGAAACGACACGAGGTTCACTGTGAAACGACACGAGGTGGCACACAGAAAGCAACACGAGGTGCTGCAATGTTCTGCACGCAGTGGAACAAAAATGACACGAAGACATGGAGACAACAGTAACCGACACGAGGTGAGGTTACTAAAGCGACAACGACACGCGGTGTGGAAAACACGACACGAAGACCTGAAAAGGAAAACGACACGAAGTCATGAGAATAGCACGAGGTGAAAACGACACGGGCTGACCACAACACGTGATGAAACATAGAAACCGACACGAAGTAAGAACGACATGGAGACAGCACAGACACGTGCTTGACTTTGAGAAGAGTTCACGAAGTAAACTCAACACGAAGATAGAGACACTAAGGCAACACGGAGACACGAGTACACGGGAAACACGAAGACAACTTTGAGTACAAAGTTGCTCGAACATCCGAACGACTCGAAGACAAGGACGACACGGGGTGACAACAACTCGAAGATGACAACAGGAATTGACACGGAGTATGACCAAGGCGAGAGGGACAGAAACAGTACGAAGACTCAAACGCAGAAATAACACGAAGACGTAAACACTAAAATAACACGAAGATGAAGACACTAAAATAACACGAGGACACGAAGACAAAAACCAACACGAAGACACGACAAGGAAAACGACACGAAGTCTAACCTCATACAAGGTATCCTGTCACGCATGGAAATCAACACGAAGTGTTATAACCTCAGACGACACGAAATCTTTTCGTGTTAGTGAGGGGAAACAACACGAGGTGAGACTTCACGCTGTACAGAACTTGGAGGACCAGTGTTGAATGAGTAGACGTGTAGTATATCATGAAAGAAGGCCAGTGTACAGACTTGAAGGCCTGAAGGCGATGTGAGTAACAATCCAATGTATGGACTTTGACTCTAAATGAGACTAACAGTGTATACACTTAGCCAAGGCAATGCACTGTATGGACTTCCATGAGACGCTCAATGTGCAGACTTACTGCCAATCAATGTATAGACTCTGTAAATGCATATGAAAGCTTTATGCAGCAGATAATAATCTGAAACTTCAATTACAATGATTCACAGTGTAAACAAATAAACTGACTGAGCATATGAAAGCCTGAATGAACATTTCAACAGGATGACTCACAGTGACTCACATCAAACACCAATCATCAAAACCAAATCAATCATTAAAACCACAGCAATGAATGCTTTATGCATCAGTTTAACATGTAACAAGACTGAACATCAAATATGTTAATCTAAACTGAGCAGCAAGATGACTGAACATTTGATTAACTCACATCAACAACCAATCATCAAAACCATCATTAAAACCATCATCAAAACCAAAACCACATGCATGGGCACAACAGAAACCCTGGAAGCCGTTCAGGTGGGGCCCTCCTTATGGCAGCTATATTTTGATGGCGCTTCCAGAATTGACACCTCTGCCACTGGAGTGGCCAGAGTCAGGGAAGGAGCAGGCATAGTCCTGAAATCCACAGAAGGAGAAGTGGTGCACACATCCTGCTCAATAAACAAACATTGCACAAACAATGAAGCAGAGTATGAAGCCCTGATAATCGGGTTACAGATCGCTCTGTCCATGGGAATTCAGATGCTGGAAGCATTCAGAGATTCCATGCTAGTTATAAAACAACTGGAAGGAGAGTTCGATGTGCGAAAGTAAGAGCTTCTCCCCTATCACCAGCTAGCAACCCGCCTAATGTCAAGATTCTACTTCATCAGCATCAAGCATATCAACCGAGGCCAGAATGCTCAGGCAGACGCCCTTGCTAAGTTGGCCAGTTCCTTGGCAGTCCCGCCAGACACAAGCCTGAACATAACGGTGATCAACCACCTGCAAGTCCCCAGTGTAACAGAGGTCTTAGCCGACGAACGAGAGATTGAGGTGATGGCCGTCGAAGAGGTTCAACAGCCCGACTGGCGAGAACATCTCCTGCGGTGGTTCCAACACCAGCAGCTTCCAAAAGAAAAAGAACAGAGAATGAAGCTCCTGAGGGTCAAAGACTCTTACGAGATGAGAAGCGGAACCCTGTTCCAGATAATGGCAGATGCCCAAAGGAAAGTCCTACTTTGTTGCTTGTCTTCAACAGAGGCGGGACAGGTGATGCAAGAAATCCATGCGGGGTCAGCTGGAGCACACAAGGCTGGCCCAAAGATGAAAATTGAGATAAAGAAATTGGGTTACTATTGGCCCATTATGTTTGATGATTGCTGCAAGTTCGCCAAAGCTTGTCAGAAGTGTCAAGAACACGCTAACGTGGCAAGAAGACCTCCAGTGCCACTGCATCCCACCTTGCCAAGCTGGCCGTTTGCCCAGTGGGGCACGGACGTGGTAGGGCCGCTACCAGCATCTTCATCAGGGTGTAGATATATCTTAACAGCTACTGACTACTTCTCCAGATGGGCGGAGGCGGTAGCACTAAGAGATGTAACGGGAGAACTAGTTGCAAGATTCTTCCGGCATTATATAATATTCCGGTTCGGGATCCCCAGCCAAATCATCTCTGATAATGGCAGCCATTTCAGAAACCAGAAGGTTTATCGAATGGTCGACAAATACAAGATTGACTGGAGGACATTATCCCCCTACAACCCTCAAGCCAATGGGCTCGCAGAAGCCTTCAACAAGACACTATACGTTGCTGGCAAAGACTGTCAAGTCTAATAAAAAAGATTGGGAAGAAAGGATGTACGAAGCGCTCTGGGCCTATCATACTGTCTACAAAACCCCAACCGGGTGTTCGCCTTTCTCCCTCGTCTACGGGTCAGAAGCTGTGGTGTCGATTGAACTAGAAGTTCCTTCGCTGCGAGTTGCCATCCAACATGGACTAGCTAGCGGTGAACAAACCAATGCAGAAAGAAGATTGGAAGAGCTCACTGAGCTCGAAGGAAAATGCCTCCGGGCGCAACAAAACATCCAACTCTACCAAGCTCGCATGGCCCGTGCTTTTGACTAGCTGGTCAAAGGTCGAGAATTCAAGAAAGGAGACCTGGTGATGGTCAAAAGAAGAGAAGTGATGGCCTCCAACCCCAAAGGGAAGTTGGTCGAAAACTAGATCGGACCATATATCGCCCGCCGAGTATATGAAGGGGGTGCCTACGTCCTGGTGGACCACAAAGGAGTCATCCAGTTCTCTCCCCTCAACGGAAAGCATATAAAGTTGTATCATGCAGCATAACCAACATTCCCCGAGTGATCGGTCGGAATACCCTTATCTTGGTCTAGTGGCGCTTCACCCTAGCCGAGCTACCTTTCCTTGGCCTAGTGGCACTCCGCCCTAGCCGAGCTACCCTTATCTTGGTCTAGTTGCACCCCGCCCTAGTCAAGCTACCTTTCCTTGGCCTAGTGGCACTCCGCCCTAGCCGAACTACCCTTATCTTGTTCTAGTGGCACCCCGCCCTAGCCGAGCTACCCTTATCTTGGTCTAGTGACATTCCACCCTAGCCGAGCTACCTTTCCTTGGTTTAGTGGCACCCGGCCCTAGCCAAGCTACCTTATCTTGGTCTGGTGGCACTCCGCCCTGATCGAGCTACCTTTCCTTGGTCTAGTGACATTCCGCCCTAGCCGAGCTACCCTTATCTTGGTCTAGTGGCACTCCGCCTTGATCGAGCTACCTTTCCTTGGTCTAATGGCACTCCTCCCTGATCGAGCTACCTTTCCTTGGTCTAGTGGCACTCCGTCCTGAGCGAGCCACCTTTCCTTGTACTAGTGGCACTCTGCCCTAGCCGAGCTACCCTTATCTTGGTCTAGTGGCACTCCGCCCTGATCGAGCTACCTTTCCTTGGTCTAGTGGCATTCCGCCCTAGCCGAGCTACCCTTATCTTGGTCTAGTGGCATTCCGCCCTGATCGAGCTACCTTTCCTTGGTCTAGTGGCACTCCGCCCTGGTCAAGCTCTCAAAAGAATACACCATATTGCCGTTATGGGTCTTATGTCTGAATCGGCGAAAGATCATTCCTTTGCGTTAGCATTCAGCCCATGCTAACGAATAAACCGCTCTGCTTGGCACAAGGCCCGGTGATCCGGCCAACAGCCGTCTACTATCAACCAAGGGTCGGACATCACACTTCGACCTACCACCCTTTATATCCAAAAAAAAAAGAAGAGAGAAAAGAAAATAAAGATGCGTTTAAAAATAGAGATACCCCGCCAGACTTGCTCTTATATTAGGACAAGTGTAAAAATGGCTATAACCCAGCTGTGGCAAAAACCCAAAAGGGCGCTACAGGCAAAATCGGATACCCCGCCACGCGAAAACCCGAGAGGGCGCGTAGGCAAAAGCAAGAGGGGGCTAGCTTCGGCGAAAACCCGAAAGGGAGCTTAAGTCAGTAAAGTGGTAATTTAAAATTTCATCTTTTGTTTCCATCCGATGAAACTCCAAAAGGGACAATCCTCAAACGTCCCACCGGAGATCCTTTAACAAACCCAGTTTTGACCTTCGTCATCATCGGCGAGATCGGTCGATCTCTACCTCTAACTTGGACCTTCCGTCCCTGTTAATAATCCTACCTTTGCTTCGGCATGTGACCCATGCTGATGAATAAACCCAGTTTTGACTTTTGTCATCATCGGCGAGATCGGTCGTTCTCCACCCCTAACTTGGACCTTCCGTCCCTGTTAATAATCCTACCTTTGCTTCGACATGTGACCCATGCTGATGAATAAACCCAGTTTGGACCTTCGTCATCATCGGCGAGATCGGTCGATCTCTACCCCTAACTTGGACCTTCCGTCCCTGTTAATAATCCTACATTTGCTTCGGCATGTGACCCATGCTGATGAACAAACCCATGTTCGACCCTCGTCATCATCGGCGAGATCGGTCAACCTCTACTCATTAACTCGGATCTTACATCCTTGTTAGTAAACCATGTCCTTGGCTTCGACATTTAACCAGTGTCGATGAAATAAACCTGGGACCAAACCTTGTCATCATCGGTAAGGCCAGTCAGCATTCTAGCAGTCCAGTCTTTTGTACTCCGAATTCAAAAAAAAAAAAGAAAAGAAAATGGGGTTAAAGATAGAGATACCCCGCCAGACTTGCTCCTGTATTAGGACAAGTGCAAAAATGGCTATAACCCGGCTATGGCAAAAACCCGAGAGGGCGTCGCGGGCAAAATCGGGTACCCCGCCACGTGAAAACCCGAAAGGGCGCATGGGCAAAAGCAAGAGGGGGCTGGCTTCGGCGAAAACCTGAAAGGGCGCTTAGGTCAGTAATGTGAATAAAAAAATAATGTAAATGAATGATGAATAGTGATGATCCATCCTCCGTCCTGAAGACCCTTTACAGGGTCGAGGCGGAGTCTTCATCCAATGTCCCACTTATATGTATCCATTTTCTACCCCTTTTCAACCCTTGTCATCATCGGCAAGATCGGTCGCTACCCTTTCCAGTTTTTATCATCATCGACAAGACCGTCTACCCTTTTCGACCCTTGTCACCATCGGCAAGATCGGTCGCTACCCTTTCCGGTTCTTGTCATCATCGGCAAGACCGTCTACCCTTTTCGACCCTTGTCATCATCGGCAAGATCGGTCGCAACCCTTTTCGACCCTTGTCATCATCGGCAAGATCGGTCGCTACCCTTTCTAGTTTTTGTCATCATCGGCAAGACCGTCTACCCTTTTCGACCCTTGTCACCATCGGCAAGATCGGTCGCTACCCTTTTCGATTCTTGTCATCATCGGCAAGACCGTCTACCCCTTTTCAATTTTTGTCATCATCGGCAAGACCGTCTACCCTTTTCAACCCTTGTCACCATCGGTAAGATCGATCGCTACCCTTTTGATTTTTATCATCATCGGAAAGACCGTCTACCCTTTTCGACCCTTGTCACCATCGGCAAGATCGGTCGCTACCCTTTCCGGTTCTTGTCATCATCAGCAAGACCGTCTACCCTTTTCGACCCTTGTCATCATCGACAAGATCGGTCGCTACCCTTTTCGACCCTTGTCATCATCGGCAAGATCAGTCGCTACCCTTTCCAGTTTTTGTCATCATCGGCAAGACCGTCTACCCTTTTCGACCCTTGTCACCATCGGCAAGATCGTTCGCTACCCTTTTTGGTTCTTGTCATCATCGGCAAGACCGTCTACCCCTTTTCGGTTCTTGTCATCATCGGCAAGACCGTCTACCCCTTTTCGGTTTTTGTCATCATCGACAAGACCGTCTATCCTTTTCGACCCTTGTCACCATCGGTAAGATCGGTCGCTAACCTTTCAGTTTTTGTCATCATCGGCAAGACCGTCTACCCTTTTCGACCCTTGTCACCATCGGCAAGATCGGTCGCTACCCTTTTCGGTTCTTGTCATCATCGGCAAGACCGTCTACCCTTTTCGACCCTTGTCATCATCGGCAAGATCGGTCGCTACCCTTTTCGACCCTTGTCATCATCGGAAAGATCGGTAACTACCCTTTCCAGTTTTTGTCATCATCGGCAAGACCGTCTACCCTTTTCGACCCTTATCACCATCGGCAAGATCGGTCGCTACCCTTTTCAGTTCTTGTCATCATCGGCAAGACCGTCTACCCCTTTTCAGTTTTTGTCATCATCGACAAGACCGTCCACCCTTTTCGACCCTTGTCACCATCGGTAAGATCGGTCGCTACCCTTTCGGTTCTTGTCATCATCGGTAAGACCGTCTACCCTTTTCGACCCTTGTCACTATTGGAAAGATCGGTCGCTACCCTTTCCGGTTCTTGTCATCATCGGCAAGACCGTCTACCCTTTTCGACCCTTGTCACCATCGACAAGATCGGTCACTACAGTTTGCAGTTCTTGTCATCATTGGCAAGACCGTCTACCCTTTTCGACCCTTGTCATCATCGGCAAGATCGGTCGCTACCCTTTCCAATTTTTTCATCATCGGTAAGACCGTCTACCCTTTTCGACCCTTGTCACCATCGGCAAGATCGGTCGCTACCCTTTCCGGTTCTTGTCATCATCGGCAAGACCGTCTACCCTTTTCGACCCTTGTCATCATCGGCAAGATCGGTCCCTACCCTTTTCGACCCTTGTCATCATCGGCAAGATCGGTCGCTACCCTTTCCGGTTTTTATCATCATCAGTAAGACCGTCTACCCTTTTCGACCCTTGTCACCATCGGCAAGATCGATCGCTACCCTTTTCGGTTCTTGTCATCATCGGTAAGACCGACTACCCCTTTTCAGTTTTTGTCATCATCGGCAAGACCGTCTACCCTTTTCGACCCTTGTCACCATCGGCAAGATCGGTCGCTACCCTTTCGGTTCTTGTCATCATCGGCAAGACTGTCTACCCTTTTCGACCCTTGTCACCATTAGTAAGATCGGTCGCTACCCTTTCCGGTTCTTGTCATCATCGGCAAGACCGTCTACCCTTTTCGACCCTTGTCACCATCGGCAAGATCGGTCGCTACCCTTTCCGGTTCTTGTCATCATCGACAAGACCGTCTACCCTTTTCGACCCTTGTCATCATCGGCAAGATTGGTCGCTACCGGTTCTTGTCATCATCGGCAAGACCATCTAACTAAGGGCGCGCCGAATTAACCCGCGCCGTATTAACATCAAACGGTGCCGGATTAACTTCTATGCCGAACTAAAGGCCATCCCAGGCCCCCATCAACCGAAGAGGAGATCATTCCGGGAGAAATTCATCCGTCGGCCTTGCTGCACTCGTGCCTTGCTCGTAACACCCACGTCTGGGGGGCATTTGTTGGCACCCAAAATATGATCGTCGGCGACCAAGCCACAAAGACGAAGGACTCGGCCCGCTGAAGCACGGAAGCCGATAAAGATCAACATATTGAAGCCTTCTCAAGCTGCCAGAGCCTCGAGTCACCCCGCATGAGCATGGGGACTTCACCTCAGGAGAGCCGAGACGAAGTCACAACCAACCGGCAGTGCGACCAAGCCTGCCCAATGAACCGGCATCGACTCCGTCGTGCCGCATACACTACACCCGTTGTCCGACCAAGGACGACGGTCTACCCAGTGGCCACCCACCTCATGAAAGGCTCTCCTGAAGATGAAAGAGTCCCCCTGGCTCTCCAGGACGGAGGACCAAAAGCTCTGTCGGCAGAAGATCCCGATCACCCAGCACGGGTATGGCTTCCCGCCAAGATGGGCCCGTTAGTGGCCGAATGATCACCCAGCTCAGGCGGAACTATCCCTGGTGTTATCCCACCCCCTAAGGAGCTTTGGGCACAAGCCAGACCGAGCCAGTAGCACGAATCATAGAGCCGAAGGCCGTGTCAGTGGAAAGCCCGCATGATCAAATCAAAGATATCTGGAGTCTCGGGAATGTCCGTACGTCGACCTGGGAGCTTCGACAAGACATCTCGTCGAGGTTTCAAGGAGCATTCATGAGATAAATGTTTCCATTGACCCCCGGAATCATCCCCGGACTCATCGACTGACTCGCGATGTGCGAGGAACATTAACACGGCGCGCCCTAAACCAGCGCGCCCCCATCTGGCGCCCCTTATTCCAGCGCGCAAAGAACCCCACCTGGGCCCATTATTCTGGCGCGAAAAAGACAATGGAGCCTTCCCCGGCGCGCCATTTTCCATGCCGGATCAAGACTTCGAACCTCCTATATATATATAGGAAGCTGTTCGATTGAAAAGGGGGACAAAAAAAAAGAGAGGAGAAGAAGAAAAAAGAGGAGGGTCGGAGAGCGAACCAAATTCCGGGAGAGACAGAGCTCTTGGGAAAAGGGGTTTCACCTGAGCGTCCTCCGCCGGCCATCTTCCTCTGCTTTAGCTGAAGATCTGATACTATGTTCCGAGAACAGGTGGGCACCGGCGCTTTCGTGGATTCTTTTTTTTGGGGGGTTTCTATCTATCAGATGTAAGCGAGAGGGGGAGGGATGGCGATGATACGAGCCGACCCCCGCCCCCCCTTTCTCTGTGATTCTCTCTTCTCGTTTGTTTTGTTGTTGTGCCTCTGTGCATCCCTCTGCCTCTGCAACTAATGAACGGCGACCGAGCGACGATGCCGGCACCGGATTTGTAATGTAAATGATAGTCCATCCCCGTCTACTGGGTGGTGATATGTATATAGATGCGTGGACCAATAGGTCGAATGAATGCTCGAAGCTTATTCCCCTTCTCTATCTATGTCAATGCATATGTATGAGTTCTTCCGCGCGTGGTTCCCGACTCCGGTTTCCTCGAGTCCCGATCATGCCCCGAAGTATCGCGGGCTACAGAAACGACCCCTCCCCGGGTCTTTCCCATCGACCGCTTCCATGTTTGTTTTAAGGGTCTTTGTATCCCCTCCGTGGACAGAGTTGTGCTCATGCGCATGCTTCTTCCCGCCGTGGTATCGAGGGTCTAACTCCCATTAACTCCTCCCTTCGTACTGCTCTGTTGCTCGCGAGGTGGGAGTCGCCTTTGGGATAGCAGGATCCATCGCCTAAATGTTGCGTCCTAGTTGTTCGAGCATATGCTTCTACGATTGGCTCATCTCATCTGTGCATTGACTACCCCTCTGCATCACGGTCAGTTGAACCGTTCCGAGATTCTTTCATTCCGTCTTAATCGCCCGGGGAGGGGGACATTCCCCATTGCTTCACGAAACTGCTGGGTGATCGAGGGCTCTACCTCTCGATGGTAGATGCTTCCTCAAGGCCACAGCAGATAATAACAGGGGTCCTAGCCTAACAAGCTTAGCCCCAACAATCTGGAGACCCGATAGAGGCCAAGGGATGTGTGCTCCTAGCAGGCTAGCCCTCGGAGCTTCACTCTCCTAATGGTTGGTCCCTTCAAGGGATGTGTCATAGGCTGTGGGTTGCCCACCCCTCGTAGGCTAGCCCTCGGGGTGCTGCTCCCATTATCATTGGCCTCATCCCTCTATCCTCACCCACGGAGCCTTGGTGCCCCTCACAGGCTAGTCCTCGGGGTACCCTATCCGTTGGGAGTTTGCTGGCTGCCACTGTGCAGACCGGCGGTTTAGGGGCTTACTCCACAAGTGGGTATGACCCCGTTCCTCCCCTGCAACTCTTCATGTTCAGGGGAGATGCTGCCCAATTTTGGGCAGACTCAGAATAATTAAGCCATAATCAGATGCTCATTCTGAACCCAATCAACTCAGTGCTCGAGTGTGAACCTTGCACTGACTTACTGCATCATTTCCGAGGGATCTTGGACTTCAATCAAACAAGTAATCGATCTGGTTTACTTGAAACTATCATAAGGATCTTGAATGAACTAAAATACTGTGAATTTCACCTAAAATTGACTAAAACGGCGCGGCCCGAACCCGGCGCGCCCTAATACGGCGCGGTACCCTACCGCGCCGTATCAACATAAGACTCATTTTCTTCTTCGTGCGGGTTGCCCCATTCCCATCGCTCCCTAAACCGGCGCGCCCCAGGGCCTTCGCGCCGGGCTAACAGTTGCCAATGGCCGCGCCGGTTTAGCCCGTTTACCTACGTTTTGGCCGCGCCGGTTCAGTCCTATTACCTACGTCTGGCCGCGCCGGATTAGTTCTGTTTGCCCACGTTTGGCCACACCGGGGAACTCTACCCCTACGCGTGGCTGCATCGGTTTTAGGCCCTGATGTTGTTTTAATCATTCACCCACCCTCGGGGTGACCTTCGTCTCCCGTGGCCGGAGTTAATGAATCCTAATAAACTGAATAAGAGAAGTGACGTTCGGATCCGAATCGTTTTACTATCAGGTTTATGCTACTATCCTTGCCTCACTTGGCGGAGATTAATAGACGTGATTGATCACTGCTTACTTTCATAATTCTGTTGCCATGCTTAGCATAGTTATCATCATCATGCATGCATGCTTGCATAGACCCTCGAGTATATCAAATGGCACCGACGGAAGACCGGGTTACGCCGGATCGGAAGTCTCCGCTATGCGCGATGGTGGTCTTTGGACCTACGTCCTCCGCCATGTACCGAGGGTCACTAATTCAATAAACCACGCTCCCTTTTGCATGATAGATAGACATATTCCGTGTGATCTAGTCATGCTCATAGCGTCGCATCTTTTATTCCGTCCTGGACAGCTCACAATCTCGACAATTAATCAAAGGTGTTCCCTCCTCGCGGGAGATGTAATTAACGCCATAGCCTTTATGGTATGGCGGACTGCTGGTCCTGACCGAACCTCACTTTCGCCTGATACTGGTCAAGATGAGCGCATAATAAACTTGTCACGTACGTGACTGGCACGCCCGCGCCGTCAATCAGTCAGTTAATTACCAGTTAGTTAATTGGTTGATCGACACGTGAAAGAAGATATATATATATATATATAATAATAAGAAGAAGAAGGAATAAACCCATCGCAAACAGCTTCCAATTGAAGAAGTCACCCAGTTGCCTGGGTGCCCCTTTCAAAGCTCATAGTTCGAGGCACTTTTTGCACAACTCGAGGTAGCAGTCAAAGTACAAAAATGTTGAAGAGGCGACCTACTGAGCAGTCGCTTCTTTAAATTGGCACATGAGGCGAGGCATAAAGTAGTGGAAAAACCATGAAAGAGGCGCCCAGGGTACCAGGCACCCTTTAAGAGGCGCCCAGGCCCCCAGGCCCCCAGGCTCCCCCTTCATGACACATGTTTCAAGGTGAGAAAATAAATAAGGTAATAAAGAAATGGTGATGTGGATGCACTTATTTTCACTTAACATGTTGTTCGTTTATTTAGGTGCGTGGGCGTGCCAGTCACAATGTGACGATTTATTATGCGCTCGATCTGACTAATCAGACGATTGTGTGGTTCGTGTCGGGACCAAAACCCACTGTGCCATGAAGGCCACGACGTCATTTACATCCCCCATATGGGGGAACACCCTTGATTGATTGCCGGGAATAAGGGCCCTACGGCCTAAAGAGAATACTAGTAATGCAGGAGGATAACGAAAGACGAACTATGGTAGAAACCTCTATCGGGACGAGAACGTTCAGCCTATGTCGGCCACTCGTGGACCACTTCATGTTTGGACGAAGGTCCATGTTTGTAGCGTAAGAGACGGTGGCAAAACCGCGCAGATGTCTGCGGTGAGTACGGCAGGTTTAATGCGAGTGCGGGATTAGATCCCGGAACAAGTGGGTCAAGCTGACGAACTATCGGCCCAAAACGTGCCCGGACCATGACCATGTCGGGGATCCCGCGGTCCACGTCCGATATCACAGGGCATCATTACTTTCCTATTCACGCACAGTCTGGGGGAGCGGGTTGTTAGGTGTGAAGCCCAAACTCGCCAACGTGCGCCCTCGCACGCTGATCGACTTGCGCGGTCAGGTCGCGGGGTTCGACCTGCCCGGTCAGGTCGCGGGGGTCAAGGGGGTGTAGATTCTAAGAAATCCACTTAGAACAATTAAAAATAAAAGAACTAAAGCATGCACGTGGTGCTAAAGGGAAGTGTGATCGCCAGAGACACGAGGGCCTCAAAGGATATAAACAATAATAATCAAGGGAGGGATCACGAATATAAATACCTCAAATGCGGGGAGATTGTGAGTGCTCCTTTCTCTTCCGATCGGCCGGCCGATGAAGAGAGTTATTCTTGTTGATTACCGTTGCAAAGATCAAAGACAACAACCAATAAAAAGATTGGATTAGAACCAAGGTGAGTGTAGCATCAAATTCATAATAAGGATGAGCATGAAGATCATGTATAAGAACACACCTTGTTGGGTGTTGCCCTTAAACCCCTATGCAAAGGGTAGGAGATATGATGAATGATATGAAAGAAACTAAAATAGGTGCAAGTGTTGCACCATGGGAGTCTCAACGTGGTTGAGTGAGAGGAATATATAAACAAGATGTATGCATGCGTAGGAACTAATGCAATAAAAAAAAAGAATTGAAAAGATAAAGAAGCCTGTGTTTCTTTGGCTTTGATGCTCAATGGAGAGGGAGCCTCCGTCAGAGATGAAGCTTTAGATGTGTAGGAAGTTCCTCCTTCAGCCAAGAAGCAGCAGCAATTCCTTGTAAGAAAAAAAGAAGAAGAATCCTCTCTTTCAACAGAGCCGTAAGTCTCTATTTATAGGGAAAATTGAAGTTTTAATTCCAATAATGATTAGGAGAATTGTTTTTAGCATGAGACAAATATTGGAAGGGGTACTCCCAATCATGGAAAGCCTTGGGGTCCTTTCCGAAGTGAAAAGGGGCTCAAAATGAAGAAAGAAGAGGTTTCTGGAAAAATCGGAATTTGATCAAGAAATGACGCCTTGGAGACGGTCGTTTCTTAAAATGACGCCCGCGGAGGAAACGTCAATTTCAGAATTGACGACTTGCAGAGGGGCGTTATTTATAATTTAACACGAATTTCGGTCGGATCCAGACTCTCAAAATATAGCAATGAAAATGACGACCGACACAGGGGCGTTAATTGGAAATGACGCCTTGCACATGGGTGCTAAACAAAATGATAAAAAGTAAAAAAAAATGGACGATTGAGAATTCGGGTGTCAATTTAATTGACGTCCGATTCAAGGTCGTTAATTCAAAATATTCAAAATAAGGCCATTTTTCATTTCTCAATATTATTTTCTCATTTTTTAGGTAAAGGTGCATCAAGCTGTGCTGATTCCAATTACTATTTTTTCGTATTTTTCTGTCATCCGGAAGGCCACCAAATCACCTCTGGAAAAGGGTTAAAAATAATATTAAAAAAAATTCAATTTGAAATTGACGACATGCCAAATGTCGTTACTTAACTTTTTTTTTTATTTTTTATTTCATTTAAAATCAAATTAACGTCACATGCTAAGTCGTTAATTCCAAAAAATTCCCAGAAAAATCCAGGAAAATGGGAAAATGAAAGAATGGACGCCCCTATTGATAGTCGTCAATTCTTTGAGAAACGCCCAAGGTTAAGCCGTTATTTAAAAGACGCCCCACGTCAAGTCGTTAATTCTGAAAATTCATAAAAATAGAGAAAAATGCCCAGAAAATCTAAAAAAATAGGGAAAAATAAGAAAAGGGAGAAAAAAGGAATAAATCCTAGAAAAATGAGAAAAACCACTCAAACAAAGTTAATTTGAGGGTCAAATTGGGATATTATAAGGTAATATGAGATGCACTCACAGTAACGTCAATTTTGGCGTGTCTACAGCTGCCCCGCCTTGGCGTCTGCTTTGCAAGGGAGCAGAGCGAACTGAAAAGTAGATGCCAAGGTGTGATGAGACACGCAATCAACATCACTTGATGAGAATTAAATCAAAAGCTCGAGATGAAGCAATCTCGGGAAATTCAATGAAATCAACGATGTTGGGATAAAAGAGGGAGTGTGCACGCGGGCACGAAGGAGAATGATCAACTTCCAGCGCGGTGGAAGTACCCCAGGTCACAAACCTATAGGTTTCACCATTGGGGAGCGGTTATCAGCCAATGTGGACGTGCTGCAGCCAAGGTGGATCAAGGGAAAGGACTGAAATAAGATGATAGAAATCCAAACAAGGAGCTTTCAAGAAAATGACTCAAAACAGCGACAAAACGAACTGAGGATTCCATTCAGCAATGAATATCTCAAATCTGGAAAGATTAAGATCAATTTGACTCTCCAAATCAGCTTATCAGAATGATTTTTTGAACGTTGATTCAAATTCCTACATGAATGCATGTTGGGTTTAAAGGGAAAAGTAAAACAAATGAAAATATAAGATAATCAAGGATAATATTGTTAAACTGCCAAAACTGAGTCAAGAAACCGATTTCACGAGCTGATACTAAGCCGAAGCCCGTTTATCCACGCACCAACTCGTAAAAGGGAATCATCGTCCCCAGTCTCGGACGGCTCAACGGCCTATCCGTATGACTAAGACTCCTCTGGAATCATCATTATTTTTGATGGAGGGGAACTCAAATTCCAGATTTACTAAAGCCACAAGGTCCTTGATATAATCTAATAGCGTATGTAACATATAGTAAGAATGCATATAGGAAGATGGTGATAGCAATAAGCATATGGGGAACTGAGAAATGAGGTGCAAGCACCGTGGGGCTTGGATGATGATGTCCAGTCGGTGGGACCAAGATCTTCTTCCTGCGCTCAAAGATTCATCAGCCAAGATATAAAAGATAACAAGTAATGAATAAGGCATTTAAACATAGCAAGTATAGAAGGGATATAATTCAAGCATGAAAGCATTGAATAGCATGAAAATATAGTATGTATCAAAGCATCAATAACATGTATGTATCATATCATGAATAGCATTCAAGTGTGCACAGCGTGAAAGGCATGAATAACATTTAACATAGATAGTATCATTAAAGCATAGATAGCATAACATCATTGTTTGTTGTTTGTCATGAGGATGACAACTTGGCTAATCAAGATTTGGAGTTGAATGATCAAGATCTGCTAATGCCCATCGGCGGAGTGATCAGTAAGATTTGATAAAAAATATTTGGAGATGAATAATCGGAGTAATGCTTAGCAAATTATGAAGATGTGATCAATTGTGAACATGAGAAGAATCAAAAGGTAGATAACAATGAATGGAAAGGACTCATCCCGTGCTATTGGTCCTTACAAAGTTGTTGTTCCTGCAAAAGTACCATCAGAAAAATACAATACAATTTTTTGTTGGATTTTGGAATATGAAAGTTTTGTAGGTTTTGAAAAAAGATATTCAATTTTTATGGATTTTGGAAAATATGTGAATTTTTTTATGGATTTTTTGAAAATATTCAATTTTTTTGGGAACTTGGTTTAGGAAATATTCAATTCTTTTGGATCAGGAAATATTCAATTTTTTTGATTTTGGATCAGGAAATATTCAATTTTTTTAGATTTTGGATCAGGAAATATTCAATTTTTTGGATTTTGGATCAGGAAATATTCAATTTTTTTTTGTATTTTGGATCAGAAAATATTTATTTTTTTTGGATTTTGGATCAAAAAATATTCAATTTTTTTTATATTTTGGTTTAGACTTCGTTAATGCAGCATCAAAGGGTATTTTTTAAACCACTGGCTAGGTGTTCTTATTCCTTCCCCTTTCGCTAAAAACTGCCCAAAGTCGGGTGTGCATTTAAAGGTGGCGCCCTATAACCGACTACCCTTGATTAATGGTGCCCCTACCAAGGCTATACCTGAGAATCATTCGGTCTTAGAGGGAGAAGAGAAGAATAATTGAGGATAAGCTTTATGCAGGATGGGAGATGTCGGGACTTGAATTCCTTCCAAGGTATTTCCCCTCAAAGAGGTAAACTGTTGTGCCGGAGCTTTGCGCCTTTGATTTTTAGACCCTTGACATGCATACGACCAGGGTTTTCTCTGCGGGGACTTTACCTCTCTTGTCATGCCATAATTCATAATTTTGCTTTTATCGAAATTTTGACTTGATTTTCATTATAGCCCTTTTGGCTAGATGTATCATGAAATTTAATTTTAGTTTGGGTCAAGACTGCCCCTATTTGAGACTTCTCTCGTATTGGGGATTACCTAGGTTGGTCATCTCATCCGTCAACCTCTTGCCCCTGCATTCGGCTGAGTAAAGAAGAGAAAAGACTTTCAGATATGGCATGGCCAAAGTAGCAACGGTGTTTTATCAAGGAGCCGGCTAAAGGGCGCGTGAAGTGTGTGGAATGTCCAGCTAAGGGTTGCTCTTAACAAGCGGGGAGAGAACGTCAAATTCCCAACGCAGGGTTCTTATTAACCAAAGTGATGCAAAAGCAAGCCTAAAGACTCTTTTCAGTTTTTTTTAAAAGATGAAATTCAATAAAGATAATTTCCTAGGATAAAGGCTTAAAATATCACTCTTAATCATGTTAAGAAGCACTTCACTCTGAAAATCATGCGTGAAGCAATGAGATAATGATATCATAAAAATGCTTACTTACGTCAACATATTACCTTGCGATCTTTGTTGAAGCAGCTGCCGCGAGAGGCGGGGTTGATCATCATGGGATAGTCCTCTTAGACAGATAAAAGGATTGGACGCAACGGATTTGGAAGTGGCTTAACAAGAAGGAGTGGTGCTCAGACCAGACTCAGATGAATAAGGAGAAAAGGAGGAGAGGCGAGGGCTAGAACTCCCTTGCTAAGGCGCGGAGACCCTGATCACATGAAACAGTCTACAGAAGGAGAGGAGAATTAGAAGGAGGAGTGAGGACTAAAGCCTCGGAAGCAGTGGGAGAAAGGGCAGATGCCCAAGGCAGTGGATGAGGAAGAAGTTGGGTCAGACCTGAGATCAGGAGGAATCAGACAAAGAAATTGATAGATGGAAAGGGGCGGATCCGGAGGGTCCGGAGGCAGTGGAGTAGAATCATGATAGGAGGAATCAGAATCTGGAGAAGGAGAATCTCGAGGGACGCGATGCCCTGGGAAGAAATAGGGAAAAAGATGATGGAAAAGGAAAAAAAATGAAGGATGTGATATCCCGGAGGAGCAGAAAGATGAATCGGAAGAAAGATGGAGGGTCCGGAGGTTCCGGAGGGGAAAGATACCATGGGACGCGATGCCCAAGGAGAAGAGAAAGATCCGGGGGTTCCAGAGGAATGGAATTAGAAGGGTCGGGATGCCCCGAAAAAAGATAGAAAGAATAAGATGGAGAATCTGGAGGTTCCGGAGGGGGAAGATACCATGGGACGTGATGCCCGGGGAGAAGAGAAAGATCCGGAGGTTCCAGAAGAATGGAATCAGAAGGGGCGTCATGCCCTAAGAGGAGGGATAAAACACCTGGAGATTCCAGGGAAATAGCAAGAAAGGGGACGCGATGCCCCGGGGAGAGTGGATTAGAAGAGGATGAAGATGAATAAGATGGGAAATGCGGAAGATCCGGAGGTTCCGGAAGGCGGGGAAGATACGGGTCCGGAAACCTGGGAAAGAAGAAGTGCAAATGTATGCGAATGCAATGCAACAGATGCGATGAATGCATGGATGCAACAGAATGCATGAGATGCAAAGAATATGAAGAACATGAAGGGCGAGAGGATGAGATCCCCCTCCTTACCCTTGGAGTGGCCCATGAAGAAAATGTGATAGACAAGAATGTGGATGACATTGAATAGAAGGTGGATGAAATAGTGGAAGGCCCCTTAGCACCAAGATAACCGCCCCTCCATGGCAATGAAAGTGTATAGCCAATTGGCCCAATGGATAAAGCAAGAGCCCATGACGAAGCTTCAATGGTAAATGACAACTCCCTTGAAGAGTGAAAAGTAATAGTGTGAGAGAGTTGGAAAGTCGGGATAAGAAGCATTGTGTTGCCCAGGGGTCGTGGCATATAAAGAATGTTGAATAGAATAGGCATTCGCCCCTTGTATGGAAGAAAAGGTTCGAGGTTTGAAAGTTTGAACAAGGGGTGCCCTGCCCGGCCCTTGGGCACAAGCCTACATGGTATCAAAGCTTGACATTCTCTCTTAGTGAGCAGTGGCGGGGACTTGGCCTCTTCAACCATATTCGGTACGACAACACGGATTGGCACCCGGTAAATAAACTCTTGCATCTTGAACAGCATGGTCGTGGCCAAATCTTTCTTTCCCGGCTCTTGATCTTCTTCGGCACAAGTACTTACAGAAGGATTCCCATTCCGAGTAGTAAAGGGGGGTGAAGCGGAGGCGGAAGGCTCCATGGATGGTGGTGGTATAATGGAAAGTGTTGGAGAAAGGGTGAGTGGAAGTGGAGGTTCAAACACATTGAGCTTCTCCCTTTGCTCGGAAGCAGTCGGGGTTGGCTCGAGTGCAAAAAGGGATAGATCCTGCTCAGGACTAGCCACGGGTAAGGGTGAAGGGTTAAGTAGTGGAATAGGGATTATGGACATAGTGGGTTTTGGGGTTAAAGGTATAATGGAGGGTTGAGGTGGCGAACAAAGAGGAGTAGTAATAGAAGGCTTGGCAGAGACTGGCGTAGTGGAGAGTGATGGAGGGTCGGCGGAGGCTGATGGAATGGAGGCTACTGGTGTGGTTACGGGAGGTACGAATGGAGAAGGTTTAGTGCGTTGAAAATGCCGGATGGGGCGAGAGGTGTCAAGTATAGGGGAAGGCGCATGATGCACCGGTGTGGGTGACTGGAGTGTCGACCAAGAGGTCTCATAAATGGGAGTTGGATCGGGGACTGTGGCATAGTCCTGAGCATAGGGGTCTCCTGGCAGTGGAGGAAGGGGACGGTAAAGGAAACTCGGAAGAGGTGCTTGCAGAGCTTCATCATATGCCGCCTCAAATTCTTTAATTGCCGGTTCTTCATTAGCAGGTTCAAGTGGACACCGTAGTGAAGGCGTGTATGAGGGTGGTGGAATGTAATGCTATTGTGTATGTGGAGGTGGAGGGCCATATGCGTAAATTGGGTGAATGGGTGGAGGATGGATGGCATCCACTTGAACGTTGAAACCTGCCGGCTCTTGCTTGCTCGCACTGTCGACGCCGTAGCCGTCTCTCATATCCTTCCAATCTTTCTCCATCTTTATAATGTCATTCAGAGCGGCGTGGAGGGGATTGATTGGAGTAGGAGGAGCGGGCCGTGGGCTCGTAACCCTCTTTAATTGTTCCTCCAACAAAGTGACTTTGTCGAGAAGCGTTTGTTGGAGGGGTGTGACTTGAGCAACAGAGGGTTGGCAGGGCCTTGAAGGAGGGGCTGCATAAAAAGGCCGTGGAGGGGGCGTGACGAGCTGACCCAAATGAGGACCCGATCGGGCCAGGTTGGAAGGAACAGATGGGCCTTGGGGCCGTGAATATATAGGGAGGAATAGAAAGAGGCAGGTGATGGGCCACCCGAATAGGAGTATGTGTGGATGAAGGAGGCGGGTGATGGGCCACCCGCATAGGAGTAAAAGGCTGATGAGATGAATGAGATGTGCCCTCAACAGCGGCCTGAAGGGCTTGGATTTGCTGAGGGGTGAGATGATCTAAGGCGTGAATGATCTGGGAGACCTTCCGATCGTCGGGAGGAGACGTCCCCGAAGGAGTGATGGCTCGCAACTGAGGCAAGGGACCATGAGATTGGATGTTGCCCATGGGTGGGGCAAAACCGTGAAAGTGAGGGCGTGGTCCCTTTAAAAGATTATGGTGAGAGTTGTGATGAATATGTTGAAATTGAGGGGAATAAGATGTGCTAGGTTGATCACCCTCATGAACATTAATTGAGTTAAACATGTTGACTTTCTTATCAAGGTAATCCAAACAATTAAATGTGCAATCAAAATAGTTCACAGAGATAGCAAACAAGTTGGGATGGTTACCTTTGATTTCTTTTGTTTGATCCTTGGTGAGTTAAAGTGATTTTTAACAAAATTGATGTGATCACTCAAGGTCTTGGACCTAATTTCAAATGCTCTTTTCTCCAGTGCCAACTAGGTTGATTCTCACCACGAATGGGCCAACTAAAATCCGGAGACTTCAAAGGTACAACTAGCCCAAGCGTCCGTGAGGGAATCCATGGGTGCGGGGACTTACGGAGGTCTTAGAAAAGGAATTTCCAGTCCAAAGAGACGGAATGCTCAATGGAGGGTCATTCCAATTCCAAGAGAGGTGTGTGAGATCCTAGTGTAGAGAGAGGAGGTCTCCCAAACCAATGTAAAGATGAATGCAGCAGGCAGTATCAAGCAGATAACAACACATAACAAAATGACGACCTGGGAAAGGTCGCTATATCAAGAAGCAGCGTCTGAGTGTCAGTCGCTAATCACTGTGAATAGTGTAAGCAGAGTAAAAATAGCGCCTTAAGGTGAGGCGCTACCTATAGAATGGACGCCCGGGAGCAGGGGCGTCAAATGGCAATAATCAATATGAATAAACTATGATAATAAAAATGACGCCCTACGGTAAGGCGCTACTCAAGTGAAAGACGCCTCTGACAGGGGCGTCCAAAGAAAATGACGCCTTGGTAAGAGGCGTTATACTTGAAAAATGACGCCTCTATGAGGGGCGTTAATTCCTTCTGTCTCCAGAAACTGTCCAACGGCCAGAAATCTCAAACAGGGATAATACCAATAGGAAGGAATAACACTCATAATCAAAATATCATGGCAATCAATAAAAACATGAAAGGGGATATAGCATGCTCATCTTTTTTTTTAAAGGATGGATAAATAGAATTTCTAAAAATCTATCAAACTAACCAATCACATAGGGAAAGTGCTACGTGGAGCACAAAAGGAGGTGCACCGTGGGTGCGAAAGGGGAGGTGGCACACGTGGGTGCCCAAGGGGACGGGTAATCAAAAGAAAAATAAAAGGGGTCCCACCGTGATCGCCAATTTGTAGATTCTAAGAAATCCACTTAGAACAATTAAAAATAAAAGAATTAAAGCATGCACATGGTGCTAAAGGGAAGTGTGATCGCCAGAGACGCGAGGGCCTCAAAGGATATAAACAATAATAATCAAGGGAGGGATCACGAATATAAATACCTCAAATGCGGGGACATTGTGAGTGCTCCTTTCTCTTCCGATCGGCCGGCCGATGAAGAGATGTATTTTTCTTGATTACCCTTGCAAAGATCAAAGACAACAACCAATAAAAAGATTGGATTAGAACCAAGGTGAGTGTAGCATCAAATTCATAATAAGGATGAGCATGAAGATCATGTATAAGAACACACCTTGTTGGGTGTTTCCCTTAAACCCCTATGCAAAGGGTGGGAGATATGATGAATGATATGAAAGAAACTAAAATAGGTGCAAGTGTTGCACCATGGGAGTCTCAACGTGGTTGAGTGAGAGGAATATATAAACAAGATGTATGCATGCGTAGGAACTAATGCAATAAAAAAAAAGAATTGAAAAGATAAAGAAGCCTGTGTTTCTTTGGCTTTGATGCTCAATGGAGAGGGAGCCTCCGTCAGAGATGAAGCTTTAGATGTGTAGGAAGTTCCTCCTTCAGCCAAGAAGCAGCAGCAATTCCCTGTAAGAAAAAAAAGAAGAAGAATCCTCTCTTTCGACAGAGCCGTAGGTCTCTATTTATAGGGAAAATTGAAGTTTTAATTCCAATAATGATTAGGAGAATTGTTTTTAGCATGAGACAAATATTGGAAGGGGTCCTCCCAATCATGGAAAGCCTTGGGGTCCTTTCCGAAGTGAAAAGGGGCTCAAAATGAGGAAAGAAGAGGTTTCTGGAAAAATCGGAATTTGATCAAGAAATGATGCATTGGAGACGGTCGTTTCTTAAAATTACGCCCGCGGAGGAAACGTCAATTTCAGAATTGACGACTTGCAGAGGGGCGTTATTTATAATTTAACACGAATTTTGGTCGGATCCAGACTCTCAAAATATAGTAATGAAAATGACGACCGACACAGGGGCGTTAATTGGAAATGACGCCTTGCACAGGGGCGCTAAACAAAATGATAAAAAGCAAAAAAAATGGACGATCGGGAATTCGGGCGTCAATTTAATTGACGTCCGATTCAAGGTCGTTAATTCAAAATATTCAAAACAGGGCTATTTTTTATTTCTCAATATTATTTTCCCATTTTGTAGGTGGAGGTGCATCAAGCTGTGCTGATTCCAATTACTATTTTTTCGTATTTTTCTGTCATCCGGAAGGCCACCAAATCACCTCTGGAAGAGGGTTAAAAATAATATTAAAAAAAATTCAATTTGAAATTGACGACGTGCCAAATGTCGTTACTTAACTTTTTTTTTATTTCATTTAAAATCAAAATAACGTCCCATGCTAAGTCGTTAATTCCAAAAAAATTCCAAAAACTTCCCAGAAAAATCCAGAAAAATGGGAAAATGAAGAAATGGACGCCCCTATTGATAGTCGTCAATTCTTTGAGAAACGCCCAAGGTTAAGCCATTATTTAAAAGACGCCCCACGTCAAGTCGTTAATTCTGAAAATTCATAAAAATAGAGAAAAATGCCCAGAAAATTCAGAAAAATAGGGAAAAATAACAAAAATGGAGAAAAAAAGAATAAATCCAAGAAAAGTGAGAAAAACCACTCAAACAAAGTTAATTTGAGGGTCAAATTGGGGTATTATAAAGCAATATGAGATGCACTCGCAGTAACGTCAATTTTGGCGTGTCTACAGGGGGCAGTGCCCCTTGCGGGGGTTTTCGGGGGGCAGCGCCCCCGGAACAAAATTTTAATTATGGGGGGGGGGTATGCTATTGTCGTTGTTCCGATCATTGAATTAAGTGGTTCATTCCCATTCCATTCTGAAGAGGTGAAATCTCGCGCTGGTTCCTGAGCAGGCTGGTAATCACCAAGTTTGTGAACTGCAAGACAGGGAAACGGGTCAGAGGGCCCAGGGGGATTCCCTAGGATGAAACCCTCCGACGCTCAAGTCAGTAGAGCAATGGTGGGAGCAGCGATAGGGAGGAGAAGGTGAAGGCACGAGATCCCTCTCCACCAACGGGGTGAAGTGATCCGTGCTCAGGAATTGGGGGTGGATCAATGCCCTTTTGGACTTACCTTTCGCCGGAGGGTATCCCATGTTTAAATAGTGCGCCGCAGCCGGAGCTCCTGGACTTCTTGGCGCCCGGCCCCTGTGGACTCTAACGGCTGCAATCATAAACATTTTATCGGTCGTACCGAGCTTAGAGGGGCCGGCCCTACTTGGGCAATAGGCCTAGCTCGGTGAGGAGATGGGTCGGACAGACCGACTAGCGCTTCCCTCCTTCGTGCGGGGGGAAAGCTAGTGCGCGGGTCTTTCTGTGACCTGACCGATGCTTGGGCTCTCCGAGCCTTGGGGCCGCCTAGGAGAGTTGTTTCCTCGAGTATTATTTTATTGGACTTTTCCAAGTGGGCCCTATGGGCTGTCACTTGGACGAGCTTGCCTCGTTGGGCCCTATTGGGCCTAGTTGGGTCTGCTCTTTGAGTGGGCTGCAGGAATCCCCCTCTCCACTTGTCCCCCTCCTACTCCCGAGCCAAGGGGGCTCGGTAGAGTAGTTTTTCGAGGCTTTGGACCGGCGTGGCTCGGGTGGGTGGAATCCTGTCGGCATTATGAAGTCACGTGTAGTGGTCACCTGGGCCCGTAGTAATAATGATCCTGACGGATTTGAAATGAAGGGGCCCCCTTTTTCTCGGAGGTTGGAACGTCGCGCCGCCTCCCGCGAGGGTATATAGGCGTAGGGCGCTGCTCGTCCTCCCAGCCTTTCTAGGGTTTTTGGCCTTTCCTCCATTTCTTTGCTTATGGGGCTTCTTGATGCACCGTGAAGATACATCGGGGGAGCAAGCTCTTGCGGCGGCATTTGAAGAGCTGGCGCGTATAACCGCGGAGGCGATCCGGCAACTTCCTTCTCCCCTGAAGTCTTCGGGCTCTCGTGAAGGTTCTTCTTCTATCTCTATGGCGGATCTGTGCTCGGAAAATGAGCAGGTGAGACGGGAGCCCGTCCCCAATCGCAGTGAGTTGGGGGAGGCTGATGTGAAGAAACTGGAGCATCGGTTTCACCTGCCTCTCCGATATAGCTTTGTAGCCACTACCCCATACGAGACGAGCTTGGATAGCCGCACGGGCCATATTTGTACTTTTCTCCTGGCGTGGAAGAGCGGATTCTGCCTCCCCTTCGAGCCCTTTGTTCTGAAGCTTCTCAATTTTTTCGGGTTGGCACCTGTTCAGCTGGTGGCCAACTCGTATCTTCTGCTGTCCGCCTTTCGGATCCTCTGTCGCCTGCAGGGGGTTCCCCCGTCCCTGGATCTTTTTCATTATTTCTTCGAGCTGAAGGCACATCCGTCGGCGGGGAAAGGCTTCTACTTTATTCAGGCGCGCAGAAATCAGAGTTGTATTCCGCTGGCGGCAAAGGATTCTTCGCACAAAGGGTAGAAGAGGCAGTTTTTCTGGGTGAAGGCGGAAGCAGTGGATGAATCCTGGAGGGGCCAGGTTATGCCCAACTTCCATCCGAATCTTCCCCCGCGGCAGGAGGATTTCTCTGCCGATGTGGAGGAATACGCCGTTCGCTTGTTAACAAATCGCCGGTCGACTGAGGAGCTGGTGATGTTGTGCCCCTTATGCTTTGATGAATGTGGTGTTTTAATGATAGCAACACGAATGAGTCACCATTTTGTTTTGCTAATAGCTTGACTTTGAATCATTGAATCATAACAATCTGAATGCATATAACTGATATATTCTTGTGGAGAATGCATGAGAGTGCATAAAGTGTTTTGTGCTTGTATTAAGATCGGTGCATTGAAGCCTCTGTATGTTCTTTGCATTTCGCAAGTCATGCAGCGTCAACGCAGCAAGTGTGTCTCATGCATCATGCGTCGACGCCCCCAGACTTTAAAGTCTGTACAGCCTTTCATATGAAAGTCCATACATCGCCCTTGGAGTCCAAAGTCTATACATCATGTTCATTCAAGTTCACTTCAAGTATGTACAGCCTACGTCTCATGCAGCGTCAACGCTGTGAGCATTCTCAAGTGTACAGCGTCAACGCATGAAGTGTGTACATTAGTCTTAATATTCTAAGTCTGTACAGCCGTTGGATTTGAACCTTAGAGTCTGTACATCTGAATTGCCCTTGATCTGGTCAAGTGTGTACACTCATTCACTGTAGCTTTCACATATTCAAGTCTTCACATTGAAAGCCTATACATTGCTGGATGATCAAGTCTGTACATCCACAGTAGATCTTCGAAGTATGTACACTGCTTGAGCCTCAACAAGTCTGTACAATGCCTTAAGCGTTTCAAGTCTATTTATTGGCTCTTACTTACAAGTCTGTACACTGGTTCAAAGTCTACACAGCGCCTGCCTTCATCTGAGGCTTATGAAGCCTTTGTATTCATTAAGTCTATACAATGCAAAGCATAGACTTAGAACTAATGACTTCGTTTCATCTGTCTGACAGGGACTGAAGAGGCTAATGAACCCCTTAACGCAAGAGGGCTGAAGACATCCAATTTCAGCTGCTGGAACACACCAATGCGTCAACGCCTTGATCAAGTGGCGTGGACGCAGTAGTTCAAACAATCAAGAAAGAAGCAGGTGGATTACTCCGGTGCGTCAACGCATTGATCAAGCAGCGTCGACGCAATAGCTAAAGAGACGCTAGTATACAAATGTACATGTTCGTGCGTCAACGCCACCAATTGGAAGCGTCGACGTAGCAGTTCAAGAAAGGGGCAACTTATCTCTGGCTGTCTTCAATGCGTCAACACAGCAGGCTGATGGAGTCGACGCAACAGTTAAAAAGGTTGAAGATCTCTGATGGCTGCGTCAACTCCTTGGAGCAAGTGAGTTGACGCCATCTAACTCCAATTGCTGAGCGTATTAGTGCTAGGCACGTGATCCAAGGATAAGGAGAATGCCCAGATGAGGACACGTGTATTGACAGCCTGCTGGATGCTGCCACGTGGTCCGAATTCTTAGGGCAGGAATTGTGGAAGCCACACACGCCTTGTTGTTGCTGCTGCTGCTGGTATATAATGGAGCCTTCATCTTCAGATGGAGGCTGATCGTGATCGAATCCAGGGAGTAGAAGCTGAGAGAAGAATTAGAAGGAGAGAGAGCTTCCACGATCCAGCAGAAGAAGAAGAAAAGAAAGAGAGAAGAAGCAGAAGAGAAAAAGTGAGAGATAGAGAGCTCGAGCAGAGTGTGAAGAGAAAGAAAAGAGGAGAGAAGCAGACGTGAAGGAGTTGAGAAGAGAGAGAGTGAAGAAAGAGAGTGAGATAGAGGGAGATCTGTTCTTGCTGGAAGTTGGATCAGATCCACTCCAGTCAGCTCTTCAAGAGCCATATTCTGTGCTTAGTGCTTACAGCTTTTCGATGCTGTTTACTCCCATCTTTTGTTTTCTTTTGAACTTCCTTTGTCAAGCTGTTAGTCAGCGGATTGCAGAGGTGCTGCCTCTGGACGGCTAAGCTGTATTGCCCAGCGGTTGTTGGCAAGCTGTGTTGCCCAGCTGTTAGTGAAGCCACACTCAGGTTGAGTGTGGGGTGGATGTAGGTCTGGAGGACCGAACCACCTAAAAACCCCTCTTGCATTGTGGTTTGATTGCTTATGGTTTGCTTCCGCTAGATGTTTGCATAGGGGCGCTCCAAGTGGTTGATCACAGGTTCATTAGATGACTTGATCAGATTTTGTTCTAAGTGTTTAATCTGTTGATTGAGCGGAATTCTAATTGAGCTATTGTTTGTCTAACTTGTCTTGTTAGAATGATCACTATCTGTTTGTATTATTCCGCATCTCATAATTAGTCTTCCAGATTTGATAAATCTGTCTAGTTAGCTTTCTAAATAGTTAGTGAGCCTAATATGTCAATTGGGTGAATTTTTTATAGGCCATATTCATTCACCCCCCCTCTGAATACTAGCACCGAACCCAACAATTGGTATCACAGCGGGTCTCTGACTGAACAGATCTAACAATCTGCAGAGGATCCTGCTAATTGTTGGTGCATTTCAGAGTGGGTCATTTGGAATCGTCTTGATTTACTGTCTTAGTGCATTTCTGTCGGGTGCATTTCATAAGTGTGCCTCTTGTGTTCTGTATTTAGCTTCACTGAGTTAGTGCCGTGTCTTGCTTATCTGGTTTTATTGTCTAGTGTTTTGTGCCTTGAATTTGGTTGTTATCTGATTCGATGGCTAATCCTCCGATATTCAGAGGTGATAACTTTGACTCTTGGTTCGAAAACCTCCATCGGTATGTAAAGTCTACTGATCCAAAACTGTGGAAGGTAATGACTCACGGCCCATACAAACTGTCGAAGGATAAATCTAAATGGACCAAGAAGGACAAGCTGAAAGACTCTGTCAATAATAGAGCTGTAGTTTTATTAAAAGAATCAATTGACAGATCTCTAATTGAATGCATTTCATCTTGCAGGTCTGCCAAAGACATTTTGGATAAACTGAAGCTAATCAGGAATCACAGCAAGTGCTTAATGGCTGATCATAGAAATGCTGATGATGAAACTTCATCCGAGGTAAGTTCTGAATCAGAAGGATACTCTTTCGATGAATTGATAGAGATGTATGAAAACTTGTTAGAAGTTTCCAAGATATTGAAATTTGAAAATAAAAAATTAAAAAAGAAATGTGATAGAATAAATCTGAAAGATTCATGTGAAAAATGTCCAAATACAAAAAAGTCTTATGATGCTTGCATGCTAGATGTTCAGAATCTTAAGAAACAAAATGATTCTCTAAAGTTTGAAAAACAAACATGGTTGGATAAAATGTCAGAAATAGAGAATCAGTTGAATGATAAGAAAAAGGAGTATCTAAAAGGCATGTAGGAACTCACTAAAGTTAATTCTGAATTGGACAAAATGAAATTCGAGAATGAAGATCTTCAAAAGAAGAATAAAACTCTTATGGTCAGAATGAATGAAATCAATGAGGTTTCATAGTCCTCTTCTGCTAAATCAAATTGTAAAACATGCTCAGCTTTAAGAGAACGTAATGAAGATCTCTTTAGTGAGAATGAATGGCTAAATAAACAAATTTCCTCACTTAAAGATGATCACAAAAATCTGCTCGCTGAGAAAATTAAAGCAGAAGAAAGAGAAGATGAACTGATTGAAAAATTGGAGCACATGTCTGGAAGAGAGAGATATGCTAATAATGAAATTCAGGATAAAAATCTTGAGGAAGAAAACACTGAATTAAAAGCTGAAGTTGAAAAACTAAAGTGGTTGAACACTGGCTTGTCTGAAAGACTTCTCACTATAGAAAAAGGAAAAACTGTCTATGATGGAAATTCAGAAATCTTGAACAGTCTAGAACAAGAAATTGAGAAGTATAAAATTGCAAACCAAGTTCTAAGCGAATGTGTTAATTGCAGTGAACAGGAAATAGCCAGTTATGAACTTCACATTGCTAGCTTGGAAGATAGAATTCATAATCTGGAAAATTCAGCTATTGAGTCTGCCAAGATTAAAAGAAAAATGAAAACTGTTGGGAAGAGGAAGGATGATAACTCTGAAGGGGGAACAAATTGCTGTTCTGATGTTAAGAAAATCACTAAAAACCAGCTATATACAACTTTTGTTCAAAGCACTGATGTAGCTAGTACTTCAAAGCAATCCCCGAAATAAAATGAAAATCAGAAGTCACCTTCAAAATCTGTCTTTCAGTTTAAAGCTCAAAAAATTGAAAAATAAACAAAACCTGTTGAGGATAATCAGAAATTGACAAGAAAGAGTCAAACAAAAAGGGCAAAGAATAATTCTGGTTATACTCTGAAATTTGTTAGCTCTGCTGAATCTGATGGGTCAATGCAAAATGCTCATGCTTCTTGTACTCATTCACATGCATCTGTGAATTCATCTGATAGAAACCATGCCCCTAGGAAATCTGATGCTTCATGCTATTATTGTGGTAGGTATGGTCATTTAATGAATGAGTGCTATGCTTTGAAATCTGATGACAGAATGCATGTCAGATACACCCTAAATCATCATGAGTACAAAAGAAACAAACTCAAATTCAATCAGCATATCATTTGTTTCACTTGCAACAAGCCTGGGCATAAGGCTAATGAGTGTTGGTCAGGAAATCATTGGGGTAAAAATGAATCAAGAAGAAAGCATCTTAAATGCTTTGAATGTGGTAAGCATGGGCATGTAGTCAAAGATTGCTGGCATGCTCAGAGAAATAGATTAAACTCTAAATCTATCAAATTCCCTGCTTTCTATAATTCTGTTAGAAATAACTTGAGAGATAAAAAGAAAAACTTTGCATGTTTTGAATGTGGTAAGCTAGGTCACAAAGCTGCCAAATGTCGGCTGGCTGAGTATGGAAAGAAAAATTTTCAAGTCAATAAAAGAAATACTCATGCTCGTACACATAATTTTCATACCCATATGCATGCACATGAGCATCATGTTTCTTCTAACATGAAGAATAAAAACAAAAATTCTCTGGCTTCAAGTTATTATTGTGGAAAAACTGGACATTCAATGGTTGAGTGTAAACTGATGGAATATGATGATCATGTTGCTAAAAGATTGTTTAGAACACCTGTTAGGGCTCATACAGGACCCAAGGCAGCTTGGGTTCCTGTAGGATCAAAATAATCCAGTTGTTGCAGGTGTGCCTTGGGAATGAATAAAGGGGGTTAATCAACCAAGGCACTCAAGAATGAAAACTCCATGACTACATTTGAGGTTAGTTCTGAAAACTCTGCTAAAATTCTGTCTTCTAAATTTGTGTGCTCTAAATGCCTGCATGTCATGATTAATTCTTTTGTGCATCATCTAACTAAATCTAATTGAAAATCTGAAATGCACATGGAAATAATTATAGTTTACCTCTGAATGCATTACATATCTATGTCATGATGCATGATATGTCAAACTCCCTGTATGTCGTATTGCACTGATTTGCATGACCATCATGGTATATTAGATGGAACAGTGCTGAAGGGCAGATGGAGTATGTCTGGATGCTACTGCCATGTGTGAGGTGGTCCTTGGACCAAGTCCTCCGCCCAGTACCATGGGTCAAGTCATATAGAGCAGTGTATTGCATACCATGTTGATCTGTTGGTGCTAAACTGAAGTTTTCTGAAACATGAATTGAACAATCATGCTTATAGTAATTCTCTTCTATCTAACTTGCATGAATCATATCTGAATGCTAAATTTGATATCATGTGATGTGATTTCAATACATTTCATGCATATAGTCAGGGGGAGTCCAACTGTTTTTGATCAATGCATATCATAATAATCTGTCTGTGCAAAATTGAATTATCTTGAAGAGTTGATTGCTCTAGCATGATGCTCTCTGAATAAAGAATGCTCTGACGTTTGAATAATCATCTTGCATAAATTACATCAATTCAGGGGGAGCTTGTTGAGTCTTATGTGAGTCACTGCATATAGACAAGGGGGAGCATTATCACTTTGTTGACACTATTTGAAATTCTCACTCTACACTATTTCAAATCATCAATTGACTATTTTGAATTAATACCTTCTTGAATCTGAGAATTTGGCTACTAATCCTCAATCTGTTGAAGAAGGAGTGTCTCCTTTTGTCTGACTGAAATTCAACTCTGCTATTGGCTTCAAACTTTTATTCTCTCTTGCTGATTGATTCTTTCACCAGCTAGTACTTTTCCTTCATATACCTCTCAGCTGGTGTGACTGAATTGGCTCTACTATTGATTTGTTGGTCAGCTAAACTTATTTTTCTGATCTGAGGAACTTAAGCTGCATGTCATGCAATTCAGTCTGAGAACATTGTAGAAATTTCTATCATATAGGTTTAAGAATTATCACTGAATTAGACTGATATAAGATTAATGTATTCTCAGATTTGTAGTTAAATGTATTGAAAATATCTGAATGATAAGGTTTAATAAACTTTAACAACATGTTTCATGTAAACCTTAGACTCTCTCATCAGATATATAAAAATTTGAATTCAGGGCTTCTTTGGCTAAGATGCATATAGTGTGTACTGTTGTTAAACATTAATTTGAAAATGTTGACTAAATGAAGAAATTGTGAATTCAGAGCAATGACTCGGTCTCTGAGAAACTGAGTTCTTTATCAATGAAATAAAGCAACTCATGTCATGAGGTGCCATAGTTATCTCTGATAAAAATTTAGTGAAACAAAACCTGACGGAGCAATAGCTTATCTGTGTTGAGTAGCTGGGGAGTCTGGCCTCTGATAAAGGTGTCTTCTCATGTAAAAAGACACTCATATTGCTAACTCTGCTCTCAAAGTGAGAGGCAATGACAGTTATCACACTGAGTAACTGGGTCACTTCAACTAAGACTTGTTGTGCCTCATGTAAAAAGGTGTTGATCAACTTAAATTGCTCAGGAAAAATATAATGTGATTCAAATGAAATTATCTTGAAAAATCTGTCAACTCATGTTCTTGAAAAGTGCTTAACTTCTGTACTAATCTGTGTATCTTTCAAAGGTGCTATTGAGATCATATGTGTAAGATAAAAGATGATTGATTTTGAGTGTTATCTGAATATTTGGTTCACCTTTATTAAAACTTGGATTCAGATATGAGTATTGAGTTTAACTTGACGACTTTGGTATACATCAAAATTAAATCAGATTGGTTAAGTTGCCACTTCATAACCCTTTATGATAGAAGAGTCTACATCCTCTAAGACTTATTGAAGTGATGTATGCATTAAAATCCCTCATGATCAGATTTTCCAGATAGCCTGATCAGATTCAGTCTGATTATTCATTGAGATGTCTTGTGATGATTGTTGTCTATTATTGCCCTTCTATCACCAATCACTTTACTCTCCACACTGTTGGAATCTTCCATCTTGTTCTGTAATAAGTTCTGATTATGTGGTCTTTTCACCAGAATTCAGATTCTTTGTAAAGGCAGAATTCAGATTGATTTATTGGATAACCTGAATCCATTCCTGTGCTTCAGGGGGAGTTATGGTTTCTTTGCATCTAGGGGAGAGTAGTTAATCTTGCATGCTGATAGGGGGAGTGATGTTTCATTGTCACAAGTGTCTTTGTGTGTTGCATTGTGTCTCTCAAACCATTCCCTTTCTTTTTGATTATGTCAAAGGGGGAGAATAGTTTGACGAGTCAGTGTGACTCATTATGTTGACATCATCAAAAAGGGGGAGATTGTTGTGCCCCTTGTGCTTTGATGAATGTGGTGTTTTAATGATAGCAACATGAATGAGTCACCATTTTGTTTTGCTAATAGCTTGACTTTGAATCATTGAATCATAACAATCTGAATGCATATAACTGATATATTCTGTGGAGAATGCATGAGAGTGCATAAAGTGTTTTGTGCTTGTATTAAGATCGGTGCATTGCAGCCTCTGTATGTTCTTTGCATTTCGCAAGTCATGCAGCGTCAACGCAGCAAGTGTGTCTCATGCATCATGCGTCGACGCCCCCAGACTTCAAAGTATGTACAGCCTTTCATATGAAAGTCCATACATCGCCCTTGGAGTCCAAAGTCTATACATCATGTTCATTCAAGTTCACTTCAAGTCTGTACAGCCTACGTCTCATGCAGCGTCAACGCATGAAGTCTGTACATCAGTCTTAATATTCTAAGTCTGTACAGTCGTTGGCTTTGAACCTCAGAGTCTGTACATCCGAATTGCCCTTGATCTGGTCAAGTGTGTACACTCATTCACTGTAGCTTTCACATATTCAAGTCTTCACATTGAAAGCCTATACATTGCTGGATGATCAAGTCTGTACATCCACAGTAGATCTTCGAAGTATGTACACTGCTTGAGTATCAACAAGTCTGTACAATGCCTTAAGCGTTTCAAGTCTATTTATTGGCTCTTACTTACAAGTCTGTACACTGGTTCAAAGTCTACACAGCGCCTGCCTTCATCTGAGGCTTATGAAGCCTTTGTATTCATTAAGTCTATACAATGCAAAGCATAGACTTAGAACTAATGACTTCGTTTCATCTGTCTGACAGGGACTGAAGAGGCTAATGAACCCCTTAACGCAAGAGGGCTGAAGACATCCAATTTCAGCTGCTGGAACACACCAATGCGTCAACGCCTTGATCAAGTGGCGTGGACACAGTAGTTCAAACAATCAAGAAAGAAGCTGGTGGATTACTCTGGTGCGTCAACGCATTGATCAAGCAGCGTCGACGCAACATCTAAAGAGATGCCAGTATACAAATGTACATGTTCGTGCGTCAACGCCACCAACTGGAAGCGTCGACGCAGCAGTTCAAGAATGGGGCAACTTATCTCTGGCTGTCTTCAATGCGTCAACGCAGCAGGCTGATGGAGTCGACGCAGCAGTTAAAAAGGTTGAAGATCTCTGATGGCTGCGTCAACTCCTTGGAGCAAGTGAGTTGACGCCATCTAACTCCAGTTGCTAAGCATACTGGTGCTGGGCACATGATCCAAGGATAAAGTGAATGCCCAGATGAGGACACGTGTATTGACAGCCTGCTGGATGTTGCCACGTGGTCCGAATTCGTAGGGCGGGAATTGTGGAAGCCACACACGCCCTGCTGCTGCTGGTATATAATGGAGCCTTCGTCTTCAGATGGAGGCTGATCGTGATCGAAGCCAGGGAGCAGAAGCTGAGAGAAGAATTAGAAGGAGAGAGAGCTTCCACGATCCAGCAGAAGAAGAAGAAAAGAAAGAGAGAAGAAGCAGAAGAGAAAAAGTGAGAGATAGAGAGCTCGAGCAGAGTGTGAAGAGAAAGAAAAAAGGAGAGAAGCAAACGTGAAGGAGTTGAGAAGAGAGAGAGTGAAGAAAGAGAGTGATATTGAGGGAGATCTGTTCTTGCTGGAAGTTGGATCAGATCCACTCCAGTCAGCTCTTTAAAAGCCATATTCTGTGCTTAGTGCTTACAGCTTTCCAATGCTGTTTACTCCCATCTTTTGTTTTCTTTTGAACTTCCTTTGTCAAGCTGTTAGTCAGCGGATTCCAGAGGTGCTACCTCTGGACGGCTAAGCTGTATTGCCCAGCGGTTGTTGGCAAGCTGTGTTGCCCAGCTGTTAGTGAAGCCACACTCAGGTTGAGTGTGGGGTGGATGTAGGTCTGGAGGACCGAACCACCTAAATACCCCTCTTGCATTGTGGTTTGATTGCTTATGGTTTGCTTCCGCTAGATGTTTGCATAGGGGCGCTCCAAGTGGTTGATAACAGGTTCATTAGATGACTTGATCAGATTTTGTTCTAAGTGTTTAATCTGTTGAGTGAGCGAAATTCTAATTGAGCTATTGTTTGTCTAACTTGTCTTGTTAGAATGATCACTATCTGTTTGTATTATTCCGCATCTGCTAATTAGTCTTCCAGATTTGATAAATCTGTCTAGTTAGCTTTCTAAATAGTTAGTGAGCCTAATATGTCAATTGGGTGAATTTTTTATAGGCCATATTCATTCACCCCTCCTCTGAATACTAGCACCGAACCCAAAAGGTGACGCTGGAGAACGTAGAGCAGTATCTGCTCACACAGCTCAAACCATCAGGTATCATCTTTCGGATCCTTCTGCGGGGTCGGAGGGTCACCTTTTCGCTTCTTAACCGAATCTTCTTCTTCATTGCAGACATCCGGCGGGAACCTTTGGAAGAGGTCACCGAGGTCATCGATCTTGGGGATGACTCGGCGCCTGATGAGTTTGTCGTTCCCGCAGGTCGTTCCCAAGCCCGGGATAAGGGCAAGGGGGTGGCCTCCGAGGGATCTTCGCGGCCAAGCGGGGCGAAGCGCAAGGATCCCATGGAGGAAAAATTGCGGGAAGCCGCTAAGGCCAAGAAACGGGCCAAGAAGGTGTGGACGTGGATTTTTATTCTTCTTTATATTTATTTTGTTTATTTATTGGCGTGCCAGTCACCGAAGTGACAATTTTATTGTGCGCTCGATCTGACATGGTCAGTCGATTGTGAAGTCCGAGTCAGGACCCGAAGTCCGTCATACCATGAATGCTATGACGTTAATTACGTCCTTCCAAGGAAGGACAACCCTTGATTAAATGCTAAAAGTAGGAGGCCTCGAGAGGCAAACGTATATTCATGTGCGGAAACGGAACTTCATACCGAAGCCGGAAAGGTGGGCAAGATAATGACACCAACCGTAGAAACAGATGATATCGCTAAGTCAGCAGTTCAAAGCCCGGGGTTAAGGGGGAAGGAGGATCTCAATCACAGGTAGCCTGAGCCGCGACCGTGATGAGGTTTAAAACATCGATCAATATTTCGACAGCATCTTCCCTTTATCTGGGTTATGCCCAGGGGGAAATAGGCTATCACCCACGGAGTGCCGGGATGAAAGCCAAGAGAGAGAGAAGTGTTGAACTTCCCGAATCGCATATTTGCCATGGGGTAATGTTTGGTATTCCCTGTAGAAG
The DNA here is from genome assembly GCA_022559845.1 of Amorphophallus konjac. Taxonomy (NCBI): domain Eukaryota; kingdom Viridiplantae; phylum Streptophyta; class Magnoliopsida; order Alismatales; family Araceae; genus Amorphophallus; species Amorphophallus konjac. Next base: position 336,712,707 of record CM040125.1, on the reverse strand, counting down.
CCGGTGGGACTCATGCAGTGGCAGAGCCCTCCCGAGCTAAAGGGGTTATTTGTGAACCCGATGCGGGACGACGGAATGTAAGCGAACGCTTAATGTTGCGCCCTCGCATGCGGATCGACCTGCGCGGTCAGGGGGCAGCGCCCCTTGCGGGGGTTTCCAGGGGCGGAGCCCCCGGAACAAAATTCGGATTTAAGATTCAGTAACAACATTTGAGTATGTTATCAATGCAGTGCAAGTGCGCAAAGGTTCCTGGGGGCAGCTTAATATTGGCTTTCATCATCCTGGGGGAATTTTGGCAGCACCTCCCCTAGACTTAGCATCTGCCAAGGGATGATATAGGCTGACATCGACGGAATGCCGGGATGAAAGCCGAAAAGCGGGGGAGCACTAAGGCTCAAGGAGACTGTACATGTCTCTATCATCGATCACTATTCCCCATCTCGGAGGTCGACGAAACCCTTGTAAAGACAAGGTCCGCCGAACCTGCGGGGTTGCATGCGAATCCAATTCGGGACATAGGAATGTAGGGGAGGTTTTCCCCATTGCTGTATCTCCTCAGGGTGTATCTGATGATCTCCAAGCATCCTCTTGACAGATGTATGGGGAGGTTAAAGAGTTGAAGTATAATAGTGCAGAGATGAACCTTGGTCTGGGTTTCATTGGCCGAAGCAGGGGTATCGGCATGAGCATTTGGTGGACAAAGGGGGGATCTCGGCCTGGTCCTTGGGCTCTCGGCATGGGGTTTGTGGCCTTCTCGGCGTGGGCTATAGGGGGGCTTCTCGGCGCGCTATGAAGTGGCCAAAAGGGGGCTCTCGGCCTGGCCCTTGGGCTGGCCAAGGGGCTCTCGGCGCGGTCATTTGGCTGGCCAAGGGGGTTCTCGGCCTGGTATTTGGTGGATGGAGAGGGCTTCTCGGCCTTGGGAGGGGGACTCTCGGCACAAGGCTTCCCGGCGCGCTCATGGCCGCGTCGGGAGCCTGGCGCCGGGAGGCTGTGGGCTGCGGTTTTCTTCACAAGGAGAGGCTTTGTCGTTTAGCAAGAGAGGAAGGCCTCTCGGCCTTACAGTTCTCGGCGGGGAAACTTGCACGCCGAGAAGGTGGAATGTGGGAGAATTTCAGGGTTTTCAGAGATGCTACGGTACTCTGTTCCTGGGATTTCTGGGTTTTATGGCTCAGATTGAGGCCGAATCAGGGGTGTATGATGAGATTTCACGAACACCTCTGCTAGAAGGATGCCAAGGGATCTGAGAGGCCAGATCATCAGGAGGAGGAGAGACCATCATCGGGGCTGAGTAGCCTTTATCTGTATACTGCCAGAAGACTGGGGGAGTCAAGAGATGGCTGTCTCTAATCCCCCGGACTAGCATGGTATCATCTGGGAAGCAGATCTGCAACGAGAGAACCCTTGATGCTGAGACCTCAGACCCCAATCATTCAACGATTGGAATGGGGATCCAGGGTAGCATTCGTCTACGGGTTCAAATGCATCATTTATAGCCGGCGGGCCAGGGAACCAAGAGATTAATGTCTCTGGTTCCCGGACAGCACAAGGGGCTTGAGGAACAGACTCAAATACATACGGAAGGCATGCTATTGAAGCGGGAAGAGAGAAGAGAATAGAACCCAGCAACCCATTGAACAAGGGTGGGGGTTCTACCTTCGTCCCTGTTCGAAGAACAGACCTGACTCCGAAGCCTGAGTCATTTCGCCCATGGGGCATTCATACAAACAGTATGCATACACATGGAGACAAAAGAAGATAGTATCGCCTAAAATCCATCACGGCCATTGCATTTATTCATCTCACCTTCACTTACATCGACTTCATAACTGAAGCCAAGAAACACACAGAGGAGAAGAAGGGAGAGAATCGTATGAACAATCTAAACATCAAGATCTCTACCATTACATACGGGGAATCAATAAAGAGAAAAAGAAAGAAAAAAGAAACATCGAACATGGGGGGGGGGGGGGAGGGTGGAGCATTGACTCCTCTCCCTCCCCCTATCAGCCCACCTGGAGCCTCTCTTCCTTCTTTCTTCTGCTTCTCCTTTCGACGGAGACTCTCTCCCTTTCTTTTCCTATCTCTTTTCTTTCTGGATATCTCTTCGCTCTTTTTTCTTTGCCTCTTTCTTTTCATCTTTTCTGTCTGTCCGCCCTTCTTTCTTGTGGGAGAAGCAATGGGTTTTATAGAACCCTTGCCTTGCGAAAGGGATCTCGGCGCCTGTATCCATGGGAGAAGTTCCCGGCGCGCCTTCCTTCAGGCTCTCAGCGCGTCCAGCGGCCCTTCGTTGAGGTTCCCGGCGCTATGGTCAGAAGCCCAATCGGCCGGCCCATTTAGTGCTTTTAGGCCGCATAATTGCCTTGGATTCTCTTAGTTATTTTGTATTGACTTTTATCAGACCCGAAAGGGGCCCCTTTAGTAGTGACACAGCTTTGTTGAGATCATCTCGAGGTTCCATCAGTGAACAAACTGGGGCTTTATCAGTATTGGCATCTGAATGATGACGATAACACCGGACATTAGCCAGGCCTGAGACGGTCCTAGCCGGGCAATTGGTTGGTGGTGAGGATCCTCCCTCAATCCTGACTTTGTAGGCATCTTCCAGTCTTTGTCACTGGTCTGGTCCCATCTTTATCTTTGTTCATATTTTAGCTGTCAACAGAAGGCTGACCTTCCTACCGCTACCGGGGGTGATTCTAGCTAGGCGGCGCTCCCCTCTCGGGGGCAAGATGGGGCCGACCCTTCCGGGCCAACTCCCCCACCTACCAGGCGAGAGGGGGCCGAGGAGACCAGGGGCCCCTCAGAGGGCGGAGATGGGTCGGTTCTCCCCTCCCCGGGGATGGAGGGGGCCGGTGCTGAAGTAGCCGACGTCGAGACCGGGAGACCGGTCGAGGTCGGCGATGTCTCGAGCAGCGAGGCGCGGGCCGAGACAGATAGGTTTGGGGGTTCACCTGCGAGGGCGTCGCAGCCCCAAGTGCTCGAAGTTCCCGGTGCGGTCGATCCTGTGGCGTCGGTCGAGGTTGGGGGTTCGCCCGGGGAGGCGTCGCAACCCCAACCGACCGCGGCACGCGGGGCGGTCGGCCCCGTTGCTCGAGTCGAACCTTCTGGCGGGGCGTCTGGTGGGGAGCGGATCTCCTTGCCGGAGGCCTTGGAAAGGCTCGATGTTTCGGGTGACCTGTATCGGGTTTGCCGAGAGGTTGCCGCAAGGACGAGGGGGGGAGACAAGCGCCACACCCCCTCCAGAGTCCTCGACGTCCTCATGGAGGGCGGCCTAGTCATGGCTCGGTCGGCGGCCTTGATGGCGGAGACGTACGCCCGGACGGAGGCGGAGCGGTCGAGTCTCGCCTGGGCCCTCGGGGGGTGCGAGAGGAAACTGGCCCGCCTCAGCGAGGAGCATGAGGGGCTTCAACGGGAGTTCTCCGTGATCGGGGATTTGGCACGAGCAAGCCGGCTAGAAACCGAGGCGCTGACAGAGCAGTTGGCTAAGGCTCGAGAGTCGCTCGAGAGGAAGGGCAAACTCTTGGAAGAGGAGCATCTGCGTCACCTCGAGCTGGACGGTCGCTGGGAGCTCGAACGTGCCGAGGTACTGGGCCGGGCGGAGGTAGCGGAGCACCTTCGTTCTGTGGCCGAGGCGGACCGAGCCCGGGTGGAGAGGCGGTCGAGCGAAGCCGAGCGAGGGATGGTCGAGGCAGAGGAACGCCTGGCGGGGGCAGAGGAGCGTGCGGCCGAGGCGGAGCGGGCTTGGGTCGAGCTCGTTGGAAGGATGGAGCAGATCGAGGCGGAGGCGATTGAGCGGTATAGGAGCTCGGACGCCTACTCAGTCGACCTGGAGAGAGCCGCCCTACCATATTACGAGGTAGCGCTTCGCCGGGGCGCCCGAAAGGGGTTTAAGCAGGGTTATCGTCGGGCGGTGGACTACGCCGACGAGTAAGACTCCAGGATCGAGTTCCCTTTGGGCCAGAGCTACGACTCGGATGAGTCGGCTTCTAGCTCCTCTACATCGAGCGGGGAAGATCCAGAGGGGTCTCCTCCGACAGGGTCACCAACTCTGGACGTCTCGGGAGGGCTCGCGACCGAGACAGTTCTCGCATAGGCGAGGTCAGTGCCCGGGTCGGCCGTCACCGAGGATGCTGGGGGTGACACGCCCACTTCCGTCGCTCCCGAGCTTCAAAGTGGGCCCGAGGCCTGATGTATTTTGCCTTATTTTGCTCCTATCTCTTGTTTGTCTCTCTTTCCTCCTTTAGAGAGTTTCCTCTTTATGAGATAATGAATGACTTACTTGTTTGATCGCCATCCTTGCCGTGATTTGGTTGGCGTATTTGAAGTAGTTGGAGAGTGCCGGTATGTCCTGCGTGGTTCTCGCATGCTAATTTGGTAGGCTTCTGACGGGGCATCTTTCCGTTCCCTCACGCTTTGAATGCCAGGCCACTTCGTGAATCCTTCTAGGGGGGGAAACGAGCAGTTGGAGGTGACTGTTCAGGGGAGAAATCCTTTGGCGTGTTTTCGAGGGGGGAGTCATTTAAGGCGTGTAGCCTCCTTTGGCCTATAAGAATGACTGAAGGGTGCCCTTTCCTCTTTACCGCTTGGGATTTTCTCTAACAGTCTTTCCTCACTCCTTCTTCTTCACTCTGCGTTGTGCCGTTGCATTCGGAGCATGGAGGATCCTTCGGAGGGTGACGCCGCCGACGACGGGAAGCAGAGAGCTCTTGCTGTCCTGGCTTGTTGAACGGGTCCCACAGTCGCCGCGCGGGTTTGAGACGGGTCCGACGGTCGCCGCGCGGATCTGGAGAGGGCTTCGATGTGTGAGGGCACGGCTCTTGCCCTTTCTCAGTTCTGGCGTGGCTTCCGGGTGGGCACCGAGGCAGAGGACGGATGGGGGTATTAGGGATGCCTGCCGCCACTCCCCCTCTGCATGGGGGGGCGAGGCGCACCAAGTTCCCTCCTCACCAAAGCCTTCCTCCGTCTGCAGCCTCTTTTTCCCTCTTCTGCTCTTCATTTCTTTTACTCTTCGGAGGTTGCTTGCTCTCTGTTCCCTTCCAAGGAGTTGGTAGGTTGGGAAAGAGGAGGTCTTCACGGCGCTCCTTCTCCCTGGCCTCTATCAACTTGGAAGGTAGCCTTCCCCAACTTTAGAAGGTCTTTACCTTCTCTGCAGTCCCTCTGTCACCTTTGTCAGGGGTCATCTGAGCCAACTGGATCGGCCCCCTCTTGTCCGAGCCAGTTTCTACGCGAGGCAGAGTCAGTGGCTGGACGCGAGGAGATCGAGATTGAGTCAACCGAGCGATGACCCCTTGCAGTGGTGTTAGATGGATTTTCTTGCTTTTTGTCATGCAATGTACTTGGCCTTCGCCTTTCTGATGTATCAATAGTTTTGAATGAAAAGAAAAGGAATTTATTTCGTCCATCTTGTTGTGCAATTTCAAAAATAGAATTTGCATAGTGCGGCTACGTTCCATGTCCGAGGAATGGGTTCCCCTTCCATTGTTGCTAGCCTGTACGCACCTTTCCCGAGCATCTCGACCACTCGGTAGGGGCCTTCCCAGTTAGGGGACAGCTTGCCCGCCGCCTCTAGTGGTCGAGAGGCTTCGACTTTTCTGTGGACGAAGTCTCCCGGTTGGAAGTGTCTGCTTCGGACTCTGGCGTTGTAGTATCGAGTGAGGCGTCGCTGGTATTCCGTCGCTTGGATGCTGGCAATATCCCAGAGTTCATCGGCTAGGTCGAGGTTCTCGAGTAACTTTTGGTTGTTTTCCTCGAGCGAGTAGCGGATGACTCGGAGAGACGGGTTGGCGATCTCTAATGGAATGACGGCCTCAGTGCCGTACACCAACTGAAAAGGACTTTCACCGGTTGCTGTCTTGGGAGTCGTTCGGTGCGACCACAGTACGCTAGGCAATTCCTCGAGCCAACTACCCTTGGCTTTGCCGAGTCTGGTCTTTATGCCTTTCAAGATAGTCTTATTGGCATTTTCGACCAGCCCGTTGGCCTGAGGGTGGGCGACCGAAGTGAAGTGGTTGCGGATGTTTAGGTCGGCGCATCTGTCTCGGAAATATCGAGAATCGAATTGCCGACCGTTATCGCTCACTATCACTCGGGGGATGCCGAAGCGACAAATGATCGATTTCCAGACGAAACGCCAGACGACTGTCTCGGTGATCCTTGCAGTGGCTTCGGCCTCGATCCATTTAGTGAAGTAGTCGATGGTGACGATAATGAACTTTTTCTAGGACTGAGCCGTGGGGAATGGCCCGAGAATGTCGATCCCCCACCGAGCGAAGGGATAAGGCTCGGCGAGGGTGATGAGTTCTGTAGCCGGCTGATGGACCAAGTGGTCAAATCGCTGGCATCGGTCGCACAGTTGAGCATAGGCCGAGCAGTCGCGCTGCAGGGTTGGCCACCAGTACCCCTGTCGTAACAGGATCCTGGCCAGTGACCTTGCCCCTGAGTGCGCTCCGTACAGGCCTTCATGAACCTCTTGGATGGCTCGGCTGGCTTCGTCAGGGCCGAGGTACTTCAGGAGAGGGCTGGCGAAAGACCTTCGGTAGAGTGTGTCGTCCAGGACGACGAAGCACCGGGCTTGGTAGTTCATTCGGCGTGCTTCTCGAGGGTCGGAGGGCTCTTGGGAGTCTCGGAGCCAAGACAGGTAGGGGGTGCGCCAGTCGCTCGGGACGGCCGAGTCAACAGCGAGGAGCTCCGAGTCAATGTTCGGGTGTTCTAGCTCTTCGAGGAGGACCGATCGGGTACCTTCTGGGTCTAGGGAGGAGGCCAACCGAGAGAGGGCGTCCGCTCGGGAGTTCTCCTCCCGGGCTATTCAGACTACCTCGAACCCCTTGAATTGTTGGGCCAGGCTCCTGACCAGCTGGAGGTATTTGATCATGGGTGTCTCTCGAGCTTCGTACTCGCCGTTGACCTGGCTTGCGACCAGCTGAGAGTCGGTGTGGATCCTGACTCGCTCAGCCCCCAACCATCGGGCCATGCGCGCTCCCGATATAAGGGCCTCGTACTCGGAAGAGTTGTTGGACGCCTGAAAGTTGAATTTCAAGGCGTACTGCAGCTCCACTCCTTCGGGGGATCTTAGGAGGATCCCAGCACCACTACCGACCGAGTTGGAAGATCCGTCGACGTACAGTTCCCAGGTTGGCCCGGGCATGGTCGGTAGTCTACCTTCGGTCGGGATGGTGCTTTCGGTGATGAAGTCGGCGAGCGCTTGACCTTTTATAGCTGAGCGCGGGCGATACGAGATGTCGTAGGCCCCAAGCATAATGGCCCATTTGACGAGTCACCCCGAGGCCTCGGGGTGGGCCAAAATCTTCTTCAACGGCGCGCTGGTTAGCACAGTGATGGGGTGCCCCTGGAAGTATGGTCGGAGGCGTTTCACGGAGGTAACCAGCGCTAGCACGAGCTTCTCGGTTGCGGGGTACCTCCTCTTGGCCTCGTTGAGCACCTTGCTGGTGTAGTAGACTGGTCTTTTGATTCCCGAGTCATTTCTGACTAGGACCGAGCTGACCGTTGATGACGTCGCTGAGAGATAGAGCAGCAAGACTTCACCCGGCACGGGCTTGGAGAGCACCGGGGGTAAAGCTAGGAACTCCTTGAGCTCGACGAACGCTTTCTGGCATTCCTCATCCCATGCGAACGTAGAAGATGCCAATTTGGGCCCCCTCAATAGTTTAAAAAAGGGCAGGCATCGTTCGGCCGCACGGGACAAGAAACAGTTGAGAGCGGCGACACGCCCCGTCAGACGCTGGACGTCCTTAACGCAGGTGGGCGGGCGCATGTCCAGGATGGCCTGGACTTTGTCGGGGTTGGCTTCGATCCCACGCTGAGTGACCAGGAAACCCAGGAACTTCCCGGATCTTACTCCAAAGGCGCACTTGGCAGGATTGAGCTTCATGTTGTACTTCAGGAGGACGCCGAAGGTTTCAGTGAGGTCGGTGAAGTGGTCCTGGGCCTTGGGGGTCTTGACGAGCATGTCGTCAATGTAGGCCTCGACGTTCCGACCTAGCTGCTCCTCAAACATGTGATTGACCAATCTTTGATATGTGGCTCTAGCGTTCTTCAACCCGAAAGGCATCCAGGTATAGCAGTACACGCCGTAGTCGGTGATGAAGGCGGTCTTTTCGATGTCTTTAGAATTCATTCTGATCTGATGGTAACCCGAATAGGCATCCAAGAAGTTGAGCATCTCGTTGCTTGATGTCGAATCGACCAGTTGGTTGATGCTGGGCAAGGGATAGCAGTCCTTAGGGGTCGCCTTATTCAAGTCGGTGAATTCCACGCACATTCGCCACTTACCGGAAGCCTTTGGTACCAGGATGACATTGGCTAACCACGTCGGGTACAGGACCGGTTTAAAAAGACCAGTCTCTTGCCCCTTGGTGACCTGCTCCTTGATAATCGTCTGCTTCTCGGGTGCGTGCTTCCTTCGGCCCTGCTGCACGGGCTTCATGGTGGGGTTGAGGTTGAGTCTGTGCATCATGGTCTCCTCTGGTAAGTTGGGGGGAGCGTCTTGGCGGTCCCCAGGAATGTCAGCTTCCGGATCTAGCCGTTGCATCCCCCGCCTTCCTTTCCTCGGCGCGGAGGAGGCCTCTTGCTCCGGAGGCGGAGTTTGCGAGGGTCCTCCGACCCTGTTACGAATGAGCTACTGGCCGCGGAGGGTGAAGCGGCCCCCAGCTGTGTGCTGGGACGTACTCCTACGGGGGGGCTCCCTGACGGGGCACGGGACCTTGCATCCCTGGCCGCCTGGGTCTTCATGAGTTCCACGAGGACATCCAGTTTGGCGTTGAGGGCCTGGAAGGCTTCGGCGCCACCGTAGGGGGGTAGCCCCACCGCCACAGGGGGGGGTAGTGGTCCGTCGGCGGGGATGCTGGCGTTGGAGGGAGGGTTCTGTGAGGCCCTGGAAGGGCCATCCCCTGCTGCTACCATGGCCTTACCCCTTTCACCGGCGGACCTCCTCCCTGAGCTCTTTCTCACCATGTTGGCTCTTCGTGCGTTTCCGACAGACGGCGCCAGATGAAGAGGCAAAATCTCGCGCTGATTCCTGAGCGGGCTGGTAATCACCAAGTTTGTGAACTGTAAGACAGGGAAACGGGTCAGAGGGCCCAGGGGGATTCCCTGGGCGAAACCCTCCAACGCTCAAGTCAATAGAGCAATGGTGGGAGCAGCGATAGGGAGGAGAAGGTGAAGGCGTAAGATCCCTCTCCACCAATGGGGTGAAGTGATCCATGCTCAGGAATTCGGGGTGGATCAATGCCCTTTTGGACTTACCTTTCGTCGGAGGGTATCCTAGGTTTAAATAGTGCGCCGCAGTCGGAGCTCCTGGACTTCTTGGCGCCCGACCCACTGTGGACTCTAACGGCTGCAATGATAAACATTTTATCGGTCGTGCCGAGCTTAGAGGGGCCGGCCCTACTTGGGTGATAGTCCTAGCTCGGTGAGGAGATGGGTCGGACAGACCGGCTAGCGCTTCCCTCCTTCGTGCGGGGGGAAAGCTCGTGCGCGGGTCTTCCTGTGACCTGACCGATGCTCGGGCTCTCCGAGCCTTGGGGCTGCCTAGGAGAGTTGTTTCCTCTAGCATTGTTTTATTGGGCTTTTCCAAGTGGGCCCTGTGGGCTGTCACTTGGACGAGCTTGCCTCGTCGGGCCCTGTTGGGCCTAGTTGGGTCTGCTCTTTGAGTGGGCTACAGGAATCCCTGATGAGGGCATCTCACGACACTCCCTCTAGCTCGGGTCGCCTGCACACTCTTGATGTGGACTGACTGTGATCCACACTTGTTATCTTCATTTCCTTAGTTTCATTTTATATATTTTCCTTTTATTGAGTCCTATCATTGTATTTCTCTTTATTAAGTCATGTGGTTCTAGTCCATTTCCCTTGGTATGCTTAATTGGGCCTTATTACCTTAGTTATGGGCCCATTAGGTTGAGTCTAGGATATGCCCGGTCTTTTGTCTAATTGTCAAGGGTACTATGGTCATGTAAAGAGTGGATGCCTATAAATAGGCCTCCCCTCCCTCTCATTGAAACAACTTTGATGAATATTGAAAGGCATTTGCCATCTCCATCTCAATATCTCCCTCTCTCTCTCTCTCTCTCTCTCACTATCACTCTCTCTAAGTGGGTTGTGCCCCCTTTCTCTCTCCTCCCCACCCCAAATTCGAAATTCATTCTCTCTCCTCCCCATTCACCCCTCATTAAGGCCCCTTCCCCTTCCCCATGCATTCATTCAATTCTCCCTCCAACCCCTAGGTGGAAACCCCTTCTCCTAGGCACCTTTCCACTCTCCCAAGCAACCCTCCCTCTTCCCAAGGCTGAATTAACCCCTCCCAAAGCCCAAATTCGAATTTCCCTCTCCCTAGGGCTGTGCCCTTCCATCTCCCCACCTCCTAAACCACCCTAGGTCGAAATCCATCTCCCCCCAACAGCCAAGTTCGTCCCCCATCCTCCTCTCACACTCACCCTCTCTCTAGTGCACCTCCACCCCCCCATCTCCACCCCTAGCTGCACCAGCCCCCCTCTCCATCTACCCCTGCCACTCCAGACCCTCCAGAAGCCCTAGCCACGTCCTTCCCATATCCACAAACCATCAGCCATCCCCCCAATCTGTGCTAACTCCCTTTGCCCCTCCCCTTGTTCTTGCAAGTTGCAGCTTCAAGTAGCAGGTCGCAGGCAGCAGAGTGAGGCCCTGAAGTCGCGTCATCCCCGGCCGGTCCCTGCTCCTCCTGGTGACAAGGCCTACATCTCTGGAAAGGTTGTCCAGAGAGCTTCCAAGGCGAGGTGGTTTCGTCGGCATCCGAGCTCCGAGCAGTCCACAGCGGCCGATCTCCCTCGACTGCGCAGAAGAACCCAGGCAGAGAACCAGAGCGAGAGTGGAAGCTCGGCCACGACGAAGCCTTTGGGATTCAGATCAAGCTTTCTTCAGAAAATTCCTTCCCTCTCAAGTCCTCTTTCATCTTCAAGAAGCAGAGTTGCATTTGGACATCGACATCAAAAGTTACGAATTTTCTACTCCAAGTGTGTCAGGTCAGTTTACAGGAGCCAGAACTGACATCCCTCCACTCATCTAATCGTCCCGGTCTTTTCCGACATCTTCCGACCCCGCCGTTGGCACCGACAGAAATAAGACTCGACCACGGTTCCAACGGTTCAGTTCTTGTACCCATCAGAGCTTTGTGGAGATCATGGCACCCTCTGCAACCAGCCCCATTGTTCTGCACCAGACAGAGGCAGAATCAACCAGTCCGGTTGCAGACTCTGCCACGGCCAGCTGGTGAAGGCTCTGAGCGCTATTTTTGGAGGAGAGAAACTACATATAGTTAGCTGCTACCTCGTAGAAGAAGGGACTCAATCGGCCACCGGAACCCCCTGTTCCAATTTTCTTCGTCGGAGAGGGCAGACTGCCCCCTGTGATCCCAGGTTAGACCAGTCCACACTCCTCCGGTCACCCCTCTCTCCACCGACATCAGATTGCATCCCTGTCAACTCCGGCTCGAAGCTACCCCGATCACGATCGCGTCACCACCAGTTTCATTCCAATCGGAGTCTGGGAGAGCCCACAGTGACTTCTGCAACCTACTGATTCAGTCCGGTACCAGCCAGAGACCAGACGCTGGTGCCCTGTTCCAGTCGCCAGTGCGGTCAGCCCCGAGAATCAAAGCTTCCCCAAAAATTCAAGCTTCATCCCCTGTCAGTTGGTAAACTTTTGGCGCTGGTCTCGTCAAGATCCGAGCTCCGTGGAGCCCGTGGCAGCATCGTCTCCGACTGTCTGTCCAGCGAACCTGAAGCAAGGCAGAACCGGTGGAGCTCAGAAGATAACGTTTTCATTGCGTAATCCCCACCCCGCTTGGCCGGCTGAAGGCTCCTCTCTGCGTGGAGGTAGTTTTGGATGTACTAAGTCTAATCCCTACCCTAAGATCACCCCTCCTGTGCGAGGCGTAGTGTTGTACATCATTGCATTTTCAGGTCAAGCTACATCGCCGCGGTGATCGGTTGTATACCCTCGCCTCCCGGCGCGCCCTCGTCTCCGAGCGGGATCGGTGTCTTCACACCGATCAGGTGAGCGTCTGATATCTCCTTAGTTGCCTTCATTCTGCAAGTTTAGTATTGCTTTGATTGCCCGTCGGCGGTGAGAAGAGGGCCCGTACTTATATGCTAGTTTGTTAGTGTCCACCGCGGACCGTGAGAGAGTGCCACCCACACCCCGCCCAGCGGGCCAGCCACCCACGAATTTGGGGAATCCTAGGCCCTTTGGGGTCAGCCTAAGCAAACTAAGTCCTTTAGAGTCATTGGGTCCCGCCTCGGACCGTTGCCATCATCCCCCGGCCCCGCCGGGTGATCGCGTGTGCCGTGTGAGTAAGACGCTATTGTGAGAATCATTGGAGAGCTTGTATGCTTGTGGATCTTGGTCCTAGGTTGTCCATTACATATTTAGTCATCCTAGGGCTGTTTTACATCAAGTGGTATCAGAGCAAGTCATTGACTTGTCTCTATCAAGTCAAGTCCTAGGGCATGTCTATGCATTTAGAGTCATCAAGTGCATCACTCTTGCTCCCTAGTATGGCCACCTCATATCGACCTTACCATTCGGCCCACTCCATAAGTCCAAGCCACCAAGAGATGCCTACCACTAACACCCATAACTTCCCTGGCCATGTCAGTTACCTCATAAAAACCTTGACCCATGCCAATGGCAAGCTTGATAGCCTATCTAGACGACTTGACAAACTAGAAGAAAATTGGCCCGCCCCAAGGAAGAATGATAGTAGGCCTCCTCCCTCACCTCTCACCTTTGATGGGACTCATCCTAATGAGTATTTAGAATGGGAGGCTTCCATGGACCATTACTTCACTTGGCATCCCATGACCGATAACGAGAAAGTCCAATTTGCCAAATCACAACTTACCAAACGGGCTCAAACCTATTGGCTACAAATTGTCGGGCTAAGGATAATTAGAAGGGAAGATCCCATCACCACTTGGGTAAACATGAAGGAGCAACTTAGGGCTAGTTATGTGTCCCCTTCCCATTCCGAACACCAAAGTCCAAAGAGCATTTCAACTCCTTCATTTCCCCTTGGCCAACCCAAGACCCTAATCACACATTCCCCACCATTTTCCACCTCTCCTACCCCAACCACCACATCTACACCCTACCTCCAAGTCCTCACCACAACCATATGTCCCCATACTCAATTGGACTCCATGTCCACCCCTCCACCTAGGCCCATAATGGCCACCAACCCCAAACCAAAATCCCCTCACCAAAACCGCACCCCACAAGCCCCCTTGGCCACCACCGCAACCTCACCATCGTCCCCAAAAAGGGACACATCTCCCAAAACCAATCATCCCAAATCTCCTCACCCAACCCACCTTCCACTTCCCACCCCAATCCTACCCCAATTTAGGCCTCCACTACTTCCACTCCCAATTCCAACCCACATCCGACCTTGCTCACCTCCTCGGGTGCACCATGCTTCGACTAACACCAACCCACCCACCATAGACCTTCCTACCCCATTGTCCTTAGGAGTTGCAACCCACACACCTACCCAAGAGGAGAAGGATACCAATTCGGATCCACCTCCCAAAATCAAGGAAATCCAAGGGCCACACAACTCACCCACCACTCCTAGCCTAGTTCCTCAAGAGCTATACACCCTTCCCCATGACACCATCACCATAGATAAGTCCGTACTCCAATGGCTCAAGCGAGGCCTCACCATTCCTAGTTCACAACCAAGCCACATACCCATGGGACATCAATCCCAAATCATTCCCACTCAGCCTCATGTCACTTATCAAACCTCCTATTGTGTAGAAGATTTGGGAGACTTAGTGGCCTACCTACATTGGCAAGTCCACTTGACCGATATGCTAGCCATGAGGCCATCGGAGTCGAGCACCATTAGCCTAGCTTACCCCACCGTTGGCTCCATCACTTCCATCTACACCAATGGCCAATTTACAAGTGAGATCATACTCCTTCTTCCCATGGAGGAGGAACCCATCCTAGTCTACTCTCCAACAATTGAGATCCCAAGTGCTTTGATTGGCCAACCCCTTAGCAACCTTGGCCCAAACATTTTGGAGGAGGATGACTCACCATTTGAGGACCTTGAGGACATGGAATACCCCTACCTAGGTAACCCTTACCATGATCCCTTTAATCCCTTCCTAAGGGAGCCTAGATCTCCATGTAACCCACTCCCCCTATTCACCACCCACCTCACCCTACCCGAATCGCCCATGTCAACCCAAACTCCTCCCTTCCTAGAATCGGGTTACACCATGAGAGCCTTGACTTTAGGCAACAAACACCTTGGGATTGATGAAGTACCCCACCCTATAACCACCTTCGTAGATCCCTTCGACCCATTCACGTGGACGCTCAAAAGTCATCCCACATCTATGCACATGGAGGTCACCTTTGGGATAAACATGCATGTGTCTAGGCCTACCACATCATTTGACATGATTCATAAGTCGGGTACATTCATTCACATCACCCACATGTCAAGTAGGCAGCATAAGAGGACCATATTCGGATGTATTGGCCCACCTTCATTCATCATGAGTCTTAAGCATGAGAGGAGCATACATGGATGTTCGGGTCCCCCGACATTTGTCACACCCATGCATAAAAGGTTCATCTATGGATGTCCCGGCCCTCCTAAAACTGTCACAGTCTTCATAGCATCAAAGTGTGATCGGTCTACATTTGGCTGCCCAGGTCCACCTTGGCATACCATGCGTTTCACACCAACATCGCATCATCGTGCATGACATACGCATTCTCGCAAGCATATAGGAAAGATCAATGAGGCTTACAAAAAGCAGACAGATGCTCATCGGCGCCACTGCGAGTTCCAAGTGGGAGACTCGGTGATGGTGAGGACGGAGCGGCTCCTTCCGGGACCTGCCTCCAAGTTAAGGGCACGGGGTTCGGGACCCTTTCAAATTCTGAGACGACTTGGCAGTAATGCTTATGAGCTAGACCTACCTGAGGGTTTTGGGGTACACCCTACTTTCAATGTGGCGGATCTGGTACCCTACAAGGGCCCCGCGGTGGAACCCAGTGAGGATCTTGAGCTTTTACCCCGCCTTGAGAGGGACACTTCCGGAGGGACTCCACCTTCTAGCTTGAGAGACCGACGAGAGCAGATAGAGGCAATACTGGATGAGCAGAGTATCATTACTAGGCACAAGGTGTATCAGTGCTACCTGGTTAGGTGGAAGAACCGTCCCCCGATAGAGGACACGTGGGTGAGTCGGGAGGATCTGCCGCGCTTGGACCCCGACATACTGGAGCATTACGACAGCCAGGCGGACCCATACTCGACGGGGTCGAGTTCTCCCCACCCCGGGGGATTTGATGAGGGCATCTCACGACACTCCCTCTAGCTCGGGTCGCCTGCACACTCTTGATGTGGACTGACTGTGATCCACACTTGTTATCTTCATTTCCTTAGTTTCATTTTATGTATTTTCCTTTTATTGAGTCCTATCATTGTATTTCTCTTTATTAAGTCATGTGGTTCTAGTCCATTTCCCTTGGTATGCTTAATTGGGCCTTATTACCTTAGTTATGGGCCCATTAGGTTGAGTCTAGGATATGCCCGGTCTTTTGTCTAATTGTCAAGGGTACTATGGTCATGTAAAGAGTGGATGCCTATAAATAGGCCTCCCCTCCCTCTCATTGAAACAACTTTGATGAATATTGAAAGGCATTTGCCATCTCCATCTCAATATCTCCCTCTCTCTCTCTCTCTCTCTCTCACTATCACTCTCTCTAAGTGGGTTGTGCCCCCTTTCTCTCTCCTCCCCACCCCAAATTCGAAATTCATTCTCTCTCCTCCCCATTCACCCCTCATTAAGGCCCCTTCCCCTTCCCCATGCATTCATTCAATTCTCCCTCCAACCCCTAGGTGGAAACCCCTTCTCCTAGGCACCTTTCCACTCTCCCAAGCAACCCTCCCTCTTCCCAAGGCTGAATTAACCCCTCCCAAAGCCCAAATTCGAATTTCCCTCTCCCTAGGGCTGTGCCCTTCCATCTCCCCACCTCCTAAACCACCCTAGGTCGAAATCCATCTCCCCCCAACAGCCAAGTTCGTCCCCCATCCTCCTCTCACACTCACCCTCTCTCTAGTGCACCTCCACCCCCCCATCTCCACCCCTAGCTGCTCCAGCCCCCCTCTCCATCTACCCCTGCCACTCCAGACCCTCCAGAAGCCCTAGCCACGTCCTTCCCATATCCACAAACCATCAGCCATCCCCCCAATCTGTGCTAACTCCCTTTGCCCCTCCCCTTGTTCTTGCAAGTTGCAGCTTCAAGTAGCAGGTCGCAGGCAGCAGAGTGAGGCCCTGAAGTCGCGTCATCCCCGGCCGGTCCCTGCTCCTCCTGGTGGCAAGGCCTACATCTCTGGAAAGGTTGTCCAGAGAGCTTCCAAGGCGAGGTGGTTTCGTCGGCATCCGAGCTCCGAGCAGTCCACAGCGGCCGATCTCCCTCGACTGCGCAGAAGAACCCAGGCAGAGAACCAGAGCGAGAGTGGAAGCTCGGCCACGACGAAGCCTTTGGGATTCAGATCAAGCTTTCTTCAGAAAATTCCTTCCCTCTCAAGTCCTCTTTCATCTTCAAGAAGCAGAGTTGCATTTGGACATCGACATCAAAAGTTACGAATTTTCTACTCCAAGTGTGTCAGGTCAGTTTACAGGAGCCAGAACTGACATCCCTCCACTCATCTAATCGTCCCGGTCTTTTCCGACATCTTCCGACCCCGCCGTTGGCACCGACAGAAATAAGACTCGACCACGGTTCCAACGGTTCAGTTCTTGTACCCATCAGAGCTTTGTGGAGATCATGGCACCCTCTGCAACTAGGCCCATTGTTCTGCACCAGACAGAGGCAGAATCAACCAGTCCGGTTGCAGACTCTGCCACGGCCAGCTGGTGAAGGCTCTGAGCGCTATTTTTGGAGGAGAGAAACTACATATAGTTAGCTGCCACCTCAAAGAAGAAGGGACTCAATCGGCCACCGGAACCCCCTGTTCCAATTTTCTTCGTCGGAGAGGGCAGACTGCCCCCTGTGATCCCAGGTTAGACCAGTCCACACTCCTCCGGTCACCCCTCTCTCCACCGACATCAGATTGCATCCCTGTCAACTCCGGCTCGAAGCTACCCCGATCACGATCGCGTCACCACCAGTTTCATTCCAATCGGAGTCTGGGAGAGCCCACAGTGACTTCTGCAACCTACTGATTCAGTCCGGTACCAGCCAGAGACCAGACGCTGGTGCCCTGTTCCAGTCGCCAGTGCGGTCAGCCCCGAGAATCAAAGCTTCCCCAAAAATTCAAGCTTCATCCCCTGTCAGTTGGTAAACTTTTGGCGCTGGTCTCGTCAAGATCCGAGCTTCGTGGAGCCCGTGGCAGCACCGTCTCCGACTGTCTGTCCAGCGAACCTGAAGCAAGGCAGAACCGGTGGAGCTCGGAAGATAACGTTTTCATTGCGTAATCCCCACCCCGCTTGGCCGGCTGAAGGCTCCTCCCTGCGTGGAGGTAGTTTTGGATGTACTAAGTCTAATCCCTACCCCAAGATCACCCCTCCTGTGCGAGGCGTAGTGTTGTACATCATTGCATTTTCAGGTCAAGCTACATCGCCGCGGCGATCGGTTGTATACCCTCGCCTCCCGGCGCGCCCTCGTCTCCGAGCGGGATCGGTGTCTTCACACCGATCAGGTGAGCGTCTGATATCTCCTTAGTTGCCTTCATTCTGCAAGTTTAGTATTGCTTTGATTGCCCGTCGGCGGTGAGAAGAGGGCCCGTACTTATATGCTAGTTTGTTAGTGTCCACCGCGGACCGTGAGAGAGTGCCACCCACACCCCGCCCAGCGGGCCAGCCACCCACGAATTTGGGGAATCCTAGGCCCTTTGGGGTCAGCCTAAGCAAACTAAGTCCTTTAGAGTCATTGGGTCCCGCCTCGGACCGTTGCCATCATCCCCCGGCCCCGCCGGGTGATCGCGTGTGCCGTGTGAGTAAGACGCTATTGTGAGAATCATTGGAGAGCTTGTATGCTTGTGGATCTTGGTCCTAGGTTGTCCATTACATATTTAGTCATCCTAGGGCTGTTTTACATCAATCCCCCTCTCCACATTCTTTCTATTTTGTTTACAGATTTAGTCCTTATTCTCTTGTTTATTCTTTAGTTTCAATAGTTTTCTTTCTTCTTTTCATTCTTTTAGTTTTCTTTTGCCACGCCGTATTAGCAAGTTGCAAGAAGATGGGCGCACCGGTTTTAGGGGCGCCGGGTTAAGATGTGAAGGGGCGCGTCGGAATTGGAGGACAAGGGAGGAGGGTGCGCCGGAATTGGAGGACAAGGGAGGGCGTGCCATTTTAACATTTGGAAGGAGGGGATACGGGGCTTTTGTGAGGAGGGCGCACCGGTTAAGGCCGCGCCGGGCTACGGTGTTGAAGGCACTTGTCGATTGAAGGTTCAAAGAGGATTTTGAGAGTGATGTTATTGTCGATTGAAGGCTCAAAGAGGTTCAAAGAGTATTAAACTCCCCCGAGGGCTTATTGCTTTGACTGTGCGCTTCTTTTCTTTCACCCGTAGATAGATTTTATGATGCATTTGTTCATCCATTTGGTAGATTATGTTGGTAGGAAGGAAGTTTAGGCGTTTAACTGTTCGTTAGGGTGACTTAGCGTGTACTTTAAGTGTTTCGTTCGAGGGGTTTAGTTCACATATTTTTACTGTGTGTGGTTCTTGTTCTCGGAAGTGGCTTGTTCGTTTGTTCTTGAGCGTTCTTGGCCATGGCGAGAATTGGGCAGCACTTCCCCCGGACTGGGACTTGCCGCAGATAAAGGAGAGTCACCAATCAGATTGCTCCGGGGTAAACTCTCAAAATGTGGACCGGCCTCACGGCGGTCCGTTAGCCCAAGTGCGAGTGCGAAACGCTCGAGGGCCAGCCTACAAGAGCGACCACGACTCACGGGCGATGGGTCTTCAATAGGGACAAATATTTGCCACGGCTGGGCAAGAAATGTTCATCCATCGAATGGGTTACCTTGGGGGTCATGCCATGAAGTGGCAGACCTCAAAGGCCCTCGGATGATCAGAGAGCAAGAAAGGGGAGAAAGGGTCAGAACAGAGGAGACTGAGCTTGCAAAAACACTTCCTTTCTTTCTCTTTTATTCATCCATACAAACGGGGAAGGAAACTTGATACAAATAAAATGGAAGAGAAGGCATTACAAAAAGAAAGGGAAAATACATTCGATGGATAGAAAGAGAGAAGCATTAGATGGAGGAGGGAGAGGGAAGCATTGGCTTCTCCCCCTCCAACTCACCTCTCGCTCTCGCCCCCTACCTCTTTTCTCCTATCTTTAGCCCAGAACCGTGGAGCTCTCGAAGGCCGGTTCCCCCTTCTCCCTTCTCTGGCTCTCTCTCCCTTTTTTTCTTTCTTCCTCCTCTCTTCCTTTCTTTTCTCTCGATATATATATATATCCATCGAGCTGGGAACGAAGCCTCTTGAAGTTCAAAAATCCCTTCGCTTCCATTCTTCTCCCTTTCTGTATCTGACGTTGTTGAGTGGCCTGCAGGTAGAGGGATTCATAGCGTAGGGGAGGTGCCTCCACCAGATTGGCCGACGGTGACCGGCGGGGAAGCGACGTTCGGTGCGGAGCTCGAAGATCTACATTCCAAAGAGCTTGAGGAGCTCAGGCGGTTGCATGTTGGTCGCACGCAGGAGGCCTGGCCATTTCAGGTAAGTTCTCTTTGTTTACGCCCGAAAATAGGGGATCGTACTGATGACGAGATGGGATGTCTCGGAGGTAAAACGGCGCGGAGGGATGGTGATCGCGCCGGATTAAACCCAAGTGAAATTGGCGCGCCGTTTTAATGCAACACAAATGGCGCCATTTTAAGCATCAAAAGGGGGGAGGCCCCTTCGACAGGAGCGCGCCGGATAGCCAAAGAAACAAGGGGCGCGCCGTTTTAAGCAAAAGGGGGGCGCGCCGTTTTAAGGCACGCCGTTTTAGGGCCCCTTCGTGCCGTTTTAAGCACCAAACAGATTCTTTTCGAAGTCGCGGCCGTTGTTGACACCTAAAATATACCAGAAGAGACCAAAGTAAATTCATAGCTTTGAAGACCAATCGAGGGTGCGGCTCCTGTTCCATCCCCGAAAGTTCCAAGAATCATAATAGAAGAGACCCGCTATTCCTAACACTTTGTTCGGCTAAAGCCATCCCTAGCTAGGCCGCTGTCCAGTACGGCTATCATTCAGGTAGTCGGGCTGATAAAACCATACCAACATTCAAGCAATCATCTGTCTGCTAAGAAAGGATGCTCAGATAATTCTGATTCTCCGAAGGTGGGATGCATAGTGCCTCACACGTGTTTGTGAATGCAAGGTGTTAAACAAGCCCCATGAAGTCTTAATATATATGCCAAGAAGCCCACTGTCATAAGGAGTCCATTAGGTGGATCCTGTGCCGAATGACAGGAAAATGGGCCAATCCCAAATGTGAACTGAGACGCGCCGAGGGCTGCCCACGCCGGGAAGATGGATGCTGGCGCGCCGGGAAGCTCATGCCGAGAGAATGAGGGTCATCCCTCTATAAGAAGGCTGCCCTTCGAAGAAGAAAAGGGAGAGGCAACAGAGAAAAAAGAGAAGGGGAAGAAAAGAGGGTGGAAGGAGATAGAAGAGTTAGCCACTGAAAGAAAGGGGAAGCTCGAGAGCCCTCCATAGAAGCTGAAGAAAAGAGAGAGGCAGAGGCTCGAAGGAAGAAGTCAGGTGGGGTGTGCTGTTCGACGTCCTGAGCAGCTGCAGGTCCTTTTCCCCCTTTCTCCTCTATCTGAATATCGTCCCCCCCTTCTCTTTTGTATCTCTGCTTTCGAGCATCTCTGCTCCCGTAGCACTGAATGCCAATGTAACCCTGTCCTCAGGGATAGAGTCGGTGTATGCTTCTTTTTCTCCCGAGTTTAATTTTTGCACGCCTTTTTCCGATGAAATAGTTAATGAAAGATGGGTTAAGTTCTCCCCCGTCATTATTCTTTTGTTTCTGCCTCTGCACTATATGCTATGGATATTGATGGCTGCACATCTATGCATGCTTTACCGTTTTGGCTTTCTAAGTCTATTGAATGTTCGTTCATCATATGATTCTTTCAACTTTACACTCACAACGAGAGCCTGAGACAGCCTATCTCATGGCTTCTCATCTGTGAAACGAGAAAGGACGAATCCAAATCGTGAGGTTTCCGTGCATGGTTCTGCTCCCAGTGAGGCCCCAGAAGGAAGGTCATCTCCACCCCGGACCATCCTCCCCACGATCGTCCGAATTGGTCTTCAAATTGTTGAACAAACCCTTTTTCTTTAAAATACCCAAAGCCCCTGCCTGCAAACCCCTCTAGAACCTCACTTCAAGAAGCCTCCCGGCGCGAGCACCTCTCGGCGCAAGTCTCGCGCCGAGGGCTTGCCGCGCCGGTTGGGTTTCCTATTTCGCACCAAGGCCCAACTCCTTCTTCACGCCGATACCTTTACACCTTCTGGCCACGTCTATGCGTTCGTGCCGATGCCGTCAGGCCATGCCAACCCTGCTCATCATGCCATGTCCTATGGAGACGCACTACCTTTCCCTCTATCCTCATGGGAGCCATATTAAAGGGGTCATTCCCCCACATTTTATAACCCTATTAAGTCTTGGAGTTCTGCCGTTGCATGTCCTCCATTGATTGTACAGGGGATATCACACCAGGAGATAAAGCCCCATATGATTTAGATCCCTTGGATCTCGGGCTACGCCCGGATCTTATTTTGGTTTCCACTCCGACAGTTCGTGAGTGGATGACCAATAATACCCTTTTGGCATACTCCCAAAATAAGGGGAGGTGCTGTCAAAATTTGTTCAGAGGGTTATTCGATCACATAGTGCGATGTTTTCATCGAAATTATGCATTTAGCCCCCGACATTGTGGCAAAGGGCTGAGCTATATCATCTCATGACACCTTGGTCGCCACAGGGGATATACGTTACAGTTACACTGTCTCCTCGGACCCCCTGGTGAATGAATCCACCCCCATCTTCTATCTTACCCAATTATTGCCATGAAATCCCCGTTGAATACAGAGTATCCCCTTGAACTCATAAGAACCCCTCATAATATCGGAAGAAAACCAACAAAGCGGCCTCCCGGTGCCACTGCCTCCCTGCGCCATCACCTCCCAGTGCCACCTCCTCCCGACGCCAAACTCGCGCCGGGTGAAGGGCACACCGGGAACCTACCGCGTCGTATGCCCTGCCGTGCCGTCTGCCTATATTTCCAGCCGCGCCGGTTGCCCATCGCGCCGGGATCCCCCTCCTGCCGACTCCTATCCGCGCCATTTCATCTTGTTAACAGCTGCCATCTGAACCCGATGCCTTAACAACTCCATTAAACCCAAATCTAGTCTAAACTCAATGTCCCATTCCTGTCAACCTTCATGCCAGCCTTCATCGCTTTACGAGGGAATCATGGTTCTTCATCCATATCCACGGGAGATACATTAATCGGGGTTTTACCCCTACATTATACTGGATACGAGGTTTCTTTTGTCACCCCGCTGACCCTCGGAGTTCTGCCACTACATGTCCTCCAATGGTCCTTTAAGGGGAATATCAACAAACGACATGGTAGCGGACACTGTCCCGTCACATTCGAATCCTTTTGGATCCAGGGCTACGCCCGCCTCTCTTTTGGCTTCCATCCCGACATTTCGTGGGTGAATGACCTATATTTCCCTTTGGCATAGCTCCAGACAAGGGGACACGCTGCCGGGTTTGCGCCATAAAACCGTTATCATGTCCCATGTAGCACGCTTTTCTATGCATGTTTTGCATCCCGTTAGCGGAGTTAGCGTGATAGTCGTATCTCATTTTACCCCCGAGGTATCCTTTCTTGGCAATTAATCAAGGGTTGTCCTTCTTTGGAAGGACGTAATTAACGTCATAGCCTTTATGATATGACGGACTCAGGGTCCTGACACGAATATCACAATTGACTGACTACGTCAGATCGAGCGCACAATAAATCATCACTCCGGTGACTGGCACGCCTAATAAATCCAGTAAAATAAACCTAAACCAAAAAACATCCCCACAAGTCTAGCATGCCCGGTGGGACTTGAGTCTCCCTTCATCTCTTTGCCAAGAGAGGATACCTTCGGGGGCTTACCCCAAGAATGCTGATTGTTTGTCTGTTTGTCTCAGGCAAACGATGACGTCATCCGGACTCACTGGTGTTGGCTTAGGCCCCGCAATCATAGCCGACCATGCGGAGGTCTTCAGATATTTCCCACCAGCTGTAGGCTTCCCCAACTTCTTGGGGTTAGCCTTCGTTGACATGTTGCAGACGGAGTCCCTGGAGACTGTCGAAGAAAAGGTTGCTGAAAAGGTCGAGGCCCCGGAGGCTCGACACTGTGACAACTCATCCGCAAGTCCATCCCAAGTCGCCAGCTGCATGGTGCATCACATTGCTCACGGGGCCCGCCCCATCCCTGCCAAGAGCTTCGGGAGACGTCGACACCGGAACCCCCGAAGGAAGGCTGATGCTGCTTTGACCGGACTACCCTCCACATCCGGCAAGTCTATGCTGGTCGGTGGCCTCCGTGTCTTTCTGGACGGGCGCAAGGCTCGAGTGAGCCCGGACCGGGTAATCCCTACTATGCCAGTCCGCAACTCCTACCAGGCTCTCGCTGGAAGAAGGGCCGAAGAAGAAAAAGCCGGCCGTCATGGCCAGAGGATGTTGGCTCCTAAGCCAAGAAGATTCAAGCAGGTTTGGGTCCCCAAAAAGGTCCAGCCTGTCCAGCAAGAAGCTCCAATGCAGTATCACCCCAGATCCACCAGAGCAGAAGAAAACAACAAGAGGAACCTTATCACAAGGAAGGAAGAGACAATCGTGGATCCGCCACGCCGAGAAAGCTTTAGGGCCTGCACCCGACAAGCCAATATCCCCATTCTGAGAAGAAGATTACAACAGACTGCCGAGAGGGCTCGGTTTACTCACATTCCTCCGATGAGAGGTCAACAACTGTCCCTGACCCCGCACTCGGGCCGAGGGCAAGATGAAATGACCAATATGGTCAGAAGCTATTTTAGGGGGTTGGGCAACCCCTCTTTGGGCCAACAACGGCTGTTGCAGGCAACCGCAGCTGAAGAAGACCACTGTCCATTGATGGCAGCGGGAGAAGAAGAAGATAGGAAGATGACGGCATCGGTTGATGACAATGGATATGGAGACGGCTCTGATACTCAAGCCGATGACACTATCCCCCGTCAAGGGGAAAAGAAAACGATCTCTGTGTTCAAAAGGCTTACCTTCCCGGAGAATGCCAAGAGGAAGGTTCGCAAATAGAGATGCAGGATGCAGATCTTCACATGCAATATGGCCGGGATAGATGGCCATTATGGAAAACTGCCCGAAGAGCCTCAAGAGTTGGCCTGGCTAGCCGACAGACCGGGGCCGAGCACTCGAAGAGTGGAGGCCGTGAAACAAATGCTGGCAGCAACCCAGGGAAAGCAAGCCCTGCCTTGCCTCCCACAGCATGACAAGGCCGTTATTCTCACAGTAAATGTGATAACGGTAGATGAAGATGAAGATGTCTTGCTTGACATCCTACCTGAGGGTGCATCTGGCGAGACGACAGAGGCCATCCCCAATACAGCGGCTATGGATCCAGCCGTACTAATGATGCTCCAGAGGTACCGCCAGGAGATAGAACAGCTGAAGAAGCAGTTAACGGAAAAGACAGAGTAGTCCTCCGCCTCCAAGCGGCCTGATGTGCAGGCTGAATCAACAAGGGGAGCCGTCAGCAAGAACGACTTCCCGCCACTCTATACCCCGCCTCTGCAGGCGGAGCCAAATTTGGCGACAACTCAACAATGCCCATCACAATCACTGGCTCCCCCGATGATGCCTCAGGTGCACCAGACACCCCCATTGCTACGTCCTCCTCCACAGGCGACCACCCTGGTCACCCCCTATTTGCAGCCGGCGCATTTCATCCCGGAACCGGTCGACCCAACCACCATGAGCAAGATGATGGTAGAAAGGATGATCGAGATGAAGCTCGCTGAAAGAGCTGAAGGTGACTATGTTATATTCGATGCGTATATGGTGCCATATCCACCGCATCATGCTGCTAAGCGACTCCGTCTAGGGATCAGCAAGCCGCCGAAGTTCGACAAGTTCAACGGGAAGGGATCCCCGAAGGAACATGTCGCCTACTACATGACCGTCATGGGTGACTTATCCACCGACGAGTCATATTTACTGAAGTTCTTCAGGTCCTCACTCACAGGGCTCGCCTTTGAATGGTACTCCAGCCTCCCGGTCGGGTCGATCAGCGACTGGTCGGACATGCAGAGGAAGTTCAGAGAAAGATTTCATGTTACAGAGAGGGAGGTCACAGTGGATGAACTTTATTCAACAAGACAGAGGGCAGATGAAACCACTCTCGACTACATCAAGAGGTGGAGGAACCTCGGAATGAGATGCAAGCGGCCCCCGCACTAGGAGGACGCTGTGCAGATCTGCAAATAGAACCTCAGGAGAGAGGTGCTGGAGAAGATGATTGGCATGGAAATCTGGTCGTTCGGCCGTCTGAACAATATTGTTGCCGAAGTGGAGGCTTTCCTAGCAAAACCAGCCCCCACACCAAATACCCTTACTGCACAAAAGGGCAAGGCAACAGAACGGCGCCAGGCACCGAAAGAAGCAAATGCCCTTGATATCAAGACATTTGAACAGCAAAAAGATAAAGGCAAGAAGACAGCTGCTCCTCAGCCTGCCAAGACCGGAGACGGTGAAGAAGGCCCATCCCTCCGGGATAAAATGAAGAAGCCCTACTCTTTCCCAAAGGAGAAGACCAGGATCCTATTTGACTGGGTTACCTAGTATGATAAGGTCACCCTGCCTGAGCCAAGGAGGGCGGAGGATCTGAAGAGAATAGACAGCCCATGATTTTGCTCTTACCACCAGATACTGGGGCATCCAATTGAAGACTGTTATGTTTTCAAGGATATCATCGAAGGCATGATAAAAAAGGAAGAAATAGAATTGGGGGAGTACAAGGTCGACCCTCCACAACCACATGCGGCGCCCATAAGAAGAGCCGCCGTCAATATGGTCTCTTTGTATCAAGCCTTGCCTGAGGAGACCACAGAAGCCAGTACTCAACATACATATGAAGCCTACTTTCTGGTGCCAATAAAAGAACAGGAGGGATGGCAGCAAGTCCCCGCAAGAACCAAGAAAAAGGCCCTACCTCGCCTGACATCGGGAGCACATGTTCGTGGCGTCATACCACGACCCCCTCCACTGGTAACAACACCTGTGTGGACCAATCCACCAACAGTTATCCGGATACCTACCCGCAATCGGAGGAGGTAGACTCCATTGCCGGTGGTCAAGAAGACCAGCCCAGAAGCTCAGCAGCTGCAGGATTATATAAATGGGCTAGATGAGTATGTGCAGCCTGAGCTATAACCTTTGCTGGTACGAGATCATCTCCCATGGCGGGAGCTAGAATAGCTTTCACTGAAGCAGGAAGGGGAAGCTGACAAGGCATCAGACAAAGATGGCAGCCTGTTCTGGGGGCAGGCGCCAGTCAAAGAAAAGAAAAGGAGACAAAGAAGGAAGAAAGGGGCCGACAAGGCTACAACGGGAGTGACCCTTTCTTGCAATACCCTCTCTGCCTTGTTCAATTTACCCGATGAAGAGGATGAAGAAGAGATTTGCTTCACGCCCGCCGCTAAGGAAAGCCAGGCCGAAGCCTCAACGGCCGCACATGCAACCCGGTCGGGCCGAAGATGGGGCATCAGCCGCCTGCCAATCATAATATTTTCTTCAGAGGGGAGCAACCCTACAAGATACCCCCTCCGGAGGTCAGAGGAATTCAAATCCCCCCTCCGCCAGGCTTATATAACCAAAGTGGGGGCGGCACTCTCGCTCCTTCATTTCTGGAGTTCATAAAAATGTCAAATGGAAAGCAACCATGCTGGGAGGTTGAACCGATGACCGGGGACAATCACCCACAGCTCTAGCAATCTCCCGGATTGTCAGAAGGGGTAGAAACTCGCCCGGCAGAAGCCTGTGAGGAGCAGCCAGGAGGTAATCCCGAGCAAAAGGGTGCAGCCTCTGAGTCTGATGAAGCAGGTCCATCAGGGGCCACAGTCCAAGAATCTTCCAAGCCCAAGTGGGCGGATGAAATGAAGCTGTCCAATGTCTGAGCTGGAAGTCGGGTGGTCAAGCTCTTGAAGAAGCTCCCAGCGAGGTTCACTGTCTGGGAAATCCTCTCTCTCAGTGACGAGACCCGACAGGCGATCATTACTGCTCTCCAGACGCCTGCCCAATATGAAGCCCGTCTAGCTGAGGCACTGCCGGAGGCCAGCATGACCTTCACCCAGGAGGACATGTTGGTCCCCACCACCAGTCACAACAGACCTCTGTATATGAGGGAACACCTGAATGGCCGAGAGCTGAACAGAATCCTAGTGGACCCGGGGGCAGCTGTCAACATTCTACCCTACAGGATCTATGAGAGGTACTGATGAGGGCATCACACCACATACCCTCTGGCTTGGCACTTCTCTCCCTCCCGGAGGCAGCTAGGGAGCAGCCCTTCTTCAGATGGAACATTGGTGCTTATCATCCTATTACATTTTCCTATTTTCTTGAGTCATTTTGATGTATTTGCCTATGTTTTGAGTCATGTTACTAGGTTATCATGTTATTTACTTATGCTTGTATGTAGGCTAGTGGGCTAATGGGGCTAGTAGGTCTTATTGGGCCATTTCTTTGGTCTGGCCCATGGGCGCCCCTCTCCCCACCCCTTGGTCTTCCGTCATTTGTCCATTTCATGAGGACTATTTTGTAAATTGGGTTTTCCTATATATAGGACCCCAAACCCCCTCTTTTGAAGGGAAGGAAGTATTGAATATTTGAGCATAAGTGCCCCCCCTCTCTCTCTCTAGCTCTCTCATTCTCTCTCTCTCTCTCTAGGGGGCGAACCCCTCTCTCTCTTCCCCCTTCTCTCTCTCTCTCCCTTGGGCGAACTTGCCCTTTCACCTCCCCCTTTCACTGCCACCTCAGCTGCCACCTCACCCTCCACCCCTTCACCTCCCCTAGGCCACTTAATACTCATCAATTTCCTCCACTTCCCAAGCAACCCTTCCTATTCCCCATACCCCTTCCCCACCTCCAAGACACCCATCCCTCTTCCCCAAGCAACCTTCCCACTCCCCCACACCCTCATTCATATCCCTTGACCATCCCAATCCCCACCCCACCACAAGTTGCGCACCACCCTCACCAACTACACCCATCCCCTTGCCTTGGCCGACCCCTCCACCCCCCCCTTCTCCAAGCTTCGGCCCCCTCACCCCTCCACTCTCCTGCACCTCCATACTACCTGCTCCGCCCCTCTCTTCACCCCCACACACCCCTCCCCCATCTGCTATCACCACCACCCTTCCCTCCATTACCAAACTCCAATCCCCCTACACCTAACCCCACCACCATCCCCTTCATTCAGTCACATCTGCAGGTGGCAGAAGAAGGCTCGTCTTGCAGAAGTTCCCCCGAGGTCATCAAGCGATATCTGAGGGCATACCTTACCTTTATGGAAAGGTCGTTCAGTCCACTACGCAGGCGAGGTGGAATCGTCCTGTTCCGAGTTCGGGCCGTCCGGGAGAGCCATTCTCCCCCGACTACACCAGACTCCCTCCGCAGCTAGCCTGAGCCCGTTTTGAAGCAGCACCACGACCAACGGCGGAGGATTCAGACCGAAGGCCCTTCATCAAAGTTCTTCCTCCATCTGTCCCCAACCAGGAGCAAGAGACAGAACCTCATTCGGCATTCGGGGGCCAGAGTTCCAAATTTTCTCCCTCAGTCGCGCGGGTCTGCCTCCTGCAGTCTGCAGCGACCAGTTCCCACTCGCCTGCGTCCCCCTGTCCACCCCGACCTCAGAAGGTGTTGCCGTCAGTTTTGCTGTGTAGAGGCTTTGTCTCCGGTTCCAGAAACTCCAACGGTTTTTGATTCGGCGTCCAGGAGCGACCGGGGAAACTTCTGCAAGTTGCAGATAGAAACAGGGAGCCACCCGCCCCAGAATCTGTTGCCCTACTCAGACCTCCACTGCAGCCATCGACGACGTCAGAATAAATCGATATAAATCAGAGGCGTTTGGGGTCCTGTTGCGAGAAGATCCCCCTTGGGCTCGGTATCGGCGAAATTCTTGATCGAGATCTACAGGGACTACACCGACTGCCTATCAACATCCACAGCCAGCGGTCCAATTCGGAAGCGGTCCCTCCTTGTGGGCTACTAAGCTTATTTCTCCCCTCTTGCCTGGCCGGCTTACCGCCCCTCCCTACGGGAGGTAGTGTTTGTTGTAATCCATCAATTTCCACCCCCGAGATCACCCTCCTGCGTGAGGTGTAGTGAGTGTACACTTAAACAGGTTCGAAGCTTCATCGGCGCAGTGTGCGGGGAACCCACACTTCCCCGCTCGCCCTCGTCTCCGACCGGGGTTGGTTTCCTCAAACCAACCAGGTGAGCCTCTTGCCCTTGCCTCCTTATACCTGTTTATTTAATATCCACGAAACATATCGGCTGGTAGGAGAGCGAGTGCCCGATCCCGGCGCCACCTTTCAGTGTGGTCACCGTGGCTATAAGTGAGCGAGTGACCCCGTGCCCTTAAGGCATCCGGCCGCCCTTGTTTGTGGGCTTTCAAACCTTCGAGAGGGCTAACTAAAGTGGTGTTGGTCCTCTAACCAGTCAGGGGCTATCTCCATCACCTCGACTCGGCATCACCGGGTCACCACGGGAATCGTGTGCGCACGGTGCGTTGGTAGCTTTAACATATTATCGGCGCCTTGTAATTGTGATTGCGAATTAGGTCCAAGGAATCAAAGTCTCCGCTACATTTCGTGTCACATCAGGTACTATTTCAGCGTGCACCTACAAAAGGTCGGGGATATGCATATTACCGGCTTCAATCAGAAGTGCGAAGTGTCGCTAGGGGTAGCAGAGTTCACACTCACCCTAGGGGACTTCGTCACGAAGGTGCAGTTTCATGTCATTGATTCCCGCACCTCATATAAGGCACTACTTGGTCACCCTTGGCTACATGAGAATATGGTGGTACCCTCCACACTTCACCAATGCATCAAATACAGCACGGATGGGAGAGAGGAAAGAGTATTTGTTGATCTCCACCCATTCGAAGTATTCGAATGCCACTTGGTGGATGCCCCTTTATATGCAGAATGGTCGCAGAAGGCCCTGGCAGCCAAGACCCCTTTCAGCACAATAAAAGACACTTCCAAAGCAGAATGGTTCCCTCCGCCGTCGCGTGGATATGTCGAGCCCAAGGTGGTTTCACACATCACTGTCACCGGGATGTAGGCCGGATAGCACCTCCCTCCATCTACCCCGAAACTAATGAAGTCAGGGTTGATCAACAGCACGACCACATCGGAGTCTCCGAAGGTCTTACCAAGCCAATTCTCGACCTCGACAATGCTACTGTCGAGCCTTTTAAAGCATGGGAGGTGCCACAGATAGGTGGTCCCAGCAGCCTGTTCTACACAGCTGAAGAGCACCCTACACAAGAAGACATTGATTGTCATCTGCCTGAAGACATAGAGAACCCCTCAATGCCTGTACAGGGGTTGACATTCATGACAAATCAAATGGCCAAGATGTTCCAGAAGCAACACATCCCTTCCGGCCAGCCTCGCAAGAGGAAAGAAGCATTCCAGAAGCTATGGTACCCTCCGAGCCTGGACAAAGAAATGAGGCGTGTCACTCAGCATCCGGGGTTGGGCTTCACCCTCGAAGAATACTATTACAGCGGGCGCTATGAAGTAGACACCATCTCTACTTTTTATCCGATGGAAGGTAACCCACCGGGGGCAGCTATTGATGAACAGCCAACAGAAGTTGAGTGCTTTTAGCCAGCCCAGTCAAGAAACCCAGAATCCGAGGCTGTGTTCCCCTGCCGCTGCTGGGAACAGGTCTACCCAGAAGATACGGCTCTTCAGGCCAAATTTGACACAGCTAGCAGCAGTGAAGCTGAAGAGGTGGAAGAAGCAGAGCGGCCTCCCGCCAGTGGCCCTCCTCTACTCATGATGTCGGCACTTCTCGGACCAGTTAGGGAAAATTCCCCCGAGCCTGATCGGGAGACAAATGCTACTAGAAGAGAAATGGTTGCCTTCACTGAGGGCATGGTAATTCAGGGGACCGAGATCTCTTCACCCTTTGCCAAAGAGCTGCAAGGCCACTCTGACCCAATGACAAATAATCGCTAGCCCATGGTGACTGCAATCCCCTCAGTAGGGAGTGAGGCAATCAGCTCGCCCATTGAAGCCGCTGGTAAGGTAAACTTGTTGGCAGAACAGCGCATGCACCCATTGTCAGCCGAACAAGATATTTTTGGCAGAACTCAAATAAGTCAAGATGAAGGGATCGAGGTCCTTGACCTCAAAGATGATATACCAGACTTTGTCGACCTCCAGCCTGCACCCCCTGAGATAGAAGATGGAGGTCAGGCAACAGTCGATGAACTGATAGAAGTCAACCTGGTAGACGAAGATGACCCCAGACCAACCTTCCTCAGTGCCCAACTATCTGCTGAAGAACAGAGGATGTACATCCAGCTGCTACAAGAATATCGGGATTGTTTTGCCTGGACCTACAGAGAAATGCCGGGATTAAGCCCCTCGGTCTCACAGCATGAGCTGACCATAAACCCTGGGGTAGAGCCGGTGAAACAGCCCCCTAGGCGTATGAGGCCAGAGCTCATCACTCAAATATGCAAAGAGGTCGACAAGCTCATTGATGGGGGTTTCATCGAGGAAAATCAATATACCACGTGGCTGGCTAACATCGTGCCCGTGAAGAAGAAGAATGGACAGATCCGGATATGTGTTGACTTCCGGGATATGAAAAAAGCATGCCCTAAAGATGACTTTCCAGTGCCAATAACGGAAGTCATGATAGATGCAACTACTGGTCATGAGGCCTTATCATTCATGGATGGGTCGTCTGGTTACAACCAGATATGGATCGCGGAACGTGACCGGGTCCACACTACCTTCCGGACACCCAAAGGCATTTATCACTACAAAAGAATGCCGTTCGGATTAAAGTACACTGGCGCAACTTATCAGCGGGCGATGACTAGAATATTTAATGAGCTACTTTACCATAAGGTTGAGTCCTACATAGATGACCTGGTAGTCAAGACCAAAAAGAAAGAAGACCATCTGCAAGACCTCCGAGTCATTTTCCAGAGGCTGAGGCAGTATGGATTAAAAATGAACCCTATGAAGTGCGCGTTCGGAGTCTTGAGCGGAAATTTCTTGGGTTTCATTGTCAGGTATCGGGGAATTGAAATAGACCCCGCCAAGATCAAGGCGATTCAGGAGTTACCCTCGCCAAGGAATCTCTCTGAGCTAAGATCTCTTCAGGGCCGCCTGGCATACGTCCGGCGGTTTATATCCAACTTGTCAGGGCGGTGCCACCCATTTCACAAGCTGATGATGAAAGATGTTCCCTTCTATTGGGACGAGGAATGCCAGCTAGCCTTCTATAGACTAAAAGATTACCTGAAAACCCCTCCAGTGCTGGGTGCGCCAGTGAAAGGACAGCCGATGATCCTCTACATAGCTGCCACACACAATTCTCTGGGGGCAATGCTGGCCCAGAATAATGAAGAAGGAAAAGAACAAGCCCTCTACTATCTCAGTCGAAGAATGGTCAGAACTGAGGAAAGGTACACCTACATCGAGAAGATCTGCCTGGCATTGGTCTTTGTGGTCAAGAAGTTGCGGCACTACATGCTGTCGCCCGAAGTTAAGCTGATTTCTAGGGAGGATATGCTTAGATACATCATGTCTCAGCCAGCCCTCAAAGGCCGCTTGGGCAAATGGGCGGTGATTGTTATGGAGTATGACATCTCCTATGTACCGCGAAGGGCCGTCAAGGGCCAAGCTATCACAGACTTCTTTGCTGAACATCCAGTACCCGAAGACTGCCCTCTGGAACCAGAGCTTCCTGAAGATGAGACTTTGGAGGTCAGCCAGGTGCGGCCCTCCCTATGGCAGCTGTATTTTGATGGTGCCTCTAGAATTGACACCACAGCAACGGGATCGGCCAGAGTCCGCGCAGGAGCAGGCATAGTCTTGAAGTCCTCGGAAGGAGAAGTCATACACACATCCTGCTCAATAAATAAGCCTTGCACAAATAATGAAACTGAATATGAGGCCCTCAAAATCAGGCTACAGGTTGCTCTATCCATGGGGATTCAGATGCTAGAGGCATTCGGGGACTCCATGCTGGTTACAAAACAATTGGAAGGGGAGTTTGAGGTACGAAAGCAGGAGCTCGTCCTTTACTACCTTCTGGCCCTGCGCCTAATGACAAGATTCTACTTCATTACCATCAGGCACATCAACCGGGGGCAGAATGCTCAAGCCGATGCCCTCGCAAAGTTGGCAAGTTCCTTGGCGGTCCCGCCTGATACGACCCTGAATATATCAGTCATCAATCGGCGGCAGGTCCCCAGCATGATAGAAGCTCTAGCCGGTGAACAAGCCGATGAAGTAGCAGTTGCTGAAGCAGTCCAGCAGCCCGACTGGCGGGAGTACCTCCTGCATTAGTTCCAACACCAACAGCTGCCGAAGGTGAAAGAACAGAAAATGAAACTCCTGAGAGTCAAAGATTCCTATGAGATGAGGAATGGGACATTGTTCCGAATAATGGCAGATGCCCAGAAGAAGGCATTACTTCGATGCTTATCTCTAGAGGAAGCCAGGCAGGTGATGCAAGAAGTCCATGCCGGATCAGCCGGGGCGCACCAGGCCGGTCCGAAAATGAAAATTGAAATAAAGAAGTTGGGTTATTATTGGCCCACCATATTTGATGATTGCTGTAAGTTTGCCAAGGCCTGCCAGAAATGTCAAGAGCATGCCAATATATCAAGAAGGCCTCCAGTGCCTCTACATCCTACCTTACCAAGCTGGCCATTTGCACAGTGGGGTACAGACATGGTGGGTCCACTACCAGCATCTTCATCAGGGTGCAAATACATCTTAGAAGCTACAGATTACTTCTCCAGATGGGCGGAGGTAGTAGCACTAAAAGAAGTCACGGGAGAATTAATTACGAGATTCTTCCGACAGAATGTAATATTTCGGTTCGGGATTCCCAGCCGAATCATCTCCGACAATGGCAGCCACTTCAAAAATCAGAAGGTTTATCGGCTAGCTGACAAATACAAGATTGATTGGAGAACATCGCCTCCCTACTATCCTTAGGCAAACGGGCTTGCAGAGGCCTTTAACAAGACACTATGCACTCTACTGGCGAAAATTGTCAAGACTGACAGAATAGATTGGGAAGAAAGAATGTACGAGGCACTATGGGCTTACCGCACGGTCTATAAGACCCCTACCGGCTGCTCGCCCTACTCCCTCGTATACGGATCAGAGGCCGTGGTGCCAATCGAGCTAGAAATCCCCTCATTGCGGGTCGCCATCCAGCATGGGTTGGTGAGCAACGAGCAGATCAACGTAGAAAGAAGATTAGAAGAGCTCGCCGAGCTCGAAGGAAAGCACCTCCGGGCGCAACAGAATATTCAACTCTATCAAGCCCGTATGGCCCGTGCTTTTGATAAGCTGGTCAAAGGTCGAGAATTCAAGAAAGGAGACCTGGTGATGGTCAAAAGAAGAGAAGTAATGGTCTCCAACCCCAAGGGGAAGTTGATTGAAAACTGGGTCGGACCATATGTCGTCCATCGAGTATATGAAGGGGTGCGTACATCCTTGCGGATCACAAAGGAGTCATCCAATACTCTCCCCTCAATGGGAAGCACCTAAAGGTATACCACACGGTTCAGCCGGTGCTCCCCAAATGAGCTATCCTTTCTTGGTTTAGTGGCATTCTACCCTGGCCGAGCTACCCCTTTCTTGGTTTAGTGGCATTCCGCCCTGATCGAGCTATCCTTTCTTGGTTTAGTGGCATTCCGCCCTAGCCGAGCTACCCCTATCTTGGTCTAGTGGCATTCCGCCCTGATCGAGCTATCCTTTCTTGGTTTAGTGGCATTCCTCCCTAGCCGAGCTACCCCTATATTGGTCTAGTGGCATTCCGCCCTGATCGAGCTACCCTTTCTTGGTTTAGTGGCATTCCGCCCTAGCCAAGCTACCCCTATCTTGGTCTAGTGGCATTCCACCCTGATCGAGCTATCCTTTCTTGATTTAGTGGCATTCCGCCCTAGCCGAGCTACCCCTATATTGGTCTAGTGGCATTCCGCCCTGATCGAGCTATCCTTTCTTGGTCTAGTGGCATTCCGGCCTTGCCGAGCTACCCCTATCTTGGTCTAGTGGCATTCCGCCCTGATCGAGCTATCCTTTCTTGGTGTAGTGGCATTCCGCCCTAGCCGAGCTACCCCTCTCTTGGTCTAGTGGCATTCCACCCTGATCGAGCTATCCTTTCTTGGTTTAGTGGCATTCCGCCCTAGCCGAGCTACCCTTATCTTGGTCTAGTGGCATTCCGCCCTGATCGAGCTATCCTTTCTTGGTTTAGTGGCATTCCGCCCTAGCCGAGCTACCCCTATCTTGGTCTAGTGGCATTCTGCCCTGATCGAGCTATCCTTTCTTGGTGTAGTGGCATTCCGCCCTAGCCGAGCTACCCCTATCTTGGTCTAGTGGCATTCCGCCCTGATCGAGCTATCCTTTCTTTGTTTAGTGGCATTCCGCCCTTGTCTAGCTACCCCTATCTTGGTCTAGTGGCATTCCACCCTGATCGAGCTATCCTTTCTTGGTTTAGTGACATTTCGCCATAGCCGAGCTACCCCTATCTTGGTCTAGTGGCATTCCACCCTGATTGAGCTATCCTTTCTTGGTGTAGTGGCATTCCGCCCCAGCCGAGCTACCCCTATCTTGGTCTAGTGACATTCCACCCTGATCGAGCTATCCTTTCTTGGTGTAGTGGCATTCCGCCCCAGCCGAGCTACGCCTATCTTGGTCTAGTGGCATTCCGCCCTGATCGAGCTATCCTTTCTTGGTGTAGTGGCATTCCACCCCAGCCGAGCTACCCCTATCTTGGTCTAGTGGCATTCCGCCCTAGTCGAGCTACCCCTATCTTGGTCTAGTGGCATTCCGCCCTGATCGAGCTATCCTTTCTTGATTTAGTGGCATTTCGCCCTAGTCGAGCTACCCCTATCTTGGTCTAGTGGCATTCCGCCCTGATCGAGCTATCCACTCTTGGTTTAGTGGCATTCCGCCCTAGCCGAGCTACCCCTATCTTGGTTTAGTGGCACTCCATCCTGATCAAGCTATCCTTCCTTGGTTTAGTGACATTCCGCCCTAGCCGAGCTATCCCCATCTTGGTCTAGTGGCATTCCGCCCTGATCGAGCTACCTTTCCTTGGTCTAATGGCATTCCGCCCTGATCGCGCTACCCTTCCTTGGTCTAAGGGCACTCCGCCTTGGCCGAGCTCTCAAAAGAATACATCATACCGCCATTACAGGCCCTACGCCCGAATCGGCGAAAGATTATTCCTTCGCATTAGCATTCAGCCCTTGCTAGCAAACGAACTACTCTACTCGGCACGAGGCCCGGTGTTCCGACCAGCAGCCGTCTACTGTCAACCAACGGTCGGACATCAAACCTCGACCTACCGCCTTTTATATCTTCAAAATATATATATATATATATATAGAAAGGAAAAAATGGCGTTAAAAATGGAGATACCCGCCAGACTTGCTCCTATATTAGGACAAGTACAAAAATGGCTGTAACCCAGCTGTGGCGAAAATCCGAAAGGGCGCTACAGGCAAAATCGGGTACCCCGCCATGTGAAAACCCGAGAGGGCGCGTGGGCAAAAGCAAGAGGGGGCTGGCTTTGGTGAAAACCCGAAAGGGCGCTTAAGTCAGTAAAGTGGTAATTTAAAAAGAATTTATCTTTGTCCTTCCCCCGACGAAACTCCCACCGGAAATCCTCGGGCAAACCCAAGTTCGACCCTCATCATCATCGGTGAGATCGATCGATCTCTACCCTTAACTTGGTCCTTTCATCCCTGTTAATAATCCTATCTTTGCTTCGGCATGCCACCCATGCTGATGAACAAACCCATGTTCGACCCTCGTCATCATCGGCGAGATCGGTCGATCTCTACCCTTAACTTGGACCTTCCGTCCCTGTTAATAAACCTATCTTTACTTCGGCATGCCACCCATGTTGATGAACAAACCCATGTTCGACCCTCGTTATCATCGGTGAGATCGGTCAATCTCTACCCTTAACTTGGACCTTCCGTCCCTGTTAATAAACCTATCTTTGCTTTGGCATGCCACCCATGCTGATGAACAAACCCATGTTCGACCCTCGCCATCATCGACGAGATCGGTCAATCTCTACCCTTAACTTGGACCTTCCGTCCCTATTAATAATCCTATCTTTGCTTCGGCACGTGACCCATGCTGATGAATAAACCCCTTTTTTGACCCTTGTCATCATCGGCGAGATCGGTCGATCTCTACCCCTAGCTCGGACCCTACATCCTTATTAATGAACCATGACCTTTGCTTCGGCATTTAACAAGTGTCGACGATCTATATCAGAGACCAATCCTTGTTATCATCAGCAAGGCCAGTCAGCATTCTCGTAGTCCAGTTCTTCTGTACTCCGAATTCAAAAATAAAAAAGGAGAAAAGAAAATGGGGTTAAAAATGGAGATACCCCGCCAGACTTGCTCCTATATTGGGACAAGTGCAAAAATGGCTATAACCCAGCTGTGGCGAAAACCCGAAAGGGTGCCGCAGGCAAAATCGGGTACCCCGCCACGTGAAAACCCGAGAGGGCGCGTGGGCAAAAGCAAGAGGGGGCTGGCTTTGGCAAAAACCCGAAAGGGCGCTTAGGTCAGTAATGAGAATACAAATATATATATATGAATGATGAATAGTGATGATCCATCCTCCATCCTGAAGACCCTTCACAGGGTCGACGCGGAGTCTTCGTCCAATGTCCCGCCTACATGTATCCATTCTCTACACTTTCGACCCTTGTCACCATCGGCAAGATCGGTCGCTACCCTTTCTGGTCCTTGTCACCATCGGCAAGATCGTCTACCTTTTCGACCCTTGCCACCATCGACAAGATCGGTCGCTACCCTTTCCGGTCCTTGTCACCATCGGCAGGATCGTCTACCTTTTCGACCCTTGTCACCATCGGCAAGATCGGTCGCTACCCTTTCCGGTCCTTGTCACCATCGGCAAGACCATCTAACTTTTCGACCCTTGTCACCATCGGCAAGATTGGTCGCTACCCTTTCCAGTCCTTGTCACCATCGGCAAGACCGTCTACCTTTTTGACCCTTGCCACCATCAGCAAGATCGGTCGCTACCCTTTCCGGTCCTTGTCACCATCGGCAAGACCGTCTACCCTTTTCGACCCTTGTCACCATCGGCAAGATCGGTCGCCACCTTTTCGACCCTTGTCACCATCGACAAGGTCGGCGAACATTTCCCCGAACCAGGGTCAAAAATGGGATTACTACAAGGAATATGCTATGCCTCTCAGTCGCACTCCCATCAGTTGCCCTGCCAATGATGAAGCCTAGCCTGGATGGACCTCTCATTAGCCAATAGTCGTATTTCTGATGTTTCTTGTCTGCAAGACTTACGTCTGCACCAATCTGGCAACCTCTGGAACCCCGTCACGCGGTGGAGCGAGGCCCCCATCCTTTCCTTGAAAGGGTGGATGCTCTCCTGTGGCACAGACATGGGTGCACTTCCAAGCAAGTCACCAAAATTGCCACAAGATGTAACAGAATATAGGTGCAAAGATGGACACCGAAAACAGTGAAGGAAGCTTGTATTTCAATACAAAAAGGGAAGGGATGAATACAAAAAGGGCCCTTCGAAGGGGGTGAATTACAAAGGCAGATCGGCTAAGACCGCCTGAAAATATCTGCAAAGTCAATGAGCCCAACATGTGGAGCCGCTCCCAGTTCGTGGAGCTGCATCTCTTCCTCCTGAACGCGAGTCACCTCAGTCTCTAGGGACGCGACCCGGCCCTCCAATAAAGAAGTTTCCTCGATGCCTTGGACTTCTGCAGCCTCCAACTGTGGTATCTCAGCCTCAATGGTGGCCAATTCAGCCCGGAGTTCTTCTCGTCGGATACGTAGAATATGTGCCCGAGCAGCAGATGCTTCAAAATGAGCTTTGCTCTTCTAAAGATCAGAAATCAGAGATGTCAGCTCTGCCTGACAGTCAGTTTTCTGCAATTGTAGGGCCACTAGTCGGTCATTCATCACTCTCCCAAGAAAGTCCCGGCGGTTTATGAATTTTAACAGGAACAGCACCCGGTGGGTCCAGGTGTCCAAGGGACAACCTAATGCCTGCAGCCCAATCGTCAGTCGCTCGGCCACTTCCTTCAACTAGGGGTAAGATAGGGTCGGTTGAGATTCCACGACCTGGTGTAACATCCCCAAATACTGCCAGACAAACTCCTCCGATGAAGTAAAGCCAAAGGAGGCTGCCGGAGCCACCTCAAAGGTCACCTCCCTGTCTATGGAGGCCCACAAGCCAATATCTGCCACGAATGAAGAAGATGGAATGGTCGCCAGGGCTAAAATAGCAGGTACCACGGCAGCATGCTCTTGCTCCGTCGAGCTCCTTGAAGAACTTTCTTCCACAGATGCTGGAAGAGGCAGAGGTTCCGACTCTATTTCTGGCCCGGATGGAGTCGCAGAGTCAGGCGCAATGGTCATTATGGCCGCTGGGACAAAGGCAGAACCCCTTGACGGGTCGGCTTCGGCTCTCAACTCTATTGCCGGCACCAGGGCGAGGCTCTCTCCCAACGGGCTCGGCTCCATTGATGATACTTCGGCAGCTACATGTACTCTTACTGGCATAGGGCGAAGTATGGTAACTACCCCCGAAGAAGACACGGTGGCCAGTGGTAGCACGTCCGAAGCCTCCGACGAACCCACGATAGCACCAGAAGGTGGTACCAGAGGGTGAATGGCGGTGTCAGGCTCCTGGAACAAGATCCCAGTAAGCACTAAGATGGCAGGAAAGAATGAAAAAATATGCGGCTCTACAGAGGGGCGGGCAGAACTTACTATGGCTGCAGCACCAATCTCTTCAAGCGCCCGCATGGAAGATTCCAACTCTGCAGATGAAGCAACAAAAGGAGGGGTTATCTCCACCTCCATATCCAGTCCGGCAAATTCCTCCTGTAGCATTCCCTCCAATGAGGTCATTGGCAACCTCGGAGGACTAAAAATCACAGGATCACTCAACGGCACGAAGGATGCCGCGACACCTTTGCTGGCTACCGCGGGGGCCTATTCGTCACTTTCTGAAGAATGATAGTCAACTTCTTCGTCAGAATGGGTGGCAGAGCTACTAGAGGAAATATCTATGTTGATCTCAGGTTGGCCCGCCTCCTCTATCGCCTGACGGGACGCCGAGCGGGTGACTACACGCCGCAATGGGATAACACCTTTCTTTAGCACAGTCTTATGTCCTTCAGGCTGTGAAGGAGCATCCACGGCAGGTGTCTCAGCTACTGTGCTAACCACTCCTGCCACTGCGATAAACATATACATAAGGTGGGACAAAAGGATCAATAAAAGAGAAGAGTCAGAAGGATGACAATCACGTGGCTCACCCTCGACCTCACTTGCAGGCGTAGGAGAAGGGAGCCTGATATCCTCATCCTCAGCGGGGAGACTCTCCCATGTGGCCTCAGCTGTTGTGGTCGCCCCTACCGCGGCTATGGCAAAAGACCCTATCTCTCCCGCCTCCAAGGCACCTTCTTCAGCATGTGGGGTGATGTCGACTGCTCCTTGAGCTGAGGTCAAACAAAAAGGGAGTCAAAAAAATGAAGACGTCATGAAAGGAGCTCTCCTTTAGACCGCAAGAGAAAGTGATGTCACCTTCAGCCGCTTGCTGAATGGCCTCTTTCTGAGCGGCAAACTGCTCGAACGATGGCACTTCAGGCAGAGGAGTCTTAGCCACACCAGTCGAAGGCTGCTTGGAAGAGGTTTTCCGAGCTTTCTTCGCTCGGCCTATTGCAACTTTCATCACAGAGGCCTCTCTCTTTTTACCGGGCGGCAATGGAGTGGTGGTCGGTGCCGGTGCAGGAACCTCAAAATATTCTGGCTTCTGGGCCTGAGAGATGATTTTTCTATAAAGTCCTTGCTACTTTATATCTGGACGATCTGTCAAATGAAGCGCATGCCGTTATAAAAAGAATTGAGCAATGAACCAATCTACATGTCAACTGAAGAGGACTTACCTGCCCGGCCGTTGTAAAAAGACGAAAGTGACCAATACTGATAAGCCACTTCCTTGCTTCGGGATGCAGCCTCCCGAACAAGCCAGCAGATGTCGCCAATCTTCTTGCACTTCTCGGCTAGGTCGGCCAAATCTGCATGACCATGAGAAGCTATGCAATGATATAATCCGAGGTGATCGAAGCCCCAGACGTCGGCATAATGAAAAGATACAAACAAAGGTTTATCCAGGACAGTCGCTATGGGATTGTCAAGGGTCAGTCCGTGGATGTTCATCAAGACAAACAGCCAAGACGTATGTTGATAATATGTCGGGGTCCTGTCTTCTCTGTTGACAAATGCCCGGTACGGGCAAAAGCGGTCCACCTCGCACTTCCATGAAACTGCTTTGGAGAGCAGCTCTTTAATGGGGAACGGGTACTGCTGAAGCTCCAGGCGAGAACCACCAATCTGACACAGATGTTCTAGATTCTGCGTGAAAGTATCTTCGTCTATGTCAGCAAGTACAGGCACCAGCGGCTCAGTTGCATCCCCTTTTGCGGCTTTCTGCCTGCTATATATACCTCTACCTCCTTCGGATGTTGGGAGAACAGCCTCTTCAAATGGGCTTCTTCAATGTCAAAAACTGGCCTAGGCTGCTGGCTCAGGAAGGTGCGCTCAGCTACATCCCAGCATGCCACCCTGGCATTGCGATAAAAGCCCGTTCGAGCATTCCACCACTTCACATACTCTTGAGTGACTCGGGGAACTCGGTTCGGCATCGGCACTCTGAAAACATTAGCGTCCCGGCGGTGAAAGTAGTCCCACCAGGAGCGACCCTCAGCTACAACAGTCGAGCTGTGCTTCAACCTGCTGTCCAGGGGAAACAGGGCCGCCGAAGGTGAGATATGCTGATCATAGCCAAAATTTTGGCCAAACCTAAAAGGATAGTAAGGTTCTAAATGAACCGCGCCCCCCTTCCTAAACACTAAGACACTGGGGCGAATTGACAAGGCCCAGTCAATGAGCTCAGGCTCCAAAATTGGCCGGGTCACTGTGTTGCTTGAAATAAAATGTGTGAAAGTCTCAACTGCCTCGAGCTTACATTCACGTTGGCAGTTCACCAATGGAGAAGAATGTGCGGCCAAATTCCAAAAATGGATGGTCCCTGCTGAATCTATCGGGACCCTTATCAACCGGCCTCGGATGGAGAAAAGTTGCTGAGACACTGGACCGGGTTCAGCACTAGCAAACTCCAGCATCTTGGGATACAATGTCACTATCTGTAGAGTCCTGGGAGCCA
This sequence comes from Amorphophallus konjac, assembly GCA_022559845.1. NCBI lineage: Eukaryota > Viridiplantae > Streptophyta > Magnoliopsida > Alismatales > Araceae > Amorphophallus > Amorphophallus konjac. The sequence goes on along the minus strand of CM040125.1, from coordinate 336,670,091 downwards.
GCTCTGGGAACAAATTGCACACCCAGGCATTGAAGAAATGAAACGGCCCCACTGTTCTGAAAGAGCGTGGGACCCGATGCCTATGAATATCTCCAAGAGATTTGTAGATCAGGCAGAGTGCTGCTGGGCATAGTGCAAGCCGCATGCCCCAAGCCATCTAACAAGCCGGGTATATTGCTTCCGACCTAATGACTGTCTCATCTCCCTGTGGGAGAGCAAAAGTGCACAACCAAAAAGTGAGGTAAGCCGCGCAATGCGTAAGGGGATCCGCCCCAGTGGGATTCGGTCCTCCACGACTAATCCGTCGAAGGGAAGAGGGCAGTGCTGACTTGAATTTGGGCGGTCTGCTGGGCTTACCCGCAACAGGAGCTACATGGGGGAACTCACTGTACTTCAGAGGGCCGCCGAAGAAATACTGAATCCAATGTCCTACTCGGACTCTCAATTTGCTGCTTTTCTCTCGGGGCCGATACCCCTTCGAGGACCCCCTATTCAAAGCCAAGCAGAGGGAGCGATACGCTTTCATTAAGTACCGGTATGAGTAGCCGAAATAATATTCACCTTCACCATCTGTCTCGTCCTTGATAAAGTCATGAAGGCAGACCTCCTCATAGGGCTCTCCGTTGATCGGCAGACCCGACAACTGTGACAGGCTCCAGAGGTCCAGAGAGGTTTCACCTTCTGCTGTATAGAAAGTATTGAACTGCGGGCAGAACACTTCGAACATACCGCAGCACAACCCTTTCGAGATGGGATACCTAAAACGGGATGCATATACACTATGATACACCCTGGCCCTGACCAGCAACGACGCATACTCCTTCAGAACATATTCTGTAAATTCTACCGCTCCTACATGGAAGAGATGGGCATCGGTCACTTTCGTGTCAGCAAACCACCCAGCAGCCAACTGGAATTTGAACTGGACAGCCAAGCAGTTCAGGACGAATGGCTCGTCCCTATAGCCCCACTTGATGGGCGCCAAGAATAAACCATAGCCGGGCTTCTCTCTGTTGACCCGACCCCAGTGGTATCCCACCTAGCTGGTGTGAATTCTGGAGCCCGTGTCAGCATTTTCTGCTCTGCCTCCAGCTCTGTCACCCCCAAGATGACATTCCATTTGCGTCGCTCTCCTGGGAGATAGATGGTGTCTCCACGGTACATAGAACCTTTCAGGCTGTCCCGGTCCAACAACATGGCCCGCTCCACCATCCGAGCCAGCATGACATCTCTCTTCCCCGAGACGCTGAAGGTGCAGATGAACGGTGCAAGGTGCTGGTCCTTCGGGAAGTCCGGGGGATACTCGTCGTCACGATTGAAGTCCAGCCCTCCCTCGACGGTCACTACGCGAGACGAGGATACCGTGTCTGTTTCGGAGTCAGAGTATTCATCAACTATAGCGATCCTCCTGAGACCCCGGTCCAGTTGTCCGACGTTCCTCCAGGTCACAACAGGTCCAGATACCCTACCCTGGGAGGAAGCGTCGACGTCAGCAGCGCCGGAAGCAACACGGCTGGAAGAAGAGGCCATTGTAGCAGCTACAGACAAAAATCAAGGGAAAATAAGATGATATGAAGAAGAAAATAGAAAAGAATATCTCAAGGAAAATTTTGACAGCATCTCCCCTTATCTGGGGTATGCCCAGAAGTCAAATAAGAGAGCACCCACCAAGAGGGGGTGACTTCAGAATAAAGAGGGACGTAGTCCCGAAGGAGAAAACGGTCAAGGGGAGGCTCCCCACGCCGATCGCAGAAGCAGTGGAAGAAGAAGAGGCCAAAGAGAGAGAGAGAGCTCGGTGAGAAATGAGTCTCTCTCCCCTCTCTCGGCGCCTATATAGGCCCAGCCAAAAGGCGCGCCGAGATGGCCTGCCCGCCGACTGCCGAACGTGCCAAAAGGCGCGCCGAGACGGCCTTCGCGCCGAAATTGAAAAATGCCAAAAGGCGCGCCGAGATGGCCATCGCGCCGAGAGCAACTGCGCCGAGACTTAGCGCGCCGAGACGACGGCCGCGCCGAGATGACCGTGCCGAGATCGTCAGTGGCGCCGTTCGATTCATCCAGGGTGCTGTAATCAGAAGATCAAATCAAGAATGCTGATACCTGTCCGAGTATACTGACAAAGTACTGGGATTGTCCAAGCAGAATGAAGACCCGGAGTCACAAGAATGAACAATGAACAGGAGCAGACCTTAAGAAATTACGAGGTGTGGTGCAGTGTGAACCCGCATGTCCCGTGTCACTCATTCCTCGCTTACGCCACCTACGGGTGGGGGGCATTTTTTGACACCTAAAATATACCAGAAGAGACCAAAGTAAATTCATAGCTTTGAAGACCAGTCGAGGGTGCGGCTCCTGTTCCATCCCCCGGAAGTTTCAAGAATCAGAATAGAAGAGACCCGCTATTCCTAACACTTTGTTCGGCTAAAGCCATCCCTGGCTAGGCCGCTGTCCAGTACGGCTATCATTCAGGTAGTCGGGCTGATAAAACCATACCAACATTCAGGCAATCATCTGTCTGCTAAGAAAGGATGCTCAGATAATTTTGAATCTTCGAAGGTGGGATGCATAGTGCCTCACACGTGTTTGTGAATGCAAGGTGTTAAACAAGCCCCATGAAGTCTTAATATATATGCCAAGAAGCCCACTGTCAGAAGGAGTCCATTAGGTGGATCCTGTGCCGAATGACAGGAAAATGGGCCAAGCCCAAATGTGAACTGAGACGCGCCGAGGGCTGCCCACACCGGGAAGATGGCTGCTGGCGCACCGGGAAGCTCAGGCCGAGAGAATGAGGGTCATCCCTCTATAAGAAGGCTGCCCTTCGAAAAAAAAAAGGTAGAGGAAACAGAGAAAAAAGAGAAGGGGAAGAAAAGAGGGTGGAAGGAGATAGAAGAGTTAGCCACTGAAAGAAAGGGGAAGCTCGAGAACCCTCCATAGAAGCTAAAGAAAAGAGAGAGGCAGAGGCTCGAAGGAAGAAGTCAGGTGGGGTGTGCCGTTCGACGTCCTGAGCAGCTACAGCTCCTTTTCCCCCTTTCTCCTCTGTCTGAATATCGTCCCCCCTTCTCTTTTGTATCTCTGCTTTCGAGCATCTCTGCTCTCGTAGCACTGAATGCCAATGTAACCCTGTCCTCAGGGATAGAGTCGGTGTATGCTTCTTTTTCTCCCGAGTTGAATTTGTGTACGCCTTTTTTCGATGAAATAGTTAATGAAAGATGGGTTGAGTTCTCCCCCATCATTATTCTTTTGTTTCTGCCTCTGCACTATATGCTATGGATATTGATGGCTGCACATCTATGCATGCTTTACCGTTTTGGCTTTCTGAGTCTGTTGAATGTTCGTTCATCGTATGATTCTTTCAACTTTACACTCACAACGAGAGCCCGAGATAGCCTATCTCATGGCTTCTCGTCTGTGAAACGAGAAAGGATGAATCTGAATCGTGAGGTTTCCGTTCATGGTTCTGCTCCCAGTGAGGCCCCAGAAGGAAGGTCGTCTCCACCCCGGACCATCCTCTCCACGATCGTCCGAATTGGTCTTCAAATTGCTGAACAAACCCTTTTTCTTTAAAATACCCAAAGCCCCTGCCTGCAAACCCCTCTAGAACCTCACTTCAGGAAGCCTCCCGGCGCGAACACCTCTCGGCGCAAGTCTCACGCCGAGGGCTTGCCGCGCCGGTTGGGTTTCCTATTTCGCGCTGAGGCCCAACTCCTTCTTCGCACCGATACCTTTACACCTTCTGGCCACGTCTATGCATTCGTGCCGATGCCGTCAGGCCATGTCAACCCTGCCCATCATGCCATGTCCTATGGAGATGCACTACCTTTCCCTCTATCCTCATGGGAGCCATATTAAAGGGGTCATTCCCCCACATTTTATAACCCTATTAAGTCTTGGAGTTCTGCCAATGCATGTCCTCCATTCACTGTACAGGGGATATCACACCAGGGGATAAAGCCCCATATGATTTGGATCCCTTGGATCTCGGGCTATGCCCGGCTCTTATTTTGGTTTCCACTCCGATAGTTCATGAGTGGATGACCTATAATACCCTTTTGGCATACTCCCAAAATAAGGGGAGGTGCTATCAAAATTCGTTCAAAGGGTTATTCGATCACATAGTGCTATGTTTTCACCGAAATTATGCATTTAACCCCCGACTGTGTGGCAAAGGGCTGAGCTATATCATCTCATGACACCTTGGTCGCCACAGGGGATATACGTTACAGTTACACTATCTCCTCAGACCCCCTGGTGAATGAATCCACCCCCATCTTCTATCTCACCAAATTATTGCCATGAAATCCCCGTTGAATACAGAGGATCCCCTTGAACTCATAAGAACCCCTCATAATATCGGAAGAAAACCAACAAAATGGCCTCCCGACGCCACTGCCTCCCGGCGCCATCACCTCCTGGCGCCACCTCCTCCCGGCGCCAAACTCGCGCCAGGTGAAGGGCGTGCCGGGAACCTGCCGCGCCGTATGCCCTGCCGTGCCGTCTGCCTATATTTCCAGCCGCGCCGGTTGCCTGTCGCGCTGGGATCCCCCTCGTGCCGACTCCTATCTGCACCGTTTCGTCTTGTTAACAGCTGCCATCCAAACCCGATGCCTTAACAACTCCATTAAACCCAAATCTAGTCTAAACTCAATGTCCCATTCCTGTCAACCTTCATGCCAGCCTTCATCGCTTTATGAGGGAATCATGGTTCTTCATCCAGATCCACGGGAGATACATTAATCGAGGTTTTACCCCTACATTATACCGGATACGAGGTTTCTTTTGTCACCCCGCTGACCCTCGGAGTTCTGCCACTGCATGTCCTCCAATGGTCCCTTAAGGGGAATATCAACAAACGACATGGTAGCGGACACTGTCCTGTCACATTCGAATCCTTTTGGATCCAGGGCTACGCCCGCCTCTCTTTTGGCTTCCATCCCGACATTTCGTGGGTGAATGACCTACATTTCCCTTTGGCATAGCTCCAGACAAGGGGACATGCTGCCGGGTTTGCACCATAAAACCATTATCATGTCCCACGTAGCATGCTTTTCTATGCATGTTTCGCATCCCGTTAGCTGAGTTAGCATGATAGTTGTATCTCATTTTGCCCCCGAGGCATCATTTCTTGGCAATTAATCAAGGGTTGTCCTTCTTTGGAAGGACGTAATTAACGTCATAGCCTTTATGGTATAACGGACTCAGGTCCTGAATGTCACAATCGACTGACTGCGTCAGATTGAGCGCACAATAAATCGTCACCCCGGTGAATGGCACGCCTAATAAATCCAGTAAAATAAACCTAAACCAAAAACATCCCCACAGCCATTTATATGAATGTCGGCATTCCCAGAACGTTCCGGTTGCAATGTATGGCCTCCGCAATATTCCATTTGTAGCCTCTGGGACTCGGTCCCAGATTCTGCGTGACTTTCGATGCTTGTCGAGACTGTGCCGGAGTTCCTGACTTTTCTCTGATTCAGCTCTCGACATGGCCGATCGGAGCGTTGTAGCTGTATCTTCTACTTAGGGGGCTTCCTTAGCGTGTAGCGGACCACCAAGCGAGTTCTCGTCCTGATCGGGTGAGGCATGAGGTTTATTCGGCATTTCGTCTCCGGCTTGCTCTCGAGTGTTACGATGTGCATGCCGTATGATCGACGCCGTCATTTTTGACGTCCACAAATGCCTCCCACTCGTGGGTGGCGCAAGCGAGGGACGAGTGCGCGGGGCCCGCGAGTGTGGAGTTCTTCGACAGGATGTCTTTTCTTCCAAGCTAGTGGGATGCTGGTGCGGTGCGAATTCACGGGAAAGCGCTCACTCCTTTAGCGAAGGGATGAGGGTATCGCTTCACCGCATATGCACACGGACCGACATATCTGAGTGGAGGTTTGGTCGTCGGCATGGCGGCATGCCGAAGCAAGAAGGAAGGGCTTATGCATCGCCCCAGGCGAAAGGCCCAAAATGACTTAGATGAGGCCAACCCCACGGGGGGGTTGGTGACTCGTACTGGGTTTAGGAAAGTCGTTCATTCTTCAACTCGGGTGGAAGGTCTGAGCCAAGCAAGGAGGGGTTTCTTTGTGCTCATGGACTTGGACGGAAGGTCCGAGCCAAGCAAAGAGGATGCATTTTTTGTTCATGGACTGGGACGGAAGGTCTGAGCCAAGCAAGGAGGGGTTTATTTGTGTTCATGGACTTGGACGGAAGGTCCGAGCCAAGCAAAGGGGATGCATTTTTTGTTCATGGGCTGGGACAGAAGGTCCGAGCCAAGCAAGGAGGGGTTTATTTGTGTTCATGGACTTTGACGGAAGGTCCGAGCCAAGCAGAGGGGATGCATTTTTGTTCATGGGCTAGGACGGAAGGTCCGAGCCAAGCAAGGAGGGGTTTATTTGTGTTCATGGACTTGGACGGAAGGTCCGAGCCAAGCAGAGGGGATGCATTTTTGTTCATGGGCTGGGACGGAAGGTCCGAGCCAAGCAAGGAGGGGTTTATTTGTGTTCATGGACTTGGACGGAAGGTCCGAGCCAAGCAAAGGGGGTCCTTTTTGTTCATCGACTTGGACGGAAGGTCCCAGCCGAGCAAGGAGGCTCTTTCTCTTTTTTTTTATTCATTGGCTTGGACGGAAGGTCCGAGCCAAGCGAAGGAGGTTTTTTTTGTTCATTGACTTGGACGGAAGGTCCGAGCCAAGGGTTTGTTCGTCGGTGAGACTGGGAGTTGTGATATTGAGGTGGTTTATTCAATTGACGCGGGGTTAGTGCCAAAGAAAGGGCCTTTTGTTCATGGCTTCAGACGGAAGGTCTGGGCCACAGGTTTGTTCATCGATGCCGACAGGGAGTCGGAGACCGACATAGTTTGCTTGTCCCTTTTTCTCTTCATTAGTGCCGATGGGGTGTCGAGAGCTGACATGGTTTGTTTGTCTATTCTTCTCTTCATCAGTGCCGACAGGGTGTCGGGAATTGACATGGTTTATTTGTCCCTTCTTCTCTTCATCAGTGCCGACGGGCGTCGGGAGCTGACATGGTTTATTTGTCTCTTCTTCTCTTCATCAGTGCCGACGGGCATCAAGAGCTGACATGGTTTGTTTGTCTCTTCTTCTCTTCATCAGTGCCGACAGGGTGTCGGGAACTGACATGGTTTATTTGTCTCTTCTTCTCTTCATCAGTGCCGACGGGCGTCGGGAGCTGACATGGTTTGCTTGTCTCTTCTTCTCTTCATTGTAGATTCTAAGAAATCCACTTAGAATAATAAAATAAAAGCATGCTAAGAATGGAGAAAAGGGGTAATTGGGAGCATGCGTGGATGCAAATAGGAGGGTGATCGCCAGAGACGTGAGGGCCTCAAAGGATATAAACAATAATAATCAAGGGAGGGATCGCGAATATAAATACCTCAAAAGGATGCGGGGGAGACTGTGAGTGCACCTTTCTCTTCCAATCGGCCGGCCGATGAAGAGAGTTCTCCTTATTGATTACCCTTGCAAAAATCAAAGACAAAGACCAATAAAATAGGAATTAGAACCAAGGTGAGTGTAGCATTAAATTCATAATAAAGATGAGCATGAAAATCATGTATAAGAACACATCTTGTTGGGTGTTGGCCCTTAAACCCCTATGCAAAGGGTATGGGAGATATGATGAATGATATGCAAATATGGAGGTGTGCAAGAGTTGCACTATGGGAGTCTCAACGTGGTTGAGTGAGATTTGATAAAAAAGGAAGTATGATGCATGAACTAATGCAGATGAAAGAAAAGAAAATAGGGAGAATAAGGGAGGAAATAGAGAAGCCTGGGTTCCTCCTTTGACTTTGATGATCGTTCGGGAGAAAGCCTCCTTCAGAAGATGAAGCCTTAGACGTGTAGGAGCCCCTCCTTCAGCCAAGAACAGCAGCAGTTCCCTGCAAGAAAGGAAGAAAAGAAAGAAGAAGAAAAAGACCAACCCCTTTCGACGGAGCCGCAGGGCTCTATTTATAGGGGGGAAAAGAGAGTTTAAGTCCCTCAACAAATAGGATAGCTTGGTTTAGCAAGAGATAAACATTGGAAGGAGTCCCTCCTGCCATGGAAAGCCATTCCGAAGTTAAAAGGGGCCCAAAACGAGGAAAGAAGGAGATTCTGGGAAAGAATTGGAATTTGAACAAGAAATGACGCCTTAGAGACGGTCGTTTCTTAAAATGACGCCCGCGGAGGAAACGTCAATTAAAGAATTGACGACTCAGAAAGGGGCGTTATTTATAATTTAACACGAATTCCGGTCAGATCCAGACCCTCAAAATATAGCAATGAAAATGACGACCGACACAGGGGCGTTAATTGAAAAAAGACGCCTTGCATAAACAGCCAAAAAAGAATGGACGACCGTGTTTTCGGGCGTCAATTAAATTGACGTCCGATTCAAGGTCGTTAATTCCAAAAATTCAAAATAAGGCCATTTTTTGATTTCTCAATATTATTTTCTCATTTTTTAGGTGGAGGTGCATCTCATTGTGCTGATTCCAATGACTATTTTTTCGTATTTTTCTGACACCCGGAAGGCCACCAAATCACCTCTGGAAGAGGGTTAAAAATAATATTAAAATATTCAATTTGAAATTGATGCCCTTCCTAACGTCGTTACTTCACTTTTTCCATTTTTTATTTGATTTAAAATCAAAGTAACGACCCCTGTTATGTCGTTAATTCCAAAAAAATTCTAAAAAAATTTCATAAAAATCCAAAAAAATGGGAAATTGCAAGAATGGACGACTTTAATTGTAGTCGTCAATTCTTTGAGAAACGCCCAAGGTTAAGCCGCTATTTAAAAGACGCCCCACGTCAAGTCGTTAATTCTGAAAAATTCATAAAAATAGAGAAAAATGCTCAGAAAATCCAAAAAAATAGGAAAAAATAAGAAAATAGAGGAAAAATAGGGAAATCCAAAAAAAGTGAGAAAAATCACTCAAACAAAGTTAATTTGAGGGACAAATTGGGGCATTACAAGGCAATATGAGATGTACTCACAATAACGTCAATTTTGGCGTGTCTACAGCTACCCCGCCTTGGCGTCTGCTTTGCAAGGGAGCAGAGTGAACTGAAAAGTAGATGCCAAGGTGTGATGAGACACGCAATCAACATCACTTGATGAGAATTAAATCAAAAGCTCGAGATGAAGCAATCTCGGGAAATTCAATGAAATCAACGATGTTTGGATAAAAGAGGGAGTGTGCACGCGGGCATGAAGGAGAATGATCAACTTCCAGCGCGGTGGAAGTACTTGTGGACGCACTTTTTATTTATTATAAATCGTTGTTTATTTGTTTATTGGCGTTTATTAAGTGCGTGAGCGTGCCAGTCACAAAGTGACGATTTATTGTGCGCTCGATCTGACTAATCAAACGATTGTGTGGTTCGTGTCGGGACTGAAACCCGCCGCTCCATAAAGGTCACGGCGTTATTTACATCCCCTCAGAGAGGGGAACACCCTTGATTAATCGCCGGGAAAAGGGACCTCATGGCCGGAAAATTAGTTACGTGAAAAGTCTATTAGGAAACATTGAAATCCCCGTGCGAGGGTGAGAAGAAAGCATTCGAGATCATGTCGGTCGTGTGTTGACCATTTGATGTTCGGACGAGTGTCCGGCTTGTGAATCGCGTAATCGTTACCAGAAAACAGGAGCATATGTATGCCGGGGGTACGGCAAGTTTATTGTTCAAAGGGACAGGAGACATTCGGTTGAATCCCGGTTAGAGTGATCAGAAATCAGCGAGTTTATTGGCCCGGTGCGAGATCGAGTCAGGACCATTTCGGGGGCGCCTCCCGCGGTCCAAACGAGGCTTGCGTGGGCATCATTAATATCTCCGGTGCCGAAGGGTGGCGGGAAAGTGTCCCGGGACTAGATTCCAAAACAAAGATGTGTACAGAGATAGCCGGCTATAGGCCTACGATGTGGGTCAGGCAATGACCATGGTTGAGGCGAACCCAAGGTCCAAACGCGACTCACGAAGGTCTTATTGATATTCCCACACGTGTGGTTGGGGAAAGATGAGAGCCGCCTCATTCCGTTCGGATTTTGTTGGTCATACGCGGACCATTTTACATTCGGCCAAAGGTCCGTGTTTGTAGCATAAGAGACGGTGACAAATCGTACAAATACCTACCGTGAGTACGGCAAGTTTAATGCAAATGCGGGATCATATCCCAGTATATATATGTCAGTCACTAACGAACCATTCAGTATTCGGACGAAAGCCCATATTCGAAGCGTCGAAGACCACGACAAAGACATACGGATATCTGCCGTAGGTGCGGCAAGTTTAATGTGGGTGAGGGATCGGATCCCGATGAAGATGGGTCAAGATGATGATCTATTGGCCCGAGGTGGTTACGGACTATGGCCATATCGGGGTTTCCAAGGACCACGTCTGATGCCACGGGATGTCATTACTTTTCTCTTCACGCACAGTCTTGGGAAACGAAAGTTCCAAGGTAAACGTGCGTGTCGATCACGGTCGGACCATTCATTGTTCAGACGTGAGTCCACGTTTGAAGCATCGAAGACGATGATAAAACCTGGCGAATGTCTGCCGTAGACACGACAAGTTTAATGTGGGGTTGCGGGATTAGATCCCGGGAGAAGCGGGTCGAGTTAACGAGCTATTGGCCCAGACTGTGCTCGGATCATGACCATGTCGGGGGTTCCGAGGTCCACGTCCAATACCACAAGGCATCATTGATTTTCTCTTTGTGCCAAGTCCGGGGGAGTGAATTGTTAAGTATGGAGCCAAAACTTGCCATCGTGCTCCCTCGCACGCGGATCGACCTGCACCGTCAGGTCGTGGGGTTCGACCTGCCCGGTCAGGTCGTGGGGGTCAAGGGGGGCAACGCCCCTTGCGGGGGTTTTCGGGGGCAGCGCCCCCGGAACAAAATTTTAATTAAGGTACGGGTGATAGAGTTTCTTTCATTCTTTTATTAGCATGATTGACCTTTTATCATTATCTTTGCTTGTTTATTCCCTTTTTGTATTAAGGAGGAGCGCCGGTTTAGCAAAGAAAGAGGATGGTGCCGTTTTAGAGTTCAAAGAAAGAAATGGGGCGCCGTTTTAAGGTGAATAGTGAAGGACAAATGTGCTCTGATTTAGTACATTAAAGGGGGGCGCGCCGGTTTGGCCATGCCGTTTTAAGGGCTAAACAAGGGGGTGCGCCGATTTTGGCCAAGAGGAGGGGCACGCCAGATTTGGGCTCGAAGAGGAGGGCGCGCCGGTTAAGGCCGCGCCGGAATGGGAAGATAAGGAGTTGAAATGGGCGCGCCATTTAGCATCCAAAGAAGGAGATGGGGCCATTGTGAGGAGGGTTAAAACGACGCAGTGGAACAATGACCGCGCCGGATTAGCCCCTCCCGAGGGTTTATTGCTTTTGACTGTGTGTTTTCTTTTCTTTCACCTGCAGGTTGGGTTAATGACAGGTTTGTTCATCCATTTGGAAGATTAGGTTGATGAAAAAGGGGGTTTAATCATTTTAGTCATTTATTGAGGTGAATTAGCATGAATACTTAAGTGTTCGTTTGAAGGGTTTGATTCACAGAGTGTTCACTGCGTGTTGTTCTTGTTCTCGGAGGTGGTTTGTTCGTTCGTTCCTGAGTGTTCTTGGCCATGGCGAGAATTGGGCAGCACCTCCCCCGGACCGGGACTTGCCGGAGATAAAGGAGAGTCACCAATCGGATTGCTCCGGGGTAAACTCTCAAAATGCGGAGCGGCCTCACGGCGGTCCGTTAGCCCAAGTGCGAGTGCGGAACGCTCGAGGGCCAGCCTACAAGAGCGCCCACGACTCACGGGCGATGTTTTCATAAGCGGGACTAATATGTGCCATGAGAGGCCATGAATGTTCATCCCCTGACGGGCTCCTTCGATGGCCATGCTATGGAGAAGCAAGCTTCGAAGGGCCTAGATGAGGAGAAGGCAGAGAGAAAGGGAGGGAAGCAGAAGAACACCGTATGTTGCAAAAAGGGCTTTTCTTTTTTTTATTCGTTTGCAAAGAGAAATACAGCTGGGAATCTACCCTAAAGCGAGAAAAGGGGAGAATACAGTAGAGGGAAAGGAGGGAATACATCGATGGGGGAGGGGGAACGGAGCACAAGCTCCTCCCCCTCCGAGCTCACCTCTCACTCTCCTCTCTCTTTCTTTCTTCACCTCTCTGGCGTGGATGGGTGGAGCTTCCTTCTCTTCGGGTGGCCTTCTCCTCTTCTTTTTCTTCTTCTCTTCACTGCATACAGCCGAGGGGGTTCGAGCAGCCCTTCTTTCTTCACCAGTGGGGCATGCCTTTTATAGAACGGACAGTGGGGGAGAAAACTCCCGCCACCTCTGCCTTGTTCGCAACAATGTTGTTGTTGTGCTGGATGATTCTGGTTCGTGGAGTACACTGGCGTTCGTCCGAGGATGGGACATTTGCGGATTTGCAGGAGCCTGCTTCGCCATTGCCACTTCTGTGCTGTCGAACGGAGGTAGAGACAGAGCGTCGGGCATTCAATGTTCTCTGCACATCATTAAACAGAGCATCGGCATGCCGACGGGATGGGTTGATTGCGCGCCGGGGAAGCACTTCAAAGAATAGAATGAGGGGTTAAAACGGCGCCATATTCAAAGGGGCACCGTTTTAAGCATCAAAGGGGATGCCCCTTCACGCGCCGTGTAGCCAAAAAGAAAAGGAGCACGCCGTTTTAAGAGGGGGGCACGCCGTTTTGAGGCCCCTTCGTGCCGCTTTAAGCACTAAACGGATTCTTCTCGAAGTCGCGGCCGTTTATATGAATGTTGGCATTCCCAGAATGTTTCGGTTGCAATGTATGGCCTCTGTAATATTCCGTTTGTAGCCTTTGGGACTCAGTCCCAGATTCTGCGTAACTTTCTGTGCATGCTGAGATTGTGCCGGAGTTCTCGACTTCTCTCTGATTCAGCTCTCGGCATGGCCGGTCGGAGCACTGTAGCTGTATCTTCTGCCTGGGGGGCTTCCTTAGCAGGTAGTGGACCACCAAGCGAGTTCTCGTCCTGATCAGGCGAGGCATGAGGTTTGTTCGGCATTTCCATCTTCGGCTTGCTCTCGAATGTCGAGACGTGCATGCCGTATGATCCTCATCGACATTTTTTTTTGGTGTCCACAAATGCCCCCCACTCATGGGCGGCGCAAGCGAGGTACGAGTGCGCGGGGCCCGTGAGTGTAGAGTTCTTCGACAGGACGTCTGTTCTTCCGAGCCAGTAGGATGCTGTTCCGGTGCAAATTCACGGGAAAGCGCTCACTCCTTCAGCGAAGGAATGAGGGGATCGCTTCACCGCATATGCACGCGGACTGAGATGTCATAGTAGGGGTTTAGTCATCGACATGGGGTGAATACCGAAGTAAGAACGAAGGGTCTATGCATCGCCTTAGGCAAAAGGCCTAAAATGACTTGGATGAGGCCAATCCCAAGGGGGAGTTGGTGACTCGTGTTGGGTTTAGGAGACTTGTTCATTCATCGACTCGGATGGGAGGTCCAAGTCGAAGGCTTATGAAAGGGCTCTGCTGGAGTGAGATGGATTTTATGCATTCGAGTGGAAGGTTCGAAGCGAAGGGTTTATTTGCTGGTGCCGATAGGGTGTCGGGAGCTGACGTGGTCTATTCATTGGCACGGGGTGAGTGCCAAGGCAAAGGGGTTTTTTCATTCATTGACTTGGACGGAAGGTCCGAGCCAAGCAAAGGAGGTTTCTCTTCTTTTTTTTTTGTTCTTTTTTTTTTATTCATTGACTTGGACGGAAGGTCCGAGCCAAGCAAGGAGGTTCTTTTTGTTCATTGACTTGGACGGAAGGTCCGAGCCAAGCAAGGAGGTTCTTCTTCTTTTTTTTTATTCATTGACTTGGACGGAAGGTCCGAGCCAAGCAAAGGAGGTTTCTCTTCTTTTTTTCGTTCATTGACTTGGACGGAAGGTCCGAGCCAATCAAAGGAGTTCTTCTTCTTCTTTTTTTTCTTCCTTTTTTTTTATTCATTGACTTGGACGGAAGGTTCGAGCCAAGCAAGGAGGTTCTTTTTGTTCATTGACTTGGACGGAAGGTCCGAGTCAAGCGAGAAAGTTCTTTCCTTTTTTTGTTCTTCTTTTTTTTTGATTCATTGGCTTGGATGGAAGGTCCGAACCAAGCAAAGGAGGTCTCTTTTTTGTTCATTGACTTGGACGTAAGGTCCGGGCCAAGCAAGAAAGTTCTTTTCGTTCATTGACTTGGACGGAAGGTCCAAGCCAAGCAAAGGCGTTCTTTTGTCCATCGACTTCGACGGAAGGTCCAAGCCAAGGGTTAATTCGTCGGTGGGACTGGGAGTTGTGATATTGAGGTGGTTCATTCATTGCCAAGGGGTGAGTGCCAAAGCAAGGGTCTTTTGTTCATGGAACCAGACGAAAGGTCCAGGCCATTGGTTCATTCATCGATGCCGACGGGGAGTTGGGGACCGACGTGCTTTGCTTGTCTCTTCTTCTCTTCATTAGTGCCGACAGGGTGTCGGGAACCTAACGTGGTATATTGGTCTCTTCTTCTCTTCATCAGTGCCGATAGGGCGTCGGGAGCTGAGGTAGTTTGTTCTTCTCTTCTTCTCTTTATCAGTGTCGACGGGGTGTCGGGAGCTCACTTGGTTTGTTTGTCTCTTTGTCTCTTCATCAGTGCCGACGGGGTGTCGGGAGCTGACCTGGTTTGTTAGTTTCTTTGTCTCTTCACCAGCGCCGACAGGGTGCCAGGAGCTGACCTGGCTTGTTTGTCTCTTGGTCTCTTCGCCAGCGCCGACAGGGTGTCGGGAGCTGACCTGGCTTGTTTGTCTCTTTGTCTCTTCACCAGCGCCAACAGGGTGTCGGGAGCTGACCTGGTTTGTTGATCTCTTTGTCTCTTCGTCAATGCCGACAGGGTGCCGGGCGCTGACCTAGTTTGTTGGTCTCTTTGTCTCTTCGTCAGTGCCGACAAGGTGCCGGGAGCTGACCTGGTTTGTTGGTCTCTTTGTCTCTACGTCAGTGCCGACAGGGTGCCGGGAGCTGACCTGGTTTGTTGGTCTCTTTGTCTCTTCATCAGTGCCGACAGGGTGTCGGGAGTTGACCTGATTTGTTAGTCTCTTTGTCTCTTCATCAGTGCCGACAGGGTGTCGGGAACTGACATGGTTTATTTGTCTCTTCTTCTCTTCATCAGTGCCGATAGGGTGTCGGGAACTGACATGGTTTATTTGTCTCGTTTTCTCTTCATCAGTGCCGACAGGGTGCCGGGAGCTGACGTGGTTTGTTCATTGGCATGGGGTTAGTGCCAAAGCAAGGGTCTCTTTGTTCATGGAACCAGACGAAAGGTCTGGGCCACTGGTCTTATGCGTTGGTGGGACTGAAAATATTTTGATATCCTGCGGGACTTGACGAGTCGACATCCCTCGGAGGCTTTGATGATGATTTTTCTCTCTTCTTTTTTTTTCTCTTCTTTTCCCTTCTCTTTTTCTTCTTCTCTTTTTCTTCTCTTTTTTGTTCTTCTTTTCTTTCCCTTCTTTTTCTTCTTCCCTTCTTTTTTCTTCTTTTCTTTTTTTTTCTTTCTCTTCTTTTTTTTATTTTTTTTTTGAACAACTTTGGATAGCTATCGGCACAGACGCCGATAATGAGATAGCTGTCGGCTAAACGCCAATGATGACATAGCTGTCGGCTCAGGGCCGATAATTTAAAGCTGTCGGCTCAGGGGCCGATAATTGAAAAATGAGCCACGAGGGCAGAGGGGAGGGTTTATTCCTTTAACGGTCTGGACGGTGGGTCCAAATCAAAAGGGGTATTCGTCACCCGAAGGGACGGAGAGAAGAGTTGGTTCATGTAGCGACCAGAACGGGAGGTCCAAATCAAAAGGATTGTTCGTGACCCCGAAGGGATGGAGGGGTGGTCAAGTCGCCGACACGGGCTAGTGTTAGCGCAAGGAAAAGGGGATGATTCCTTACCCGAATGGCAGGCTCGGGCCAGGGTGAAAGGTTGTTTCGTTCTTTAATGCGCCAGGGGTACCAGCTGTATGAAGGGTCTTTTAATTCTTTGGCTGGATAGAAGGTCCGAACCAGAGTAGAGAGGATTCTTTTTGCTCTTCGGCTGGACGGTAGGTCCAAGCCAAAGTGAAAGGATCTTTTTATTCTCTAGCTGGACAGAAGGTTCGATCTAGAGTGGAGAGAATCTTTTATTCTCCGACTGGACGGCAGGTCCACGCCAAAGTGAGAGGATCTTTTGTTCTCTAGCCGGACGGAAGGTTCGATCTAGAGTGGAGAGAATCTTTATGTTCTCTGACTGGACGGCAGGTCCAAGCCAAAGTGAAAGGATCTTTTTGTTTTCTAACCGGACGGAAGGTCCAATCTAGAGTGAAAAAGACCAATCTAGAGTGAAAGGATCTTTTTTATTCTCTAGTCGGATGGCAGGTCCGATCTAGAGTGGAGAGAATCTTTTTGTTCTCTAGTCGGACGGAAGGTCCGATCCAGAGTGGAGAGAATCTTTTTTGTTCTCTGACTGGACGGCAAGTCCGAGCCAAAGTGAAAGAATCTTTTTATTTTCCAGCCAGACAGAAGATCCGATCTAGAGTGGAATGAATCTTTTTATTCTCCGACTGGACGGCAGGTCCGAGCCAAAGTGAGAAGATCTTTTTGTTCTCTAGCCGGACGGAAGTTCCGATCTAGAGTGGAGAGAATCTTTTTAGTTCTCTAGCCAGACGGAAGGCCCGATCTAGATTGGAGAGAATCTTTTTGTTGTCTGACTGGACGGCAGGTCCGAGCCAAAGTGAAAGGATCTTTTTGTTCTCTAGTCGGACGGATGGTCTGATCCAGAGTGAAAGGGGTCTGTTTGTTCTCTGGCTGGGCAACAAGCCTGAACCAGAGTGAAAGGATTTGATGTTCTTCAAAGCGCCGGGAGTATCGGCTGTGAAATCCGAACCTGGGAATGTGGGCCATGAGGGCCGGAGTTGATGTTGCAGAGGTAGGTCGCGAAGGCTGCAATTGGGGAAGCGGGCTATAGAAGCCAAAGTTGGGAGGTTAGCAGGCCATAGAGATGGGAAGTAGGCCGTGGGGGCCAAGATTAGGCTACACGAGCCAGAACTGGGAAAGTAGGCCACAATGGCCAAAATTGAGTTTATTTTTTTATATATTATTATTTCCTTTATTCAAGCATGCAGGCATTCATCAGCAAGCATAACATAAATACATATAAGGTAGCTCACTCTATAGGGGATGGGATAGGGACAACGCCCATAATTCACAAATGCAGTGTGGGCCACGAGGCACGACTAAGGGGTGGTGCGCCCGTCAAGAGGATATCACATGTCTTGCATGCATAGCTTAAATTTACGCATTTTACCCGAGGCAATCCTCTGTGGAGTGGAGGAGCAAACGTGTGAGCAAAAGGCCCTAAACATAGGGATACACAGGTTTTCTAAGCAACACTCGAGGGTTACTCTAGCGCCTACACATTAGTTTCAGGCTTTCGACTTTTGGTAGCTTCACACAGCCCCCATCTGTTTATTTTGGTAGCGGATTTCACCGTTCGGCGCAAGTCTCCTCATGTGTCTCAATGGGGATTCCCGGCTACTAGGATTCATCCTTATCATAATTTTATTGCGGATTCCACCGTTTGACGCGAGTCTCCTCATGTGTCTCAATGGGGATTCCCGACTACTAGGATTCGTCCTTATTATAATTCGCTTCACCATTTCGCGCGAGTTTCCTCATTTGTTTCAGTGGGGATTCCCGGCTACTCGGCTCCACGTTTCTCTCTCTTTTCTTTTCTTTTTCTCTCTTTTTTTTCTCTTCTTTTTTTTTTTTACAGTGGGGGTAGGCAGCTTTTTCCTCAAGATTACCTTTCACGCGAGTGCAGGAATTCAAGCATCCTTAGAGTGCTAAGAAGAAATTCGGGCAATCCCTACAGTCGAAGGCCATTGAACACATTAAGTGCTAAGTGTGGGAGCGTTGCCTCGGGTTTATTTTGTGAGTTGGGCTCAGCAATTTAGCCATGACTCTTCCCCTTGACGCGTGCAGCTGCCATAATTGGGTTCCCTTCGAGCGTATGCCGTGACGCACGTGTATCCGGAATCGGGGCAACGTTATTATTTAGCAAGGAAACAAGGTCCTAGAAAATTCCAAGGATGTGTCTTATTCTATATTACAAGCAAGCATGCAAGCAGGGCAGCCGAGCATTTTTGTTCTCCTTTTTGTTATTTCCCTTTTTTTTTGCGTAAGAATATATTGTTGTTACGTATATGTATCTTGTAAGTGGTAGTCGAAGTATTAGGGAAGTAGACCACGAAGGGTTGAAAGGAAATTAGGGAAGCAGGCCGTAGAAGCCAGAGCGGGGAAAGTAGGCCACAAAGCCCAAAGGCTGGGGGGAAGCAGGCTACGAGAGCCCAAAATTATGGGAAGCGGGCCACGAAGGCCAAAGGGAAGCAGGCTACGAGGGCCAGAATTGGGAAGCGAGCTGTAAGAGCCGAAGATATTGGGAAGCGGGCTACGAGAGCCGAAGATAAAGGTCTCATTTTTGTTTTCTGGTCGGGGAAGGCTCAGAACCAAAGTGGGAGGATTTCTTTAATTCTCTGGCCGGGGAAGGATCCGAACCAGAGTGGGAGGTTGATTCTTTGATTCTCTGGCCGAGAAAAGATCCGAACCAAAGTAAAAAATGTTATTTTTGATTGGGAAGCTGATTCTTTGATTCTATGGTCGGGGAAGGGTCTGAACCAAAGTGAAAGGTTGATTCTTTTTTTTTTCTTTTAGGAAGCTTTCGGCTAGGAGCCGATAATGGGGAAGCTGTCAGCCAGAAGCCGATGAGTGGAGCTGTCGGCTAAGGGCCGATGAATAGAAAGCTGTCGGCTCAGGGGCTGATAACGGGATAGCTATCGGCTCAGAGGCCAATGGTGGGATATCTGTCGGTGTAACGTCCCGTCGGCGGAAGGTTTTGTCGGTTTAACACCCCGTCGGCGGAAGGGTTTTGTCGGTTTAATGCCCCGTCGGTGGAAGGTTTTGTCGGTTTAACGCCCCGTCGGTGAAAGGTTTAGTCGGTTTAACGCCCCGTCGGTGAAAGGTTTAGTCGGTTTAACGCCCTGTCGGCGAAAGGTTTAGTCGGTTTAACGCCCCGTCGGTGAAGGGTTTTGTCGATTTAACACCCCGTCGGCAGAAGGTTTAATTGGTTTCTATTTGTTGGATGACTGAAGGTCGGAGGTAAAAGTTTGCCTTGTGACTCTTCTTTCTTTTCTTTTCTTCTCTCTTTTTTTTGTGAGGAGAGGCGGGTGCAAAGATCATGTTCGCCTCGTGTGTCGTTTCTTTCTTTTCTTCTATTCTTCTTTTGTGTGGTGAGGCGGGCTCGAAGACCACGTCTGCCTCATGTGTCTTTTCTTCTTTCCTTTTCTTCTCTTCTCTTTGTTTGGTGAGGCGGGCTCGAGGGCCACGTCTGCCTCATGTCTCTTTTTTTCTTCTTATTTTATGGAGAGGCCAGTGCAAGGACCATGTGTGCCTCATGTCTCTTTTTCTTCTCTTCTTTTTGTGTGATGAGGCGGGCTCGAGGGCCACGCCTGCTTCATGTGTCTTTTCTTTCCTTTTCTTCTCTTCTTTTTGTTTGGTGAGGCGGGCTCGAGGGCCATGTCTGTCTCATGTCTCTTCTTTTCTTCTTCTTTTGCGGAGAGGCGGGTTCAAAGACCACGTCCACTTCATGATTGTTTTTTTTGGTTCTGCTCTTCCTTTCTCATTGATGCCCCCGGACTGGGGTGTATCCTTTTAACGTGCCCCCAGGTTGGAGTGTAGCTTTTCTTCATCTGCCCCCATGGTCGGGGGGTAGGCCTCTTTGCTTTTGTGCCCCCAGGCGGGGTGTATTCTTTTTGGCTTCTATGCCCCCGTGGCGGGGTGTGTCTCTTCTTCAAGTGCCCCTAGGCCAGGGTGTATTCTTTATAGCTTTTGTGCCCCTAGGCGGGGTGTATTCTTTATGGCTTCTATGCCCCCGGGCGGGGTGTATTCTTTATAGCTTCTATGCCCCCGGGCAGGGTGTATTCTTTATGACTTCTATACCCCCAGGCGGGGTGTGTTGCTTCTTCAGGTGCCCCTAGGTTGGGGTAGAGTTTTTTGCTTCTTATGCCCCCAAAGGGAGGTATCTTCCTCTTCACATGCCCCCAGCACGGGGTATATCTTTTGCTTCTTATGCCCCTGAATGGGGAGGGTAGCTTTGTTTCACGTGCTCCCATGAGGGGTGTGTTTTACTTCTTGTGCATCCAAGGTAGGGTGGGTCTTTTCTTCACGTGCCCCTAGGTCAGGGTATAACTCTATTGCTTATCGTGCCCCCCAGGTCAGGATATATTCTTCTGCTTCTTCGACCCCAGAGAGGGGTATATTTCTCTCCATGTTCCCCTAAGCTAGGGTGTAAACTTTGCTCTATGTTCCCCCAAGTCGGGGTGGATTCTCTTCATGTGCCCCCGAGCCGGGGTGTATCCTTTTCTTCTTATGCCCCAGAGCGGGGTGGATTCTTTTTTTTCTACCCCGACACACTGGGGGGCTGTTTGCTTCTCGTGCACCCAAGGTGGGGTGTATTGTTGCTTTGATGCCCGCAAGGTGGGGTGTAATTCTTCTTCAGATCCCAGTAAGCTGGGGTGCGTTCCTTAAGGCTTCTATGCCCCCGTGGCGGGGTGTGTTGCTTCTTCAAATGCCCCTAAGTCGGGGTGTATTCTTTTGTGTCTTACACTCCTATGGCAGGGTGGATGAATGCTCTCTTCTAGATTCGTAGCCGTGCTCGGCCTTATTGCTACAAAGCATTCCCAGATAGGGGCAGCAGGAAGGTGGAACAGGCCCGGGCATGGCACCATGGACTTGGACCCTCCTAGAGTCGGGCGGGATGCCGGCCTTCTTCTTGTCCTTTTTGGTCGGCGATGCTTGCCAGTTCTTTTGTCCTTTCTTTTCTTCTCTTCTTTTTTTCTTTTTTTTATGTAATAGACCAAGGTGGGTGTGCAGGAGAGCGCTCACTCCCTCAGGGAGGGGATGAGTGGTTCGCTCCACCGCATCAATCCCACAGTGGTAATCTTCGTTCAGCACGGGTCCCGGCGGATATGACCGCACAACCCTCTCTCGTTGATTCTTTCTCTTCCCTTTTCGTTCCTTTCTTCTTTCTTCTTATCATTTCATTTTTTTTTCCTTCTATTCTTCTATTCTTCTATTCTTCTTTTCTTCCTTTTTTTTGGAAAGGAGGATTTGATTTCCCCTCCCTCTCTTCTTTTCCTCTTCTCTCTTTTTTAGCGGCCTTCATGATTCCTGAAAGCTGCATACGCCTCGGAGTAGCGTCCTGGAGGCCCTAAAGATAATTACGCCCGGTCCGGCTTTTCCCCCCATAGGGCTGGCAAAGACAACACCTGCAATTCATCAAAGCAGACAAATATTGTTTATTAGGAGGCCATGAGGCCCCGAATCCCGGCGAAGAGATGAAGGGTGGTTCCAGTCCCACCGGGCGTGCCAGACTTGTGGATGCACTTTTTATTTATTATAAATCGTTGTTTATTTGTTTATTAGCGTTTATTAAGTGTGTGGGCGTGCCAGTCACAATGTGACGATTTATTGTGCACTCGATCTGACTAATCAGACGATTGTGTGGTTCGTGTCGGGACTGAAACCCGCCGCGCCATAAAGGTCACGGCGTTATTTACATCCCCTCGGAGAGGGGAACACCCTTGATTAATCGCCGGGAAAAGGGACCTCATGGCCGGAAAATTAGTTACGTGAAAAGTCTATTAGGAAACATTGAAATCCCCGTGCGAGGGTGAGAAGAAAGCATTCGAGATCATGTCGGTCGTGTGTTGACCATTTGATGTTTGGACGAGTGTCTGACTTGTGAATCGCGTAATCGTCACGAGAAAACCGGAGCATATATATGCCGGGGGTACGGCAAGTTTATTGTTCAAAGGGACAGGAGACATTCGGTTGAATCCCGGTTAGAGTGATCGGAAATCAGTGAGTTTATTAGCCCGGTGCAAGATAGAGTCAGGACCATTTCGGGGGCGCCTCCTGCGGTCCAAACGAGGCTTGCGTGGGCATCATTAATATCTCCGGTGCCGAAGGGTGGCGGGAAAGTGTCCCGGGACTAGATTCCAAAACAAAGATGTGTACAGAGATAGCCGGCTATAGGCCTACGATGTGGGTCAGGCGATGACCATGGTTGAGGCGAACCCAAGGTCCAAACGCGACTCACGAAGGAATTATTGATATTCCCACACGTGTGGTTGGGGGAAGACGAGAGCCGCCTCATTCCGTTCGGATTTTGTTGGTCATACACGGACCATTTTACATTCAGCCAAAGGTCCGTGTTTGTAGCATAAGAGACGGTGACAAATCGTACAAATACCTACCGTGAGTACGGCAAGTTTAATGCAAATGCGGGATCATATCCCAGTATATATATGTCGGTCACTAACGAACCATTCAGTATTCGGACGAAAGCCCATATTCGAAGCATCGAAGACCACGACAAAGACATACAGATATCTGCCGTAGGTGCGGCAAGTTTAATGTGGGTGAGGGATCGGATCCCGATGAAGATGGGTCAAGATGATGATCTATTGGCCCGAGGTGGTTACGGACTATGGCCATATCGGGGTTTCCAAGGACCACGTCTGATGCCACGGGACGTCATTACTTTTCTCTTCATGCATAGTCTTGGGAAACGAAGGTTCCAAGGTATACATGCGTGTCGATCACGGTCGGACCATTCATTGTTCGGACGTGAGTCCACGTTTGAAGCATCGAAGACGATGATAAAACCGTGCGAATGTCTGCCGTAGACACGACAAGTTTAATGTGGGGTTGCGGGATTAGATCCCGGGAGAAGCGGGTCGATTTAACGAGCTATTGGCCCAGACTGTGCTCGGATCATGACCATGTCGGGGGTTCCGAGGTCCACGTCCAATACCACAAGGCATCATTGATTTTCTCTTTGTGCCAAGTCCGGGGGAGTGAATTGTTAAGTATAGAGCCCGAACTCGCCATCGTGCGCCCTCGCACGTGGATCGACCTGCGCGGTCATTCTTTTATTAAGGTACGGGTGATAGAGTTTCTTTCATTCTTTTATTAGCATGATTGACCTTTTATCATTATCTTTGCTTGTTTATTCCCTTTTTGTATTAAGGAGGAGCGCCGGTTTAGCAAAGGAAGAGGATGGCGCCGTTTTAGAGTTCAAAGAAAGAAATGGGGCGCCGTTTTAAGGTGAATAGTGAAGGACAAATGTGCTCCGATTTAGTACATTAAAGGGGGGCACGCCGGTTTGGCCATGCCGTTTTAAGGGCTAAAGAAGGGGGTGTGCCGATTTTGGCCAAGAGGAGGGGCACGCCGGATTTGGGCTCGAAGAGGAGGGCGCGCCGGTTAAGGCCGCGCCGGAATGGGAAGATAAGGAGTTGAAATGGGCGCGCCGTTTAGCATCCAAAGAAGGAGATGGGGCTATTGTGAGGAGGGTTAAAACGGCCCGGTGGAACAGTGACCGCGCCGGATTAGCCCCTCCCGAGGGTTTATTGCTTTTGACTGTGTGTTTTCTTTTCTTTCACCTACAGGTTGGGTTAATGATAGGTTTGTTCATCCATTTGGAAGATTAGGTTGATGAAAAAGGGGGTTTAATCATTTTAGTCATTTATTGAGGTGAATTAGCATGAATGCTTAAGTGTTCGTTCGAAGGGTTTGATTCACAGAGGGTTCACTGCGTGTTGTTCTTGTTCTCGGAGGTGGTTTGTTCGTTCGTTCCTGAGTGTTCTTGGCCATGGCGAGAATTGGGCAGCACCTCCCCCAGATCGGGACTTGTCGGAGATAAAGGAGAGTCACCAATCGGATTGCTCCGGGGTAAACTCTCAAAATGCGGAGCGGCCTCACGGCGGTCCGTTAGCCCAAGTGCGAGTGCGGAACGCTCGAGGGCCAGCCTACAAGAGCGCCCACGACTCACGGGCGATGTTTTCATAAGCGGGACGAATGTGTGCCACGAGAGGCCATGAATGTTCATCCCCTGACGGGCTCCTTCGAAGGCCATGCTATGGAGAAGCAAGCTTCGAAGGGCCTGGATGAGGAGAAGGTAGAGAGAAAGGGAGGGAAGCAGAAGAACACCGTATGTTGCAAAAAGGGCTTTTCTTTTTTTTATTCATTTGCAAAGAGAAATACATCTGGGAATGTACCCTAAAGCGAGAAAAGGGGAGAATACAGTAGAGGGAAAGGAGGGAATACATCGATGGGGGAGGGGGAGCGGAGCACAAGCTCCTCCCCCTCCGAGCTCACCTCTCACTCTCACTCTCCTCTCTCTTTCTTTCTTCACCTCTCTGGCGTGGATGGGTGGAGCTTCCTTCTCTTCGGGTGGCCTTCTCCTCTTCTTTTTCTTCTTCTCTTCACTGGATACAGCCGAGGGGGTTCGAGCAGCTCTTCTTTCTTCACCAGTGGGGCATGCCTTTTATAGAACGGATAGTGGGGGAGAAAACTCCCGCCACCTCTGCCTTGTTCGCAACAACGTTGTTGTTGTGCTGGATGATTCTGGTTCGTGGAGTACACTGGCGTTCGTCCGAGGATGGGACATTTGCAGATTTGCCGGAGCCTGCTTCGCCATTGCCGCTTCTGTGCTGTCGAACGGAGGTAGAGACAGAGCGTCGGGCATTCAATGTTCTCTGCACATCATTAAACAGAGCATCGGCATGCCGACGGGATGGGTTGATTGCGCGCCGGGGAAGCACTTCAAAGAATAGAATGAGGGGTTAAAACGGTGCCATATTCAAAGGGGCGCCATTTTAAGCATCAAAGGGGATGCCCCTTCGCGCGCCGTGTAGCCAAAAAGAAAAGGAGTGCGCCGTTTTAAGAGGGGGACGCGCCGTTTTAAGGCGCACCGTTTTGAGGCCCCTTCGTGCCGTTTTAAGTACTAAACGGATTCTTCTCGAAGTCGCGGCCGTCTATATGAATGTTGGCATTCCCAGAATGTTCCGGTTGCAATGTATGGCCTCTGCAATATGCCGTTTGTAGCCTTTGGGACTCGGTCCCAGATTCTGCGTAACTTTCTGTGCATGCTGAGATTGTGCCGGAGTTCCCGACTTCTCTCTGATTCAGCTCTCGGCATGGCCGGTCGGAGCATTGTAGCTGTATCTTCTGCCTGGGGGGCTTCCTTAGCAGGTAGTGGACCACCAAGCGAGTTCTCGTCCTGATCGGGCGAGGCATGAGGTTTGTTCGGCATTTCCATCTTCGGCTTGCTCTCGAATGTCGAGACGTGCATGCCGTATGATCCTCATCGACATTTTTTTTTTGTGTCCACAGTACCCCAGGTCACAAACCTGTAGGTTTCACCATTGGGGAGCGGTTACCAGCCAATGTGGACGTGCTGCAGCCAAGGTGGATCAAGGAAAGGATTGAAATAAGATAGAAATCCAAACAAGGAGCTTTCGAGAAAATGACCCAAAACAGCGACAAAACGACCTGAGGATTCCATTCAGCAATGAATTTCTCATATTTTGAAAGATTAAGATCAATTTGACTCTCCAAATCAGCTTATCAGAATGATTTTTCAATGTTGATTCAAAGTCCTATATGAATGCATGCTGGGTTTAAAAGGAAAAATTAAAACAAATAAAAATATAAGATAATCAAGGATAATATTGTTAAGCTGCCCAGACTGGGTCAAGAAACTGATTTCGCGAGCTGATACTAAGCCGAAGCCCGTTTATCCGCACACCAACTCACAAAAGGGAACCATCGTCCCCAGTCTTGGACGGCTCAACGGCCTATCCGTATGACTAAGACGCCTCTGGAACCATCATTGTTTTTAATGAAGGGGAACTCAAATTCCTGATTTACCAAAGCCACAAGGTCCTTGATATAATCTAGTAGCGTATGTAGCATATAGTAGAATGCATACAGGGAGATGGTGATAGCAATGAGCATATGGGGACTGAGATGGAATAATGTGCAAACACTGTGGGACTTGGATGATGATGTCCAGTCGGTGGGACCAAGAGCTTCTTCCTACGCTCAAACTTTCATTAGCCAAGATATAAATAACAAGCAATGAATAAGGCATTTAAGCATAGCAAGTATAGCATGAATCAAAGCATCAATAGCATGTATGTATCATATCATGAATATCATTCAAGTGTGCACAACGTGAAAGGCATGAATAACATTTAACATAGATAGCATCATTAAAGCATAGATAGCATAGCATCATTGTTTGTTGTTTGTCATGAGGATGACAACTTGGCTAATCAAGATTTGGAGTTGAATGATCAAGATCTGATAATGCCCATCGGCGGAGTGATCAGCAAGATTTGATAAAAAAGATTTGGAGATGAATAATCGGAGTAATGCGTAGCAAATTATGAAGATGTGATCAATTGTGAACATGGGAAGAATCAAAAGGTAGATGGCAATGAATGGAGAGGACTCATCCCGTGCTCTTGGTCCTTGCAAAGTTGTCGTTCTTGCAAAAGCACCATTAGAAAAATACAATGCAATTTTTTTAGATTTTGAAATATGCAAATTTTTATGAGTTTTGAAAATATTTGAATTTTTATGTGGATTTTGAAAAATATTTGAATTTTTATTATGAATTTTGAAAATATTCAATTTTTGTTGGATTTTGATCAGGAAATATTCAATTTTTTTTGGATTTTGGCTTAGAAAATATTCAAATTTTTTTTGAGATTTTCACTTAGGAAATATTCAAGTTTTTTTTTGTTTTTTTTGGTTTAGACATTGTTAATGCAGCATCAAAGGGTATTTTTGAACCACTGGCTAGGGGTCCTTGTTCCTTCCCCTTTCGCTAAAAACTACCCAAAGCCGGGCGTGCATTGAAGGTGGCGCCCTACGACCGGCTACCCTTGTATAATGATGCCCCTACCAAGGCCATACCCGAGAAACATTCGATCTTAGAGGGAGAAGAGAAGAATAATTGAGGATAAGCTTTATGCAAGATGGGAGATGTCGGGACTTGAATTCCTTCCAAGGTATTTCCCCTCAAAGAGGCAGTCTGTTGCGCCGGAGCTTTGTGCCTTTGATTTTTAGACCCTTGACATGCATACGACCAGGGTTTTCCCTGTGGGGACTTTGCCACTCTTGTCATGCCATAATTCATACTTTTGCATTTATCAAAATTTTGACTTGATTTTCATAATAGCCCTTTTGGCGAGATGTATATCATGAAATTCATATGAAAACTCATATTGGTTTTGGGTCAAAACTGCCCCTATTTGAGACTCCTCTAGTATTGGGGATTACCTATGTTGGTCATCTCGTCCGTCAACCTCTTGCCCCTGCACTTGGCCGAGTAGAGAAGAGAAAAGACTTTCAGATATACTCACGGCATGACCAAAGTAGCAACGATGTTTAACCAAAGGAGTCGGCTAAGGACGCCGTGAAGTGTGTGCGGTACCCAACTAAGGGTTGCTCTTAACAAGCGGGGAGAGAACGATGAATTCCCAGTGCGGGGTTTTTATTAACCAAAGGTGCTGCAGAAGCAAGCCTAAAGACTCTTTTGTGAGATTTAGTAAAGATAAAGATACGACCTAGGATAAAGGTCTTAACTACCACTCTTAATCTTGTTAAGAAGCACTTCATTTTGAAAATCATGCGTGAAGCAATGAGATAATGATATCATAAAAGTGTTTACTTACGTCAACATATTACCTTGCAACCCTTGTACAAGCAGCTGTCAGAGGCGAGGTTGATCATCATGGGATAGTCCTCTTTTTGGCAAATGAGCAAAGTATTTGAAAGTGGCTTAACAAGAAGGAGTGGTGCTCAGACCAGACTCAGACGAATAAGGAAAAAAAGGAAGAGAGGCGAGGGCTAGAACTCCCTCACTAAGGCGTGGAGACCCTGATCACATGGAACAGTCTACAGAAGGAGCGGAGAATTAGAAGGAGGAGTGAGGACTAAAGCCTCGGAAGCAGTGGGAGAAAGGGCAGATGCCCAAAGTAGTGGATGTGGAAGAAGTTGGGTCGGACCCGAGATCAAGAGGAATCAGAAGAAGAAATTGATAGATGGAAAGAGGCAGATCCGGAGGGTCCGGAGGCAGTGGAGTAGAATCATGATAGGAGGAATCAGAATCTGGAGAAGGAGAATCTCGAGGGACGTGATGCCCTGGGAAGAAATAGGGAAAAGATGATGGAAAAGGAAGAAAAAAAATGAAGGATGTGATATCCCGGAGAAGCAGAAAGATGAATCGGAAGAAAGATGGAGGGTCCGGAGGGTCCGGAGGAATGAGATGCCGAGGGACGCGGTGCCCGGGGAAGAGTGGATGAAAAGGATCAGGAGGGTCCGGAGGAAGCAGATAGAAAAGGGCGCGATGCCTTGGGAGAATCAGTAAGAAGCCCATAAGATCCGGACTTGAGGGTGTGTAGGGGCGCGATGCCCACAGAGCAAGATCCGGAGGTTCCGGAGGAAGCAAATACCGAGGGACGTGATGCCCAAGGAGGACGGGAGAGAAATCCGGGGAGTGCGGATGCAATAGTTGGAAAGGGGCGCAATGCCCTGAGGGAAGATTGGAGGGGACACAATGCCCGGTGAGTGTAAGAGGACCTGGAGATCCCGAAGATAGAGGTGGAAGATATAGGAAACGTGGGGGATCCGAAGATTCCGGAAGGCGGGGAAGATACGGGTTTTGAAACCCGGGAAAGAAGAAGTGTAAATGCATGTGGATGCAATAGAATGGATGCGATGAATGCATGGATGCAACAGAATGCATGAGGTGCAAAGAATATGACGAACATGAAGGGCGAGAGGATGAGATCCTCCTCTTTACCCTTGGAGTGGCGCATGAAGAAAATGTGACAGACAAGAATGTGGATGGAGTTGAATAGAAGGTGGATAAAATAGTGGAAGGCCCCTTAGCACCAAGATAACCGCCCCTCCATGGCAGTGAAAGTGTATAGCCAATTGACCCAATGGATAAAGCAAGAGCCCATGACGAAGCTTCAATGGTAAATGACAACTCCCTTGGAGGGCAATGATCAATAATGTGAGGGAGTTGAAGAGTTAGAACATGAAGCATCGTGTTGCCCAGGGGTTGTGGCATATAAGGAGTGTTAAATAGAATAGGAATTCGCCCCTTGTATGGAAGAAAAGATTCGAGATTCGAAAGGTGGAACAAGGGGTGCCTTGCCCGGCCCTTAGACAGCATCAACGCTTGGCATTTGCTTCTAGCGAGCAATGGCGGTGACTTGGCCTCTTCAATCATGCTTGGCACAACAACCCGGATTGGCATCCGGCAAACAAACTCTTGCATCTTGAATAGCGTGGCCGTGGCCAAATCCTTCTTGCCCAGCTCTTGATCATCTCTGGCATGAGTACATGCAAAAGGACACCCGTTCCGAGTTGTAAAGGAAGGTGAAGCGGAGGCAGAAAGCTCCATGAATGGTAGAGGTTTAATGGAAAATGTTGGCAAATGGATGAGTGGAAGTGGAGGTTCAAACACGTCGAGCTTCTCCCTTTGCTCGGAAGCAGTCGGGGTTGGCTCGAGTGCAAAAAGGGGTGGACCTTGCTCAGGATTAGTCACGGGTAAGGGTGATAGGATGGATGAAGGAATAGGCAAAGTGGGTTTTGGGGTTAAAGGGATAATGGAAGGTTGAGGTGGTGGTAATGGTAGGTTAATTGGGGAAGGTTCGATGGTAAGCTCGATGGAGGCCGATGATGTGGAGGCTAATGGTGTGGTTATGGGAGGTTTAGTAGAAGGCTCGGTGGAGGCTGGTGTTGTGAAGGTTAATGGCATAGCTGGTGGAGGTTTGGTGCGGAGAAAATGCCGAACGGGGCGAGCTGTGTTAGGAGTAAGAGGAGACTCAAGATGCGCCGGCGTGGGTGATTGGAGTATCGACCCATCATCATAACACCAAGAGGTCTCATAAACGGGAGTTGGATTGGGGACGGTGGCTTCGTCCTGAGCAAGGGGTTCATCTAGTGGTAGTGGAGGGAGAGGAAAGCGAAGAGAACTCGGAAGGGGTGCCTGCATAGCTTCATCGTCACATGTCGCCTCAAATTCTTCAATCACCGGTTCTTCATTAGATTCAAGTGGACACCGTAGTGAAGGCGTGTATGTGGGTGGAGGAGTGTAATGGTATTGTGGATGTGAAGGTGGAAGGCCATATGAGTGAATGGGGTGAGTGGGTGGAGGGCGGACGGTGTCCACTTGAACGTTGAAATCTGTCGGCTCTTGCTTGCTCGTACTGTCGATGCCGTAGCCGTCTCTCCTATCCTTCCAATCTTTCTCCATCTTTGTAATGTCATTCAGAGCGGCGTGGAGGGGATTGACTGGAGTAGAAGGAGCGGGCCGTGGGTTTGTAACCCTTTTTAATTGTTCCTCCAACGAAGTGACTTTGCCGAGAAGAGTTTGTTGGAGGGGTGTGACCTGAGCAACAGAGGGTTGGCAGGGCCTTGAAGGAGGGGCCGCATAAGAGGGCCGTGGAAGGGAATTAATGGGCCGACCCATAGAAGGACCCAGATGGGCCGGGTTGCAAGGAATAAAGGGGCACTGGGGCCGTGGTGGAGGAGGAATAGAAGGAGGTGGGTGATGGGCCACCCGAATAGGAGTATGTGTGGATGAAGGAGGCGGGTGATGGGCCACCCGAATAGGAGTAAAATGAGGATGAGGTGAATGAGATGCACCCTCAACAACGGCCTTAAGGGCTTGGATTAATTGAGGGGTGAGATGATCTAATGCATGCAAGATCTGGGAGACCTTCTCGTCGTTAGGAGGAGACGGCCCCGAAGGAATAGTGGCTTGCGATTGAGGCGAGGGCCCATGAGATTGGACATTGCCCATGGGTCGGGCAACACCATAAGAATGAGGGTGTGGTCCTTTGAAAATATGGTGAGAATTGTGATGAACATGTTGAGATTGAGGAGTATAGGATGTGCTAGGTTGTGCATCCTCATTAACACAATTGAAATTAAACATGTTATTTTGTCTATCAAGGTAAGCCATTATGCAATCAAAGTTCAAGCAGAATAACTCGCAAAGAAGCACACAAGTTGGAATGGTTACCGTTGATTTCTTTTGTTTGATCCTTGGTGAGTTAAAGTGATCTTATGCAAATTAATGTGATCACTTAAGGGAAGACCTAGTTTCAATATAAGTTCACTTTGGTGCCAACTAGGAACACTCTCTCACCGTGCATAGGCCAACTAAACCTGGGACTTCAAAGGTACAACCTGCCCGGCGTCCCTGAGAGAATCCACGGGTGCGGGGACTTACGGAGGTCTTGGTTTAGGAATTTCCGGTCCAATGAGACGGAATGCTCAAAGGAGGGTCCTTCCTTCACCAAGAGGGGGTGTGACTCCTAAAAGTGTGGGGAGAGGAGGTCTCCCAAACCAATGCAAATGGATGAATGCAAGCAGTGATATCAAGCAAATAACAACACAGAAAAAAAATGACGACCTGGGAAAGGTCGCTATATCAAGAAGCAGCGTCTGAGTGTCAGTCGCTAATCACTGTGAATAGTGCAAGCAGAGTGAAATAGCGCCTTAGGGTGAGGCGCTTTCTCTAGAATGGACGCCCGGGGTCAGGGCGTCAATTATCAATAATCCAAATGAATAATCAATGAAAATCAAATAACGCCTTCCAGTAAGGCGCTGTATCAAGAATGGACGCCTGTGAGAATGGGCGTCAAATACCAATAATCAACACGATAATAAAAGACGCCTTCCCGGGAGACGCTGCACTACTGAAAGACGCCTCTGACGGGGGCGTCAGGAGAAAAAGACGCCTTGGTGTAAGGCGTTACTCTGCCAAAAGATGCCTCTGTGAGGGGCGCTAATTCCTTCAATCTCCAAAAATAGCCCACCGGCCAGAAATCTCAAATAGTGATAAAACTCTCACAATCACAACATAATACTCATGGCAATCAACAAACTATATGAATTAGGATTTAGCATGCTCATCATCAATTTTTTTGGATAAGTGGAATTTCTAAAAGAAATCTATCAAACTAAGCAATCACATAGGGAGAGTGCAATGTGGAGCATAAAAGGAGATGCACCGTGGGTGCAAAAGGGGAGATGGCACACGTGGGTGCCCAAGGGGAAAGGGGAATCAAAAGAAAAACAAAAGGGGTCCCACCGTGATCACCAATTTGTAGATTCTAAGAAATCCACTTAGAATAATAAAATAAAAGCATGCTAAGAATGGAGAAAAGGGGTAATTGGGAGCATGCGTGGATGCAAATAGGAGGGTGATCGCCAGAGACGCGAGGGCCTCAAAGGATATAAACAATAATAATCAAGGGAGGGATCGCGAATATAAATACCTCAAAAGGATGCGGGGGAGACTGTGAGTGCACCTTTCTCTTCCAATCGGCCGGCCGATGAAGAGAGTTCTCCTTATTGATTACCCTTGCAAAAATCAAAGACAACGACCAATGAAATAGGAATTAGAACCAAGGTGAGTGTAGCATCAAATTCATAATAAAGATGAACATGAAAATCATATATAAGAACACACCTTGTTGGGTGTTGGCCCTTAAACCCCTATGCAAAGGGTATGGGAGATATGATGAATGAATTGCAAATATGGAGGTGTGCAAGAGTTGCACTATGGGAGTCTCAATGTGGTTGAGTGAGATTTGATAAAAAAGGAAGTATGATGCATGAACTAATGCAGATGAAAGAAAAGAAAATAGGGAGAATAAGGAAGGAAATAAAGAAGCCTGGGTTCCTCCTTTGACTTTGATGATCGTTCGAGAGAAAGCCTCCTTCAGAAGATGAAGCCTTAGACGTGCAGGAGCCCCTCCTTCAGCCAAGAACAGCAGCAGTTCCCTGCAAGAAAGGAAGAAAAGAAAGAAGAAGAAAAAGACCAACCCCTTTCGATAGAGCCGCAGGGCTCTATTTATTGGGAAAAAAAGAGAGTTTAAGTCCCTCAACAAATAGGATAGCTTGGTTTAGCAAGAGATAAACATTGGAAGGAGTCCCTCCTGCCATGGAAAGCCATTCCGAAGTTAAAAGGGGCCCAAAACGAGGAAAGAAGGAGATTCTGGGAAAGAATCAGAATTTGAATAAGAAATGACGCCTTAGAGACGGTCGTTTCTTAAAATGACGCCCGCGGAGGAAACGTCAATTAAAGAATTGACGACTTGGAAAGGGGCGTTATTTATAATTTAACACGAATTCCGGTCGGATCCAGACCCTCAAAATATAGCAATGAAAATGACGACCGACACAGGGGCGTTAATTGGAAAAAGACGCCTTGCACATGGGCGTTAATCAAGATGATAAACAGCCAAAAAAGAATGGACGACCGTGTGTTCGGGCGTCAATTAAATTGACGTCCGATTCAAGGTCGTTAATTCAAAAAATTCAAAACATGGCCATTTTTCATTTCTCAATATTATTTTTCCATTTTTTAGGTGGGGGTGCATCTCATTGTGCTGATTCCAATGACTATTTTTTCGTATTTTTTTGACACCCGGAAGGCCACCAAATCACCTCTGGAAGAGGGTTAAAAATAATATTAAAATATTCAATTTGAAATTGACGCCCTTCCTAACGTCGTTACTTCACTTTTTCCATTTTTTATTTGATTTAAAATCAAAGTAATGACCCCTGTTATGTCGTTAATTCCAAAAAAATTCTAAAAAAAATCCAGAAAAATCCAAAAAAATGGGAAATTGCAAGAATGGACGACTTTATTTGTAGTCGTCAATTCTTTGAGAAACGCCCAAAGTTAAGCCGCTATTTAAAAGACGCCCCACGTCAAGTCGTTAATTCTGAAAAATTCATAAAAATAGAAAAAAATGTCCAGAAAATCCCAAAAAATAAGAAAATAGAGGAAAAATAGAGAAATCCAAGAAAAGTGAGAAAAACCACTCAAACAAAGTTAATTTGAAGGTCAAATTGGGGCATTATAAGACAATATGAGATGTACTCACAGTAACGTTAATTTTGGCGTGTCTACATTCATTAGTGCCGACGGGCGTCGGGAGCTGACATGGTTTGTTTGTCTCTTCTTCTCTTCATCAGTGCCGACGGGCGTCGGGAACTGACATTGTTTATTTGTCTCTTCTTCTCTTCATCAGTGCCGATGGGCGTCGGGAGCTGACATGGTTTATTCATTGACACGGGGTTAGTGTCAAAGTAAGGGTCTTTTTGTTCATGGAACCAGACGAAAGGTCCGGGCCACAGGTTTGTTCATCGATGCCGACAGGGAGTCGGGGACCAACATGGCTGGCTTGTTTATTGAAATATTCTCGGAGATAAAAGTGAATGCTCATAAAGGGAGATTGATTCCTCCCTCCCCTTCTTTTTTTTTATTTTTTTCTCTTTTTTTTTTATTTTTTTCTTTTTTTTTCTTCTCTTTTTTCTTCTTTTTTTTTGTTCTTCTTTCTCTCTCTCTCTTTTTAAACATGAGATAAATAATGCCCAAACCACCCGGGTAATAGTAATGCAAATCCACCCGGGGTGGGTCGAAGAAATGTGTCATTCATTGAATGGGGGAACTGGAGAGTGGTACAACTTCAAATGTCTACCGTTGAGGGGTGGAAACTGAACCTCCCCCCAATGGTTGACGATTACATACGCTCCACCCTCGTAGACCTTCTGGACTATATACAGTCCAAGCCAATTCTCGTTTAGCTTGCCCTTGCGATTGGAAGCCATGACTTCTCTTCTCTTCACCATGACGAGGTCACCCTTTTTGAATTCACGTTCCTTGACGAGCTTATCAAAGGCACGCGCTATTCGGGCCTGATAGACCTGGATGTTCTGCTGAGCTTGAAGCCTTTTTCCCTCCAAGTTGGAGAGCTCTTCGAGCCTTCGCTCGACATTTGTTTGTTCTTCCCGGATCAACCCGTGCTGGATTGCGACCCGAAGGGAGGGTATTTCCAACTCGATGGGGACAATTGCCTCTGATCCATACACCAAGGAGAAGGGTGAACAACCCGTTGGAGTTTTGTATACAGTACGGTACGTCCACAGGGCCTCGTACATTTTCTCTTCCCAATCTCTCTTGTTAGAATTAACAATTTTGGATAGGAGAGTACAAAGAGCTTTATTGAAAGCTACAGCCAAGCCATTGGTCTGTGGGTTGTAAGGGGTCGACGTCCTCCAGTCGATCTTGTACTTTTCTGCCAGCCGGTAGACTTTCTGGTTGTGGAAGTGGCTTCCATTATCTGAGATAATTCGGTTAGGAGTGCCAAACCGGAATATGATGTTACGGCGGACAAACCTGGCAACGATATCCCTAGTCACTTCTTTCAAGGCAACAGCTTCCGCCCAGCGGGAGAAGTAATCAGTTGCGGCCAAGATGTACTTGAACCCAGCGGATGATGTGGGTAGTGGACCCACGACGTCTGTTCCCCATTGGGCGAAAGGCCAGCTGGGCAGTGTTGGATGCAGCGGCACAGGCGGTCTTCTAGGCACCGTCACGTGCTCCTGGCATTTCTGACAAGACTTGGCATACTTGCAGCAGTCATTGAACATTGTCGGCTAGTAGTAGCCGACTTTCTTGATTTCAATTTTCATTTTCGGTCCTACCTGGTGTGCACCAGCCGTTCTGGCGTGAACTTCTTTCATGACTCTCCAAGCTTCTTCGGTGGATAGGCATCGGAGCAGTACCTTCTGTTTGGCATCTGCCATAATTCGGAACAGGATCCCCTTCCAGACCTCATAAGAGTCCTTTGTTCTAATTAGCTTGATCTTCTCTTTCCTTTGCCTGGGCAATTGCTGGTATTTAAACCACTGTAAAAGAGGGTCCCTCCAGTCAGGTAGGTTGACGGCTTCCGTTGTAGCGGCCTCAAGTTCTTCTTCTTCTGGCCCTTCTATCATGTTGGGCACTTGGCGCTGATTCACCACCCGGATGTTGAGGAATCCATCTGGCGGGACTGCCAATGAACTCGCCAATTTTGCCAGTGCATCGGCTTGTGCATTCTCCCCTCTGGCAATGTGGGCTATCTCAATAAGGTAGAACCGCTGCATGAGCCGTTTCGCCTTAGTATAGTAAGGGAGTAATTCAAGTTTTCGGACGTCAAACTGTCCCTAGACCTGCTTGACAACCAGCAATGAATCGCCAAACACGTGTAATATTTTAATCTCCATTTGCAAAGCGACTTGGAGACCAATGATCAGAGCTTCATACTCTGCCTCATTATTTGTGCAGGGCTTGTTAATGGAGCAGGATGTGTGCAATACTTCTCCCTCAGGGGATTTAAGGACGATGCCTGCCCCGACCCGTACTTTTATATGCCCAGACGTGGTTGTTGTTGTGACCCCTCTATGTTGATGATGTTGACACTTGCTCTATTCTTTGGCAACACCATTGTTTTGATTGACTGGCAACTGAGTTTGATTTGATGAAATTGCTCCATCAGATTGACTATGTGTTCTTTGCTTTTAATACACTGCTGTCTGTAATTCTTACTGTCATAAGTCCACACACTGCATCTCAATTAAATTGATTAAGTGTGCACAGCATCAACGCATCATGTTACAGCGTCAACGCATAAGTCCATACACTGCATCTCAATTAAATTGATTATGTGTGCACAGCGTCAACGCATCATGTTACAGCGTCAACGCATAAGTCCACACACTGCATCTCAATTAAATTGACTATGTGTGTACAGCGTCAACGCATCATGTTACAGTGTCAACGCACCGTTGGCTTTGAACCTCAGAGTCTGTACATCCGAATTGCCTTTGATCTGGTGAAATGTATACACTCATTCACTGTAGCCTTCACACATTAAAGTCCATACATTCATCAATTACTTTTCACTCAAGGCAAAGTCTATACACTGGGGTCTTTTCCCTACGTGTCTTAGGCGAAGTCTGAACATTCGATTATGAAGCCTGAAGTCTATACTGTCCAGCATAGTCCTACGATCAAGGCTTTAGCTACACTCAACTCTATACATTGGCTTCGCTTCATGAAGTCTGTACATCGCTTCATGTCCCCGAAGTTTGCACATCAACAGTGATCTTTAAAGTCTGTACACTGCTTCAGGAGCCTCAAGTCCACACAACGCTCAAAGTCTGTACAGAGTCCAGCATCTCAGTTAGCGTCTCATGCACTTGAGCAAAGTCTGTACATCCACAGTGTTACTCAAAGTCTATACATTAATCTTCTAATCCAAAGTCTATACAATGGTCTTCACACTTGAAGTCCATACATTCGATGTGCAGAGTTGATGTCTATACTGTGTCCTTGCTGATCAAGTCTACACTATGGTCGGTGACAAGTCTGTACACTGGCCTCAGCCTTTCAAGTCTACACACTGACGGCTGAACTAAGAACTCTATACATCGTCTGTCTGCATTAGAGTCTCATGGAGTCTATACATTGCACTCATCTTCTAAAGTCTATACACTGAAGTCTTCGCATTCGTTTGCATAACATGAAGTCCATAAGTGGGCAAAGTCTGTACACTGTCCATGCTTCATGCAACGTCAACTCATCCTTCATGCAGCGTCAACTCCTCAAGTATATACAATGCTTTCCTTCGCATGAAGCCTTTAAATGCATTATGTCTATATAATGCCACTAGGATTTAAAGTCTATACAGCCGTTACCTCCCTTGTTGAAGTCAACACTTTGGGCAAGTCTGTACGTTGCATTCTGCCTTTACAAGTCTATACAACGATGTATATACAATGCAATGTACATACTTAAATCTTATATCTTTATTCTTGTTGCTGAAGGGACAGGGTCGACGCCTGGAGCTTAAAGCGTCCACGCATCAGTAGACGAATGATGTGAAACGAATGCCGAAGTCGATTCTGTCCGGTTCTGGAATCTGTGACCAGCAGCTGTTGAAGTGGCTGTGGATCGCACTCTGGAATTTTTCCGGAGGCGCGGTTGGTGCCGTTGGCTTCGTAACAGGGTAGGGATACAGCACAATTTTTCTGAATTTTGGTTCCGCCCGAACCTGGTCGCCACGGACGACTGAGCGGGGACCCCGTTCTGGTTCTGTGCAGGGGCAGCCTCTGAACAGCGGCTTGACAGGGACACCACGAGCAACCCCGAACTCCGTTTGGTGCGCGGCAGGTGGCGTTGGAATCGTGGGGACGACTACTTTCCAGCGGCACTGGTCTCGCCTCAGTCGGATGTCGGTGTGGACGTGCAGGTCCCGTTGAGTGGGGACTGGCCGGAGGAGACAGACAGGAGGCAGAATGGGGTCGTCGGGGTATAAAATTTGTAACTCTGGCCACCGACCTCTGATTGCGGTTCCGTCTTCTGATCCCGGTAGCTGACTTGAGGATGGAGAACTTTGATGAAGATTCTGGAGCCTGAATCCTTCAAGAAGAGGTCGTGGTTGCTGCCCCAAACCGCTTCAGGTCGCTGTCAGGCCTTCTCTGCGCAGTCGGGGAAGAAAGTCCCTTGTGGGCGGCCACGAACTCGGATCGACACGATTCCAACTCGCTTGCGAAGAGGACTTGTGGACGATCAACTTTGCTGAAGACCTTGGATGCAGACTCCACCTGGAACGAGCTGGAAGTTACTCTGCAAATTGGGCCAGAAGCTGCCTGCGGGTTTGGGATGGGCTTGTGGAGTGGGGGCTAAGTTTAGTGGTGGTGTTTGTGGGTGTAAGCTATGGGGATAGTGGGTGGACGTGGTTGGGGTTGTAGGGGGTTGTCTTGAGGCTGTGGAAAGGGGTGCAGTGCGTGTATGACGGGAACGGAGGTAGCGTGGGCGTATGAGGTAATAGCGTGGCCGGGAGGAAGAAGCTTAGAGGGTGAGGCAAGGAAGGTAGACTGCCGCAGCAGTGAAAGATTGGGTTAGAAGACAGGAGGAACTGGGGAACGGGAAGTTCGGCCAAGCTGTGGGGGTGAGCGGAAGATGCTGGTGGCTGGAGGAGAAGGGAGGAATGAAGGGCATCAACACCCGTGGCAAGGAGGGAAGAACTGGGCATCTCACCCGTGGAGAGGGAAGGAAGAACAGGCACTCACGGCCATGGGAATTAAAAGAGGGGGGGGGGGAAGAAGATAAAGGAGGGGAGGGCCCCTCCTACGTGGGCATCACATGGGGGTTCCAAAAATAAGATTTCATTCACTGTTTTCAAATGAAAGATACATGACTCTTTTATAGACTCTCAAAGAAGACCAAAAGACACTATCCTAAACACTTAATGTCTACTTATTATAGTTCTCTTGGGGAGACCAAAAGACACTATCCTAAACACTTAATGTCTACTCATTATAGTTCTCTTGGGGAGACCAAAAGACACTATCCTAAACACTTAATGTCTACTCATTATAGTTCTCTTGGGGAGACTAAAAGACACTCTATTGGAAGACTTAAAGACAAAAATATGAAAGGACTATTACATAATTGCTACGGACATAACCCATAAGGCCCATAAAGAGGCCCATTTATCATGAGACAAATAGATTGGCCATTTGATTGTGTTGATGAAGTTGATTGCCGATCCCCGTCAAATTTTTAAATTTTGAATCTTGAACCGAGGATTCCATCATACTCCTCCGCTTGGAGGAGGTTCGACCTCGAACCTCAAAGCTCAGGATCTCGGTCCGATGGGACGGCCCGATTCCCTAAGCTCTGATACCACTTGATGTGAAACGGCTACGGTCTAGTGCAGAATGACCCTTAGACCTATGCATCCACAAGCATACAAGTGAATATGAACCCTTGGACGTACTTCGCAACACAATCTCAAAGCAAGCGATAATTGCAACGTTCTCAACACCACGTTCACACGCGTCCCCTTGGTGACTTGGTGATACCAAGAGAGGGTGTTGGGACAAGACCCTAGCTGGTTAGGAACCAGCACCGCTATGTGTTAGCCCTCCCGCAAGTGTGGAGCCCGATTCGTGGGCGGCCGGGTGCCTTGGGGGCACTAGGACTCTCTTTCTCACTCAACCACGATGGCCCACTCAAGGGCGGTGGCAACGGGACCGGGCACTCTCGTTCTAACCAGCGGATTGCAGCGTAAATATTAAATGAGCAGAAAGACGAGGGAGCAAGGGTGAGAGAATACCTGACCGGCGTGAAGACGCCGATCCCGCTCGGAGACGAGGGCGAGCGGGGAAGTGTGTTCCCCGCACACTGCGCCGGTGACGCTTGAACCTGTTTATTACAATTACCACGTCCCACAAGTGGGGGAAGAGGGATGAATTATTACACCAAACACTAGCTTTCACGATGTCTTCTATTGCGTCAACGCCACATGAAAGCAGCGTCGACGCAGCAGTTGAAGAAGCATTCATCTTCACAGGCCATTCCATTGCGTCAACGCCACAAGCAAGCAGCGTCAACGCAGCAGCTAAAGAAACGAGGCTAATGGCTACTGGAATGCCTCATTGCGTTAACGCCATTAAGTGAAAGCGTCGACGCAGCAAGTCAGATTGATGACTTTGAGCACGTGAACGGAGAACTCTATACAGCAGACTGAAGAAGCTAATAAGGGGCACGTGATCCCAGGTACCTGGCTCGTGATCCGAAAAGGATAAGGTATCCAGATGAGGACACGTGTACTGACACTCCATTGCATGCTGCCACGTGGTCCAAATTGCTGGGCGGGAAACGTGGAGAGCACACGCCTACTGCTGTTGCTGCTATATATACAAGCCTTCCTCTACAGAAGAAAGCTGATCGAAGCAGAAGAAGAAAAAGTCTATACACTCAGCAGCAGTGAGCCTTCGATCCACAGAGAGAAAAGAGAGAAGAAGAAGATACAGAGAAGAAGAAGAAGAAATCGAGAAGAAGGAGAAAAGAGAGAGAGTGAGGTGAGAGAGAGCTGATCGAGAGTGAGAGTGAGAGTGTTGGTATCTCAGTCTCGTGGTTCAAAACCAGAGCTGAGCTTTGCTCTTTAAGAGCTACATTGCTTTTGGGTTTTTATTTTTCGTTTTGATTCTGTCTTTCATTTCCGAATGCTGTTTCTTCAAGCTGTGTGTCAGCGGTCTTGCAGTGGTGGTCTCCACTGGACGGGTTAAGCTGTATTTCCCCAGCGGTTGCAGAGGATCAGATCCTATGGTCGGCAAGCTGTAGTGCCCAGCGAAGCTGTGTATCAGCGGGTTGTTTGGCC
Source organism: Amorphophallus konjac (assembly GCA_022559845.1). Lineage (NCBI taxonomy): Eukaryota > Viridiplantae > Streptophyta > Magnoliopsida > Alismatales > Araceae > Amorphophallus > Amorphophallus konjac. The sequence goes on along the minus strand of CM040125.1, from coordinate 336,629,150 downwards.
AAGCTGTAAAGCCCAGCGGACGCAAGCTGTGCTGCGCAGCAGGAAGCCATACTCGGTTGAGTGTGGGGTGGACGTAGGTCGTTGACCGAACCACCTAAAAATCATGTGTGCAATGTGTTTGTGTTTTTGTGTGATCTGTGTGCGATGGGAATCTCTTGCTTAGCTTGTTTGATTGCATCGCTTATGCTCATGTCTAGCTTTCTACCTTTTGCTTAGCACTTTTCATTTAGCTTTATTGATGCTTGCCTAAATTCCGCTCTAGAACTTACAATAGTTTTAAATTAGGAAAGTTGATCTATTCACCCCCCCTTTAGATCCACACTTAGTGGAGATAGACTGTGTCTATCTAACCCAACACTTGGTATCAGAGCCTAACTCTTCTGCAGGGACTCATTGCCCGAAGAGAATAGGCAGAGATGGATGCTCGAGGGATGACTGCCGAAGGTCACTCAACAACGAAGCCCCCATTCTTTGATGGATCAAACTACGCATACTGGAAGAATCGTATGCAAGTGTTCCTCAGGGCTAAGGATTACGAGATTTGGAAGATTGTCAGCAAGGGACCTTATGAGCTGTCCCCGAATGAAGATGTATGGACCAAGGAGGAGATCAGAAGGTCCACGCTGAATTGGAGTGCTATTAATGCTATCCAGTGCGCTCTGCATCCTACAGAATTCTCCCGTGTGTCTGCTTGCAAATCAGCTAAGGAAATGTGGGATGCGTTGGAAGTAATTCATGAAGGTACATCTCAAGTAAGAGAGCAGAAGGCCAATCTTCTTGTATCTAAGTATGAAGCCTTCAAGATGAAGCAGAACGAGTCCATTAGCGAAATGTACGCTCGGCTGACTGTAAAAACCAATGGCCTCAGAGGTTTTGGGAAACCTCAGGCAGAGTATGATGTAGTGAGGAAAATTCTGCGCTCCCTGACTCCCAATTGGCACACCAAAGCAATAGTGATGGAGGAGTCAAGGGACTTGCGTAATACTAAAGCTGATGAGCTGATTGGCTCACTAATGGCATATGAGATAAACATGCCAAGGACAGATGAAGCCGAGAGGAAGAAGAAGCCGATAGCGCTGAAGGCTAGTTCCAGCAAATCAACAAGATCCAGCTCCAGCAGCTCTTCATCATCAGAAGAGAACCTGATGAGAACATCACCTCCTATTTCATCAGGCATGGTCTAGTCATTTAATTTTGAGTCCTATGTAATTTTTATTTGAGTCATTGATGTAATTTTCATTTTATTTGAGTCATTTCCCTAGGTCTAGCATTTATTTTCCTATGTTTGAGTGTCATTAGATTGTGTAATGTGCTAATTGGGCCCATTTCTTTGGGCTTGGCCCAATGAGCTCTCCTACCCCTTCGGTTATTTGTCAATGAGGCTTTTGTCAGGGTCTTTTGTAGAAATGTGGGTTTCCTATATATAGGACCCCATTTCCTCCATTTGAACTTAATCAATCAATGAATCAATCAATGAAAAAATGCCATTTGAGAGTCCAAAGCTTAGTTTAGTGGAGTGATTCCAACATTTCTTGGGTGAGATGCCCTAGGGGAGAGATTCCCCACCCTTCCCTCTCTTAATCTCTCTTTTTCACTCCACTTTCTCTCTCCTCAACACCCAATTCCGAATTTGCTTCTCTCTCCTCCCTTCCCCAACCACCTCCACTAGCTACCCACCTCATTTAAGACCCTCCACTTCCCCAAGCCACCATTACTCCACCCCCTAGTCCCAAGGGAGCTTCCACCAATCCTAGCTCCACCTCCCAACCCCCAACTACCCCACCCACTTCCCCAAGCACCCTTCCCACTACCCCAAGCACCCATTCCCTTCCCCAACACAACTCTTCCCATTCCCAAAGCCCCACTAACCACATTAGTCCATTTTCAAATTTTGGAGAAAGATCTCTCCTTCTCTCTTCCCCACCCATCCCAAATTCGTAACTCCCCTCTCACCCACTGCAAACACCACCTTCTAGACCCCATTCTCCCTCATACACACCTTGGAACACCCCCTCCAAGACCCCCTTACAACCAGGGGTAACTCCTACACTCATCCACCCCCATTTCCCCTCCCACATACCCCATTCCCCCCCGTCATCTTCAACCTACAGTTTCAGTTGCAGATCAGAAGAAGAGTACCGACTTGCAGAGGTGACCACGGCTTCCTCCGGGCGATTCTGAAGGCCCAAGATACATCCGTGGAAGCGTCTGCCTGTCCTCTTAGACACCAAAGTGGTTTCGTCTTCATCGGAGCTCAGGGCTGTCCAGGAACTCCGTTCTCCCACGACTGCGCGGAACCCCCCCTGCCAAGCATCAGAACCTGAGAGATCACTCTGCCACGATGAACCCTAGCGGATTCAGGCTGAAGCCCCTTCATCAAAGTTCTTCCTCTGCTAGTCTTCTTCCAATATCAAGAAACAGAACCTCATTCGGCTGCCGGAGGAAGGAGTTACGAATTTTCTCCCCCGAGCTCTCCAGTTCTGTCTCCTGCTGTCTACTCCGACCAGTGCCAACTATTCAGGGTACACCGACCGCCCTCGACCTCTGATTGCAGCTCCGTTACCTTTGGCTGAAAGCTACTTTGACCACGAAGACGTCACCGCCGGTTTCATGCTGATCGGAGTTCGGGAGAGTGCGTGGCGTCCTCTGCAACCTGCTGCCAGAAGTCTGCAACTGTGGATCAGAAAACCTCATGTCCTGTTCCAACCTCTGCTCCGGTCAGCCACGGTCTCAGAAGAAATTCACAAAAATCTGAAGCGTTCCTGTACCTGTTACGAAGCTTTTGCCACCAGTCTCGCTATCGGCAAAATTCGTGAGAAGGATCTATGGTCATTACACCGCCCCACTGTCCCTATTCGCAGATAACCGGCAGATTCGGCATCCACACTCAACCGACATTCTTTACCTTATTTTCCCCACCCCGCTTGGCCGGCTGAAGGCCCCACCCTGCGTGGTGGTAGTTTTGATTGTAACACCTTAATCCCCACCCCAAGAACCCCCCCCCCCCCTTGCATGGGGTGTAGTGCATGTAATTTACAATTTCAGGTTGAAGCTTCTCCGGCGCGGCGTGCGGGTAAGCCCACGCTTCCTCGCTCGCCCTCGTCTCCGACCGGGATCGGTGTCTTCACACCGACTAGGTGAGCCACTGCACACTCCTCTTTGCTGAAATTTCCTTGCTTGAGTAGTATTGTATCTTAGTGCCGTCGGTGGTAAGTGGAGTGCCCGAACTCAAATTTTCTTGTGAATGAATGATTACCGCGGGTGAGTTGTGAGTGAACCGTTAATACCCACGCCCTCGGCGTGCTGGCCGTCTATGAGAGTGGACATCCTAGGACCCTTGAGAGGTCCAATCCTAAGCTAGCCAACCCTCGGAGCAGCAAGGGCCCGTCCCGGACCCTCACCACTATCACCGGTTTGCCTACGGGCACAAGAGTGCGCTTAGCGGGTGAGTCCGCCCGAGTAAAGTCACCGGTTCGTGCGTTGGTTGCTTGCTAGGTCCAAGGGTCATTTGATCATGTGAAGAACCCCCTAGGTCGTGTCACATCAGAACCTAAATGAAGAGGAAGATGTGACTCGATCTGAGATAGCCATGATGACTAGAGAGTTCAGGCGATTTCTCAGAAAGGGAGCAGGACGGTTCGGTCAGAAGAAATACAGTGGTGACCGAAAGGATAAAAGGTATAAATCTAAACCTACAAAGAAAAATGAAGCTAATGTTTGTTATCAATGCAGGAAACCAGGGCATCTGAAAATTGACTGTCCAGACAATCAGAAACATAAGGACAGGTCAAAGAAGAAAACAAAGAAGGGAAGAGCTATGATCACCACATGGAGTGATGAAGATGAAGGCTCAATCAGCAACAGCTCAGATAGTGAAGCCGAATCTGAACAGCCCATTTGCCTTATGGCAACAAGCTCCGAAGATAGAGAGGAGGATACAGATGAGGTAATCACTAGATTTGAAAACTTCATAATTGCTGATTGGGTAGATGCTTATCATGACATAGCTGATAGAGCTGATGATATTAGAAAAGAGAATAGGCATCTTAGAAGAAAAATCAATTCCATGCAAAATGATAAAACACTAACTGATAAAATTGCATGTTTGTAATCTGAGATTGATGAATTGAAACTCACATGCTCTGAAGAAGATGAAATCAAAAAAGAGTTAAAAGCTTCTAAGGAAGAGAATCTAAGGCTTGAAAATGAAATTGATGAATGGAAGCTGAAGATTCAGAAATGTGAAAGTGAAGTCAAAATTATCTCAGAAAAATATGAAGTTGTCCTCAATGTCAACAATGAGCTGAAAAAGGCTATTGATGAACTTCAGAAAGACAATGAAGATAAAATGAAAACCATTGAGAAAATGACCCAAGGAACAGATAACTTAAATGCTTTGTTAGGGTCAAAGGTTAATTTCAGAAAAGAGGGCCTAGGTTTTAATTCTAGTGCAACAAAAACATTCGGAATGAAAACAATTTCATTTGTTGCTCAAAAGGAAAAGGGACCTCTAATTAGCATGAACTCAACAAATTTGATGAATAAAACTGCTAATCTGAAAAATTCCAGTGCTGAGGAGAAGGATAAACGAAAGGTTAATGAGCCTAGTAAAGCTAGCACATCTAAGCAGAATCCTAAGGCTCAGACTTAGGTTAGGGGTCAACCTACACAGTCTGGTAAATCCCAGGTCAAGGTAACCAAGTCTCCACCAACACCTCCACCTCTGAAGAAGACCCAATACAAATCTGTGTATAGGTTAGCAGGGTCCAAAGTACAGGGGAGACAAAGTGCTGCTAGGAGTCAACCCAATTATTTTTATCAACCCAGAGCTCAGACCCACTACAATGCACAGCCAACCTACTTCAATAGGTCGAATTGGTCTAGAACTCAGGATAGGTTTACAGGTCTTGCACACCAGGGTGCTAAATATCAAAGACCTCACAGTAGAAATTGGGTCAATGGGTATGGTTACTTGACATCTAGAAATCAATATTTTCATAGCCAGCCTAGGAACTACTATGGCCAAAATTTTGTGAACACACCCTGGCCAAGGCACTGGCACAGAAATAACAATACTGTCAATAATTATGCTGCTGCCAATAAGAAAAAGAACAACAGAAGAAAATCTGTAGGATCCACTGAACAAAACACATTTAAACAAATGTGGATTCCGAAACATTTGCTTTCCTGTTTTGCTTCTAGTTCATTTACATTGGAGCCCAATCCGTCTTGGGTTCCAAACTTCTCTACCTAATTGTGTATGCAGGTATGCCTGGCAGCCAAGAACAACTTGTGGTACATGGATAGCGGCTGCTCCAGGCATATGACAGGAGATAAGGCCAAATTTTGCATACTGACTGAGAAAGTAGAAGGCCTTGTCACCTTTGGAAGCAACACAAAGGGTAGGATTATCGGATCAGGTAAGGTAGGTAAGTGTTCTACCTGCTGTATTGATGATGTTATGCTGGTTGAAGGGTTAGCCTATAATCTACTTAGCATCAGCCAGTTATGTGATAAAGGTTACAATGTTCTATTTAATTCTCAATGCTGCAAGGTTTTTGAACCTGATTCTGATATTGTCAAATATTTTAGAAAAAGAATAAATAATACTTACATGATAAATTTAGATGAAATTCAACACACTAACCTTTGCCTTACTGCCAGTAGAGAAGACATAGCATTTTTATGGCATCGTTGGTTAGGTCATGCTGGCTACACTATTTTGCACAAATTAAATAAGCATGGCATGGTTAGAGGACTTCCTGAAGTCTCATTCAAGAAAGAAAACAAAATCTGTGATGCATGCACTCAATCAAAGATAACTAGAAAGTCATTTAAGTCTAGGACTGAAAATCTGTCTTCCAAACCCTATGAGCTGATACATATGGACCTTTTTGGGCCAACTAGATCTGTCAGCCTATCAGGGAGCAGGTATGGGTTTGTCATGGTTGATGACTTTTCTAGGTATACTTGGGTTTATTTCTTATCTAATAAGAGTGATGCTTTCTCAGAATTTCAGGAGTTCTATGTTAAAACAAATCAGAAAATTGAAAATATTTTGTCTGATCATGGAGGTGAGTTTGAAAACTCACAATTTGATGAATTCTAGAGGTCAAATGGAATTAACCACAGGTACTCCTCACCAAGGACACCTGAGCAGAATGGAGTTGTGGAAAGAAGGAATAGAACCCTAGTGGAAATGGGTCGTACACTCCTTATCGAAGGTGGTCTACCAAGGAAATTTTGGGCTGAAGCAGTGAACACTGCCTGTTATGTAATTAACAGAGCCATGGTAAGACCTTCTACCCAGCAAACACCATATGAGATATTAAAAGGTAAGAAACCTTCTATTGCTCACTTCAAGGTTTTTGGTTGTAAATATTTCATTCACATAAATGATAAAAATGACCTTGATAAATTTGAACCTAAAGGAGAACCAGGAATTTTTCTTGGTTATTCTGAAAACACCCGAGCATATAGAGTGTACAATCTGAACTCTAAAACTGTTGAAGAATCTCCACACATAATTTTTGATGAATCTTTGGCAAATTCTAATGCTGGTAAATGCAGGAATGAAACCAATGGTGAAATCCTGAAGGAAGGAGATCCTGCAGACAAATCCGAGGATGAAGAAGAACATAAAGAGCTTAATGATGAGGAGCCTACAGTTCAGGGGGAGGTAAATCAAGTTCATGATACTCCAATTGCAAATATTAGATATCTCAAGGATCATCCTGTAGATAATGTTATTGGAAATCTGCATGACCCCCCTAGGACTAGAGGCCACTTAAGAATTCAACATGAACTGAATGCGTATGCTTTTGTATCAAACATAGAACCCAAGTCCATTGACTGTGCTCTCCAAGATGTGCATTGGATTAATGCCATGCATGAGGAGCTCAATCCGTTTGACAGGAATAAGGTGTGGCATTTTGTTCCACCTCCTGATCATGAAACAGTCATAGGGACTAAATGGGTATTTAGAAACAAAACTGATGAAGCGGGGAAAGTTATTAAAAATAAAGCCAGACTTGTAGCTCAGGGGTACAATCAGGAATTTGGAATAGACTTTGAAGAGTCTTTTGCCCCTGTAGCTAGGTTAGAAGCAATAAGAATTTTATTGGCTTATGCATGTTCCCTAGGAATAAACCTTCAACAGATGGATGTAAAATCTGCTTTTCTAAATGGGGAAATTAATGAGGATGTATATGTGAGACAGCCTCCTGGGTTTGAATGTTTAGATTTCCCTAATCATGTTTACAAGCTCAATAAAGCTCTCTATGGGTTAAAGCAAGCTCCTAGAGCTTGGTATGACAGGTTGAGTAAATTTCTCACCGACAAGAACTTCACAAGAGGTATAGTGGATCAAACATTGTTTACCAAGGTAAGCCATTCAGATATTCTTATCATTCAGATTTATGTGGATGACATTGTGTTTGGGTCAACTAACCCCAAATTGTGTGAGGAATTCTCTCAAATAATGACGGATGAATTTGAAATGAGCTCAATGGGCGAGCTCAAACTATTTCTTGGACTGCAGGTTACACAAACAGAAGATGGCATCTTCATCTCTCAGTCCAAGTATGTAAAGAACTTATTGAAGAAGTACAAAATGGACAACCTCAAGGAAATAGCTACTCCAATGGGTACATCAACCAGTTTGGATGAAGACTCTAAAGGTAAACATGTGGACCAAAGGCTATACAGAGGTGTGATCGGATCTCTTCTCTATCTTACAGCATCTAGGCCTGATATACAATTTGTTGTGTGTTTATGCTCTAGATTTCAGGCCAGTCCTAAATAAAATCACTTTAAGGCTGTGAAAAGAATTTTTAGGTATTTACTAGGCACCCAAGAACTAGGTCTCTGGTATCCTGCTAAGTGTGAGTTAGAGCTTCTAGCCTACACTGATGCAGACTATGCTGGGTGTCGAGTAGATAGAAAAAGTACTAGTGGCTACTGTCAATTCCTTGGTGGCTGTCTAGTGTCTTGGGCATCTAAGAAGCAACACACTGTAGCATTATCCACAGCTGAAGCTGAGTATGTTGCTGCATGCAATTGTGCAGCCCAAGTACTTTAGATTAAGCACCAACTGGCTGACTATCAGATAAATCTGGGATGCATTCCACTTTTATGTGATAATACTAGTACTATTTGCCTTGCTAAAAATCCTGTTCACCATTCTAGGACTAAGCATATAGAGATAAAACATCATTTTCTTAGAGATGCTGTAAATAAAAAGGAGATTGAAATGAACTTCATAGAAACTGAAAAACAAATTGCTGATATTTTTACTAAGCCTCTTGAGAATGAAAAATATAAGTTTCTTAGAAGAGAACTTGGCTTATGTAAATTTCAGCATGATGAATGATTGTTTAATTGCTGTGAATAAAATCTCTAATGTGGACTTATTTTTGATTGCTTGGATAAATCATGTGGATGTGAATGTGGATGTAGAACTGTCCTGCATTGCATATATTCAGGGGGAGCTTGTTGTGTCTTTGCATGTCTTTGTATATCATTCATTCATGACCTATGCATAAGCTCTCTCTCAATTAATTCTTGCCATGCTGCATGCATATAGACAGGGGGAGTATTGCTAAGAAAATCAGAGTGGTTTCAACTTTCTTGAAGTCATTCAACCTTTAACTCTGAATACTTGTCTCTGACATTATGGCAATATGTTGGTCAGTTCTGATTTCTAAGCAGTAGAAAATGGACTTCTTCATTTATAAGAATTTAAATTGTTCAAAGATTGATGTAATGGTTTAAATCTTATAATGGTTGGAGTTTAAAGATTGCAATCAGTATATAAGTAAGTTGAAAATTGATAAAACTCTCAACCTCTTTCTTATTTCATGTCAGACAAAGCTATTCATATCTGAAATCTGAAAACTCATCTGAAATCATGTCGGAGAGATTAAGTATGTGTATTATTCTTAAACAAGTCATTCTGAAACATAAAAAGGACAGCTAAGAAAGATACTGAAAAACATTGAGAATCATTGAAAAAATATATATATTGGCAGAGCAATGACTAGTAATCACTGAGAAACTGAGTGATCCATCAAAGAAGTGGACAACACTCATGTCATGAAGTGTATCAGCTATCTCTGTTTAAAATGTTCAAAACAGCAAGCTGGTTTCACTAAGTACCTGGGGGTAACTGGCGTCTGATAAACATGTACCCTCACACAAAAAGGTGTAACTCAGCTCTGTTGAATTTGATCATAGGCAGAATGGTCCATCTTGTTGAGTATCTAGGGGTATTGGCGTCTTATAAACGTATACCCTTACGCAGAAAGACTTATGGTACCTGAATGCTCAAAATGATCTAATACTGATAATGTTGCTCCTTTAAAAGAAAAGTTCATGAGTGTCAATCTGTTTAGTTTCAATGCATGACTTCATTTCTCTAAATATTTTTATGAGACTATGAAAGTAAGATACTATGAAACTGAATCTTTCATGCAAATATGATTCTGGTTTTTGTTTTATCATGCACAGTGAGCTTATCTATTATTTGTAGTGCATGAACTCCAAATTTTATCATCTTTAAACCAGAACTCTTTCTGACAGCAGCTTCTAATTTCATATGACTGAAGACTCTATGCTTTAGAATGCTTATTCATGAACTACATGTTCTGAATGCCAGTCAGTTCCTCTCTTGATTCCTTCATTGTATTAAATTTTTCCCTCCTCTTTGTTGATGGCAAAGGGGGAGAATATTGTCTAGGGGATGTCTAGGGGGAGAATACATAACTGTCTGAATTCTGAAGTCAATTCTGAATTCATTCCAAGGGAGAGTTTGAGGCAGTGAGTTGCATGCATTCATAGCATCTGCATGTCAATCTGCATAACACATCATGTCTTTCATCAAACATATATATCTATGAAAGGTTGTTGCTACTCTACTTCATATGGGGTTGTCATCATCAAAAAGGGGGAGATTGTTGTGACCCCTCTATGTTGATGATGTTGACACTTGCTCTATTCTTTGGCAACACCATTGTTTTGATTGATTGGCAACTGAGTTTGATTTGATGAAATTGCTCCATCAGATTGACTATGTGTTCTTTGCTTTTAATACACTCCTGTCTGCAATTCTTACTATCATAAGTCCACACACTGCATCTCAATTAAATTGATTAAGTGTGCACAGCGTCAACGCATCATGTTACAGCGTCAACGCATAAGTCCACACACTGCATCTCAATTAAATTGATTATGTGTGCACAGCGTCAACACATCATGTTACAGCGTCAACGCATAAGTCCACACACTGCATCTCAATTAAATTGATTATGTGTGTACAGCGTCAACGCATCATGTTACAGCGTCAACGCACCGTTGGCTTTGAACCTCAGAGTCTGTACATCCGAATTGCCTTTGGTCTGGTGAAATGTATACACTCATTCACTGTAGCCTTCACACATTAAAGTCCATACATTCATCAATTATTTTTCACTCAAGGCAAAGTCTATACACTGGGGTCTTTTCCCTACGTGTCTTAGGCGAAGTCTGAACATTCGATTCTGAAGCCTGAAGTCTATACAGTCCAGCCTAGTCCTACGATCAAGGCTTTAGCTACACTCAACTCTATACATTGGCTTCGCTTCATGAAGTCTGTACATCGCTTCATGTCCCCAAAGTTTGCACATCAACAGTGATCTTTGAAGTCTGTACACTGCTTCAGGAGCCTCAAGTCCACACATCGCTCAAAGTCTGTACAGAGTCCAGCGTCCCAGTTAGCGTCTCATGCACTTGAGCAAAGTCTGTACATCCACAGTGTTACTCAAAGTCTATACATTAATCTTCTAATCCAAAGTCTATACAATGGTCTTCACACTTGAAGTCCATACATTCGATGTGCAGAGTTGATGTCTATACTGTGTCCTTGCTGATCAAGTCTACACTATGGTCGGTGACAAGTCTGTACACTGGCCTCAGCCTTTCAAGTCTACACACTGACGGCTGAACTAAGAACTCTATACATCATCTGTCTGCATTAGAGTCTCATGGAGTCTATGCATTGCACTCGTCTTCTAAAGTCTATACACTGAAGTCTTCACATTCGTTTGCATAACATGAAGTCCATAAGTGGGTAAAGTCTGTACACTGTCCATGCTTCATGCAGCGTCAACTCATCCTTCATGCAGCGTCAACTCCTCAAGTATATACAATGCTTTCCTTCGCATGAAACCTTTAAATGCATTATGTCTATACAATGCCACTAGGATTTAAAGTCTATACAGCCGTTGCCTCCCTTGTTGAAGTCAACACTTTGGGCAAGTCTGTACGTTGCATTCTGCCTTTACAAGTCTATACAACGATGTATATACAATGCAATGTACATACTTAAATCTTATATCTTTATTCTTGTTGCTGAAGGGATAGGGTCGACGCCTGGAGCTTAAAGCGTCCACGCATCAGTAGACGAAGCTTTCACGATGTCTTCTATTGCGTCAACGCCACATGAAAGCAGCATCGACGCAGCAGTTGAAGAAGCATTCGTCTTCACAGGCCATTCCACTGCGTCAACGCCACAAGCAAGCAGCGTCGACGCAGCAGCTAAAGAAACGAGGCTAATGGCTACTGGAATGCCTCACTGCGTTAACGCCATTGAGTGAAAGCGTCGACGCAGCAAGTCAGATTGATGACTTTGAGCACGTGAACGGAGAACTCTATACAGCGGACTGAAGAAGCTAAGAAGGGGCACGTGATCCCAGGTACCTGGCTCGTGATCCAAAAAGGACAAGGTATCCAGATGAGGACACGTGTACTGACACTCCATTGCATGCTGCCACGTGGTCCAAATTGCTGGGCGGGAAACGTGGAGAGCACACGCCTGCTGCTGTTGCTGCTATATATACAAGCCTTCTTCTACAGAAGAAAGCTGATCGAAGCAGAAGAAGAAAAAATCTATACACTCAGCAGCAGTGAGCCTTCGATCCATAGAGAGAAAAGAGAGAAGAAGAAGATATAGAGAAGAAGAAGAAGAAATAGAGAAGAAGGAGAAAAGAGAGAGAGTGAGGTGAGAGAGAGCTGTTCGAGAGTGAGAGTGAGAGTGTTGGTATCTCAGTCTCGTGATTCAAAACCAGAGCTGAGCTTTGCTCTTTAAGAGCTACATTGCTTTTGGGTTTTTATTTTTCGTTTTGATTCTGTCTTTCATTTCCGAATGCTGTTTCTTCAAGCTGTGTGTCAGCGGTCTTGCAGTGGTGGTCTCCACTGGACGGGTTAAGCTGTATTTCCCCAGCGGTTGTAGAGGATCAGATCCTCTGGTCGGCAAGCTGTAGTGCCCAGCGAAGATGTGTATCAGCGGGTTGTTTGGCCAAGCTGTAAAGCCCAGCGGACGCAAGTTGTGCTGCGCAGCAGGAAGCCATACTCGGTTGAGTGTGGGGTGGACGTAGGTCGTTGACCGAACCACCTAAAAATTGTGTGTGCAGTGTGTTTGTGTTTTTGTGTGATCTGTGTGCGATGGGAATATCTTTCTTAGCTTGTTTGATTGCATCGCTTATGCTCATGTCTAGCTTTCTACCTTTTGCTTAACACTTTTCATTTAGCTTTATTGATGCTTGCCTAAATTCCACTCTAGAACTTACAATAGTTTTAAATTAGGCAAGTTGATCTATTCACCCCCCCTCTAGATCCACACTTAGTGGAGATAGACTGCGTCCATCTAACCCAACAGTTGTTTCTGTTCTCGAAGCTCCATCAAAGTGCAGCTGCCAGGCGATCTGTTGGGCTTGGTCCACCTCTAGTATTTCATCTTCAAGCAGCTCCGTGGCCAGTGGGGAATCTTTAGGCACAGGGTGTGCTGCAAAGAAATCGGCCATGGCCTGACCCTTAACGGCCTTCTGAGGCACGTAGGTGATGTCAAATTCCATTAACAGTACGGCCCACTTACCGAGACGTCCCTTCAGGACTGGCTGGGAGAGAATGTGCTTGACTGGGTCAGCCTTAGAGATCAGGCTCACATCATGCGAGAGCATGTAATGCCTCAACTTCTTGACTGCGAAGACCAAGGCGAGACAAACCTTCTCAATCGGGGTGTATTTTACTTCTGCCCCCACCAGTCTTTGGCTGAGGTAATAGAGAGCTTGCTCCTTCCCCTCATCATTGTTCTGGGCGAGCATTGCCCCCAGTGAACATTCGGTGGCGGCTATATATAGATTAAGCGGCCTCCCCTTGACAGGTGCCCCCAGCACAGGCGGGGTCTTTAAGTAATCCTTCAGTCGATCGAAGGCCTTCTGACATTCCTGGTTCCAGTTGAAAGGTTCATTCTTCATCATTAGTTTGTGGAATGGTTGACAGCGCCCCGATAAATTGGAGATAAATCTTCGGATGTAGGCTAGTCGGCCTTGCAGGGACCTTAACTCTCCCAAATTCTTCGGAGGAGGTAGCTCCTGAATGGCTTTTATTTTAAAGGGGTCGATCTCGATCCCCCTATATCGGACAATGAAGTCGAGGAACTTTCCACTAGAGACGCCAAAGGTGCACTTCATTGGGTTCATTTTTAGCTCATATCGTCGGAGTCTCTTGAAGATGACTCTAAGGTCATTCAGGTGATCCCCCCTTTTCTTTGTCTTGATGACCAGATCATCAATGTAGCATTCGACTTTGCTATATAGCAGTTCGTCGAATATCTTGGTCATCGCCCGCTGGTAAGTGGCGCCAGCGTTCTTGAGGCCGAAGGGCATTCTTTTATAGTGGAATATCTCTTTAGGTGACCGGAAGGCCGTATGAATTTGGTCATGTTCAGCTATCCATATTTGATTATAGCCGGATGATTCGTCCATGAAGGACAAGGCCTCATGGCCGGTAGTTGCATCAATCATCAATTCGGTGACGGACACCGGAAAGTCATCTTTTGGGCAAGCTTTATTCAGGTCGCGGAAGTCCACGCAGATCCTGATCTGTCCATTCTTCTTCTTCACCGGTACAATGTTGGCCAACCAAGTAGTGTATTGATTTTCAGCTACAAAATCAACATCTATGAGCTTGTCGACTTCTTTGCAAATCTGTTTTATCAATTCCGGCCTCATACACCGGGGGGGCTGCTTCACCGGCTCCACCTTGGGATCAATAGCCAGAATATGTTGAGTCACGCCGGGGCTCAGGCCGGGCATCTCTTTGTAGTTCCAGGCGAAACAGTCCCAGAATTCTTGCAGCAACTTGACATATTGTCCCCTCTCTTGTGGAGGAAGAAGGGCACTCAGAAAGGTCGGCCTAGGGTCACTTTCTGTGCCTAGGTTAATTTCAACGAGCTCATCCAATGTGGCCTGGCCGCCATCTTCAATTTCTGGAGGCGCTGGTAGCAGGTCGATGAAATCCTTGTCTTCACCATCTTCTGCTTCAAGGACACCATAGGCGTCTTCTTGCTCTGCCTCGTTGGGCAATGAGGCTTTGCTTGTTTCCCCCTCTATTAGGCTTGCTGTGTGCGGCTCTGGGGGGCTCTCTTGTGTGGAGAAGTAAAGGACTTCTTCGGGATCTTCTTTGTAATTGTCATAGATGGCTTTTGCAGGGGCTGAGGTGATTGATTGCCATACTGGGGGCTGCTGCTCTGCTAGTGGCTAGGGTTTCCCATTCTCAGCTTCATCTTCAAAAATCTGGTGCTGAACTGACACCATGTAGATGCTTCTTTCGTGGCCGCCCGTCACATGGGGGCGTGGCGGAGCGACCACATAATCTCCCATTCTGAGCTCATCTCTCTCAATCAGGTCTTGAGTGATGTCCTTGAAGACATAACAGTCTTCGATAGAGTGGCCCAGTAGTTGGTGATAAGGGCAAAATAGGGGGTCGCCACTTCTGCGAGCATCTTGCGACCTCTTAGACCTCAGGAGGGAGACCTTGCCGTAGTAGCAAGCCCAATCAAAGATTCCTCGAGTCTTATTCCTCGAGAAAGAGTAAGGCCTTTCCATCCTCTCCTGTAGTGTAGGATTTCGCTCGGCCGATTGTCTGACTGAGGGGACAGCTACATCCCTTGCCTCCTTTCTTCGGTGCGTGGGGGCATTCGGGACGCTGTTCGGGGACTGACGTGTGTCGGTGTTCTGTTGGCAGAATATGCTCCTGATTAAGTCAGACACGAGTGCAGTCGCTCCGGCCAATCGAGCCCTCAACATTTCAATTTCCCGTTGTTGTTGATAACACAGGGCAAAAAGGGCAGAGTCACACCGAGGGGGGCTCAGAGTTTTACTTGCTTCCCCGCCCTTTGTATCAATGTTAGACGAGGGCAATGGAACCCCGCTGCTATAGTTATTCGAGGTTGGTCCCTCAGAGGAGGACGGGACCTTCCCCTTGCTTCTACAGGGAGGTGGATTCCATAGGAATATTTCTTCATCTTGCTCTTCGTTGGACAAAGGCATAAGGTGCTGGCAGCCTTCAACCTGTCGTGGGCCTGCATTGCCTGCGCAGCTATTACTGCATGGAGCCGAGACTGATATCACATCGGCTTCATAGGAGTCTTCTAGCGAAATGCCCAACCCGGGATGCCGGGTGATTTGCAACAACCTCCGGTCCAAGTTTGGTGGGTTCCACATTTTCTTGAACATTTCCTTCCGACTGGAGACCTGGCAAAAGGGGATCCCTTGCTTTCTGGTCATCTTGACCACACGACCGGCTGTGTCAGGGAGTCCCATGATTGGGACGAGCAGGTCGTGCAGCTCATCGGGGAGTCTACAATCATCACCCCCCTTGACCGGGTGCTCCTTGGCCACATAAAAGATGGTAGGCAGACCCCCGGGGTTGGGCACCTCGAAGGTCCTCAATGACTCAACCACCTGGCAGTCAGCTTTTGCGAGAGGCTTGATGATCCCGGGTGGGACCCTGACGTCTTCCAGCAAGTCTTCCAGGTATGATGTTCCCGGTGTAGGGTAGATGGGAAGAGAGGTGGCCCAAAATACCCCTTCTGCTTCAGAAATGAATGACACCTAAGAGGGAGCCACATAGCCAGGTGGTGGTGGAGGGAACCAGCTATCATGCTCCGCCTTCTTCTTTCCTTTGTCCTAAGTGGCTTGGGAGGCTTGCCTCGGCTTTTCCAAATAGAGATTAGCGTCCGATAAGTGACATTTGAACACTTCGAAAGGATGGAGGTCAGCAAAGATTCTCTCCTCTTTCCCATTGCTGGGGTACTTGATGCATTGGTGCAGAGTGGATGGTACCACACGATTTTGGTGCAGCCAAGGTCTGCCGAGCAACGCCTTATAAGAGGTGCTGGAGTTGATCACATGGAACTGGACCTTGGTGGTGAAGTCACTGAGGGAGAGGTTGAACTCTGCGACCCCCATAGGGACCTCGCACTTCTGGTTGAAGCCAGCAATCTTGACGTACCTGACCTCGACCAGGTGTACATCAAAGTAATGTTTTTGATACACCCGATAGGGGAGTATGTTCACTGCTGCCCCAAGGTCGATCAATACTCAGTTGATGGGATGCCCATTCAGCTGCCCCTTCATGTAGAGTGGCCTATTGTGACTGCAGGTAGGTAGAAGCTTATCCTCTTCTGTGAAGGCCACAGCTACTTCAGGTGACATTTCTGCGAGGCAGGCTTCAACATATGCTGGCGTCTGGAGCGTAGCAATGATGGCTTGCCGTGTTTCTTCATCTAAGGACATGATTTCTGATGGGGACATCACCCAGGGTTCCCTCTGGCTCGACACCTCTCTCCCTCCCGGAGACAGGGTAGGATGCGGCTTCACGACTTGATGGGTCCACGGCGACACTGGGGCTTACTACTTGGATCATATTGATGTATTTTCCCCTTTTCTTGAGTCATTTTGATGTATTTGCCTTTATTTTGAGTCACGTCCCTAGGTCATCATGTTATTTACCTATGTTTTTATCTACATGTTAGGCTAGAGTGTCGTATGGGCCCAATTAGATGGGCCTGGCCCAGGGGCGCCCTCTTCCTTCCCCACCCCCTTGCTTATTTGCTTTTAGCACTTATCTCAGGGACTTCTATGTAATTGTTGGGAGCCCTATAAATAGGACCCCAACTCCACTTGAGATGGTTAATGAAAGTTTGAAGAATTTGAGCATTAGTGCACCTCTCCCTCTCTCTCTAGCTTTCTCTCTCTCACTTAAGGGGGCAAACCCCTCTCTCTCGCTTTCCCCTTCTCTCTCTCTCCCTTGGGCGAACCTGCCCCTTCCCCTTCCCCCCCCCCCTTGCCACATCATCAGCCAACTCACCCTTCCACCCTTTCACCTCCCCAAGAGCAACAACTCCCATCAATAGCTCCACTTCCCCAAGCAACCCTTCCCATTCCCCATACACCTTCCCCACCTCCAAGGCACCCTTACCTCTTCCCCAAGCAACCATTCCACTCCCCCACACCCCCATTCATATCCCTAGGGGAATCAAACCCCACTCCCACCACAAGTTGTGAACCCCCCCTCCCCATCTACCCATCCCCCTTGCCTTGGCCGACCCCCTCCATCACCCCTCTCCTAGCTGCGGCCCTCTCACCCCTCCACCCTCTTGGACCTCCTCATTCCCTGCTCCACCCCTCTCACCATTCCTAAACATCCCTCCCCCATCAACCATCACCCCACCACTCCTACTATTGCTAACTACCACTTCCATTAGCCTAGTTCCACCACCATCTCTTTCACTTTGCCCAAGTCTTCAGGTGGCAGAGAAAGGGTCGACTTGCAGGAGCATCCACGGATTCATACGGCGTCATCTGATGGCATATCATACCATTCTGGAAAGGTCGTCCAGTTAGCTTTGCAGGCGAGGTGATCTCGTCCCATTCTGAGTTTGGGGCTGTCCGGGAGAACCATTCTCCCCCGACTGCGCTGGGTTCCCTCTGCAGAGTGCCTGAACCCGGTTAGAAGCTACACCACGACCAACGGCGGAAGATTCAGGCCAAGAGCCCTTCTACAAAGATCTTCCTCCTCCAGTCCTCTGTCAGAATCAAGAATCAGAACCACGTTCGGCATCAGGAGGCCAAAGTTACCATTTTTCTCCCTCGGCTGGGCGAGTCAGCCTCCCACAGTCCACAGCGACCTGCCTCTACTGTTCTGAACCCCCCGGTCTTCTCCGACATCAAACGGCTTCCCCGCCAGTTTTTCTGCAAAGCGGGCTTGTCCACGGTTCCAGAAGTTCTGGCGGTTCGTGATTTGGAGTCCAGAAGTGGCCGGAGCACTCTCTGCAACCTGCTGCATCAGATTAGTATCTGCCAGTCCTAGATCTTGTCACCCTGTTCGAACCTCCGCCATGGCCAGCGATGAGATCAGAAGAAATCAACATAATTCTGGGGTGTTCAGGTTCATTGTATGAAGAAATTCCCCCTGGTTTCGTCATCGGCAAAATTCATGATCGGGATCAACGGCTGCTACACCAACTGACTGTCACCTTTCACAGCAAGCAAGGCTATTCGGCAGCGGCTCCTTCTCTCGGGTTTCTCAGCAAATCTCCCCTCCCCGACTGGCTGGCTTAACGCCCCTCCCTGTGTGGAGGTAGTGTTTGATTGTAGCAGCAAAATCCCCACCTCAAGTCCACCCTCCTGTGTGAGGCGTAGTGATTGTAACCGTTTAAAACAGGTCAAGCTTCATCGACGCAGTGTGCGAGGGAATCCACACTTCCCCGCTCGCCCTCGTCTCCGAACGGGGTTGGTTTCTTCAAACCAACCAGGTGAGCTCTGACCTTTGCTCCATTCCTTTCTGGTGCTTGTTCATTTAATATCCGTAGACATTGCTCCGTTGAGCAAGAGAGAGAGCGCCCAACCCCACGTGCTCCACTTACGAGCGGTCACCGTGGGCAGTGAGAGAGTGGGACCTAGTGCCCCAATTGGCACCGGCCAGCCCCTTAAGTGTGGGCTACGTACCCTTGGGAGGGCAACCCTAGCCTTGCTGGCACTCTACCATCAAGGGTCTTGATCCATCACCTCCCCTTAGCATCATTTGGTCACCCCGGGCTCGTGTGTGTGCGGCGGCGAATTGGCCCCAATCTAGGACTTGATTGCTATGTGATTGTGATTGCGGAATAGGTCCTAGGTTTCCCGTTTGTTTGCTGCATATCCCTTGGTTGTTTCACATCAGTTGGTATCAGAGCAAGTCTTAGACTTGTCTCTACAAGCCTAGGTCCTAGGGTCTTTGCATTTTCATCTTCCGTGTGCATGTCCACCCGTAGTGGTACCTTGTACCAAGCCAACCCCTCTACCTCGGTTCCCCCCATGAATCCCATTCCCCAAGGTGACCCAAACATCCCTAGGGAGGCTCCCCAAGCTCCAATGGATCGACTAGAGGCTGCCATTCAAGCCCTCTCGGAGTAAATGAATTGTTTTTCCACCCGCCTAGAGAGGCTCGAAGAAGCTAGGGCCCCACCTAGGAACCATGCCCAAAGGGCACCCCCTCCACGAGTTGAACTTGATAGGGAGGACCTTGAGGATGACTTCCACCATGAGTATGAGAGGCCCCGCCAACCTAGACATTTTGAAAGGCGACCACGGGAGGACCCGGATGACTACCTCATGAGGATGATTAAGGTTGAGGCTCCTAACTTTGATGGGTCACATAACCCACATGTCTACCTAGAATGGGAGAGTGCTATGGATCAATACTTTGATTGGTACCCTATGACGGAAGATAGGAGAGTTAGGCTTGCGAAAATGCACCTTACCAAACTTGCCAAGACCTATTGGATGAGTGTAGAAACTAGGAAGAGGATTAGGAGGGAAGAACCAATCCATACCTGGGAAGACATGAAGACCCAACTTAGGTTCAAATACCTCCCCAACTCCTACACCCAAACTCTCTTAGATGAATGGCAATGCCTCACCCAAGAGGGAAAGACCGTGGTAGAATACATTGAGTTGTTTGACTCCTACCTTTTAAAGTGTGGAGTACATGAAGACTTGGCTGTCACTCTATCACGTTTTAGGAATGGTCTCCACCCACACATCAAGAGAGAACTAATTATGAGGGAGGTGGATTCCCTTGAGATGGCTTATCAAATAGCCCGTGATACAGAGAGATTTTCTAGGAATCCTAGATTTGCCTTCCCCCGCCCAGCTGAGTCCAAAAATATGGGTTCCCGGCCCAACCTTCCTCCCCTATTGAAGACCCCTATCCCCAGTGGGGGAACTCCTTCTCGGCCTTATCAACAACTCACCAACCCCACTCCTACAAGGGCCACTCCACCCAACCCTCCTCCCCGGAGAGAGGAAAACCCCAAAGGAGCCACACCAGGGAGTAGTTCTGTCAATGCTTTCGATGTCACGGGTATGGCCACATCTCCACCCAATGCCCATCCAAAGGGTTATCCAACCTTATCATTGAAGGGGGACCTACCCCAATCCAAGGAGAGCCTGAGAGTACGATAGAGGAGTATGAGGCCGCCTTAGGCTGGGAAGAGGAGTATGAGGAACAACTCTACGAAACTGGCGTGGACCATGAGCCCCCTCCCACCGACTCCCACTTAGGCGTGATTAGGTGCACCCTTACAAATCCACAAGAGGAAGATTGGCGTAGGACCTCAATTTTTCACACCTACATCAAGATGGGAAGCCATGTTAGGAAGGTGATCCTAGACAATGGGAGTTGTGTCAACGCCGTGTCCCCTGACACCATTCAGCTTCTTGGACTTACCATCACACCCCACCCCAAGCCATACCGGGTGTCTTGGATTAACAATCACTCCATCCTAGTCAATACTTGTTGCCTTGTACCGATCACCTTCTCATCCTATCAAGGACAAGTTTGGTGTGACATTATTCCCATGGAAGTAGGGAGCATTTTCCTAGGGAGGCCTTGGATTTATGACGTCAATGCTACCATCTTAGGGAAGCCAAACACATGCATCTTTGAACACGAGGGGAAAACCATCCGACTCAATCCCTCCCCACCACGAAAGGAGCCTGCCTCCAAGGGATTCTCCCTTCACCACAAACCAAACCACCTTAAAATCCGGGGGTCCCACTCCCACCAACCCCACCAACCTTCCAAAAATCTACCCAAGAAGAACCAACCAGGATGGCCAAAGGTCTGCATCTCATCACAAGGAAAGAGCTGGAGCAAGATATAGCTCAAGGAACACCTTTGTGTGCGGTTGTCATATGCCTTGGAGAGTCAAGTCCCTCCAACCCCCACCCCGTGGAAATACATCCTCTCCTAGAGGAATTTAAGGATGTGTTCCCTGATGAGCTCCCTGATCAACTACCACCCATGAGGGATGTTCAACATGCCATTGATCTTGTCCCAGGACCCACTCTCCCAAACCTTCCCCACTATCGCCTCAACCCCACGGAGCATGCTGAATTGAGGAGGCAAGTAGAAGAACTCATTAGGAAGGGCTTTCTCCATCTTAGCAAGAGTCCATGTGCTGTCCCGGCCCTTCTCACACCCAAGAAAGATGGGACATGGCGAATGTCTGTCGATAGCAGAGCCATCAACAAAATTACTGTCAAATATAGGTTCCCCATACCTAGACTTGACGATATGCTCGACATGCTAGCCGGAGCCACCATTTTTTCCAAAATAGATCTTAAAAGTGGCTACCATCAAGTCAGGATAAGGCCGGGGGATGAATGGAAAACAGCCTTTAAAACCAAAGATGGACTCTATGAGTGGCTTGTAATGCCTTTTGGGCTATCAAATGCCCCGAGCACTTTTATGCGCCTCATGACAGAGGTCCTTAGGCCCTACATTGGAGTCTTCCTAGTGGTCTACTTAGATGATATCCTTATCCACAGCCAGTCCAGGGAAGCCCACCTCAACCATCTTAAGCAAGTCTGCACTACCCTTAGGAAAGAGAGCCTCTTTGCCAACCTAGGAAAATGCCATTTCATGACTAAATCCATTGCTTTCCTTGGATATGTGGTTTCCACTAAGGGAGTATCCATGGACCCCGAAAAAGTCCAAGCTATCCTTGACTGGCCAGAGTCCCGCACTCTCCATGAGGTCCGGAGTTTCCATGGGTTGGCCACCTTCTATCGGAGATTCATCCGTGGGTTCAGCATGGTCACAGCCCCCATCACAGATTGCCTTAAAAAGGGGACCTTTGTGTGGACCAAGTCTGCTTCTAGGGCCTTCCAAGAGCTCAAGGATAGGATGACCCAAGCCCCGGTATTATGCCTCCCCGACTTCTCCAAAGTCTTTGAGGTAACTTGTGATGTCTCCGGGGTAGGGATTGGCGAGATCCTCAGCCAAGAGGGACACCCAGTGGCCTACTTTAGTGAAAAACTATGTGATGCTAGGATGAAGTACTCCACCTATGACAAGGAATTTTATGTCGTGGTTCAGTCCCTTCGGCATTGGAGACATTATCTCTTTCCCAAAGAGTTTGTCATCTTTTCTCACCACGAGGCCCTGAAATATCTCAACTCCCAATAGAAGCTAAATGCCCGACATGCCCGCTGGGTCGAATACATCCAGTCCTACACTTTTGTAATCAAACATAAAGCTGGGAGTGAGAATCATGCCGCAGATGCACTCAGTAGGAGGGTCTCCTTGTTGACCACCATCCAGGTGGAAGTCATAAGGTTTGAAAGACTCAGGGAAGAGTGCTCTGATTGCCCGGACTTTGGGCCTATCCATACCACCCTGTCCACCCACTCACCTAAGGAACACCAAGGTTTCATCTTAGAGGACGGGTTCATCTTCAAAGGCCATAGACTTTGCATACGTAGGACCTCCCTACGGGATTTTCTAGTCTGGGAGTTACATGCAGGAGGCCTGGCTGGACATTTTGGGGTGCACAAGACCATTGCTATGGTTGAGGGTCAGTTCTACTGGCCAAGTCTCAAGAGGGATGTAGCCAAAATTGTGGGGCAGTGTCGCCTATGTGCCTCAGCCAAACAAACAAAACAGAACACTGGCCTATACACCCCACTCCCTGTCCCTGATCGTCCATGGCAGGACTTAAGCATGGACTTTGTCTTGGGCCTACCTAGAACCCAGAAAAAGCATGATTCAATCTTTGTCGTAGTGGATAGGTTTTCAAAGATGGCCCATTTCATCCCCTGTTCTAAAACCTCCGATGCCTCCCATGTGGCCCGCCTATTCTTCGATGAAGTAGTTCGCCTCCATGGCCTACCCAAGACCATCATTTCTGATAGGGATGTCAAATTCACCAGCTATTTCTGGAAAACCCTCTAGCACCTAATGGGGACCCTTCTCAAATTTTCCACGGCCTATCACCCTCAAACCGATGGCCAGACCGAAGTCGTTAATAGGAGTCTTGGGAATCTCCTTCGGTGTCTTGTTGAGGATTGCCCAGGGAATTGGGATCTCATTTTACCCCAGGCAGAGTTTGCATACAACAACTCAGTGAATAGGTCAATAGGGATGAGCCCATTTTAAGCTGTGCATGGGTACAAGCCTAGAAAGCCTACAGATCTCATTCCTTTGCCTCCACATGCTAGAGTGTCTATTAGTGTTGAGTCTTTTGCCCAACACATGAAAGAATTGCATGAGGAAATCCGCAAACACATTAACAAAAGCAATGAGGTGTATAAGAAATCGGCCGATTCCCATCGATGCCACCAGGAGTTTCGCGTGGGTGACTATGTGATGGTGAGAACCAAGAGACTATTCCCTGGGAATGTCTCCAAACTGAGGTCGCGTTGATCAGGCCCCTTCCAGGTTCTGAGGAGGATTGGCACAAATGCTTACGTGTTGGACCTCCCCGAGGAGTACGGAGTAAGTCCCACATTCAATGTGGCTCACTTGGTGCCATATAGGGGTCCCACGGTGACACCTAGTGAGGAAATTGAGCATGTTCTACCTCTTGAGAGAGCCACCACCCATGAGAGAGCTCCACCAGTCCAGAGGGGCCAACGGGAGCAAATAGAGCGGATATTGGATGAACAGGTCACTCTCACCCGGAGCAAAGCATATGAGCGATACTTGGTCAGGCGGAAGGGCCGGCCCCCTTCAGATGATTCATGGGTGAGTAGGGAGGATCTTCAGCAGCTAGACCCCGACCTCCTGGAGCATTATCGCAGTCGAGTGGACCCTTTCTCGACAGAGTCAAGCTCTTCACAGCCCGGGGGAGTTGATGGGGACATCACCCAGGGTTTGTGGAACGCACTAAGTTTCGTGTGTGAAGGTATCGTGGGATATCGGTGGTTATATTGATTCGAGATCATCTGTCCCACCGGGCATGCCAACTTGTGGAACGCACTAAGTTTCGTGTGTGAAGGTATCGTGGGATATCGGTGGTTATATTGATTCGAGATCATCTGTCCCACCGGGCGTGCCAACTTGTGGAACGCACTAAGTTTCGTTGGTTTCATGAAAATATCGGGATATTCTTTTATCGGTCTATCGGTTTATCTAGTGCGATGGCGTGCCAGTCACCTAGGTGACAATGTGTTCGGGCTTCAAGACTGGAGTGGTCCGAAGCCCGGGGTGCACTCCGTCCGACTAATCAGACGATTGTGTAGTTCGTGTCGGGACCAAAACCCGCCACGCCGTAAAGGTCACGGCATTATTTACATCCCCTCGGAGAGGGGAACACCCTTGATTAATCGTCGGGAATCAGGGCCTCATGGCCAAGAAACTATATCGAGAGAAACAAGCCGATAGCGGTCTCGAATCAGTCGGAAAGCCCTATGTCTTGGGAAGCAAGCATTCGGAAGATGTCGGTCACTCAAGGACCATTTTGATATTCGGACGAGCGTCCGGCTTCAGAGAATCATGATCGTCACGGGGAAAGCTGGAGCATATGTATGCCGGGGTATGGCAAATTTATTGTTCAAAGGGACGGGAAACGTTCAGTTAAATCTTAGTTAGAGCGGTCGGAAACTGACAAGTTTGTCGGCCCAGTGCAAGATCAAGCTACGACCATACTGCGGTGGGCCCCCCGCGGTCGAAGTCGGGCTCGCGTGGGCATCGTCAATGTTTCCGATGCCAAGGGGGCAACGGGAGGATGTCCTGGGACAAGATCTGAGAACCAATATGTGTTCGAAGAGAGCGGGCTATAGGCCGAGGATATGGGTCAAGCAATGACCATGATCGGGGCAGACCCGAGGTCTAAGCATGGCCCACATAGGCCTTATTGATATTCCCATGTATAGGGTCCGGGGATGACGAGATCCTTCTCGTCCCATTCAGATTTTGTCGGTCACTCATGGACCCCTTTATGTTCGGACAAAGGTCCGTGTTTGTAGCATAAGAGACGGTGACAAATCGTACAATACCTACCGTGAGTACGGCAAGTTTAATACAAATGCGGGATCAGATCCCAGTATATGCATATCGGTCACTAACGGACCATTCAGCATTCGGACGAAAGTCCATATTCGAAGCATCGAAGGTAACAATCAAGACATTCAGATATCTGCCGTAGGTACGGCACATTTCATGTGGGTGCGGGATCGGATCCCGGAAGAAGTGGGTCAAGCTGATGAACTATCGGCCCAAGAGGTGCACGGATCATGACCATGTCGGGAGTCCCGAGGTCCACGTCCGATACCACAAGGCATCATTGAGTTTCTCTTCGCACTCAGTCTGGGGGAGCAGGTTGTTAAGTGTAAAGCCAAAACTCGGCAACATGCGCCCTCGCACGCGGATCGACCTGTGCGGTCAGGTCGCGGGGTTCGACTTGCCCGGTCAGGTCGTGGGGGTCAAGGGGGCAACGCCCCTTGCGGGGGTTTCTGGGGGCAGCGCCCCCGGAACAAAATTTAGATTATGGTAGAGGGGAGACTTTCGATTAGTTTTACTCATTAGCTTTAATTCTTTTCTATCATTTGATTAATCATTTTTTTTAGGCATGCCAGCTCAATGGGTGTAAGAAGAGATAATCGGAGCGCGCCGGTTAATGGAGAAGAGAGGGGCGCGCCGGTTAATGGCCAAGAAGCATGGGCGTGCCGGAATAGGGTATGAACAGTATAGCGCGCCGGTTTAAGGCGGCTATGAAGGGGCGCGCCGGTTAATGGCAAAGAAAATGAAATGGGTTTTGAGTGTGGGGTTAAACCGGCGCGAGGGGGTACCGCGCCGGGTTAGCCCACGCCGGATTAGGGGGGCGCCGGATTAAGCATTGTATAGCTTCCTTTCAACCCGTTTATGCTCTGTTTCTTCTTTCCTTCAACTGCAAGTTGATTTATTGATTGCTTTGCTCATCTTATTGATGGATTATGTTAGTGGCAGGAAGATTTAAGTGTTTCGTTAGAAGAGTTTGTGCAAGAACTCAGAGATTCAGCTTGATTCGGGGGGGGCTTAGTTTGTTCGTCTGTTTGTTCTTATGCATCCTCTGTTCTTACGTGTTCTTCCTCTGGCAAAATTTGGGCAGCACCTCCCCCGGACTGACGATTGCCAGAGAAAATAGAGGAACACCAAGTGGATTGCTCCAGGGTGAACCTCAAAATGTAGACCTCACGCGGTCCGATAACCCAAGTGTGAGTGTGGAAAAGCTCAAGGACTAGCCTTCAAGAGCTCTCACGACTCACGGGTAATGGTCCCTCGAAGGGGAACAAGTGGGGAGGGAGATCAAAAAGCACTGGAGACCAAGTAGGAAGAGGGGCTACAGCCTGAACGTATTCCGAAGGGGGAGAAGAAGATGCAACATATCAAAAAAAAAGGATCTCCTGAAGGATCGTTTTCATTTCACCATGAAGGGGTGCAAATACATGGGCTCTTCATGCATCTAAAGAAAAGAACCAACGGGAAGAATACATCGGAGGAAAGGAAAAGAAACAAAGGGGAGGGGAGAGCTGTATCTCCCTCACCTCACTCTCTGCTCTCTCCTTCTCTTTTCTCACTTAACTTCACTCTCACAGGAACGCTGGCTTCGGGCTTCAAGGGGTTTCTCTCAGAAGAAGACTTCCACTTTTCAGGCTTCCGAGAGTTGTTCAACCCTTCTCACCCATTTAAGCTTTGCCTGGGCACTCCTTTTATAGGGGCCGGAGGCCCTGTTTTGGAGGGATGTCCTCTGTATTTTTCTTCCTTCCGTTGGTTCCTTGTTTCCTGCAACCACCACTGCTGCTGCTGACGTTGGTGACGTTGCCCTGCTACTGCTTCTATTGCCGTGGCCTTGCTGCTACTATCGACGTCGCCTCCGGCGAGGCTATGGTGTGACCGGGAGGGGGGCAGAGGCATGGCCTCCTCCTCCGCTGGCATATCCACCGGGAGCCACGTTGCTTTCATCATTTGCTGAAGAATGGCCGGCCGACCGACGGAATGAGCACAAGGCGGGATGGGGCTCAAGAACTTCCATTCACGGCATATGCTCGGTTTCCCTCCGGATCGAAGTGGGAGTTTTAACCACTTCAGGCTTGTTCGTCATCATGCCGTTCCCAGGAAACAGGGGACCGCATTGATGACGGGATGGCTTTACTGCACGCAGGATAAAGGCCTCAGAGAAAGGCTTGTTTTTAAACTAAGCACGCCGTATTAGCACTCCAAAATGGGCGCGCCGGTTTAGTGCATTCAAAGGGGTGGCCCTTCAACGGGAGCATGCCGTTTTAACACAAAGCAAGGGAGTTCATGGGGCGCGCCGGACTAGCATCTTGTAAAGGGCGCGCCGGTTTAAGGCCCCCTTAGGGGCGCGCCGGTTTAAGGCTATGCCATTCCGGTTTAAGGCTATGCCACGCCGGTTTAAGCGTCAAAGGGCTCCCCCCCAGCTTAGTGGCGATTCGGACAGATGCTTGCCCTCCTGTGTTCCTTTAGTTGTGAGCCTCCGAGTCTCTATTCAGGGCTTTGAGAGATTTTCGGTGTATGCCAAGCAGGCGTTCGGACTCCTGAGTTTCTTTGATTCGACCTTCGGCATTGCCGACTTGGGAGCCGTGGCTAGCTCTTCCACCCGAGGGGCTTCTTTGTTGGGTGGCGGAGCACCGGGTAGGTGTTCCTCCTTCTTGGAGGGGGCACAGGGTTTATTCAGCCTTTTCATCTTCGACTCACTCTCGAGTGCTGAGATGTGCATGCCGCATGATCATTATCATTTTTTTTTTGGACGTCAACAGGGTTCCCTCTGGCTCGACACCTCTCTCCCTCCCGGAGACAGGGTAGGATGCGGCTTCACGACTTGATGGGTCCACGGCGACACTGGGGCTTACTACTTGGATCATATTGATGTATTTTCCCCTTTTCTTGAGTCATTTTGATGTATTTGCCTTTTATTTTGAGTCACGTCCCTAGGTCATCATGTTATTTACCAATGTTTTTATCTACATATTAGGCTAGAGTGTCGTATGGGCCCAATTAGATGGGCCTGGCCCAGGGGCGCCCTCTTCCTTCCCCACCCCCTTGCTTATTTGCTTTTAGCACTTATCTCAGGGACTTCTATGTAATTGTTGGGATCCCTATAAATAGGACCCCAACTCCACTTGAGATGGTTAATGAAAGTTTGAAGAATTTGAGCATTAGTGCACCTCTCCCTCTCTCTCTAGCTTTCTCTCTCTCTTCTTCTCTCTCTCACTTAAGGGGGCGAACCCCTCTCTCACTCTTCCCGCTTCTCTCTCTCTCCATTGGGTGAACCTGCCCCTTCCCCTCCCCCCCCTTGCCACATCATCAGCCAACTCACCCTTCCACCCTTTCACCTCCCCAAGAGCAATAACTCCCATCAATACCTCCACTTCCCCAAGCAACCTTTCCCATTCCCCATACACCTTCCCCACCTCCAAGGCACCCTTCCCTCTTCCCCAAGCAACCATTCCACTCCCGCACACCCCCATTCATATCCCTAGGGGAATCAAACCCCACTCCCACCACAAGTTGCGCACCCCCCCCTCCCCATCTACACATCCCCCTTGCCTTGGCCGCCCCCCTCCATCACCCCTCTCCTAGCTGCGGCCCTCTCACCCCTCCACCCTCTTGGACCTCCTCATTCCCTGATCCACCCCTCTCACCATTCCTAAACATCCCTCCCCCATCAACCATCACCCCACCACTCCTACTATTGCTAACTACCACTTCCATTAGCCTAGTTCCACCACCATCTCTTTCACTTTGCCCAAGTCTGCAGGTGGCAGAGAAAGGGTCTACTTGCAGGAGCATCCACAGATTCATACGGCGTCGTCTGAAGGCGTATCATACCATTCTTGAAAGGTCGTCCAGTTAGCTTTGCAGGAGAGGTGATCCCGTCCCATTCTGAGTTCGGGGCTGTCCGGGAGAACCATTCTCCCCCGACTGCGCTGGGTTCCCTCTGCAGAGTGCCTGAACCCGGTTAGAAGCTTCACCACGACCAACGGCGGAAGATTCAGGTCAAGAGCCCTTCCACAAAGATCTTCCTCCTCCAGTCCTCTGTCAGAATCAAGATGCAGAACTGCGTTCCGCGTCCGGAGGCCAAAGTTACCATTTTTCTCACTCGACTGCGCGAGTCTGCCTCCCACAATCCACAGCGACCTGCCTCCACTCTTCTGAACCCCCCGGTCTTCTCCGACATCAGACGGCTTCCCAGCTAGTTTTGCTGCAAAGAGGGCTCATCCACAGTTCCAGAAGTTTTGGCGGTTTGTGATTCAGATTCTAGAAGCGGCCGGAGCACTCTCTGCAACCTGCTGCATCAGATTAGTATCTGCCAGTCCTAGATCCTGTCACCCTGTTCGAACCTCTGCCACGGCCAGCGAAGACGTCAAAAGAAATCAACATAATTCTGGGGTGTTCAGGTTTATTGTACGAAGAAATTATTCCTGGTTTCGTCATCGGAAAAATTCTTGATCGGGATCTACGGCCGCTACACCAACTGACTGTCACCTTTCATAGCAAGCAAGGCTATTCGGCAGCGGCTCCTTCTCTCGGGTTTCTCAGCAAATCTCCCCTCCCCGCCTGGCTGGCTTAACGCCCCTCCCTGTGTGGAGGTAGTAATGATTGTAGCAGCAAAATCCCCACCCCAAGTCCACCCTCCTGTGTGAGGCGTAGTGATTGTAACCGTTTAAAATAGGTCAACCTTCATCGGCGCAGTGTGCGGGGGAATCCACACTTCCCCGCTCGCCCTCGTCTCCGAACGGGGTTGGTTTCTTCAAACCAACCAGGTGAGCTCTGACCTTTGCTCCATTCCTTTCTGGTGCTTGTTCATTTAATATCCGTAGACATCGCTCCGTTGAGCAAGAGAGAGAGCGCCCGACCCCATGTGCTCCACTTACGAGCGGTCACCGTGGGCAGTGAGAGAGTGGGACCTAGTGCCCCAATTGGCACCGGCCAACCCCTTAAGTGTGGGCTACGTACCCTTGGGAGGGCAACCCTAGCCTTGCTGGCACTCTACTAGCAAGGGTCTTGATCCATCACCTCCCCTTAGCATCATTTGGTCACCCCGGGCTCGTGTGTGTGCGGTGGCGAATTGGCCCCACTCTAGGACTTGATTGCTATGTGATTGTGATTGCGGAATAGGTCCTAGGTTTCCCGTTTTTTTGCTGCATACCCCTTGGTTGTTTCACATCAATTTCCCAGACGGTAAACCTGGCTGGGATCTTCTTCAGGTGTTTGACTATCCTGTTGCCAGCTCGGACTTTGAGCAACTTCATTTCTTCGGCTCTACTGCGCCTACCCCCAGTCTGGGCCTGGGGTGCCGGCTCAACGGGTGCCTCCTCCACTGGGTCGGATGCCGCTTGAGCTTGCGGAGCCTGCTGGGTCACTTCCTTTTCTTGCAAGAACTCGACAAGGTTTGGGGTGTTGTCAGGTTTTTCCCTTGGCTGAGGAGGGATTGCCGCAGACGGAGCCGAGGGGCTGCCTGCCCCTTTGGTCTGTCGGGACTCGCGGGGGCCTGACTATCCTCCCCTCTAAGTTGTAAGAAATTCACTGAATGACGGGGCACTCTGGCCACTTGGTTCTCCGGGGTAGAGGCCTGATGGAGGGGGAATCTCCATGCCTTGGACCCTAGGCTCGGGGATGTGATATGGTCATTCTCCCCTAAGCAAGATGTTGTGGTTGGCCTGAGGAGGGCGTCCCAACGTTCTTCCCGACCTGGTGGCATGTTGGGAAGTGGATGCTTCAGCTTGATTCACCTCTGATGGCTCGACAGGCATTCTTGCTCTTCCTCTCTCAGGGAGAGGGTTGTGTCAAATAATGTCGAGAGGGTGTTGCAAGATAGGACAACCCCACTCTTCTTCTTATTTCTAGGTCTTCTCTTCTTCTTTTTCTTCTTCTCTTCAGTGGCTGGCAACTACTCTTGGGGAAGCTCACCCCACAAGAGAGGCTCTTCTTTCGTCTCGGCTTCCGCTTCTGAAGCTAGTTCGAGTGACTCGAACTCCTCCCAAGGGACATACTCTTTCAACTCCACATGCTGGATCTTAGGCTGTTCATAGTCTTCAAGCCCGTCAATAATGGCCTGGAGCATTTCTACCGCAGGACTGGTTTCCTTGGGCACCCGCATCGGGATGTGTTTCTTCTTGTTGTGAGTGGGGCGTCTCATGACCAGCCGGGGGGTTGTGTCATGCCAAATGGGTGTCACCGGTGGCGGTGATGGTCGGGGTGTAATGCCTCTTATGTGAACTTCCGGAGTGGGCCGGGGAGCTTGTCTTCTTCTTCTGTTCTTCGTCGGCGCGGCTTGCCAACCTCCTTGGTCTTGAGCTGGCGCCATGACGAAGGCTTGATATGTATCCTGTGTACTAGCCTCCGCCCATTCTTCAGCCAGCTGCTACTATAAAGATACCATGTTGACAGTGGTTCCGATGTTTGGCATCTCGTGCGGCTGTGGAGGATCCACTCTGAGCTCCCCCATGTCCAGCTCTCCCTTTTTGATCAAGGACTCAATGACGTCCTTAAAGATGTAACAATCCTCAATGGTATGCCCAAGCATCTGATGGTATGGGCAAAAGCAAGGATCATCCTTCTTCTTCAAGTCACCAGGCCTCTTTGGATCTGGTAATGTGATCTTGTTGTACCTGGTGGCCCATTCAAACAGGACCCGGGCTTTGTCTCAAGGAAAAGAGTACAATTTACTCCTCATCTTCTCCCGCAGGGAGGGACCTTCTCGCCGTTCAGTGGACCTGGGCGGAGGAGGGTCGGCTATCTCTTTGGCTTTCTCTCTTTGCTTCTCGAAAGTTTCGAAGTCCAGTGTATGAACTTCTGGAGGTGTTGGTCTTTTCTCGACCTGCCTGGCCCTCTGGCTCGATGCAGCTGGAGCAGAAGAGTATCGAGCAAGGAATGCCTCGATCTCTGCCACTATGTTATTCAGACAGTCAAATGACCTTACTTCAGCACCAATCATCCTCTCAAGGATTTTCTTCTTCAGATTCTGTTTACAGATTTGCACTGCGTCCTCTTGATGCGGGGGACGTTTGCATCTCATGCTGAGGTTCCTCCACCTCTTTATGTAGTCGAGTGCTGACTCATCATTTCTCTGTCTTGTGGTGTAAAGCTCTGCCACGGTTACCTCCAGCTCAGCTATGTAGAACCTTTCCTTGAATTTCTTCTGCATATCGGGCCAGTCTGCAATGGACCCGGCGGGCAAGCTCGAATACCACTCGAGAGTGAGTCCGGTAAGCGTCGAGC
This sequence comes from Amorphophallus konjac, assembly GCA_022559845.1. Lineage (NCBI taxonomy): Eukaryota > Viridiplantae > Streptophyta > Magnoliopsida > Alismatales > Araceae > Amorphophallus > Amorphophallus konjac. The sequence continues at coordinate 336,596,783 of CM040125.1, read as the reverse complement.
CGAAGAATTTGAGAAGATAAGCTTCATCCGCAGCTAGATCCCCCATAACATTCACATAATAGGCAATGTGCTCCCTGAGAGACCCTTGCCCATTAAATTTCTCAAACTTCGACGGCTTGGTGATGCCGACCGGTAGCCTCTTGGCAGCATAGTGTGCCAGGTAAGGTACCCGGTATACGTCGAATGGCGTGTGATCACCATCGCTCCTCTCTACGAACTTCATATCTATCATTTGTTTGAGCATTAGTCTGCTCACTGTTGCCGGGTCAACCGGGTTTGGATAGAAATGGGCCGGTTGCGCCAGCGGCGTTGTTAACACTGTCGCCTGAGGTGCAATAGTGGACCCCTGGAATGGCAGGTTCGGTAGCGGGGCCGGTGTGACATGTTGTGGCTGATGCAGGGTACGTCACCAGTGTAGGTAGGTATTGGGGGAGACACCATCGCCCACGGAGAAGCTTCCGAGGCCTGACCGTTGCCCCCAAGGGTCTCTGGCAATGCTTCAGTCTGCCCGGATGTCGAGGGCTGAGCAGCTCTTTCAGTCAATTGCTTCTTTAACAATTCGATCTCCCGTTGATATTGCTGCATCATATGCAATACTGCGGGGTCGTTCATGGAAAGGCTAGGGGTGCCTCCTCCTTCTTCGATCGGCGCCTCTTCAGATGAAGTGGATGGTCCTCCCGCAGTGCCTTCTGTAATAACATTGGCATCCAAGGACATTGAAGGTTCCTCATAGTTAACTCCTCCAGTGTGGACTTGTGTCCGCTCAATTGCCGCTTTCCCTCTTCTAGTAAGAGGTCTTGGCCTTGTGGCAAGCCTGGACATTTGATGCGGGGCGAAAGTGGGGGTCCTCTTCTTCCTTCTGATCATAGTCGCGCTATACCCATTACGCGCATTCTGAAGAACGCGCTATATCATCCTAGCGCGTTCACAGACAGCAGCAGGATGAAGAACTCGACATCGGGGCTCCCGTGGATGACTCTGGGGGGCTCAAAACACAAGGGGACAACACACAGAAGGATAGAGAACACACGGGGGATGCTTAAAATGAAATCAAACCAAGCAAATCCTATCTAGGATAACTTTTATGAAGGTGGATGTGGGGGTGAACGGCAAGGGAAAGAGGGTGGATGTAGATGATGTTAGGGCCTTGAAGAGACTTGGCTGGGGCCTCACACCCGAACCCTTCGTAGGTACGGTGCAGCCGAGCTCCATCCAGATCGTAACAACACCATTGGCGGAGATGGGGAGGTGGAATCGTGGTTGGAAGAAGATCAAAGCTCCGAATGGAGCCTCACACTCGACCCCGTCTCAGAGCCGATGCACCCAGGGCTTCGATCGTCCTCCATTGAAGGGGAAAAGGAGAGGATCAGAGGGATAGAATTGGGCCTCGTGCCCAGAGAGGGACGGAGGACGGGGGGTTTCCAAAGATTTGGAGGAGTTAGCCATGGGCTACCCTCAAGAACACTCATACTTCGAATTCATTGATTCATATCTTCATTATGCTTAATCAAACGAACGGGGTACATATATAGGGAAAGGGGAAGACAACACGATGCTAACACGTCGATTTACAACCATGGAAGACAGCTAACATCGAAGACTTTAAGGAATTCGGCGCTGGGAAGTTGGACTAGCTGCCAACATGTTTCTGCCTAAGATCGCGCTATGGGAACATAGCACCTTCTTCAGGTCGCGCTATGGACCTATAGCGTCTTCTTCAAGATTGGGCTAGGGTCCTATAGCGCCTTCAAGTTCGGCCTGGCAGTTTGCTCGATGTGCTTCGGCTCGATAGCTGGCTTGACTCCCATCAAAACCCCTCCACTTTGGAAGGTTCATCCTCGAACCTCGTAGCTCAAGATCCCAGACTGTGAGAACAGCCTAGTTCCCTAAGCTCTGATACCAAGTTGATGCGAGACGAAAGTGGGGGTCCTCTTCTTCCTTCTAATCATAGTCACGCTATACCCATTACGCGCGTTCTGAAGAACACGCTATATCGTCCTAGCGCGTTCACAGATAGCAGCAGGATGAAGAACTCAATGTCGGGGCTCCCGTGGATGACTCTGGGGGGCTCAAAACACAAGGGGACAACACACAGGAGAATAGAGAACACACGGGGGATGCTTAAAATGAAATCAAACCAAGCAAATCCTATCTAGGATAACTTTTATGAAGGTGGATGTGGGGGTGAACGGCAAGGGAAGGAGGGTGGACGTAGATGATGTTAGGGCCTTGAAGAGGCTTGGCTGGGGCCTCACACCCGAACCCTTCGTAGGTACGGTGCAGCCGAGCTCCATCCAGATCGTAACAACACCATTGGCGGAGACGGGGAGGTGGAATCGTGGTTGGAAGAAGATCAAAGCTCCGAATGGAGCCTCACACTCGACCCCGTCTCAGAGCCGATGCACCCGCGGCTTCGATCGTCCTCCATTGAAGGGAAAAAGGAGAGGATCAGAGGGATAGAATTGGGCCTCGTGCCCAGAGAGGGACGGAGGATGGGGGTTTCCAAAGATTTGGAGGAGTTAGCCATGGGCTACCCTCAAGAACAATCATACTTCGAATTCATTGATTCATATCTTCATTATGCTTAATCAAACGAACGGGGTACATATATAGGGAAAGGGGAAGACAACACAACGCTAACACGTCGATTTACAACCATGGAAGACAGCAAACATCGAAGACTTTCAGGAATTCGGCGCCAGGAAGTTGGACTGGCTGCCAACATGTTTCTGCCTGAGATCGCGCTATGGGAACATAGCGCCTTCTTCAGGTCACGCTATGGACCTATAGCGCCTTCTTCAAGATTGCGCTAGGGTCCTATAGCGCCTTAAAGTTCGGCCTGGCAGTTTGCTCGATGTGCTTCGGCTCAACAGCTTGCTTGATTCCCATCAACATTTCTTCGGGCTCAGTTGGTAGAGCCCGGTACCGACTAGATACCCCTGCCATGTTGCAGGTATAGACCCTCAGGTCTCTGCCTCTTCTTGCCGTTCTTCTTGACGGCTTACCTGGGAAGACCAATATGTCAAAGACCGGTCTCTGCGGCTTCACTTCTTCCCTCAGCGGAGACTGATAGCGCTCCTCAAAGTAGTTTCTCGACTCGACGCTGGGCACTGGCCGGGTCTCTTCTTCTTCAAAGGCGGAGGCTACTGCCCCCAGTAATCTCTGGCGACTCAGGGGAGTGCTCCCCGGGCCCCGCAAGTAGTTCCTCATGGCTTGCTCCACTCCTTCCCAGTCTTGCTCAAGAGGAGAAGCCGGTGATGTCACCCTGTTGGCAGCAACGGGCATGTGGGTTGCAGGCTTCACATGGGCAACCTGATAGTGACGTCGGTAGTGTCGATGGTGGATGTTCTCCGGTGGGGCCGATGTAGTTAATGCTAGATGGCAGACGGGGGCCGATGTCCTGACCCGATCTCCTTGTTGTGCCCTTGTCGGGCGGAAGGTGTTGGGCCTCACCTGGGCTGGTGAGGTGAACCGGGCCCCCTTGGGAACCCAAACTTGCTAACATTTGGTGAGCCTGGAGGCCGACTGATGCTGCGGTGCTGGGGCCTGAATGGCGGGCGTCATCCTGCCCTTCATCTTCTCCAGCGCTTGAAAAAAGTTGCGCACTGGTACGGCAAGTACAATACGATCCGAGATCACCTCGGAACGATGTCCGTTAAGATGCACCCGGAAAGTCCCGACGACAACCGACTTGCCGTTGCTGGAGTGTAATATCCCGAACCTTTCGGATCCTTCTTCGTGGGTCCCGGATCTGGTTTTCGGAGTGTCCGGCTCCGTTGTGTCCGAAATTTCGTTTCGGACATCTTTTGTGTTCGGATCGGCACGATCCGGAGTTGTTTCGGAGGCCCGGAGGCGTTCCGTGACTTTTCCGCGTGGGTTTTCCAATTCCCGATGTGTGTTTCGACTTTTTCTTCGAAAGCTCGCTGCCGGCGAACCGGGCGGTTCCCCCAGGCACGAGTGGTACCGTTGCGATCGGTGCGTTCCGAGGATTCCGGAAATGTATTTTTCTATTTTTTGGTATTTTTCCGAAAAATTGGATTTTCTATATAATCCCATTTCTTTTCTTTTTTCTTTTCTCCTTTCTCTTTCTTCTTCTTCATCCTCCTTCCTTCCCCAACCGTGGCCGCCCTCCTCTCTCCCTCTCTCTCCCATTCGGACACGGTGAGCCCCTCCCGGGCTGTTGACTGCGGCAGGGCGACGGCGCGAACGCGTGGGTGGCGGAGAGGCGAGCTCGTGGGCGTGCGGCAAGCGTGGGAAGCATGGGGAGTTCGTGAAGCTTCAAGCGTTCTTCGCGATTCGCGGGTGATTCGGCGGAGCATTCGCTCCATTGAGGTAGGGTGACGCTCCTTAACCTCTTGCCGATCTTTTCCATGATTTATAGGCCGAGGGGAGGCCGAGAGGGGCTTGTTCGAGCATGCTTGGGGTTTTTCCATGATTTGGGGAGAGCTCGCCCGATCTATGGTTTTAGCCCGCGATTTCACGTTTGGATGGCTTAGATGCATGCTAGGGGTCCCCAGGGGTCTTCCCCTTTGATTTCCCCCTCTCCGGTGGAGGTATGGGGGCGTGGATGGTGTTTTTGGCCGTTTCCCGCCGTTCTCGGTTTTCCGAGATGGTAGCGGTCTACCAGTGGCCGCGTTCATTGGTAGCGGTCGGGTGGGGACCGCCTTCACCAGGATTTTGACCGTTGGGGCTCGTTCTGTCGGCAGGCGGTCGCGGTCGTGCGACTGACCGCGACTGCTGGTGGCCGTCAGGGGGCGACCGCTTTCACCATGGGGTCTGACACGGTCTTCGAGATGGGTTTTTGACCGTTAGAGTCTGGTCGCGGTCTCCTGGAGACCGCTATCAGGTGAAAACGGTCATCAAGCGACCGCGTTCACGATTCGCGCACCAGGGTGGTCGCGGTCCCGGGAGGACCGCGACTAGGTGGTAGCGGTCCTGGGTCGACCGCAACCACGGGAGGCGGTCCTCCGATGACCGCGACTCCTTTTCCTTGCCAATTCGAGTCCCGGACAAGCTAGTCTCGATCCCTGTGCTGACCCGTAGTCCGACTGATGCGGGGCATCATGTGGGGGCTACACGTGGGGGTGCCGTGGGATCCCGGGAGGTGGTGACTTCGGTTTGTGTCACCATGCGTTAGTGTGGGTACAAGGAGCGTTCCTCGTACCTGTGGTTGCAACGTTATTTTCCGTGACATGAGAGTATACTCCTTCAGTGACCCTCCACTAGCCGTAGCCTACCAGTACGCGTGTGCTGGTCGCACCAGGGAGTGGTGTACGGGCCGACATTTAGAGACGATTTATGGACCGGTTACCATTGGGCCCCACGTCTTGCAGCTAGAGTCCGGCTGAGGGGAAAACCTGTCAGAGGGCCAGACCAGGGACGCAAGGTCTGTGTGTGCACACGTGGTTGGGGGCGGTTGGACCCACGTCGACGGGCGTGACCCAAGCTAGTCACTTGTTCGTGGTTACTTGTTCGGTGCCTGCGCCTCGGGTAGGACCTACCACGTCAGGCAGTTCACCTGCGGCGCGGTGTAAGACGTTAGGGGACGCTACCGGCTGTGCTTCTAGTGGGTGGTACTCCTGTCGAGTACGGAGTGTCAGACTGTCAGTCGAGTGTTGTGGACGCCAAAAAATGGCGATGATGATCATGGCGACATTCGCGTCTACACATTAGAGCGCGAGTCGAAGATAGAAATGCCGAATAAACCTCATGCCTCGCCCGATCAGGACGAGAACTAACTTGGTGGTCCGCTACCCGCTAAGGAAGCCCCCTAAGCAGAAGATACAACTACAACGCTCCGACCAGCCGTGCCGAGGGCTGAATCAGAGAGAAGTCAGAAACTCTGGCATAGTCTCGACATGCACCGAAAGTCACGCAAAGTCTGGGACCGAGTCCCGGAGGCTACGAATAGAATATTACGGAGGCCATACATTGCAACCAGAACATGCCGGGGATGTCAACATTCATACAAACGGCCTCGACTTCGAAAAGAATCAATTTGAGGCTTAAAACGGCATGGAAGGGACTTAAACCGGCGTGCTTTTAATCGACGCCCCCCCCCCCCTTCAACATCTTAAGCCGGCGCGCCCCATTTTCTTTCACGTGCCCTTGCTTTGGCCTTAAACCGGCGCACCCTTCTTCTTGGGCTAAACCGGCGCGCACCCTTTCTTTGGCATCTCACGTTAATCCGGCGCGCAAACAAGCTGTCCCATCTACATTCCGATGCTCTGTTTTGCATCATTATGGCGTGCAGAGAACATTCAATGCCAAGGGCTCTGCTTCTACCTTCGTTCGATAGCACACAAGCAGCAGCAGCAAGGCAAGCTCCGGCAGCTAAATGAGCGTCCCATCCTCGGACGAGCAGCAGTGTACGGGACAAATGAACAGCGTCCAGCACAGCCAGTCAACTCCTGACTTCGTTGCGGACGAGGTGGAAGTGGCATGGGCGCTCCCATGTTGGCTGATACATAAAGGAGACAACAGGGCAGCATTGCGAAGAAAAAAGAGAGAGAGGTCAACAGAAGAAGAGGAAGAAGAGAGAAGAGGCTAGAGGGAAGGCTGCTAGTTCGGCTAAGGTTCCCAGCGTCCGAAGAGAAGAAGAAGCTACAGCCATCCACGCTTGCAAGGTGAAGAAAGAGAGGGAGAGGGTGAGAGCAAGAGAGGGGAGAGAGGGGGGAAGAGCTTGTGCTCTGTTCCTTCTTCTCCCCCTGCCGATGTATCTTCTTCCCCCACCTCAACATTGAGCTTTTCTTTTATCTTCTCCGTTGTATTCTTCCTTCCTTTTCCCTTGAGGATGAATAAAAGAACGGCTTGTGAGCATGCGCAGTATTATATGGCTTTGATCCTTTCCCCCCCTTTTCTTCCATTTTATTTCTATGGTTCTCTGAATCACCTGGGGTCCTCGGGAGCTTGCCCTTCTGTGGCATGAACTCTGAGGGAACCCGTTCGAAGGGTGAATAGTCATGGCCACCCACGGCCTACATCCGTCCCGTTCCACGAATTCATCACCCGTGAGTGGTGAGAGCTCTTGAAGGCTAGTCCTCGAGCTCTCCAGCACTCACATTTGGGTTTTTGGACCGCCATGAGGTCTAGATTTGAGGTGCACCCCGGAGTTAACCGTTTGGTGTTCCTTATTGCTCTCTGGCAACTCCCAGTCCAGGGGAGGTGCTGCCCAAATATCGCCAGGATGAGAACACTCAAGAACAGATGAACAGGATGAGTTCTCTGAGCATAAGAACAGCTGAACAAGCCAAGGCCTCTGGGAGTAAGAACAGCATATGTCTGAAGCCGTCTCTGAAGCAAACTGAACAAGTTCCTGCATAATCCCTCTTAATAAGATATTCAATCCGCATGCTCGTTCATCTTAACAAACGATTAAAAAACTTCAACCACCTTCTCCATCAACTTAACCCATCAATCAAGTGACTAAACCAACCAAAATATCAATCTGCAAGTTGAAGAAACGAGAAACAGAGCAAAAGAATCAAACAGAGCAAAACAAAACCTCGTAGAAGCTTAACCCGACGTGCTCCTAATCCGGCGCGGGCTAACCCGACGCGGTACCCCCCCGCGCCGGTTCAGCCTTACACTCAAAACCACTTTTATTTTCTTTGCCACAAATCGGCGCACCTCCCCTTTTTTAGCCTATTCCGGCGCGCCCCTGGCCCCTCTTCCTTCTTGCCATATACCGGTGCGCCCCCCTTTCTTGGCCATTAGCCGGCGCGCTCCCCCTTGGCATCCATAACCGGCGCGCCCCACTCTTCTGAGGCTATTCCGGCGCGGCCCCTCTCCCTCCTTGGCATTAACTTAACCCGGCGCGGCCCCCTTTTACACCTCTATAGCCGGCGCGCCTCTTTTATATAAAGAGGGGGAGGTAAATAATGATAAAAAAGGGAGAAGGGTTCAAACAAAAAACGCAAAGATCAATGCCAAATAAAAAAAAATGATAACCCCGCGACCTAACCGCGCAGGTCGATCCGCATGTGAGGGCGCACGTTATTGAGCTCGGGCTACGCATTTAACAATTCGCTCCCTCGGACTGGGTGCAAAGAGAAAATCAACGACGCCTTATGGTATCGGACGTGGTTTACGGAACTTCCGACATGACCATAATCCGAAATCATCTCCGGCCAACAGTCTATCAACTTGACCCATCCCTACCGGGATCCAATCCCGCATTCTCATTAAACTTGCCTTGTTCATGGCAGACATTCGCGCGGTTTTGCTACCGTCTTTTATACTACAAACACGGACCTTCATCCGAACATGAAGTGGCCCATGAGTGGACGACATAGTCTTAGCATTCACGTCCAGATATGGGTTTCTAGCATAGTTCATCTTTCACTATCCTCCTGCATTATTAGTATTCTCTTTAGGCCGTAGGGCCCTTATTCCAGGCAATCAATCAAGGGTGTTCCCCCGTATGGGGGATGTAAATAACGTCGTGGCCTTTACGGCACGGCGGGTTTCGGTCCCGACACGAACTACACAATCGTCTGATTAGTCAGATCGAGCGCACCATGGGCTTCCATGAAGCCCGAATAAATCGTCACTTTGTGACTGGCACGCCCTCGCACTAAATAGAAGAATTAACCCCGATCAAAAAATGAATGGATCCCCCCTCCGAATTTTAGTGCGTCCACAATTGTTTCCGACCTTTGGGTTTTACCGGTTCGACCTTTGAACTTTGGTCTTCTTACCGTGGCACGTGTGTCGATTTACGTGCCGTATGGTCTTGTCTTGTAGAGTATAGGGCTTTCCCTTCCGAGGTACTCTCCTACCGCTAGTGTAGTGGTTTCTCGTTTTACGAGGTAGGGTCCGAGTGATCCCTACTGAGTCTTGTTCCGAGACTCATTCCCTGCGTGTTTTCACCGTGTTTCAGGTGAGGCGCCACCTTCGGGGAGCGCGTCAGGAGTGCAGCGTGGTGCGGGTGCCCAGAGGTAGTGCCAGAGGTCAGAGCCGGGGTATGCCCCATGTAGCTGTACTTTTCTTCCTTGTCACTGTACTAGTCGTGGACTATTGTCATTGTTGTTAATTTCTATTGTGGACCATGTAAAATGTTAATTTATTTCCTGCTTAATATTATAACTGTTTGATTTCTGCAATTATTTGTGATACTCGTGTAGTCTCCACACCATCATTTTAACCCTTCCGAGTCTTCGGGCTCGTGGGTGGAGGTGCGAGTCTCGGGTTATCGGGCCTTCCCGATAATCGGATTCTCGGGTCATTACAGCTGGTATCAGAGCGCGGTTGTGGAATTACATGAGAATCATAGGTAATTATAGTGGTCCACTAGTCCACAGTAATGATGTACAGGTGACGCTGGCATTGGGCACCGCGGGTTTATTTTGACCTTGCCATTTTCGTGTTTTCTGTCTTTTGCTTCAGGAGCGAGTATGGCGCCGAGGAGGAGCTCTCGCTCTCAGCAGGGGCAGTCGGCTGGAGGTCAGGAGATCCAGTAGGAGGTCTAGAGGGACTAGGAGGAGCATAGTAGAGCGCCACAGGGGGCTACCGAGGCCGCGGATGCTGCGAGAGTTCTGGGGGCCGAGGATTTCTTCCGTGGCATGTACCAGCTTATGTCTCAGCAGTTCGGCGGAGAGGCCGGTGAGGGCTCGTCAGCTAGGGGTGGGCCAGGCCGAGCAGTGAGGGACTTCATGCAGTTCCATCCCCCTTATTTTAGCGGCCAGGCAGACCCTGATGCGGCTCGTGATTGGCTCGATGAGATGGAGCGGGTGTTCAGTTCTGCGAGGAGTGCTGCCGAGGACAGAGTTATGTTGGCCTACAACCAGTTGCAGGGTACGGATAGGAGGTGGTGGTCTTCCGAGTGGAAGACGTCCTTTCAGCTTCGTCCACTTGAGCAGATTGAGTGGGATGACTTCGTCAGTACTTTCGAGCATACGTACTGTCCAGATATTGTTGCTACGTAGCGGATGCGGGAGTTTCTGGAGCTGGTGCAGGGCGACATGTCCGTGTTGCAGTACAGGGCCCGATTTATCGAGCTGGGTCGGTATGCACCTCATATCATGGAGTATGAGAGGGTGAGGACCACACAGTTTGTGCAGGGCTTGAGGTTGAAGCTGAGGCACCATCTGATCACGAACGGGGCCACTGATCTAGAGACAGCGTCTCGTGTTGCGATTTCTTTGGAGATGGATATGCAGAGGACTCGAGGACCGATCAGCCAGGGGCAGTCCTTGTCAGGTCGCAGCCAGCAGTCGGCTACCCAGCAGCAGGGTTTCTTCCAGCATGCGTCGGGTGGTTCAGGAGTACCGGCATCGGTAGCTTCGGTGACAGGATCTGCGTCCTTTGGCACGAAGGTCAAGAAGTTCTTCAAGAAAGGGTTCGGCAAGAAGAAGTCCAGGGATCAGGGGCAGGCTTCATCGGGTAATGTACAGCAGCCGGTTACCTTGCAGCGTCAGGGATCAGTGGGTGGATCGCGAGGACCTTGTCCACGGTGTGGTGGGACCCACCTGGGGCAGGCAGTGCACGGCTCCGATCATCTGTTTTCGGTGTGACCAGCCAGGGCATATGGCATGTGACTATCCTCAGAGACCGCCGCAGCAGCAGAGGTAGCAGCAGCAGCAGGGACAGCATCCGCCACTACCCAGGTCAGCTAGCGTGGGAGGCAGGCAGAGGGCTCGGGGCCAGATCACGCACATGACCAGGGTAGAGGTAGTGGCGTCGCAGCTCGTGGAAGGTACCGTTCAGATTTTGGGTTGTGCGGCTCGGGTTTTGTTTGATTCGGGCACGTCTCATTCGTTTATTTCAGAGGATTTCACGTCGAGCGTCGAGGAGCCGGTGAGCCAGTTGTCCTGTGATTTGGCAGTGGAGTTGCCTTCGGGTGACTTTATGATCACTCCGTATTGCTTCGACCAGGTTCCGGTTTGGATCGATGGGCGGAGTATGCCAGGCAGGTTGTATGCGTTGCAGCTTCAGGATTACGATGTGATTCTAGGCATGGATTGGCTCGAGACTCATGGAGCGGTGGTGGATTGTGGGATGAAGAGGGTCTACTTCCAGCATCCGAGCAAGAGGACCTTCTATTTCCAAGGTATCCGTTCCACCTCTTCTCGATTCCTTATCTCTGCTATTCAAGCCCGTCGGTTGTTTGATTCTGGTTGTCAGGGTTTTCTCGCGTCCGTGATTGTGTCTGACCGGATGGAGCCGAATGCCGAGGACATTCCGGTGGTGTGCGAGTTTTCCGACGTTTTTCCCGAGGAGTTGCCTGGATTACCTCCCCAGTGGGAGATCGATTTCATGATCGAGGTTGTACCTGGTACGGGACCTTTGGCGAAGGCTCCCTACCGTATGGCCCCCGCTGAGTTGAGGGAGTTGAGGGCGCAGTTGCAGGAACTGTTGGCCAAGGGGTACATCCGTCCTAGTTTTTCCCCTTAGGGTGCGCCCGTGTTGTTCGTGAAGAAGAAGGACGGTAGTCTGCGGTTGTGCATTGACTATCGGCAACTGAATGAAGTGACCATTAAGAATAAGTATCCGTTGCCACGGATTGATGATTTGTTCGACCAACTTCAGTCTGCGCGACTGTTCTCGCGGATTGATTTGCAGTCCGGTTACTATCAGCTGAGAATTCGCGAGTCCGATGTAGAGAAGACTACATTCAGTACAAGGTACGGGCATTATGAGTTTCTGGTGATACCGTTTGGACTCACCAATGCCCCTGCAGCCTTCATGGACTTGATGCAGAGGGTGTTTCATCCGTATTTAGACCAGTTCGTGGTCATCTTCGTGGACGACATCCTTGTTTATTCGCGGTATGCTGAGGAGCACGCGTACCATTTGGGTGTGGTGCTGCAGACGTTGCGAGGTCACCAGTTGTATGCGAAGCTCAGCAAGTGCGAGTTTTAGCTCAGCGAGGTGCACTTTCTGGGGCATGTAATTTCTGGTGATGGCATTTCCGTGGACCCCGCCAAGGTCGAGGCAGTAATGTAGTAGCCGAGGCCGAGGTCGGTGATGAAGATCCGGAGTTTCTTGGGACTTGCGGTTAATTATCGCCGGTTTATCCAGGATTTTTCTCACATTGCGACCCCGATGACTAGACTCACGCGGAAGGATGTGCCTTTCGTCTGCTCACCTCGGCTCCGGTGTTGGTTTTGCCTTTTGGATCGGGAGGTTTCGTGGTATGTACAGATGCTTCCGGCATTAGGTTGGGTGCTGTGTTGATGCAGTATGGTAGAGTGGTGGCTTATGCATCTCGACAGCTAAAGCCCCATGAGGAGAACTACCCCACCCATGACCTTGAGTTGACAGCGGTGATCTTCGCGCTGAAGATCTGGAGGCATTATCTGTACGGCGAGAAGTTCGAGGTATTCACTGACCATCAGAGTTTGAGGTATGTGTTCTCGCAGAGAGATCTGAACCTCAGACAAAGGCGTTGGATGGAGTTCATGAAGGACTATGACTTCACCCTGTCTTATCAGCCGTGCAGGATGAATGTCATCGTCGATGCCTTGAGTCGGAAGGTTGCAGTCAGTACCTTGATGTTGAGGAAGTGGAGGCTCTGGGAACAAGTGCCCGAAGTATCCTTCAGGCTAAAGATTCCCCAGGAGCCAGGGTTGGCGGTGCTTGCGAGTCTGACTGTCACTCCTGCTATCCGTCGTCAGGTGACAGAAGCTCAGCATGCGGACCCGGAGTTGCCCCGGATTCTTGCGATGGCTGATGTAGAGCTCGGCGAGGACGGTGCTGCGAGTTTTCGTGGTAGGCTGTACGTCCCAGCGGAGGAGCAGGTTCGTCGTGCGGTGTTGCGCGAGGCTCATGGGAGCAGGTACACTGTACACCCGGGTGTGACGAAGATGTATCGAAACTTGCGGAGGTAGTTCTGGTGGCCTGGCATGAAGAGAGATGCCGCAGAGTTTGTGGCCAGGTGCCTGATCTGTCAGCAGGTGAAGGTGGAGCATCTGCGACCAAGAGGTACTCTCCAGCCCTTGGATGTTTCTGCTTGAAAGTGGGACCATGTGACCACGGATTTTGTGGTGGAGTTACCGAGGACCCCGAGTGGGCAGGACAGTATTTGGTTGCTGGTGGATCGGCTGACGAAGGTGACGCGGTTATTACCGGTCAAAGTCAGCTGGAGCGTGTCTAAGTTGGCTCGTTTGTATGTGGAGCGGATCGTTCCGTTCCATGGGATTCCCATTTCGATCGTGTCGGATCGGGATCCGCGCTTCACTTTTGGATTCTGGAGGAGTTTCCAGCGAGCTCTTGGCACGGAGTTGGCATTTAGCTCGGCGTATCATCTTTAGTCAGATGGTCAGTCTGAGAGCACCATTCAGACTTTGGAGGACATGCTGAGATCCTGCTGCCTGGAGTGGCATGGGAGTTGGATTCATCACCTACCATTGGTGGAGTTTGCCTATAATAATAGCTATCATTCGAGCATCAGTATGGCTCCCTATGAGGCATTGTATGGGCGTCCTTGTCGGACTCCACTTGATTGGTTTGAGGTGGGTGAGCGTGTTTTGACGGGACCGGAATTGGTGCAGCAATGTGTGGACGTTGTGCACCTGGTTCGTCAGAACATGTTGGCGGCCCAGAGTCGGCAGAAGAGCTATGCTGACCGTAGGAGGCAGCCCCTCGAGTTCGCCGTGGGCGATCATGTGTTCTTGAGAGTTTCTCCGATGAAGGGGGTGATGCGTTTTGGACGGCGTGGGAAGCTGAGTCCCCGCTATATTGGTCCTTTCGCGATTGTGGAGCGCATCGGTGAGGTCACTTACCGGTTGCAGTTACCTCCTGAGTTGGCGTCGGTGCATGACGTGTTCCACGTCTCGATGTTGCGGAAGTATATGCCTGATGACTCTCATGTGCTCGAGTTTTCCATTTGGCTTGAGGTGACTCCAGATCTTTCTCTCTCAGAGTTTCCGATCCGCGTGGAGGATAGGCGAGAGCAGCGCCTGCGGAACAAGGTTATTCCCTTGGTAAAGGTCGTGTGGCAACGACACTCTGGTGGTGAGGCTTCGTGGGAACGTGAGGACGAGATGCGTCAACAGTTCCCGTACCTGTTTGAGTGAGTCTTCCTCTTCTTTCCCCTTTGGTTGTTCTCAATTTTGAGGACGAAATTCCTTAAGGTGGAAGGGCTGTAATATCCCGGACCTTTCGGATCCTTCTTCATGGGTTCCAGATCTGGTTTTCAGAGTGTCTGGCTCCGTTGTGTCTGAAATTTCATTTCGGACATCTTTCGTGTTCGGATCGGCACGATCCGGAGTTGTTTCGGAGGCCCGGAGGCATTCCACGGCTTTTCCACGTGGGTTTTCTGATTCTCGGTGTGTGTTTCGGCTTTTTCTTTGGAAGCTCGCTGCGGGCGAACCGGGAGGTTCCCCCAGGCACGAGTGGTACCGTTACGATCGGTGCATTCCGAGGATTCCAGAAATGTATTTTTCTATTTTTCGGTATTTTTCCAAAAAATCGGATTTTCTATATAATCCCATTTCTTTTCTTTTTTCTTTTCTCCTTTCTCTTTCTTCTTCTTCTTCCTCCTTCCTTCCCCAACCGTGGCCGCCCTCCTCTCTCCCTCTCTCTCCCCCATTCGGACGCGGTGGGCCCCTCCCCGGCTGTTGACGGTGGCAGGGCGACGGCGCGGACGCGTGGGTGGCGGCGAGGCGAGCTCGTGGGCGTGCGGCAAGCGTGGGAAGCGTGGGGAGTTCGTGAAGCTTAAAGCGTTCTTCGCGATTCGCGGGTGATTCGGCGGAGCATTCGCTCCATTGAGGTAGGGTGACGTTCCTTAGCCTCTTGCCAATCTTTTCCGTGATTTATAGGCCGAGGGGAGGCCGAGAGGGGCTTGTTTGAGCATGCTTGGGGTTTTTCCATGATTTGGGGAGAGCTCGCCCGATCTATGGTTTTAGCCCGCGATTTCACATTTGGATGGCTTAGATGCATGCTAGGGGTCCCTAGGGGTCTTCCCCTTTGATTTCCCCCTCTCCGGTGGAGGTATGGGGGCGTGGATGGTGTTTTTGGCCGTTTCCCGCCGTTCTCGATTTTCCGAGATGGTAGCGGTCTACCAGTGGCCGCGTTCATTGGTAGCGGTCGGGTGGGGACCGCCTTCACCAGGATTTTGACCATTGGGGCTCGTTCTGTCGGCAGGCGGTCGCGGTCGTGCGACTGACCGCGACTGCTGGTGGCGGTCAGGGGGCGACCGCTTTCAGCATGGGGTCCGACACGGTCTTCGAGACGGGTTTTTGACCGTTAGAGTCTGGTCGCGATCTCCTGGAGATCGCTATCAGGTGAAAACGGTCATCAAGCGACCACGTTCACGATTCGCGCACCAGGGTGGTCGCGGTCCCGAGAGGACCGCGACTAGGTGGTAGCGGTCCTGGGTCGACCGCGACCACGGGAGGCGGTCCTCCGGTGACTGCGACTCCTTTTCCTTGCCAATTTGAGTCCCGGACGAGCTAGTCTCGATCCCTGTGCTGACCCGTAGTCTGACTGATGCGGGGCATCATGTGGGGGCTACACGTGGGGGTGCCGTGGGGTCCCGAGAGGTGGTGACTTCGGTTTGTGTCACCGTGCGTTAGTGTGGGTACAAGGAGCGTTCCTCGTACCTGTGGTTGCAACGTTGTTTTCCGTGACATGAGAGTCTACTCCTTCAGTGACCCTCCACTAGTCGTAGCCTACCAGTACGCGTGTGCTGGTCGCACCAGGGAGTGGTGTACGGGCCGACCTTTAGAGATGGTTTATGGACCGGTTACCATTGGGCCCCACGTCTTGCAGCCCGAGTCCGGCTGAGGGGAAAACCGGTCAGAGGGCCAGACCAGGGACGCAAGGTCTGTGTGTGCACACGTGGTTGGGGGCGGTTGGACCCACGTCGACGGGCGTGACCCCAGCTAGTCACTTGTTCGTGGTTACTTGTTCGGTGTCTGCGCCTCGGGTAGGACCTACCACGTCAGGCGGTTCACCTGCGGCGCGGTGTAAGACGTCAAGGGACGCTACCGGCTGTGCTTCTAGTGGGTGGTACTCCTGTCGAGTACGGAGTGTCAGACTGTCAGTCGAGTGTTTCCGACCTTCGGGTTTTACCGGTTCTACCTTTGAACTTTGGTCTTCTTACCGTGGCACGTGTGTCGGTTTGCGTGCCGTATGGTCTTATCTTGTAGAGTATAGGGCTTTCCCTTCCGAGGTACTCTCCTACCGCTAGTGTAGTGGTTTCTCGTTTTACGAGGTAGGGTCCGAGTGATCCCTACTGAGTCTTGTTCCGAGACTCATTCCCTGCGTGTTTTCATCGTGTTTCAGGTGAGGCGCCACCTTCGGGGAGCGCGTCAGGAGTGCAGCGTGGTGCGGGTGCCCAGAGGTAGTGCCAGAGGTCAGAGCCGGGGTATGCCCCGTGTAGCTGTACTTTTCTTCCTTGTCACTGTACTAGTCGTGGACTATTGTCAATGTTCTTAATTTCTATTGTGGACCATGTAAAATATTAATTTATTTTCTGCTTAGTATTATAACTGTTTGATTTCTACAATTATTTGTGATACTCGTGTAGTCTCCACACCATCCTTTTAACCCTTCCGAGTCTTCGGGCTCGTGGGTGGCGGTGCGAGTCTCGGGTTATCGGGCCTTCCCAGTAATCGGATTCTCAGGGCGTTACATGGAGAATCGGCCTCGGGGTGATGTCGTGGCGTGGCTGCTCCGGAGCCTCCTCTGGTGAGAGGCCGACCCTGGGTGAGAAGGGCCGGCAGTTTGGTGCAAGTGGTGCATGTTGCAGCTCAGCGTCCCAGTCGGGAGGGTCTCGGAAGTCTCGGCCATTGATCGGCCGACAGCAGCTTTGGCGGCCTCCTGGATGGGAGCACTACTTTCAGTCCTGTCAGACGCTTCCACGTCCAGTAGGTTCGTGAAGGCCACCCTGAGGAAGTTGGGGAAGCCTACCGCAGGAGGGAAGCTCCCGAAGCTGAGGGGGACGGCCAAGTAGCCGTTCCAAACATGGCTCTCGACGGCCTGTTGGCCGAACGTGGGGGCCAGCCTGGTGTCTGAAATGCAACCTACATTTGCAAATCAAACAATTAGTATTACAAGAAAGGGGCCGTAGGGCCCTCAGTCCCGGTAAAGAGATGAAGGGTGATTTAGGTCCCACCGGGCGTGCCAGACTTGTGGACACACTTATTTTCACTTAACATGTTGTTCGTTTATTTCGGTGCGTGGGCGTGCCAGTCACAAAGTGACGATTTATTGTGCGCTCGATCTGACTAATAAGACGATTGTGTGGTTCGTGTCGGGACCAAAACCCACCGTGCCATGAAGGCCACGGCGTCATTTACATCCCCCATACGGGGTAACACCCTTGATTGATTGCCGGGAATAAGGACCCTACGGCCTAAAGAGAATACTACTAATGCAGGAGGATAACGAAAGATGAACTATGCTAGAAACCCGTATCGGGACGTGAACGTTCAGCCTATGTCGGCCACTCGTGGGCCACTTCATGTTCGGACGAAGGTCCGTGTTTGTAGTGTAAGAGACGGTGGCAAAACCGCGCAGATGTCTGCCGTGAGTACGGCAGGTTTAATGCGAGTGCGGGATTAGATCCCGGAAGAAGTGGGTCAAGCTAACGAACTATCGGCCCAAAAGGTGCCCGGACCATGACCATGTCGGGGATCCCGCGGTCCACGTCCGATATCACAGGGCATCATTACTTTCCTCTTCACGCACAGTCCGGGGGAGCGGGTTGTTAGGTGTGAAGCCCAAACTCGCCAACGTGCGCCCTCGCACGCGGATCGACCTGCACGGTCAGGTCGCGGGGTTCGACCTGCCCGGTCAGATCGTGGGGGTCAAGGGGGCAGCGCCCCTTGAGGGGGTTTCCGGGGGGCAGCGCCCCTGGAACAAAATTTTAATTATGGGGGGGTATGCTATTGTCGTTGTTCCGATCATTGAATTAAGTTGTTCATTCCCATTCCATTCTTTCAATTTTGTTTACTGATTTAGTCCTTATTCTCTTGTTTATTCTTTAGTTTCAATAGTTTTCTTTCTTCTTTTCATTCTTTTAGTTTTCCTTTGCCACGCCATATTAGCAAGTTGCAAGAAGATGGGCGCGCCAGTTTTAGGGGCGCCGGGTTAAGATGTGAAGGGGCGTGCCGGAATTGGAGGACAAGGGAGGGCGCGCCATTTTAACATTTGGAAGGAGGGGATACGGGGCTTTTGTGAGGAGGGCGCGCCGGTTAAGGCCGCGCCGGGCTACGGTGTTGAAGGCACTTGTCGATTGAAGGTTCAACGAGGATTTTGAAAGTGATGTTAAACCGGAGCGGTGAAATAGTCACCGCGCCGTATTAAACTCCCCTGAGGGCTTATTGCTTTGACTGTGCGCTTCTTTTCTTTCACCCGTAGATAGATTTTATGATGCGTTTGTTCATCCATTTGGTAGATTATGTTGGTAGGAAAGAAGTTTAGGCGTTTAAATGTTAGTTAGGGTGACTTAGCGTGTACTTTAAGTGTTTCGTTCGAGGGGTTTAGTTCACATATTTTTACTGTGTGTGGTTCTTGTTCTCGGAAGTGGCTTGTTCATTTGTTCTTGAGCGTTCTTGGCCATGGCGAGAATTGGGCAGCACTTCCCCCGGACCGGGACTTGTCGGAGATAAAGGAGAGTCACCAATCGGATTGCTCCGGGGTAAACTCTGAAAATGCGGAGCGGCCTCACGGCGGTCCGTTAGCCCAAGTGCAAGTGCGGAACGCTCGAGGGCCAGCCTACAAGAGCGACCACGACTCACGGGCGATGGGTCTTCAACAGGGACAAATATTTGCCACGGTTGGGCAAGAAATGTTCATCCATCGAATGGGTTACCTTGGGGGTCATTCCATGAAGTGGCAGACCTCAAAGGCCCCCGGATGATCAGAGAGCAAGAAAGGGGAGCAAGGGTCGGAACAGAGGAGACTGAGCTTGCAAAAAGACTTCCTTTCTTTCTCTTTTAGTCATCCATACAAACGGGGAAGGAAACCTGATACAGATAAAATGGAAGAGAAGGCATTACAAAAAGAAAGGGAAAATACATTCGATGGAGAGAAAGAGAGAAGCATTAGACAGAGGAGGGAGAGGAAAGTATTGGCTTCTCCCCCTCCAACTCACCTCTCGCTCTCGCCCCCTACCTCTTTTCTCCTTTCTTCAGCCCAGAACCGTGGAGCTCTCGAAGGACGGTTCCCCCTTCTCCCTTCTCTGGCTCTCTCTCCCTTTTTTTTCTTTCTTCCTCCTCTCTTCCTTTCTCTTCTCTCGATATATATATATCCATTGAGCTGGGAACGAAGCCTCTTGATGTTCAAAAATCACTTCGCTTCCATTCTTCTCCCTTTCTGTATCTGACGCTGTTGAGTGGCCTACATGTAGAGGGATTCATAGCGTAGGGGAGGTGCCTCCACCGAATTGGCCGACGGTGACCGGCAGGGAAGTGACGTTCGGTGCGGAGCTCGAAGATTGCCATTCCAGGGAGCTTGAGGAGCTCAGGCGGTTACACGTTGGTCGCACGCAGGAGGCCTGGCCATTTCAGGTAAGTTCTCTTTGTTTGCGCCCGAAAATAGGGGATCGGACTGATGACGGGATGGGATGTCTCGAGGGTAAAACGGCGCGGAGGGATGGTGATCGCGCCGGATTAAACCCAAGTTAAATTGGCGCGCCGTTTTAATGCAACACAAATGGCGCCATTTTAAGCATCAAAAGGGGGGAGGCCCCTTCGACAGGAGCGCGCCGGATAGCCAAAGAAACAAGGGGCGCCATTTTAAGCAAAAGGGGGGGGCGCCGTTTTAAGGCCCCTTCGTGCCGTTTTAAGCACCAAATGGATTCTTATCGAAGTCGCGGCCGTTTATATGAATGTCGGCATTCCCAGAATGTTCCGGTTGCAATGTATGGCCTCCGCAATATTCCATTTGTAGCCTCTAGGACTCGGTCCCAGATTCTGCGTGACTTTCGATGCATGCTGAGACTGTGCCGGAGTTCCTGACTTTTCTCTGATTCAGCTCTCGGCATGGCCGATCGGAGCATTGTAGCTGTATCTTCTGCTTAGGGGGCTTCCTTAGCGGGTAGCGGACCACCAAGCGAGTTCTCGACCTGATCGGGCGAGGCATGAGGTTTATTCGGCATTTCATCTCCGGCTTTCTCTCGAGTGTTACGATGTGCATGCCGTATGATCGACGCCGTCATTTTTGACGTCCACAGGTGCCCGTCTCCAAAATCGCACATTCAAATGAACAACCAGTATCCCAGTCGCCTTCTCAGTTCCGTAACCAACGCCTCCGAAGCCTCCATATCAGCCCCTTGATTCACTCCCTTTGATGGCTAGAGGCTTAATGGGCAAGATTCGGCCTGCTAATCGTTGAAGCCCTTGTAAACTCTATAAAAGCCACCCGAGAGGAGACCAAGGGAGTTCTTAGCTAGTTCTTAAGCCTCTTTCACCCTTTTTCATTCTTTATTTTAATTTGTAGTCTTTAGCTTAGTTGTAGGATTTTTCATGCTCTTCAATTCTCTCTTCTTCACCATCTCCTAATTCTCATCTGTTTTTAAGTTATTCTCATTTCTCTCACCCTCTATTTCACCCATTTTTTCATTTACTGTTTCTTCATATTTCTTCACCGTAGCCTTTTTTCAACCCCTTTTGTTCTCTTTATTATTTTTAAGTCTCCTCTCTTCCTCTATCTCTCTCCATCCTCCAAACTTCTTTCTCATCTCCCTAAGACGGAGCTTCTCTTTTGGTCCTCTCACGGCGGCGTTCATCTCCAAAGCAGGGCGGCAATCAAAGTCTCGGCACAACGTGGCGGCGTCAATCTTCCAATCCTCCGCTACATTTCTTCCCTTTTCTTTTAATTCCAAGTTATACTTTTTGATTTTCACAGATTGTAACTTTTATTTCCTTAGTAATAAAAATTCATTTTGGCAAATTGTGGTTTCTTTTCTCTCTCTATCTCTTCCAAACTTCTCTTTTCAATCCCTCTCATTTTCTTTAGTTAGATTTATTTCCCATGCATCTTGATTTTCTTTTTGTATAAACGCACTCCACAATGATTCTTTCTCAAATATAAGAATTTTCTAACACACTTAATTGAAATATTTCTTCCTCGTGGGATCGACCCACTATTCACCACGTTACTCATATTTTCAAATCCATTTAAGTAAGTGAGTGAGTGTGGTTATCATTTTTGAAATTGTGTGGCACGGTATTTTTAAACGAAATTTATCTTGCGCATCAGTGCTATCCGCAGATGACGCCATTTTTGAAGATCCTCCGATCAAGAACAGAAAAGAAGAAGAAGGACAAGGAAAAAATAGAAGAAGAAAAAGGGGGTAGAACAAAAAGAACAAAAGAAAAGAAGGAGAAAAAAAGAAATAAGAATAGGAGGGGGGTTAAACCGGCAGCCCCAAAGGCCATCCAGTAGCCTATTCCCCCCCCCCCCCCCCATTCCCCCCCAAAAGGGCCATCCGACAGCCCACCAAAGACTTCAACCAGCAGCCCCCAAAGGCTCATCCGACAGCTTCCCCCGAAGAGGCGAACCGGCAGCCCTCTCCCCCAAAAAAGGGTCCGATCCGGAAGCCTTCCCCAAAGGCCATCCGGCAGGCTCCTTAGGCCTCATCCAGGGGCCCTCAAAGCAGGTCCTCATCCGACATCCCCCACTCCCTCTCATCTGGTAGCACAAGGGCTCATCCGATGGCTCTCCTCTCATCCGGCATCACCCCTCTCATCTGGCAACCCCCCTTTAATCCGGCAGCGTATGGGCTCGTCTGGCAGAGTATCTCCCCAAACCTCTGCTCCATCCGTAAAACACTGCCTCTAGGGCCAGAAGAAGGACAGAGGACATGCATTCCCATGCTCCCTACCGCGTAGAAGATGACGCTTCGCCACGTCTGCGTGCCCGTGCTCCCATACGGCACAGAAGAGAGGGGGTCTCGCCATGTCTTCATGCCCATGCCCCTTTGCGGCACTGAGAAGACACACGTCAGCGATGTGCTGCGTGCATAAAAAGAAGAAGATGAAGAGAAGGAAGGAAGGAAGAAGAAGAATTCATACGTGAAGATTTCCCCTGAAGGGAGGGTCTCACGTCCGTCCCTATAAGAGGGACACGAGGTCCTGAGGGAGGAGAGAGGCTGGCCATTTTCGAACAACCCCACTCCAAGTGAGATCTGTTGCTATCCTGAAGAGATCATCAAAGAGTGAGAAAGAGAGTAGGAGAGAAAAGAGAGCTGAGGAAGGGGAGAATAGGGAGTGATTGCTCTGGTTCTCCCCCTTGTATTTCTTCTTTGTTTTCTCTCTTGTATTCTTACTCTTTCATTGATGAGAAATGAAAATGAATGCTCCTTTTGGAGATTTTAGTGCTGTAATGGTTATGATGTTAGATCTTCAACGATCACAGTCCTTTCTCTTCTCCCCTCCCGGTCGCATTGCTTTCTCCATGCTTCTCTTTATGTTTGGTTCCATCAACATATGAGTATGGAGTAACATGATCACCTCGGTGATCAAGTTCAACAAGGAGGGCACTCCCCTCTCGAGGCCTCACTTGGAGTTCGACTAACTCCATAGTCGTGATTCTGAGGGTATAGAGATATAAGATATAGTCCCAGAAAAATGAATGATCTCATTCTTCACGATACTCTGCTTCTTTGGTTCCCCCCCCTGAGGGTGTGATCTGATAGCCCCAACGGGTTGATCAGGCAGCTACCCATGTTGCTGATCCGGTAGCCATCGAGCCTAAACTTTCTTTCTCTGTACTCTATCAGAGTGAAGGGAGGAATAGCTAAGGATGGTAGGGGCCCGGCCTTGCGTACCCTGATGATGTTTTGCTCCCTTGCAATCAACAAATGTTCTATGTGTCCTAACCAGATCTGAGTTTCTGAACAATCTGTGTTTTGATTTGATCTGCCCGTCTCCTTAGGAACATGATGGGATTGTCGGGGATGTTGCTGCTTTTGTGCGCATCCGTATAGCTAAGGGACCGTCTCGGGCTTCCCGTGGATGAGCTCCTGCTTACCACCCCCCAAACACTCCGGGTCTAGGTGAGGTGCTGCCGAATTTTCACCAGAAACTCGGACAAATTGCAAAATCAGTAATAGAAAGAAATGAATAAAACCAAACGATGATAAAAGATGTGTGATAAAGCAATGAGAATGACAATACATAAAAATGACATAATAATGACAATCAAAGAACTGTGAAAAGAAGAGATGAAACAAAAGAATAAAAAAAAGAAGAGAAAGGAACTTCGCAGATGAGATGGAGAAATCAGTGGGGTGCATGCACATGTATTATACGTATGTGAGCAACAGATGAAATCCCCTTCTGGTTTGGACTGAATTGGAGTCTACCGCCGTAGGGGTCTACTCCAGGGGTCGGCCCATTTCCTCTGGGGCACTGTTCGACTTTCTGTACAGAAAAGCTGCATAGGGGTCGACCACGGGAGTCGACCCCTCCCTTGGCCCATGCCGCTGTCCAAGAACAACGCATGTTGTGAACAAGATTAGGGCCTCATGCATGCCTCAATTCATGAATCCCTGCATGCTGCCATGTAGATATTTTCTAAAGCTTTTGATTGAATAAACCATGCATTAATTCATGTCACACTGTTGCATGCCATATTCAAGAGGGAAGCAGCTAAAAACCGTTGACAAGCCTAGAGTGAGTCGACACACGCAGCGCCCTACGTTGATGCAACATTAGTCTGGGTCGACGCGACCTGTGCCTTGAGTCGACACACCCAACATGTTGGGTTGGCGCAACCTTATGCTACGTGAACGTGCCCAGTGCACTACTTCGACGTAGCCTTGCATTGGGTTGACAAGCCCAGCATCCTGCGCTGATTCAATCTCGCAGTGGGTCGATGCACCCGCTACCATGAGCCGACTCTGCACGGATTGGGTCGACTCACCCAGCGCACCGGGTCGACGCATGGACTAGCTTGGGTCGGCTCCATCCCTTCCTGGGTCGACGCACAATATCTTTTTGGTTGACTTCACCCTTTCCTAGGTCGATCCAACCTTTGCCTGAGTCAACTCACTCTACCTCAGCCTATTGAGTTGGGCCTACACGGCCCATGCCAACCCCTCGTGGGCCTTGTGCATAAAAAAAGGGGGGAAGAAAAGAAAGAAAAAAAATAAGAAATGAAATGACAAAGAAAATGAATAAAAAATAAAAAAAATGAATGATTGAAAGACTAAGGATGAACCAAGAAAAACAAAGAAGAAAAGACAAAAAGTAAGAAGAAGAAGCCCAAGTCAACTCAGCCCACTCCCGAGTCGACTTGTTGTCAAGACGAGTCAACCCATCTTCAATCCAAGTCGACTTGCACCTTTCCAAGTCGACTTGCACCCTCACCCGGGTCACCCGCACTTCCCCCAAGTCGACTTGCAGGTTGTCCCGAGTCGACTTGTGATACGTTTCCGTCAACTAATGATATGTAATCAAAAAAATAAGTATAACAATAACAATCACAACGAAAATATCATCAATAATAAAATTATGATCATAGAAAAGGGGGGAATAATCAAAAGAGATAATAAGAAAAAATAATAAAATATATAATAAAATAATAACAAGAATATAATGATCCTTGAAGGGTCAATGGCGCTTGACCTGGGGCTCCTCACCCCCTATACCTTGTGTGAAGGGAATATCAATGATGCCCCAACAAGTCGTGCTTGGACCTCGGGGACCACCCCAATATGGCCATGGCCTGACATTGCCTCGAGCCAATAGCCCACTAAATCTGACCCATTTTCACTGGGATCTAATCCCACTCTTTTACCAAACATCAAACTTGTCGTGTTCTCGACAGATATTTGCCCAAAAATTATTCATATCTTTGTCATGCCTTCAATTCGGATTCCTATCCGAACATGAAACGGTCGATGAATGACCGACATGATTTGCCCACTTTCGCCCTGTTAGGGGGCAGTTTGTTGCGTTTCAAGTTATCCTTTACCTAATTCATTAATGCTAGTTTTAGGCCATAGGGCCCCTTTTCCTAGCGATTAATCAAGGATTTTCTCCCCTCCGGGAGATATAATTAACGTCGTGACATTCATGACATGGCGGGTTCTAGTCCCGACATGAAACCCACTATCGTCTGATTAGTCAAATGGCACGCACTCACGGATCCAAACCACCTCGGCCCTAGAGCCTGAATAAATTCTCACATTGTGACTGGCACGCCCATGCACTAAATTAAAAAAATAACTAAATAAATAAACAAATAAACAAAATAAATAAATCAATAAAATGTGAGTCCACACTTACCCAACGGGTAAAACTACACGACCACAACATAGCCACCATACTCTCCACGCAACCTCCCTTGAGGAGTAACACCAGACCAATACAACCGGGAAAGCCCTCTCTCTCTACCACACCAATTCACGCCGATTCTCAGATCGATCAAGATACGCATAGATAGATGAGTCTGGCATCACCTCAGCTTCCTTGGAACTCTTAAGGGCACGAACAGCATTCAGCACACTCCGTGTACGGAGAAAACACACATGAGTAGAAACACGACTCCACTCCATCACTACGAACTCCACGCCCAGCCAACCTACACAAGACATCGGCTCCCTCAATCACTGAATGCCGACTACTCCTCACAAGGAGCACAATCACACCTCATCTCCAAACAACACTGGCAGTGCCATCTCGGCTGACCATGACTCTTTCGTCGACTTCACACACTCAGCGTTGCTCATATTCAAGGTCAACACATCCCAAAGCTCACAGGTCAACACCAGTCCCACATCACCGAGAAGTCCTCTAGCCTCATTTCTCTCCTGCTTCTCTTGCAGGACCCCCAATCAGCTCCCTCGAACATAGGCCACACATCGCTAGCACTATCATGGTCCTGCATGGCCCTCCGGCTAACACCAACTTCTCGAGAGGGGAAAGAACGACAAGGTCACTCACGCAAACCTCGAATTCCTTAATCACACTCCTGGGCACGCGCCTCCAACTCCTTTCCCAATGGTAGGGCCCCCATCTCGCATATGCACTTTGGGGGATTCTTTCATCGAGGAGACAACTGTTCCATATTATACTTAGCAACCTCACTGTTCCCAAGAACTGCCAACTAACAATAGCCAATTTTCGCGCCTACCTGAACACAACACCATTCAGATTAAACAACTACTCGCTTCACACACGATCCCCTTGCACCCCTCCTCCCTGTTGACACCCGTTTTATGACCAATGAGCTGGGTCATCTCCTTATCTATTTTTATGATGTCCCAAGTTATTCACCGATTATTGGGTCTTTTCTGGTCATTTTTGGGCTTAATTTTATGGGTCATTCTCCTTGGTTGGACTTAGTGATGTGAAACGGACCCCCAAGTCTGATATCTTCTTTTCTTTGCCCATGATTCTTTGCATCACGTAGGAAGTTCATAACTAGACCAACTGCCTCATTGAGGCCATCAATTACTTTCATTGAAGTGCTTTCACTGATTGGGCCACCTGTTGTACTGTGAGTGCCAGAGGCACTTGATACTAGTTTGATGATCTTTTCAAGGATACAATATAGTCAGCTTTATCTCCTTGACTATTTCAGATTACGTGTAAGAGGAAGAACTCTTGGAAGCCTCATACTTCAAATAAGCAAGTTCATTGAGGAGAACTGCAACTTCAGCCTGTAACAATGACTTGTCAACTGTATCAGATAAACGCAAGTTATCAAGCAACCAATTCTCTCCAACAATGGACATTGAGACCTTGCTAGCACAAGAGCCTGAAACGTTTCCGCAGAAGCAACATGATTTTGTAGGATAGCCAAAACACCAACGTGCAAATAAGTGGCCCAAGCTTTGTCTGTGATTGTCCTCAAAGTACCATGCAGCAGTTCAACATCTTTTGATGACATAATAATAGAAAGCAGGTGCAATGCATCGAACTTGAGAGCATCATGTGGATCAGCAAATTGTCTTGCTAAAGTTGGCACCAACTGGGATATCCCACTTAGGAAATGAGGTGGAGGCGATAGATGGCAGGAAAACCGCGATGATCATCGGTGCCGAGCTAGGAGCACACTTGCATGGTTGGAGGGGGTGCTCGGCAGCCTGGGTGTGTGGAGACCTGCTCATCCTCGAACGACGATCGACCACGGCGGGGTGGCGGGGTGCCGAAGGCTAGGCTCCGACGGTGGCAGCGGCGAGGCTTCATGTAGGGCCGCAACGAGGTGGAGGCGGCGACGTTGCATGGATGGTCACGGCGAGATACTAGCGAGGGTGCTCGAAGGGGAGCATGCAGGTGGATGCCATTGCACTTGGCGAGATGGTCGTCACAGTAGTGAGGGTGCCGTTCTCGTACATGTGTGCTTGAGATGCCGTTGGTGTCCTCGATGGCCTGCACGAATGAGGGCACTACAGGGGGGGCCGTAGGAGAGTGGGGACTCCTTCCCGTTGCCGCGGAAGACGTCATGGGAGGACCTTCTGATGGCGTCGACGGCATGCAGGGGGAATCATTCTCGAAGGCGGCGTCGACCGGATGGCACGAAGCTTGAGCTGCTTGGAGGGAAGTTGGCGTCGTGGCACCGTTGTGGGTGGCAGGCGAGTGTTGCCGCAACTAGGGGATGCTGAGGATGCATGCAGGGACTACAGCGGAGAGACAAAGGAGCTCGCCCCGTCGACGTTGCATGAAAGGACCATGGCGAGGGGAGTAGGCGCACGCTTCACTGCTACTGTGCTGGCGGGAGTTGGCCGTCTCGGTAAGCTAGCGTGGTGAGGGCAAGGCTGGTGGAGGGCGATGGGAAGTTGGGTTTTCAGATGAACAGAGGAGGAGAGGAGTGGGATAATGAGAAGAAGGGGGGGGGGAAGGGGGGGGGGGAGGCACCTGCGGTGCCCCTGTTTCAAACAGGGGATCGCCTGTGGGTTTTGAGAGGGTAAAGGGGAGGGAGAAAAGGCCTTGGGGGGGGGGTTACGTGAGGGGGCCTGTGTGGGGAGATGCATGGGAGAGGGGGGGGCTGGCCCGCGACTGTAGAGAGGGAGAGAAGAAGAGATGAGTGCCGCGGCGGTGTTAGAGAGAGAAAGGGGGTGGAGGTGAGGCTCTTGCGGTGCTTGGACGCAGGGTTGCATGGCCTGATGCCATGCTCGACCGGGCGCTGCTGGGCTTGAGAAGGGAGGCGGAGGCGCTCGCCCATGCTTGCTGGGGTGCTTCAGCCCTGAGTGTGCATACAGGGAAGGACCAGAAGCTGCCCGATGAGAGGGCTCCGTGCGACGGCAGTGAGTGGCTTGCTTACTTTTGGTCCACGGTGTGACGTGCTCATGGCATCGGCAGGCAAAGGCAGACGCAACGGCAATGTTGGCATGGTTTCATGGCGATGGAAGGTTGGGTTCAACAATGGGGAGGGTGCATGAGCTGTGTACGGGAAGGAGATGCAGGTGGTGGGAAAACAGAAACTGACGGACAGTTGGGTAGCTGCAGGGAGGGGTCAATGGTGATTTTGGGACAATGGGCTGCTTGCGTGTGGTGATAGGGGTGGGGGTGTGCGCATGGCCGGTGAAGCAGGCTGGGATCGTAGCAGAGGATGGGAGTGAAGGAGCGACCGGGAGCGTGGGCTTCTCACCCACGGGGAAGGGGGGGTTAGCAGTGGGAGGTGTGAGGAGAAGGATGGAGGGGAGAACGGTGTGTCATGTGGCTGGTGAGAAGTGAGAAGGTGTTGCGGCTGGGAGAGGGTCGCCGGCTGATGCGTGAAGAGGAGGATCAGTCGGAGGGGAAGAGTTGGGTCGCATCTCACGACCAGGTAACGTGGGCTTCTCAGCCAGAGGGTGGGGCATCGCACCCCATCTCCTTCTCGGAGAACACAAACAAGGCTTCACACCTCAAGTGGATGGTTTCCAAAAATTCTAATAAACTTCATTACTTTTTAAAGAGAGGTTACATAACACATTTATAGACTCCTCAGAGAAAATCAAAAGACACTCATTAAACTTCAACTAAAACCTAACACTTAAGACTCATTATATCTCTGTTGGGAAGACTAAAAGACACTTAATAAAGACTATCACATGATGTGGATATTTTATTTCTATTACAAAAGAAATCACACATCTAGGCCCACTAACATGGCCCATTAACATAAAACTCTTAAAATAGCAAATATAGTTAGTTGTCGGTGCCGCTTTGACGATCGACCGTTGCTGTTTGTCGATCCCATGACGATTCCGTCAAACCCCTCCACTTGGAGGAGGTTCGACCTCGAACCTCATAGCTCAGGATCCCGGCTGGATGGAGCAACCCGGTTCCCTAAGCTCTGATACCATTTGATGTGAAACGGACCCCCAAGTCTGATATCTTCTTTTCTTTGCCCATGATTCTTTGCATCACGTAGGAAGTTCATAACTAGACCAACTGCCTCATTGAGGCCATCAATTACTTTCATTGAAGTGCTTTCACTGATTGGGCCACCTGTTGTACTGTGAGTGCCAGAGGCACTTGATACTAGTTTGATGATCTTTTCAAGTATACAATATAGTCAGCTTTATCTCCTTGACTATTTCAGATTACGTGTAAGAGGAAGAACTCTTGGAAGCCTCATACTTCAAATAAGCAAGTTCATTGAGGAGAACTGCAACTTCAGCCTGTAACAATGACTTGTCAACTGTATCAGATAAACGCAAGTTATCAAGCAACCAATTCTCTCCAACAATGGACATTGAGACCTTGCTAGCACAAGAGCCTGAAACGTTTCCGCAGAAGCAACATGATTTTGTAGGATAGCCAAAACACCAACGTGCAAATAAGTGGCCCAAGCTTTGTCTGTGATTGTCCTCAAAGTACCATGCAGCAGTTCAACATCTTTTGATGACATAATAATAGAAAGCAGGTGCAATGCATCGAACTTGAGAGCATCATGTGGATCAGCAAATTGTCTTGCTAAAGTTGGCACCAACTGGGATATCCCACTTAGGAAATGAGGTGGAGGCGATAGATGGCAGAAAAACCGTGATGATCATCGGTGCCGAGCTAGGAGCACACTTGCATGGTTGGAGGGGGTGCTCGGCAGCCTGGGTGTGTGGAGACCTGCTCATCCTCGAACGACGACCGACCACGGCGGGGTGGCGGGGTGCCGGAGGCTAGGCTCCGACGGTGGCAGCGGCGAGGCTTCATGCAGGGCCGCAACGAGGTGGAGGCGGCGACGTTGCATGGACGGTCACGGCAAGATACTAGCGAGGGTGCTCGAAGGGGAGCATGCAGGTGGATGCCATTGCACTTGGCGAGATGGTCGTCACAGTAGTGACGGTGCCGTTCTCATACATGTGTGCTTGAGATGCCGTTGGTGTCCTCGATGGCCTGCACGAATGAGGGCACTGCAGGGGGGGCCGTAGGAGGGTGGGGACTCCTTCCTGTTGCCGCGGAAGACATCATGGGAGGACCTTCTGATGGCGTCGACGGCATGCAGGGGGAATCGTTCTCGAAGGCGGCGTCGACCAGATGGCACGAAGCTTGAGCTGCTTGGAGGGAAGTTGGCGTTGTGGCACCGTTGTGGGTGGCAGGCGAGTGTTGCCGCAACTAGGGGATGCTGAGGATGCATGCAGGGACTACAACGGAGAGACAAAGGAGCTCGCCCCGTCGACGTTGCATGAAAGGACCATGGCGAGGGGAGTAGGCGCACGCTTCACTGCTACTGTGCTGGCGGGAGTTGGCCGTCTAGGTAAGCTAGCGTGGTAAGGGCAAGGCTGGTGGAGGGCGATGGGAAGTTGGGTTTTCAGATGAACAGAGGAAGAGAGGAGTGGGGTAATGAGAAGAAGGGGGGGGAAGGGGGGGTGGGAGGCACCTGCGGTGCCCCTGTTTCAAACAGGGGATCGCCTGTGGGTTTTGAGAGGGTAAAGGGGAGGGAGAAAAGGCCTTGGGGGGGGGGGTTACGTGAGGGGGCCTGTGTGGGGAGATGCATGGGAGAGGGGGGGCTGGCCCACGACTGTAGAGAGGGAGAGAAGAAGAGATGAGTGCCACGGCGGTGTTAGAGAGAGAAAGGGGGTGGAGGTGAGGCTCTTGCGGTGCTTGGACGCAGGGTTGCATGGACTGATGCCATGCTCGACCGGGCGCTGCTGTGCTTGAGAAGGGAGGCGGAGGTGCTCGCCCATGCTTGCCGGGGTGCTTCAGCCCTGAGTGTGCATACAGGGAAGGAGCAGAAGCTGCCCGATGAGAGGGCTCCGTGCGACGGTAGTGAGTGGCTTGCTTACTTGTGGTCCACAGTGTGACGTGCTCATGGCATCGACAGGCAGGGGCAGACGCAACGGCAATGTTGGCATGGTTTCATGGCGATGGAAGGTTGGGTTCAACGATGGGGAGGGTGCATGAGCTGTGTACGGGAAGGAGATGCAGGTGGTGGGAAAACAGAAACTGACGAACAGTTGGGTAGCTGCAGGGAGGGGTCAGTGGTGATTTTGGGACA
Source organism: Amorphophallus konjac (assembly GCA_022559845.1). NCBI lineage: Eukaryota > Viridiplantae > Streptophyta > Magnoliopsida > Alismatales > Araceae > Amorphophallus > Amorphophallus konjac. The sequence continues at coordinate 336,565,460 of CM040125.1, read as the reverse complement.
ATGGGCTGCTTGCGTGTGGTGATAGGGGTGGGGGTGTGCGCATGGCCGGTGAAGCAGGCTGGGATCGTAGCAGAGGATGGGAGTGAAGGAGCGACCGGGAGCGTGGGCTTCCCACCCACGGGGAAGGGGGGGTTAGTAGTGGGAGGTGTGAGGAGAAGGATGGAGGGGAGAACGGTGTGTCATGTGGCTGGTGAGAAGTGAGAAGGTGTTGTGGCTGGGAGAGGGTTGCCGGCTGATGCGTGAAGAGGAGGATCAGTCGGAGGGGAAGAGTTGGGCGCATCTCACGACCAGGTAACCTGGGCTTCTCACCCAGAGGGTGGGGCATCGCACCCCATCTCCTTCTCGGAGAACACAAACAAGGCTTCACACCTCAAGTGGATGGTTTCCAAAAATTCTAATAAACTTCATTACTTTTTAAAGAGAGGTTACATAACACATTTATAGACTCCTCAGAGAAAATCAAAAGACACTCATTAAACTTCAACTAAAACCTAACACTTAAGACTCATTATATCTATGTTGGGAAGACTAAAAGACACTTAATAAAGACTATCACATGATGTGGATATTTTATTTCTATTACAAAAGAAATCACACATCTAGGCCCACTAACATGGCCCATTAACATAAAACACTTAAAATAGCAAATACAGTTAGTTGCCGGTGCCGCTTTGACGATCGACCGTTGCTGTTTGTCGATCCCATGATGATTCCGTCACTTAGCTCCATTGATTTCTCATCACTTCACCTTATTGGGCCTAGATAAGGGTTAATGAAAATTATTTTGTAGATTAAGTTGTGGATTTATTGGCCTTTATCTCTTTTGCCACGTCCTCTCCCCTAGAGATCTATCGTACGACCACAAGGTGGGCATTGGCGGTCCATCGCTAGACCGCTAATGAGCAGAGAGTCCTACTGGGTCTCTTTAATCTTATCTTCTTCTTGACGCATGTTCCTAGCGGTCTACCGCACGACCGTTTATTGTGACTAGCGGTCTATCATAAGACTGCTAGTGGAACAGAGAGTCCTGCTCTACTGTTCTTCCTCTCCTCGACCGTGGACGAACTAGAGTCCTTCATCCTTTGATTTCTCTCTCACCAGAGACTCCCAGAACCTTTTGTTTGTTTCTATGGACTCTTGGGAGTATTATCTTCAAGGATTATCTAGTTTCAGGTCTATTTTCGAGTCATTATCCCTCCAACTCGAACCTTGGGTTTGAGGGCCTATATATAGGACCCTTGAGTTCATGGCTTGAGGAGGAGATCTTTGGAGATTCCGTCAAAGTGCTGCTGCATTCTGGAGCCACTTCCAACCAAGGAGAAGCTGCTTCCACGTCCACCAATCTTCTAGTTCAGGGAGTACAAAGTTCTTTGGTCTAGTTTGTGTTGTTCGGTCTGTGGTTTTGTTTATTATTCCCTTGCATCCATAGCACCTTCCCTCTTCTTTTCTCCATGTTCTCTACATTCAGTCATCTTTTCAAAACATCCTCCTATCTTTTTCCACGCCTCACAGGGGTAAAAAAAATCCAAACCTCCCAGGTATTCACCCTTCTTTTATGCATATTAGCTTAGTTGAGTTATAGTTACTACACTTGTCCCAAGGGCTAATTGGTTGTTTTTCTTGTTGTCTACACTCTCTCGCAGGTTTGCAGAACTTATTGCACAAGGCCCAACCTTTCTGGCCGGCCAGGAGGGGTGGAGATTAGGTTCCAAACTACTGATCTAGGTGCTCTAGCGGTCATTTGGAAGACCATTTTCTGCTGGATCGCGGTCGTCTGCTAGACCGTTTTTCGACTGTGCGCCTGGTTTTCTCTCTCCAACGGGCGGGTGACTTCAACCGGCTCTTTCCAAGGTATTATTGTGGTTTTACTACATTAATTACTTTGGTGGCGATCACACATCTTTAGTTGGGTATTGTCTCATCTTTGTCATCATCTTTGCTTTTTTTACTTCACATGCTCCACACCTACGGTGTGTGTTTTTATTTATTCCCTTGCTCCACGCCCCGACGTGGGCTTTTAATTTTCCTCCTCATAAACATTGATGACATGCCCATGCTCCTGATTTTATGATTGTTTGAGTTAGGCCATTACTTACTCACACACTTTCACATATCTTTCACCCTCATTCATATTTACATCATTCATATTTCTCTCTCATATTCACATCATTCACATTCACCTTCATCACATCACACATAAAAAAAACTATCAAAACCCCCATTTTTTTGGCGATCACGGTGAAACATCTAGTGCCAATTGTGCTGAGTTCTTGTTTCACCTACTGTCTTTAGTTTATCTCAGTAGCGCTTGTGTTTTCCTCTATTTTCGCATTTTATTTCTTATTGTTTCTACTCCCTGGTTCCTTGGTGGTCTTCTGTCTGGCCATTTTCGGCTTAAAAGCGGTCTAGCGATATACTGTCTTATCTCATAGCGGTCTCCTGGACGACCATTTCTCCAGTACAAGTACGCACACCGAGGTTGCTTATATTTCTACAGTTTTTCATTATGATTTTCATTCTTGGGTGCTATCTGGTCTCCTCCTTTGTTGTTATTCATTTATACATCATTGTTTACATATTGATTGTTAGTTTTAGGCTAGAAATTGCATGCAATCCGGTGCACATAGGGCCATTCATATTTCATATTATAGTTGTATTTCTTACCTTGGTTTGTGAACCTCTCATCTCCATATTTCTTGGGGCCGACTAGGTGACCACATCAGGGACCTCCAAAAGTCCCCGCGAGCTGTGGATTCCCACACGGACGCCGGGCCGGTTGTACCTTTACCACCCCGTGTCTAGGTTGCATAAGTGAGGGAGAGTTCACACCTAGAGTTAACCAAGTCCCAAACATCTTTCCTATTAGGAACCTTGTTGGAGAGAATATTTAAATTCAAATCATTAAGGTTCTAAAGGAGGAAACATATAAAAATTGGTGCATCATTATAACTTGGTTGACTTTGAGCTCTCATCCCTTTCTTTGTCTTCATAAGTTGGAGTCTTTATTTTAGTGTCTCATTTGTGTTTGTTTGTGTTGATTGTTTTGTGTCAAGGTATTCCATTGCATGTGGAGTTGCTTTCGGTCCTTAGAATCATCTTCTAGGAGCAATTCCTTTTTCACCGCTTATTCTAATCCTCCCTTTGAATCCGCCATGTCTTCTTATCTTCTTCCCCGTTCTCATGAGAAATCCCTTCCTCAAGGCCTCTTGGAGCACCCACCTAGGGTCACCAAATTTCAATCAGGAGAAGGGATCATCCCTCCTCTATCTGCTATCTCCATGGAGGGCACCCAGCCCTCCCTTGCTTCCAACAATCCTACAGGCCAGATCTTGCAGATGATGGCCCAATTAGATCCGGCCCAACTTCAGGCCCTCTATCAGACCTTGCAGGGGTCCAATGCCCCATCTCCCATGATTGTACAAGGTCTGTCCAATATCTCTGTCTCTAGACCCGGGGTCTCACCCATTCCAATTGATCTTACCCTGGTCTAGCCCAGGACCCTCCAATTCTCCAATCTAGAAGCGGGCCAATCCTCTGGCTCGGCCGATCAAATTCTTGATAAAGGGAAGACCGTTCTTCCCTCATTCACCCAGGCCGAGTCCTATAGGCCCATCCCTTCAGTGCCTCAGGTTCTTATCGTCCCATCCGACTTTTCTCGCCCTCAGCAAGGGGCAGCCCCAGTCCATGCCAATCTGGGTCATCCTTCGGCCCAATATCCTTCTTATGGGCCTCCCACTCCTTTGGTCTACCCTTCGGCTCCCCGCTTTGAGCCCACCCCGCTTGCTTTGCCTGCAATATCTCGGGAACAATAGCTCCTTGATAAATGGGCCGCTATGCAACAACAACTTGATTTTCTTCAAAAGCGGGTTGGCCCTCAATCTTTGGCGGATGTTTCGGTGCGTAGCTTCCACAACATCTGGTTCCCTCCACAATCAGAGCTCCCCACATACCGTAAATATGATGGGAATAGCAATCCCTTCATTCATGTGAGGGACTTTATGTATGACTCGACGCTCTTCCAATATGATGATCGCCTTATGGCATATTTATTTCGTCAGTCGTTAGATGGAGTGGATTTAGAGTGGTTCTATGCTTTACCACTCGAGGATGCCGAAAGCTTTAAAGTGGTGAAAGAAAAATTCATTCAGCGGTTTCAAGACTGGGTCGGCCCGGAGTATTCTTTTACGGATCTAGTGGCCGAGAAAATGAAAGCAGATGAAGATTTTGCCACATATGCTGACAGGTGGAGACAGATGGCCGCTCGCGTGCCGGGTCACATTCCATAGGAAGAAAAAGTCAAGTTGCTCATATCAAATGCTACCCCTACCTTCCGCAACATCCTAACCATGAATGACATTTCAAACATGCACCAACTATATAGCCGGGCGAGATTCATACAAACATAATTCAAGGACTCCTCCATCCACTCTCTTTTTGAAGCCCAAAAGCCCAAATATCACAAGAAGCCTCAGGGGCCTGTCACTGAGGGAGTCCAAACAAACGAGCCGGTGCAAGTTGTTGCATTCCCTTTCCAATCCGCGCCATTTCTCTTTCCACAAAACTCCCGCAATCCCCAATTCTCCACCCCACAAAATGCCCAATCCACTTTCTCCACTCCACAAAGTTCTCACCCTACCTTTGCCACTCCATAAAACACGTTTCCCCCTCCATAGTAACCTCCACAACCTTCGCAATACCACAATGTCCCTCCCCCAAATGGCTACACCAACAACAATAAGCGCCCGGCTCCGAAGAGAGCACAATACCCTCCTTTGCCCGAGTCCCTCACGGACATTTTCTCATCTCTCATGTCAATTAATGCTATTCAACTTCCTCCGGAACGGCCTAATTGGAACCCGGCCGTCGATCAGATAAAATATTGCATGTTCCATAGGCAGCATGGCCATACCATTGAGGGCTGTTTTCAATTCAGGGATTTGGTATATGACCTTCATGAAGGGCAGCGTATAGATTGGGTCGAGATGCACAAGGCCATCATGGAAATAAAAGAGAAAAGAAGGCAATCGCAGAGGTAGCAAGTGCAGTAATAACAAGCACCGCCACCACAGCAGCAGCCGCAGCAGCAACAACAGCCTGTTCAAGACTTGGGGATCCATCATAACCCCATGTCGAATCATTCCCCCTGCTCCACAGTCGCAACCGTCGGCACCAGCCCAAGTTAATCTCGTCCAACCCCCGGCTCCCGACGTCGGGTGGTCTTATGATGATGACGCGTCAGTACAATGGCTCATGGCCCTCCACCATAACCACCGTAGCCTTTCTCCCTCCGTCATCCTCCCACTTAACCAACAAACCCCACCATCCTCCGCATCCACCAAACCCCTCATCCTACCATCTGCATTCCCCATAAACCCGTCTCTCTCCACTCCACCACTAACACCTACATCCGCCACCACCACACCTTTAGCCAACCATTCTCCCATCATCCTCCTTCCATCTACCTCTACCCCGTCACTGATGCTCGCACCAATTATCACCCCGCCTTCATCAAACCCTTCACCTATCATCTCCACTACGCCTTTCCCCACGCCGCTCATTCACCCCACCGGGCCCGTTAAGCCTCTTGTTTTGAGCCCATCTGATCCCATGCTGGCCCACAACCTTGTCCTGCGGAGCAGACGTTTGTATCACAGGAATTATTCTTCCACTGGTGCGTTCGCACCTAATCCCCAGTCCTCTAAACAGGCTGTTGATCAGGAAGAGGCAGATCCGCTGCCGGGGACACAATATGATCTGTTACATCATCTGGACAGAGTACCCACCAAGATCTCCGTACTGGAGTTGATAAAGAGATCCACCCTTCAACAAGATGCACTCAGAAATTTTCTACAAAAGGTGATCGTTAATGAAGACATGGCAGCAGATAGCCTACCGATGGCTCTGGCTACAATGTAATGCCCCAGAATTTTTATAAAGTATTTCTGGAATATTTAGTAATTTTTTGGAATTATTAAAGGTCCAAATGAATTAATAAATAAATAGTTGGTTAATAAATCATTATTAAAGCCCAAAATAAGGTAATCAATTAGCCTAGCCCATTTAATAGAAGCCCAAAAGGTTTAAAAACCAAGCCCATGAAGTTTGACCCATATTCTAGAAGGTCAATTAACTTATCCTCGAAATATAAGGATAAATATATGGATAATTAATTTGATAATAAAATAAAAGAGTTTGAATAAATTCAAACTTCAGCGCACAATAGCTCTAGTGGTCTATCGTGCAACTGCCAAATGACTCTGGCACTCCAGGATTCGACCGCTACACCCTGCTAGTTCCGTGAATGGAAGAATGAGCAAAAAGATTGGATCTTTGGGATCCTATCTGCTTGAAACCTAATTGAAAGGACTTGTAAGGTTACTAGGGACTCCTAAAGATCATATTTTAGCCAACTAAGGACTCTAGAATCAGCCTTATCCTTGGAAGCCTAACAAAACTCTATAAATAGGACCCATATTTGATTTGTGCGACCCCTTACTTTAGCTTGCGTGGAATCAAGGTAAGGAGTGAGTATTTGGGGTAAGTTCTTTAGAATCTTTTGTTTTTAATACTTATGACTAACAGCTCCCAAAATTTTATGCTAGGAGATAAAGTATCCAAGGAGTTAGGAGCTTCCAAAGTTACTGATCCTACTATAGCGACCCAGGAAACTGAGCAGAAGTCCGGTGAAGATCAGAAAATTAGGGTGTCTAAACGAGGTATTTAGAGTTTGGTTCCTTAAAACTTTTTGTTTCCAGTAGTATCGTCTTCTTACCCTCCAAATTTCACGTCTATAGGTCAAGAGATTAAGGTGTTAGAATGACGTGAAGTTGCTGAAAACTCACAGGAAGGGAAGGACTAGGGCGTACCTTGCAGTCCCAAATCCGAAGTTTAGAAGCTTATAAATGTTGATTTGTTTGCTTCCTTCTTTTTGTGGGTTTGTGATGTATGATAAAGATGATAAGTAAAAATCAATGATCTCAATCAACCCAAGGACATGTAAACCATGAACCTAGGCAATCCGAACAAGCTCTAGCATGGGCATGCTATCTCAACCAAACTAATCTAAAGAAATAAAGAAAAACACACGCCGGGGTGTGGAGCAAAAGCAAATAAAACAGACCGCGAGGGTGGAGCAAGCAAAGGAATATGAAGTGGGAAAGAGAAATCAATGCCCAATACTAAGGAAAGAACGTGATCGCCAGCAAAGTAAACACAAGCCAAAGACTTGAAAATACCTTGGAAATAGGTGGATGAAGCACCCACCCACGGGAGAGAGAAACCAGTTAAATCTGCAGATCAGCCTTGAATGTAACGGTCTAGACCCTGTGCATCACAGGATTGTGACGGTCACCCGATGAACCGTTATATGAACCTGACGCGTCTTCTCAAGACCGTCAGACAACCTGCAGAAATAGCTTATGAATTCTTTGAACTCCAAATCTTCCAGCCGGCCAAAAGACTTGGGCCTCGTTTGATGAACCTGTAAACCTGCCAATGAACATGAAACACAAGAAAACAAACACAGATCAGCCCTTTAAACAAGCATAGTGTCAATTCTTAAGGAAATTAAGATCATTCAAAAGGAAAGGGAAGTACCAGGAAAGTTTTGATTTTTAAACCCTCTGGGCATTTTAAAAGATGGGAAGATGTTTAGATGATGAAAACAGATGAAGAACGTGGAATAAGGAAGAGGGACAATGCCTTGAGAAGGAGGAAGAACACAAGTGTGACAACGATGGAAACTCAAACACAATGAAACGAATACTCCCTTCACCGTGAAGCAGATGGACGTGAGGAACAGTTCTCCTTGGTTGGATGTGGCTCCAGAATGCGGTAGCAGTTCGACGTAAAACTCCAGATCTTCCTCTCTCGGGCCATGAAGTTAAGGGTGCTATTTATAGGCCCTCAAAATCTCTGGTCGAGCAGAGGATAATCCAGCAAGAAAATAGGATAACTCTTAGCAAACTCTTGAAGATAATATCACCAAGAGTCCATAGAAACAAACAGAAGGTTCTGAGGATCAGATTTGGAAGAGAAATCACAAGATTAAACTCTTATCTCGACCACGGAGTAGCAGAGAAAAGGCCTGAACTGCCAGGACTCTCTGTTTGATGTAACGGCTGCTCGACAGACCGTCAGAGGGAAATAATGCGTTAGAGGGATGTTAGGGTGCTAGGCCCGGATACAGAGGGGGGTGAATGTATCCCTCTAAAAATTATGCCCGAATTAAAACAGTAAACGCTCAGATATGCGAAATAAAAACTAGTGAGCTTTCCAAGAGGAGATGATGATCAAAACAATTGATCAAACAGTTGGACTGCAATAATGCAGCCACCTGATCACATCAGACTCGCAAGCAGAGCTAATCAACCCAAGCACACATAGCAGAAAATAATGCTAAGAGATTACTCCCAATTAACACACCTAACCAAGCATGCACAACCTGTGAAGGGGAGGTAGAAGGCAAGGAACAAACGCACAAAGCACAATCACTTGCACAGGAGATTTTTTAGGTGGTTCGGTCACCAAGACCTACATCCACCCCTCACTCCCAACAGGAGTGAGGCTTCCACTAGCACAAGCTAGTAACCTGCAGACTCAGTCTGCGAACACACGCTGCCAAACAGCTTGACCAGGGGAACATCCTCCCCTCTTCCTCCCAACCGGAGGGAACACCAGTGACACCCAGTCACCAGCAACCAGAGACCCAAGTCTCTCTTCCTCCAACCCGGAGGGTACACCTGGACCTGCTACCAGCAAGACCAGAACCGGAGGTCTAGCCTCCCTTCTCCTGACCCACCAGGAGGAACCCGATTCCCAGCAGGGCAATCGGAAGAACAAGAATAACCAAATAAAAAGGGAAAAATAAGAAACGGAAAATACACAGCAATCGGAAGGCTGTAAATGAAGAACAAGAATGTAGCTCTCAAAGGAGCAGATCTGGCTTGGATTTAATCCAGACGCCAGAGGACATATCTTCAATAGCTTCTTCCTTCTTCTTCGTTTCTTCCTCTTCTTTCTTCTTCTCAGCTCACGCACTCTTACTGTTCTCTGCTCTTTTCTTCTTCTACTGTTCCCACTCTCACGATCTTCATCTTTTGCTATCGAATTCTTCTCTGCTGGCCTATCTCTCTCTCCTGTTCTCTTCCTGCTTTCAGATGGCCTCTTTTTGTTCACTTCTTTCTTGGAGTGATTAACCTCTTCACTGAAGATGACGAGGGATTTATATACCAATAACAGGGGCTTCGAAGGATAGGGCAGAGATGCCCTAGAGATCTTCAATTGATTGGTCCACGTGGTGAAGTAGCAGGCCCCAGCCTCAATGTGTCAGCATCCTGGTACCTCGTCCATCCTAGGACTACGAGCCAGGCACCTCGGATCACGTGCCTTACTTCATAGGGTTGACGCACCCTTCAAGGGCATTCTACCAGCAAAACTCAAGTCTGCTGCGTTGACGCTTCCAACCCATGGCGTTGACGCATTGATGTGTTCCAGTGAGCAACCAGCCTAGCCCTATTTTCAGTTGCGTCGACGCTGCTCCACTGCTGCGTTGACGCATCGGTGATCCAGTGATCAGGTCTTCAGCAGTTAGACGTGTTGCGTCGACGCTCTCATCATGCTGCGTTGACGCATTGGTGTGTTCCAGCAGCTGAAATTGGATGGCTTCAGCCTTCTTGCGTCAAGGAGTGCGTTGACGCATTGTGCAGCTGCGTCCACCCTCTGGTCACCTTGTCGATCCATCAACCTGCTGCGTCGACGCCACTTGATGAATGCGTTGACGCGCCAGATTAATCCAGTAGCTTGTTTCTTGATTGTTTGAACTGCTGCGTCCACGCTGCCAGTTGGTGGCGTTGACGCACGAACATGTACTTAAAGCCTGTCTTGCCTTGTACATTGGCGTCTCTTAAGCCGCTGCGTCGACGCTGCTCCATTGTGGCGTTGACGCATCGAGCACCCTGCATCCTTTTGTTCCTGTTAAACATTCATTAAAACTTAAGTGTCTATATCACTTATCTTATCGTTGTCATCATCAAAACCAGGAGTACAACAATCTCCCCCTTTTTGATGATGGCAACTCTGGACTGTTTTAAGGATGAGGCATCAAACAAACGCATGGACAGGTATCTAAGATTCATGAAGCTTCATTACATTGTATCACAGTTGTATCACAGATAAATCACAGGTAAACTATATGCTATCATTCATCAATGCGTTTGTCATTACAAAAAGAACTCAAGCTGCTTTAAACTCTTTTCTCCCCCTTTGACATCATCATGAAGGGGGCAATACGTGATCTGGCACGAGGTCTCAATTGAAAAATCTGGCATGACTGGAAGACGATCCGCGAGCCCTGGGTGGTTGACTTGGAGTAGAGTGAGATCGTGGAGTGGTAGATTGATCTCTGCCCAGCAACGTGCGAATGTCTTGAGATATAGCAGCTAAGTCATGTTGCAGTGTGGTCCTCACATGTGCAATTGCAGAGGACATATCATCAGATTTCTTCAGTTGATTTTCAAGAGATTTGAGTGTGTCAGTCACAGTGTCAATCTTGCCTAAAAGAACCTTGATGCATTGAGGAAGTGCATTGACAGGACTCTTGAGGGTTTCAACACCTATCCTCACATCATAACATATATCAATAACCTTTGCAAAAGATTGACAAAATGAAGATTGGTTGCTGTGCACGTCGCTCACCAGTGTTGAGAGTTTGTCAAGAAGAGCTGATATGTGTTTCAAGACAGACCTTGTGGCTTGGTCAGATAGCATCTTGGAGAGTAGGAATTTTTGCCACTCGGATAAGACAGAGACTTCAAATTGTACAATCCGAGCAGTCAGTTTGTTCAGATGATAATTTGTAAACTCCATTAGCTTGTCCATCTTTGCATCCTGACGCTGCAGCATCATAGACATGTGAGCAAACATCTCTTCAACAGTGGCTAGTGGTGGAGCTGCATCAGAAGTTGGAAAAGGCCTCCTATAAACACCAATTTCCATTGTAGGTGTAGAGCCACTAGGTTCCCCAGTTTCCAACTGAGGGCTTGATGATCTCACAAATGTTTCTTCAACTTCATGCTCTCCTCTTACTGAACTACCCTCTGGTCTTCCTTCTCTCACCATAGGTGGAATTGGTATCTCTGTCATGTTCACTTGACTATCATCCACAGTGACTATTTTTGATGCCTGTCCTGTCTCTGATTGAGCTGATTTCTGACTGGGAAGGATTCTAACAGCCTTACCATCAATGACTTGGAAGCCCATAAATCTCTGAACGTAAGACATGGAATATATGTTTCCTTTGGGGATAACATGTTTCTTTTCAGTTCCAAAATCCACTCCTACCTTTTTGAAAATTGATGTGAGGTGTGCTGCATAAGGTAGTGTTCTAGAGTGGTGAAGACAAGTTCCAATTGTCTGAACTACAACATCAGTTAAAGAAATCTTAACTTCCTTTAGCATGCAGTACAACAGGAATCGCTGCATATCTGTGACTCTTTCTCTACCACTGCTTTGAGGTGTGATGATAGACGTGCATATGTGATGAAGTAGTCTGACAGATGGTATAAATCTATTAGCTTTCAGACTAGACAGGTATGTCTGTTTCACGTCAGAGGGGTCTTTGGTTAACCCAGTCAAAACAGCAAACGCCTCATGTTCATCTAGCTCATACGAATGAAGCTTTGCTCCTCCCATTGGTATTTTCCAAACTCGAGCAAGCAGGGCACTAGTTAACTCAAAATGAACATTTCTAACAGTGGAGGACAATTTGGGAATCTTCGGTTCATATTTCAAATTCTGATAAAATTCCCTAACGAGAGTAGGATAGTAAACAGTGTGCTTCGTCACAAACTTCCACCAGCCTTGAAATTCTAATGCAGGCCGTACCTCAGGAAATGCAGTCAGTAGCTCTTCATCGGAACTTACAATGTACCTGGGGATAAGAACCTTGAGAGGTTCTTCTATATTGATGACAACAGAAGACCTGGATTTCTTTTTCCCCGTTATGCCAGAAGAGGTGCGTGGTTCAGCTGATATCGATTTTGAGGACTTTCTTCTCTTGATCGGCGGACTAGGGCTCCGAGGACGTCTCTCCTTCTCCTTTCCTTTGCGCTTCCTGGAAATAGCTGTAGATGGTGTCGCTTCTGGACGGTTGGCCACTGGAGCATCAAGCGCATCCTCTGTGAGTGAGTCCATCGTCAACTGTGTCGCACTCGAATCCCTCAAGTTCTGCTCCATCAACAGCTTTCCCGACTGAGCACCCTTGCCGAAGATGATCAGAGACAAGAAATGGTGTGGGAGGGTGTTTGGAGAACACGAAAGGTAAACCTTCCAAGGGTTTCGAACGAAGTGGAGATGAGTGGCGGTCAAGCTACTCTTTTAAAGAGGCTATGAAGACCCTTTTAGTGAACGGTTCAGCCGGTTCAAGTCGGTGAACCGGGTTGAAGAAAGTTGTATTAGAGGCAATGCGTGGACGCCAAGGGGGCATTGCGTCTACGCAGTGAGGCATATGTGAACAGTAGAAGCAAGACAAGTAGCCAGAGAGACATCCGTTCAAGGGATTTTCTTAAGGTACTAAGATAGTGAGATAAATAGGCTTATATTCAAGGAATTTTAAGTGTTGAAGATTGAGTTCCCATGAAGAGATGTATGTAAATAGGCTCTAATTCATTTAATGATAATGAGAAGAAATAATCTTAAAATATTGAATTAGAAACCATGAACCACTAAAGCCACCTGCCTGGAGAAAAAGTAGAACTCTTTTCACACTAGAACCATTTTCATTTCTGTCCCTTATATCTTTCAATTTTAAGAAGCCTTTCAGATAGAGAGAAATTTAACTGGCATTGAAGATAGACTCAGTTGAATAAGAAGCTTCAGAGCAAACATACTCACATGTTCTAATTGTTTTCACATTTTCAGCATTTTCAACTTCTTTTTACATTTTCATTTGCAGTCAAGTATTGCTAGCATTTTGACACGGGTACACATGTTTATCAGACACCCGAGTCCCCGGTTACTCAGCCTAGCAAACTATTCTGCATTGACTAACCAGAGGTGGCAACTGACTTCATGACATGCCTATCATCACTTCATAAGTGCTTGAAGGTAATTTCTCAGTTGATAGTTACCATTGCTCTGGAATGATTTGTTTTTCTCTTGAAGACATAGATAGTAGTGCACCTCATGACTTGCTCTTCAGCACTTCTTTGGTGCATAGGGCTAATTTCTCAGTGAACAACTACCATTGCTCTGCATTATATTACATGTGAATAGATTGCATCTTTAGCATTTATAAACAATTTCTGAGTTCATCATCAATACAATTATTAAATTCCTCTACACACATTGGTTTCTTTACTTTTGAACAATAAGGATCGAGAGATGATGAGCTCCTGGTTTTATTAAATTGTTCAGCTTTTGCTCCATACATAGTGCATAATTGGGTTCAAAAGTTCTTGAATTCAAACATCATAAGAATTATGGATCTCCTATCATTAACATATCATAGAGCAATTCAGAAAATATCTCATATTCCACAGGAATTATCACTGTAACTCCCCCTGAATTTAAGACATCATCTACAAATCTCAGTGCTCTAGAGATTTTTCCCATACACGGATGTCAAGGAAGCTTTATTGTGGGATAAGAACGGAAAGGACAAGATATATGTATAGAGCAAGTTGATGTGAGAAGGAAGTTTCCAAAAGAGGAAGATGTAACCCTGAGATTCCAATAAGGCACAGTTGCGTTAACTCACCCTTTTCACTGCGTCAACTCATCCATCTAGACATCACAACCATTTGTTCAATTTCAGAACCCAGTTGCCCACAGCGTTAACTCAGGTTCACCATAGCGTCAACTCACTCCACCAGCCATAGACACTCCACATCAAGGTTCTCAAAGAGTAAGCTGTCTGGTGCGTTAACTCTATTTCCACACTGAGTTAACTCAGTCCTCCAACCAGCAGTAACAGCTCTGTACTTTATTCAGCATTTTGTCACTAAGAATTTTATCTTAAGCTAACTCCCCCTTAGATCATGCAATGTTTGCCATGAAAACTGAATCTATGAAATTGTGATACATGCACATTCAGACTGCCCTAATAAGCAAAGTGACCCATGCTACTAGGTGGAGCACTTGGTCTAAAAGACCACTTCACACATAGTAAGAACCTCCAGATAGATCTCCCTGCGTTTTGGTAGCTTACCATTTAATATACCACAGAGGTCAATCATAATAATTCAACATGCAGTTCTGATTTCCAATCAATTCTCAATCTGAATTATGCACTGATATCTCAACATGTGCTCATGAGAAACAAGGCAGATTTTTAAATGTGAGCATGCATGCATGGATCAATTTTCAGCTTTTCAAATTTTTCAGAATGCAAGTTTATTCTCTTTTCAATGTCTAAACAGACAATTAAGTATGAGCATTGAGAGACATGAATGTTCATAGTGTTCAATAGATGACAAGTGTGCAAGAACACATCAAACAAGATATGTAGTGAATTTCATTATAGGAAATGCAGAGAATTTACCTGAAAATTTCAGTCCTAGGGGTTTTCTTCTTGAGTGCCTTGGTTTATTACCCCTCTTTATTCTTCAGCTTCCAAGGCACACCTGCAGGTAAGCAAACTATTTTGCACAGATAGGCACCCAAGAAGTCTTGGGTCCTGACATGACAGTATTACTCCTAGCAGGTTTTCTCAGCACATTTCTAGCAGCATGGTCATCATATTTCATCAAGTAGCAATTGTTCATTGAATGACCAATTTGTCTACAGTAATGGCATGAATTAGTAGATTTCAAATTCTTTTTATGCACATTACTGTTGTCATGAAATTTATTCACAGAGAAAAATGTTTGTTTTCTGAAACCGGCCAGCCAACATTCAGCAACTCTATGACCTAGCTTCCCACAGTGATAGCATGCAAAAGACTTTTTGCTAATGGCAGGGAATTTATCAGTTTTTCTACCCTGAGCATGCCAGCATTCAGTGGTCCTGTGGCCTGTCTTCCCACAGTTGACACATGCAGAATATTTTCTATTTGCAGCAATTTTATTCCTATCAACATCATTACGGTTTACATGGGATTTAGCATGATGTGAGAAAGACATTTTCTTACCATCTTTAAACTGGCATTATGCAATGCTGTGTCCTAGTTTGCCACAGTGTAGACATTCAACTTTCTTTTTCTGGAATGAAGATTTTTTATCATGAAGTTTCTCAGCATTAATTATTTCAGCATTAAAATCATCCAGTTCTTTGAATTCATACTCATGCATCAAATGACCAATTCTATGGCAGTAATAACATGACATTTTCTTTTTCTGAACCTCATGATTTCTGACATGAGTTTTCCTAACATGCATTTCACTGGCATTCATGTCGTCTTTTCCTTTCAGTTTGCATTCATGCATTTGATGACCAGCTTTATGACAATTAAGGCATGACATGAGTTTCCTGTTAGCATGAGATTTAAAAACAGATGCATGTAAGTAGTAGAAGCCATTTTGTTCTTTCCCTTTTGTGTTTCAGTTGGCATCAAAATTCTTTGAGCAGCAAATTGAAACACTGAAGGATTGGCTGAACTAGCAGAGGCAACATTTGGAACAGCTGAAGTTTGAATCTTATTTTCAAAATTCTTTTCTTTGTTGGATTATAGCCCAACCCTTCTTTTTGAAAATTGACTTTAATACCTAGCAGTTTATCTAGATTTTCTTGACCATGAACAAATTTGGACAAGGAATTTTCAAGTCATGAATTTCATTTTCCAAGGAGGTGATTTGTAACTCATAGCTGGTGATTTCTTGCTCACTGCAATTCACACATTCAGTTAACACCTTGTTAGCAGTTTTATATTTTTCAATTTCTTGTTCCAGATTGCTCAACTTTTCAGGAATTTCAACACAAACCGTTTTTCCTTTTTCTAAGGTTGGAAGTCTCTCAGACATTGCACTGTTTAACAGCTTCAATTTTTCAATTTCTTCTTTGAGCTTATCATTTTGAACCAATTCATTTATTAGAAGCTGGTCTTCTTAATTGACTTCATACTTTCTTCCATTTTCAATTTGTTTCATTTCTCTTTGTTGTGTTTCACACTCTTTCTGTAATTCTATGTTTACAGATTTTATGGCATTCATTTTTTCAATCAGCAATTCATTCCCTTGCTCAAGTTCCTCACATTTTCCTTCACTCTCAATTACAGATTTTCTGAGAGTCTCTTTTACAGATTTTAACAATTCAACATGTTTCTTAAGTCCTTGATTATCAGACATACAGGCTTTAAGAGATTTCTTCAAATTTGAACATTTTTCACATGATAAATCAGAGCCATTTTGATCAACCTTTTTCTTTAATTTTTTATATTGTTTTCTTAGCTGTTCATGAGATTCAAATAATTTGGCATAAGCATTTTCCCAATCATCTGAAGTATAGTTTTCAAAGAGATTTACCTCATTATCATCATCATCTTCATCTTGATTGCTGCCTTGATTATATCTGTCAGCCATCATGCAGCTATCCTCATTTACCCTGTGAATTTTCTTCAGCATATCCAAGATGTCTTTAGCGGACCTGCAATCATGAAAGCAAGACCATAAAGCTCTGTCAGTAGCTGCTTTCATCAGGTTAAAGGCTTTCTGATTTTCTCCGTCCTTTGATCTGTGTCTGTCGGTCCATTTGGACACTTTCGTAGGTAAGGTGTGAGGACCTTGTGAAATTAATTTCCACAGATCAGGATTAACAGCATTAACATAAGCATGGAGAGCAGTGTGCCACTGATTAAAATCAGAACCACTAAAGATGGGTGGAAGAGCCATTCAAACAAATAGAAGCTAGATTCAATGCAACAGGAATAATGATGCACTAGAAACAAATTAGCACCTAAGACAGCAAGATCGGATCTGCAGGTCGCTGGACCTTCTAAGCAGACACCGCTCTGATACCAATTGTTAGGGTGCTAGGCCCGGATACAGAGGGGGGTGAATGTATCCCTCTAAAAATTATGCCCGAATTAAAACACTAAACGCTCAGATATGCGGAATAAAAACTAGTGAGCTTTCCAAGAGGAGATGATGATCAAAACAATTGATCAAACAGTTGGACTGCAACAATGCAGCCACCTGATCACATCAGACTCGCAAGCAGAGCTAATCAACCCAAGCACACTTAGCAGAAAACAATGCTCAGAGATTACTCCCAATTAACACACCTAACCAAGCATGCACAACCTGTGAAGGGGAGGTAGAAGGCAAGGAACAAACGCACAAAGCACAATCACTTGCACAGGAGATTTTTTAGGTGGTTCGGTCACCAAGACCTACATCCACCCCTCACTCCCAACAAGAGTGAGGCTTCCACTAGCACAAGCTAGTAACCTGCAGACTCAGTCTGCGAACACACGCTGCCAAACAGCTTGACCAGGGGAACATCCTCCCCTCTTCCACCCAACCGGAGGGAACACCAGTGACACCCAGTCACCAGCAACCAGAGACCCAAGTCTCTCTTCCTCCAACCCAGAGGGTACACCTGGACCTGCTACCAGCAAGACCACAACCGGAGGTCTAGCCTCCCTTCTCCTTACCCACCAGGAGGAACCCGATTCCCAGCAGGGCAATCGGAAGAACAAGAATAACCAAATAAAAAGGGAAAAATAAGAAACGAAAAATACACAGCAATCAGAAGGCTGTAAATGAAGAACAAGAATGTAGCTCTCAAAGGAGCAGATCTGGCTTGGATTTAATCCAGACGCCAGAGGACATATCTTCAATAGCTTCTTCCTTCTTCTTCGTTTCTTCCTCTTCTTTCTTCTTCTCAGCTCACGCACTCTTACTGTTCTCTGCTCTTTTCTTCTTCTACTGTTCCCACTCTCACGATCTTCATCTTTTGCTATCGAATTCTTCTCTGCTGGCCTATCTCTCTCTCCTGTTCTCTTCCTGCTCTCAGATGGCCTCTTTTTGTTCACTTCTTTCTTGGAGTGATTAACCTCTTCACTAAAGACGAAGAGGGATTTATATACCAATAACAGGGGCTTCGGAGGATAGGGCAGAGACGCCCTAGAGAGCTTCAATTGATTGGTCCACGTGGTGAAGTAGCAGGCCCCAGCCTCAACGTGTCAGCATCCTGGTACCTCGTCCATCCTGGGACTACGAGCCAGGCACCTCGGATCACGTGCCTTGCTTCATAGGGTTGACGCACCCTTCAAGGGCATTCTACCAGCAAAACTCAAGTCTGCTGCGTTGACGCTTCCAACCCATGGCGTTGACGCATTGATGTGTTCCAGTGAGCAACCAGCCTAGCCCTATTGACAGTTGCGTCGACGCTGCTCCACTGCTGCGTTGACGCATCGGTGATCCAGTGATCAGGTCTTCAGCAGTTAGACGTGTTGCGTCGACACTCTCATCATGCTGTGTTGACGCATTGGTGTGTTCCAGCAGCTGAAATTAGATGGCTTCAGCCTTCTTGCGTCAAGGAGTGCATTGACGCATTGTGCAGCTGCGTCCACCCTCTGGTCACCTTGTCGATCCATCAACCTGCTGCGTCGACGCCACTTGATGAATGCATTGACGCGCCAGATTAATCCAGTAGCTTGTTTCTTGATTGTTTGAACTGCTGCGTCCACGCTGCCAGTTGGTGGCGTTGACGCACGAACATGTACTTAAAGCCTGTCTTGCCTTGTACATTAGCGTCTCTTAAGCCGCTGCGTCGACGCTGCTCCATTGTGGCGTTGACGCATCGAGCACCCTGCATCCTTTTGTTCTTGTTAAACATTCATTAAAACTTAAGTGTCTATATCACTTATCTTATCGTTGTCATCATCAAAACCAGTAGTACAACAAGGGATACCATCACATTCAACCTTATCTGAAAAGAGATAAGATCAATGGAAGAAGATCAAAACAATAGGACTCTTGAATGAAAGTAACGGCCATGGGTGAACGCGTTGGAGAAAAGTAACGGCTGCACGATAGACCGTTATACTCAATGGATAGGCAAAAGATAAGGATTGGAACAAAGCCTTAAGTCGTAGGACTCTTCAAGATGTAACGGCCCAGGGACAATGCGTTAGAGGGATGTAACGCCCCAGGTGCCGACCGTTAGAAACAATGAGGATCAAAATGATAAGAAAACTTGCTAAGCTTCATCCAATCAAGAAATCGTGGAACCATACTCAACCAAGGAGAAGACCCATGAAATAAACTTCAAACTGATGAAGGAGACTCAACGAAGGAATGAATAACTTGGAGCATCACATAGAGTGAACAAGGAGATGACCCGACTTATCGGTCATAAAACGGGTGTCAACAGATGCCCCTCCTTAACGTCCTCTTTGCAGGGGAGCGAGCGGTGGTGAAGCGAAAGCGAAATGTAACATGGAGATGAAGCGAAAATGAAGCGGAGTGGACCAAAAAGCGGGCGTTAAGGTAAACGACACTCGTTCTTTACCAACAAGCGATAAGAATCTTCTGGGAAACTTCGAACTGATCATAAGGAAATAGCTAACCAAAGGATGCAAGTCTGGAGAAACTAACAACAAAGGAAAGGAAACATGGCTAGCCGCCGGAGGCAACGGAAAGGAAAGAGAACTTGACTAAACTCCAGTCAGGAATCTTTAGCCAACTAGATCAAGCGACAGATTGAAGGAAACCTTCGAATTCAGAGTGGAATATCTCTCCTTATTCGAGATCAAGAACACAGCTATTCACTATCATTGAGATACCTCGAACAGATGAAGATCATGAATGCTCAAAGAATGCGTATGATGCATGCTGGGCTAAAGAAAAAGAAATCGTTAAAACGAATGCAAAGAAAGATAAAATAACAAGATACTCGAGAATAATATTGCTAGACCGGAGAAATCAGGGTCAGGACACTATCTGTAACCACGACGTGAAAGACAGAACCATCATCCCTAAATTTTTCCAACCTAACGGCCTATCCAACTATTAAACATGTGAACTTAGATCATCATCATTTTTGTTTAAGGGGAACATCAAATCCCAGAACACATGAATGACCAGCCGGTTCTTGAGATAATATATCATAGATACCATATAGTAATGCATTAAAGGGATAAGGAATCGAGATACAATACCTGACTTACCTTTCTGATGAATATCAAAGCATGATGCTGTTCATAACTTCATTCATGAGGGAAAAGGTTAGCCAACAATAGATATGAGCATAAAACAAGGCATAACCACTTATACGCGTGAGAAGCATTAATAATATGCACCATGGAAGAAAATGTAATCTTTCAAGCATTAAATAGACCATTTGATTCATCAAGAAACTTGCAATCTGTAACGGTCTGTGGAGAGGGCGTTACATAAAGTAATGGACCAGACTAGGGCCGTTAGAGACTAGGCGGTTCACATTCTTTAATAAAACAGTTCAAATTCATGTAACGGTCAAAGGAATACGTGTTAGAGAGTGTAACGGTCGGACGACAGACCGTCACATTTCTTGAGCGTTCAAAAAAAACAAACCGAACGGTCTCAAACTTCATTCAACATTCATTCAAGCCTCAAACAACACAAACGCTCCCAAAAAATCCCAACCGAGGAGACCACCGGCGATCACCACCCAGATGGCCGGCGACGAGGGTTCCCAGCCACCGAAGAAGAGGGAGAGAGGGATGAAGAAGAAGGTGATTCGCCGCCTTCACCGCCGGATAGAGCGAGAGACCGTCCCGCCCGTGGAGGAAGAAACTAGGGCGAGGAGAGAGCCAAGGGTGGAGGAGGATGTTCCCACGGCCGAGGAAGATCAAGGGGAGGTTCCCCTGGACGAGGTAGAACCGAGGGAATAGGAGAAGAAGAGGAAGAGGGGCCAAGACCGAGAGGTAGGCCGCCCACCCAATTTTCCAAAATTTTATTTTTTTTGTCTTTTTATGTGCATGCATGTGTGAATGGGGGGTAGAAAATGTGTCTATGAACCCATTAGGATCGATTGCAGGCCCTTTGGCCAAAGTAGGAAAGCCACGGAATGCGAGGGAAAAATGCCCTCTAGCAGAGAATGTAACTGCTCAGAGAGAACGCGTCATAAGAATATAACAGTTGATGCTAGACCGTTAAGCTTGACAGAACAAGGTTGGACCAAATTAAACCCACAGAAAATGTGACGGCCCAGAGCTGGCGCATCAGAGGAAAGTGACGGTCCGACGATAGACCGTTAGAGCATGAATTGTACTCCGAGACGGATTAAGCCGCAAGGGGTAAAATCCGAGATAAGAAACCTCCAATCCGTTCTAGACTTCTCCCAAACTTAAGATAAAGCCTTCCAATCCAAATCTTATCTCTTTAAAGCCAAAATCAAGACTTTTAAAACTTGGAAACTTAGCCGAAATCGTATCTTTCTGAATTTCTCTGCTAGAAGGGCTGAAAAATCTCTCCTAAAGGGCAGGAAACAAGATCAAGAGAAGCTTCGAGGCGATGGCTATGGAGGAGAAGATCTATACCGGACCCAAAGCTGCAAGAAAGGAGTATGGAGAGCTACAAAGGCTGACCTTATTCCCCAAGCACCTAAGCTCCAGTGCTCAAAGAGTGGTAAGCTTCCATGACCTAACCAAGTTCAGAAATTCCTGCACTTCATCTCTTTCTCATGATCTTCTTCTTCTTCTTAGCCGCTCCCTGGTCCAAGATGTTAT
Organism: Amorphophallus konjac; assembly: GCA_022559845.1. NCBI lineage: Eukaryota > Viridiplantae > Streptophyta > Magnoliopsida > Alismatales > Araceae > Amorphophallus > Amorphophallus konjac. The sequence continues at coordinate 336,543,811 of CM040125.1, read as the reverse complement.
TCCAATCTGAAGTGGGTGGCTCCCATGGTAAAGGCACTCCCTTTAGAGGTTACATCAATTCTTAAAGCATGGCACCTTCAACCTTTCTTGGTTTTAGGTAAGAATTTCCAAAAATTGTCATTAGATTGGCCTAGTATTCCAGCCCTCATAGAATTGTGGCATCCACAAACACATACCTTCATCTTCCCTTCCTTTGAAGCAACAGTCCTATTAGAGGAGGTAGAAACCTACCTAGCCCTTCCTAAGACTAAGGTGGGGGATGAAGACCTAGTTTGCTATACGGTTGAGCCGATTGATCCGTCCTTGATCTTGAGTAATTTCATCCATAATCCAAAGGACGTGAGGACCATGATCAGCCCACACCACATTCACTTGATACCCTTGGCACAATGGATAGTCTCTCATTACAAAAACAAGTGGGAGAGACACGAAGCCATAGCCAAGGCGGTGGCGGTTTGCTTATGCGGAGTCTTCCTTTTCACCACTACCGACCACCTCTTAGATACCCCAAATCTCATCATTATTAGTGGGTTGTGGCGAGGAATGTCCATCTCTCAAGCGATCCTTTCATACCTCTATGAAGGATTAAGCTCGACTTGCCTAGGAGGACCTCTGTTCGGCTCCATGATACTCCTTGAGTGTTGGACGGGAGTGAGAATCAAATTCCAGCCAAAGGAGGATATTACTTCTTCTAGCCGTATCTTCGGGAGCCACCCTCTCTTCTTCATTGGAGGGGTATTCGGATTTTCTCCACAGGTTGAATGCAAGACGGCGGACAAGAAAACACGGGATGAATGGCGCCTCTTCTTCAATACTTTACCAATGGAGAAATTCATCATGCGACCAAGAATCCTTCAGAAAACTCTTCTTAGAATACCGTGGTGTCAAGGCCTGGACCTCCAGCTAGTGGGAAATACTACCATGGCGATCTACAACCCGCACCGGTGCCATCTTCAGATCGGACTACCTCAGACTGAAGCTCCTACACTATCACACTACCCTCCCCTTCTACCTAGGAAGATGGGGACCGAGGAAGATGAAAGAACAGTCCGGAACGCACTGACCATGCGGGAGATCAGCAAGGTGCGCCCGTGGCAAGAAGAAGTGGAAGAGAACGATGAAGCGCGCTGTGGCTACCTCAAAGAGTTGGGGAAGATCCGCCCTCTTGCGGATAAGAAATTGAATGTAGCTTGATTTTGCTTTTATGAAAGATGTATTTGTCAATCAGAGTTGGAATTTTATTAATCTTATGTGGCATTAAGTTCAACTGAATGAGATGGGATTGCCTTAATCGAATGAGCATGAGTTGTGGCTTGACTTGGCTTAGAACGGCCTGGAAAACAGAGCCTCTGGAGAGTGTAACAGATTTGAGAAGGGCCGTTAGAAGGATATAACGGGTAGGAGATAGGCCGTCGGGGTGAAAGACCTGAGGGTTTGGGTTTCTGGAGTAAGTAACGGTCCAACGATAGACCGTTAGGAAGAATAACGGTCGCGCCCCAAGCCGTTAGAGAAGAGCTGCTGAGAGAATCAAAGCGAAGGCCTGAAGAGATGTAACGGTCTAGCATGGACCGTTATATGAGTGTGACGGCCTGTACCTGGCGTGTCACAGTCTTGAACCTGCATAGTTGTGAGATTTGAGCTTTGGTCTTGATCCTGCATTCTACACACACTTAAACATGGAACAAGTTAGATCTGTTCTTAGACTCAACCCCTTGCCTTGAAGCAAGTAAGATAATGACTGTTTCTTGATATTTGGTCAAGGGGTGGAGCCTTATTAAATAGGTGGGAAACATAATAGAAATAATGTGATGCATGCGATGCATATGATGGTATTTTTTGGATTTTGGAAAATATATTTGAATTTTTGTGAGATTTTGGAAAATAGTTGATGTTTTTGGGTTTTGAAATATGTGATTTTTTTGTTTGATTTTGGACTTTTGATGTTTTTGGTGTTTTAAATATGTGTTGTTTTTGGATTTTGAAATATATGATGTTTTTAGATTTTGAAATATATGTTGTTTTTGGATTTTAAAAATATATGTTGTTTTTGGATTTTGAAAATATATGTTATTTTTGGATTTTGAAATATATGTTATTTTTGGATTTTTTGAAAATCAGTGCTTTCCCCTAGCAATGTGAGCCCTCCGTATCGTGTTGAGAGTCCCGAGGTTGGCGTGCAATGAGGTGACAAACCCTGACCAAGGCCCAGATTTTCATGACGGTGTTTCTACCAGGGCCATACTCGGGGTACTAGTCTCAATCTTGAAAAGGAAACTAGAATGCGGGGGTAAGCTTAGGCCAGATCTAGAAGCTTTTAGGACTTGGGTTCCTCTCCAGACAACCTATTATAAATTTGGTCTGTTACGCCGCGGCTTTGTGTCCGTCATCGAACCTTAGTCCACTCTAGGAATGCGTGCGACCGGGCTCATTCATCCCGCGGGGAACTGTACTGCCACTCTTGTCATGCCTAGATTCTTTTTCTTGCCTTTCTGGAGATTTGGAATCATAATTCAATAGACTTCTGAGATGATGCTTTTTGATTTTTATCCTTTGCTTTCTTTTTTCCTTGTTTCTTTGCTTGTGGCATCAGGTCATAACAGACTGCCCCTATTTGAGACCTCCTCTCGTTAGGGTGCCAAGATTGGTCATCGCCTCCTTATTCACCTCTTGCCCCTGGATTCAGCCGAAGGGAGAAACGAACAGGGACTTCGACTTTCCCCCGAAGCATAGCCAAGGAAAAATGGTGTCTTTTAAAGCGGAAAACCTGACCAGGGATGTCGTGTAGTGTGTGATTGTTGTACTCGGGATCCTTTTTACAGTGAAAGGGAGGAACATCTTGTTGCCGGGGTGGCACGGATTTAAACTCTAAGGAAAGAAACGCTTAAGATACAACCCATTCCAAGCGTGAGAGAGCTCCTCACCTTCTGCGTTCACTAAGCGATAAGCATTCCCTGGATAAGCCTCTTTTACAACAAACGGCCCTTCCCAGTTAGGTTGTAATTTAGACCTAGGACCTACAGACCGAATGAATTTGCGTTTCAAAACCATATCACCTTTTTGAAATTTCTGTTCAATTACCTTCTTTTGAAAATAACGCGAAACTCTCTTTTGATAAACGGATACGTGATCGGCCGCATTCATCCTCTTCTCATCTAAGAGTTCCAACTGGACGAGCAACGCCTCTCGACGTTCATCGAGATTAAGTTCCTCATTGAGCTGCACTCTAAGGGAAGGGATCAAGATCTCATATGGGAGCACCGCCTCCATCCCATAGGTAAGAGCATAGGGAGTTTGTCCCATGGGAGTACGGACGGAGGTGCGGTAAGCCCACAGAGCTTCCACTAATCTCTGGCCAATTGGAAAACTTATGAGATTCGCATGTTTTCTTGATAATTTTAAGAAGGGTTTTATTAGTGGCCTCGGCTTGACCGTTGCCTTGAGGATAGTATGGAGATGAATGATGCAATGCAATATTGAACTTCTTACATAGATCCTTGAGCTCCTGAGAGACTAACTAGGGTCCGTTGTCAGTGATGATGCTGCTTGGCACTCCGAACCGCGAAATGATATTCTTCATGATGAAGCGGCACACCGTTGAAGCTTTGATCTCTGCGTACGCCTCCGCTTTGGCCCATTTGGTGAAGTACTCAGTGGCGGTAAGGATAAAGGATTTCTGCTTGATCTGAGAATTAGGATCACAGAGCGGGTTGACAACGTCGAAAGCCCACATATAGAATGGCCAAGGAGCAGAAAGAGGATGGAGAGATGAAGCTGGAGCATGGATTTTGTCGGCATGGAGTTGGCATTTAAGACACCTCCGGACGTAGAGGGAGCAATCCTCCTCTAGATTTGGCCAATAGTAGCCCTGCCTAAGGATTTTCTTCGCTAGAGCCTGGCCATTGACATGACCTCCACACTCACTAGAATGGGCTGCTTCAGCCACCTTCCAAGCTTCATTATCATCCAAGCATCTCATGAGCATTCCATTAGTAGTGCGCCTGTATAGTTCTCCTGCAACAATAGTATACCTTGAGGCGGCTCTCCTTATTGACTTACGCTGCTCGATGTTTGCCCCTTCTGGGAACGATCCTTCTTTGCAAAACAATTCAATTTCATGATACCAAGGCAATTCTTCTTCATCCAGAATCTCTTCTAGCTCCATTAGAGATACTTCCTTGAGATCTTCCTTCTCAGCCCTCACCTCTACAGTTCTCCTAAGGTTGATGAACCAAGGATCCTAAAGAGAGGGTGCGTCCAATCTCTGAACGACGATAGTCTCAGTGCTCCGATTGAGAGGGAAAGATAGAGAGGAAGCGAGTGATGCTAAGACATCGGCTAGAATGTTCTGAGACCTAGGAGTAAGGATATAGATTAACTTACGGAATTGCCTAGCCAGGAGCGTGACCAAATCTTGATAAGGCTTGAGCTTGGGGTCACGAGTGCGGTAAGTAGACAGAACTTGCCGCAGGACGAGCTGAGAGTCTCCTATGATATTCAAGTAACGCGCGCCTAGGAGATAGGCGTGCTTCAATCCGGCCAGGAGAGCTTCATACTCAGCGATGTTGTTGGTAGCGGGAAATCGAAGTTGATAAGCAAAGGGAATAGTCACTCCCTCTGGAGTGAGCAGAACAGCGCCGATCCCTCGGCCTTGAGAATTGAGCGCACCATCAAAGTTCATGGACCAAAAGGGGTGATGAGAGATAGCAGAGAGATGCTCATCAGGGAAATCATCCTGAATAGAATCGGTGTGAGGAATAGGAAGATGGGCAAGATGCTCCGCGATGGCGTACCCTTTGACCACCTTCTGAACGACAAACGTGATATCGAATTGAGAGAGGAAGCTCTGCCAGCGAGCTGACCTACTAGAAAGGACAGGCTTTTCTAAGAGATAGCGAATCGGGTCCATTCTAGAGATCAACCTAACTGGATGGGCAAGGAAGTAGTGTTTAAGCTTCTGAGCTACCCACACTAAGGCGGCACAAGTCTTCTCCATAGCGGTGTATCTAGACTCAGCTGGGTTAAACAACCGAGAGAGGTAATAGGCAGCCCGCTCTTTCCCTTCATCATCTACTTGTGCTAAGACCGCCCCTAGGGAGTCCTCAATAACCGAGATGTATAGGATTAGGGGTTTCCTAGGGACATGAGGTTGCAAAACCGGGGGGTTGGATAGATATTCCTTTAAGTCCACGTAGGCCTTCTGACAGTCTTGATTCCATTCAAACTTAACCCCCGCCTTAAGCAATTCATAAAATGGACGGCACCTTTGAGAATGTTGGGATATGAATCTTCTGATAAATTGCAATCGACCAATCAACCCTCGAAGTTCCGTGATGTTCTTTGGCGGAGGCATGTCCATGACGGCCTGAGCTTTGTTAGGATCAATCTGGATCCCCCGTTTGCTCACTATGAAACCTAGCAGCTTCCCTGAAGAGACTCCGAATACACACTTCTTCGGATTCATCTTAAGCTTGTACTCTCTGGCTCTTTGCAGCACCTTAGCCAGGATAGAGGGGTGTTCTTCTTTAGTTTTTGACTTCACCAAAATGTCATCCGCGTAGGCTTCCATATAGATATGCATCATGTCGTGGAAGATGGCCATCATCGCCCTTTGATAGGTGGCACCCGCATTCTTCAGACCGAACGGCATAACCACATAACAATACGTGCCCCAGGGCGTGGTGAAGGAGATTTTCTCTTGATCTTCCGGAGCGAGACGTATCTGATTATAGCCTGAGTAACCATCCATGAACGATAAAGATTCGTACCCGGCGGTGCTATCGACCAGGACGTCTATATGAGGTAGTGGGAAATCATCTTTGGGACATGCTTTATTGAGATCCCTGAAATCGATGCAGATGCGCACCTTTCCATCATTCTTGATAACATGGACTATATTTGCCACCCACTGAGGATATAGAACAACTCTAATGAATCTGGCCTTGTATAATTTGTCGACCTCTTCCTTAATCCTCAAGGCCAAGTGGGGGTGAAATCTTCTTGATCGTTGTTTCACAGGTGTTGCCCCTGGTTTAAGCACAAGTCGATGTTTCACTAAAGAGGGGTCAAGACCTGGCATGTCCTCATAAGACCAGGCGAAGGAATCGCTATACTCCCTCAGAACCTTAATTAAATCTTCTTCTACTTGCGAAGGGAGATTAGCGGCAATAATGATGGGCCTTGGGTCTTCTTCAGTTCCCAAATTAATTTCCTTCATAGGTTCATCCACTGCCGACGATGGCTCGTCGAATTTCTTAAGTCCTTGTGCATACAAATCGGTAGTGTCATCTATGTTGCTGTCCTCGTTGATCGGATCTTTCTCGTCCAAGATTTCATAGACACCGAGTCCATCATCGCTCCACACCTCCTCTATTTCCTTTTCATCTTCAATCATGATTGTCGTAGCAACAAATTCTGGACACTTTAAAAGAGCATGACAACGCTGAGCTAGATCTCGCAAGAACCTATCAGGGACGGATTTGGGAGGACGCACAAGCGAGCGCGGCTCAGATGAGGAAGGGTTGGACGACCTAGAACAAGACCCTAATTCTCTAGACCTACCTGACTCTACTTCCCTAGACTCGATGGACCCTAATCCTAACCTAGGAGAAAGAAGACCTAGTGGAAGGGAAGGAGCAGGGGACTCGTGCCCCTGGGAGGAGGATGGAGACAGGGTAGCGTAATCTTCCACTGAAATCTCCGTTTCGAATTTGACATTTTTTTTTTTGGGATCAGTGGAGACCACACAACAAGATGGAGGAGGCAAAAGTTGCATGGGGAACAGCTCTGGGAAGATGCAATCGAAGAATGGATCGGAGGAAGAGAACCCCATCTCGTGGAGTTGGGCGTTGGGAGGAGGAGGAGTGAATAGAGTGGATAGATCAATGGGCGGGCAATGCCCACAAGCACAAGGAACAAATAGAATTTCAGGTGGGTCAATGAAGGATGGATTTACCATGATAGGAGGAAGACGGGGTAGGAACTCCCATTGTTGGAGGAGAGATTGAAAACGGGAGGGAGACTAAGAAAAGACAATCGGTGAACTCCCCTTCTCCTGTAGATCATCAACTGGCCGCTTCTTCGGCCTCCACTGAACAAGCCGAACCTCTTGCTGTCTCTTGTAGTCTTCTTCATGAAATAGCCCCTGAAGGGCTGGACCATAGTCAATCACATCATCAACTGGCCCCCTTGGCAATGTGGATGGACTGGCAATCGGACGGACTGCATCCTTCCTCGGTTGAGCTAGCTGCGGAGCTAATGTGCCGGGCTGGAGAGGCCCTCGAACAAAGTGTTGACGGTAGTCCCAGGTGAGTGGCCCAGAATCACCCATCATGGACAATGCAGTCTCTCGGTAGCCGAGACCTCTTCTGTTCATTTTTCTGCTCTTGGGGATGGGCTTGGTTCTTCCCTGCAATTGAGCACCGAGGCCTCTCTCCGGTTGGTAGCCTAGCTTCAGTATAATGTCCCAGCCCTTGGAATCTCGGATCTGGGGCTTCACCTTGATGTCAACTGCTGCAGTGACGGGCTTGCGAGGTGCGTAAGCCCACGGAAAGTGGAGATCTAGCACTAACATAATAGGCCGACTGCTTGGCCACAATGTGGGAAGAACTTTATCTGAAATAGCCTTCACTGATTGGACCGTGGATAAGCTTTTGACTTTGACAACCCTCCCTTGGAAAGGGAATTTAATGCATTGATGTGCAGTGGAGGGTACGGCGCTGAGGGTATCGATCCACGGACGACCCAAGATAGCCTTGAACATAGGGTCAATATCCAGCACGTAAAACTCAATGGGCATAGTAAGAGGCCCAAGCTCAGCTTGAATGGTGACAATCCCATGACATGCCCGTTGAGAGTTGTCATAAGCAGCTATAGTAGTGGGAGTTGGGCGTAAAAGTTCTTCTGACAGATTACAAGCCCTTAGAGTGCTGAGCGGGCAAACGTTGATAGATGCCCCTGTGTCAACCAATGCTGCGTCAATGCTGACTTTGTTTAGAATGATAGTAATGCACAGCGGCATTTGCCGAGCTTCTGGTGGTGCCAGCTCAGTTTCAGAGAAAGTAATGGCTGGCCCCTTGGAGATTATTGCCAGTGCGGTAGGTAAGCTATCAACTGCCATGTCTTCACTAATCATCACCTTTTGAAGAAAGTCTCTTAATGCATCTTGGTGAAGGGTAGATCTCTTAATCAGTTCCAGTACAGATATCTTGGCGGGCACCCTATCCAAATGTTGTAACAAATCATATTCGGTCCCGGGTAGAGGCTCGGCCTCTTCTTGCTCGGTAGCCGGTTGGGAAGACTGGGGATTGGGAGTGGAAGGGTAGTTTCGGTGGAACATGCGCCCGCTCTGTAGGGAGAAATTATAAGCTGCCGCGGCCTTAGATGGGCTCAGGATAGGTGATTTAGTAGGCCCAGTGGGATAGATAAGCTGTGCGGAAGAGGGTGTGGTGGAAAGGATAATAGGCGAGGGGTTAGTGGCAGTGGGCGTGAGCAAAAGTGGGGATATAAAAGTGGATGGAGGCGTGATGAGTGGAGGGTTAGATGGAGGTATGGCGATAGTGGGTGCAAGCGCGAGCGGGGAGGGGGTAATGGTAGCGGATGTGAGCAATGGTGAGTACGACGGAGGTACGGGTGATGGTGCGTGTGATAGAATAGGGGTCAATGGGAGGACGAGTTGAGGAGGGGTTTGGTCTGTAGGTATGAGGATGGGGGAAGCGGGAGGATTATGGTAGTTGTGGTGAAGGGCCATGACCTGTGGCGTGGAGTTATCGTCGTCGAAGGACCACTCGGGGTTGGGAGCCGGAGGTTGGACGACATTGACCTGAGCTGGTGCCGGTGGTGGAGGCTGTGGAGCAGGAGGATGGTTTGGCATTGGGTTTCGATGAATACCCAGGTCTTGAACCAGTTGCTGTTGCTGCTGCGGCTGCTGCTGTGGCTGCGGTACCTGTTACTGCTGCACTTGCTGCCTCGGCGGCTGCCTTGTCTTCTCTTTGATTTCTGTGATAGCCCTGTGCATCTCGGCCCAATCAATTCTTTGCCCTTCGTGGAGGTCATAGACTAGGTCCCGGAATTGAAAACACCCTTCAATGGTATGCCCCGGCTGCCTGTGGAACATATAATACTTCATGTGATCAATGGCCGGATTCCAGTTGGGCCATTCCGGAGGAAGCTGTATGGCATTCACCGACATAAGAGCTGAGAAGATGTCTGTGAGTGTTTCTGGTAAGGGTGGGTACTGAGCTCTTTTAGGAGCTGGGTGCCTGTTGTTAGGGTTGTTGTTGTAGCCGTTGGGTGGAGGGACGTTGTGGTATTGCGGAGGTGGTGGTGGTTGTTGCGGAGTGGCCTGGTAGTCTTGGGGAGCGGGATTCTGTGGAGTGCGGGGGTTTTGAGGGAAGCGGAAAGGTGCGGCTTGGAATGGGAAAGCAACGGCTTGAACTTGCTCGTTTGTTTGGACCCCCTCGGTGACCGGCCCTTGAGGTTTCTTGTGGTATTTGGGCTTTTGGTTTTCAAATAGTGAGTGTATGGGGGAATCCTTGAACTGAGTCTGAATGAAGCGCGCTCGGCTGTAGAGTTGGTGCATGTTGGCTATGTCATTCATGGCCAGAATGTTTTGGAAGGTCGGAGTAGCATTGGAAATAAGTTACTTGACTTTCTCTTCCTTCGGGATATGGCCGGGCACTCTTGCGGCCATTTGCCTCCATCTATCTGCATAAGTAGAAAACTCCTCATCTGGTTTCATCTTTTTGGCCACCAAATCTGTAAATGAGTACTCCGGGCCGACCCTATCTTGAAACCGCTGGATAAACTTATCTTTCACTACCTTGAAGCTTTCGGCGTCTTCCAGTGGCAGAGAGTAGAACCATTCCAATGCAACGCCATCTAACGATCGGCGAAACAGATACGCCATAAGGCGATCATCATATTGGAATTGGGCCGATTCATACAAGAAGTCCCTTACGTGAATAAAGGGATTGCCGTTCCCATCGTACTTTCTGTAATTGGGGAGCTCGGACTGCGGAGGGAACCGGATGTTCTGAAAGCTAGGAACTGGAACATCTGCCAAGGATTGTGGGCCAACCCGCTTCTGGAGGAAATCGAGTTGTTGTTGCATGGTGGCCCATTTATCAAGTAATTCCTGCTCTCTAGAGGGAGCAGGGGTAGTGAGAGGTGATGATTGAAGTTGAGGAGCGGAAGGGTGAACCGCAGCAGAAGGTGGGAGCCCATAAGAAGGAGCAGAAGGATAAACGGCCAAAGCAGGGGGCCCATAAGAAGGATATTGGGTCGGAGACTGACCCAGATTAGAGTGGGCTTGGACAACCCCTGGCTGAGGGCGCGAGAAATCTGAAGGGCCTATAAGGACTTGTGGAACCATTGGGCTAGACATATGATGGTCCAACTGAATGAAAGAAGGGATGGCAGACTTCCCTTTGTCAAAAGATTGCTGGGCAGAAGTAGAAGATTGGCCCGTCTCCATGCCAGCAAAGGTGATGGTCCGGGGTTGGACCGGAGTAAGATCGATCGGAGTGGGCTGGATGGAAGGATTAGGTTGACCCTGCATAATTGTGGGAGGAGAGATTTGGATCCTTGCATGGCCTGATAGATAGCTTGGAGTTGGGCCGGATCCAATTGGGCCATCATTTGGAGAATGGAGCCCGCCGAAGGAGAAGAGAAAGAAGGGGTGGCTTGACCACCCTCCATGGGGGTGGAGGACGGAAGAGGGGCTGTCCCCTCTCTAGTAGGGAATGAGATAACCCTAGCAGGGTCTTCCAGAAGTCCTTGAGGAAAAGAATCCTCTTGGGAATGGGGAGGGTTGAAAGAAGCCATGGTGGATTCGAAAAGCAGATTTGAGTAGAATTTGGAGAAGGAATTGACTCTAGGAGGTGCTTCCAATTGACGAAAATAACTCCACATGCAACGGACAACCTTGACAAGATGCAAACAACACAACACAAACAATGAGCAACCAAACTTAGATGATTTCTAACAAAGATGTAAGTGACAAGAGATGAAAGCACTCCAAGTCAACCAAGTTGTTTAATATGATGCTTCAAGATTCTTATGATTTCTCCTTTGGAACTTTAGGGGATTGATTGATGTGAGCTCTCAATAATAGGTTCCTGATAGGAGAGGGTGTAAAGCTTGATTTGACTCTAAGTGTGATCACTCCTTCACTTATGCAACCCTAGACACGGGGTGGAAAAGGTACAACCGGCCCGGCGTCCGTGTGGGAATCCACGGCTCGCGGGGACTTATGGAGGTCCCTGGTGCGATTTCCTAGTTGGCCCCAAGGAATATGGAGACGAGAGGTCTGCACACCAAGGTAGGAAAATGCAATCTAATGTATGATAATATGCATGAACCTATTGCACCAGGGTGCATGCAAATTCTAATCTAGAATCTAGCAAGCAATTATGCACACAATGATGTAGATATGTAAACCAACCAAGGAGGAAGTCAGATAGCACCCAAGTAAGAATATCACAGCAGAAACTGCGGAAAGAAAATGCACCTCGGGATACATACCTGTCTGGAATATATAACGGTCTATGAGACCCACGTCAGAAGTATGTAACGGTCGAAGACCAGACCGCCAGAATCAATGTAACGTAGGGAACCAGGACCGTCAGATGAGCCAGAGAACCCAAAAATAGCCAGAAAAATAGAAGGGAAATCTGGGGAAAATCAAACAAGGAGATGATGGCAGGTTTAACAGAGATCAAAAAGCACGATTGGCACAAGTTGTCCCACCGTGATCGCCAAAAAATTATCTGTTGATTTCTTTGCTTCCTTCTTTTTGTGGGTTTGTGATGTATGATAAAGATGATAAGCAAAAATCAATGATCTCAATCAACCCAAGGACATGTAAACCATGAACCTAGGCAATCCGAACAAGCTCTAGCATGGGCATGCTATCTCAACCAAACTAATCTAAAGAAATAAAGAAAAACACACGCCGGGGCGTGGAGCAAAAGCAAATAAAACACACTGTGAGGGTGGAGCAAGCAAAGGAATATGAAGTGGGAAAGAGAAATCAATGCCCAATACTAAGGAATAAACGTGATCGCCACCAAAGTAAACACAAGCCAAAGACTTGAAAATACCTTGGAAATGGGTGGATGAAGCACCCGCCCACGGGAGAGAGAAACCAGTGAAATCTGCAGATCAGCCTTGAATGTAACGGTCTAGACCTTGTGCGTCACAGGATTGTGACGGTCACCTGATGAACCGTTATATGAACCTGACGCGTCTTCTCAAGACCGTCAGACAACCTGCAGAAATAGCTTATGAATTCTTTGAACTCCAAATCTTCCAGCCAGCCAGAAGACTTGGGCCTCGTTTGATGAACCTGTAAACCTGCCAATGAACGTGAAACACAAGAAAACAAACCCAGATTAGCCCTTTAAACAAGCATAGTGTCAATTCTTAAGGAAATTAAGATCATTCAAAAGGAAAGGGAAATACCGGGAAAGTTTTGGTTTTTTAACCCCTCTGGGCGTTTTAAAAGATGGGAAGATGTTTAGATGATGAAAATAGATGAAGAACGTGGAATAAGGAAGAGGGACAATGACTTGAGAAGGAGGAAGAACACAAGTGTGACAACGATGGAAACTCAAACACAATGAAATGAATACTCCCTTCACCGTGAAGTAGATGGACGTGAGGAACAGTTCTCCTTGGTTGGATGTGGCTCCAGAATGCGGCAGCACTTCGACGTAAAACTCCAGATCTTCCTCTGTCGGGCCATGAAGTTAAGGGTGCTATTTATAGGCCCTCAAAATCTCTGGTCGAGCAGAGGATAATCCAGCAAGAAAAGAGGATAACTCTTAGCAAACTCTTGAAGATAATATCACCAAGAGTCCATAGAAACAAACAGAAGGTTCTGAGGATCAGATTTGGAAGAGAAATCACAAGATCAAACTCTTATCTCGACCATGGAGTAGCAGAGAAAAGGCCTGAACTGCCAGGACTCTCTGTTTGATGTAACGGCTGCTCGACAGACCGTTAGAGGGAAATAACGCGTTAGAGGGATACCGTCACATTCAACCTTATCTCAAAAGAGATAAGATCCACGAAAGAAGATCAAAACAATAGGACTCTTGAATGAAAGTAACAGCCATGGGTGAACGCATTGGAGAAAAGTAACGGCTGCACGACAGACCATTATACTCAATGGATAGGCAAAAGATAAGGATTGGAACAAAGCCTTAAGTCGTAGGACTCTTCAAGATGTAACGGCCCAGGGACAATGCGTTAGAGGGATGTAACGCCCCAAGTGCCGACCGTTAGAAACAATGAGGATCAAAATGATAAGAAAACTTGCTAAGCTTCATCCAATCAAGAAATCGCGGAACCATACTCAACCAAGGAGAAGACCCATGAAATAAACTTCAAACTGATGAAGGAGACTCAACGAAGGAATGAATAACTTGGAGCATCACATAGAGTGAACAAGGAGATGACCCGACTTATCGGTCATAAAACGGGTGTCAACAATAAAGAGGTAGGTTATCTCATGAACAGCAAGAACATCATGCTAGGGATAAAAGCCCTCTGGTTTTGCTTGATTTCATGCACTATAGACCATGAATTTCATGATCTTAGTAGGTCCATGCATACATACATATCTCTAGCCTTAATTAAAGTTAAAAGAGTTTCAGACTCTGCTCTCCTTCGAACCTCACGCAATTGACGAAGAGATTCTACAGGTCATTCCAACTATCATTAATAAGGCCCAGAACGATGAGCTCTGCGGAGTTCCCACTAAAGATGAAGTTAGGAAAGCTGTCCGGAACTTGAATGGCAATGGAGCGCCTGGGCCGGATGGTTTCACCGGACTGTTCTTTACCACATGCTAGGATATCATTTCTCAGGATGTTATTGCTGCTGTTAAGGGGTTCTTTCAAGGTTTCTATCTACCCCGGGGCATCTCAGCCAGTCTCATTGCGCTTATACCTAAAGTCGAGCACCCCTCAACCTTTGGTGACTTCCGCCCCATTAGTCTTTGTGATTTTTGCTTCAAGATAATTTCAAAGATATTGGTTGATCGCCTTGCTAATATTCTCCCAGCCATCATAACCGAAGAGCAAGGTGCTTTTGTTAAAGGGAGACTCATCCTTGATAATGTTGCCTTGGCCAGGGAATTGGTGAAGGACATAAACAGGAAGATGAGAGGCCATACACTCATATTCAAACTAGATATGATGAAGGCTTATGATAGAGTGGAATGGGACTTTCTCCTTCATGTTCTAGCTAGATTTGGATTCTCTCCCAGGTTTCAATCCTTGGTTAGCATCTTAATTTCTAATAGTTGGTCCTCAGTTCTCTTTAATGGTGCTCCAGCATGTTTCTTCAAGTCCACTCGAGGCCTTAGACAAGGCGACCCTTTGGCCCCTGCTTTATTTGTTATCATGTACGAAGCACTCAGTAGAGGCGTGTTGACACTCCATGCCACTGGTGCTCTTAAGCCCTACAACAGCCCGCGGGTGTGTCCAATTGTCTCACATCTCCTGTTCGCTGATGACACTTTGGTATTCCTAAATGGACATGTTGCCAATATCAGAAGGTTCCTGCAATCTCTCCGTCTCTATGAAGCTTCCTCTGGCCAAAAGATAAATGCGGGGAAGAGCTCCTTCCTCATTTCCAGCAAGGCCCCTCCCAACTTGATTACCTCCATCTCGGAGCTCACTGGGTACAGGCATCAATCTAATGTTATTACCTACTTGGGAGTTCCATTGAGGCCTGGCCGGGCTCTTCTATTGGACTACAAGCCTTTAACTCAAAAGATTAACTAGCGTCTGCTATCTTGGAAATCAAATTTTCTCTCACTGGCGGGGAGGGTGACCCTGATTAACTCTATTATGAATTCCATTCCTATCTATCTGGCCGCTTCTACTTCTGTTTCCCGCACCATTTCAAAATACATCGAAAAGGCTTCAGCCAACTTCTTCTGGAATGGTACTGGGGATACTCGTAGATGCCACTGGATACCCTGGGACACTGTGAAACTTCCTATCCTTGAAGGCGGCCTTGGCATCAAGAGCCTACAATATGTCCAGGTATCCCTTGCAGCCAAACAGCTATGGAATATTCTCACTGGTAGCTCGCTCTGGGCTACTTATGCCCGCTGCAGATACAAAGTCAAGAGGTCCATTGCCGATCTACTCCTTTTCCTCGTGGATTGTCATCTGCCACATTCTATGCGGCATCGGCTATTATCCTCAACAATGCCAGATGGATTATCGGCGATGGTCACATGGTGGATTTCCGTGATGATATTTGGATGGGAAATGCTCCCCTTAGAGAAACTCTTACTGCCCAGTATTTTGGCCCTCCTGCTACTGTGTTTCAGGTTGTTAATGATAACAACCATCCAGTCCGAAGGGTAATGCCTTAACCTTGATTTCTTGATTATATTACTCTACAGGATGGTTTCCCAGATGCACGTGTCTGGATTGGCAATGTCGATGGCTCCTTTTCTACTAAGTCGGCTTACAATGCTGTCAGGCATGCTGGTGTCTACAGACCTCCCTTTTGGAAGCTCTGGCATTCTCTCTTTTACCGCCGAGCCTCACTCTTCTACTGGAAGCTCATCCATAGAGCTATCCCTGTGGATAGCCGTGTTGCTAACTGTGGAGTTTACATGACATCCAGGTGCTCCTGCTGTCGTGCTCCCATGACTGAGGATATGAATCACCTATTCCCATATAGTGATATCGCGAAGGAACTCTGGCGCTGGTTTGCCCCTCTCGCCACTTCCAGGTGCATGCTAAGCGAGCAGGTAACTTTGCGCTTATGGTCCTCCTTAGAGTTCTGCAGTAATGCATCTGTGGTGGGGTTCATATCTACCTATACTTTGATTCTTATGCTATGGGAAATCTGGAATGCCAGATGTATGATGTAATTCCAGGAGGTGCGAACATCCACCAGAAGTATTATCTCCTCCATCAAAGCTAAGGTCGACTGGGCCATTGGAGAATACCAATTTCCATCAATCTCCTTCTCCTGCGGATCTCTCTGTCCTCACTTTCTACAATTACCACCCATGATTCAAGCAAAGAGCATTTAAACTTGTCAGGTGGGTGCCACCGATATCTGGTTTCTGCCTGAACGTTGACGGCGCCTGCGAAGGAAACCCCGGTTACAGTGGCGGAGGTGGGTGCATTCGTTCCTCGACCGGCAACATTGTAGTGGCGTTTATGCATTACTATGGAGTTGGCACCAGCCTGCTTGCTGAAGTCTGTGCATTGTGTGATGGGCTGCAGATGGCATCCGCGATGGGTCTTCACCTCTCATCCATACAATGCGACTCTGTTGTCCTTGTTAGATCCATTCATGAAAATGTGGCTACCTCCTGGCAATCCACTCACTGGTGGAGGGTTATACAGTGCCACCTTGCCTCTAGTAGTTGCACCATCTCTCATGTCTACCGAGAAGCCAACCGAGTAGCAGACTCCCTCGCCTCTCCGCATGTGCCTCGAGGGTGAATGAGCTATTCCTTTCAGCTTCCAGCCTTCCCAAGCTGAGCAAAGCTAATGTTGTATTAGACAACTCATCTTTCTATAGCATTAGAAGGGTAAAGATCTTCTGTCTCTCTATTAATTTTGTTCACTTCATGGGTATGCCCCGATGACTTGTGTAATCTCCTATCATTCAATAAAAATTTCCCACCTTTGCATTGATCTGGTGGAGTGGGAACACTCTCTCCTCCTGGGACTGGGTGCACTCTCCTAGATCAGCTCAAAGGTTTTTTACTTAAAAAAAAATAAAGTTAAAAGACATTCTCTTGTTAATTCACTGTAACCTATGCATCTAGATGGCCTATCCTTCGTGCTTTCATGACTAGAGTAGCTTATTTATTTTGATTTTTTTTCAGACATGATATGTTTAAACCATAGTTCTTCTATTTTACTATCAGCGGTGCTCTGACGGATTATAGTTAGACCGCCAAAATCATCTAGCGGCCTTACGATAAACCTACAGACCTTCTGTAACCCTTGCATTTTTTATGTAAACTCTGGCGGACCATAAGTAGAGCGCCA
Organism: Amorphophallus konjac; assembly: GCA_022559845.1. Taxonomy (NCBI): domain Eukaryota; kingdom Viridiplantae; phylum Streptophyta; class Magnoliopsida; order Alismatales; family Araceae; genus Amorphophallus; species Amorphophallus konjac. The sequence continues at coordinate 336,526,775 of CM040125.1, read as the reverse complement.
CAATCTTCTAGCAGCCCCACGATAAACCGCCACATCACTGTGACGCGTCTGTCTTAGACCGCTAGAGTGTTGTGTTCTGTCAACCCGAGACATAATTGAGAACAGTCAAATTAGCTTATAAATAAGCCTAGTTATCTAAGTTTTAACATATTTTCATGACTCTGAGTTTATTTACTGATTCATGGCAATAATTCTATATATTATGGTACTTTGAGGTTATTTTAAGCATATGCTAATTTTATACCAAAACCCTATAGTTTTTGTACTTAATCGATGATCTAAATGCTATATTAATGAGATTTTAACGTTGATTTATCCCTGTTACACACTCTTTCTCAACTATAGAGTCATTTTCTCTAAGTACGTGGCATATACCTAGATATGCGACCACTAGTTACACTTTTGCACTCTAGGGACACATTCTTAGACTTGAGGACCTCTCTATTAGATATTCCATCTAATGGACTAGGAAATCTAATTTCAAGGCCTCTGTAATTCTCTGCGAGCCTTAGATTCCCACTAGGACGTCGAGTTGGTTGTACCATTAAAGCCCAATTGTCTAGAAAGCACTATCGATGTTTTCTGATTTTGATTCTGTAACGGTTCAGTACTCGACCGCTAAGGCCCATTAACGGTCTAGTATCTGACCGCCATAACATATGAGTCCAACTGATTTCTTTCCAGATTGAGTCCGTTCTAGCGGCCGAATACTAGACCGCCATGTCAATATAGCGGCCATGTTATAGACCGCTAAAATTCTTGAGTTCAGTTTATCCAAGGTTTGACCCAAGGGTTAGTATCCATATGATCCTAGAAAGACTATTAAATCTCTGGGACATGTCACCTTTATCAAGATGATTTAACTAAATTATGAAAGTTAAGAAATGTACCGTTATGCTGCCGATTTATTTCAATGGCATAACCTAGTCACTAAAGTCTTTATTGAAATTCCTTATTTCCTTATACAAGCATTCGTATTTTTGGTTACTTTATCATGAATTATCTTTGAAATTGAACATTCTTGGCCACATTATTTACATGCGTAGAAGTAGCTTGATTTATAGTTGAAGATGCGAATCGAGCACTGATTGTGTTCAAGGGCTCTATGCTAGTCCCCTCGGCTGATTGTCGGAAACATACAATTATAAACCATGGGGTATGATGCTACTAGCATCGTATTGCGCTGGGAGTACTTTATTTATAAATAAGTGAAAATCCCTGGCATCACAAAATTCTTGAAAATATCATGGAATTCATGGAATTATCCACAAAGTGGTATTCCACAGAAATTCACGAAGTACTTGCTATTAAGCGAACAATACATACTTGCTTGTTACATGACATTCTAGTACATTCTTGTTCATGAAAGGCCATAATCACATTCTTGCTTGATCATGAGTACTCAAATCCTATCTTAACTTGTTTATGTCCTGTTACTATGGTTTGGTTACATGATTTATCGCATTCACATGATTTTTACCTTATTCTTTAGAGCTAAAATGTTAATTACTTTAACATTGCCGATCATGTTAATGCGAAGATACCTACTGGGCAAGTGTGCTCATTACCTACTTTTCAATCTTTTTCAGGAGATGCAAGTAGTTTGGATTCGGATTCAAGTTATTCAAGTGATGGGTCCGAGAGCGAATGAAAGTCACATGAAATTGAGAGTGAAGACTTAGGAGTCGATAATGTCTAGATCGAGTCTATGTAATCTTCCTTTTTATTGAGTAAAGTGGATTTGAAAGAGTTGACTAGTTGATGTATTTGAGTTATTCTCCTTATTAATAAAAGTGGAGGTTTGAGTAACTTATTATGCCATTGCATTTTTATGTGTGATTATCTTGCGCTCTGATCGTTCTTGCTCGCAAGAGGCTTACCATGCCGGCTGTTCACGTATCCCAAGATTATCTTTCGCTGTAATAAAGGCTCGAGGCGTGACAGTTAAGTTGGTATCAGAGCCTTAGTCCAAGAACTTAGGAGGAAGAGTCATGTCCTAGGACAAGTCCAAGGTTTAAGGACCCCCTACCGATGAAACTAAGGAAGAAATTTTCTCACCTATTTGAGAATTGGGTAGAGCCCGAGATGAGATAGTTAATTAGTTCTAAGATAAATCTCTTTCTAGTTCTATGAGAATTAACAATTTGTTATTTCTCTCAGGTACGTTATTCTTATTTGCAATGGCTCATCGCGTAGATTGGCTTGTTGACCATGATGCCATTTTACGGGTAGATTGGTTAGTGGATCATGATGTCGATATCAATTGCCGAAATAGGATAACATCCTTTCGCAAACCAGGCTTACCAAGATTTTCCTTCCTTGGTATCAAGTATAAGAAACGTCCTACCATCATCTCTTCTCTTCACGATTGTAAACTCATATCGCAAGGATGAGAAGTTTTTCTTGCTTCTATCATTGTTACCAAATCCAAGGAAATCATCATAGTAGACATCCCTATTGTAAATGAGTTCCCTAATGTGTTCCCATCCAAATTACCCGATTTACCACCCGAGAGGGAAGTAAACTTCACCATTGAACTCATTCCAGGAGCATCACATGTTTCTATAGCCCATTACAGGATGTCCCCCACGGAACTTAAGGAATTAAAAAGGTAGTTACATGAACTATTAGAAAAGGGTTTCATCAGACCTAGCACATCCCCCTGGGGTGCACCGGTTCTTTTTGTCAAGAAGAAGGATAGCTCTCTCAGGTTATGTATCGACTACCGGTGACTGAATCAACTTACAATCAAGAACAAGTATCTGTTGCCGCGTATCGATGAGCTCTTTGATCAGATTTCGAGAGCAGAGTATTTTTTTAAGATAGACCTCAGGTCAGGTTATCATCTACTTAAGATCAAGGATGAGGACATACACAAGACGGCTTTCCGGAGCCGTTATGGCCACTATGAATTTGTGGTAATGCCGTTTGGGTTAACTAATGCCTCGGCCGCATTTATGCAACTTATGAATAACGTCTTCAGGCCGTATCTCGACTAATTTGTGGTCATATTCATTGATGACATTCTCATATATTCCAAGACTAAGGAAGAACATGAGGAACACTTAAGGATAGACTTGCAGACACTGAGAGAACATAAACTCTTTGCCAAACTTAGTAAATGTTAGTTCTGGCTTAAGGAAGTCTCATTTCTTGGACATATTATTTCAAAGGAAGAAATCGTTGTGGATCCTTCTAAACTTGAAGCTATCAAAAACTGGAGCCGACCAACGACTGTGTCAGAAGTTAGAAGCTTTTTGGGACTGGCTGGTTATTACAGGAGATTTATCAAGGATTTCTCTAAAATTGATGCTCCTTTGACAAGACTTACAAGAAAAGAAAATCCTTTTGTATGGTCGAAGGATTGTGGAAAGAGTTTCCTAACTCTTAAGGAACATCTCACGACAGCCCCTATATTGTCATTGCCCGTTGAGGGTGGTGGATTTGAAGTTTATACGGATGCATCTGGCATTGGCTTAGGGTGCGTTCTTATGTAAAATGGAAAGGTAATTTACTATTCTTCAAGACAATTGAAACGTCACGAAGAGAATTATCCTGTGCATGATTTAGAATTGGCGGATGTTATATTTGCCTTAAAAATTTGGCGTCACTACCTTTACGGAGAAAAATTTACAGTTTATTCAGACCATAAAAGCTTGACATATTTAGTCTCCCAAAAAGAGCTGAATATGAGGCAAAGAAGATGGTTGGAATACCTTAAAGACTTTGATTTTGCTATTCAATATCATCCTGGCAAAGCTAATGCTGTAGCGGATGCACTCAGCAGAAAATTAATGGGAAAACTATCAAGTCTTATGATTAGTATGACTAATCTTATTCCTCAATTTGCTCAGTTGAACTTAGATATTGACATGAAGGAAGAAGATTGTTTTATAGCCAATATCCAAGCTCAACCTACATTAATAGAAGATCTAGTCAAGCTACAAGATAATGATCCCGTATTACTGGAAATTAAAGCCAATATTGAGCAAAGGCCGGATTTCTCTATCACCAATGATGGAAGGTTACTATTCAAGGATCGAATTTGTATACCGGATCATGTTGATACTAAGAAACTGATCCTAGAAGAAGCTCATAATTCCAAGTACACCATTCATCCAGGTGGTACAAAAATGTATCAAGATCTTAAAAGGAACTTCTGGTGGCCTAACATGAAAGGAGAAGTGGCAGATTTCGTATACCGCTGTCTAACTTGTCAACAAGTAAAGGCAGCGCATTTTAGACCCGCGGGTAAATTACACCCCTTGAATATTCCCGAATGGAAATGGGAAAGTATAGGGATGGATTTCATCATGGGGTTACCTAAGACCAGAGGAGGACACGATGGTATATGGGTAATCATAGACCGATTGACTAAGTCTGCACATTTTTTACCAATAAAAATTCGATGGTCTGTAGATATTCTAGCAGCATTATACATGAGGGAAATTGTCAAATTACATGGTGTCCTTGTCACCATTATATCATATCGAGATCCTCCATTCACATCACAATTTTGGAAGGGTCTTCAACATTCTCTAGGGACCCGACTGAACTTTAGCACAGCGTTTCACCTACAAACTGATTGTCAAACTGAAAGGACAAATCAAGTGGTGGAAGATATGCTCAGGGCTTGTGCTATTGATTTTGGAGATAGTTGGCATGATCACTTGCCTAGTAGAATTTTCATACAACAATAGCTACCAAGCTAGTATACAGATGGCATCATTTGAAGCTCTATATGGAAGAAGCTGCCGATCGCCGATATGCTAGAATGAAATAGGTGACAGACTATTTTTAGGTCTCGACATGGTCAGGGATACTATAGAAAAGATAAAGCTTATTCGGGAAAGACTCCGGATGGCACAAGACCGGCAGAAATCTTATGCTGATAATCGAAGATGCGACTTGGAATTTCAAGTAGGAGAGCATGTATACCTTAAGGTTTCTCCAGGTCGAGGTATTCGAAGATTTGGCATTAAAGGCAAGCTTACTCCAAGATTTATTGGCCCATTTGAGATTTTGGAAAGGGTTGGTGAAGTGACTTATCGACTAGCTTTACCTCAACAACTAGCAGGAGTTCATGACGTATTCCATTTTTCTATGTTGAAGAAATATGTGTACGATCCTTACCATGTTATCACTTATGATGATTTGGAGATTCAGAAGGATATGACGTACGAGCAAGCACCAATTAAGATTCTTGAACGTGAAGTGCGTCAATTAAGGAATAAAGCCATTCCTATGGTCAAGATTCAATGGAAGAAGTCATGGCCCATAGAAGCAACATGGGAGACAGCGGAAGCTATGCGTAAAAGATACCCGGAGTTATTTAATTGTAAGTACACTCTCCATAAAATCCATATATTAAATTTGGAGACCAAATTCTCTTAAGTGGGGGAGGGTGTAATGCCCCGAAATTTTTATAAAGTATTTCTGGAATATTTAGTAATTTTTTGGAATCATTAAAGGTCCAAAATAATTAATAAATAAATAGTGGGTTAATAAATCATTATTAAAGCCTAAAATAAGGTAATTAATTAACCTAGCCCATTTAATAGAAGACCAAAAGGTTTAAAAACCAAGCCCATGAAGTTTGACCCATATTCTAGAAGGTTAATTAACTTATCCTCAGAATATAAGGTACATATATGGATAATTAATTGGATAATACAATAAAAGAGTTTGAATAAATTCAAACTTCAGCGCACAGTAGCTCTAGCGATCTATCGTGCAACCGCCAAATGACTCTGGCGCTCCAGGCTTCGACCGCTACACCCTACCAGTTCCGTGAACGGAAGAATGAGCAAAAAGAGTGGATCTTTGGGATCCTATCTGCTAGAAACCGAATTGAAAGAACTTGTAAGGTTACTAGGGACTCCTAAAGATCAGATTTTAGCCAACTAAGGACTCTAGAATCAGCCTTATCCTTGGAAGCCTAGCAAAACTGTATAAATAGGACCCATATTTGATTTGTGTGACCCCTTACTTTGGCTTGCGTGGAATCAAGGTAAGGAGTGAGTATTTGGGGTAAGTTCTTTAGAAGCTTTTATTTCTAATACTTAGGACTAATAGCTCCTAAAATTTCGTTCTAGGAGATCAAGTATCCAAGGAGTTAGGAGCTTCCAAAGTTGTTGATCCTACCATAGCAACCGAGGAAACTAAGCAGAAGTCCGGTGAAGATCAGGAAATTAGGGTGTCTAAACGAGGTATTTAGAGTTTGGTTCCTTAGAACTTTTTGTTCCCAGTAGTATCATCTTCTTACCCTCCAAATTTCACGTCTATAGGTCAAGAGATTAAGGAGTTAGAACAACGTGAAATTGCTGAAAACTCATAGGAAGGGAAGGACTAGGGCATACCAGGCAGTCCCAAATCCGAAGTTTAGAAGCTTATAAAAAGGTAGGTTATCTCATGAACGGCAAGAACATCGTGCTAGGGATAAAAGTCCTCTGGTTTTGCTTGATTTCATGCACTATAGACCATGAATTTCATGATTTTAGTAGGTCCATGCATACATGCATATCTCTAGCCTTAATTAAAGTTAAAAGACATTCTCTTGTTAATTCACTGTAACCTATGCATCTAGATGGCCTATCCTTCATGCTTTCATGATTGGAGTAGCTTATTTATTTTGATTTTTTTTCAGACATGATATGTTTAAACCATAGTTCTTCTATTTTACTATCAACAGTGCTCTGACGGATTAGAGTTAGAACGCTAGAATCATCTAGCAGCCTTACGATAAACCGCCAGACCTTCTGTAACACTTGCATTTTTTATGTAAAATCTGGCGGACCATAAGTAGAGCGCCACAATCTTCTGGCAGCCCCACGATAAACCGCCACATCACTGTGACACGCCTATCTTAGACCGCCAGAGTGCTGTGTTATGTCAACCCGAGATAGAATTGAGAATAGTCAAATTAGCTTATAAATAAGCCTAGTTATCTAAGTTTTAACCTGTTTTCATGACTCTGAGTTTATTTACTGATTCATGACAGTAATTGCATGTTTTATCGTACTTTGAGGTTATTTTAAGCATAGGCTAATTTTATACCAAAACCCTATAGCTTTTGTACTAAATCCATGATCTAAATGCTATATTAATGAGATTTTAACGTTGATTTATTTATATTAAACACTCTTTCTCAACTATAGAGTCATTTTCTCTAAGTACGTGGCATATACCCCGATATGTGACCACTAGTTACACTTTTGCACTATAGGGACACATTCTTGGACTTGAGGACCTATCTATTGGATATTCCTTCCAATAGACTAGGAAATCTTATTTCAAGACCTCCGTAATTCTCCGCGAGCTTGGGATTCCCACTAGGACGTCGAGTTGGTTGTACCATTAAAGCCCAATTGTCTAGAAAGCACTACCGATGTTTTCTGATTTTGATTCTGTAACGGTTCAGTACTCGACCGCTAAGGCCCATTAACGGTCCAGTATCTGACCGCCATAACATCTGAGTCCAACTGATTTCTTTTCGGATTCAGTCTGTTCTAGCGGCCCAATACTAGACTGCCATGTCAATATAGTGGCCTTGTTATTGACCGCTAAAATTCTTAAGTTCAGTTAACCCAAGGGTTAGTATTGATGGGAATCGACACCGAGCATGTACATTTTATTTTGCATTTATGTCCTTTAGTTTATTTGTATATCCATGTGAAAGTATATGCGCAATTGTACGGCTTTGTAAGCCAATGCGTCATTCCCACGGATTGTATGGGTTTCTATGTAATTTACCAGTAGGACCAGCAAGGGGGCCCTCAGCCCTTTCCCATTGGTCCATGTCATTCATGTAGGGCTAGTAAACCATCCTAGGTGGCCATCTAGAAGGGTTGAATGCCAATTGACCACATGGGAGACAAAGGGGATAAATTATCCAAGGTAGGCTACCTACCCTTCCAACTTGTCCCCTCTTGGTCAAGGGGGCGCCCCTCCCCTTATTATTTTATTGTTTCTGTGTGTGTTATTCACACTTCATCCCAACCCTCCATTCCCCATCCCTAGATCCAAGGGTCAATATTTGATTAGATACATAGCATATAAAAGGTTGTATTTTCCATTTGTTGGCATTAATGAAGAGAAAATTGTTAGAAAATCAAGAGTGCTTCTTGTGCCCCTCCCCTCTCCCCTGGTGTTCATCTCCTCCAACCCCCAATTCTAGAGTGGTTTCATCTCTATCTCCTCCCCTCAATCTCTGGTTGTGATCTGTGCTGTCGCCGTCGCCGTTCGTGCCGCCATCGGACCGCCATCGAGCCACCGTCGAAGTTCTATCTTCAGCCAATAGCAGCCCCTTCCATGAAATTCTGAAGTCAACCCCGAGCCCTTCTTGATCTGAAAATTTTATGATGTGTGTTGGGTTCGGTGCAAGTATTCAGAGGGGGGGTGAATGAATATAGCCTATAAAAATTTCGCCCAATTAAAATCTAAAGCAATCAGAGATGCGGAATTAAACACTATTACAGATATATAGAGCAAACCTAAGCAAGTCTAAACAATAGACTGAATCAATTCAACGGAGCTTGTACCTTACAGCATTCAGACAGAAAACCCAATTGAGGCGCCCTTTACATTCATCTAGCGAAATCAGATAAAAGAGATCAACCCACAGTCAAACATATAGTGCGTGCATCAAATAGATGAACACTTATAGAATATCAAACCAAAGCGCCCCTAAGCATTCATCTAGCGACAACCACACACGAAATCAAACCACTACACAATGGGTTTTAGGTGGTTCGGTCCTCCAGACCTACATCCACCCCACACTCAATCCGATTGTGGCTTACTGCTGACTCACAGCTTGAACCGCTGGGCATCACAGCTTGCCAACAACCGCTGGGCAACACAGCTTGCCGTTCGAGGAATCCTCCTCGCCCCGCTGAGCAACACAGCTTGCTGTCAAGTGGAATCCTCCACTGCTAACCGCTGGGCAATACAACTTAGCCGTCCAGAGGCAGCACCTCTGCAATCCGCTGACTAACAGCTTGAACAAAGGTGTAAAATAGAAAACAGAAAAGATGAAAACACAGCAACTAAAGGCTGAACAATGAAGCACGAAATATAGCTCTAACAATGAGCAACCTCAGATCTGGTTTTGAACCAAAGATCTGAGGAACGAACTCCTTCTCTTTCTCTCTCTCTCTTCTTCCCTCGATCTCACTCTCTTTCTTCACTCTCTCTTTTTCTCTTTCTTCTCTGCACTTCTCTTCTTCTTTCGCTAATCTCTCACTCTCTGCTCTTCTCTTCTTCTTCTTCTGCTCTTTCACTCTCTCGATCTCTTTTTCCTCTATTCTCTTCGGCTCATGCTCTCTGCTATTCTCTCTTCTTCTCTTTTTCTTCCTCTTTTCTTTTTCTGGGTCGAAGGGCTTTCTGCTCCCCAGGCTTCTTCTTCGATCGACCTTCATCTGAAGATGAAGGCTCCATTATATACCAGCAACAGCAGGTGGGTAAGGTGCAGAACGTGTGTTCCTCCCACGCTTCATCCAGAACCTTCTTGACACGTGCCCTTATAGCATTGGTTCCTTTAGTATCGGATCACGTGCAGCCCAGACACCGGTGTATGTTCTTCCTCGGACCTGCAAGGAGATAAAAACCATTAACACTGAGCGCCACAAGAACTAAAACTGCATGAGGTATGTGATAACAATACGAGATGCACTTTACTGAGAACGACACGAGATACACAGGATTATTACAGTACGAGACAAGGAGAGAATGACACGAGGTCAGATGCAAACAGCACGAAGTAAAAAGAGAACGACACAAAGTATCACTGTAACAAAAACAAACACTACGAAGAGAACGACACGAAGTATCACTGTAACAAAAATAAACACTACGAAGAGAATGACACGAAGTCAGAAGAGAACAGCACGAGGTGAGAAGGAAATCTCACGGAGTAAAAAAAAAGGTAGACAGACACGCGATCAGAAGGAACCAGGACGAAGATAGAAATAAACAATCACGAGGACATAAACATAAGAATAACACGAGGACACAAATACAAAAGCAAAATGAAGACATGAATACAAAAACAACACGACATAACAAACTCGCTCGAACTTACAAACGACTCGAAGACGAGGACGACACGGGATAAAACCAACTCGAGGACGAAAATAGAAACCGACACGAAGTGTGGTTTCAAAAAAAGAAAGACACGAGGTCTAGGAAAAGCAACACGAAGATAAAAATAACAAAGAAACGACTCGAACTAAGAATGACATGGAGACAACACAGTTAGACTCGACTTGAGACACTTAAAGCTTGAATTAAGAGAAGAATGCATGAAGTAAAATCAACACGAAGACAGAAGACAGAAATAACATGAAGACTCAAACACAAAAATAACACGAAGACAAAATGCAGAAATAACATGAGGACAAAACAAGAGACGGTCAACGAGATGCTGACTCGGTACAGACTTAAGCTCAAGCAAGACAGTCGATGTATAGACTTGACAGAGATCTCTGCAGCGAATGTATAGACTTAGAATCATGGAGGCAAATGTATAGACATCTGAGGAGATGAAACGAGTCAGTGTACAGACTTCAAATTCCACCGACCAGTGAATGGACTTCAACAGTGAACGGCTGTACATACTTCATGTGAAAAATCCAATGTACAGACTTTAAATTCGAAGACCAATGTGCAAACTTCACGCTGTGCAGACTTCAATAGAGAACGTAACGCTGTACAGACTTGAACTGAAGACCAATGTATGGACTTCAAAACAGATGCTAAGGCCAAGAGGAGTGTATAGACTTTCACGATGCATAGACTTGATGCGGGACGGGACCACGGACACGATAAGCTAGCGGTCGTCCCTTAGCGAGGGAAGCGTCGGATGTGCGCGGTTGAACAACCGGCAGTGAGCTAGGGTGGTCGGCTCTCAATTGTGCCCAGATCGGGTCACGGGACGGTCACTCTCTCACTCGCAGCAGTGATATGATAAATTAAAAGCGAGCTAAGTAATCCTACACATGCTCTCTAGCAGCGGCATAAACAAGCATATATAGAAATAAGCGGAATGCCAAGCAAGGAGCGAATACGATACCTCCACGCGCTCGGCGTGGCGAAGATGGCACCCGGCCGAAACTCGTACTCCCGGGAACTTAATACATTAAGATTACAGCAATACAAGTAAGCCCACTCCACGCAGGGAGGTAACGGGCGACACAAGGGGACCCGGGAGGATCAATTCCGGGTTGACGGGCGGTTTCCGGGCACGGCTTCGGCTTCGCGCGTACTCGTGCTAGTGGGGCCCACGTGTGGACCGGAGGGGTCGTGTGGGACCTGATGCCTCCTCTGGTGTGGGTACACTTGGGAAGCGCTCCCCTAGGATGGCGCGTTGCTGGAACGACCGCCGGACGCCGGGCGGCCCTCGGACGACGCTCGTGGGAAACCGGCCACAAGTCTGCACTTGCTGTCTTCTCGCGCGCTGTCCGGCGAGATCGGCTGCTGTGATCAACCCCGTTGTCGGAATGCAACGAGCTCGGCGCCGTTGGAAAGAGGACTCCAAATACTTCGACGTAGGGGCCTTCAGAAAAAATAATCAGATACGTATATCTGACTTATGGAATTTACACCCTTGCTGTAAACAGGCCAGAACTGCAGGGGCAGGTTCTGACTTCTCTGAAAATCACCGTTGACCGGTGGGAGGACCTTGGAATATGGAGATGAGTTCTTCAGAAAAGTTGAAGATCTCTGAGATAGAAAATCGGGACTATTTTTGGTTTTTGATTTGGATAGGAAATGGCTTTTATGGGATTTTTTGAGTGGACCTGGGTCGGATCTGGGACACTGTGGAAAAATTGCTCACAGGAACTGGTACGAATTTTGAAAAATACCTAGAGACCTTATCAAAAATTAAGAAAATTCATGGTGGTAGACATTTGTGGACAGAAGTCTCAGTAATGTTTAGAGCCCCAACAAAATTCAAAACATGGGTCGAACAAGGTAGACTCAGAACTGATGAACAGTAGACAGAACCTGGACAGAACTGAAATTTGAACTTGGACGAAAATCTAAAAATATCTAAAGGACGAATTTTTGCCTGCAATTTTTTGTGGAGGTAAGGGTTCAAGAGGGGAACCAACCCTGAAAATTGGAGCTTCAGAAGATGAGGGAAGAGAGAGGGACAATTCGGAGAAGAGAGGTCTGTCCAGAGTGGACAGAAAACCGAATTCGTTGGTGAAGACGCGTCGGCGGCGAGACGGCGGCGGCGGCGATCACCGGAGCTGCTTCAGAAGTTGGAGGGGATCAAGAGGGGAGGGATCTCACTCTATAACTGGGCTGGAGGTGGAAGAACACCAGGGAGAGAGGGGAGAGGGGCACAAGCTTCAAGGAGGCAAAATGCTAATTTCTTCTTCATTTCTTCATTAATCTCTAATGACACTATACATAGGCTTATATAGAAAATATCAAGGGGTGGGGGGGCTGATAATTTCGTGGGAAATATGTCATTTTCATCCCCCATGTGGTCAAAACTCAAAATAAATAAATTACATATGAATGGGCACTCCTTTGACTAGGTAGGTAAGGTAGGTGGCCTACCTTTGAAATTTTAACCCCTTTGTCTCCCATGTGGTCAATTAGCATTCAAACCTTCTAGATGGCCACCTAGGATGGTTGACCAGCCCCACATGGATGAGGTGGACCAATGGGGAAGGGGAGGGGGCCCCCTAGCTGGACCTACTACATATTTGCATAAAAACCCACACAATCCATGGGAATGACTCTTTGGCTTATAAAGCTTTACATTTGCGTACATACTTTCCCAAGGATATAAACACAAACTAAAAGGACATAAATACAAAATAAAAAGTACATGCTCGGCGTCGATTCCCATCAACTCTCCCCGGGTGGGAGGAACTCGACCCCGTCGAGTAGGGGTAAGGATGCTCAAATACTCCGGCGGATCCGTCACCTTGCCAAGTAACGCGGGTACGCTCCAGTCCAAGCGATCGTCACCTGCTCATTCCATATATACTCGATATGCGAACTGCTATGGGCTAAAGGTGGTCACTCCGAAGGGGCACTCTCAAAAGGGAAGAAAACAGCTCGAAGACTCACTAGGAATCACCGCTGAGTCCCTATAAGTGACTGATCCGGGTATAGATGTGGAACCGATCCCATACTCATCAAGTGAGTCCACTCGCCTCTTACTCATAAGAGAACGACAACAAGCTTGCACAAGACACATGCAGACTCACCATACAATACACACAAACCATGCAAACAAACCACACAAAACAAACCACACAAGGAAAACACACCGACTCATATATGACCCTAGACACACCTAATGTTAGTCCGACCCGTACATGGGTGACGGCGGACCAGGACACCCGAATGTGTGCCATGCATGCATCTGACATAACCGGTGGTTGACATCATACGGAAATCCTAGACCTCCTAAGGTGGGCCATGCATGCATATGGGATGTGGATGTGGGAGGGCCAAGAGTATCTCCCCTAGATGATGGTGTATCTTGTATGGGTACGGGCTTGGTGGGCATAGACGACCCGGCCCGTGGGGAAGGGGTGTGGTAGCGGACTCCCTCGAAGAAGTGAAGTGAATGTGGAGGGTCTAAGGATCCACTAGGGAGTGGGTCAAAGGGATCAAAGAAGGTATGACCCCTTATGGTGGGTTCCCACAAGTCACGGTCCCACGTGTAGAAGTTTTGAAGATGCGGATAGTCACCTTCTTGAATTGTGACGGGTGGGACGGGGATCATAGGCAAGAAGTATGATTCCTCCCTTGGACAAAAGGGTATGAATTTGGGCTCGTCCTGTAGCGGGAGAAGTAGAAGAACCTCCGTGGTGACACAACCCACGGTGCACTCGGAGGTAATGGACCCGAAGGCCGGATGGGTGAAGCTAAGACTAGCGGGTTGGTCAAAGCCTCGGGCCAAAAGATGCGTCAACTCCCATTGTAAATCTAATCCCATGACAAGATCATCCAACGTATCAACATGGTGACGGGATCGAAATGTGGTATGGAATGAGTTGACCGGCACTATAGGTAGGATGGGGTCCATGGATGGAAAGGGATGTGGGACCAAGCCATCCTTGAGCCAACTAAGAAGTGACTCGGCTATGTAAAGTGTTCCCGTAAGAAATACGGGTGGCTCGGGCTTTGGTAGCTCCAAAGAAGAAGGTTCCGAATAGAGCTCGGAAGGAGCAGGTGGTGATGGAGCACCTACGAGAGGTGAAGAAGCACTTATCCTCTCCAATAAATCCGAAATCATTTTCTTGCATTCCTCAAAGGAGCGGGTTGGAGTAGGGACTTTGGGGTGGACTCGCTCCTCGTCCCTTGACCTAGGTGTGGTCCTAGGCTCGGCTATAAGTGGGGCTTCCACTCGGTTGGAGGTACTTGAGGGGGTTGGGATGGGGGTGCCAAGGGGAGGTTGGTTGGAGGTGCTTGGGCTGGCCACTAGATTGGGGTCGCTTTGTTGGGCTTGGACGGCGGTGAAGGGGTGGGATTGGGTAGCGGTGTGGCCCACTTGGTTGTGGGTGAGTTGGTGGGGTGGGTGAGTGGTATGACCTCCGTGGTTGGAAGTAGGTGGGCGGGGCAAGTAGGCCCTCCTAAGCGCTCTCTTCATTTCCCACCATGACTCGATGGGCCTTAGATCCCTATCCTCCCTCCAATATTTGATGTTCCTCCAAGTTGCGGCGGCTTCACCAAAAAGTCGCCTTTTGGCAACATCGACTTGCATGGGCCCGTACATAATGTACACCTCGAAGTAATCATCCATGATGGCTTCCCATTCTAGATAGACACTCGGGTCATCGGACCCGTAGAAGTCCCGGGTCTCGGGCCTCGTGGGGTGGTTCGGGTGGTCCTTCCATTTGAGATAGTATCTCCACCATCCGGGTGTTTGGGAATCCATGGGGATTAGGGACTAGTGGGTGGGCACGTCGACACTAGTAGATGAACCACCTAGACAATGGACTACAACCCTAAACATGACGACCAAGACTCGGTACGTGGCGGAGATAACTGATCCGAAGACCACTCGCGCAAGTGTGCGGCCTTCCCGATAGGCGTAGCCTAACGTTCGGGCAACACCTTTTGATATACCGGGTTATTGGGATGCGATACAAAAGACACTTCTTTTTTTTTTGTTTTAAAATAATGATGATCCTAGACTCGACTTAAACAGACTAATGACTAGACGTAAATGACTAATGAATGACACTCTTTTCTTTTCTTTTTTGACACCCTAGACTCAAACTCGCTCTGATACCAAATTGATGTGGGACGGGACCACGGACACGATAAGCTAGCGGTCGTCCCTTAGCGAGGGAAGCGTCGGATGTGCGCGGTTGAACAACCGGCAGTGAGCTAGGGTGGTCGGCTCTCAATTGTGCCCGGATCGGGTCACGGGACGGTCACTCTCTCACTCGCAGCAGTGATATGATAAATTAAAAGCGAGCTAAGTAATCCTACACATGCTCTCTAGCAGCGGCATAAACAAGCATATATAGAAATAAGCGGAATGCCAAGCAAGGAGCGAATACGATACCTCCACGCGCTCGGCGTGGCGAAGATGGCACCCGGCCGAAACTCGTACTCCCGGGAACTTAATACATTAAGATTACAGCAATACAAGTAAGCCCACTCCACGCAGGGAGGAAACGGGCGACACAAGGGGACCCGGGAGGATCAATTCCGGGTTGACGGGCGGTTTCCGGGCACGGCTTCGGCTTCGCGCGTACTCGTGCTAGTGGGGCCCACGTGTGGACCGGAGGGGTCGTGTGGGACCTGATGCCTCCTCTGGTGTGGGTACACTTGGGAAGCGCTCCCCTAGGATGGCGAGTTGCTGGAACGACCGCCGGACGCCGGGCGGCCCTCGGACGACGCTCGCGGGAAACCGGCCACAAGTCTGCACTTGCTGTCTTCTCGCGCGCTGTCCGGCGAGATCGGCTGCTGTGATCAACCCCGTTGTCGGAATGCAACGAGCTCGGCGCCGTTGGAAAGAGGACTCCAAATACTTCGACGTAGGGGCCTTCAGAAAAAATAATCAGATACGTATATCTGACTTATGGAATTTACACCCTTGCTGTAAACAGGCCAGAACTGCAGGGGCAGGTTCTGACTTCTCTGAAAATCACCGTTGACCGGTGGGAGGACCTTGGAATATGGAGATGAGTTCTTCAGAAAAGTTGAAGATCTCTGAGATAGAAAATCGGGACTATTTTTGGTTTTTGATTTGGATAGGAAATGGCTTTTATGGGATTTTTTGAGTGGACCTGGGTCGGATCTGGGACACTGTGGAAAAATTGCTCACAGGAACTGGTACGAATTTTGAAAAATACCTAGAGACCTTATCAAAAATTAAGAAAATTCATGGTGGTAGACATTTGTGGACAGAAGTCTCAGTAATGTTTAGAGCCCCAACAAAATTCAAAACATGGGTCGAACA
Organism: Amorphophallus konjac; assembly: GCA_022559845.1. Taxonomy (NCBI): domain Eukaryota; kingdom Viridiplantae; phylum Streptophyta; class Magnoliopsida; order Alismatales; family Araceae; genus Amorphophallus; species Amorphophallus konjac. Next base: position 336,510,331 of record CM040125.1, on the reverse strand, counting down.
AGGTAGACTCAGAACTGATGAACAGTAGACAGAACCTGGACAGAACTGAAATTTGAACTTGGACGAAAATCTAAAAATATCTAAAGGACGAATTTTTGCCTGCAATTTTTTGTGGAGGTAAGGGTTCAAGAGGGGAACCAACCCTGAAAATTGGAGCTTCAGAAGATGAGGGAAGAGAGAGGGACAATTCGGAGAAGAGAGGTCTGTCCAGAGTGGACAGAAAACCGAATTCGTTGGTGAAGACGCGTCGGCGGCGAGACGGCGGCGGCGGCGATCACCGGAGCTGCTTCATAAGTTGGAGGGGATCAAGAGGGGAGGGATCTCACTCTATAACTGGGCTGGAGGTGGAAGAACACCAGGGAGAGAGGGGAGAGGGGCACAAGCTTCAAGGAGGCAAAATGCTAATTTCTTCTTCATTTCTTCATTAATCTCTAATGACACTATACATAGGCTTATATAGAAAATATCAAGGGGTGGGGGGGCTGATAATTTCGTGGGAAATATGTCATTTTCATCCCCCATGTGGTCAAAACTCAAAATAAATAAATTACATATGAATGGGCACTCCTTTGACTAGGTAGGTAAGGTAGGTGGCCTACCTTTGAAATTTTAACCCCTTTGTCTCCCATGTGGTCAATTAGCATTCAAACCTTCTAGATGGCCACCTAGGATGGTTGACCAGCCCCACATGGATGAGGTGGACCAATGGGGAAGGGGAGGGGGCCCCCTAGCTGGACCTACTACATATTTGCATAAAAACCCACACAATCCATGGGAATGACTCTTTGGCTTATAAAGCCTTACATTTGCGTACATACTTTCCCAAGGATATAAACACAAACTAAAAGGACATAAATACAAAATAAAAAGTACATGCTCGGCGTCGATTCCCATAACTTGGTGATCTTCAAAGCACAATGTCCAGACTTTGTCACTGTATGGACTTGAAGAAACAGTGCAACGTATGGACTTGATCTCAAGAAATGTAAGCGATGTACACACTTAGCCAATGTGTGGACTTTGCCTTAGACGCTAAATGAGATGCTAAAGTCTGTATAGACTTGAAGAACCTGAAGCAATGTGCATACTCACAGCGTTGACGCTGCAGACTTGAGAAAGCTCACAGCGTTGACGCTGCAAGAGACGTAGGCTGTATAGACTTAGCCTAAGACAATGCATGAACTGACGTTGTATATACTTAGCCAATGCAATGTACTATGAATGTATGGTCTTGAATGAGAGTCCAATGTATAGACTTTACGAACAACATGCACCAGAGTGTATAGACTATATGAATTGACTCTGCATGAGACACTCAGATGGACAGTGTTTAGACTAAAGCATGAAGCAAAGCAAGAGCTCTTTCAAAAAAATTTCAATGCGTCAACGCATTGAGTCCACTGCGTCGACGCACCAGTTGACACATTTTATAGACCAGCTCTGGGACAGACCAGTGAGTTGACGCAATGATCCCATGCGTCAACGCATCAGTAATACTTATGCATTCAATGCTGTATATCAGACACAGTCCTATGCAATCATATCAGCAGCCATATTAAAAACACAATATCATAATGCACTGACTGTGTTGCAATCATCAAAACAAATCAGCATGCTATCATCAAAACATAATGCACATGCTTGTGCCTAAGAGGCACAACATTCTCCCCCTTTTTGATGATGGCAACACTATGTGACAGTGAGTCACACACAAGATTTTCTCCCCCTTTGACATGATCAAAAAGAGAAAAATAGTAAAAACAAGAGTGCAAAGTGCATTATGCATGCAAATTCCTCTAGAACATTCTCCCCCTGAGTGTGAGACTCCCCTGAATTATTTCTCCCCCTAAATGATAGCTCCCCCTTTGAGAAGGAATATGAACAGATAAACAAGGAAGAGAAGGTAGGAGGGTCACTTGACAACAGCTGAATCTTAGGTTCAGAAAGGAAGTATGATTATAAACAACTGTTAAAGTATGAGAATCAGCAACATACAATTTTGACAAAAATTCAGGTTTAACAGTGATAAATCTAGAGTAAAATATTTGACCCCTGAACAAGAGTTTATAGATTCTATTTATAGCAATGAATCTAGGGCACATGGTATTAATAGATAAGTCAGAAATAATACCCTTTTGTGATTTAAACAAGGAAATTCAAGAGAGGCAACTTGAACATGTATTGATAAAAATAATTTTCACTCATTGACTTTTGATTTTTCGAAAGGTTACAGTAGTTTGATTTTCACTTTTGAATTTTTCAGAACCTGAACTAAGTAAATAGATCAGTGGCATTTATGCTGTTGACATTAGGTGTACACCTTGATCAGAGGTAGGTACCCCCAGTTACTAGGCATAAACTACTAGACCTATTTCAGATCAAAACTCACAAGGAATAGTCTTCACTTTTGACATTAAGGGTACACCTTGATTAGAGGCCAGTACCCCCAGTTACTTGGTGAGAACTCCCCTTATAGATTTGACCCTTTGAACAGAGATATTCTGAAGCACTTCATGACTATGAGTTCTCCTGCTTCATTGGAGGAGATCACAATTTCTCAGTGTAATTCAGCCATTGCTTTGTCACTATGTTCAGTTCAAAGCATTTATGATCTTATTTACTGCTGCCCTTATCTCTTTTAGAGTGTTTGTAAAAAAAAATCAGTACACACTCTTATTAGCCTATTCTAGACATATCCAGTTCAACACATTTAGGCATTACAACAACTTTTTCTATTTTAGCATGAGACAAAGATTAAGAGCTATAAAAGTTTTTCTTTTATCTCAGATTCTGAAGGCGGACATTTGACTCTTCAATTTATAAATGTTAAACCTTTAGTACTTTTCAATTTGTGAGAGTGATTCTTATAAAAGAACAATTGAAATAATCACAACTCAATGTACTAAACCAGATGCAAAGCTGTTGTTTAGTGAAAATGATGGGTAAAGGATAGCAATTGGCAATATGAATCATTTGAATGAGAACACTGAGAAGTGAATAGGATTCAATGAATTGATTAGAACTCTCAGCTCCCCCTGACATCATGATGCAAGAGATATGCTATGCAACATACTGTCCTACATACAGATTATGCACCAAGGATACATGAGACAAGTATGCAATCGATTCAGATTTATGCATCCAAGTTATAAGCATTTTCATCCTTTTTCAGATTTTTCAGCATATGATGCAGTGCAAAGCAACCCTATTATGCATTGAAAAGCATGCAGTCTATGACAATAGGCAAATGATAATCATGCAAATCAGTTCTATATGCATTGAACAATTTCAAACAGTCATGCAAATAATGTGTGCAGACATTAGATACATACAATGATTCTATACACTGAAGAACTATTCACAATCAGCAAGTTATACATTCAACAACAAACATGCAGTCCATTTATTCAGTACAATAATCAGTGAGAGAAGAGCATCAGGTATGTGCAAAGTAAACCTCAGTACATGAAGAGATCATCAGCGATCAATTAAGCAAATCAACATGAAACTCATAATTTTCATGCTCATAATTTCAGATAATGGAATTTAAAACCGATTTCAGAACTGACCTGAATTGAGTCCCGGGGTTTTCTTTTTGAGTGCCTTGGTTAACCCCTTTTATTTCTCCCTCCAAGGCACACCTGCAGCAAGTCAATCAATTTGATCCTGCAGGGACCCAAGCAGTCTTGGGTCCTGCATTTACCCTGACACTCCTAGCAGGTTTTCTCAACAGATTTTTCGCATGTTTATCATCAAATTCCATCAGATAGCACTTATTTATGGAATGACCAAGATGACCACAGTAGTGGGATGATGTAGTAGTTCTGAAGTTTATTTTATGCACATTCCTATGAGCAGGAGTTCTAAGTGCATATGCATGAACATGTTTATTACCTGAATTAAAATTCTGTTTACCAGAATCATCCAGCCAGCAATCAGCCGCTCTATTACCTGGCTTCCCATAGTTAAAGCATGTAAGATTTTCAAAATATTTTGCAGGGAATTTAAAAATATGGGAGTTAACATGATTCTTCTGAACATGCCAACAGTCCTTGACTATATGGCCATACTTCCCACACTTAAAGTATGCTGAAGTTCTTCTACCAGAAGCAGTTTTATTTGCAGGGAGATTTACAGGTTTTAATTGGACTTTCTTTCCCTGAGCATGCCAACAATCTGCAGCAATGTGGCTAAACTTCCCACAACAGAAACAATTTAGATTCTTTTTCCTAGAATCATGGTTTCTAGCATGAAATTCTTTAACATTCAGATTACCCTTTTTCTGATCAGACAGAACTTTTCTAGCATGCGTTCTGTCATCTTGTTTCATCACAAAACACTCACTCATAAAGTGTCCATGCTTACCATAATAATGACAAGAACAAGAACCATTAGATTTATCTAAAACATGGCACTTATCAGATGAGTTTGAGTTTTTAGCATGCAGATTGTTCCTTTGAGTTTTTGGGGTTTTCTGATTTTTATTTCATTTTTGAATTTCCTTAGCAGCATGCATATTTGAAGAAGAAGCTGAAGTGCTAGCTAAACCAGAGCTACGAATAAAAGTGATATACAGCTGGTTCTTCTTAGCAAGCTTAATTTCAGACATGTTATCAATCTCCTCACATTGATCACTTACTACATCTTCCGAGGATATTTTCATTTTGCCTTTATCCTTAGCAAGCTTAGATGAAGTACCATTCATCTCAGTAATTTTACTTTCCAAGGAGATTATAAGATTCTCTGAATCAACTTTCTCCTTTTCACAACTAGCCAGTTTTTCTTTTAATAACACAATTTCATTTTCCAAATCAGCAGTGTGTATTGAAAAACTAGCAATTTCTTCATCACTGCAATTGATACACTCTTTCAATATTGATTTCTCTTTTTCAATCGTCATCCATCTTTCAGAGAAAACAGTGTTATGAACCATTAACTTTTTATTTTGTTCCTTCAGATGAGCATTTTCTTCAAGCATTTTACTTTCAATTTCTTCAGCTTCAGTTTTCTTTTCTAACAATAATTTGTTTTCCTCTTTCAGGGATTTGATTGATTCCTTTTGCACATTATCATCATGATCAAACTCATTTATCATGTCTTCTAAAATATCACATGCATTGCAGAAATCATCTTCTCTAATGTGCTTATTTATGAGATTCTCATTTTCAGATTTCAAGTTTTCATTTTCTGCCTTCAAACGAGTGACTTCAAGATTCATGTCTTTTCTCAATTTTTTATTTTCAGATTTTAATTTCTTGGACACTTTGAACAAATTTTCATACATCTCTATCAATTCATCAAAAGTGTATCCATCTGATTCGGAGCTTACCTTGGATGAGGATTCCTCATCTTCCCGGTTGGCCATTAAGCATATTGAGTTTTCTCCTTCTTCATTGTCCATGGTGTTCCCTTTGAGTTTTGAGAATTCTGGACAGTCAGCCTTTGTGTGGCCAGCCTTCCTACATTTGTAGCAAACGTTAGAGTCAATAATCTTGGCAGGATTAGAATTATACCATATTTGCTTTCTGTCATCACCATGCTTTCCTTCTCTTTTTCTCAGGAATTTCCTGAATTCACTTATTACCATTGCAATGTGGTCTCCATCAATTTCAGACCGCGAGAGGCTACTTTTCTCGCTTGATGATCCACTGTGATTGGATCTGTTTGCTTTGCTGGAGCTAGCCTTCAGCACGATTGGCTCCATTGCAAACAATCTGAAGGCTCAGAACAAACTGAAGCACCGAGACCAGATGAACAAGACAAGACACTAAGTCAGTGAAACTAAACAACGAACAAAGAAAGCACACTCTGAGATGCACCAAACAAATCAGCAGGATCCTCTGCAGATTGTTAGATCTGATAGATCAGAGACCCGCTCTGATACTAATTGTTGGGTTCGATGCAAGTATTCAGAGGGGGGGTGAATGAATATAGCCTATAAAAATTTCGCCCAATTAAAATCTAAAGCAATCAGAGATGCGGAATTAAACACTATTGCAGATATATAGAGCAAACCCAAGCAAGTCTAAACAGTAGACTGAATCAATTCAACGGAGCTTGTACCTTACAGCATTCAGACAGAAAACCCAATTGAGGCGCCCTTTATATTCATCTAGCGAAATCAGATAAAAGAGATCAACCCACAGTCAAACATATAGTGCGCGCATCAAATAGATGAACACTTATAGAATATCAAACCAAAGCGCCCCTAAGCATTCATCTAGCGACAACCACACACGAAATCAAACCACTACACAATGGGTTTTAGGTGGTTTGGTCCTCCAGACCTACATCCACCCCACACTAAATCCGAGTGTGGCTTACTGCTGACTCACAGCTTGAACCGCTGGGCATCACAGCTTGCCAACAACCGCTGGGCAACACAGCTTGCCGTCCGAGGAATCCTCCTCGCCCCGCTGAGCAACACAGCTTACTGTCCAGTGGAATCCTCCACTGCTAACCGCTAGGCAATACAGCTTAGCCGTCCAGAGGCAGCACCTCTGCAATCCGCTGACTAACAGTTTGAACAAAGGTGTAAAATAGAAAACAGAAAAGATGGAAACACAGCAACTAAAGGCTGAACAATGAAGCACAAAATATAGCTCTAACAATGAGCAACCTCAGATCTGGTTTTGAACCAAAGATCTGAGGAACGAACTCCTTCTCTTTCTCTCTCTCTCTTCTTCCCTCGATCTCACTCTCTTTCTTCACTCTCTCTTTTTCTCTTTCTTCTCTGCACTTCTCTTCTTCTTTCGCTAATCTCTCACTCTCTGCTCTTCTCTTCTTCTTCTTCTGCTCTTTCACTCTCTCGATCTCTTTTTCCTCTATTCTCTTCGGCTCATGCCCTCTGCTATTCTCTCTTCTTCTCTTTTTCTTCCTCTTTTCTTTTTCTGGATCGAAGGGCTTTCTGTTCCCCAGGCTTCTTCTTCGATCGACCTTCATCTGAAGATGAAGGCTCCATTATATACCAGCAACAACAGGTGGGTAAGGTGCAGAACGCGTGTGCCTCCCACGCTTCATCCAGAACCTTCTTGCCACGTGCCCTTATAGCATTGGTTCCTTTAGTATCGGATCACGTGCAGCCCAGACACCAGTGTATGTTCTTCCTCGGACCTGCAAGGAGATAAAAACCATTAACACTGAGGGCCACAAGAACTAAAACTGCATGAGGTATGTGATAACAATACGAGATGCACTTTACTGAGAACGACACGAGATACACAGGATTATTACAGTACGAGACAAGGAGAGAATGACACGAGGTCAGATGCAAACAGCACGAAGTAAAAAGAGAACGACACGAAGTATCACCATAACAAAAACAAACACAACGAAGAGAACAACACGAAGTATCACTGTAACAAAAACAAACACTACGAAGAGAACGACACGAAGTCAGAAGAGAACAGCATGAGGTGAGAAGGAAATCTCACGGAGTAAAAAAAAGGTAGACAGACACGCGATCAGAAGGAACCAGGACGAAGATAGAAATAAACGATCACGAGGACATAAACATAAGAATAACATGAGGACACGAATACAAAAGTAACACGAAGACATGAATACAAAAATAACACGACATAACAAACTCGCTCGAACTTACAAATGACTCGAAGACGAGGACGACACGGGCTAAAACCAACTCGAGGAAGAAAACAGAAACCGACACGAAGTGTGGTTTTAAAACAAGAAAGACACGAGGTCTAGGAAAAACAACACGAAGATAGAAATAACAAAGAAACGACTCGAACAAAGAACGACATGGAGACAACACAGTTAGACTCGACTTGAGACACTTAAAGCTTGAATTAAGAGAAGAATGCACGAAGTAAAATCAACACGAAGACAGAAGATAGAAATAACATGAAGACTCAAACACAAAAATAACATGAAGACAAAACGCAGAAATAACAAGAGGACACAACAAGAGACGGTCAACGAGACGCTGACTCGGTACAGACTTAAGCTCAAGCAAGACAGTCGATGTATAGACTTGATAGAGATCTCTGCAGCGAATGTATAGACTTAGAATCATGGAGGCAAATGTATAGACATCTGAGGAGATGAAACGAGTCAGTGTACAGACTTCAAATTCCACCGACCAGTGAATGGACTTCAACAGTGAACGGCTGTACATACTTCATGTGAAAAACCCAATGTACAGACTTTGAATTCGAAGACCAATGTGCAGACTTCACACTGTGCAGACTTCAACAGAGAACGTAACGCTGTACAGACTTGAACTGAAGACCAATGTATGGACTTCAAAACAGATGCTAAGGCCAAGAGGAGTTTATAGACTTTCACGATGTATAGACTTGGTGATCTTAAAAGCACAATGTCCAGACTTTGCCACTGTATGGACTTGAAGAAACAGTGCAACGTATGGACTTGATCTCAAGAAATGTAAGCGATGTACACACATAGCCAATGTGTGGACTTTGCCTTAGACGCTAAACGAGACGCTAAAGTCTGTATAGACTTGAAGAACCTGAAGCAATGTGCATACTCACAGCGTTGACGCTGCAGACTTGAGAAAGCTCACAGCGTTGACGCTGCAAGAGACGTAGGCTGTACAGACTTAGCCTAAGACAATGCATGAACTGACGTTGTATATACTTAGCCAATGCAATGTACTATGAATGTATGGTCTTGAATGAGAGTCCAATGTATAGACTTTATGAACAACATGCACCAGAGTGTATAGACTATATGAATTGACTCTGCATGAGACACTCAGATGGACAGTGTTTAGACTAAAGCATGAAGCAAAGCAAGAGCTCTTTCAAAACAATTTCAATGCGTCAACGCATTGAGTCCACTGCGTCGACGCACCAGTTGACACATTTTATAGACCAGCTCTGGGACAGACCAGTGAGTTGACGCAATGATCCCATGCGTCAATGCATCAGCATTACTCATGCATTCAATGTTGTATATCAGACACAGTCCTATGCAATCATATCAGTAGCCATATTAAAAACACAATATCATAATGCACTGACTATGTTGCAATCATCAAAACAAATCAGCATGCTATCATCAAAACACAATGCAAATGTTGTGTTCCTATCTTCAATCCCCACCACCACAAACAAAAATTCTATCCAAATTCCATCATTTACTATTTTTCAAATTTCGTGTGTTTCTGTTTCCCAGTTCTGTCCAGTTTCAGATCTGTGTGATAGCACCCCTGTAATCCCCCCCTCCGACCATCTTGTTGCTTTTTCCAAACCCGCCCAATTTTACTGGGTGTTCTGTCCACCGTCCCCTCACTCCATGAATTTTCCTGATTTGTGATCAGCCTTCCATCCATTTTTCAAAATTTGTTTTTAGATCCATCTACAGTGCTGTTAGCCAGTTTCCAGATCCGACCCACTGCTAGTATAAAAATCATAACAAGTCGTAGCCACCTCCAATCCTTTCATAAAAATTATTTCTGGTTTCCTTGTTCACTTTCCTACAACTTTACTGAAGAACACAATTTCTGAATCTGAGTTCTACCTATCAGTCAACGCCAATCTCAGACAAGTTCCCTATTGATCTGAGAATTCGGGCACTGTACAACAGCAACCTTCAAAATTCTCCAATCAGAAGTACAGGCCTGGTTATTTTTCTGTAATCTCATAGGGTTGAAGCCCTTCGAAGCAGCTTTCCAACGGCACTGGTTTCGTCGCATTCCGACGTCGGGGCTGGTCGCAGCGAGCAATCTCGTCAGGTCGCGCGCTGAAAAAATAGAACCGACAGATCCACGGCCGGTTATTCCGACCGGTGCCGATCGGAGCCACCCGGACTCCGGCCGGCGAACCAGCATGCCTCCACTCCAGGGAGCGCTCATACAGACATCCCCCACTATAGCGGTGCCACTGGGTCCCACACGGCCCCTCCGGACAGTACGTGGGCCCCACCGTCACGAGTTCGGGTGCTGCCGAAGCTACACGAGAAGCCGCCTGTCAACCTGAAATCGATCCTCCCGGACCCCATTGTGTCGCCCTTTACCTCCCTGCGTGGAGTGGGTCATAATTCATTGCTGTAATATTCGTGTATTAACTGTCCCGGGAGTACGAGTTCGACCGGGTCCGTCTTCCCCACGCCGAGAGCATGGAGGTATCGTATTCGCTCTTACACTCAGCATTTCGCTCATTTCCTTATATGCTTTTTATGCCGCTGCTAGAGAGCATGTGTAGGGCCGTTAGCTCATAATATTTATTTCACCGCTGCTACGAAAGAGAGAGCGTGATCGTCCTGTGACCCGATCCAGGCACAAAAGAGAATTGACCACCCTAGCTCTTGCCGATTTCTCAACCGTGCACGTCTGACGCCTCCCTCGTTAAGGGACAATCACGAGCTCACCTAGAGTCCGAGGACTGCATTCCTCATTCGATTCGTGTCCGTGGTCTTGTCCCGCATCAATTTGGTATCATAGCAAGTTTGAGTCTAGGGTGTCTAAAAATAAAAAAAAAGAGTCTCATTTACGTATAGGCATTAGTCATTGTCTAAGTCGTGTTTAGGGTCATCATTGTTTTAAAACAAAAAAGGTGTCTTTTGGGTCGCATACATCCCTTTACTCGGTATATCAAAAGGTGTTGTCCGAACGTTAGGCTACGCCTATCGGGAAGGCCGCACACTTGTGCGAGTGATCTTCGGATCGGTTAGCTCCGCCACGTATCGAGTCTTGGTCGTCATGTCTAGGGTTGTAGTCCATTGTCTAGTTGGTTTATTTACTAGTGTCGGCATGGCCATCCTCTAGCCTCCCCGTGTCCTATGGATTACCAAACACCCGGATCTTATCCATGGTGGCGATACTATCTCAAATGGAAGGACCACCCGAACCACCCCACTAGGCCCGAAACCCAGGACTTCTACGGGTTCGATGACCCAGGTGACTACCTAGAGTGGGAAGCCATTATGGATGACTACTTCGAGGTGTACAATATGTACAGGCCCATGCAAGTCGATTTTGCCAAAATGTGACTTTTTGGTGAAGCCGCCGAAACATGGAGGGACATCAAATATTGGAGGGAGGATAGGAAGCTAAGGCCCATCGAGTCATGATGGGAAATGAAGAGAGCGCTTAGGAGGGTCTACTTTCCCCGCCCACCTACCTCCAACCACGGAGATCATACCACTCACCAACCCCACCAACTCACCCACAATCAAGTGGGCCACACCTATACCCAATCCCACCCCTTCACCGCCGTCCAAGCCCACCAAGGCGACCCCAATCTAGTGGCCCACCCAGTCACCTCCAACTAGCCTCCCCTTGGCACCCCCATCCCAACCCACTCAAGTACCTCCAACCGAGTGGAAGCCCCGCTTATAGTCGAGCCTAGGACCACACCTAGGCCGAGGGACGAGGAGCGAGTCCACCCCAAGGTCCCTACTCCAACCCGCTCCTTTGAGGAATTTGAGAAAATGATTTCGGATTTGTTGGAAAGGATAAGAGCTTCTTCACCCTCGAGAGCTCCAATGCCACCACCCTCTACGTCCGAACGTGATTCGGAACCATCTCATTTGGAGCCACCAAGGCCCGAGCCACCCGTATTTCTAACGGGTACACTATACATCGCCGAGCCGCTTTTTAGTTGGCTCAAGGATGGCTTGGTCCCACCTCCCTTTCCATCCATGGACCCCATCCTACCTATAGTGCCGGTCAACTCATTCCATACCACATTTCGATCTCGTCACCATGTTGATACGTTGGAAGATGTTGTCATGGGATTAGATTCACAATAGGAGTTGACGCATCTTTTGGCCCGAGGCTTTGACCAACCCGCTAGTCTTAGCTTCACCCATCCGCCCTTCGGGTTCATTACCTCCGAGTGCACCGTGGGTTGTGTCACCACGGAGGTTCTTCTACTTCTCCCGCTATCGGACGGGCCCGAATTCATACCCTTTTGTCCGAGGGAAGAATCATACTTCTTGCCTACGATCCCCGTCCCACCTGTCACAATTCAAGAAGGTGACTATCCACACCTTCAAAACTTCTACACGTGGGACCGTGACTTGTGGGAACCCACCACAAGGGGTCATACCTTCTTTGATCCCTTTGACCCATTTCCTAGTGGATCCTTAGACCCTCCATATATACTTCACTTCTTAGAGGGAGTCCACTATCACACTCCTACCCCACGGGCCGAGTCATCTACGCCCACCAAGCCCGTACACCTACAAGATACACCATCATCTAGGGGAAATACTCTTGGTCCTCCCACATCCACATCCCATATGCATGCATGGCCCACCTTAGGAGGTCTAGGATTTCCGCATGATGTCAACCACCGGTTACGTCAGATGCATGCATGGCATAGGTTCGGGTGTCCTGGTCCGCCGTCATCCATGTACGAGTCGGACTAACCATAGATTTGTCTAGAGTCATGCATGAGTCTGTTTCTTATTTGTGTGGTTTGCATATGTGTGTTAGTGCATGGTGAGTCTGCATGTGTCTTGTGTAAGCTCGTTGTCGATCTCTTATGAGTAAGAGGCGAGTGGACTCGCTCGATGAGTATGGGATCGGTTCTATATCTACACCCGGATCTAGTCACCTACAGGGACTCAGCGGTGATTCCTAGTGAGTCTTTGAGCCGCCACTTCCCCTTTGAGAGTGCCCCACCCGGAGTGTCCACCTCTAGCCTATAGCAGCTTGTGCATATCGAGTATATATGGAATGAGCAGGTGACGATCACTTGGAGTGGAGCATACCCGCGCTACTTGACACAGTGACGGATCCACCGGAGTACTCGAGCATCCATACCCCTACTCGACGGGGTCGAGTTCCTCCCACCCGGGGAGAGTTGATGGGAATCGACACCGAGCATGTACATTTTATTTTGTATTTATATCCTTTAGTTTATTTGTATATCCATGGGAAAGTATATGCGTAATTGTACGACTTTGTAAGCCAATGCATCATTCCCACGGATTGTATGGGTTTCTATGTAATTTACCAGTAGGACCAGCAAGGGGGCCCTCAGCCCTTTCCTATTGGTCCATGTCATTCATGTGGGGCTGGTCAACCATCCTAGGTGGCCATCTAGAAGGGTTGAATGCCAATTGACCACATGGGAGACAAAGGGGGTAAATTTTCCAAGGTAGGCTACCTACCCTTCCAACTTGTCCCCTCTTGGTCAAGGGGGCGCCCCTCCCCTTATTATTTTATTGTTTTTATGTGTGTTATTCACACTTCATCCCAGTCCTCCATTCCCCATCCCTAGATCCAAGGGTCTACATTTGATTAGATACATAGCATATAAAAGGTTATATTTTCCATTTGTTGGCATTAATAAAGAGAAAATTGTTGGAAAATCAAGAGTGCTTCTTGTGCCCCTCCCCTCTCCCCTGGTGTTCATCTCCTCCAACCCCCAATTCTAGAGTGGTTTCATCTCTATCTTCTCCCCTCAATCTCTGGTTGTGATCTGTGCCGCCGCCGCCTCCCTTCGTGCCGCCATCGCACCGCCATCGAGCCACCGTCAAAGTTCTATCTTCAGCCAACAACAGCCCCTTCCACGAAATTCTGCAGTCAGCCCCGAGCCCTTCTTGATCTAAAAATTTTATGGTGTGTTCCTATCTTCAATCCCCACCACCACAAAAACAAATCCCGTCCAAATTCCATCATTTACTATTTTTCAAATTTCGTGTGTTTCTGTTTCCCAGTTCTATCCAGTTTCAGATCTGTGTGACAGCACCCCTGTAATCCCCCCCTCCGACCATCTTGTTGCTTTTTCCAAACCCTCCCAATTTTACTGAGAGTTTTATCTACCGCCCCTCACTCCATGAATTTTCCTGATTTGTGATCAACCTTCCATCCATTTTTCAAAATTCGTTTTCAGAGCCATCTACAGTGCTGTCAGCCAGTTTTCAGATCCGACCCACTGCTAGTATAAAAATCATAACATTTCGTAGCCACCTCCAATCCTTTCATAAAAATTATTTCCGATTTTCATGTTCAATTTCCTACAACTTTACTGAAGAACACAATTTCTGAATCGGAGGTCTACCTATCAGTCAACGCCAGTTCTCAGACAAGTTCCCTGTTGATCTGAGAATTCGGGCACTGTACAACAGCAACCTTCAAAATTCGCCAATCAGAAGTACAGGCCTGGTTATTTTTTTGTAATCCCACAGAGTTGAAGCCCTTCGAAGCAGCTTTCCAACGGCGCTGGTTTCGTCGCATTCCGACGTCGAGGCTACTCGTAGAGAGCAATCTCGTCGGGTCGCGCGCTGAAAAAATAGAACCAGCAGATCTGCGGCCGGTTATTCCGACCGGTGCCGATCGGAGCCGCCCGGCCTCCGTCCGGTGAACCAGCACGCCTCCACTCCAGGGAGCGCTCATCCAAGCATCCCCCACTACAGCGGTGCCACCGGGTCCCACACGGCCCCTCCGGACAACACGTGGGCCCCACCGTCACGAGTTTGGGTGCTGCCGAAGCTACGCGAGAAGCCGCCCGTCAACTCGAAATCAGTCCACCCGGACCCCATTGTGTCGCCCTTTACCTCCCTGTGTGGAGTGGGCCATAATTCATTGCTGTAATATTCGTGTATTAACTGTTCCGAGAGTACGAGTTCGGCTGGGTCCGTCTTCCCCACGTCGAGAGCGTGGAGGTATCGTATTCGCTCTTACACTCGGCATTTCGCTAATTTCCTTATATGCTTTATATGCTGCTGCTAGAGAGCATGTGTAGGGCCATTAGCTCAAAATATTTATTTCACCGTTGCTGCGAGAGAGAGAGCGTGACCGTCCCGTGACCCGATCCGGGCACAAAAGAGAATTGACCACCCTAGCTCTTGCCGGTTTCTCAACTGTGCACGTCCGACGCTTCCCTCGTTAAGGGACAATCACGAGCTCACCTAGAGTCCGAGGACTGCATTCCTCATTCGAGTCGTGTCCGTGGTCTCGTCCCGCATCAAGTATCCATATGATCCTAGAAAGACTATTAAATCTCTGGGACATGTCACCTTTATCAAGATGATTTAACTAAATTATGAAAGTTAAGAAATGTACCGTTATGCTGCCGATTTATTTCCATGGCATAACCTAGTCACTAAAGTATTTATTGAAATTTCTTCTTTCCTTATACAAGCATTCGTATTTTTGGTTACTTTATCATGAATTATCTTTGAAATTGAACATTCTTGGCCACATTATTTACATGCGTGGAAGTAGCTTGATTTATACTTGAAGATGTGAATCGAGCACTGATTGTGTTCAAGGGCTCTATGCTAGTCCTCTCGGTTAATTGTTGGAAACATACTATTATAAACCATGGGATATGATGCTACAGGCATCGCATTGCGCTGGGAGTACTTTGTTCATAAATAAGTGAAAATCCACGGCATCACGAAATTCTCGAAAATTTCATGG
Source organism: Amorphophallus konjac (assembly GCA_022559845.1). Lineage (NCBI taxonomy): Eukaryota > Viridiplantae > Streptophyta > Magnoliopsida > Alismatales > Araceae > Amorphophallus > Amorphophallus konjac. The sequence continues at coordinate 336,494,970 of CM040125.1, read as the reverse complement.
AATTCATGGAATTATCCACAAAGTGGTATTCCACAAAAATTCACGAAGTACTTGCTATTAAGCGAACAGTACTTACTTACTTGTTACATGACATTCTAGTACATTCTTGTTCATGAAAGGTCATAATCACGTTCTTGCTTGATTATGAGTGCTCAAATCCTATCTTAACTTGTTTATGTCCTATTACTATGGTTTGGTTACATGATTTATCGTATTCGCATGATTTTTATCTTATTCTTTAGAGCTAAAATGTTAATAACTTTAACATTTCCGATCATGTTGATGCGAAGATACCTACTGGGCAAGTGTGCTCATTACCTATTTTTCAATCTTTTTCTAGAGATGCAAGTAGTTCGGATTCGGATTCAAGTTATTCAAGTGATGGGTCTGAGAGCGAATGAAAGTCACATGAAATTGAGAGTGAAGACTTAGGAGTCGATAATGTCTAGATCGAGTCCATGTAATCTTCCTTTTTATTGAGTCAAGTAGATTTGAAAGAGTTGACTAGTTGATGTATTTAAGTTATCTCCTTATTAATAAAAGTGGAGGTTTGAGTAACTTATTGTGCAATTACATTTTTATGTGTGATTGTCTTGCGCTCTGATCGTTCTTAGTCGCAAGAGGCTTACCATGCCGACTATTCACGTATCCCGAGATTGTCTTCTACTGTAATAAAGGCTCTAGACATGACATACAATCTCAAAGGGGGCGGCAATCACTTTTTATGAAACTGAACTGGCACCATCGGAAGCCCAACAAATGCCGCTATGCATTTCCATAACTTTGAACAAAGTCAGCATAGATGCAGCACTGGTAGATACCGGGGCATCTATTAATGTCTACCCTCTCTGCACTCTAAGAGCCTACAATTTATTAGAAGATCTGTTAAGACCGACTTCTACAACTATAGCAACATATGACAACTCTCGAAGGGCATGTCACGCGGTGGTCACTATTCAGGCCGAGCTTGGGCCTCTCACTATGCCGATTGAATTTTATGTGCTGGACATCGACCCTATATTCAAGGCTACCTTGGTCGTCCGTGGATCGACAACCTTAACACCGTACCTTCCACTGCCCACCAATGTCTCAAATTCCCTTTCCAAGGGAGGGTGGTTAAGGTGAAAAGCATGTCCACGGTCCAGTCTGTGAAGGCCGTTTCCGACAAGATCTTACCAACACTATGGCCTAGCAATCGGCCCGTTATTTCAGTGCTAGATTTGAACTTTCCATGGGCATATGCACCACGCAAGCCCGTCTCTGCAGCACTAAATATTAAAGTGAAGCCCCAGATTCGAGATTCCAAGGGGTGGGATATCATATTAAAATTGGGCTATCAGTTGGGGAGAGGCCTCGGTGCACAACTACAAGGGCGGACCAAGCCGGTCCCCAAAGGAAGAAAGATGAATAGAAGGGGCCTCGGCTATCGGGAGTCTTCATTCTCAATCTTGGGCGATTCTGGGCCCTTGACCTGGGACTACAACTAGCATTTTATCAAAGGCCGTCTCCAGCTTGGCACGTTAAAAGCACAGCTGAGTCAGCCTAAAGAAGATGCAGCTCATATATTTGTCGGTCCGCCATTGTTGACAAAAGGGCTTGTTGATGATGTGATTGATTGTAGCCATGCATTCAAAAGGTTATTTTATGAAGAAGAAGATCCAGAGGTACAGCTTGTATGTTAGCAGCCGAAGAAGCCAACTTACCATCCACGGGAGAAGGGGAGCTCACCCCTCGTCTTTACTTGGTCTCCATCCCATCTTATGTCTCTCTTCCAGGAGCTGGACTTTTTATCCCGTTCACCTCCCATTATGATTGATCCGATGCTATTCCAAATCCCCACTGATTTCCTCATCGTCAGGACATGCACTTGTTGTCCTCCGATTGATCTGTCTACTCTATTCTTCTCCTCCTCTGATCCTTTCCTCGACATTTTCTGTCCCTCCAAGTACCCTCTCAGGCTCCCTCCTACACTTTCCTCTTCCTCTTGCTACATGATCTCCACTGATCCCCTCTAAAAAAAATTGCCAAATTTGAAGTGGAGATCTCAGTGGAAGATTATGCTGTCTCTTCTCCCTCCTCCTCCTAGGGGCAAGAGGCCCCTGCTACCTCCTTCCCATTTCCTTTCTCCTAGGTTAGACGTAGGGTCCGTCGAGTCTAGGGAAGTAGAATCTGTTAGGTTTAGATTAGTAGGGTCTTGTTTTAGGTCGTCCAACTCTTCCTCACCTGAGCCGCGCCCGCTTGCGCCTCATTCTAAATCCGTTCCTAATAGGTTCCTACATGATCTAGCTCAGCGATGTCATGCTCTTTTGAAGTGCCCAGAGTTTATCGCCACGGTGATTGTGATAGAAGAAGATGAGGAGCAAGAAGGGGTGTGTAGTGACGACGGACTAGGTGTTTATGAAATCATGGATGAAAAAGACCCGGTTGATGGTGAGGACAGCGACGTAGATGACATCGCAGATCTATATGCGCAAGGATTAAAAAGATTTTACGAGCCATCGTTGACAGTGGATGAACCTACAAAGGAAATAAACCTAGGAACTAATAAGGACCCCAGGCCCATCATCATTGCCACTAATCTCCCCCCAGAAGTTGAAGAAGATCTAATCAAGGTTCTAAGGGCGTATAGCGATTCTTTTGCTTGGTCTTACGCGGACTTGTCGGGTCTTGACCCCTCTTTAGTGGAACATCGACTCGTACTTAAACTAGGGGCAACACCCGTGAAGTAAAGATCAAGAAGATTTCACCCCCACATGGCCTTAAGGATTAAGGAAGAGGTCGATAAATTGTACAAGGCCAAGTTTATCAGAGTTGTCTTATATCCTCAGTGGGTGGCAAACATAGTCCCTGTTATCAAGAAGGATGGAAAGGTGCGAATTTGTATTAATTTTAGGGATCTTAACAAAGCATGTCCCAAAGATGATTTTCCGCTGCCTCACATAGATGTTTTGGTGTACAATACCTCCGGGTACGAAGCTGATGGGGGACAGACAGTGAACCTGAGACTCTAGCTCGAGGGCATCCCTAAGCGAGGGAAACGCGGGATCGTGTGCGGTTGAGAAACCGACAATGAGCCTTGGGTATCGGCTTTTCCGTGTGTACTCAGATTGAGTCACGGGACGGGTTCACTCACTTACTCTCGCAGTGGTGATAAAAATAAATATTGAGATAATTACCTATCACTCTAGCAGTGGCATTCAAAAGTATACGAAATAAGCAAATGCGATAAAGAGGGAGGCGAGTTTACCTCCACGCTCCGGGCGTGGGGAAGATGATCCCGGCCAAGACCGTAACTCACTAGTACAAAAAATTACAATAATTACAGAAATGAAATCTACTGCCCACTCCACACAGGGAGGTAAAGGGCTGCAACGTGGGCCCGGGAGGACCGATCTTGGGTTGACGGGCAGTGTGTTGGATAGCTTTGTCGGTTCAGGCACACTGCTACTTGGGCGGTAGCTTACTGTCCCGAACTGATTCTGCTGTTGTCAGCACTGCGCGACTCAGCAAGAAAAAATTTTGCGATCGGCACGGACGTTAGATCGACGCGAAACTAGCACCGTTGCGAAGCTAACTCAGAGAGCTTCAACACTATGGTGTCACAGTAATTTTTCTAGGGTTGTACTTTCCATGGTGGAATTTCAAACAGGAAGGGTTCCTAACTCAGATCTGGCCGGGCAGACTGAGATCTGCCTGAGAAAGTGTGTTGACCGTGACTCAAACTTCGGATCCGGGTGATGGGATTTTTTTGGAAGCTAGAGGAGAAAGTAAGGAAGATGGAGATATTTTTTTTGTAAATTTTGGTGGAGCTTTGATATGGGAAATAGATTTTTTAACAGAGATGGGTGGGATCTGGACTGCACAGGACAGAACATATTTTGGGAAAATGTAGTGACTTTTTGGATGGGAAAGAAAATTCCTAAAATGATAAAAAAAATTGGAGACGATGTCTTTAATGGACATAACTCCCAGTTAAAATTTTAGATCATTCTGAAATGGGAAAGGGGGTGAAAAGGGCGAAGAGGTGGCTTACTGGTTGGTGGATCTGCTCAGGAGGCAGATTACTAGGGTTGGGAAGAACAGATTGGGAAAAATGGTAAATGAGGGGAAAATAACTTGAATTTTTTTTGTGGAGACTGGGGTGGATGTGGGGAACTCACCCTCCAAATTTCAACACGATCTGTGCTCCTGATTGAGAGCTAAAAATCGCGCACTAGGCTTCTATCCTGATGTGGACAGAACTCCGGCGGGTTGGTGGTGGCGGCGCGACGGCGGCTCGATGGCGACGGCGACGGAGCTTCGCACTCCGGGGAGGAGAGATCACTTGGAATCCACCAAGTTTTGTAGGGAATTCACCCTAGAAACACAACAAATCCTTGCTGCAAGAGGAGAGGAGAGAGAGAGGGGTGCCATTGGGGTTGCTCTTGCCAAAAATAATTAATTCTTCATTAAAATCTCTAATGACACTATACATAGGCTTATATAGAGAATGGCAAGGGGTGGGGGTGGGGAATTTCATGGGAGAGAGGGGAGGGGTAAACTAGGGATAGCATTTTCTTCCCCCATGTGGTCAAATGATCAAATTCAATAAAAATACAACATGGAATAAACTATATTATAAGGGGGAAGCATCTTGGACTTTGCTTGGTCTAAGTTTAAATTTTCTTCCTGCTGCATCAGATCTGAAGCTGTCAACCCCAGATTCCTTCATCCTGTTCGAGCCTCCGCCACAGCCAGCGACGACGTCAGAAGAATTCAGTAAAATTCAGAGGTGTCCCAGTTCCTGTTACAAAGAATTTCCCCCTGGTCTCGTTGACGGAAAAATTCCTGAGTAAGAACTACGGTTGCAACAGCGGCTGCCTGTCTCCTCTCACAGCAAGTGAGCAGACCCAACGTTGGCTTCCTCTCCTACAACTTCGGCGAGTTTCCCCCTCCCGCCTGGCCGGCTTAGCGCCCCTCCCTACGTGGAGGTAGTGTTTGGATGTAAGCTTTATTTTCCCACCCTTAGTCTAACCCTCCTGCGTGAGGAGTAGTGTATGTAATAAACAGCTCAAGCTACATCGGCGCAGTGTGCGGGATCTACACTTCCCCGCTCGCCCACGTCTCCGAACGGGGTTGGTTTCTTCAAACCAACTAGGTGAGCTCTAAACTTTGCTCCATTACTCTTTAGTGTCTGTTCATTTAATATCCGTAGACATAGCTCCGTTGTGCAAGCGAGAGAGTGTCCGACCCCACGTGCCACACTTACGAGCGGTCATCGTGGCCAGTGAGAGAGTGGGACCTAGTGCCCCATTTGGCACCGGCCAGCCCCATAAGAGTGGGCTACGTACCCTCTGGAGGGCAACCCTAGCCTGGCTGGCACTCTTCCAGCAAGGGTCTTGATCCATCACCTCCCCTTAGCATCATTTTGTCACCCCGGGCTCGTGTGTGTGCGACGGCGATTTGGCCCCGATTTATCAACTTAATTGCTATGTGGTTGTGAATGCAGAATAAGTCCTAAGATTCCGTCTGCTTGCTGCATACCCCATAGTTGCGTCACATCAGTTGGTATCAGAGCAAGTTCTAGACTTGTCTCTACAAGCCTAGGTCCTAGGGTCTTTGCATTTTCATCATCCGTATGCATGTCCACCCGTAGTGGTGCCTTGTACCGAGCCGACCCCTCTACCTCGGTTCCCCCATGAATCCCATTCCCCAAGGTTACCCAAACATCCCTAGGGAGGCTTCCCAAGCTCCAATGGATCGACTTGAGGCTGCCATTCAAGCCCTCTCGGAGAAAATGACTGGGATTTCCACCCGCCTAGAGAGACTCGATGAAGCTAGGGCCCCACCTAGGAACCATGCCCAAAGGGCACCCCCTCCACCAGTTGAACTTTATAGGGAGGACCTTGAGGATGACTTCCACCGTGAGTATGAGAGGCCCCGCCAACCTAGACATTTTGAAATGCGACCACGGGAGGACCCGGATGACTACCTCTTGAGGATGATTAAGGTTGAGGCTCCTAACTTTGATGGGTCACATAATCCACATGTCTACCTAAAATGGGAGAGTGCTATGGACCGATACTTTGGTTGGTACCCTATGACGGAAGATAGGAAAGTTAGGCTCGCAAAAATGCACCTTACCAACCTTGCTAAGACCTATTGGATGAGTGTGGAAACTAGGAAGAGGATTAGGAGGTAAGAACCAATCCATACCTGGGAAGACATGAAGACCCAACTTAGGTTCCAATACCTCCCCAACTCCTACCCTGAGGACCATAACCCGAAGAGCACTCCCACTCCCCTGTTTCCTCCCAGTCAACCCAAGACTTCCCTTAGGACCCAAACTCCACCACCACAAATGATTCCTATCCCGATCACCACCACCATTCAAACCAAAGTGACCCTCACTCCACCTAGGCCCATGACGGCCATCACCCAACCTAAAGTTCTCCATCAAACCCACACCCCACAAGCTTCCACAGTCCCCACCACTACCCCTCCATCTTCCCCTAAAAGGGACACACCTCCCAAAATCAATCAACCCAATCCTCCTCGACCCACCCATCTTCCACTACCAACCCCAATCCTACCCCAACTTAGGTCTCCACTTCTTCCACTCCCAAACCCAACCCAAGTTCAAGCACCCTCACCACCCCGGGTGCACCATACCCCAACCTTCATCACCCCATCCACAAAAGACCTTTCCATTCCTTTGGAAAGCAAAACCCCCACACCCCAAAAGGATGAGAGCGTGATTGAGGAATATGAGGCTTCCCTAGATTGGGAGGAAGAATATGAAGCCCAATGCCAAAGGTTGGGTCAAGAAGGCTCCTCTTTATCCAAAGAGACCACAACGAGCCTAACTAGGAACATCCTCCCCCTTGAGTTGCCAGATGACCAACCAAGTCCCCCCACCCACCCTTCCATAAGAACTGTGATTTTAGGGGAACCTCTCATTGAGTGGTTTAAGCAAAACCTCCTCCTCCACATCATGCACCCCTCTATGGAGAATCATTACCCAATTTTGCCCACTCCTCCATTCCACACAACCTACCAATCGTTCTCCTTTGTGGGAGCCATGAGGGACTTGATTAAAAGTGTACTTTGACAAATAGAGGTGACAAACATGTGGGCCTTAGAAGCAAGCCATATGGGGTACCTTAGTTTCTCACACTCCTCCCTCGGGACCATCACCTCCATTTACACCAAGGGTCCTTGCATGAGTAAACTCCTATTATTTCTACCCGAGCCTAATGAGTCTTACATCACCCCCTTACCCTCCTACAAGGAGCATTGCATTGGGTCCCACCAGGGTCATGACTTCCACTTCCCTATGTGTGCTAGGGACCCTAGGGCAATCACTTGGATTGAAACCCCCCTCCACGTCACTCACCCCTTAACCCATCTTGATTTGTTTGGCCACCCCTTATGGGCTTCCAAGTACCCATCACTCACCACCCACTCCCTCCTACCCTCACCCACCATGTCAGTCCTAACCCACCCATTCCAACATTCCGCCCACACTATGAGAGTCAATACCAAGGGTGACATCAACCTTGGAAATAAGGGAGTGACCCATCCCAAGAACCGCTTCGATCCCCATGAGTGGAAACCCCCAAAACTCACAAATGGGACCATCTTGATAGGAAACCATGTATCACAACCTTTCGCATCATGTGGTCAGACTAGTCACATCATTTGCGTCACTCACGCACTAGGACCGATGCATGATAGGTTTACATCTGGATGTCCAGGCCCCCCAAAGTCAGTCATCGTGAAGTCTAAGCATGAAGGAAACATTCATGGATGTCCGGGACCCCCGACATCAAACACCCTTTTGCATAATAGGTTCACCTATGGATGTCCCGGTCCTCCTAGGTCCATCAAAGTCTACGTAGCACCTTGGCATGCTAGATCCACTTTTGGTTGTCCAGGACCCCCATTATCCACTGGGAGTCAACACCTTAGAGAGTTGCTTGAGGAAATCTGCAAACACATTAACAAAAGCAATGAGGTGTATAAGAAGTCGGCCGATTCCCACCGACGCCACCAGGAGTTTCACGTAGGTGATTATGTGATGGTGAGAACTGAGAGGCTTCTCCCTGGGAATGTCTCCAAACTGAGGTCGCGAGGATCAGGCCCCTTCCAGGTTCTGAGGAGGATTGGCACAAACGCTTACGTGTTGGACCTCCCCGAGGAGTACGCAGTAAGTCCCACGTTCAATGTGGCTGACCTGGTGCCATACAGGGGTCCCACGGTGACGCCTAGTGAGGGAATTGAGCATGTTCCACCTTTTGAGAGAGCCACCACCCATGAGAGAGTTCCACCAGTCCAGAGAGGCCAATGGGAGCAAATAGAGCGGATATTGGATGAACAGGTCACTGTCACCCGGAGCAAAGCATACGAGCGATACTTGGTCAGGTGGAAGGGCCGACCCCCTTCAGATGATTCATGGGTGAGCAGGGAGGATCTTCAGAAGCTGGACCCCGACCTCCTGGAGCAATACCGCAATCGAGTGGACCCTTTCTCGACAGAGTCGAGCTCTTCACAGCCCGGGGGAGTTGATGGGGACATCACCAAGAGTTCCCTCTGGCTCGGCACCTCTCTCCCTTCCAGAGACGAGTAGGATGCGACTGCACGACTTGATGGGTCCATGGCGACACTGGGGTTTAGTACTGAGGACATATTGATGTATTTTCTTCTTTTCTTGAGTCATTTTGATGTACTTGTCTTTATTTTGAGTCATGTCCCTAGGTCGTCACGTTATTTACCTATGTTTGCTAGGCTAGGGGGGTCATATGGGCCCAATTAGATGGGCCTGGCCCATGGGCGCCCCCTTCCTTCCCCCACCCCCTTGCTTATTTGCTTTTAGCATTTTCTCCAGGGACTTTTTTATAAATATTGGGATCCCTATAAATAGGACCCCAACTCCTCTTGAGATGGTTAATGAATATTTGAGTATTTTGAGCATAAGTGCAATCCTCTCTCTCTCTCTAGCTTTCTCTTTCTCTCCCTCTCTCTCTCTCTCTAGGGGGCGAACCCCACTCTCTCTCTTCTCCCCTCCCTTGGGCGAACTTGGCCCTTCACCTCCCCTCCCCCTTGCCACCTCAGCTACCACCTCATCCCTCCACCCTTTCATCTTCCCAAGGCCCATAACTCCCTTCAATACCTCCTCCACCCTAGGCAACCCTTCCCATTCCCCATACACCTTCTCAACCTCCAAGGCAACCTTCCCTCTCCCCCAAGCAGCCATACCACTTCCCCACACCATTCATTCATATCCTCTGGGCGAATTAACCCCCATCCCCCCTGCTGGTTGCGCACCCACCTCATCTAGCCCACCCCCATTCCCTTGGCCGACCCCCACCCCCCCACCTGATAGCTGCGGCCCCTCCACTCCACCTCCCTCCAAGACTCCTTAATCCCCTGTTCCTCTCCCCTCCACACCCCTAAACACCCCTCTCCCATCAACCATCCACCCCACCATCTCCACCATTGCCAATCCCCACCCCTATCACTAGTTCCACCACCATTCTTTCTCTTTACCTTGACAATCTGCAGGTGGCAGAAAAAGTTACGACTTGCAGAATCTCCCCTGATTCATAAGGTGACATCCAGAGGCGTACCATACATTTCCGGAAAGGTCGTCCAGTCCACTACGCAGGCGAGAAAGAATCGTACCATTCCGAGTTCGGGGCTGCCCGGGAGAGTCATTCTCCCTCGACTGCGCCAAGCTCCATCTGCAGAGCACTAGAGTTCAACCAGAAGCTGAACCACGATTCACAGTGGAGGATTCAGACCGTGGTTCCTTCTTCAAAGTTCTTCCTCCACCTGTCCCCGACCAGGATCAAGAAGCAGAACTACGTTCGGTGTCAGGGAGCCAAAGTTCTGATTTTTCCCCTTCAGTCGTGTGAATCTGCCTTCCCCAGTCTTCAGCGACCTGCACCCACTCATTGGCGTCCCCCAGGCTATCCCGACCTCAGACGGCCTCCCCACCAGTTTTGCTGTGAAGAGAGTTCATCCACGGTTCCAGCTACTCTGACGGTTCGAGATTCGGAGCTCGGGAGCCAACGGTACAATCTCTGCATCCTGCTGCATCAGATCTGAAGCTGTCAACCCCAGATTCCTTCATCCTGTTCGAGCCTCCGCCACAGCCAGCGACGACGTCAGAAGAATTCAGTAAAATTCAGAGGTGTCCCAGTTCCTGTTACGAAGAATTTCCCCCTGGTCTCGTCGACGGGAAAATTTCTGAGTAAGAACTACGGTTGCAACAGCGGCTGCCTGTCTCCTCTCACAGCAAGTGAGCAGACCCAACGTTGGCTTCCTCTCCTACAACTTCGGCGAGTTTCCCCCTCCCGCCTGGCCGGCTTAGCGCCCCTCCCTGCGTGGAGGTAGTGTTTGGATGTAAACTTTATTTCCCCACCCTTAGTCCAACCCTCCTGGATGAGGAGTAGTGTATGTAATAAACAGCTCAAGCTACATCGGCGCAGTGTGCGGGATCCACACTTCCCCGCTCGCCCACGTCTCCGAACGGGGTTGGTTTTTTCAAACCAACCAGGTGAGCTCTAAACTTTGCTCCATTACTCTTTAGTGTCTGTTCATTTAATATCCGTAGACATAGCTCCGTTGTGCAAGTGAGAGAGTGTCTGACCCCACGTGCCACACTTACGAGCGGTCATCGTGGGCAGTGAGAGAGTGGGACCTAGTGCCCCATTTGGCACCGGCCAGCCCCATAAGCGTGGGCTACGTACTCTCGGGAGGGCAACCCTAGCCTAGCTGGCACTCTACCAGCAAGGGTCTTGATCCATCACCTCCCCTTAGCATCATTTTGTCACCCCGGGCTCGTGTATGTGCGACGGCGATTTGGCCCCGATTTATCAACTTAATTGCTATGTGGCTGTGAATGCGGAATAGGTCCTAAGATTCTGTCTGCTTGCTGCATACCACGTTGTTGTGTCACATCAAATAGCATCCAGACACAAGGCACAATTTTATGGATATAGCGGCCTCTGCGATTGACGCTATTTAAGTTCGAAGCCCAACCAGAAGCGGACAGCTCCAAACATAGTTATCCTCCCATATTTCATGCAAGAACGACACTTTTGATGGCAAGAGACTCAGCTCGAACAAGATTTTGAAGATTTGGACTTGATCTCCAAGGCCATGTATGATTGAAAGTCCCAAAAATGCTATAAAAGCCAACTCGGGAGGAACGAACCAAAGATCTTAGCCTTTGCATACTTTTTTGTTCTTCTTTTCATTTTATTCTTTTCATAAAAGTTCTTCGCTTTTCAAAGCTCTAGATTTTCTTCTTCCTCCTCTTCCTCTAATTCTTCTTTGTTTTCAAGTTATAGCTTAGTTTTAAAAGTTCAATTTTCACTTTTTTCTATACTTACGTTTTTACTGTTCTTTCCACTTTTTCTTCCCCTTCTGATCGTTTTCTCTCTCTACTCTGTTCATCAAAGTTCTTCCTCTCCTCAAGATCTTCAACTTCTTATTCTTCCAGATTTTCTAATTCTCTTTTGTTTTAAAGTTATTTCAATTCTTCTCTTGCTCTATTTTTATTAATTTTCACTATTTTACTGTTCTTTCCTCTCTCCCGTAGCCTCTTAACTTCCCTCCTCTCTTTTCTGTTCACTGATATTTCAAAATCACACACACACATGCTTTTGAATTAGCTTTCTTCTTCTTTCTCTTCCTCTCCTCTTCTATATTCATCTCAATTCCCAAGACGGAAGTTCTCTTCTTCAGTCCTCTCATGGCGTTCATCTCCAAGGTGGGGCGATCAATTCAAAGTCTCGGCGAGGCGATTGGGCGGCGTCACTCTTTCACTTTTCTGGCTCTCCTTTCTTTCCTTTTTTCCTTAGTTTCATTCAAGTTGTAATCTTTATTTTTCATAGACTTGTAATCTTTCCTTTCAGCATTAAAAGTTAATTTTTGCAAGTGTTATTCTTTTTCTCTCTCCACTTCTTCCAATTTTCTATTCTCAACCCTCCAATATTCTTTAGGTAGATTTAATTTCAAACAATTTAATTTTATGCTATGTAAAGTTTTATTTTTTTACAAACTCACTCAAATCTTGACTTTTACAAATACAAGAGTTTTCAACTTGCTTTAAAGAAAATTTTCTTTCTCGTGGGATCGACCCGTACTCTCACTTTAATTTAATTTAAAATCCTTTTAGTGAGTGAGTGCGGTATATTTTTAAAATTGTGACACTGCATTTTAACGACGAGTGTTTGTGGACCATCACCTGCATTCATGCATTTATGCATTTGCTAGACGTAGGGTTATTTGAAGCCTGCTTCAAAAGGGGTCGACCCGGTCGACCATCCCCCTTTTCGGCCTGCCCACGGCAGCCGCTGCGTTGACCTCACCTGATCTCACTTAAACCTTGCGTTGACCTCGCTGTATCCCATCTGACCCTGAGTGGATTCCTGTTGAGTTCATTCGATGTCCAACCACCAGCTCTGCTATAGAACAAGCGATCCACCTTGCATTAACATTCACTCAAACCCCATGAGCATAACCCAAATCATTCACTCGTGCATTCCCTCAGTTTCAAATAATTCATTGATATTCACACTTGCATCATCTGCATGAATTAAGCTATATGCATAGATCTCCAGTGCATGCAAGCAACTCATGGTCAACTAGCCATCTTCAATCGACCGATCCACGATTTCTGTCGATCGAACCCTCAGTGCATCATACATGCATTATGCATGTCTCATGTAATAAAGCCCAAGCATCTCCATATGCATGCTTTAGTGCCATGACTTGGGACTCGTGGTATATCAAATGGTGGGCTGGCGAAGGTTGGGTTATGCCCATCTGGACCTTCCCACTATACGCTGTTGATAGTTTTTACTTATGAGAGTGTGATGATGTGAATATGTGGTGAGTGATGTGATATGAAAAATATGTGTGAGCAAGTGGTGCACTAACTCAAGTAATCAACATGAAGTTAAAGCATGTGGGCATATCATCTCAATATTGCAGAAATGAAAAAAAGGAGAAACAAAAACACATGCCGTGAGCGTGGAGCAAAGGAACGAAATAAAACACACACCGGAGGTGTGGAGCAACTAAAATAAAATAGCAAGCAGGATGAAGAACAATGCCCAAATAAGGAATGATGTGATCGCCACCATGGTAAATAACACAGTAAAATCACACTACGTACCTTGGAAAGAGCCGAGTGAAGTCACCCACCCGTGGGAGAGAAAACTAGGTGCTGCGGAAAGAAAACGATTTTCCAGACGACCGCTAGACGACGGCAAACGGTCCTACGATAGACTGCCTGAGATCTACAAACGGTCCTCCAGATGACCGCAAGGGCACCCAGAACAGCAACGTGGAACTTCAAGTCTCCACCCCTCCTGGCCGGCCAGAAGAGTTGGGCCTCATGCAATGAGTCTTGTAAACCAACAAGACAACGTAGACACAAAGAAAAATGACCCAATAAGCCCTTGAACTAATGTAGTATCTATAATGCAATTAAACTAAAGTGCATAAAAGGAAGGGTGAATACTTGGGGGTTGGTGGTTTTTTAACCCCTGTGGGGCGTGGAAAAGATAGGGGGATGTTTTAAAACGTGGTGTGAATGCAAAGAACGCGGTAGACAAAGAGGGAATATGCTATGATGATGCAAAGAGAAGGGGGGAAACTAAGAAAGGAAAGACTCAAAAACAACTATTGGAACTTAATACTCCCTGGACCAGAAGCCTTATAGACGTAGAAACGGCCTCTCCCTAGTTGCTACTCGCTCCAGAAGGTAGCAGCACTTTGTGGCAAACTCCAGAAAGCTCCTCCTCAAGCCATGAAGCAAAGGGTCCTATTTATAGACCCTCAAACCCTAGGTTCGAGTTGGAGGGAAAATGACACGAAAATAGGCCTGAAACTAGATAAATCTCGAAGATAATACTCCCAAGAGTCCATAAAAATAAATAGAAGCTTTTGAGAGCCTCTATCTAAAGAGAAATCAACAAATCAAGGACTCTAACTCGACCACGGCGAAGCAGAGGAAGAACAGACAGAGCATGACTCTTTGTCTCCCAAACGGTCTTGCGATAGACCGCAAGGCTCAGGAAAACGGTCTAGCGATAGACCGCATGGCTCATTCGTCCAGAAAAGATAAGACCAAAGAAATCCAACAGGACTCTCTGCCTCCTAGCGGTCTGGTAAAGGACCACCAACGCCCGCCCAAACGGTCGTATGATAGAGCGCTAGGATCAAGGACGTGGCAAAAGAGATAAAGGCCGATAAATCTCCAAGTTAATCCATAATAAAAATCCTTATTAGCCCTTATCTAGGCCCAATAAGCTAAAAATGACGAGAGATCAGAGGAGCTAGGCCTAACCAGGGAGAATAACCCATAAAATAAGCCCAAAACTGATCAAAAATGACCCAATAATTTGGTGAATAACTCGGGACATCATAAAATAGATACAAAGATGACCCAACTCATTGGTCATAAAACGGGTGTCCACATATACCCCTCCTTAACGCCCTCTTTGCAGGGGAACGAGCGGAGGTGAAGCTAAAGCGACATGGAACATGGAGATGAAGTAGAAATGTAGCGGAGTGGACTGAAAAATAGACGCTAAGGTAAACCGACACCCGTTTTCATCCAACGAGCGATAAGAATCTTCCGAAAAACTTTGAACCAATCACAAGGAACGGCCAAACCGAATGACGCATGTCTGGAGGAACTAACAACTAAAGAAACTAAAGTCACGACCAACCGCCTCACTGGAACGCACAGCTGATAGGCGATCGGAGCGAACGGGAAAGCAAAGAGACGAGCTACTAAACTCCAGACAAGAATCCCCAACTAGCCAAACCGAACAAAATAGACCGAAGGAAACCTTCCAACACCGAGTGGAATGATTCTCCTTACTCTAGACCATGGATACATAGTTATCCACCATTACTGAGACACTTTAGACAGATGAAGGCACATGAATGCTCAAACATGCATGTGATGCATGCTGGGCTAAAATAAAAGAAATCATCAAAATAAATGCAAAGAAAAGATAAAAATAGGATAATACTCAAGAATAGCATTGCTAGACCAGAGAAATCAGGGTCAAGATACTATCTGCAACCACGGTGTGCAAGATAGCAAGATAGAACCATCATCCCCCAATTCTTCCAACCTAACGGCCTATCTAACGATTAATCATGTGCACCTAGATCATCATCATTTTTGTTAGAGGGGAACATCAGATTCTAGAACACATGAATGACTAGCCGATTCTCGAGATAATATATCATAGATACCATATAGTAATGCATTAAGGGACTAGGGATCAGGATACTTACCTGACTTACCTGTCTAGCGAGATGTGGCGTCATGATGGCGTGATGGTATTCATGCTTTTGACAGTAAGAGGCTTAGCCATCAACAATTGTATCTATAAAATGATCATAAGGCATCAAAAAGGCATAAATAAGACATGAACCATACCAAAATAGAGCCAAGAATCAAGTAGATATGGCATTTCAAATCTTTAATATGTAACTCATAAAACAGTCTAACGATAGGCCTCAAGAATACACATAACGGTCTAGCGATAGACCGCATAGGCGAGGGCGGTTCACATTCTCCGATGAGGGTGCCCAGATAGCAAACGGTCTAGGGTAAGATTGCCAACATGGCATAAATGGTCTGGCGATAGACCGCATGGCTCTGAGCGAATTCAAAAAAAAAAGAATGGCGTTCACTCTCCCATACGCCCTAATCCATTCCATTCAATCAAACCCAACCCCACTCACCGGCGATCGAGACCCACTGGCGACTACCATGCATTTCACACCCACCCCTCGCAAGGATGGTGAAGAGAAGGGCCCTCCGACGTTTCCGACAGTGGATAAAGGCGGAAGAAGAGCCTCCGGCGGCAGTGAACCCACCGGAGGGGGAAGAACGGCCGATGGCCAAACCGACGATGGACGAAGTCCCTACGGTGCAGGAGGGACCTGGAGAGGCCACTGGCGATGAAGAGGAGGCCCATACGGTGGAGGAGATGCCGGCGGCGGCCGTCGGGCGACAGTCGTCGGAGGTAAGCCGAGACCCCCCAAAAAAATCTTATTTTCAATTTTTCAAGACCATGCATGTGTGGGGAATGGAATGGGGCTGGGGAACCATTAAACATGATGAAATGGCCTTTAGGCTATTTCCAAACCCTGGGGAAACAAGGCAAACAACGCCCATGTGCTGGGTGCCTAGCGGTCCTTCCAGTGACCTCTAGGGAATCAGGCGGTCTAGCACACGACCGCTAGGAAATAAGAAACGGTCTAGGGATGACCATTTGGGAACCAGAGTGATGGGGCATCGGAGCTTGGCCATCATATGTGTGGAGTGTGTATTTGTATTAATTTATTTGGATTGTAATGTGTGTTTATTTTGGGTTTTATTTGGGTTGCTTTGTAAGGCTAATAATAAACCATTGGGTTATGTTTATTTAGAGTCCATTAGGTGGTTCATGTTCATATTGGGCCTTAAGGTCACTTAAAGCCCAATTGGGCCTCTCTCTCTCTCATGGGCTTCCTACCTTGGAGGGCCCAATAAGCTGGTAAAGGGTCCATGGGCCCAATTGGTGGGTCTTTGGCCCATGAGTAGACTTGGACCAAGGGTGACAAGAGGGAGAGAAACTCCATATTATCTCCCCCTTAGTCCAAGGGGCGCCCCCCTCTTTGTCTCCACATGGAGATTTATTTAATGTATTTTAGTCTCTCTTTCCCTTTATACCCCTTGACCAAGGGTATTCTAAGTCTTTTGGCTAGGTCTAAGGTTTGAATATTTATAGCCTCTTGTTGTATTTTGGTGGAACTAATGAAGAAAAAAAATTGAGAAAGCCTATGTGCGCACCCCCCTCTCTCCTCTCTTGTGTTCTTGGAGTTCTTCCTCCATCTTCCCCATTTCTTCTTCAGATCTAGTCCTAGATCTTCTACCTCCCTCAAATTTCTTCCTCTTCCCCTCTCCCTCTGTCTGCTATGATCGTTCACCGCCGTCGCCGTTGCCGTTCGTGCCGCCGTTTAGCCACCACAAGCCAGTCATCCTCTTGATGTCCCCAAACTTAGAGTTACAGGACAACAGCTTGGTGAAAGGGCTGGTACGGGAGATCCGACCGTTGGATCGTGACAAAACTTTTAGGGTAGGTTCCCCCATCATAGGCCATTCCCATTTTAATTTTGAGTTCGATCAGAGTTCGTTTGCCCCTTTTCCCAGCCACCTATTCTTTCTTCTCAAAGTCTGCCTGTGTGGAGATCTGCGAGATAGATATTGGCATCCGATTTTTCTCACCCCTCTAATGTTGTCAAAAATTTAAAAAAAAACTATGTGCATCTCCTTCACCCTCCCCTCTACCCACCATAAAAATCACATATCCTAATTCGTTCGTTTGATCCTCAGTCAAAGCCCTTGATCAGGAAGCTCAAGTTCTGTCCAGTCTGTTCTGTATTTCGGGTCAGAGTGATCAGTCGAATTGCAGTCATTTTAATTTCAAATACAGCCATTGGACGAAGTTATAATTCTAGTATGTCGTAGGATTTTTAGTCCTCTTTCCAACGGTACCCTTTGTGATTCGATCCGACATCAGAGCTTGGAGTACGAGCCATTCTCGTCAGAGGGCGCAGATCTGGACAGAAACACAGCTGCGGGACAGCCTTGGGAATTAATTCCCAAGAAATTGCCCGACTCCATTCCGGTCATCGCCGCTCCCGGGGATCGACCCGGGACACTCCAGAGGTGCCCCACCAGTCTCTGCAGCCAGGAGCCACCTCGGACGTCACCGTACCAGCAGCGGGTCCCACGTGCTATCCTGCGGCCCCGAGTGAGCAGTGCTGAACTGGCCGACCGCGTCTGCCTGAGCGCCACCGTCTGCTGCCCGTAAACCCAAGATTGGTGCTCCCGGACCCCACGTGTCACCTGTTACCTCCCTGCATGGAGTGGGCTGTAGACTTACTTTTGTAATTAATAATTACTGCTGTACCGGGAGTTCCAGATCTCGGTCGGGAAGTCTTCCCCACGCCCCCGAGCATGGAGGTACACTCGCCACCCACCTTGTCTTATTTGCTTAGATAGTATGCGTTCTTACTACCGCTGCATGTGAGTAGGTTATTTTCTAGCTAGTTCATAATTAATCACCGCTGTGAGTTGTGAGAGCGAAACCATCCCGTGACCCGATCCGGGCACGAAAGTGTGAGTTGACCACCCTAGCTCTTGGCCGGTTTCTCAACCGCGCACATCTGGATGCTTCCCTCGCTAGGGACGAACGCGAGTTTGCCTAGAGTCCAAGGCTTGCATCAATTGGAGTCGAGTCTCGTAGTCCGTCCCGCATCAAATTGGTATCAGAGCGAGTTGAGTCTGGGGTAGTATTTGTTTAAAAACAAAAAAAAGAGTCATTTAAGTCTGTCCAAGGTTGCATGTGCATACCTTTATTCGGTATATCAAAAGGTGTTGCCCGAACATTAGGTTACACCTATCGAGAAGGTGATTCACTTGCGTGAGTGCGATCTCCGCCAGGTACCAGATTTTGGTTAAGTCTAGGTTCCTTAGGGTCCATTAGTTAGTGCATTCCAACTTGTGTCGTTGCATGCCCACCTGGCAAGGTACCCAATACCATCGCCCCGCACCTATGGCCAACCCACGGGATACCGTCGCAGGAGAACTTCACTCCTTGCATGAGGCGATCATGGCCCTCGTAGCCCGGATGGACCAATCCGAGGCAACCTTTAGGAGCTTCTTGGACTGTATGGATGGCCGACTTAACGCCATGGAGGAACAGATGGAATCATCCCACAGATCTGTCCAAGGTCTGGTGGGACGGTTGGACATCATGTTACACGGAGACCCTCCTAGAGCAGCCCCGAGCCCACCCACACCCGCTCCAGCGGTGGCCCAAAGCCAAGTCATTCCCATGGCTCAGGTCCAGCCCGCCCCTGTGGCCCAGGACCCGCCCGCACATGCTCCCCAACTGGCACCTGTTCCTCAGCCCGCCCCTCGCCGGGCCCGCGAACCACAGCTCCTTGACCCCGGTCTTGAGGACTATGGGTCCGATAACACTTTTGAGGGGAATGGTTGATGCCGTCATGGCTTGCAGCAGAGAGATGAGGAGGACGATAGGGTCCTTTGGACCGTGCGAGCGGACCCTCCCATTTTTGACGGGTCTTTGGATCCGAAAGTCTATTTAGATTGGGAGTCTGGCATGGACCGGTACTTCGATTGGTTCGACATGTTGGACCGTCGGAGAGTCTGATTCGCTACCATGAAGGTGATGGGACAGGCACAAACTTATTGGAAGAACGTGGAGAGCCTGTTATTTCATCGGCAAGAGCCCAAGGTTGAGACATGGGGTGAAATGAAGGTCAAGCTTCGGCAATAGTACCTTCCTACCACATACCATCAGTGACTCATTGATAAGTGGCAGAGTCTCAATCAGGGAGATCGGTCCATCTCCGAGTACATCACTAAGTTTGATGAGTACTTTTTGCGATGTGGTGTCACGGAGGAGAGCACCATGCCCATTTCCTGCTTCTGTCGTGGTCTGCGGCCCCACTATCAGTATGAGCTTTTTCGCCACAATGTGACCAAGTTGGATGACGCATACCAGGTTGCTCTCGAGATGGAGCAGTTTGAGGGAGAGTTCGAGTCTACCTAATGGTTGGGCCCCATCCCTCTTCATAGTGCCGAGCCCCGTAGCTCTTTAGGCCCATATCCAAGGGTCCCCATGGCTCGACCTCAGGAGCCTGCCCGTTAGGAGCATTTCGCTCCAAGGCCTCGCCCTCCCCTGTCCAGAGATCTACCTCCATCCCAACCACCGGCACCCATTGCCCGCCCCCCGGCACCCATTGCCCGTCCCCCGGCACCTACACCTCCACCCCTGTTGCCTACACCCCCTGTCCGTCGGGAGGATAAGGGTAAGGGCCCACTTATTGGAGAGACTAGTAGGTCACGACTGCAGTGTTATCACTATCATGGGTTTGGCCACTTTGCTGGTCAATGTCCCACTCATACCTCACTAGAACTAGGGGATAAACGGGTTGGAGAAGCCTCGCCTTCTGGGTTTGTGTCTGTCAGTTATGAGGCCGAGCCAGAATTAGCTGGCGAATTCTATGAAGAAAATCCGGAAGAACCCATTGACACCCAGGATGCAGCACTCGGAGGATGACCACCTAGGAGTCATGTCACTGCCTTAAGACTAAGGTCAAGCATGAGTCAATTTTCTTTTTTGTGTGGTTTGTTTGTGTGGTTTGTTAGGAGTCTAAGCATGCATTTGTCAGTGCATGGTGAGTCTGCAAACGTCGAGTCGAGTCGGTCTTGTGCAAACTCACAGATGTCAGTCCCTTACGAGTAAGAGGTGAGTGGATTTGCCACAGGATTACGGGATCAGGTCCACTTTCTACATTTCAGATCTAGTCGCTTATAGGGACCCAGCGGTGATACCCAGTGAGTCCTTTGAGCCGTCTCCACCCGTTGTGAGTGACACCACCCTAGAGTGTCCACCTCCAGCCTTGTTACCTTAGCAGCGAGAGCAGATAGAATGTATACTGGACTAGCAGGTAACGACTACTCGAGGTGGAGTGTACCATGTTAAGTAAGAGGTCGGTGAGCTAGAAGGGGAGGGGATGAATAGATCACCGTTAAAAAAAAAATTATCCGAGCCAAGGAGATCTTACAAGATGAAATTGTCTAGGAGGACTGACAATATGAATGATCAGAAACCTTAAACAAGATAAGGCACATCACGAGCACAGAACATATATCAATCAGAATTCCATTAGCACAAATGCACAAACACTAACCGAGCAGTCAGACCAAGGTTTCGATCAGCAACAAACACACTCACTTCATGAAGCCAGACAAAAGCATAAAGGGAAAAGATGCGCACAATCACACCACGAAGAATAGGAGGTTTAGATGGTTCAGTCTGCAACCTGCAGACTTACGTCCATCCCTCATTCAAAGTAGAATGAGGCTTCACTTTCAC
Source organism: Amorphophallus konjac (assembly GCA_022559845.1). Classification (NCBI taxonomy): domain Eukaryota; kingdom Viridiplantae; phylum Streptophyta; class Magnoliopsida; order Alismatales; family Araceae; genus Amorphophallus; species Amorphophallus konjac. The sequence continues at coordinate 336,473,995 of CM040125.1, read as the reverse complement.
ACGAAAGAACTGCAGACTCAGTCTGCCAACAACACGTTGATCCACAGCTTGGGGAACGAAGTCCCTACAGACGCTAAACATACAACTTGCACCCAGGTCTCACACCCCAAGACCTGACCCGGAGATAACTCTCCCTTCCTCTTAGACGAGAGGGAACCCAGCAGTGACCCACACTCACTGCAAATCAGAGACGTTGTCTCTCTTCCTCCACAGCCGGAGGGAACAACCCAGATAGCCTCCTCACTATCTGAACACAACAACCCCAGAGACCACCTCCCTTCCTCTGATATGATTCAAAGGGAACCACAATGCAACCTAGAGGATTCACCTCTCTTCCTCTACACCTAGAGGGAACGATAAAACAGAGTATCAGAATTTAAGAACAAACAACTGAAAACATAAAGAAATCTCGAAGAGCAATCAAACGGAGAACCAATGTAGCTTCTTAGAGAAGCATAAACAATACATAGCAGAAAGCCCTCCTCTCCTTCATCACTCTCTCTCTTCCAGGTACGCTCAACGAATGGATCAGGATGGCTCCTCCTCTTCTTCCTCTCGCTCTGGCCAAGCCCTCTCTTCTGCGGCTTCTGCTTTTTAAGGAGCAGAACCCTTCCTATATATATATATATATATATCCAAGCTTACGAGAGACTGAGGGTGTGGGAGTCACGCGTGAAGAGATGATTCCAGATGAGCCAATCCATACGTTGGACAATTATTCCCTCGGATCACGTGCTCACCTGATTGGAATAAAGTTCCAATTTGTCTTTTATTCGCTGTAAGGTTTCAGAGAGCATTCGGTTAATTTCATGAATATTCAAGTCATACGTTTGTTCATACCAAGTGTGTGAAGTAAAAATAGTACGTACAGGACTGTTGTGCAAAAACAAAAGGACAAGTTGCACAGAATTGTTCAAAGGTACTGAAGAATGCGTCAACGCAGAAGGCCAAGGCGTTAACGCTCAGCAGACAATAAAAAATAATTAGACCAACCTTGCTAGCCACTGCGTCAACCCCATAGCATGATGGTGTTAACGCAATGGTTACAAATGGAGAGCAGGGCTTTTCACAAGAACACACCAATGCGTCAACACATCAGTGACAGCGTCGACGCATCCGCTTGGTTGTGGGTCACAAGACCTTTGGACATTAGCCCAAGGCGTCAACACTTCCATCGTGCAGCGTCGACTCAACTGCTTAAACGAAATGCTCACGCCCCTGGCAACAGGCCAATGTGTCAACGCATCCAGTGACAGCGTCGACGCAGTGGACAAAACACCAAGCGAAAGACGCACTATTGCATCTACGCAGCCAGCCAAGTGCGTCAACGCACTAAATGCACAGAACCCATATAAACAAGATAAATAAGTATGAGCTCATGGGTGAACATGATAGAGGAGCATTAAATCAGAAAAGCATGATGAAAAAGCATTTGATCCATAGATGTGCATGCAAGACAACAACATTAGATCCTAAGAGTATTTAGACAATGCAGGATCTTTATCATTCATCAAGGAGCATCAAAATAATTATCATAAAAATAATTTGATTCATAGTGTTAGTCATCATCAAAACTACAGAGATGCAACAATCTCCCCCTTTTTGATGATGGCAACACCATGAGTCAAATTCAGTGAAAGAAGAAACACCAACTTAAAACATTCTCAATAAAGGCAGCAATGGTGACCTCTCAAGGCCTAAACAGGCCTGAACTCACAGCACTCATCATCTTTTGCCAAAAACCATTCCAAAACCTTCCTTCCACTAGCTAGCTATAGGATCACCTCTTTACTCCCCCTTTCAACCTTCTCCCCTTTTCAGACTTTTCAACCTTCTCCCCCTTTGACATCATCAAAACAAGGAGAAAGAGAGATGTTGATGCTGGACTGATGAGAAAAGATGGAGAGGATTCCAACAGTAGACACTCATTGTCAAATCTTAGATGCTTGAGTGGGGCTGTAAGGTCCAGTGAAGAATCTTGGAGTTCTGGTAAGAGAAAGAGATTCAGAATAAACTTGAAGTTTATCACCTTACTATGATTATGAGAGAAGAGCAAGTGGCAACAAGTATGACTGAGGTAGCTGTTAAGGCTTGTCAAAGAGACAACAAGAGTTTGAACCACTAAGACAGCCTGTAGGCATCGAGGACAAACAGTCCAGGCAGAGAAAGCACAATTATAGAGTGTATTTGGCCAGTTACACTTTTGACATTCAGTATGCACCTTGGTCAGAGGCCAGCATCCTCAGTTACTCAGTGTGAGAGCCTCATCACTTCTCAATTAGAGAACAGAGATAGTGACCATTGGTTGTTACATGAGGAGACACCTTGATCAGAGGCCAGAATCCCCAGTTACTCACCATATTATCATCATTGCTCTACCAAGCATAATTTTGAATTGTATTTCTTTCTTTTGATTTTGTTTATGAGAACTGATACCTCATGACATAGGAAATTCTCATTTCATTGATGGGATTCCTAGTTTCTCAGTATGCAGTTTTAAGCACAGATCAGTTTAACTAGCTCAACAAGGGGTTGTTTGAAGACAAAACCCAGGGCAAATATTAGAGGTCTTATCAAGATGTCCAATGAGAAACTCATAAACAGAAACTATTTCTTACAAGTCTAGCTTGTTCATGAGTCATGCAACAAAGTAAGAGGATATACTTGTGAAGGTTAATCTTAGCCTCTTAAGACTTACTAGAAGAGGATTCTAGCTGGACTTTAATTGCACAAACTTAAGAATGTAGGAAATGAATAAGGTTCTATTAAGAGGAATATTCAAGATCAATTCCAACATTTAATCCAGCAATAACAACCATCTTTCAAGCGTTTCTAATTAGTCAATCTCCCCCTCTCTAGTAGCTCTATCTTCCATTCTACCCAGAAAACAGCAGAGAAGCAGAAATGACTTTACTCAAAGCACACACTCGCTCCCCCTCACATAGGGACCCACACCAGAAAAAGTATGACAAAACTACCACTAAATTTATGGAAATACATGAACCAGAATTCATTGCCTCAAATCAGTCAGAGTTTGTAAATACCAAGTTCTCTTCTCAAAGAAGTGAATTTTCCAGTATCTAGAGGTTTTGTAAAAATATCAGCAATTTGATCTACAGTCCCAACATGAATTAATTCAAATGTTTTATTTGCAATTTCATTTCTGATAAAGTGGTGCCTGATTTCAATATGTTTTGTTCGTGAGTGTAAAACAGGATTCTTTGCAATGTTTATGGCACTAGTGTTATCACAAAAGATGGGAGTGCAACCTGTCTCTACTTGGTAATCCTGAAGCTGATGCTTGATCCAGATAACCTGAGTGCCACAGCTGCTTGCAGCCACGTATTCAGCCTTAGCAGTGGAAAGAGCCACTGAATGTTGTTTCTTTGAACTCCAAGAAACTAGGCATCCTCCTAAGAATTGGCAGTGGCCACTGGTGCTCTTCCTATCTAGTTTACATCCAGCAAAGTCTGCATCAGTGTATGCAACTAAATCTAACGTGCGTGAAGCAGGATACCATAAGCCTAATGTATGTGTGGCAGACAGATATCTAAAGATTCTTTTTACAAATGTAGTTCAGTAGGCCTAGACTGATATCTTGCACATAAACCTACACTGAATTGAATGTCTGGCCTAGAGACTGTTAAGTACAAGAGGGATCCGATCATACCTCTGTAGAGTTTTTCATCCACTTGTTTACCTGACTCATCTGCATTAAGGGTCATGCTTGTACTCATTGGGGTGGATATATGCTTCAGGTTAGTCATCCCAAACCTCTTTAGGATTTCCAACGTGTACTTGGTTTGGTGGAAGAAGCAGCCATCTGACATTTGATTTATCTACAAGCCAAGGAAATAAGTCAGTTCTCCAACTAAGCTCATCTCAAATTCAGCTGACATAAGCTGTGAAAATTCTTTACACAGTTCAGGATTTGTTGATCCAAAAATGATGTCGTCTACATATACCTAAACTATGATGAGATCTTGTCTTGAATTCTTAGTGAATAAGGTTTGGTCAACTTTACCTCTGTTATATCCTTTATTCAGTAAGAAACTGGTCAGCCTTTCATACCAGGCCCGAGGAGCCTACTTTAGTCCATAAAGAGCTTTGTTTAACCTGAAAACTTGATCAGGTTTAGTTAAAAACTGAAAACCAGGAGGTTGTTCAACATAAACTTCTTCTTTTAGAATTCCATTCAAGAAAGCACTCTTAACATCCATTTGTTGAAGTTTTATGTTGTTTGAACAAGCAAATGCTAATAGAATTCTGATAGCCTCCATTCTAGCTATTGGAGCAAAGGATTCATCAAAATCCACTCCATACTCCTGACTGTAGCCTTTAGCTACAAGTCTAGCTTTATTCCTAGAGATGACACCTTCTTCATTCAGTTTATTCTTAAAAATCCATTTTGTTCCTATTACATTGAAATTTTCAGGTCTAGGTACAAGTTCCCAGACATTGTTTCTATCAAATTGCCCTAGTTCTTCACACATGGCAGTTACCCAATTCTCATCACTTAAGGCTTCTTCAATGGTCTTAGGCTCAATTTGAGAAACTAAAGCAATTAAATCCTGATTCTGAACATTTCTGAAATGGGATCTTGTCCTAGGGGGATCATGAAGACTACCAATAATATTGGTTACAGGGTGGTCTTTTAAAACTCTGACATTTGTTGAGGACTCACCTTGTTCGGCTGTACTTACTGGGTTCAGATCAGTGGGTTCTTCAGCTGGTTGTACTTCCTCCTCTTGCATTGGATTCAGGAACTCTCCATCATGACTTGTAGACCTGTTATCATCATTTAGACTGTTAGAGATTTTTGTTTCATCAAAAATAACATGAGGGGTTTCTTCTATAGTTCTATCAGTCTTATTAAAGACCCTGAAGGCCCTAGATGTTTCAGAGTATCCTAGGAATATTCCTGGAATACTTCTAGCATCAAATTTATCTAAGTCTCTCTTGTTGTTATTATGAATAAAGCATTTTGAACCAAAAATTTTGAAATATGAGACATTAGGCCTCTTACCTTTCAAGAGTTCATATGGTGTTTTCTTATGTATGGGTCTTACCAAAGCTCTATTAAGTATATAACAGGCTGTGTTAGCTGCTTCTGCCCAAAAGCTCTTAGGTAGCTGACTCTCCATTAGTAGTGTTCTTGCCATTTCCACTATTGTTCGATTCCTTCTCTCCACAATTCCATTCTGCTCTGGGGTCCTAGGAGAAGAAAATTTGTGAGTCAGTCCCTCCTTGTCACAGAAGCTAGAAAATGAGGAGTTCTCAAACTCTCCTCCATGATCTGATTGGATAACAGTGATCTTGTGCCCTATATGTTTTTGATTATTGAAAAAATGTTCAAATTTTTGAAAAGCATCACTCTTATTTGCCAAGAAAAATAGCCATGCAAATCTAGAGTAGTCATCGACAATGACAAAACCAGATCTCTTATCATTTAGACTCTGGGTTCTGGTAGGACCAAAGAGATCCATGTGCAAGTGTTCCATGATCTTTGTTGACAAGCTCTCAGACCTAATTTTAAAAGAAGCTCGAGTTTGCTTGCCTAGAGCACAGGCCTTGCAATTCTTCGAAACTGATTTGAACTTTAAGCTAGGCATGCCTCTAACTAAATCAAATTTAGCTAATTTATACAAGGTGTTAAAGCTAGCATGGCCTAGTCGCCTATGCCAATCAAACATGTTATTCTCTGAATCAGCAGTGAGACACAGATTAGACTCAGACTCAACATCAAGATCCACAATATAGACATTATTGACTCTATTTGCAATGAACTTTATTTTATCGGAGTTTGGTTCTAAATTTTTGCAAGCATGCTCATCAAAAAGAACCTTGTGACCCTTGTCACACAACTGACTAATACTCAATAAATTATGTTGCAGACCTTCAACCAACAAGACTTTCTCAACAGAGTTGGAGGTTTTCTTACCGATGGTTCCGGTCCCAATGATTTGGCCTTTGTTTTTACCTCCAAACTTAACTGACCCTCCTGCTTTCAATTCAAGCTTGCTGAATTTTTTTTGATCCCCTGTCATGTGCCTCGAGCAGCCACTGTCGAGATACCACTTGTTGTTCTCGGCTGCTAGGCTCACCTGCACAATAACAATTTAAGTTGTGTGCTTTGGAACTCAAGGTAAGTTGGGTCCAAAAATACCGTTCAATTCATTAAGCACAGTCTTGGGAATCCAGATCTATTTTAACCCCTTTTTCTTTCTGTGCTGAGAGTTGACAGTTTTGTTATTGATGTGCATTTCATTTGTTTCTTTTTGTTTCTCAAGGTGTGTCTGGTTTCTGTTGATAAAGGTTTGGGTCCCAACTAGACCATAATTTTTAACCTGTCTAGATGAAGACATTTTATTGACAGTATTCTGTGTATAGTTAGACGTTCCCATGTTTCTTTTAAAATAGCCCATTCTTTTATTAGAGTCATAGTTGTTGAATTGACAGACACCTTGCTTCTGGTGCGTGGGCTTGTTGAATTTCTTGAAGATATTTTTTCCAAAATCAGCCTGTTGTCTATGGATGTTCTTTTGTTGTTCAGTAGTTTTGGAACTGGATGGAATGTCCAGTTTCTCTTTTCCTTTCTCAGTGCAGAAAGTAGTGGTTTTTACCCCAAATGCTTCCTTCTTACTTGGGTTGAAACCCAACCCCTCTCTGTTAAAGTTTACTTTGGTGCCTAACAAGGCATTCAAATTACTCTCTACCAAAACAAACCTCTCAAGAGTTTTCTTCTTATCTTCCAACTCCTTCCGCAGACATATATTGTTTTCCAGCAATTCATCATTGATCCTTTTAACAGCTTCATACCCTTCCCTGAGTAAGTCGTTTTGTCTTAGGTTTTCTTCAGTATGTTGATTGGTTTCATCAAGCTATTTTCTAAGTTTTTCAAGCTCATTTTTAACAAGATTTTTCTCATTTCTTACATTTTTCATTTGAGCTAATTCAGCTATCAGTTTGGAGTTTTCTGTCTTGATGAGTTCTTGTTCTTCATTAACCACATTAAGTTTGCGTTTGGTGACTCTATGTTCTTTAGCTAAGGCATTGTACATATCTAGCAGTTCACCATACTTATCTTCCCAGTCATCAATAGAGTAAGTCACAAAGGGATTGATTACCTCATTTTCCTCATCGGCCATCAGACATACTCCTTCAGTCTCCTTTCCTGAGGAATTAGTCTCTGAGTCTTCTTCATCGCTCCAAGTGCATACCATAGCTTTTGGCTTTTTCTTGTACACTTTGGAGCCTTTCTTATGGTAATCCAGTGTCTTCTTCTGAAGCTCAGGGCAATCTTGCTTCATGTGCCCAAAGTTCCTGCAATGATAACACATCACACTTTTAGCATTCCTATCCTTGTCATTGCCATTGTTCGGATATTTACCTGATGAGTAGTTTCTTCTTCTCCCATATGATTTTCCCTTCATTTTCAGAAATTTCCTGAACTGTCGTGTGAGTAGAGCTTTTTCACTCCTGTCAAGGTCTGGAATTCCATCAGAGTCTCCACTGCTGCTGCTGCTGCTGCTATGTCGTTCAACTTTAAGAGCAACATTCTTGCCCTTTCTGTCACTTCCTTCTCCTGTTTTCTTGAGATTTATCTCATAGGTCATAAGAGACCCTATGAGTTCAGTGACAGTCATGGTTGTTAAATCCTTCGATTCCTCTATCACAGTGGCCTTTGTGTGCCACGCTGGAGTCAAAGATCTTAAGATCTTCCTGACTATATCCCCTTCAAATATTTTCTTTCCAAATCCCTTGAGGCTGTTTGTGATCAGTGACAGCCTAGCGTACATATCAGTCTCGCTCTCCTCTGACTTCATCTTGAATAATTCATACTCAGAGGTTAGGTAGTTTACCTTGGTAGCTCTGACCTGAGAGGTACCCTCCTAAATCAGCGCTAGTTCATCCCACATTTTCTTAGCTGTCTTGCACGCCAAAATTCGGGCATATTCTTCAGGGTGAACTGCGCACTGGATGATGTTGAGCGCAGACCAGTTCAGTCCGGATAATTTGACTTGTTCTTCAAACCACATCTCCTCATTCGGAGGTAAATCATAAGGTCCAGTTGTAATGACTCTTTACAGCTTGTGGCTCTGAGATCGGATGAAAACTTCCATCCTATTTTTCCAAAAGAAATAATTAGAACCATCAAAATATGGGGGACGGGAGATTGACTGTCCTTCAGCTATGTAGCTGCGAGGACCACTGGTTCCAGGATTACCCTGGTCGTTGTACCACATCTCGGGTAAACCCGCTCTGATACCAAGTGTTAAGTAAGAGGTCGGTGAGCTAGAAGGGGAGGGGATGAATAGATCACCATTTAAAAAAAAATTATCCGAGCCAAGGAGATCTTACAAGATGAAATTGGCTAGGAGGACTGACAATATGAATGATCAGAAACCTTAAACAAGATAAGGCACATCACGAGCACAGAACATATATCAATCAGAATTCCATTAGCACAAATGCACAAACACTAACCGAGCAGTCAGACCAAGGTTTCGATCAGCAACAAACACACTCACTTCATGAAGCCAGACAAAAGCATAAAGAGAAAAGATGCGCACAATCACACCACGAAGAACAGGAGGTTTAGATGGTTCAGTCTGCAACCTACAGACTTACGTCCATCCCTCATTCAAAGCAGAATGAGGCTTCACTTTCACACGAAAGAACTGCAGACTCAGTCTGCCAACAACACGCTGATCCACAGCTTGGGGAACGAAGTCCCTACAGACGCTGAACTTACAACTTGCACCCAGGTCTCACACCCCAAGACCTGACTCGGAGATAACTCTCCCTTCCTCTTAGACGAGAGGGAACCCAGCAGTGACCCACACTCACTGCAAATCAGAGACGCTGTCTCTTTTCCTCCACAGCCGGAGGGAACAACCCAGATAGCCTCCTCACTATCTAAACACAACAACCCCGGAGACCACCTCCCTTCCTCTTATCTGATTCAGAGGGAACCACAATGCAACCCAGAGGATTCACCTCTCTTCCTCTACACCTAGAGGGAACGATAAAACAGAGTATCGGAATTTAAGAACAAACAACTGAAAAACATAAAGAAATCTCGAAGAGCAATCAAACGGAGAACCAATGTAGCTTCTTAGAGAAGCATAAACAAAACATAGCAGAAAGCCCTCCTCTCCTTCATCACTCTCTCTCTTCCAGGTACGCTCAACGAATGGATCAGGATGGCTCCTCCTCTTCTTCCTCTCGCTCTGGCCAAGCCCTCTCTTCTGCGGCTTCTACTTTTTAAGGAGCAGAACCCTTCCTATATATATATATATATCCAAGCTCATGAGAGACTGAGGGTGTGGGAGTCACGCGTGAAGAGATGCTTCCAGATGAGCCGATCCACACATTGGACAATTATTCCCTCGGATCACGTGCTCACCTGATTGGAATAAAGTTCCAATTTGTCTTTTAGTCCCTGTAAGGTTTCAGAGAGCATTCGGTTAATTTCATGAATATTCAAGTCATACGTTTGTTCATACCAAGTGTGTGAAGTAAAAATAGTACGTACAGGACTGTTGTGCAAAAACAAAAGGACAAGTTGCACAGAATTGTTCAAAGGTACTGAAGAATGCGTCAACGCAGAAGGCCAAGGCGTTAACGCTCAGCAGACAATAAAAAATAATTAGACCAACCTTGCTAGCCTGGTGAGGACACGCGCCGCCTTTCTCGACGGAGCACGCGGAGCACGCCGGCATCTCTTTGGCTCGGCGACTACGGCATGGTTTAGAGGACCTTCTTTTACATGATGGCCATACCAGGCCTTGGTTTAGTCCCTGCGTGGACATGTTTATTCTTTATTGTGGACCTTTGTAGGCCAATTGGGGCCAATTAGACCTTTATTGGGTGTGCTAGGCTCATTGGTTGGGCAATAGGACTAGTGGGCCACTTCTTGGTCCAACCTTTTGGCCCATTAGGGTTTTGGGCGCCCCCTCTCATCTCCTCCAAGAGGAGGAGGAGGCAGCCGCCCCCCTACCTTTTTTTTAGGAAGTAGATTGCGCACCCCCCTCCCTTTTTTCCCTCCCATTCGATCCCCTCCCCCCCTTTGGCCGCCCCCCTTTCCCCCCTTGCTAGGGTTGAAACCCTAGCATTCCCCCCCTCCATATATAAGGTCTTATGTACTTTCTTTAGAAATTAATGAATGAAATATTTTGATTGAGCAGCCATTTGCGCAGCCACCCCTTGGAGAGGGCGACCCTCTCTTCCTCCTCTGCTCCTGCGACGGGAGCAACCCCGGGGTGCGACTCCCCATCCCCTCGGTGCGACGCCGAGGTTCTTCCTCCCTTCTACTTCGTCTCCGGTTCGAGTTCGCGTGTTCCAGATTCGGCCCCGAGTTGCAGCGGCGTCCCCATCCGGTGCGGGTCGAATCCGAGCCCCTCCTTTTTTTGGTGGATACTTCTACGAGTCGGCAGCGCGTGGGCTTTGGTTTCGCCTCGATCCGAGGTCGGCACCACCCGTGGCGAGTTTTCTCGTGAGCTAGCGCAGGAGCCTCCCTCTCTGCGCGCCCAGATCCACCCTCCTTCTTGCGAAAATCCCACAGGACGGACAACTCCGAGTTTGGAGCTGATTTCTTCAGGGTTTGTACCTCTCGTCGTCCTCTTTCCAACGCCGCCAACCTCGTCTCGTTCCGACGTCCGAGCTGTTCGTGGCGTCCGTTCCCGTGAGGTCGCGCGGGCCTGCCCAGTCCACCCGGTGCCAGGACAACCGGCGACTTCCAAAGTTCACAGCGTCCAACCACGACCAGATCTGACCGAGCTCTTTGGTCCGGACCTGCTGCTCTGCGTCCCCGACGTCCTCCCACAAGCGGGGCCTCGATCGCCTACCGGAGCAGCGAGTTACCATTTTCCCCGCTCGACAGCGCAGTTCTGGGAGCAGATTCCTTGTCCCCACTTGCAGGTGCGGCCACGGCTTCCACGGACGGAATCTGAGCACGCCTTTTGGCCGAGGCTTCCTCCTGCGACCTAACTACGCGCCCTCGCTGACGGCGCCCCAATCAGACTCCGGATCCATTCGTGGGAACGTTTACCACCGAGTCGCGCGTTGCTGCGATTCTGCCGATCGTCATTCGGACCCTCCTCGTGGCCAACCCTTCACCGAGTGCCGCCCGTCAGCCCGTGTATCGGCCGCCCCGAATGGAATTGTTGTAGCCTGTTATCTCCCTGCGAGGAGTGGGCACCATTGCTGGCTTGTACCTATTCTTTCATTGTGTGTATCGGGGTTGTCGGTCTCGGCCGGGGTTCCTTCCCCACGCCTAGGCGTGGAGGTACGTGCGACGCTCCCCCCCCTTGGCATTTTGCTTTACTAGTATGTGATCTTGTATGCCGCGTGAGAGTGTAGGGATCCTAGCTAGCATTCAACACCGCGAGATCGTGAGTGAGAGTATCCCATTCCGTGGCCCTAGTCGAGCACCGAGCTCGGACTAGACTCCTATAGTTGCGCGTCGGCTCCTTTGCCGCTTTGATCCACTCGCTTCCCTCATAGGGACGACCGTGGACTTGGGTTTCTTGTTGAGAGACGCCTCTCTTCGGAGGAATAGTACGGAGGTCGATCTCTCGGCTTGCCTTGTCTCGTGTGAGTGCTGGCCGCACTTGGTCTTCATCATAGGTTTAGTCCATTTGTCAGTTCCGTCCCGCATCAAATTTGGTATCAGAGCATGGTCGTCCAGTTTGTCCCTACAGACTGAGGTCCTAGGCCATGTCGAGTCATTAGATTTGCTGGAGTTCATTTGAGTCCATAGGTCTACTACTTGCATTGGAGTCCATTGTTGCGTTAGGAGTTTTCTGTCTAGGTTCGTGTCTAGTACCCTTTCATCCTTGTCCCTTAGAGTCTTGCATGCCCACCCGGCGTGGTACATCCTACCATCGCCCTATCCAGATGGCTGACCCTAGGAATCCCGTCCCAGATGACCTATCCCTGCGGGAGATGATCGAGACCCTGAGTCTCAACTTTAGGGACCACGCCGATCGGATGGAGGGCCGGATGAAGGCCATGGAGGATCGGCTGGGAGATGTGGAGGGTCGGGTTGAGGCCTCTAACCGGACCATCCAAGGTCTGGTTGATCGCCCCCAGGGTAGAGCCCCACCGGTAGATGTTCCCGAGCAGGCCCATGGCCAACGTGACCCTGCTCCTCGACCCGACCAGCCTAGGGGAGGCAATAGGAGACCCCACGTGCATGAGGTAGATGATTTTGGGTCCGATAATGAGAGTGAGGGCTATGGCCGTGATCGCCAAGGCCATCGGTATTATAGGGATGAGGAAGATGAGCGTCTCCTTAGATCCGTGCGGGTGGACCCTCCTACCTTTGATGGGTCATTGGACCCCGATGTTTTTAGTGATTGGGCTGCTAGTATGGATCGTTATTTTGAGTGGGTCGACATGGCAGAACATCGGAAAGTCCGATATGCCAAGATGAAGTTGATTGGAAGGGCCCAAACCTACTGGGCCAATGTGGAGAGCCTAGTGAGACGTCAGGGCACACCCCCGATTGAGACGTGGGTAGATATGAAAGAGAAGCTCCGGCAGAAGTACGTCCCTCGTTCCTACCGCCACCGGTTAGTTGATCGGTGGCAGACCCTTAGTCAGGGGAACCGGCCTGTGGCAGAATACATCGCCGAATTTGATGATTGTCTCCTGCGATGTGGAGTCTCGGAGGAAGCCATCATGACTATAGCCCGCTTCCGTCGAGGTCTGCGACGGAACCTCCAGATTGAGTTACTCCGCCGCCACGTGGCTACCTTAGATGAGGCGTACCAGGTCGCTCGTGATATGGAGCTGTTTGAGTTTGAGTTTGTGCCCGATCAGCGCCCCGCTCCCACATACCCTCGTGGGACGGACTCTCGCACTAGCACAGGACAGTATGCGAGGGGACCCGTGGCCCGACCACAGGACCCCACTCGTCCGGATTTTGCTCCTAGGCCCCGGCCTCCACCTCCCCAGAGGGACTATCCACCTCGCCCCCAGGCCCCAGCTCCCGCACCCCCTCGGCCCCAGCAGCCCACTATTCCTACCCGACCTCAGCTTCCACCACCCCCGGCCCGTCGTGATGACAAGGGAAAGGGGCCGATGATTGGTGGAGCACCGCAGGGCTCTAGGCCTCGTGGAGATTGTTATCGATGCGGGGGGGTCGGTCATTATGCTGCTCTGTGCCCTTCTCGGCAGCAGACCGTGGCCTTTGGAGATACCTCAGCAGGTGAGGCCGCACCCGAGGTCGAGCCTGTCAGTTATGAGGCAGACCCAGAGCTCGCCGAGGAGTTCTTTGATGAGTTGTTAGAGGGAGAGTCGTCAGGTGTCCAGGGCACGCAGTGCCAGGATGGTGTTCAGCTAGGTGTTGTCAGGTGCGTCTTGACCCAGCCTTTGGTGAGTGATGACTGGCGTCGCACCACCATTTTTCACACCTTTTGCAGGCTGGGTGGGAAGGTCTGTAAGGTGATTATTGATAGTGGGAGTTGCATTAATGCCATTTCCACGGGTACAGTGAAACGCTTGGGGTTAACCCCCGTGGACCATCCCTCCCCTTATCGTGTGTCATGGGTAGACACCACCTCTATTCCAGTCAGGCAGCGATGTCTGGTGCCTTTGCAGTTCCACGCCTACCAGGAGGAGATTTGGTGTGACGTGTTGCCTATGGAGGTAGGCAGCATTATCTTAGGGAGACCCTGGCTTTTCGATAGAGATGCTACCCTCCATGGCCGGTCGAACACATGCACCTTCGATCACAAAGGCCAGAGGATCACCCTTCATCCATCCCAGCCGACACGCCCTCCCGTTCGGGGTCCCACTGGGCCTAGTACCCCCAGCACTGATATTCCTGGGCCCAGTACCCCATCTTTGGCTCCGACCACGACACCCCCTCCTGTTGCTCCCACCCCGATTGATCCTCCGACTAGGAGGCTGATGCTTATTAGTCCCCGGGAGATGGAGCGCGAATTCATTAGAGGGGACCCCATCTACGCTGTCGTTGTTCGGGAGAGGGTTAGTGAGGCGGAGGGTGAGCTCCCTTCTGATGTTGCTGTTATCCTTCAGGAGTTTTCTGATGTTTTCCCTGCTGATTTGCCTGAGGGTCTTCCCCCCATGCGGGATATACAGCACGCTATTGATTTGATCCCGGGGTCATCTCTACCCAACTTACCCCATTTTAGGATGAGCCCCGCTGATCATGCTGAGCTCCTGCGTCAGATTGAGGAGTTACTGGCTAGGGGATACATTCGTGAGAGCATGAGCCCTTGTGCCGTCCCTGCATTACTTGCCCCAAAGAAAGACGGTACTTGGAGGATGTGTGTAGACAGCCGTGCAATCAATAAGATCACGGTGAAGTACAGATTTCCCATTCCCCGCTTGGATGATATGTTGGATATGATGGCGGGAGCCACTGTGTTTTCCAAGATAGATTTAAAGAGTGGCTATCACCAGGTGAGAGTCAGGCCTGGTGATGAATGGAAGACGGCCTTTAAGTCCAAGGATGGTCTTTATGAGTGGCTGGTCATGCCCTTTGGGCTGACCAATGCTCCCAGCACCTTTATGCGGCTGATGACCCAGGTTCTACGGCCATTGATTGGGGTCTTCGTGGTTGTCTATTTCGATGATATTCTCATTTATAGCCGCACCCGGGAGGACCACCTAGAACACCTTAGGCAGGTCTGTCTTATTCTGAGGAGAGAGAGCCTTTATGCTAACCCGAAGAAGTGCGCTTTCATGACTACACAGGTCACTTTCTTGGGGTTCATTGTATCTAGTGATGGAGTCTCCGCCGACCCGGAGAAGGTCAGGGCTATAGTGGAGTGGCCCGAACCTCGCACCCTGCACGATGTCCGTAGTTTTCACGGGCTGGCGACCTTCTATCGCCGATTCATTCGAGGTTTCAGTTCCATCACCGCCCCCATCACTGATTGCATTCGAAAAGGGGCGTTTGAGTGGACCAGGGCCGCTTCGGCTGCATTTGCGCTCCTCAAGGAGCGCATGACCCAGGCACCTATCCTTCGTCTACCGGATTTCACGAAGGTGTTTGAGGTCTCTTGCGATGCCTCTGGGGTTGGTATTGGAGGAGTTCTGAGTCAGGAGGCTCACCCCGTTGCCTTTTTTAGCGAGAAGTTGGGCGATGCCCGACTGCGTTATTCTACATACGACAAGGAGTTCTACGCAGTTGTGCAGGCTCTGCGGCATTGGAGACACTATCTTCTACACCAGGAGTTCGTCCTATTTTCTGATCATGAGGCACTCCGATATCTCCATGCCCAGAAGAAACTCAACTCTCGTCATAGTCGTTGGGTAGAGTTCCTCCAGGAGTATACTTTTGTGCTGAGGCACAAGGCCGGTGTGGAGAACCGGGTAGCTGATGCTTTGAGCCGCCGTGCTCACCTTTTGACCACCATGAGTGTAGAGGTGGTGGGGATGGATAGGATGAGGGAGTTGTACGCTGATTGTCCGGACTTCGGTCCGATCTACACCACCCTCCAGGCAGGCCCGTCCCGAGAGTATTCGGATTACATGCTGCATGACGATTATCTTTTCCATGGGAGTCGCTTATGTGTTCCGCGGACCTCGGTTCGCGATTTTCTTGCTTGGGAGATGCATGCTGGCGGTCTAGCCGGCCACTTCGGCCGGAATAAGACCGTCGAGGCAGTTGAGCATCGCTTCTATTGGCCTAGCCTGAAGCGTGATGTTGCCCGGATCGTGGCCCAGTGCCGCATTTGCGCTATGGCCAAGCAGAGGAAGCAGAATACTGGCCTGTATACTCCCCTCCCCGTGCCGGACAGTCCATGGCAGGACATCAGCATGGACTTTGTGTTAGGTCTGCCCCGTACCTCGCGTCGTCATGATTCCATTTTCGTGGTGGTAGACAGGTTCTCTAAGATGGCTTTGTTTATTCCCTGTTCCAAGACATCTGACGCCTCTAGAGTTGCCCGTCTGTTCTTCACTCATTGTGTCTCCCGATTTGGGCTTCCACGTACCATAGTGTCTGATAGGGATGTGCGTTTCACGAGCTACTTTTGGAAAACCCTTTGGCATATGATGGGCACCCAGCTGAAATTCTCCACCGCCTACCACCCCCAGACCGATGGTCAAACAGAGGTAGTCAATAGGAGTTTGGGGGATCTTCTTAGGTGCCTAGTGCGTGATCGTGTCGGGGACTGGGACTTGGTTCTGCCTTTAGCAGAGTTTGCTTATAATGACTCGGTCAATAGGTCTACAGGTCTGAGCCCTTTTGAGATTGTTACTGGTCGTAGACCTAGGAAACCGATAGATTTGGTCCCCTTACCCATCCAGGCCCGTGTCTCTGAGTCAGCTGAGTCCTTTGCAGAGCATATTAGGCAGTTGCATGAGCATATACGTCGTCATATAGAGGCCAGCAACGCACGTTATAAGGAATTAGCTGACGCGCATCGACGCACCCGTGAGTTCCAAGTGGGAGAGTACGTCATGATCAGGGTTAGACCTGAACGGTTCCCTTCGGGGGCCGTGAAGAAACTCCAGGACCGCGGTGCCGGACCCTTTCGAGTCTTGAAGCGAATTGGGTCGAATGCGTATGAGATTGAGCTGCCAGACGACTATGGGATCTGTTCGACGTTCAATGTTTCAGATCTGGTGGCATATCGGGATCCCGCGGTGATTCCCAGTGAGCTTTTTGGGCCTACCCCTCCTGTTGAGAGCATTACACCTTCTGAGCGTCCACCTCCTCCAGCCCCATTACAGACACGCGAGCATATAGATTGCATACTGGATGAGCAGGTGACCACGACCAGGAGCGGAGCCTACCAGCGCTTCCTAGTGCGCTGGAGAGGGCGCCCTGCGACAGACGACACCTGGATCACACGTGGAGAGCTGGAGCTGATCGACCCGGACCTGCTGGAGCGTTATTGGAGCGATCGTGACCCTTACTCGACGGGGTCGAGTTCTTCCCACCCGGGGAGAATTGGTGAGGACACGCGCCGCCTTTCTCGACGGAGCACGCGGAGCACGCCGGCATCTCTTTGGCTCGGCGACTACGGCATGGTTTAGAGGACCTTCTTTTACATGATGGCCATACCAGGCCTTGGTTTAGTCCCTGCGTGGACATGTTTATTCTTTATTGTGGACCTTTGTAGGCCAATTGGGGCCAATTAGACCTTTATTGGGTGTGCTAGGCTCATTGGTTGGGCAATAGGACTAGTGGGCCACTTCTTGGTCCAACCTTTTGGCCCATTAGGGTTTTGGGCGCCCCCTCTCATCTCCTCCAAGAGGAGGAGGAGGCAGCCGCCCCCCTACCTTTTTTTTAGGAAGTAGATTGCGCACCCCCCCTTTTTTCCTTCCCATTCGATCCCCTCCCCCCCTTTGGCCGCCCCCCCTTTCCCCCCTTGCTAGGGTTGAAACCCTAGCATTCCCCCCCTCCATATATAAGGTCTTATGTACTTTCTTTAGAAATTAATGAATGAAATATTTTGATTGAGCAGCCATTTGCGCAGCCACCCCTTGGAGAGGGCGACCCTCTCTTCCTCCTCTGCTCCTGCGACGGGAGCAACCCCGGGGTGCGACTCCCCATCCCCTCGGTGCGACGCCGAGGTTCTTCCTCCCTTCTACTTCGTCTCCGGTTCGAGTTCGCGTGTTCCAGATTCGGCCCCGAGTTGCAGCGGCGTCCCCATCCGGTGCGGGTCGAATCCGAGCCCCTCCTTTTTTTGGTGGATACTTCTACGAGTCGGCAGTGCGTGGGCTTTGGTTTCGCCTCGATCCGAGGTCGGCACCACCCGTGGCGAGTTTTCTCGTGAGCTAGCGCAGGAGCCTCCCTCTCTGCGCGCCCAGATCCACCCTCCTTCTTGCGAAAATCCCACAGGACGGACAACTCCGAGTTTGGAGCTGATTTCTTCAGGGTTTGTACCTCTCGTCGTCCTCTTTCCAACGCCGCCAACCTCGTCTCGTTCCGACGTCCGAGCTGTTCGTGGCGTCCGTTCCCGTGAGGTCGCGCGGGCCTGCCCAGTCCACCCGGTGCCAGGACAACCGGCGACTTCCAAAGTTCACAGCGTCCAACCACGACCAGATCTGACCGAGCTCTTTGGTCCGGACCTGCTGCTCTGCGTCCCCGACGTCCTCCCACAAGCGGGGCCTCGATCGCCTACCGGAGCAGCGAGTTACCATTTTCCCCGCTCGACAGCGCAGTTCTGGGAGCAGATTCCTTGTCCCCACTTGCAGGTGCGGCCACGGCTTCCACGGACGGAATCTGAGCACGCCTTTTGGCCGAGGCTTCCTCCTGCGACCTAACTACGCGCCCTCGCTGACGGCGCCCCAATCAGACTCCGGATCCATTCGTGGGAACGTTTACCACCGAGTCGCGCGTTGCTGCGATTCTGCCGATCGTCATTCGGACCCTCCTCGTGGCCAACCCTTCACCGAGTGCCGCCCGTCAGCCCGTGTATCGGCCGCCCCGAATGGAATTGTTGTAGCCTGTTATCTCCCTGCGAGGAGTGGGCACCATTGCTGGCTTGTACCTATTCTTTCATTGTGTGTATCGGGGTTGTCGGTCTCGGCCGGGGTTCCTTCCCCACGCCTAGGCGTGGAGGTACGTGCGACGCTCCCCCCCCTTGGCATTTTGCTTTACTAGTATGTGATCTTGTATGCCGCGTGAGAGTGTAGGGATCCTAGCTAGCATTCAACACCGCGAGATCGTGAGTGAGAGTATCCCATTCCGTGGCCCTAGTCGAGCACCGAGCTCGGACTAGACTCCTATAGTTGCGCGTCGGCTCCTTTGCCGCTTTGATCCACTCGCTTCCCTCATAGGGACGACCGTGGACTTGGGTTTCTTGTTGAGAGACGCCTCTCTTCGGAGGAATAGTACGGAGGTCGATCTCTCGGCTTGCCTTGTCTCGTGTGAGTGCTGGCCGCACTTGGTCTTCATCATAGGTTTAGTCCATTTGTCAGTTCCGTCCCGCATCATAGCCACTGCGTCAACCCCATAGCATGATGGTGTTAACGCAATGGTTACAAATGGAGAGCAGGGCTTTTCACAAGAACACACCAATGCGTCAACGCATCAGTGACAGCGTCGACGCATCCGCTTGGTTGTGGGTCACAAGACCTTTGGACATTAGCCCAAGGCGTCAACTCTTCCATTGTGCAGCGTCGACTCAACTGCTTAAACGAAATGCTCACGCCCCTGGCAACAGGCCAATGTGTCAACGCATCCAGTGACAGCATCGACGCAGTGGACAAAACACCAAGCGAAAGACGCACTATTGCGTCTACGCAGCCAGCCATGTGCGTCAACGCACTAAATGCACAGAACCCATAAAAACAAGACAAATAAGTATGAGCTCATGGGTGAACATGATAGAGCAGCATTAAATCAGAAAAGCATGATGAAAAAGCATTTGATCCATAGATGTGCATGCAAGACAACAACATTAGATCCTAAGAGTATTTAGACAATGCAGGATCTTTATCATTCATCAAGGAGCATCAAAATAATTATCATAAAAATAATTTGATTCATAGTGTTAGTCATCATCAAAACTACAGAGATGCAACATACCATCGCTATCTGGTGCGTTGGAGGGAACGGCTCGCGTCCGATGACACGTGGATCACCCGGGCAGAGCTACAGAGGATAGATCCTGATCTGCTGGAGCGATATCATAGTGACCCCGACCCTTACTCGACGGGGTCGAGTTCCTCCCTCCCGGGGAGAATTGATGGGCATCGGAGCTTGGCCATCATATGTGTGGAGTGTGTATTTGTATTAATTTATTTGGATTGGAATGTGCATATTTTGGGTTTTATTTGGGTTGCTTTGTAAGGCTAATAATAAGCCATTGGGTTATGTTTATTTAGAGTCCATTAGGTGGTTCATGTTCATATTGGGCTTTAAGGTCACTTAAAGCCCAATTGGGCCTCTCTTTCTCTCATGGGCTTCCTAGCTGGGAGGGCCCAATAAGCTGGTAAAGGGTCCATGGGCCCAATTGGTGGGTCTTTGGCCCATGAGGAGACTTGGACCAAGGGGGACAAGAGGGAGAGAAAGTCCATATTCTCTCCCCCTTAATCCAAGGGGCGCCCCCCTCTTTGTCTCCACATGGAGATTTATTTAATGTATTTTAGTCTCTCTTTCCCTTTATACCCCTTGACCAAGGGTATTCTAAGTCTTTTGACTAGGTCTAGGGTTTGAATATTTATAGTCTTTTGTTGTATTTTGGTGGAACTAATGAAGAAAAAAAATTGAGAAAGCCTATGTGCGCACCCCCCTCTCTCCTCTCTTGTGTTCTTGGAGTTCTTCCTCCTTCCTCCCCATTTCTTCTTTAGATCTGGTTCTAGATCTTCTACCTCCCTCAAATTTCATCCTCTTCCCCTCCCTCTATCTGTTGTGATCGTTCACCGACGCCGCCGCCACCGCCGCCGTTCGTGCCGCCGTTTAGCCACCACAAGTCGGTCATCCTCTTGCTGTCCCGAAACTCGGAGTTGCAGGATAGTAACTTGGTAAAAGGGCTGGTATGGGAGATTCGACCGTTGGATTGTGACAAAACTTTGAGGGTAGGTTCCCCCTATCATAGGCCATACCCAGTTTAAGTTTGAGGTTGATCAGAGTTCGTTTTCCCTCTTTCCCCGCAACCTGTTCTTTCTTCTCCAAGTTTGCCTCTGTGCAGATCTGCTAGATAGATTTTGGCATCCTATTTTTCTCACCCGTCTAATATTGTCCAAAATTTACAAATAAACTATGTGCGCCTCCGTCACCCTCCCCTATACCCACCATAAAAATCCCAGTTCCTAAATCGTTCATTTGATCCTTGGTCAAAGCCCTTGATCAGGAAGCTCAAATTTTGTCCAGCCTGTTCTATATTTCGGGTCAGAGTGATCCGTCGGTTTGCAGTCATTTTAATTTAAAATCCAGCCGTTTGAAGAAACTATAAGTCTAGTATGTCATAGTATTTTGAGTCATCTTTCCAACGGTATCCTTTGTGATTCGATCCGACATTAGAGCTGGGAGTACGAGCCATTCTTGTCGGAGCGCGCAGATCTGGACAGAAACACAGCTGCGGGACAGCCTTGGGAATTAATTCCCAAGAAATTGCCCGACTACATTCTGGTGATTGCCGCTCCCGGGGATCGACCCGGGACACTCCAGAGGTGCCCCGCCAGTCGCTTCAGCCAGGAGCCACCCCGGACGTCGCCGTACCAGAAGCGGGTCCCACATGCTATCCTACGAGCCCGAGTGAGCAGTGCTGAACCGGCCGACCGCGTCCGCCCGAGTGCCACCGACTGCTGCCCGCCAACCCGAGATTGGTGATCTCGGACCCCACGTGTCACCTATTACCTCCCTGCGTGGAGTGGGCTGTAGACTTAATTTTGTAATTAATAATTACTGTTGTACCGGGAGTTCCGGATCTCGGCCGGGAAGTCTTCCCCACGCCCCGTGTGTGGAGGTACACTCGCCACCCACCTTATCTTATTTGCTTAGCTAGTATGCGTTCTTACTACCGCTGCATGTGAGTAGGTTATTTTCTAACTAGTTCATAATTAATCACCGCTGTGAGTTGTGAGAGCGAAACCGTCCCGTGACCCGATCCGGGCACGAAAGTGTGAGTTGACCACCCTAACTCTTGGCCGGTTTCTCAACCGCGCACATCCGGAGGCTTCCCTCGCTAGGGACGAACGCGAGTTTGCCTAGAGTCCAAGGCTTGCATCAATTGGAGTCAAGTCTCATAGTCCGTCCCGCATCACAGAGTGATTTTTTTGTATTTTTGTTAAAATGCAATGCAATGCATGAATTATCAAACCACATGGATGACTGACTTTCATTGTTTAAATGGATGCAGGGGAAGAGACGGACCTAGATTTCTTAGCTGCAAGTCCGAGCAGTATACTTGGCACTGCCAGACTACCAGACTACCAGAGAGAGAGACAGGCAGCGATGGGCTTCAGCGAGCTGCTCAGTATTGAGGTGATGAGGATCGACACAGCACTGCTCTATGCGCTGCATGAGAGATGGGATCCTATCAGTCGGGCTTTCTTGTTCCCATGGGGACATATGATCCCGACACTCGAGGATGTGGCGAGGATCATAGGACTGAGAGTGCACGGAGCACCAGTGACTGGATGGACCTATGCAGATTACCGAGAGCTGGCGCAGGAGATACTCAAGTTAGAGCTACTGAGACTGGGGCGCCACTCGTCGATGCTAGGACGGGCGACCCTGTAGGAGAGCCTGGGACTGAGGGGAGCGGCGATAGCTGTAGGAGAGCTACCAGAGGAGCATCTCGGGAGACTGACAGATGGAGCCCGAGAGAGAGTGTCCGCGGGACCGGGGCCAGAGGGGGACATCACTCTTCGCCACTTCCTGATGCTGCTATTCGGGAAGCTTTTGTACGCGACGAGGGCAAACGGAGTGAGTGTCAGACTCCTCCCACTGCTCCACTACTTGGATGGAGCTGGAAGATATGTGTGGGGCGCCGCAGTGTTGGCATTCCTATTCGACTCGCTGAGCACCACCGACCGGCAGATGATAATGGGTGGCTTCTCACCCTTGCTTCAGGTAAATGCTCGACTTTAAATGCTTATGATTATGATTATGATTATGATATGCTGACATTTGACCAATGCAGGTATGGAGCTACTTGTAGCTCCCTAGCCTAGGGTGGGGAAGGGAGGTATAGCCGGACCGGGTACCCATTGCGAGGCGGTGGATGGAGGTTTGAGACACAGGGTCACTGCGATGCCTAGCGCGGGAGATCCAGGACGACATGGACATGTTCCCTTATGCATCGGTAAGCCTCTATACTTAAAACTTCTAAATCCTTTTATAAATGTTGAAACTGACTTAAATTCATGCTTTTCAGGTGCGCTGGACACCATACCGTGACGAGGGTCACGAGGGACAGCCCTGGGTGGAGGCGGCCCAGGTGTACACAAGACGGGAGATATGGCTACACTGCATGAACATTATCGAGCCACTCCACCATCGGCTGATCATGAGGACACGAGGCGTGCACCAGCCGGACGTGGAGTTCCCAGCGCGTGATGATGAGCGGGTCGGACGGTCCTCGAAGGGCCTGAGCGGGGAGATCGACTGGGTGACCAGGGTGATCGACTAGGTACGGGACTAGACCCGGAGAGGTAGGGTGGTGAGAGCTCGAGCCAGCAATGATAAGGCCTACTTGAAGGCCTACGCCAGGAGGTATAGCGACCAGGTCTTCCGCAGTGCTCGACGACCGGTATGACTTCTAAACTCAAACCTTCTAAATTACTTTCTAAATACATTAATGCACTGACTATTTGACTTTCTATATGCAGATAGACCCCCAGGGATGGATAGCGGAGCACCAAGGACTCCTTCATTCCACTGTGCAGCAGAGGGACGAGCTCCAGCGATCTCTGGACCTCATGGTAAGTCTTGATCCTTAGACTTAAATGATAATGCTTATGCATGATTGACTAACCTAATTTCTAAAATGTAACGAGCCGAGGGAGCAGGACGACAGGGACCAGATGCGCCATCCTCGTCTTCCCAGCTAGCGGGCCGAGCAGAGCGGGATGCCGACTTTGCTCGGGCAGTTGCTCGGGCCGAGGAGGCCGAGGCCACTCTCGCGGAGAGGGTAAGCAGCTGACCGACTTCTTTTTAATGCTATATGAAAATGCACTTTGACTAACATGATGAATGCTTATGCAGATGAGGGAGCTGACTACAGCACTGGGTGAGACAGAGCGCGCCCAAGTTGAGGCGGAGCATCTTTGGGCCGAGGCGGTTGAGGTAGCTCATATCCATGCAGAGGTGGAGCGACTGAGCGTGGGAGTTGAAGATTTGGAGCGCTACCGGACCGAGGCGAGGGAGGCTCAGCGCCAGGTGTACGATCTGAGGATCGAGCTATGGGCCGTGGAGAGGACGGTCCGGATGATGGGCCGAGGACCTATAGCTAGAGTGTCACAGAGCGGTGCACGGAGCAGCGCCTTCCCAGACTTCCTCACCAGTTCCTCTGACCTTCAGAGGAATGAGGATGCAGAGAGGAGACGATGACAGTGAGAGGAGGGGAGCACCTCCATTGCACCGCCGGCGAAGAGGCCGGAGGGTACTGGGGATAGCGGGGGTCCAGGATCGGGACTGGCTGGGGTGTGAGTTGTACTATTTCTTTTTCTTTATGGACACATGTATATGACTTTACATTAGTGAATATATGATCTTTTTCATCTTTTGTTATGCAAATTGTGTGGATGTGAATGCTGAGTTACTAACAACGACCTCTAGGACTGACAGAGTGCAGGAGAGCGAACGAGAGAGAGGGAGAAAAGATAATTAAAATAAGGGAAAACAGAGGAAAATAGTCTTCTGGAAGATCACCAGAAGGGGAAAAACAACGGTCGACCAAGGACCGTTAGGTGAGCGGGAGAGAAGGTGGTGAAGGAAGCGAAGAAACGATCTTATGACGACCGTTTGAAGGAGCTTAGCGGTCGCTCGATACACCCCAAGGGAAAAAAGATAGTCAAATTCGAGCGAGACTCTCCGTGAGAGTCTAGACTCGGGACTAGAAGCACCTAATCCGTGTTAAAACTCATCCTAACTTAATCTGAAGTTATCTAGCCTCAATCCTACTGCATTAGAACTAGAACTAAAGCCCCATAACTAGGAATGCACCCAGAATTCACAACTCACAGAAATCTCTTCTTTAAACCTTGAAATTCCCTCAAAATCCCTCAAAATTACCATGAAGAGGTGGTGGGGACACCGGACGCACTATCGGGTCCATTACTCGGAGCCGACGTCGCACCGCCCTGACTGCACCGAGCTTATGGCTTGGAGACTCGTTTGAAGACTCAGCGTCATGAATACGTACTTATACATATTTTTGTATTTGTGTGTACGGTGGTATTTGTATTATTAAACCACCATATCTTATTTTATTTTTACCAAGTCAAAGTATTTTATTTTATTAGGGTCCAAGTCAAATATTGGTTGGTGAGTTTTGTCTTATTAGACTAGGACATATATGTTATTTGAAAAATGTTATGGATATGGTTGTTATGGCCTCCTCCTATATAAAGAGGGCTAGGGTGTGTTGATTTAATATGATGATTTGAATGAAAGCTTTGGGTTTGTACGTGAGAGAGCTTCCCCTCTTGCATTTTCTTCCCTCATTCTCTTTGTGAGTGTGAGTGTGTCGCACGGAGTGAGACCGTCCGACGTGAGGCTGAGCTGCGTGAGGTAGCAAGTTATCTGTCCTGTTCGTGATATCGGAGTGCCGTCGATCCTTCCCCCGACGCCGTCCCGCGTCAGATTTGGTATCAGAGCCTAACAACGGCGCCTCTGTCAACCCCGACGTCCCCGTCATCTCCTCTTCTCTCTCTCGGTTG
Source organism: Amorphophallus konjac (assembly GCA_022559845.1). Lineage (NCBI taxonomy): Eukaryota > Viridiplantae > Streptophyta > Magnoliopsida > Alismatales > Araceae > Amorphophallus > Amorphophallus konjac. The sequence goes on along the minus strand of CM040125.1, from coordinate 336,448,672 downwards.
CTAGAGTGAAAAAAAAAGAAAAAAAAGAAAAGATTAGTTGAGTTCGGTTGAGAGGAGTTTTGGGTGAAGAAACAAAATAAAGAAAAAAAAATTCTTTTGGAAAAAAAAGAAACCCACTGCGATCTCTCCCTCTCTGTTACTCCTTCTCTCTCTCGTTTTCTCCCTGTTTCTCTCTCTCTCTCCCACGCTCAATCTCTCTCTGTTATTCTCTCTCTCTTTGTTACTCTCTCTCTCTCGTCTCTCTATCTCCCAGCGCCTGCAACAACCCACGGCTAATGCCTGCAAGCCTGCACCTGCTGCCACCGACTGCTCCCGCCAGCGACGCACGCAGACATCCGCTAGCACGTCGACCACCCGAGCCCTATCCGGCGACTGCGCCCTCGGCCACCCGAGGACGCCTCCGCCCATCCCGACAGCGGACAACGCTCGCCCGCGGCACCCTCCGCGACGCGCCCACCGCACCACCATGCTCACTCCCTTACCACTACGGCCACGTCTCCCTCTCCCCACTCCTCTGCTAGCCGCAACCACCACCTCCCCTCCCTGCTAGCCCATCGTCCCACCTCTCTCCCGCCGGTCACCCACCACCACCACTCTCCCTTTATCTCTACATTTTCCACCGCCCCCTTCATCACCGGCACCACTGCCATCAAGCCTGCACCTCCCCAGCAAACCTCCCCACGACCCTTCTCTCCCTCTGTGCATGCTCACACCATCGAACAGCCACCTCCGCGGTTACCCCCGCCCTCCAACAGCCACCCTCGCCGCCGCTTGCATACCCTCCGCAGCCCTCACCTTGCCTCCGCGTCATGCCGCTGCCAGCACCCGCAGGCTCCGCCGAGCGCCCCTACCGTGCCCGCGTTGACAACCTGCTACTACCCACCCACCCTTGGTCGCGTGGCCCGCCCGCCTTCACCAGTTAGCCGGCAGCCCGTCGACGCCCGCGCCTTCCCACGTGTCCTGCGTGCAGTCACGTGGTCACGTGAGCGCCGCCCGCGTTTGTAGTAGCGTGTGCTGACTACCATTCTTCTTAGCGCGAGTTGCGCAGAAAGAAATAGTGGAGAAGTTTGAAAAAAAAGATTTGAAAAGTCAAAAAAAAGGGTGAGTGAAGTTTGAAAAAAAAGTGTTTAAAAAAATGGAGGTTTACAAAGTCATAAAAAGTGTTTGAAAAAAAAAGAGGTTTGAAAAGTCACAAAAAAAGGGTAGGTGAAGTTTGAAAAAAAAGGTTTGAGAAAAAAAAGGAGGTTGAAAGTTGAAAAAAAGTGTGTGTTAAATATATATAATATATATGGAATATATATAATATTATATATATATATATCTATATATATTATTATTCAATTAAAAAAGGGGTTTTGAAAAAAATTGATTAATTGGGAATTGTGACATCCGCGTCCACAACGACGGCTCAAATAGCGCCCGAGTGACTTGATCGTCGATAGACGGTCCGTGATTTATGGAGTTTAAGTGTCTATAAGTCTCCCTGTGAGGAGGAAGTCTCATCTGATTTATTCCCCTGCGTGGGAAATTTTAAAGCAGTTTTGTAATAATTAAATCCTCCCTGTGTGGAGTGAATTCATTGTAAACCATGAAGCTTTGTTGACGCCGTGCGGGCCCGCACGTCCCCGCTCGCCTTCGTCTCCGGTCAGAGCTAGACTTTTAGTCTAGCTAGGTACGTGCTCCAATCACTTGCTCATTTAGTATCTTTTCGACTGCCGCGTGACGAAGTAAGAGAGAGCTCGATCCATGCAGCCAGTCTCCTGAGTGCATCGCTCTGGACGAAAAGTGAGAGCTTGTATGCACCCATCCTTAGGGCCCTAGAGCTATCACATTAGGGCACCCTAATTGTCAGGAGGTAGTTCCACAACTACTTCGCCTATGGGCGAGCAACTCTCCCTGACCGGTCCCTTCTCAAAAGAATTGGCCCTTTGCGTATCAGCCAACAATTTGGGTCTAAGCCTTGCAAATTTTTGGTCTCAGGATTACATCATTTAGGTCCAAGTCCGTGCATGCCACGTTAGTCTAGAAATTCATCCGGCCGTGTAGAGAGCATTTCAACTCTACAAACACCCATGGATCAAGAGAGATATATGGCCGATCCTGCCCTCATTGCCCAGTTTGAGGAAATGAATGTAGGATTTGATGGCACACATGTCGAGTACATACAGGTTGGAGACATTACCGAGAGTTCTAGCCAGGAAAGATTGGATATAGTTCGCTGTATCTCAGCACCCCGGGAGGATGATTGGCGTCGAACCTCCATCTTCCAAACCTACATCATGGTGAACTATCATCCCTGCAAGGTAATCCTTGACAACGGGAGCTGTATCAATGCAGTCTCTTCAGACTTTGTCTCCCATTTAAGTCTACCTACGCACCCTCATCCAAAGCCATACAACGTGGCTTGGGTTGATGACACTTCTATCCCAGTCACCACCACATGTGTCATTCCCATCCAATTCCAGTCTTACCAAGGACAGATTTTATGTGACGTAGTACCTATGAAGGCCGAGAGCGTCATCTTAGGACGACCGTGGATCTATGATGTAGACCTCGCTACATTTGGTTGGTCCAATCAGTGTTCCTTCTCCCACAATGGGAAGAAGATTCATTTGTACCCGACACCCCCAAAGGTGACCACGGAAAAGAGTTCCACTTCCACCCCCACTGGAACTCCTAAAGTTCAGGAGAATCTCCAAACTCCCACTAAAGGGAAATCTCCCCTTCCCTCTTCTCCTGCATCTATCACACCCGTTTCTAAGGCCCCGACGGATGGTCATGACCTAGTTAGGTGCCTTGACCCCATAAATGTCGGTGAGCTACACAGAGAGATTGCTGAGGGTGCCCTTGTTGTTGACGTCACCATCACACCCAAGGAGTCCCAAGTCTCAGTCCCAACTAATGTCCCGACAATACTGTAGGACTTCCAAGGAATCATCCCCGAGGACTTGCCTTCTCGACTCCCTCCCATGCGTGATGAATAACACGCTATTGAGTTTGTCCCCGAGTCAACCCTACCCAACCTTCCCCATTACCAACTGAACCCTCACGAGCATGCTGAGCTCCGACGAATTATCGGGGACCTCGTTCAAAATGGTTTTCTCAAGGTGAGCAAGAGTCCCTGTGCCGTGGATCTCATTCTCCCTCCCCTCGAGTCTAGAATGTCCAAATCAGTCGAAGAGTTTGCACAACACGTCAGGAGTCTGCATGAGTTAGCTGATTCGCATAGGCGTCACCATAAATTTCAAGAAGGTGACTTGGTTATGGTACGGGTCTGGCCCGAACGACTCCCCTCGGGAGCCGTTAAAACATTGCAAGCCTGTAGTGATGGTCCCTTCCCAATCCTACGGAAGATTGGCGCCAATGCCTATGTTGTGGACTTACCTCCCGAATATAGGATTAGCTCTACATTTAATGTGGCAGACCTAGTGGCCTACAAGGAATCCACAGCCATTCCTAGTGACCCTTTCGAGCCTTCTCCTCCCATAGAGAGTGAGCCCACACCTGTGCGTCCCACAGCCTCGAGAGCACCGCGCGAGCAAATTGAGAGGATACTGGATGAGCAGGTGACCACTACATGGAGTAGGGTGTACCAGCGCTACCTTGTACGCTGGTGGGACCGTCCACCATCACATGATTCCTGGATCATCTGGGAAGATCTCGAGCACCTCGATCCAGATCTGCTAGAGCACTACCATAGCAGTGCCCCCCCTTACTCGATGGAGTCAAGTTCCTGCTGCCCCGGGATGGTTGGTGGGGACACTGGGCCCACTATCAGGCCCATTACTCGGAGCCAACGTCGCACTGCCTCGACTGCACCGAGCTTATGGCTTGGAGACTCATTTGAAGACTCGGCATCATGAATACATATTTATACGTATTTTTGTATTTATGTGTACGGTGGTATTTGTATTATTATACCACCATATCTTATTTTATTTTTACCAAGTCAAAGTATTTTATTTTATTAGGGTCCAAGTCAAATATTGGTTGGTGAGTTTTGTCTTATTAGACTAGGACATATTTGTTATTAGGAAAATGTTATGGGTATGGTTGTTATGGCTTCCTCCTATATTAAGGGGGCTAGGGTGTGTTGATTTCATATGATGATTTGAATGAAAGCTTTGGGTTTGTATGTGAGAGAGCTTCCCCTCTTGCATTTCCTTCCCTCATTCTCTTTGTGAGTGTGAGGGTGTTGCCCAGTGTGAGACCATTCGGCGTGAGGCCAAGCTGCGCGAGGTAGCAAGTTATCTGTCCAGTTCGTGATATCGGAGTGCTGTCAATCCTTCCCCCGATGACGTCCCGCGTCAAGAGGAGCTTTGAAGCTAGCACCATGGGAGAGACGGTCTACACCGGACCAAAGCTAGCTAGAAAGGAGCATGGGGAGCTACAGTGGCTGACTTCAATCTCCAAGCACCTGAGCACAAGCCCTTCAAGAGAGGTAAGTTCAAATTAATTTCAATAATTCATGAACTTTCTTAAATTTCTCCTCATGGCATTTCTTCTCTTCTTTTCTTCTTCTTTTCTTCCCTTTTCCTAGCTCCTTCCTAGCCCAAGATGCTATTCTAGCTTGAAGTGGGTGGCTCCCATGATAAAAGAACTCCCTTTAGAAGTTACCGCAATCCTAAGGGCATGGCACCTTCACCCTCTATTAGTTCTAGCCAAGAAATTCCAAAAAAATTTCTATGATTGGCCTAGCATTTCAGCCCTAGTGGAGTTATGGCACCCTCAAACACACACTTTCATATTTCCAACCTTTGAAGCCACTGTCCTTATCGAAGAGGTAGAGACCTACCTAGCCCTTCCCAAGACCAAAGTGGGGGATGAAGACTTAGTGTGTCATACGGTTGAACCTATAGACCCATCACTCATCTTGGGGGACTTCCTACCCAATCCAAAAGATGTGAGAACCAAGATTAGCCCTCGCCATATCCATTTGATAACCTTGGCTCAATGGATCACTTCTCATTGCAAAAATAAATATGGGAAATATAAAGCCATAGCAAAAGCCATCTCCATTTGCTTATGTGGGGTTTTACTCTTTTCTACCACCAACCACCTCTTAGACATCCAAAATATTAGCATTATTAGTGGGTTGTGGCAGGGTTTATCTATCTCTCAATCCTTCCTTTCTTACCTTTACAAAGGCCTTAGTTCAGCTTCACTAGGGGGTCCCCTCTGCGGGTCAATGATCATCCTTGAGTATTGGATGGGAACTAGACTCAAATTTCTACCCAAGGAGGACTTGCCTTCAACTAGCCGCATATTCGGGACCCACCCACTCCACTTCATAGGAGGTGCATTTGGGTTTCCTTCACAGGTTGAATGCCGGACCGTGGATAAAAAAAGAAGGGATGATTGGCACCGCTTCCTCAACACTTTTCTGATTGACAAGTTCGTGATGCGACCTCGGGCTCTTCAAGGCACTACCCTCATATTACCCCGGCGACTAGGCCTAGACCTGCAGCTAGTGGGTAACACTACCTTGGCGATCTACAACCCGCACCGGTGCTACCTGCAAATCGGGCTACCTCGCACCACGGTTCAAGCACTATCTCACTACCCTTCCTTTCAAGCTAGGAAGATCGGGTCCGAGGAGGATGAACGGGCAATTCAGAACGCTCTGACCATGTGGGAGATCAGCCAAGCCCGTACCTTGCCAGCGGAAGTGATAGACAAAAGAGAGGAGTACCAAACTTATGTGTAGGAATTACGCAAGATCCGGCCTTATGCGGATAGGAAATTGAATGTAATTTGAAATTCCTTGTTTATGTTTTAAACTTCATTGAAAGAATGATGTATTATGAACTTGAATGAATGAATAAGAGTTTGGTTTTAAAAGATGTGCAATGAAATCACAATTTTTGGCTTGATAGATAAAAAAGACAGAGTTCTCTGTTTGGAAAACGGTCCAGCAGAGGACTGCTAGACGAGCCTAACGGTCTAGCGATAGACCGCAAGGAACAACACTCAGAAAAACTCAGAGTTTTCTGGTTCTCGAGTGAAGCATGCGGCCTCCGGGTAGACCGCTAGGGGAAGCTAAACGGTCTATCGTAGGACCGCTAGAGAGGAGGAACAAAGTAACCTGAGAGTTCTGATTCTCGAGTGGAGAAAACGGTCGTAGAGTGGCCGTTAGTGTAGCATAAGTGGTCTATCATTAGACCGCAAGGGATGGAAAATAGAGAAACCTGTAAAGTTTGAATCATGGGCAATGGGACCTGTGTATGCACACACTTAAAATAAGAAAATAAGTTAGACCAGTTCTTAGACTCAACCCCTTGCCTGCAGCAAGTTAGAGAATGACCAATCCTTGGTATTTGGTCAAGGGGTGGAGCCTTATTAAATAGGCGAAAATAGAATGAAATGAATGCAAATGCATGTTATGCGAGGATGATGGTAGTTTTGGTTTTGAAAATATTTGATTTTTTTTGAATTTTAAAATATCTAATTTTTTGGATTTTGAAATATCTGATTTTTTGGATTTTGAAATATCTATTTTTCTTGGTTTTTGAAATATCTGATTTTTTTGTAATTTTGAAAGCTAATCCCGTCCCGGCAACAAGAGCCCTACCGTTACACTAGGAATCTTCTGAGATCAGCGTGCTTCTGAGGTGACAAACCCTGGCCAGGGCCAACCTGTGTGACGGTGCTTCTACCGAGGTCATACCCAGGGCATTATTCTATTCCTAAAAGAAAATAATGAATTTAAGAGGTAAGCTTAGACCAGGTATAGAGGTTTTTAGGGATGGAATCTTTCCCATGACGACCCCTTCAGAGATTCAGTCTGTTACTCCGAGGCTTTGTGTCTGTCATCGAACCTTCATCTATGCTAGGCACGCGTACGACCGGGCGCATGACGTCCCGCGGGGAAACTGTACTGCCACTCTTGCCATGCCTAGTTTCAGACTTTTTGGACTTTTGATCTGTTGAGCTTTTAAGCTTTTGAAATAAGCTTTCAACTTTTGGCTTTTCTTTTGCTCCTTCTCTTTCTTTTTTCTTTGGTGTTACTGTCACTTTTTTCTAGTGGAATCATGTCATAACGGAATGCCCCTATTTGAGACCTTGTCTCATCAGGGTGTCTAGATCAGTCATCGCCCCCTTATTTGCCTCTTGCCCCTAGATTCAGCCGAAGAGAGAAACGGACAGGGACCTTCACTTCCCCCAAGCATGGCTAAGGGAGAAATGGTGTTTACACAAAATTGGGAAACCCGACCAGGGATGTCATGAAATGTGTGATTGCCAAACTCGGAAACCTCCTCTGTGGTCAAGGAAAGGACACCTTGCTACCAGGCCTTCATTAGCTTGACTCTAAGGGAACAAATACTTGAGATACAACCCATTCCAAGCGTGAGATAGCTCCTCACCTTCTGCATTGACTAGATGATATGCGTTCCCTGGATAAGCCTCTTTAACAACGAACGGCCCTTCCCAGTTAGGCTGCAATTTGGACCTAGGACCTCCAGACCTAATAAATTTGCGTTTCAAAACCATATCACCGATTTGAAATTTACGTTCAATTACTTTCTTTTGAAAATAACGTGAAACTCACTTTTGATAAATGGACACATGATCGGCGGCATTCATCCTCTTCTCATCCAAGAGTTCCAACTGGACAATCAACGCCTCTCGTTCATCGAGATTAAGTTTCTTATCGAGCTGTACCCTTAGTGAAGGGATTAAGATCACATATGGGAGCACCGCCTCCATCCTGCAAGTGAGAGCATGGGGAGTTTGCCCCGTTGGAGTACGGACAGAGGTGCGGTAAAGCCATAGAGCTTTGACTAATCGTTTAGGCCAATCAGAGAATTTGTGAGATTCACATGTTTTCTTTATGATTTTAAGAAGGGTTTTATTAGTGGCCTCGGCTTGGCCATTACATTGAGGATAATATGGAGATGAATGATGCAATGCAATGTTGAACTTCCTACAAAGATCCTGGAGCTCTTGAGAAATGAACTGGGGTCCATTATCGGTGACGATACTGCTTGGCACTCCGAACCGCGTGATGATATTCTTCATGATGAAGCGGCATACTGTGGTAGCTTTGATCTCTGCGTATGCTTCCGCTTCGACCCATTTGGTGAAGTACTCAGTGGCGGTAAGGATGAAGGATTTCTGCTTAGTCTGAGAGTTGGGATCATCGAGCGGGCCAACAATGTCGAAAGCCCACATAGAGCATGTCCAAGGAGCGGAGAGGGAGTGAAGAGATGAAGCAGGAGCATAGATTTTATCAGCATGGAGTTGGCATTTAAGACACCTCCAGACATAGAGGGAGTAATCTTCCTTTAGGGTGGGCCAATAATAACCCTGCCTAAGGATTTTCTTCGCTAAAGCATGGCCATTGACATGACCTCCACACTCACTTGAATGGACTGCTTCGGCCACCTTCCAAACTTCATCATCATAGAGACATCTCATGAGCATTCCATTAAGTGCGCACATGTATAATTCTCCAGCAATAATAGTGTACTTTGAGGTGGCTCTTCTAATAGCCTTATGCTGCTCGGCACTTGCCCCTTCTGGGAACAATCCATCTTTGCAGTACAGCTTGATTTCATGGTACCATGGCAACTCTTCTTCTTCCAGAATCTCTTTTAACTCAGTTAAAGACACTTCCTTCAACTCTTCCTTCTTAGCCGTAGCCTCTACAGTCTTCCTAAGGTTGTCATACCAAGGATTCTGAAGAGAGGGAGCGTCCAATCTCTGGATAACGATGGTCTCAGTGTTCCGACTGAGAGGAAAGGATAAAGAGGAAGTGAGTGATGCCAATGCATCAGCAAGGATGTTCTGAGATCGAGGAGTGTGAATGTAGATCAGCTTGCGGAATTGCCTAGCCAAGAGAGTGACCAAATCCTGATATGGCTTGAGCTTCGGGTCACGAGTGTGGTAAGTGGACAGAACTTGTTGTAGAATGAGCTGAGAGTTTCCTATGATGTTCAAATAGCGCGCTCCTAAGAGGTAGGCATGCTTCAATCTAGCTAGGAGAGCTTCATACTTGGCGATGTTGTTGGTAGCAGGAAAATGAAGCTGATAAGCAAAGGGAATCATCACCCCTTCCGGAGTGAGGAGAACGGCACCTATCCCTCGGCCTTGAGAGTTGAGTGCACCATCGAAGTGCAGAGACCAAAAGGGATGGTGAGTAAGAATAGAGAGATGCTCATAAGGGAAATCATCTTGAATAGAGTCCGTGCAGGGGATAGGAAGATGGGCGAGATGCTCAACGATGGCATATCCTTTGATCACCTTCTGAATGACGAATGTGATGTCAAACTGAGAGAGGAAGTTCTGCCAGCGAGCTAACCTACTAGAAAGGACATGCTTTTCCAAGAGATAATGAATTGGGTCCATTCTAGTGATTAACCTAACTGGGTGGGCTAGAAAGTAGTGTTTCAGTTTCTGAGCTACCCAAACTAAGGCGGCACAAGTTTTCTCCATAGTAGTGTACTTGACCTCCGCGGGGCTAAATAATCTGGAGAGGTAATAAGCTGCCCGCTCTTTTCCTTCATCATCTACTTGTGCCAGGACAGCTCCTAGGGAGTCCTCGATAACAAAAATGTATAGGATCAGGGGTTTCCTAGGGACAGGAGGTTGCAAAACTGATGGATTAGACAAATACACCTTCAAATCCTCATAGGCCTTTTGACAGTCCTGGTTCCAGTCAAATTTGACCCCCGCCTTTAGCAATTCGTAAAATGGGTGGCACCTTTGAGAATGTTAGGATATGAATCTTCTAATGAATTGCAAGTGTCCAATCAATCCTCGATGTTCTGTGATATCCTTCGGCGGAGGCATATCCATGACGGCCTTTGCTTTGTTAGGATCAATCTGAATCCCCCTTTTGCTAACTATAAAGCCTGGCAATTTCTCTGAAGAGGCTCCAAAAACACACTTCTTAGGATTCATTTTCAACTGGTACTCCCTAGATCTCTGAAGCACCTTAGCTAGAATGGCGGGGTGTTCCTCTTTAGTCCTTGACTTCACCAAGATATCATCCACGTAAGCTTCCATGTAGACATGCGTCATATCGTAGAATATAGCCATCATCGCCCTTTGATAAGTGGCACCCGTGTTCTTCAATCCAAACGGCATAACCACATAACAATGCGTGCCCCAGGGCGTGGTGAAGGAGGTTTTCTCTTGATCTTCAGGAGCGAGATGGATTTGGTTGTATCTTGAATAACTATCCATGAATGACAATGCTTCGTACCCAACGGTGTTGTCCACCAATATGTCTATATGAGGTAGCGGGAAATCATCCTTGCAACATGCTTTGTTGAGATCCCTGAAATCAATACAAATTCGCACCTTTCCTTCCTTTTTGATGACATGGACTATGTTTGCCACCCACTGGGGATATAAGACAACTTTAAGAAACCTGGCCTTGTACAATTTATAAACCTCTTCTTTTATCCTTAAGGCCATGTGGGGGTGAAATCTCGTTGATCTTTTCTTTACGAGTGTTGCCCCTGGCTTAAGCACTAATCGATGTTCCACCAAAGAGGGTCAAGACCCGACATGTCCTCGTAAGACCAGGTGAAAGAGTCACTATACTCCCTTAGGACCTTGACTAAATCTTTTTCAACTGCTGGAGGGAGAGTAGCAGAAATAATGATGGGCCTAGGGTCTTCTTCAGTTCTCAGATTTATTTCCTTTGTAGGTTCATCCACTGCTAACGATGGCTGGTCAAACCTCTTTAAGCCCTGCGCATACAAATTGGCAGTGTCGTCTACGTTGCTGTCCTCAAGATCAACCGGGTCCTTTTCATCCATGACTTCATAGACTCCCAATCCGTCGTCACTCCACACCTTGTCTTGCTCCTCGTCTTCTTCGATCACAATCGTCGTAGCTATGAACTCTAGGCATTTAAGAAGAGCATGACATCGGTGAACTAGATCCTGCAAGAACCTATCAGGAATGGATTTAGAAGGTCGCGTCGGTGGGCGCGGCTCAGGGAAGGAAGGGATGGATGTCCTAAAACAAGACCCTACTTCTCTAGACCTAATAGACTCTACTACCCTAGACTCGATGGACCCTACGTCTAACCTAGGAGAGAGAAAATATAGTGGGAGGGAAGCAGCTAGAGCCTCGTGCCCCTGGGAGGAAGATGGAGAGAAGATAGTGTAATCTTCCACCGAAATCTCCATTTCAAATTTGACATTTTTTTTAGAGATCAGTGGAGATCATGCAGCAAGATGGAGAAGAAGACGGAGGAGGGAGCCTAAGGGGATACATGGATGGACAGAATATGTCGAGGAAGGGGTCGGAGGAAGAGATGAAAGGAGTGGATAGATCAACAGGTGGACAACAGTCACAAGTCCTGACGATAATAAAATCAGTTGGCCGCTCGAGCAGTAACAGATTGATCAAGATAGGAGGTGAGCGGGGTACAGATGCCATACGTTGAAAGAATGAAGATAGGCGGGACGGAGACCAAGTGAAGATGACAGGTGAGCTCCCCCTTTCCCGCGAGCGGCAAGCTGGCTTCATCATCTCATAAAGCACAAGCTGCACCTCCAGATTCTTCTGGCAATTTTCTTCTTTATAAAACAATCTTTCAAACGCTTGGCTGAAATCAAACATTTCATCAACTGGCCCCTTGGGCAGCAATAGCGGGCTGTCAATTATATAAGCTGCATTTTCTTCCTTGGGCTGACTTGGTGATGCCTTCAAGGTGCCTGGCTGAAGAGGGCCCCTGATAAAATGTTGGCGGTAGTCCGAAGTTAATGGTCCAGAGTCACCCAAAATTGAGAGTGGGGATTTTTGATAACCGAGACCCCTCCTATTCATTTTTCTGCCTTTAGGGAACGGTTTAGTCCGCCCTTGTAACTGTGGCCGAGACCTCTCCCCGACTGATAGCCCAGCTTCAATATCATGTCCCAGCCATTAGAATCTCGTATCTGGGGCTTCACTTTGACGTTAACTGGCATAGTGGTGGGCTTGCGTGGTGTATAGGCCCATGGAAAGTTTAGATCCAGCACTAAGATGACAGGCCGACTGCTGGGCCATAATGTTGGCAAGATCTTCTCGGAGACGGCCTTGACAAAGTGGATCGTGGACATGCTCTTCACCTTGACCACTCTGATAGGTTCGGTGCGGTGGATACAGAGGGGGGTGAATGTATCCCTCTTCAATATTGCCCCACTTAAAAACAATCAGAGTCAAGGAATGGAAATCAACTCATCGCTTCCAAAAGAGATTCAAGGAAACACTAGATCAATCAGTTGAACTGCTAACAAAACTGGCACCTGATCAAGTCTAAGCCGTAGATAGAATCAAATCAGAACTGAGAATGCCTCAAAGCATTCAGACAGAGAACTCAGTTGAGGCGATCCTAGCCATGCATCTAACGGCAATCAGATAATAGCTCAAACCATGAAGACAATAGATTTTTAGGTGGTTCGGTCCACAGACCTACGTCCACCCCTCACTCCAAACCGAAGTGAGGCTTCCACTAGCAAAAGCTAGAACCGCAGACTCAGTCTGCAAACAGGTGCTGCCTAACAGCTTGACCAGGGGAACAACCTCCCCTCTTCCTCCAACGCGGAGGGCAACCCTAGTGACATACAATCACTAGAAACTAGAGACAAACGTCTCTCTTCCTCTAGACCACGAGGGAACCCACAGGTAGCAACCACTACCTGGAAACCCGGAGTCCAAGACTCCCTTCCTCTGTAACCAGAGGGAACCCACAAGTGACACACCGTCACTTGCAACCGGAGATTAAAATCTCCCTTCTCCTGAACCAACAAGAGGAACCCCGACCTCACTACAGAGTATCGAAAAAGACAAAACCAAGGAAGTTTAAAGTAAAAACAGGAAACGAAAAATACAGCAATCAGAAAGCTGGAAATGAAATCCACAAAGTGTAGCTCACCAAGGAGCAATCTGGCATGGATTTGATCCAAATACCAGAAGAACAAATCTTCAATGAAGGCTTCAGTTCTCTACTCTTCTCTCTCTTTTTCTCTCGATCTTCACGAGCTCTCTCTCTCTCTCTCCTTTTCTTCTACAACTTCTTTCTTCTCCTCTCTGCTTCTCTTTTCTTCTTCTTCTCACTGTCTACTCTTCTCTCTACTCTTCTTCTTCTTCTTCTCCTTCTTCACGAGCGCTCTGTCTCTCTTTCTTTCTCTTTCTCTTCTGCTTCTTCTCTCTTTCTCTTCTTCACTCTTTCTCTTCTTATGGATCGTGCAGGCTCTAATTCAGTCTCTGCTTCTGCCCCTTCTGCTTCGATCGGATCATCTTAAGAGGAAGAAGCTTCATATATATAGCAGCACCAGCAGGAGCAACACTGGGCGTGTGAATCCCACGCCTTCCAGTCCAGAAGGTTCCTCCACGTGTCATCATCCTGTCAGCCCTTCCAGCCTCAGATCACGTGCCCTCATTTAGCTCCTCGAGTATAAGTCCTGTCGGGTTAAAATTATTTCAGTTTGAATAAGCAAAGTATGTACATTAGAATTGGATGCACTGACTTGGTTATTCATAGTACAAGTCCTGCACGGACTTTGTGATGCAGCTATGCACAAACAGCAGTGAACCCTGCTCAGACTCTATTTATGCAAGCGAAGCAGTGCATGGCTGTACAGACTTTGTGTATCACTGACATGCCATTAGTGTGCAGACTTGATGACCATGCAGCAACCAATGTATAGACTTGGTACCAAAGTAGGCACGACGAATGACTTTGAATGTGTAGACTTGATACCATGTGGATGTATAGACTTGTGCAGACTTGCTAGCATGCGGATGTATAGACTTGTGCAGACTTGTTAGCAAACAATGTGTTGACTATGCCATGAATGTATAGACTTATGTTCGTGCGACCCGATAATGTATAGACTTGACAGATACAATGTGCATGCGATGCGATGTACAGACTTTGTATGTGTGCGAGACTTATCAATGTGTAGACTTGCCCATATGCATGAACAAGTGGCGATGTATAGACTTGCACAGTTCAGCTGGTGGATGTACAGACTTTGCATATGCACATGTGACGCTGAGTGAGACGCAGGATGCACTGGCTGTACAGACTTTGCGTATGCACATGAGACGCTGAGTGAGACGCTAAGTGAGACTGACTTTAACAAGCAATGCATAGACTTTGATTTATGCACATGAGACGCTGAGTGAGACAGAACAATGCATAGACTTAGCTGATGCAATGTTCACACGACCTTAGATGCTAAGTGAGACGATGGAGTTGTATAGAATATGCATATGATGTACAGACTTTATATGCATAAGGCACATGATGCAACAATGTATAGACTTGAAATCAAGAGATGCATTGGCTATACAGACTTTGAATGTGCAATATGCAGACGTTGTATAGACTTGCTAAGTCTGGAGTTAAGCATGAACGCACAATGCTCAGACTATGCGTGTGCATGAATGGACTATGAGTACATGACATTGCCTTACGTCTGTATGCAACAGAGTGTATAGACTTTATATGAATGAATGCACCATGTAAAGACTTTGCGTGTAAGACACTGTATACGCATGAACGATGTACAGACGAGTGCACAGACTATATGCTCAATGCAATCGTGCTATGGCATTCAGCTACTGTTAATGCACCGAGGTCATATGACAGATGAACACTTAAAGCAAATGATGCATAGACCTTAAACCATGACTAGATGTATCACAGGAAAATGAATGGACCTTACAGATGTATATATATGAATACTTTATGATCTGACAAAATGACTGAACATCGCATGATGACTCACAGTGTTTGACTCACATCAAAACTAATCATCAAAACCACAGGGGCACAACAATCTCCCCCTTTTTGATGATGGCAACACTGTGAGTGGCAACATTGTGAGTCATCAGAGTGACTCTCAAACTATTCTCCCCGTTTGAGTTCATCAAAAAGAAAATAGTTTGAGATATCAAAAGAAACCTGCATGCAATGATTGAATGAAAATCTCCCCCTTTGGCAATAATATCCCCCTTTGACTCCAAAAAAAAATTAGTACAACCATATGTATGACTCAAACCAATTGGGAGGTATGAATGCAGAGATGCAGATGCAACAAGAAATGTAAGATCTCCCCCTAAATATATGAATGCAAGCATGATTCATATGACAAGGAAGCTCCCCCTGAGTAAATGGAGTCTTATGAGATGGATGAGAAGGAGACCACAATGGAAATCAAGGATAAGTTCTGGTCATGATGAATCAAGGACAGTGAGGAAAAGAATTTCAAATAAGCTCCAAACACAAGGAATTCAACAAGGTTTTCAAGGAGATACCAATCTCATAAATCCAAAACATAATTTTTCAAAGTCTTCCATTATAAGGGCTTTTGAATGAACTTTATTGATCAGTATGGTTTAAACATGATGTATGCAAAGTTAGTCAATAAAATTCTGTATTTATATCTAAAATCACGGTTTAATAAAAATGAACCATGCCCTCATATTTATATCTTGATTAACCTCCCTTTCTCTTACACAATCAAATTTATTGACTTCTTTCGGAATTACATTCACTAGTATTGAGATCAAGCAATAATGAAGTCATGTGATTTTGTCTAGGGTTATAGCAATTTGATTTTTGCATCAATATTCAAATATTACAGTTTGTTCAACAAATTTTCATGCTACAAATTTTACGAGCACTCTAGTTCAGTGCACACCTTGTAACTAGAGGATATACGTTGATCAGACGCCAATATCCCTAAGCACTTAGTGTGACTAACAGTCATGCTTTATATTAACAGAGTTAACATTTACACCTCATGACATACCTCAACTCATTTCTTTGATGAGTGAGATGTATTTCTCAGTGTGCATGCTATTGCTCTGCCAGATTATCGATCATTCTTAAGCAGAGTTAACTATGGCACCTCATGACACAGTCCTTTGGACATGGTTTCTCAGTGACCAAAGTCATTGCTCTGACAACTATTTACCCTTTAGACATTTCAGAAAGCTCATTTGCTCAAATCAATACTAATTGCATGTACTTAACCAAATAAAGCCATGTATTCAATAGTGCAGATTTCAGAAGTTTTTACAAGACACAGCATGAAACAGTTGGTTAAAGTTTATTAAAACATGATTCAGATATTTTTAAGAGATTTAAAGACAAACTCAATGGATACATTAAACTTAAACCAGCTGAGTTATTTCAGACATTCATAAAATCGTATAATAGAAGATTCCTAGTTCAAGTGTTTTCAGATTTATGATCGAGATATGCCCCATTGAAATCTTCATGAATGGCTGATAGAAGAGATCCAATAAGAATAAGTGATTTTGAAGCCCAGTGTTTTCAGATATGATCAAGGTTTATCAATAGATTCAATAAAGAAGGATATGGACACCAAGCAAGATATCAGGAGGTCAGGCATGCTTCAGATCTTCAAGGTTAATATGCAATGAATTCTGACATAAGAGTATGCAATTGACAACCTGTATGCAAAGCATTGACTCCCCCTGACAATATGCATTCAATCAATCTTTTTGGCATTTTCAATTAAATGAAATGCAATGCAATTAACTACATGTATGCAAAGACATGCAAAGACTCAACAAACTCCCCCTGAAAATATGCAATGTTTACAATGAGGGCTGAACATATGACTATGTGACTCATGCTCATACAGACTGCCCTAACAAGCAATATGACCCATGATACCAAATGATAGGACCATCTCACACATAGTAAGAACCTCCAGATAGATTTCACATGCCTTTTAGTAGCTTACCATTTAATATACCATAGTAGTCATGTATGTCAATGCAATACCAACAGTCCTAAGTGCATCAGATTTTCAATGACTGTATGTCAAATGCAAATCATGTAAAATTCAGGTGTTTTCAGAGAATTCTTAATCAGGCAATGTTTATCAATAGAGTTGAGTGCAAAACATAAATTTCGGATAAGGAGAGTTCGGAGAATTCAAATTTTGACAATGCAGATGATGAATGAATGTGCAAAAATAGATTTAACATGCTATGAAGTAATCAAAGATAGAAAAATTTGAATGACAAGAGTTTAACATGACATACCTGGTAAATGTAGAACTGGGGTTTTCATTCTTGAATGCCTTGGTTTATTACCCCTTTTATTTATCAACTTCCAAGGCATACCTGCAACAGACACATCATCTTGATGCAACAGGTACCCAAGAGGTCTTGGGTCCTGAATTAACAGTGACACCTTTGGCAGGTGTTCTAAGCAAATTTTTAGCTTGATGATCATCAAATTTTATCAGAGAATAACCATCCATTAAATGTCCAGATTTACCATAATGATAGCAAGATGCAACAGATTTCAGATTTGATTTTTGCACATTTTTATTAGCATGAATTCTATGTGCATATGCATGAAAATTTTTGTTAACAGAATTAAAATTCTGTTTACCAAAACCAGTCTTTCTTTGGTATCCTGCCAGCCAACAGGTTGCAGCCCTGTGACCTGGCTTTCCACATTCAAAACATAGAGAAGAACTCATTCTGTTAAAATTCTCATAAAATGCATGTCTTTTTGCAGGGATTTTAGCAGGTTTGGAGTTAAGTGTTCTCCTCTTAGCATGCCAACAATTTACAACAATGTGGCCCAATTTGCCACAATGAAAGCAATGGAGTTTTCTTTTAGGAGTTGCATGATATTTAGCATGGAGTTGTTTGTCATGCATTCCTACAGCAGCTAGATCATCTAATTTCATTTGTCTACACTCATGCATGAGATGACCTCTCTCATGACAATAGAAGTAATGAATTCTTTTCATTTGAACAAAAGAGGGTTTCGTAACATGAGAATTTCTAGCATGTACTTTATCAACATTCAGATCATCCTTTTTCAGCACAAGATAATTGTCCATGAAGTGACCATACTTGCCACAGTAATTACAAGAATCATTATTGGATTTCTTTAAAGCATGGTTTTTATCAATTAAATTCTTGGCATGCAGATTGTTCCTTTTATTTTTCAGTGGTTTTTGTTTTTCAGTTGTAGTAGACTGTTTTGGGGATTGTCTTCAGGTTCCAGCAACTTTAGAGTTTTGAATAAAATTAGTGTACAGTTGGTTCCTCTTGACCTGCTTATTTTCAGAGATGTTGCCAGTCCCCTTTCTTTGACCACTTACATTATCTTCCAGAGGCATTTTCATTTTGCCTTTATCCTTCATAGATTTAGACATGGAATTGTTCAATTCAGTTACCTCAGATTGTAGAGAAGAAATTTTGAGTTCTGAATTAGTCAAGTCTTCCTCACATGAGATAATTTTTCTCTGCATGGCATCGTTCAAATTTTTAACAATTTCTAGTTTCTGTTTCAGTTTCAATTCATTCTCAAATTGAATTTCCTTATCAGCAGATTTTTCTTTCTCGACAGCCAGAAGCCTCTCTGATATAACAACATTTAAGACCATGAGTTTCTTGTTTTGTTCTTTTAGACCTTTATTCTCCTCAATCATTTGTTCATTCTGAACTATTTCATCAATTAGGATTTGATCATTTCCTAATGAATTCAGCTCATTCTCTAGTTCAGAAATCTTAATAGTAAGTTCATTATTTTTGTTTTTCAGCACATAAATTTGTTCTTTATGCTTGCCAAGTTCAGCTTGATTTTCTTGTTGAAGCCTTTTAGCCTTTTCATTTTCAAGCTTCAGTTGATTCATTTCTGAGCCTGTATTTTCAGCTTCTTCCAATTGCTTCTTATAGTTCTGAATATCAATCAGATAAGCATCATGAGATTGTTTCAATTTTGAGAAATTTTCACATAATAAATCAGAACAATTTTGATCAATCTTTTTCTTTAATCTTTTATTTTTAGATTTTATTTTTCTATACTTTTCATACAATTCAGCATACATTTCCTTTAAATCATCAAAGGTCATTTCGTCAGAATCAGATTCAGAATTTACCTGATCTTCTTCTTCATTGCTTGAGGTACTTCCTCTTGCCGTAAGACATTTCTGATTCTCATGAAATGTGATCACTGAATCCTAGATTTCCTTCGCAATCTTACATGTAAGAATAGAGGAAATGACATTAACGTCTACAGCATTCTTCAGAATGTCCCGAACTCTTATATTCTCACTGTTCAATTGTTTATCTTTATGGTACCATTTACTCTTCTCTCGAGGCAAAACATGTGGACCATATTCAATGAGATTCCACAATTTTGGATCTATAGAGTTTATAAAACCACATAGACTGCGTGACCATTTCTTGAAGTTAGAACCATCAAAAACTACATGTGATGCCATTATAAAGCAATGGAATAGACTCAGATTAATGAGCAAGAAAGCAATATCAGAAGAATGCACCACACTGGAACTGTAAAGCACGAAATCAAATCAGCAGGATCCTCTACAGATCGTTGGATCTGGAAGTCAGAGACTGCTCTGATACCAAATGATAGGTTCGGTGCAGTGGATACAGAGGGGGGTGAATGTATCCCTCTTCAATATTGCCCCACTTAAAAATAATCAGAGTCAAGGAATGGAAATCAACTCATCGCTTCCAAAAGAGATTCAAGGAAACACTAGATCAATCAGTTGAACTGCTAATAAAATAGGCACCTAATCAAGTCTAAGCCGTAGATAGAATCAAATCAGAACTGAGAATGCCTCAATGCATTCAGACAGAGAACTCAGTTGAGGCGATCCTAGCCATGCATCTAACGGCAATCAGATAAAAGCTCAAACCATGAAGACAATAGATTTTTAGGTGGTTCGGTCCACAGACCTACGTCCACCCCTCACTCCAAATCGGAGTGAGGCTTCCACTAGCAAAAGCTAGAACCGCAGACTCAGTCTGCAAACAGGTGCTACCTAACAGCTTGACCAGGGGAACAACCTCTCCTCTTCCTCCAACGCGGAGGGCAACCCTAGTGACACACAATCACTAGAAACCAGAGACAAACGTCTCTTTTCCTCCAGACCACGAGGGAACCCACAGGTAGCAACCACTACCGCTAACCCGGAGTCCAAGACTCCCTTCTTCTGAGACCAGAGGGAACCCACAAGTGACACACCGTCACTTGCAACCGGAGATTAAAATCTCCCTTCTCCTGAACTAACAGGAGGAAACCCGACCTCACTACAGAGTATCGGAAAAGGCAAAACCAAGGAAGTGTAAAGTAAAAACAAGAAACGAAAAATATAGCAATCAGAAAGCTGGAAATGAAATCCACAAAGTGTAGCTCGCCAAGGAGCAATCTGGCATGGATTTGATCCAAATACCAGAAGAACAAATCTTTAATGAAGGCTTCAGTTCTCTACTCTTCTCTCTCGTTTTCTCTCGATCTTCACGAGCTCTCTCTCTCTCTCTCTCCTTTTCTTCTGCAACTTCTTTCTTCTCCTCTCTGCTTCTCTTTACTTCTTCTTCTCACTGTCTACTCTTCTCTCTACTCTTCTTCTTCTTCTTCTCCTTCTTCACGAGCTCTCTGTCTCTCTTTCTTTCTCTTTCTCTTATGCTTCTTCTCTCTTTCGCTTCTTCACTCTTTCTCTTCTTCTGGATTGTGCAGGCTCTAATTCACTCTCTGCTTCTGCCCCTTCTGCTTCGATCGGATCATCTTCAGAGGAAGAAGCTTCATATATATAGTAGCACCAGTAGGAGCAACACTGGGTGTGTGATTCCCACGCCTTCCCGTCCAGAAGGTTCCTCCACGTGTCATCATCCTGTCAGCCCTTCCAACCTCGGATCACGTGCCCTCATTTAGCTCCTCAAGTATAAGTCCTGTCAGGTTAAAATTATTTTCAGTTTGAATAAGCAAAGTATGTACATTAGAAATGGATGCACTAACTTGGTTATGCTTAGTACAAGTCCTGCACGGACTTTGTGATGTAGCTATGCACAAACAGCAGTGAACCCTGCTCGGACTCTATTTATGCAAGCGAAGCAGTGCATGGCTGTACAGACTTTGTGTATCACTGACATGCCATTAGTGTGCAGACTCGATGACCATGCAGCAACCAATGTATAGACTTGGTACCAAAGTAGGCACGACGAATGACTTTGAATGTGTAGACTTGATACCATGTGGATGTATAGACTTGTGCAGACTTGCTAGCATGCTG
Organism: Amorphophallus konjac; assembly: GCA_022559845.1. Classification (NCBI taxonomy): domain Eukaryota; kingdom Viridiplantae; phylum Streptophyta; class Magnoliopsida; order Alismatales; family Araceae; genus Amorphophallus; species Amorphophallus konjac. Next base: position 336,427,625 of record CM040125.1, on the reverse strand, counting down.
ATGTATAGACAGACTTGTGCAGACTTGTTAGCAAACAATGTGCTGACTATGCCATGAATGTATAGACTTATGTTCGTGCGACCAGACAATGTATAGACTTGACAGATACAATGTGCATGCGATGTGATGTACAGACTTGTATGTGTGTGAGACTTATCAATGTGTAGACTTGCCCATATGCATGAACAAGTGGCGATGTATAGACTTGCACAGTTCAGCTGGTGGATGTACAGACTTTGCATATGCACATGTGACGCTGAGTGAGATGCAGGATGCACTGGCTGTACAGACTTTGCGTATGCACATGAGACGTTGAGTGAGACACTAAGTGAGACTGACTTTAACAAGCAATGCATAGACTTTGATTTATGCACATGAGACGCTGAGTGAGACAGAGCAATGTATAGACTTAGCTGATGCAATGTTCACACGACCTTAGACGCTAAGTGAGACGATGGAGTTGTATAGACTATGCATATGATGTACAGACTTTATATGCATAGGGCACATGATGCAACAATGTATAGACTTGAAATCAAGAGATGCACTGGTTGTACAGACTTTGAATGCACAATATGTAGACGTTGTATAGACTTGCTAAGTCTGGAGTTAAGCATGAACGCACAATGCTCAGACTATGCGTGTGCATGAATGGACTATGAGTACATGACATTGCCTTACGTCTGTATGCAACAGAGTGTATAGACTTTATATGCATGAATGCACCATGTAAAGACTTTGCGTGCAAGACACTGTATATGCATGAACGATGTACAGACGAGTGCACAGACTATATGCTCAATGCAATCGTGCTATGGCATGCAGCTACTGTTAATGCACCGAGGTCATATGACAGATGGACACTTAAAGCAAATGATGCATAGACCTTAAACCATGACTAGATGTATCACAGGAAAATGCATGGACCTTACAGATGTATATATATGAATGCTTTATGATCTGACAAAATGACTGAACATCGCATGGTGACTCACAGTGTTTGACTCACATCAAAACCAATCTTCAAAATCACAAGGGCACAACACACTCTCGTTGAAAAGGGAATTTAAGGCACTGTACGACATTAAGGTTATCAATCCACGGACAACCCAATATAGCCTTGAACATAGGGTCGATGTCCATCACATAGAATTCAATCGGCATAGTAAGAGGCCCAAGCTCAGCCTAAATGGTGACCACCCCGTGACACGCCCTTCTGGAATTGTCATATGTTGCAATGGTGGTCGGGGTCGGCCTTTGTAGATCTTCTAAAAGGTTACAGGCCCTTAAAGTGCTAAGAGGGCAGACATTAATAGAGGCCCTTGTGTCTACCAATGCCGCATCAATGTTGACTTTGTTTAGAGTGATAGAAATGCATAGCGACATCTGTCGTGCCTCAGGAGGTGCCAATTCAGTCTCAGAGAATGTAATTATTGGCCCTTTGGAGATTGTAGCCAGGGCTATTAGTAAACTGTCCACTGCCATGTCTTCATTTACTATCACTTTTTGAGGAAAATTGCAGAGTGCATCTTGGTGACGTGTGGACCTTTTAATCAATTCTAGCATAGAAATCTTAGCGGGCACCCGGTCTAGGTGATGTAGCAAATCATATTGTGTCCCTGGCAGCGGATCTGCCTCCTCCTGATCAGTGGCATGTTGCGAGGATTGGGGATTAGGTGCAGGTGCACCAGGGGAAGGGTAATTCCTATGGAACAACCGCCCGCTCCGTAGGGTAAGGTTTTGGGCTGGCATGGCGTCAGATGGGTTTAGGATAAGAGGCTTGATGGGCCCAGCGAGATGGATGAACGATGTGGGAGAGGGTGTAGGGGTGATAGGAGTAGTGGTAGTGATAATGGGAGTTATGGGAGTAGTGGAGATGACAGGCTGTAGAGGGATGATGAGTGAAGGAGGGATGGTGGTGACGAGTACGGGTACCGGCGGTGGAGTGGAGATAGGTGAGATAATGGGGAAGCGAATGGTAGGATGAGGGGTTTGGCGACTGCGGGGGATGGAGGGGTTTCATGGTTAAGCGGGAGGATGACGGGGGTAGAAAGCAGAGCTGCGGTAGTTATGGTGGACGGCCATGAGCCATTGTACTGAGGCTTCATCGTCATAGGACCACCCAGCGTTAGGGGCTGGGGGTTGGACGAGGTGGACCTGAGCCGGTGCTGGTGGTTGTGGTTGCGGAGCGGGCAGATGATTTGGCATGGGGTTTTGGTGGATCCCCAAGTCCTGAACGAGTTACTGCTGTGGTTGTGGCTGCTGCTGTGGCTACGGTTCTTGTTGCTGCTGCACTTGCTACCTAGGCGCTTGCCTCCTTTTCTCTTTTATTTCCACAATGGCCTTATGCATCTCGGCCCAATCAATGCGGTGCCCTTCATGTAGATTATATACCAGATCTCGGAACTGATAACACCCCTCAATAGTGTGCCCGAGCTGCCTATGGAACATATAGTATTTAGACTTATCAACGGCCGGGTCCCAATTGGGCCCTTCCGAAGGAAGCTAAATTGCACTTATCGACATGAGAGCGGAAAAGATGTCCGTGAGGGACTCGGGCAATGGAGGATATTGCGCTCTCTTCGGAGCCGGGCGTTTGTTAGTGTAGCCGTTGGGTGGGGGAACATTGTGGTATTACGGAGGTTGTGGTGGCTGTTGTGGAGCAGGTAAGGCATTTTGTGGAGCGGAGAAGGTAGGCTGGGTGTTTGGTGGAGCGGAGAAGACAAGTTGGGCACTTTGCGGAGTGGAGAATTGGGGGTTGCGAGGAGTTTGTGGGAAGCGGAGCGGAGCGGATTGATTAGGGAAGGGGAACGCAACAGGTTGCACCTGTTCATTGGTCTAGACTCCCTCGGTAATGGGCCCCTAAGATTTCTTATTATATTTGGGCTTTTGGGCCTCGAAGAGAGAATGGATAGGGGAATCCTTGAACTGGGTTTGAATAAATCTCACCCGGCTATAAACTTGGTGCATGTTGGCAATATCATTCATGGCCAAGGGTAGCATTAGATATGAGCAACTTAACCGTTTCCTCTTCTGGAATATGACCCAGCACCCGGGCGGCCATCTGCCTCCATCGGTCGGCATACGTTGCAAAGTCTTCATCTGCCTTCATCTTTTCGGGCACAAGATCTGTAAATGAATATTCCGGGCCGACCCGATCCTGGAACCGTTGAATAAACTTTTCTTTTACCATTTTGAAACTCTCGGCATCTTCTAGTGGCAAAGCATAGAACCACTCCAAAGCAACTCCATCTAATGACCGGCAGAACAAATACGTCTTAAGGCGATCATCATACTAAAACTGCGTCGATTCATACATAAAGTCCCTCACATGAATGAATGGATTGCTATTCCTGTCATACTTGCGGTATGTGGGGAGCTCAGATTGGGGAGGGAATCGGATGCTGTGGAAGCTAGGGACCGAAACATCTGCCAAAGACTGTGGGCCAACCCGCTTTTGAAGGAAATCGAGTTGTTGTTGCATGGCGGCCCATTTGTCAAGGAGTTCCTGCGCCCGAGATGGAGTAGGTGGACTGAAAGGAGAAAGCTCAAGGTGAGGAGCCGAAGGGTAGACAGAAGGAGGTGGGGGCCCATAAGAAGGTTATTGGGTCAGAGGATGACCCAAATTGGATTGGACATAGGCTGCCCCTTGCTGAGGACGAGCAAAATCGGTCGGGCCGACAAGGGTTTGTGGCATTGATGGAATGGGCCTATAAGAATCAGTCTGGGCAAATGAGGGAAGTGTTAGTATTGGTGTGCTACAGGCCAATTGAGGGTCGGGTAGGCCCAATAGTTGTACAATCTTGTTCCTTATTAATAAAGTGGTCTTTGAGCGTAAATAAGTGATTCTGTATTACTTTACGATGTCCCTAGGATATGTGGTTGTAAAGTCAACTCGAGATGGGATCTTGAATATGAGACTGACTTTACATGGACACATACCTTAAACTGTTTTTACTTGGAGGGTAATCACTCGGGGACTTTGATTACCTATTAAACCAGTACACATGATGTGTGAGTGACCAGTCTCATGATCATTGGTGCGGGGTACCAACATATATTTGTAGGTGTATGTCCTTGGAGGATGTACACTGAACTGATCCGCTATTGGATCTTCAGATGGTTGATTATACCTAATGTCAACTGAACATCCAACTGTCTCAGTAGCATCGTTGATCCTTTGACCTGAGACATTGATCGAATCTTACACGAGGACAGGAATGGTTTAATTACTTGGCTAAGTGACTTTAACCATAAGTCATGAATTACCAAGTCATTAACTATTTTAGGATACGTGAGAAGATCATCAATGGTCAAAAGGGGATCGCTCACTGTCGGGTATATATCAGTCAGTTAATGGGTCATGACACTGACGCTCCATTAAATCCCTGACCAGGGTCGTGTGAGTTCGTTTAGAACGGACGTCATACACTTTAAGGAGGTCATGGTCAAATGGCACGATCCTGGGGTTTGACAGAAACCATACCCTCGATCGAACCAGACTCATAGAAGAAGCGAGGGATTATAGCGATGCGGCAACTGCAGACTTACAGGTACCAGACAGGGTGGTTTAAACCTGGCATCCTCTAGGATCACGCAGATTTGCTTGACCCAACGTGATCAAAAGGTTCAGAATAAATTAAACTATTATTCGGTACTAGTAGAAGCGAATAATAAGTTTAATTTACTTCTAATTGAGAATTAGAAGTTAATGGGCCTTAAACTAGAGTGACTATGGGCCTAGAGGATCACACACAATGGATTCTTGGGTGACTGATGATTATTGTACAAATGTATATATTAATTCCCTTGAAATCCTTTTGGAAAGGCATATAAGAGGGGCTTAATATATATGTGCAATAATGAAAAGGATATATATACGATTTTAGTCCTTATGGTTTCTTTTCAAAAGGGCCTAATCCTATATATATGCTACCTACGTGAATGCTCTTATCTTCTTGGCTTAATCAAGCATTAACAGCAAGGGAAGAGAGGTTTTCTCTCCCCCCTTCCTCCCTCTTCCTCTCCCTCTCTCTCTAGAAGGGAAAGCTTGGGGAAGATTGTGCCGGGAGGATACCGTCGCTGTGCGAGGATCCGTGTGGATCTGTTCTAGAGGTCGTACTTCTGTGCGGCTTGGTGTTTGCGAGATTCTGCATCGGGCACTACGGACAGCGTCGTTCCTTGCAAGCTATAAATCAGCAACCCGTAGTTAGGGGGTTGTGATATTTAATGCATCGATTAGAGCACAAATCTAGGGTTCCACCAAGCCGGGTTCGGGTAAATATATTTTTCTTATCCGCCGTGTTGCCCGAACAGTGCTGAAGGATACCTTACAGGAAGAACCGTCTTCCCTTTATCGAGAACTTGATGGGCCGAGCCAGAGGACTAGCCCACCTCCAGACTGGAGAATCGAAGAACCTTGGGCTGAATCGGGGTGAGATCAATAAGAATGGGTGGAACCCCAGACCCATCAACCTTAAATTGAGAGATGGAGGTAGTGGACAGACCCTGTGCAATTGTGGGAGATGGGGCACCGGACCCCTGCAAGGTCTGATAAAGGGCCTAAAGTTGGGTCGGATCCAACTGGGCCATCATCTGCAACATATGACTAGTAGGATTGTTGGAGGAGAGGGAGAGCTGCGCACCCTCCATGGAGATAGAGGATGGAGGAGGGACGGACCCTTCTCTAGATGAGGATAGAGGACTCAAGCAATCAACATGAAGTTAAAGCATGTGGGCATATCATCTCAATATTGCATAAATGAAAAAAAGGAGAAACAAAAACACACCCCTTGAGCGTGGAGCAAAGGAACGAAATAAAACACACACCGGAAGTGTGGAGCAACTAAAATAAAATAGAAAGCAAGATGATGAACAATTCCCAAATAAGGAATGATGTGATGGCCACCAAGGTAAATAACACAGTAAAACCACACTACGTACCTTTGAAAGAGCCGAGTGAAGTCACCCGCCCGCGGGAGAGAAAATCAGGTGCAGCGGAAAGAAAACGGTCTTCTAGGTGATCGCCAGACGATGGCAAACTATGCTACGATAGACCGCCTGAGATCTGCAAACGGTCCTCCAGATGACCGCAAGGGCACCCAGAACAGCAACATGGAACTTCAAGTCTCCACCCCTCCTGGTCGGCCAGAAGAGCTGGGCCTCGTGCAATGAGTCCTGTAAACCTGCAAGACAACGTAGACACATAGAAAAATGACCCAATAAGCCCTTGGACTTGTGTAGTATCTATAATGCAATTAAACTAAAGTGCATAAAAGGAAGGGTGAATACCTGGGGGTTGGTGGTTTTTTAACCCCTGTGGAGCATGGAAAAGATAGGGGATGTTTTAAAACGTGGTGTGAATGCAGAGAACGCGATAGAAAAAGAGGGAATATGCTATGATGATGTAAAGAGAAGGGGGAAAACTAAGAAAGGAAAGACTTAAAAACAACTATTGGAACTTAATACTGCCTGGACCAGAAGCCTTATGGATGTAGAAACGGCCTCTCCCTAGTTGGTACTCGCTCCAGAAGGCAGCATCACTTCTTGGCAAACTCCAGAAATCTCCTCCTCAAGCCATGAAGCCAAGGGTCCTATTTATAGACCCTCAAACCCTAGGTTCGAGTTGGAGGGATAATGACATGAAAATAGGCCTGAAACTAGATAAATCTCGAGATAATACTCCCAAGAGTCCATAAAAATAAACAGAAGCTTCTTAGAGTCTCTATCTAGAGAGAAATCAACAAATCAAGGACTCTAGCTCGACCACGGCGAAGTAGAGGAAGAACAGACAGCGCAGGACTCTCTGTCTCCCAAACGGTCTTGCGATAGACCGCAAGGCTTAGGAAAACGGTCTAGCGATAGACCGCATGGCTCATTCGTCCAGAAAAGATAAGACCAAAGAAACCCAACAGGACTCTCTACCTCCTAGCGGTCTGGTAAAGGACCGCTAACGCCCGCCCAAATGGTCGTACGATAGACCGCTAGGATCAAGGACGTGGCAAAAGAGATAAAGGCCGATAAATCTCCAAGTTAAACCATAATAAAAATCCTTATTAGCTTTTATCTAGGCCCAATAAGCTAAAAAGATGGGAAATCAGAGGAGCTAGGCCCAACTAGGGAGAATAACCTATAAAATAAGCCCAAAACTGATCAAAAATTACCCAATATTTCGGTAAATAACTCGGGACATCATAAAATAGATACGGAGATGACCCAACTCATTGGTCGTAAAATGGGTGTCAACATACGCGAGTACATAACTCCACCTCGTACCATGGCCCTACCGCATAAACGCATCATATGCCCATGTTGGTGCTTGCATAGAATCATTTCCTGCATTGCCTTTTCGCTAAACAAGCATGCATTAACTCATCCCGTATGCAAAAGAAGAAATAAAAGAAAGAATCAAAAGAATGAGTCTTGATGCTGAAGGAAAAAATTGAAGTTTAAATGCTCTTTGAATTCCCAAGCTAAACTCGCAAAAATGATTGGACAAATGAGCAGTTGATAAAGGGGTTTTCTGCCAACTAACGTAGGGTGCGTCGACACAGTTCTGCTCTGCGTCGACATAGTGATCTACGTTTGGCCCCTGCCATGCTTTTTGCATTAACGCACTCACGCCTGGGTCGACGCGGCAGTCCGCGATGGCCCCTGCTAGGGCCTTGTGCGTCGACGCGGTGTTTCTCTTGCGTCGACGCCAGGGTTCATCCCAGCACCCTGGCTGGGCTTTGTGCATCAACGCACTGAGACCCTACGTTGATGCAGTGGCCTTTGGCCCGTTCTACATTTCAAGAGAAATAAAAGAGGAAGAAAGAAGTAATAATACAAAAAGGAAATTAAAAAAAACAACATAAATAATAAATGATAAATAAGATAATAAAACGTTGATGGCATAAACCATTGATAAAAATAATAATAACATGATAATGCATAAAAAATAAAAAAATAAACTAAGAAGCATATAACAAAGCAAAGAATGAGCAATAAAGCTCTCACCTCCCTTGGATCCTATCCATGGGGATATTGACAAGGCCTCTGCGGGTCATGCTTGAACCTTGGGATCATCCCATCATAGTCATAGCTTGACCTTGCTTTTGGGCCAATAGCCCGCTGTGTTTGAATGGATTTCCATTGGGATCTAATCCCGAACATCAAACTTGCCATATTTTCGATAGACATTGTAGGATGTAAATGTAATCTACCTCGCCCCGAGCTAAACAATATAACCATGCATATAAGCGTGAAAGTGCATGAAATGGAAAGGGGCGACGAAGAAGAGGAACCTGACCGTGATCGCCACCAAGGTTCTACGGCATCAAAATCATGAAGAAAGGATGAATACGGTGCCGTGTACCTTGGAAAATGAAGAAGAAGATGCGGCCTAACGGGAAGCCGCTACAACGTGTGATCGCGCTTGAAATGGGATGCGGGAAGTCGATGTGGGTGCACCTCCTCACCTCCTAGCCAGCTAGAAAGCAAGGGCCTCACGTCCTATTGATGGTCTCCTGCAAAACAAAGCCATGAAAACAAAAGAACACCCATTAGATCATGAAAGTGTAGCATGTGTCCCGAAATGATGAAGTAACATGAAAGAAAGGGGGAGAACGCACCGGGGGAGGGTTTTTAACCCCTATAAATGGGTGCAAAAGCAAGGTGGGAGTGTTGTGCATGCATAGAATTTGAAATCATGGAATTTGATGGAGAAATGTGGAGAAAAAAGTTGTGTAAAACGGAGAAAAATGCATGAACGTGCCGAAACAGTGCAAAAAAAACTAAGTGTAAAACTTTGACGATTTGTGAAAAGTAGAGGAGAGAACTAAGCCTAGGTATGAAGAAAGAGAGCCCGGAGAGATGAAAAACGAAGAAGATACTCCCCTCTTTAAGATGAGACCAATGGAGGATGAAGAGGATGCCGGATGACTCTGCCCTGAGCCGACGAAGGTCGCCCCGTCACACAGGTTCAAGAACTCGTGATGATTTGCAAAAAGTATGGGCGAAGTTAGGAGGGTAAACGAAGATGAAATCCAGCAAATAAGGTATCAAAATGAAGCCTATACTTCCCTCAATAGCCTGGGGTCGAAGGTTTGAGATGACGATTTGGCATGGCTTCACCCCAAGTTCAAGAAGTGCTCCCCGTCGCGCAGGAGAACTGGGCAGGTTTATATAGAAAAAGGGTGAAAACCTTAACTTTCTACTCGATTTCAGATGATAGAGTCCACCAAATCTCGAGATCTATGGATCAATCTCGAGATAATAGATAGGATAAGAGTTAGGAACAAACGGGACTCTTTTTGGTGGAAGGATCTAGAAGATAGAGTCCATGGAAGGTGGCCCCGGAGCCTAATCTGGAAGAGTTTTTGTTGCACGAAAAGTAGAAAAACCTGATATTGCGGCCAAGATTTTAGGAGATATGGTCAATTAAAAATCGTGCTCCATATACCAAATTCAAGATAATACAAAGGGGAAGACACAACAACAAACGGGGCTCAATTTAGTAGAGTATTCTAGAAGATAGAGCCCTAACAAGGAGGCCCCGTTGCATAGGTTTCGGCCTTAGAATCCGGCGACGAAGAAGATGGAGTTCAGGACTTTTTGGACTCTCTGGTAGATGGACGGTCGCACGATAGACCGTTCATTGCATTGGGCGGTCTAGCTGTAGACTGTCCAGTCCTGGGGGCGACCGGGGGACTTTTCGCACAAAAAAGAGATAAACGGTTATCCACGGACCGTTTTTCGAGTTAGGCGGTCTTAAGAAGACCGTTTTATGACATTTTAAAAATAATAAAAATAAAATAAAAATTAAAAAATTTAAAAAGTTACTGTTCATGGGCGGTCAACTGTTGATCGTTTTACTGTTGGACGGTCAACTTGTGACCGTTCAACTCAAGGAACGGTCAACTGTTGACCGTTTAGTTGCCAGGCTCGCATGACTTTAGAAATTGAAGCATATCTTGAAAACAGTGCAGAATTAGAAAAAGTGGTAGAAGAAGAAATTGTAGATAACTAAGAGAGGAACAACTTTCATGAAGAGAATATGATGAAAAAACGATCATAGGAGAGAGAAAATAGGGTGAGAACAGAGAAAAACACTGAGACTTGAAAACGGTGGAGAACTAGATAATGGCGTAGAAGAAAAAAATGTAGGGCTTTGAAAGATGAACAACTTTTGTGAAGGACACATTTTGAAAAGAGGAAAGAAAGAGGGTGAAAAAGGACCGTTTTCAAGACTGCGCAGCGAAAGAGGGCTGAATGCTTGAGGGAAGCCGGCCTAAATGGGCCGTAAGTTGACTTGGAAGACCGACATGTGATAAGATAGGCTCCTGGGCTCTAAAAAATAATGATCTCCAAGGCTCAAATAGAATGGAATAATGAAATGGGCTCGAAATCCATCCAAGGAAGGCTCCAAAATAATGGGTAATTTGGGACATCAAAATGAAGAATAAGAGAAATGACTCAACTTGCAGGCTAAAAACGGGTGTCAACAGATGCCCCTCCTTGATGTCCACTTTGCAAGGGAGCGAGCGAAAGTGACGCGGAGGTGAAATGGAATGGAGATGGAGCGAAAGCGACGTGAAATGGAGATGACGCGGAGATGAAGCGGAGAGAACTGATAAGCGGGCATCAAGGCAAAAGACACCCGTCATAACCAACAAGTGACAAGAATTCTCCCGAAAACGCCGAACTACCCACCCGGAATGGCTGACAAGGATGAGACATGTCTGGAGAACTAAAGTAATAGGAAAAAAGGGAAGCACGACCAGTCTCATCGGGGACACAATCCACAGACAATGAGGGGGTCGGAGAGAGCACAACGCAAAAAGTAAGAGAAATATAACTGAGATAAAATCCAGACATGAATCACGCCGGCCAACCAGACCAAGCGGCAAGATCAGAGAAATCGTTCAAATTCAGAGTGGAATAAAGATCTCTTATCCGAGTGAATTGAAGTGCAATTAACCATTACCGAGGAACAATCTTGAACGGATCACGAGGCATGCGTGCTCAAAATGACATGATGCATGCTGGGCTAAAATAAAGAAATCATCAAAACGAATGCAAAGAAAGTTAAAATAGAAAGTACTCAAGAATAGTATTGCTAGACCGGAACAATCAGGGTCAAGACACTATCCGCAACCACGGCGTGCGTGATAGAACTATCGTTCCCTAATTTTCCTAACCTAACGGCCTATCCGATGATTAAACATGTGCACCTAGATCATCATCGTTTTTGTTAGAGGGGAACATCAGATCCTGGAACACGTGAATGACCAACCGGTTCTCGAGATAATATAATAATATAGATACCATATAGTAATGCAACAATGAGTATGGATAGAAGGCCATACCTGACTTACCTGTGCAGGCGAAATGGCATTTTTTTGATTTTTATTTTCTGATTTTTTTTTATTTTTTCATATATAAGACAAATATGATAAACAAGTAAGTGTAAACATAGACAAAATAACATAACTATCAACTGAACGATAAACAACACGACATAACATAACAATCAAATGAAATGGGAGACAATGCAACATAACATAACAAAGGCACACGAGCACATATGCAATGGCATGAACAGACAACATGCATGCATGAACACAGTGTGACAAGACAACAACGCGGTGGGATAACACACGGTTGGGACAAGAATATGACGGATGACCACACGGTTGGGACAAGAACATGGGACATAAAGGGGTGACTAACAACATGTGCAAGACAACTAACAACACTCGGTGAGGGATAAAACAACATGTGTGGGACAACACGAGGGACATAAACACGTGACAAGGACACGGCGGGACAAAAGACATAAACAAATACGCCCTTCAATCAAAACCCAAGATCAGAATGAAGCAGAACCGCCAGTTCATAATCGTGAGGCAAAGCCCTCTCATAAAGATATGATCATTGCAAACAAAAGCTGAGAAGGACATGAGCTTCAGAACAGATCGAGAGAGTGGACCGAAGAAGGAAAGAACAGATCAAAGATGTGGACAGGAGGCAGAGCATAAAGATATAGCGAGGAATGCCTGAGTACTTGCAACCTGCACACTTAGCAAACGGATTACGTATCTGTCTTAAGATAAAAAAATGCATAAAAAAGACACATTTTTTGAAATTTTGTAATATTTTTGATTTTTTTATATTTTCAACAGTTTTTCATTTTTTGGATTTTTTGAAATATTTGATTTTTTAGGTTTTGACATATCTGATTTTTTTGAAATTTTTGAAGTATTTGAATTTTTTTGGATTTTGAACAATATTTGATTTTTTTTATTTTGAACAATATTTTATTTTTTTTATTGTTGAACAATATTTGATGATTTTTTTATTTTGATTTTTGACAATATCTCATTTTTTTAATTTTTGAAATAGCAATCCGCAGCACCCAAAGATGGGCTCGAACCATCGGCCAAGGATCGTTGTTCCGACCCCTCTCATTAAAGGCTTCCCTTAAGCAGGACGTGCATGTGATGGTAGCTCACCACAACCAACTGTCTCTAAAGAACGGTGCCCCTACTAAGGCCATACATGGGATACAACCCAGCCTAAGAGGGAGAAGTGGAAGAATAATTAGAGACAAACCTTATGTAGGATGGGACATATCAGGGTTCGACTTCCTTCTAGGGCACTACCCCTCAAAGAGTAGGTCTGTTGCGCCGAGGCTTTGTGTCTTTGATTTTTAGACCCATATTTATCAGGCACGCATGCGACCGGGCTCATGACGTCCCGCGGGGAATTGTACTGCCACTCTTGTCATGCCTTTGATTCATAATTTTACATTGAATTATTTTCTCATTTTGGTAGCCCTTATTGGCCAGATATAGCATGAAAGCTTACTTTTGAGGGTCAAGACTGCCCCTATTTGAGACCTCTCTCGTATTAGGGAGCGCCTAGGTTAGTCATCTCATCCATCCATCTCTTGCCCCTGCACTTGGCTGAGCAGAGAAAAGAAAAGATCTTTGTGTACACCCAAAGTATGGCCAAAGCAGCAACGGTGCGCCTCAGAGAGATCGGCTATGGCTTGCCGTGTAGTGTGTGAAAAAACCATACTCAAAGGTCACCCTCAACAATCAGGGAAAGAAACTAGACTCCCAGCGCGGAGCTATCACCAGCCTAAGGATGCTGTAGAAGCTAACTTTTTATTTGACATAAAGTTAAGATCTAATTAAACAAAGACTCCTAAAGCCACTCAATCATGTTAAGGAATCATGTGCAGAAACAATAGAAATAATGGAAATGAAAGCACGTTCTTGCACAAAATAAAGATACCTTTGCAGATCCATGGTGTGGAAATCAGCATCCTGAAACGATTTCGATCATCGAGCTTTGAGGAGCGCGAGTAGCTTTGCATTCCTTACTTGCCAGGATAAAGGATGAAAGGAGAGCAAATGATTGGATTCCTCGACACAGAGGAGTGGCAGACATCATACTGGACGAAGAAGGGATAAAAAGGAAGAGAGACGAGGGCTAGAACTCCCTCGTTAAGGCACTGAGGCCCTGATAACAAGGAACTGAATATAGAATAACCAATGATTAACTAAGATCAAGGCGGGCTAAAGCCTCGAAAACAGCAAGAAAAAGGATGAGAACCCCGAAAGGGTGGAGAGGAGTAAGTAAAAATAGGAGGAGAAGAATCATCCGACGTGGTCGGAGAAGGAGAGTAGCGATCACCCGCTAGAGGAGTGGAAGAAGAAGCATAAACACCCGACAAGGTCGGGGAAGGGAAATGATAGACACCCGACAAGGTCAGGGAAAGAGTGCGCGGGACACCCGATAGGGTCGGGGAAAGAGAATGAGAAGTAGAACTCGGGGATACCAGAGGAGAAGGATCAGAAGAGGCCCCGAAAGTGGGATGAAAGGATGACATAGGCCGAGGCCTAGAATCATGAGAAAATTGAGAATCCGGAGGTTCAGGATGAGGGCAGAAAGAAGAATGGGGGTTTGCGGACCTGAAAAGAGAGGAGAAAATAACAGAAATTGGATTGGGAGAAGGTAAATACACCACCCAAGGGTGGGAGCTGAGTAGAAGAAATGATGAAGGGAAGAAAGGGGAAGAGGAAGTAGTGACCCCTCGAGTGCATAACATGCAGCCTTTGCACTTGCGCCGTCGCCTCTTCTTGGTAGAAATCTCCTTGAAATGAATCCGTCTGACACGGACTCGGGCCTTCGGGCTTCTTAATCTATAATGTTTTCTCAAATAGCGGGCCCATCTGGCAGACGACCTAGCCCGACTGTGAATATGTAGCTTCATCGGGGCGATTGCCCCTAGACTCACGGTGCTAACATGCTGTGGACATTCTTGAGCAACTGACTCCTCAGGATGATGAGTATCATGGAACCATGGAGTCTTATCTCTTGGCACTAGAACATGGAGATTCGGCAACTCTACTCGACAACTGGGCACGAAGCATAACTCCCTTACCAGAAAAGCAGGACAGAACTGAGGGGGAGTAACGTGCGGCGTTGACGTGGCCGACTTACCAATAAACCGAGGGAGATTGCATAACAGGTGCAGAATGTCCTTAGAGAATGCAGAAAACACGGCCAACTGCCCCTTGCATATAGAATTCATCAGGCTCTTAGCGGCCGCATGAGTGAGCACCATCTGGGTAGAGAACCCCTCTTGGCCAGTGAACTGAATAGCAATGGAGCTAGGAGAAATAATAGCATGATAGTGAATCCTCCGGCGAGCAAAGAGATTGCCACCGGCCTTGCTTGTGAAGAAACTGGCATTAGTGCAAGGGAACTCTTCTTTGCAAACATTTCTGAAAATGCAGGCTCTTTATCCCCAAAATAGCCAGGGACTAGGACCCGGATTGGCATGCGGCAAATGACATCTTGAATCTTGAAAAGCACAATCGAAACCTGGCTCGGCTCATTATCTCCCTGGGGACCAGACCCAAGAGGCACCAAAGATAACGCACACCCACTCCGTGGGGTGGAAGGGGATGGAGAAGTGGAGGTAATAGGCTTGGAAGGCATGGGTAAAGGCGCGGAGGTCGTAAGTGGGGGTAAAGGCAAAGGTGGAGGCGTAGGAGAGGGTAAAGGTGAAGGTGGAGATGTGAGTATAGGTATAGCCTGCTCAAGCTCTGGCGATGATGGCGAAGGGGAGGGCAAAGGCGGTGGAGATGGTGGAGGTGATGGGATAAGGGTCTTTGGGAGAGGAGGCGGTGAGGGCGGGAGTGATGGAGGTAGGGGTATTAGAGATGGTGGAGAGGGTGATATGGGTAATGAAGGTAGTGGAGGTGAAGATGGTGAAAGTGGTGGTGAGGCGGAGGAATTAGAGGGTCGTGATGCCCACCTTCGACGTATCGACACGACGCGTCTAGCGGCGTCGGGAGTAGAAGTGCTGGTGGAAATGGGGGAAGAAGAAGTGGGAGCACTTGCCTGAGCAGAGGCTTGGGTTGGTGGAGGTTGTGGAGGTTGAGTAGGAGATGGTGAAGGTGAGGGGGTAGGTGGAGATGAAGAGGGTGACGAGGTAGGCAACGAGGTAGGCAAAAGCATAGGGGATGGAACAGGTGGTGGAGTAGGTGACAGAGCGGGTGCAATACCAGATAAAGAATCACAGGGGTGCCCCTGGTCTTGTAGTGGAGACGGCTGCCTGGGTGGCGACTGTTGCTGCTGCTTGCTGCGGAGATTTAAAATAACTTCATGCATGATGGCCCAATCGATCCTCTTATTATCTTCCAGGCCATAAACAATTTCCCGGAATTCAGGGCAATCCTCAACCAAATGCCCCTGCTGGCGATGAAACTCACAATACTGAAGAATATTCCTGACCGTGGTTCGGCAAGGCACAATCGGAGGGAGCTGCAATGCGTGAGTGGCTATCAAAGCCCTGAAAATATCTGAAAAACACTCTGGCAACGGAAGATAAGGAGCCCGCTTCGGGCAAGGTGGATGCCGGGGGGTATGGGAAGGTAATGGAGATGGAAGTGGAGAAGGAAGAGGAGGTTGCGGAGGTAATGGTGCGTGGTTAGTGGTGGAGGGATTTGGTGATGGTATATGTAGAGCGGAAAGGGAGGTGGGAGGTATGTGGACGGCATCTACCTGCTCGGGGTGCGATGTTCCCTTGACCGGAGGGTAAGACATAGGCGGAGACGCATATGTGGAGGCGGAGGGCTGACTGTGGATGGCGGCATGTCGACTCATGGAGGGCTGACACGTGGAGGTATATGGGTATGCGGGAGCGGAAGGCTGACTGGTGGAAAGATATGTGGAGGGACTTGGGTATGTGGGAGATGATGGATGGGAGGCATATGTGGGCGCGGGAGGTGAAAGGGACACGGGGTCAAGGGAACTTAGGAGTTGCTGGCGGATGAAGCGGGCTTGGCTATAAAGCTGTTGCCAGGATGTGACATCATTGAGGGCTAAGATACACCTAAATTTGGGCGTTGCGTTAGTAATAACCATCTTGATCTGCTCGCCCTCCGGAATATGCCACGGGACTTGAGCGGCCAAATGACGCCAACGGTCGACAAACGCTGAGAATTCCTCATCGGGCCTCATCTTCTCCTGGGCCAAATCCACCATGGAGTACCTGGGCCCCACCTGGTCCTGGTACTGCTGAATGAATCTTGCTTGAACGGCTTGAAAATTCATCATCTGCTCTTGCAGTAACGTGAAGAACCAATCCTTGGCCGGGCCCTCTAAAGATAGGCCAAACAAATAGGCCATCAAGCGTTGATCATGCTAGAACTGGGCCGACTCGTATAAGAACTCCTTCAAATGCACGTAGGGGTCACCGACTCCACCATAGTGACGATAAGCCGGAATCTGTTGACGTGGGGGAAGCTGAAGACCTCGGAATGTAAATGGGATATCCAAAGAAGTTTCAGGACTGATTTGCCGTTGCAATTCATCAAGATGGCGTTGGGCCTGAGCGATCATCTCCTCGGTAGGAAGAGTTCGAGAAGGATATGGGCTAGCTTGAGCAAGAGATGATGAATTTAGACAAGGATAATGTTGATGGGTCGGATAAGGGGATCCGGCCTGAGAAGAAGGAAAGCCCGCTCCGGGAATTGAGGAATACATGGGCCTGGAAGAATTACGAAGGTGGGAATGAGAATTGATTGGGCCAACAGCAGCACGGGCGGGACAAGAAGGCCCGTTAGAAGAATAGGGTCCAATGGAGGAATAAGGAGATGGGCCCGCATGGGAAGAGGAATCCACGTGGGGATAAGAAGATGGGGAGGAAGAGGGGTAATATACAGGAGAAAAATGACGCTCCATGAGGGCAAATGGAGACTTAATACAGGAAAATCAGGAAAATACAATGAGGGAAGTAAGGGCTTAAAGGAGGGGGGCTGACTCAATAATGCAAAGAAAAAGAAAAAGAAACCTAGGACAATGAGACTAGACAAATGGAGACACAGAATGGACTACCCTAAGTGGGCCTAACAACAAAACCTATATGGATGATGGGGGATGCAACACAAAATAACACAAGTGGGCTTGGACAAGCCCACACAACACAAACAATATGAAGGATTTCACCCAAGTCAAACAAGTTAATATGATGGGAAGTATTTTATTGTCAAAGTTTTGGGTGGACCTTTTAATGATTTGAATTGAGATTAATTCCCTCAAGATTGGTGTCTTATAGGGAATAAGGTCCAAACTTTGGTTTGACTAAGGTTAATTCCTTCACAACGTATGCAAATGCAAGCCTGAGGGGTGGAAAGATACAATCGGCCCGGCGTCCGTGTGGGAATCCACAGCTCGCGGGGACTTACGGAGGTCCCGGATAAGATCACCTAGTCGAGCCCAAGGAATATGGGAGCGAGAGGATCACTTACCGAGGGGGAATGCAACTACAATATGCCAATATGCATGATCCTATGTGCACCGAGGTGCATGCAATTTCTAGCCTAAGTCTAGCAAATCAAGACAATCATGAAATCATGCTAACATCACAAAAATGCATGAAAAATGTAAAAAATTATAAATAACAATGATGCAAGGCCTAAAATAGGGACAACTAGGCACTAAAAGATAAGAGAAATCATTGAAGGATGACGTACCTTTGTGTTTGCCCCTGGACCTACAAGTGAGTTTTATGCATAAAATGTAAAAATGAAGGCAATATTTAAGTAGGCAAATAAAGTCCAATGCATGCAAATAATATATGGATGTAAAGATAATATAAAAGACTACACAATGGACCCAAAAAATAGGTAGAACAGACCTTGGAAGGCAATTTAAATCAGCAAACAAAATGGCCCTGTGAATCTGTCCCGAATCTGCCTACAAATTAGATGCAAAAATGCAAAAATAGAGGCACTTTTTAAATATGCAAATGATGTCCAATTGTTGCAAACTTTATATTTATGGAAAGACAATACAAAGGACAACACAATGCAAAAAGAATCAGCCCAATCCGACGTCGGGAGACAAAGTTATGCCCAAACGAATAAGGCCACTGCAAACAGAAATCCTGCCCGGCCAGAACCATTAAAAGGTCCCTGGATGACCGTTTATACCCTTTGTGCGGTCTACTAGATTACCGCCCAACTGATGGACGGTCCAGGGAGGACTGTTTATAACCCCAGAGGGTTTGGGCGGTCCTGGAGAGGCCGTTTAACGCGTTAGGCGGCCCTACGATAGACCGTGCAACCCTGACAGACCTGAAAATGGACAGAATGATAGAGAAACGTGGAGAAGACTATCCAAACATGCATGAACACCCACCCAACATGCAAGAGACTAAAAATATAACGTGATGGGCACTAGGTGTCCCACCGTGATCGCCAAAAAACTGTAGGATGTAAATGTAATCTACCCCGCCCCGAACTAAACAATATAAGCATGCATATAAACATGAAATTGCATGAAACGAAAGGGGTGACAAGGAATAGAGAACTAACCGTGATCGCCACCAAGGACTTACAGCACCAAAATGATGAAGAAAGGATGAAGATGGCGCCGTGTACCTTGGAAAATATGGAGGAAGACGCGGCCTAACGGGAAGCCGCTACAACGTGTGATCGCGCTTGAAATGGGATGCGGGGAGCCGATGTGGGTGCACCTCCTCACTTCCTAGCCGGATAGAAAGCAAGGGCCTCACGTTCTATCAATAGTCTCCTGCAAAACAAAGCCACAAACATAAGAGAAAACCCATTAGAAACATGTGTAGCATATGTCCCAAAATGATGAAGTAGCATGAAAGAAAGGGGGAGAACGCACCGGGGGAGGGTTTTTAACCCCTATGAGTGGGTGCAAAAGCAAGGTGGGAGTGTTGTGCATGCATAGGATTTGAAATCATGGAATTTGATGGAGAAATGGGGGAGAAAAACATTGTGTAAAATGGAGAAAAATGCATGAACGTGCCGAAACAGTGCAAAAAAAACTAAGTGTAAAACTGTGACGATTTGTGAAAAGTAGAGGGAGAGAACTAAGCCTAGGTATGAAGAAAGAGAGCCCGGAGAGATGAAAAATGAAGAAGATACTCCCCTCTTTAAGATGATACCAATGGAGGACGAAGAGGATGCCGGATGACTCCGCCCCGAGCCGACGAAGGGCGCCCCGTCGCACAGGTTCAAGAACTCGTGATGATTTGTAAAAAGTATGGGCAAAGTTAGGAGGGTAAACGAAGATGAAATCCAGCAAATAAGGTATCAAAACGAAGCCTATACTTCCCTCAATAGCCTGGGGTCGAAGGTTTGAGATGACGATTTGGCATGGCTTCGCCCCAAGTCAAGAAGAGCCCCCCCGTCGCGAGGTCGCACAGGGGCTTTATATAGAAAAAGGTGCCAAGTCCCAACTTTCTCTCGAGTTTAAGAGATAGAGTCCACCAAATCTCGAGATCTATGGATCAATCTCGAGATAATAGATAGGATAAGACTTAGGAACAAACGGGACTCTTTTTGGTGGAAGGATCTGGAAGATAGAGTCCATGGAAGGTGGCCCCGGAGCCTAATCTGGAAGAGTTTTTGTTGCACGAAAAGCAGAAAAACCTGATATTGCGGCCAAGATTTCAGGAGATATGGTCAATTAAAAATCGTGCTCCATATACCAAATTCAAGATAATACAAAGGGGAAGACACAGCAACAAACGGGGCTCAATTTAGTAGAGTATTCTAGAAGATAGAGCCCTAACAAGGAGGCCCCATTGCACAGGTTTCGGCCTTAGAATCCGGCGACGAAGAAGATGGAGTTCAGGACTTTTTGGACTCTCTGGTAGATGGACGGTCGCACGATAGACCGTTTATTGCATTGGGCGGTATAGCAGTAGACCGTCCAGTCTGGGGGCGACCGGGGGACTTTTCGCACAAAAAAAGATAAACGGTCATCCACGGACCGTTTTTCGAGTTAGGCGGTCGTAAGAAGACCGTTTTATGACATTTTAAAAATAATAAAAATAAAATAAAATTAAAAAAATTAAAAAAGTTACTGTTCATGGGCGGTCAACTGTTGACCGTTTTACTGTTGGACGGTCACCTTGTGACCGTTCAACTCAAGGAACGGTCAACTGTTGACCTTTTAGCTGCCAGGCTCACGCGACTTTAGAAATTGAAGCATATCTTGAAAACGATGCCGAATTAAAAAAAGTGGTAGAAGAAGAAATTGTAGATAACTGAAAGATGAACAACGTTCATGAAGAAACAAGATGAAAAAACAATCAGAAGAGAGAGAAAATGGGGTGAGAACAGAGAAAAATACTGAGGCCTGAAAACGGTGGAGAACTGGATAATGACGTAGAAGAAGAAAATGTAGGGCTTTAAAAATGGAACAACTTTGGTGAAGGACACTTAATGAATAGAAGAAAGGAAGAGGATGAAAAAGGATCACTTTTTTAAGACTGCGTAGCGAAAGGGGCCGAACGCTTGAGGGAAGTCGACCTAAATGGGCCGGAAGTTGATAAGATAAGCTCCATGGCTCTAAGAAATAATGATCTCCAAGGCTCAATGGGAATGGAATAATGAAATGGTCTCGAAATCCATCCAAGGAATGCTCCAAAATAATGGGTAATTTGGGACATCCAAAATTGATGAATAAGAGAAATAAAGCAACTTGCAGGCTAAAAACGGGTGTCAACAGACATATGGATATAGATTGGGACGCTTGTCCAGATATGAATGGGTCAATTAATGACATGCTTGTTCAACTGTTTACCCCTCAATAGAGGGATGCTTTATTGATGTTCAGAACTCTCATTCCCTGCTTTAATTAAAATCAATTTAAGGCCCGAGGGCCCCCTTCACCTGGCATTTAATCAAAGGTTTTCTCTTATTCGAGGGGATATAATTAACGCCATGACCTTTATGGCGTGGCGGGTTCTTAGTCCCAACCCGATACCCTCAATCGCCTGGTTCGTCAGACGGAGCGCACTCGTGGTTTCAGACCCGTCTAGTCTTGAGACCCGAATAAATGTCACTTCAGTGACTGGCACGCCCACACACTTAATAAAACCAAATAAACCCCCAAGAATGAAAAATACTAACAAACGAATTAAAAAAAAGAGATGATTGGTGTCATGAGTGCATTGAACAAGTTTGGCACGCCCGATGGGACTTCACCTCCTTTCATCTTTTTGCCAAGATTAGGGGCCCAACGGCCTCCTCCCAAAATACTAACTCGCTTTAAATCTAATATTGAAGGTTGCATCTTGATCAACATGATGGCCATCTTATTCGGACCATTAGTGGCTGCTGATCACGCCAGGTACGGTTGACTGGCCATTCCTACGAAGTTCGGCAATTTTTCGCCGATTGTGGGCTTCCCCAACTTCTTGGGGGTGGCCTTCATCGAGCTCCTAGATGTCTAGGAGATGAAGCTGGTCACTGTTGCAAAAGTGACGACGACCGATGCTACTGTAGTGGGCTGCTTCATCCACCATGTTCACTCCCGTGCTGCCAACAACAAAAGGCGCTCACCGGCTGCTTGGAGGGTGGCCAAGAAGAACACCGGTGTATTGCAAGGTCGACTTTCAACATCGGGCAAATCCATCCTAATCAGAGGAGTACATATTTTTCTGAATGGCCGGCAGGCCAGGATTTCACCCGATCAGGTGGTTGCGAATGTACCAGTGCGAAACTCATTCCAAGCATTTGCGCAAGGCAACAAGGACCGTGTCAAGTCCGGATCGATGGGCGGTCCGGCCCTGAAGCCGACCAAGCTAAAACAAGTGTGGGTGCCCAAGCAAAGGTAGGCCCCGACTACTGTTCAACGGGAGCCTATTCAGGTTGACAGGTTCAATGAAAAAGAAGAGGAAGAAGAAAGGAGAATAGAGGTGCCAGCTGCAACACCTCACCGACCAGCCTTCCAAGGCTACGGCCGGCAGGCAAATGTTTATGCCTCCGACCGAAGATGCAACAAAATAACTGGATGACGACAGTCTGCTTATCGGCTACCAGCTTAACACAAGATGTCACCACCTGCACTTTGCCCCATAGATGGGCATGATGATATCACCCAGACCGTTTGAGGATATTTCTGGGGCCTTGGGAACACCCCTCAAGGTACGTAGCGGCTCTTAAAGGCCATAAACGCTATAGAAGATGAAGACCGGGGAGTACAAGTCATTCTGGAAGAAATTGTTGATGAAGGGTCCAATTGCTATGGACCATTTTTTTATGAACAACCTACACCGAGGATCTCGGTGTTCAACAGCCTAACCTTCCCAGGGCAGCCAGCCAGGATGATGGGGACATCGCTTACCACTCCCTATTTCTCCAAGGGTCCTGACGCTCGCCATTATGTTCAGCTTGATTTTCTGAGTCTAGCTATGTAATTTTCATATCTTTCTTGAGTCATTTTGATGTAATTCCCCCTTTGTTTTGAGTCAAGTCCCTAGGTTATCATGTTATTTACCTAAGTTTGTGTCGTCATATTGGGCTAGTATGTCTAATGGGCCCATTTAGAAGGGCCTGGCCCAGGGGCGTCCTTTTCCCTTTCCCCAGCTCTTTTGGTTATCTGTTATTAGTTCTTTTCTCAGGGACTTTTGTAAAAGTTGGGATTCCTATAAATAGGACCTCAACCCCACTTGAGATGACAAATGAAGTATTGAAGAAAGCTTAGCCACTTGAATTGTCTTCCTCTCTCTCTCTAGCTCTCTCTATCTCTCTAGCTCTCTCTCTATCTCTCTCTCTCTCACTAAAAGGGGCGAACCCCTCTCTCTCTCCCCTCCCTTCTCTCTCCAAAATTCGCACCACCCTCTCTCTCCTCTCCTTGCCACCTCATCTGCCACATCAGCCTCCCACCCCTTCACCTTCCCAAGGCACTTAACTCCACTTCAATTTCCCCCACTTCCCGAGCAACCCTTCCCCTTCCCCATACAACCCTTAATTTTCCCAAGAGAGAATCCCCTCTCCCAAGTAACCTTTCCCCTCCCCAAGGCAACCCCTCCACCTCCCTAGGCCACTATTAACCCCACCATTAACCCATCACACCAATTCCAAAGGAAGCCCTCCCTATTCCCTAAGCTACTTGCACCCCCATCTCCCCACCACCTCCCACTTGGCCATTTGCGCACCCAACCCCTCCCCCTGCTAGCTCCGCCCCTAGCCTCCACCTCACCACCCCTTCCCACCTCCCAAACCCCTCCCCTCCACCAAAGCATCCATTTTCCCCACCCTTCCACCAAAGAAACCCCCCCTTCACCCCCTTTCTCTCCAAATCTGTGTGCAGTTGAAGCCCTGCAGAACGACCTCCTGTTGCAGTGCCTCCCTCGATCACATCCCCGAGCTCCTGGGGACATGGCCTACATCGACGGAAAGCTCTCCCAGTCAGCTTCGCAACGGCGGTGGTCTCATCCCCTTCCGAGCTACGTGCTTCCCGGGAGCTCCGATCTCCCCTGACTGCGCAGAGCTGCCCCTGCAGAGTACCTAAACCAGAATAGAAGCTGTACCACGACGAACTGCGGAAGAATCAGGCCAAGAACTCTTCTACAAAGTTCTTTCTCGTCCAGTCTACTTTCAGAATCAATAAGCAGAACTTCGATCGGCATCCGTGGGCCAAAGTTATCATTTTTCTCCCTCGTCTACACGGATCTTCTTCCTACAGTCTGCATCAACCTGTCACCACCATTCAGAGTCCCTCAGTCTTATCCGGCATTAGTCGGCTTCCCTGTCAGTTTTGTTACAAAGAGGACTCGTCCACGGTTCCAACAACTCCGACGGTTCGTGATTCGGAGTCCGGAAGCTGTCGGGGCACTATCTGCAACCTGCTGTTGGAGATCTGAAGCTGCCAGTCCCAGATTCTGTCACTCTGTTCGAGCCTCCACCAAGACCAGCCTCGGCATCAGAAGAATTCAAAAACAATCTGAGGCATTCTGGCTCCAGTTACGAAGAGTACCCCGCTGGTCTCGTCATCAGCAAAATTCCAGACTGAGATCTACGGCCTTAACACTGACTGTCTGTCACCAATCACAGCGAGCAGGCAGACTCGGTATCGGTTCCTCCTCTTGGGTTTTAGTGACTCTCCCCTCCCCGCCTGGCTGGCTTAACGCCCCTCCCTATGCGGATGTAGTGTTTGAGTTGTAATACTGAAATCCCCACCCCAAGTCCACCCTCCTGTGTGAGGCGTAGTGCTTGTAATTATTTAACAGGGGTCAAGCTTCATCGGCGCAATGTGCGGGGAACCCACACTTCCCCGCTCGCCCTCGTCTCCGAACGGGGTTGGTTTCTTCAAACCAACCGGGGTAAGCTCTGAGCTTTGCTTCATTATTAGTACTTGTTCATCTAATATCCGTGGAGTTGCTCCATTGAGCAAGAGAGAGAGCGCCCGACCCCGCGTGTTCCACTTACGAGCGGTCACCGTGGGCTGTGAGAGAGAGGGACCTAGTGCCCCAATTGGCACCCGGCCAGCCCCTTAAGTGTGGGCCTCGTACCTTCGGGAGGGCAACCCTAGCCCTGCTGGCACTCTACCAGCAAGGGCCTTGATCCATCATCTCCACTTGGCATCATCAAGTCACCCGGGCCCGTGTGTGTGCGACGGCGATTCGGTCCAATCTAGTACTTTGTTGCTTTGTGTTTGTGCTTGCGGAATAGGTCCAAGGACCCGTGTCCATTTTGCTGCAAACCCCTTAGTTGTGTCACATCAGTTGGTATCAGGGCAAGTTCACAACTTGTCACTCTACAAGTTGGTCCTAGGGTGCATTCGCATTTAGAGTCATCATCGGGCCACCCAGTGCATCATCATGTATACTCCCCATTGGTTAAGTCCCACCAACACGACCTTCCACAAGAGTCCGATTGACCCTATCCTCGTGGACATCATCCTAGAAGGGGACCTTATTTTTAACGGATCTAGTCCTAATGCCTACCTAAAGTTGGAGGCGACCGTGGATAAACACTTTGACAGGACTAGGGTCTATGGACACGCTAGAGTCCGCAGAGCCACAGGGTGGCTTCGGGGACAAGCCAAGAAGGAGTGGGAACACATAGTGAGCTTAAGAAGGATTTGGAGGCAAGAACCCGTAGGATCATGGGAAGAGATGAAGATCGAGCTTAGGAAGATCTACGCTCCCCGACCTTCCCACTCCTACCTTGAGAATCATAACCCGAGGAGCACTCCCACTCCTCCTTTCTCTCCCAGTCAACCCAAGACCACCCGTAAGGCCCAAACTCCACCACCCCAAATGATTCCAATCCCGATCACCACCACCACTCAAACCAAATTGGCCACCACCCAACCCAAAATTCTCCATCAAACCCACACCATACAAGCTTCCACAAATCCTCCTCCCACCCCTCCTCCGACAAGGGTCACCCCTAGTCAAAACATACCCCAGCAACAAGGGAGTTCCAATGGGCCAAGTGTGGGTGAGACCGCTCCGGGAAATAGACAACAATGCTCTAAGTGTAAAGGCTTTGGACACTTCATCCATCAATGCCCTTCACGAGAGATGTCCAACACACTAACTGAAGAAATAGTTACCCCCATCCAAAGGGAACTTGGGGAGGTGATTGAAGTCCATGAGGCACCCCTAGAATGGGAGGAGGAATATGAAGCCCAATGTCAAGAGTTGGGTCAAGAGAACCCATCCCTACCCAAAGAAAACCCATTGAGCCTAACTGGGTACACCCTCCCTCATGAGTTACATGATGACCAACCAAGTTCCCCCACCCCTCCCTCTATGAGAATTGTGATTCTTGGGGAACCCCTCATTGAGTGGCTTAAGCAAGACCTCCTCCTCCACATCATGCGCCCCCCCATGGATAAACATAACTGATGAGGGCATCACACCACATACCCTCTGGCTTGGCACTTCTCTCCCTCCCGGAGGCAGCTAGGGAGCAGCCCTTCTTCAGACAGAACATTGGTGCTTATCATCCTATTACATTTTCCTATTTTCTTGAGTCATTTTGATGTATTTGCCTATGTTTTGAGTCATGTTACTATGTTATTATGTTATTTACTTATGTTTGTATGTAGGCTAGTGGGCTAATGGGGCTAGTAGGTCTTATTGGGCCATTTCTTTGGTCTGGCCCATGGGCGCCCCTCTCCCCACCCCTTGGTCTTCCGTCATTTGTCCATTTCATGAGGACTTTTTGTAAATTGGGTTTTCCTATATATAGGACCCCAAACCCCCTCTTTTGAGGTAATGAAGTATTAAGCAAATTTGAGACACTTAAGTGCATCTCTCCCTCTCTCTCTAGTTCTCTTCTCTCTCTCTCAAAAAGGGGGCGGCCCCCTCTCTCTCTCCTCCCCTTCTCTCTCCCAAATTCGACCTACTCTCTCTCTCCCTCTCTTGCCACATCACCTTCCACCTCAGCCCAACCCCTCCTCTCCCCTAGGTCCATTCAATTCTCCCATTCATTCCCCCCATAACCCAAGTAACCTTTCATCTTCCTAGGCAACCCTCCATTCTCCAAAGCAACCATCCCACTTCCCCTAGCAACCTTCCCTCTTCCCCAAGCAGCCATTCCACTTCCCCACACCTCCATTCATATCCCCAAGAGAATCAAATCCCACTCCCACCAAAACGTGCACACCCCTCCCCCCTCTCCATCTACCCATCTCCTTGCCTTGGCCGACCCCTCCATTCCCCTCTCCTAGCTGCGGCCATCTTCCCGCTCCACCCATCTGACCTCTCTCTCCCCTACTCCACCCCCTCACACACACCCCTACCCCATCATCCTTCATCCCCACCCACTCACCATCATTAACCACCACTCCAATCAACCTAGTTCATCCCCTATCCACTTCACTCTGTTCAGTCTGTAGGTGGCAGAGACAAGATCGTTTTGCAGAAGCCGGCACGGAGTCAGCCGGAGACATCTAAGGATGTACCATATATTTCTGGAAAGGTCGTCCAGATAGCTTCGCAGGCGAGGTGGAATCGTCCTGTTCCGAGTTCGGGGCCGTCCGGGAGAGCCATTCTCCCCCGACTGCGCCAGACTCCCTCCGCAGCTAGCCTGAGCCCGATTTGAAGCTGCACCACGACCAACGGCGGAGGATTCAGACCGAAGGCCCTTCATCAAAGTTCTTCCTCCATCTATTCCCAACCAGGAGCAAGAAACAGAACCTCATTCGGCATCCGGGGGCCAGAGTTCCGAATTTTCTCCCTCAATCGCGCGGGTCTGCCTCCTGCAGTCTGCAGCGACCAGTTCCCACTCGTTGGCATCCCCCTGTCCACCACAAGCTCAGAAGGTGTTTCCGTCAGTTTTTCTGTGTAGAGCCTTTGTCCACGGTTCCAGCGACTCTGACGGTTCATGATTCGGCATCCAGGAGCGACTGGGGCAACTTCTGCAAGTTGCAGACAGAAACAGGGAGCCACCCGCCCCAGAATCTGTTGCTCTACTCAGACCTCCACTGCAGCCATCGATGACGTCATAATAAATTGACATAAATCAGAAGCGTTTGGGTACCTGTTATGAAAATATCCCCCCTAGGCTCATCATCGGAAAAATTCCTGGCTGAGATCTACAGCAACTACACCGCCTGTCTATCGCCAACCATAGCAAGCAGTCTGGTTCGGTAGCGGCTCCTCCTCGTGGGTTTCTCGATCAATCTACCCTTCTCGCCTGTCCGGATTACCGCCCCTCCCTGCGGGAGGTAGTGTTTGTTTGTAATCAATTAATTCCCACCCCCGAGATCAACCTCCTGCGCGAGGTGTAGTGCATGTACTCTTGAGCAGGTTTTTTTTGAAGCTTCATCGGCGCAGTGTGCGGGGAACCCACACTTCCCCGCTCGCCCTCGTCTCCGACCGAGGTTGGTTTCCTCAAACCAACCAGGTGAGCCTCCTGCCCTTGCCTCCTTATACCTGTTTATTTAATATCCGCGAAACATATCGGCCGGTAGGAGAGCAAGTGCCCGATCCCGGCGCCACCTTTCAGTGTGGTCACCGTGGCCATAAGTGAGCGAGTGACCCCGTGCCCTTAAGGCATCCGGCCGCCCTTGTTTGTGGGCTTTCAAACCTTCGGGAGGGCTAACTAAAGTGGTGCTGGTCCTCTAACCAGTCAGGGGCTATCTCCATCACCTCGACTCGGCATCACCGGGTCACCACGGGAATCGTGTGCACACGGTGCGTTGGTAGCTTTAACATATTCTCGGCGCCTTGTAATTGTGATTGCGAATTAGGTCCAAGGAATCAAAGTCTCCACTGCATTTTGTGTCACATCAGTTGGTATCAGTGCAAGTTATAGACTTGTCTCTACAAGCCTAGGTCCTAGGGTATTTGCATTTTCATCATCCGTGTGCAAGTCCACCCGTAGTGGTACCTTGTACCGAGCCGACCCCTCTACCTTGGTTCCACCATGAATCCCATTCTCCAAGGTTACCCAAACATCCCTAGGGAGGCTCCCCAAGCTCCAATGGATCGACTTGAGGCTGCCATTCAAGCCCTCTCGGAGAAAATGAGTGGAATTTCCACCCGCCTAGAGAGACTCGATGAAACTAGGGCCCCGCCTAGGAACCATGCCCAACGGGCACCCCCTCCACGAGTTGAACTTGATAGGGAGGACCTTGAGGATGACTTCCACCGTGAGTATGAGAGGCCCCGCCAACCTATATATTTTGAAAGGCTTCCACGGGAGGATCCGGATGATTACCTCTTGAGGATGATTAAGGTTGAGGCTCCTAACTTTGATGGGTAACATAATCCACATGTCTACCTAAAATGGGAGAATGCTATGGACCAATACTTTGGTTGGAACCCTATGACGGAAGATAGGAAAGTTAGGCTCGCGAATATGCACCTTACCAAACTTGCCAAGACCTATTGGATGAGTGTAGAAACTAGGAAGAGGATTAGGATGGAAGAACCAATCCATACCTGGGAAGACATGAAGACCCAACTTAGGCTCCAATACCTCCCCAACTCCTACCGTGAAGACCATAACCCGAAGAGCACTCCCACTCCCCCGTTTCCTCCCAGTCAACCCAAGACTTCCCTTAGGGCCCCCGCTCCACCTAGGCCCATGACGGCCATCACCCAACCTAAAACTCTCCATCATACCCACACCCCACAAGCTTCCACGGTCCCCACCACTACCCCTCCATCTTCCCCAAAAAGGGACACACCTCCCAGAATCAATCAACCCAGTCCTCCTCGACCCACCCATCTTCCACTACCAACCTCAATCCTACCCCAACTTAGGTCTCCACTTCTTCCACTCCCAAACCCAACCCAAGTTCAAGCCCCCTCACCACCCCGGGTGCACCATGCCCCAACCTTCATCACCCCATCCACAAAAGACCATCCCATTCCCTTGGAAAGCAAAACCCCCACACCCCAAAAGGATGAGAACGTGGTTGAGGAATATGAGGCTTCCCTAGATTGGGAGGAAGAATATGAAGCCCAATGCCAAGAGTTGGATCAAGAGAACTCATCCCTACCCAAAGAAAACCCATTGAGCCTAATTGGGTACACCCTCCCTCATGAGTTACATGATGATCAGCCAAGTCCTCCCACCCCTCCCTCCATGAGAATTGTGATTCTTGGGGAACCCCTCATTGAGTGGCTTAAACAAGACCTCATCCTCCACATCATGCGCCCCACCATGGATAACCATAACCCAATCGTGGCCACCCTACCATTCCACACAACCTATCCTTCGTTTTACTTTGTGGGAGCTATGAGGGACTTGATTAAAGGCATACTAAAGCAAATAGAGGTGACAAACATGTTGGCCTTAGGAGTGAGTGATACAGGGTATCTTAGTTTCTCACACCCCTCTATCAGGTCCATCATCTCCATTTACACCAAGGGTCCTTGCATAAGTGAGCTTGTATTGTTTCTACCTGAGCCCGATGAGTTTCACACCACCCCCCTACCACAAGAAAAGGGCACTCAACCTAGGGAATCCACTTTAGTTCTTACCCCATTAGGAGACGAGTGCCTGGCCCACACTAGGGAGTGTATGCTTTGGAGAGCTCCAGGTCTAGGATGGGAAGAAGCCTCAATCCCCTCAACCCAAGTCCCCCTATATCCACATGATCCCTTCCCACTAGCCCTTCTTTGCCAACCCACCTCCTTACCCTCCTACATCCTTCCCCACCCCTCGTCCCTTTGCGAGGAGCCTTACAGTAGGTCCCACCAGGTTCATGATTCTCACTTCCCTACGTGTACTAGGATGATCACTTGGATTAAAACCCACCTCCACTTCACCCACCCCTTGACCCATCTCAAGCCTTGTGGCCACTCCCTATGAGCTTCTGAGTATTCATCACCCACCACCCACTCCCTCCTACCCTCACCCGCCATGTCGAACCTAACCCACCCATTCCAAAACTTAGCCCACACTATGAGAGCCATGACCATGGGTGACATCTACCTAGGAAAGGAGGAATTGACCCATCCCATGATGTCCACGTTCTTGGACCCCTTCGACCCCCATGAGTGGAAACCCCCAAATCATCCCCCACCCAAAGATGGGACCGTCTTGATAGAAATACATATGTCACAACATTCTGCATCATGTGGTAAGGCTAGTCATGTCATTTGTGTCACATACACACTAGGTCCAGTGCACGACAGGATTACATTTGAACAAGCGGGTCCTCCCCCACTCTTCATCCATCTCATTCATGATAGGGCCACTTGTGGCTGCCCCGGACCACCTAAGTGCATCAAGGTCCACATGACTCCTAAGCATGATAGGTTTACATCTGGATGTCCAGGCCCCCCTAGGTCAATCCAAGTGAAGTCAAAACATGAAGAAAGCATTCATGGATGTCCCGGACCCCCGGCATCAAACACCCCTTTGCATGATAGTCTCATCTATGGATGTCTCGGTCCATCGAGGTCAATGTAGCGCCACTGCATGCTAGGTCCCCATTTGGTTGTCCAGCACCCCCATTATCCACTAGTGAATCAACATTCACAGAGTTGCATGGAAACATTCGCAAAAACATCAACAAGAGCAACGAGATTTACAAGAAGTCTGCTGAGTCCCACCGCCGCCACCAAGAATTCCAGATTGGTGATTTTGTGATGGTGAGAACTGAGAGGTTGTTCCCTGGGAATACTTCAAAGTTGAGGTCGCGTGGAGCTGGCCCCTTCCAGGTGCTGAGACGCCTTGGCACCAATGCTTACGTGTTGGACCTCCCTGAAGAGTACGGAGTAAGCCCCACATTCAATGTGGTTGACCTGGTGCCCTACAAGGGCCCCACGGTGATACCCGGTGAGGAAATCCAGCCTACTCCCTCCTTTGAGAGCTCCCCCACACCCCAGAGAGCTCAACCCCATTTGAGAAACCGGCGCGATGAAGTGGAGCAGATATTAGATGAACAGGTTACCATCACAAGGAGCAAGGCGTATGAGCGCTACCTGGTCAGGTGGAAGGGACGACCACCCTCGGATGATACCTGGGTGAGCCGGGAGGATCTCCAGCAGTTGTCCCCCGATCTCCTAGAGCAGTACCGCAGCAGGGAGGGCCTTTACTCGACAGAGTCGAGCTCTTCGCCGCCCGGGAGAATTGATGAGGGCATCACACCACATACCCTCTGGCTTGGCACTTCTCTCCCTCCCGGAGGCAGCTAGGGAGCAGCCCTTCTTCAGACAGAACATTGGTGCTTATCATCCTATTACATTTTCCTATTTTCTTGAGTCATTTTGATGTATTTGCCTATGTTTTGAGTCATGTTACTAGGTTATCATGTTATTTACTTATGTTTGCATGTAGGCTAGTGGGCTAATGGGGCTAGTAGGTCTTATTGGGCCATTTCTTTGGTCTGGCCCATGGGCGCCCCTCTCCCCACCCCTTGGTCTTCCGTCATTTGTCCATTTCATGAGGACTTTTTGTAAATTGGGTTTTCCTATATATAGGACCCCAAACCCCCTCTTTTGAGGTAATGAAGTATTAAGCAAATTTGAGCCACTTAAGTGCATCTCTCCCTCTCTCTCTAGTTCTCTTCTCTCTCTCTCTCAAAAAGGGGGCGGCCCCCTCTCTCTCTCCTCCCCTTCTCTCTCCCAAATTCGACCTACTCTCTCTCTCCCTCTCTTGCCACATCACCTTCCACCTCAGCCCAACCCCTCCTCTCCCCTAGGTCCATTCAATTCTTCCATTCATTCCCCCCATAACCCAAGTAACCTTTCATCTTCCTAGGCAACCCTCCATTCTCCAAAGCAACCATCCCACTTCCCCTAGCAACCTTCCCTCTTCCCCAAGCAGCCATTCCACTTCCCCACACCTCCATTCATATCCCCAAGAGAATCAAATCCCACTCCCACCAAAACTTGCGCACCCCTCCCCCCTCTCCATCTACCCATCTCCTTGCCTTGGCCGACCCCTCCATTCCCCTCTCCTAGCTGCGGCCCTCTTCCCCCTCCACCCATCTGACCTCTCTCTCCCCTACTCCACCCCCTCACACACACCCCTACCCCATCATCCTTCATCCCCACCCACTCACCATCATTAACCACCACTCCAATCAACCTAGTTCATCCCCTATCCACTTCACTCTGTTCAGTCTGTAGGTGGTAGAGACAAGATCGTTTTGCAGAAGCCGCCACGGAGTCATCCGGAGACATCTGAGGATTTACCATACATTTCTGGAAAGGTCGTCCAGATAGCTTCACAGGCGAGGTGGAATCGTCCTGTTCCGAGTTCGGGGCCGTCCGGGAGAGCCATTCTCCCCCGACTGCGCCAGACTTCCTCCGCAGCTAGCCTGAGCCCGACTTGAAGCAGCACCACGACCAACGGCAGAGGATTCAGACCGAAGGCCCTTCATCAAAGTTCTTCCTCCATCTGTTCCCAACCAGTATCAAGAAACAGAACCTCATTCGGCATCCGGGGGCCTGAGTTCCGAATTTTATCCCTCAGTCGCGCGAGTCTGCCTCCTGCAGTCTACAGCGACCAGTTCCCACTCATCGGCGTCCCCCTGTCCACCACGAGCTCAGAAGGTGTTTCCGTCAGTTTTTCTGTGTAGAGGCTTTGTCCACAGTTCCAGAGACTCTGACGGTTCATGATTCGGCATCCAGGAGCGACCGGGGAAACTTCTGCAAGTTGCAGACAGAAACAGGGAGCCACCCGCCCCAGAATCTGTTGCTCTACTCAGACCTCCACTGCAGCCATCGACGACATCAGAATAAATTGACATAAATCAGAAGCGTTTGTGTTCCTGTTATGAAACGATCCGCCCTAGACTCGTCATCGGAAAAATTCCTGGCTGAGATCTACAGCAACTACACCGCCTGTCTATCGCCAACCACAGCAAGCAGTCTGGTTCAGTAGCGGCTCCTCCTCGTGGGTTTCTCGATCAATCTACCCTTCTCGCCTGGCCGGCTTACCGCCCCTCCCTACGGGAGGTAGTGTTTGTTTGTAATCAATTAATTCTCACCCCCGAGATCACCCTCCTGCGCGAGGTGTAGTGCATGTACTCTTGAGCAGGTTTTTTTTGAAGCTTCATCGGTGCAGTGTGCGGGGAACCCACACTTCCCCGCTCGCCCTCGTCTCCGACCGGGGTTGGTTTCCTCAAACCAACCAGGTGAGCCTCCTGCCCTTGCCTCCTTATACCTGTTTATTTAATATCCGCGAAACATATCGGCCGGTAGGAGAGCGAGTGCCCGATCCCGGCGCCACCTTTCAGTGTGGTCACCGTGGCCATAAGTGAGCGAGTGACCCCGTGCCCTTAAGGCATCCGGCCACCCTTGTTTGTGGGCTTTCAAACCTTCGAGAGGGCTAACTAAAGTGGTGCTAGTCCTCTAACCAGTCAGGGGCTATCTCCATCACCTCGACTCGGCATCACCGGGTCATCACGGGAATCGTGTGCGCACGGTGCGTTGGTAGCTTTAACATATTCTCGGCGCCTTGTAATTGTGATTGCGAATTAGGTCCAAGGAATCAAAGTCTCCGCTGCATTTTGTGTCACATCAATAACCCAATCGTGCCCACCCTACCATTCCACACAACCTATCATTCGTTTTGCTTTGTAGGAGCCATGTGGGACTTGATTAAAGGCATATTAAGGCAAATAGAGGTGACAAACATGCTGGCCTTAGGAGTGAGTGATACGAGGTACCTTAGTTTCTCACACCCCTCTATCAGGTCCATCATCTCCATTTACACTAAGGGTCCTTGCATGAGTGAGCTCGTATTGTTTCTACCCGAGCCCGATGAGTTTTACACCACACCCCTACCACAAGAAAAGGGCACTCAACCTAGGGAATCTGCTTTGGTACTTACCCTATTAGGAGACGAGTGCCTAGCCCACACTAGGGAGTGTATGCTTTGGAGTGCCCCAGGTCTAGGATGGGAAGAAGCCTCAATCCCCTCAACCCAAGTCCTCCTAGATCCACATGATCCCTTCCCACTAGCCCTTCTTTGCCCACCCACCTCCTTGCCCTCCTACATCTTTCCCTACCCCTCGTCCCTTTGCAAGGAGCATTACGATAGGTCCCACCAGGTTCATGATTCCCACTTCCCTATGTGTACTAGGGACCCTAGGGCAGTCACTTGGATTGAAACCCACCTCCGCGTCACCCACCCCTTAACCCATCTTGACCTGTTTGGCCACTTCCTATGGGCTTCCAAGTACTCCTCACTCACCACCCACTCCCTCCTACTCTCACCCACCATGTCAGACCTAACCCACCCATTCCGAAATTCAGCCCACACTATGAGAGTCAATGCCAAGGGTGACATCAACCTTGGAAATAGGGGAGTGACCCATCCCAAGATGTCCACCCCTTGGAACCGCTTCGACCCCCATGAGTGGAAACCCCCAAATCTCACAGATGGGACCATCTTGATAGGAATACATGTGTCGTAACATTTCGCATCATGTGGTCAGGGTAGTCACATCATTTGTGTCACTCACGCATTAGGACCGATGCACAATAGGTTTACATCTGGGTGTCCAGGTCCCCCTTTGGCAGTAAACATTGTTATGAGACCCATACATGTTAGGACTCCATTTGGATGCCCCAGCCCCCCAAAGTCAGTCATCATGAAGTCTAAACATGAAGGAAGCATTCATGGATGTCCGGGACCCCCAACATCAAACACCCCTTTGCATGATAGGTTCACCTATGGATGTCCCGGTCCTCCTAGGTCCATCAAAGTCTACGTAGCACCATGGCATTCTAGGTCCACTTTTGGTTGTCCAGGACCCCCATTATCCACTAGGAGTCAACGTTCACAGAGTTGCATGAAGACAATCCGCAAACACATTAACAAAAGCAATGAGGTGTATAAGAAATCGGCTGATTCCCACCGACGCCACCAGGAATTTCGTGTAGGTGACTTTGTGATGGTGAGAACCGAGAGACTATTCCCTGGGAATGTCTCCAAACTGAGGTCGCGTGGATCAGGACCCTTCCAGGTTTTGAGGCGGATCGGCACAAATGCTTATGAGTTGGACCTCCCCGAGGAGTACGGAGTAAGTCCCACATTCAATGTGACTGACTTGGTGCCATACAGGGGTCCCACGATGACACCTAGTGAGGAACTCGAGCTTGTTCCACCCCTTGAGAGAGCCACCACCCGTGAGAAAGTTCCACCAACCCAGAGGGGCCAACGTGAGCAATTGGAGCGGATATTGTATGAACAGGTCACTGTCATCTAGAGCAAAGGGTATGGGCGCTACCTCACTTGGCGAAAGGACCAGCTATCTTTGGTAGACTTGAGGGCAACCCCGCCGTGGCTTCCTCCGCATACGATGGATCTTTACTCGACAGAGTCGAGTTCTCTGCACCCCGGGAGTATGATGGGGACATCGCTTACCACTCCCTATTTCTCCAAGGGTCCTGACGCTTGCCATTATGTTCAGCTTGATTTTCTGAGTCTAGCTATGTAATTTTCATATCTTTCTTGAGTCATTTTGATGTAATTCCCCCTTTGTTTTGAGTCAAGTCCCTAGGTTATCATGTTATTTACCTAAGTTTGTGTCGTCATATTGGGCTAGTATGTCTAATGGTCCCATTTAGAAGGGCCTGGCCCAGGGGCGTCCTTTTCCCTTTCCCCAGCTCTTTTGGTTATCTGTTATTAGTTCTTTTCTCAGGGACTTTTTGTAAAAGTTGGGATTCCTATAAATAGGACCTCAACCCCACTTGAGATGACTAATGAAGTATTAAAGAAAGCTTAGCCACTTGAATTGTCTTCCTCTCTCTCTCTAGCTCTCTCTCTATCTCTCTAGCTCTCTCTCTCTCTCACTAAAAGGGGTGAACCCCTCTCTCTCTCCCCTCCCTTCTCTCTCCAAAATTCGCACCACCCTCTCTCTCCTCTCCTTGCCACCTCATCTGCCACATCAGCCTCCCAACCCTTCACCTTCCCAAGGCACTTAACTCCACTTCAATTTCCCCCACTTCCCAAGCAACCCTTCCCCTTCCCCATACAATCCTTAATTTTCCCAAGAGAGAATCCCCTCTCCCAAGTAACCTTTCCCCTCCCCAAGGCAACCCCTCCACCTCCCTAGGCCACCATTAACCCCACCATTAACCCATCACACCAATTCCAAAGGAAGCCCTCCCTATTCCCCAAGCTACTTGCGCCCCCATCTCCCCACCACCTCCCCCTTGGCCATTTGCGCACCCAACCCCTCCCCCTGCTAGCTCCGCCCCTGGCCTCCACCTCACCACCCCTTCCCACCTCCCAAACCCCTCCCCTCCACCAAAGCATCCATTTTCCCCACCCTTCCACCAAAGAAACCCCCCCTTCACCCCCTTTCTCTCCAAATCTGTGTGCAGTTGAAGCCCTGTAGAACGACCTACTGTTGCAGTGCCACCCTCAACCACATCTCGGAGCTCCTGGGGGCGTGGCCTACATTGACAGAAAGCTCTCCCAGTCAGCTTCGCAACGGCGGTGGTCTCATCACCTTCCGAGCTCCGTGCTGCCCGGGAGGTCCGATCTGCCTCGACTGCACAGAGCTGCCCCTGCAGAGTACCTGAACTAGAATAGAAGCTGTACCACGACGAACTGTGGAAGAATCAGGCAAAGAACTCTTCTAAAACGTTCTTCCTCGTCCAGTCTACTTTCAGAATCAAGAAGCAGAACTTCGATCGGCATCCGTGGGCCAAAGTTATCATTTTTCTCCCTCGTCTACACGGATCTACTTCCCACAGTCTACATCAACCTGTCACCACCATTCAGAGTCCCCCAGTCTTCTCCGGCATCAGTCGGCTTCTCCGTCAGTCTTGTTGCTAAGAGGACTCGTCCACGGTTCCAAAAACTCTGACAGTTCATGATTCGGAGTCCGGAAGCTGTCAAGGCACTATCTGCAACCTGCTGTTGGAGATCTGAAGCTGCCAGTCCCAGATTCTGTCACTCTGTTCAAGCCTCCACCTAGACCAGCCTCGGCATCAGAAGAATTCAAAAAAATTCTGAGACATTCTGGCTCCAGTTACGAAGAGTTTCCCGCTGGTCTCGTCATCAGAAAAATTCCAGACTTAGATCTACGGCCTCAACACTGACTGTCTGTCACCAATCACAGCGAGCAGGCAGACTCGGTATCGGTTCCTCCTCTTGGGTTTTAGTGACTCTCCCCTCCCCGCCTGGCTGGCTTAACGCCCCTCCCTGTGCGGAGGTAGTGTTTGAGTTGTAATACTGAAATCCCCACCCCAAGTCCACCCTCCTATGTGAGGCGTAGTGCTTGTAATTATTTAACAGGGGTCAAGCTTCATCGGCGCAGTGTGCGGGGAACCCACACTTCCCCGCTCACCCTCGTCTCCGAACGGGGTTGGTTTCTTCAAACCAACCGGGGTAAGCTCTGACCTTTGTTTCATTATTAGTACTTGTTCATCTAATATCCGTGGAGTTGCTCCGTTGAGCAAGAGAGAGAGCGCCCGACCCCACGTGTTCCACTTACGAGCGGTCACCGTGGGCTGTGAGAGAGAGGGACCTAGTGCCCCAATTGGCACCCGGCCAGCCCCTTAAGTATGGTCCTCGTACCTTTGGGAGGGCAACCCTAGCCCTGCTGGCACTCTACCAGCAAGGGCCTTGATCCATCATCTCCACTTGGCATCATCAAGTCACCCGGGCCCGTGTGTGTGCAACGGCGATTCGGTCCAATCTAGTACTTTGTTGCTTTGTGTTTGTGCTTGCGGAATAGGTCCAAGGACCCGTGTCCATTTTGCTGCATACCCCTTAGTTGTGTCACATCACAGGAGGGTGATACGGAGGAACCACCACCTCCAGATATTCAGCTATAACATGGCCGACGTGGTTGGCCGTTCTGGGTCTCTACCAGAAGAACCTGAAGAAGTGATTAGGATCGTCGAGACGTCCGGTCCTGTCACTAGAAGGAAAAAGGCTGCAGCTAATATAGTGCAAGCCCTTCTTGGGGAAACAAGCACAGATGTGGCCACTATGGCTGAAAACGTGATCACTACCGAAGACGAGGGCGAGTGGCCGGCCCTTACTTCAGATGCTCCGATGGAGGGAGGAGGCCAAGCACCAAGCCCTTCTACCCCTGATCTAACAATGATGATGCTTCTCCTGAAATACCAATAGGAGATTGAGACGCTGAAAAAGTAATTGGGCGAGCTGAGCATGCAAGTGTTAGCCTCGAAGTAGGTGGAAGCTCCTCCTGAAACATCACGGAGTGGTGCCGATGAGCTCGTGGGTTCACCTCAGATAATGGTTTCTCAGCCATTACATAACTGTGCTAGGGGCATGGCCCCGATGTCACCACCGGCTCCCCAACCTCAGGGGATTACTGCTACTATGCCTCAAGCTATGGTGTTGGCCACACCTCAGATGCAGTAAGCACACTTCTATCCAGATCCTTTGGACCCGGCGATACTGAGCAAGCTGATGGTTGAACAAATAATAGATATGAAGCTGGCAGACCGAGGCGGTGATGATTATGCTCATTTGATGTATACGAGGTGTCGTATCTGGCTTACCATGCTGCTAAAAGATTGACTCCCGGCATCAACAAGCTGCTAAGATTTGACAAGTTTAATGGGCAAGGATCCCCGAAGAGCACATAGCCTATTACATGAACGTGATGGGCGATCTAGCAGCGAACGGGTCCTACTTATTGAAATTCTTTGGGTCTTCTCTTCTGGGACTCGCTTTCGAGTGGTACTCAAACCTACCGGCCGGGTCCATTAGGGACTGGCCAAATATGCAGCGAAAGTTTCGCGAGAGTTTCCATGTTGCTGAAAGGGAGGTCACTGTGGCCGAATTGTATGCCTCCAAGTAGAAAAATGATGAAATGGCCCTGGAGTACATCAAAAGGTGGCGCAATCTCAGTATGAGATGTAGGCGGCCACCACATCAAGAAGATGCTGTGCAGATTTGTAAGCAAAATTTGAAGCGAGAGCTCCTCGAGAGGATGATAGGAATGGAAATCAGGTCTTTCGACCGATTAAACAATGTGGTGGCGGAGATTGAGGTCTTCCTCGCAAGATATTCTTCTGCCCCCGGTCAGAAAGCCAAAGCGGCAGATAAGCGGCCTGCGCCCAAGGAAGTTCATTGTAATATCCTGGATTCTTCGGATCGGAATTGGAGAGCTTTCGGATCTCTTTCGTGGGTCTTGATACTTGTTTTACGATTCACTCAGGTTTTTCCCTTGTATAACTTGCGGAACCCTGTGGAGAGTTGACCGTTGAGTTTTGCGACTCCGGGATGCTACATGTCCGTTGTGCTCGTTCCGAGGATTACGGAGATTATTTTTTTGTATTTTTTTGAATTTACTGATTTTTGTGTAGAAAATCAAATTTTACAAAAATTGCTAATTTCCTATTTCCTTTTTCCTTTTTATTTCCCTCCCCTCTCTCCTCTCTCTTCTCTCGTTGTTTCACTCTCTCTCCCTCCGTTCTCTCTCCTTTCACCCCCTCTGCTCCGGCTGCAGACGGAGGAGGCCCGGGGATGTCATGGAGATGCCGTGGAGGTGTCGAGGAGCATGCCAGCATGAAGAATGGAGCGTGGTGTTGGCGCGATCCCGTCCGGTGGATTCAAAGTCCACGTGCGGTTCGTGTGATGGTTTTCGGCATGGTTTGGCCTCTCCGGCTCGTGAGATCTTTGGTGGAGGTAGGGGGACAGATGCCCTACTCTTTTACTACGTTCTCTTGCGATTTGGAGCTGAACGGTGTGAGTTTGAGCGGGTTTTACCTTGTTTGGGTGAAATGCATGTTCGGGGGGTCTGAGCCATATTCGCCGTTCCAGGCGACAGTTTGTAGTTAAATGGTTTCATTTGAACCCCTGGCATGTTGGGATTCATTTCCCACCAGTTTTATTGCATTTGATTGAGAATCAGAGCAGGTGTGAGCCCGGTTGTCCATGTGAGTCGTTTTGGGGCAATTCGTGGGAATCACCCATTTCTTGCATTTTTACGGATGGTTTGATCCCTTCTGGCTTGTGGAAGGATGTTATCGACGTTAGGGTTGTTTCCCCATCGTTTCCCCGTAGTTTAGACGCGATTGGGGAGTGGAAAAAATGGGTTTTGAGTAGTTTTGTGGTTTTCCCATCGGAATGGCTTAGCGGTCCTATCAGAGACCGCTAGGGGTGCTTGGCGGTCCACTGGAGACCGTTAGGTGGATTCTCTTGTCGGTTTGGTTTAGTGGTCACCTGACCGACCGCAAGGCTTCTTTAGCGGCCCTTGGGCGACAGCTATGCGACGTTTAAGTCGGTTTATTGGTTTTAAGTGAGTTCGGGCTAGCGGTCCAACTCCCAACCGCATGGGGTCCTTGGCGGCCTTGGGGTGACCGCTAGTCCCAGGAAAATGGTCCTAGGTAGATCGTTAGGTTGTTAAGTTGGTTTAACTATTTTGGGGGTTGACTAGGCATGGCAGCCAGGTCATGACCGCTAGGTTCGAGCTTGCGGCCCTGAGGAGACCGTTTGGTGCCAATAGCGGCCTCAGGCAGACCGCAAGGCTCCTATTTCTATGGATTTTGTATCAGGGTTTTTATTGAGGGTAGCGTCCCTTTGGATGACCGCCAGGTTGGTCTAGCGGCCAGGGTAAGACCGCCACCTACCCAGAGTGTTCTTTTGTGTTAGTTTGGTTTCCGGTTAATGTGGCTTTGACCCCTTGGTTAGTCCATTGTTCCGTGGATGTTTTAGATGTCCTATGAGGGCTGTGACTATGTTATAGGGTGTCTAAGAGTGCCATTATACCGAGTGGTGTCTTGTATTATTTCGAGGGTCATTATAGTTTCCGGTCAACCCAGTTGTGAACTAGTGGTTGACACGTGACCTTGTGAGTGTCTCGTCTATCCTGTGAGGATCGAGACATGGCTTTAGACACTTGGAGGTAGTGTCTTATCTCGATTTGTGTGCCATGTTGTTTGAGAGCTTTTGGTAATCCCGCGTGTTCCGTGTTTGGTGTTATACGGAATTATGAGTCCATTGTGCGGCTCGGAGGCTGTAATGCCCCAAATTTTTGGATCCTTTGCCTCGGGTCTCGGATCTGCGTTTCTGGTGAATCTGGCTCCGTTGTGTCCGAAATGATGTTTCGGACATCTTTCGTGTTCCGATCGGCGTGATCCGGAGCTGTTTCGGGGGCCGAAGTGCGTTCCGTGGCTTTTCCGCCTATGTTTTTCGATTCCCGGTGTGTGTTTCGGTAATTCCTTCGGAACCTCATTGCGGGTGAACCGGGTCGTTCACCTAGGCACGGATGGTACCATCGTGATCGGTGCGTTCCGAGGATCAGGAGGATGTGATTTTCTATTTTTTGGGATTTTTGGATTTTCCCTATATAAACCTATTTTCTCTCTCTCCCCTCTCATTTCTCACTCACTCTCCCTCTCTCCTCTCTCACGCTCTCCTTCTCCCCTCTCTTCTCCGGCGGCCGATGGAGCGGGGCAGGGGCGAGGCGGAGGCGGCGCGGGCGAGGATTCGGGCAAGGATGGGCGAGGATCGAGGTGGTAGCGGGCGCAATCCCTCGATGGATTTCGAGATGGCGTCGTTCGTGTTCCGGGTGGTTTTCGGCATGGATTAGTAGCTTTGGCACATGGTTTCTTCGGTGGATGTAGGGTGACGGAACACTACTACGTTCTGCTCATTTTCTCTGCCATTACACGTCGTTCGGTGTAGAAACAGCTGAGTTTGGGTCCGTTCTAGCGAAACCGTGGTTTTGTAGGTTTCGTAGGGTCCGTCGGGAAACGACGACGGTTTCCAGATCGGTTACTCTCAACGGATTCCTTGGGGTGAGAGCATTCTTTTCCCCTTGATTTCGTCTCAATTGGTGGTCCCGTTGGACCGATAGGGCTCTGGGATGTTCGGAAACCCTTTTTCAATAACTTCGATAGAATCGACCGTTTCTCGCGATTCGAGCGTCGTTTTGACTCCGGTCGGAGTCCATGTGATTGCCAGGGTGGTTGTGGCTGTATCCCCTTCGTTTCGGCACGAACGGGGCATGGAAAGGCCGCGATCGGGTGACCCCCTGGGTGTGCTCGCCGTGACAGTTGGCGGTCGAGCCAGGGCCCGCTCATCGTATGGGCGGCTGGTTCTGGACCGCATGTCTCATCTGGTTTTGGGGGTTGTGTGGCCAGACGATAGACCACACATGTGATGTGCGGCCAGGTGAGGTCCGCATGTCCCCCCATGGGCGGCTGGTCCCCAGCCATCTATCTTTCCGTGGGCTTGTGCGGCCAGGCTCTGACCGCATGTCCCCGTTGACCTTTGGTCAACAGTTGGGTGTCGGTCGGGTTGAGCGGTTTGGTCAAAACCATTTTGACCGACACTGGAGTTGGTCAGTTGGGTTGTGCGGGAGACCCCTAGCCGCACATCCCTTTGGGCGGCTCAGCCCTAACCGCCTATCCTCCCTTTGGGGTTAGTCCAATTAGTGCACTATGCGGCTCCTTCCTGGCCGCATGTCTCTTGAGCGGCTCTTCCCCAGCCGCACCTCTCTTGAGCGGCCCAGGATGAACCACCCATGTGCCAGTCTAACCCAGTGTTTCCATTTTGATCGATTCAAGTCCCGAGTTTATGGTTCTCTATCCACGTGCCGACCCGTGGCCTGACAGATGCTGTGCACTTCGTTGAGGCCAGGTGTCGTGGTACAGTGTGGTCTCGGGGTGTAGCGTTCCCGACTCATGTCACCGTGTGTTGGTGTGCGTGCGGTGAGAGTTCCCCGTGCGTCGTCGGTTTCTCTGGAAAGTGATTCCCGAGGGGGTCCTGTGTGAGGCCTTGGGATGCTAGCCCAGTTGTCCAATCTGGGGCTGGAGGCTTCCCGCTTCTCCCTGAGTTGGGATGCAGCTTGGCGGTGTGCGAGCTACCTTGGGAATCATGCTTTTGTGCTTTCCGCATGGGTCGTGTGTGTGGCCTTATTCCCTCGAGTTCCCTTTTGAGAGGATGGTCTAGGCGGCTCGTGAGATGCGTCGGTACTCGTACTATCGTGGTTTTAGACACTGAGATTAGACTAGATTGACGGGCTTGTGCTGTTGCGTACGACGGTCTTGATCCCGAGTCTTGTGACTCAAG
Source organism: Amorphophallus konjac (assembly GCA_022559845.1). NCBI lineage: Eukaryota > Viridiplantae > Streptophyta > Magnoliopsida > Alismatales > Araceae > Amorphophallus > Amorphophallus konjac. Next base: position 336,383,862 of record CM040125.1, on the reverse strand, counting down.
GACCGTTGGGTGTAGTGCGTCTAGAGGACTGTCCAGAGTCCAGTGGCTTAGCGTCACTTGGGTTTTATCGACTCTCGCGCATGGTGTATGCGTGGCCGTGGACTGTGAGTCCCGTTTCTTCTCCGACCGTGGTCACCATGCGACGGTGCCGGTACGTGAGATGGTCCCCGTATGTCGTCGGGTGCGGACGTTATTTTCTGTTGGCTTGAGAGTCTACTCCATTAGTGACCCTCCACTAGTCGTAGCCTGCTTACACACGAGTGGTCCCACCTGGGAGTAGGTGGAGAGGCTTACCCTGAGGATGGTTTTTAGACTAGTTTCCATCGGGCCCCACGTCTTGTAGCCAGAGTCTGGCTGAGGGGAAAACCAGTTAGAGTCCAGACCTGGGACGCATGGTCTTTATGTGCACACGTGGTTGGGGGCGGTTGGACCCACGTCGACGGGCGTGACCCGAGCTAGTCACTTGTTTATGGTTACTTGTACGGTGTCTCAGTTCCCGCTAGGCCGGAGAGAGACACCTAAGGCGCGGACTAAGACATCAGTGGACGCATCTGGTCTTGCTTCTAGTGGGAGGTACTCCTGTCGAGTCGGGAGTGACAGACTGTCAGTCTCTGTGACTTTGACCTTCGGGTTTTGGTCGTGTTGATCATTGAGTTTCGGTTGTCTCACCGTGGCGAGTGTGTCGGTTCTCATGCCATGAGACTGGTACTAGTAGCTTTACCGAGATTGCGTCTTGTTGTGCGGTACCCGTGACCAGGTGGTCTGGGTTGCACCTTGGACAGCGTGTCCAGGTTGGCCGTGTCCTGGGAGACAAGCCGCTATGGCGCGGTTGCCGTGGGTTTTTACTTGGTAGGTGGTACTAGTGTGGTTCAGTTGCCTCGACTGTGAGATCGGGGTGTGCTTTCTGGTATAGTAGGAGTAGTTGTAGTGCCGAGTTTCGACCGGCCATCGGGTTTACTGTTCCTACTGTTACTGTTGCTCTCGTAGTTACAACTTTCTGTGTAGCCGTTTTTCCCGTGTGGGGTTCCGCGGGATCCCTATTGAGTCTCTGTTTGGGAGACTCATTCCCTGCTTTTTAGGTGTGGCGGTTCTTCCTCGTGGTTCGAGGGTGCTGTTCGGAGGTTCTCAGTTGCCAGCTCGTCGGGCCGAGTGTTCACTCAGTATGTGGTACGTTTTACTGCTTTAGACTGTACTTTCTGTTGGACATGACTCTATTGTAGTAGTTGTTTATTTATTTATTTCTATTAATTGTTGAATTATCCTACATTATTTCCTATTTCTTTGTGCCTCCACACTCCTTTCAGCCCTTCCGAGCCCTCCCGACTCGTGGGCGGCGGTCCGAGTCTTGGGTTATCGGGTCTCTCCTAGTAATTGGATTCTCGGGTCGTTACAGCTAGTATCAGAGCGGTGGTTGTGGACGTACATAGGAATTCAAAATGTTGAAGTGGTCGAAGTCCATAAGGTCCAGTATAGTCGATAGTTGGCATAGGGTTTTGTGTTCATTTTTCGCCTAGTTTCTCGTTTGAGAGCTTGAGTGCGCTGTGCGGAGCTGTGAAGGTGGTTGATGTCTGCGGCTTTTGTGCCAGCGTGGGGTCTAAGGATCGAGGTCGAGAGCCTTCTCCCTCATCGGTGGTGGCCTTGGTTGTGCTGCGTTGGGCAGAGGTTGCCGGCAGGTGTGTCGCTGCGGTGCTGTGATAAGTGCTATATTTTACATCATAATTTACATCACATCCATCATCTTTGAGCATTATTGGAATATATTTGTACAACATGAGCATTAATGACATTCTTACACATTATTTGAGTCTTCATGTAATTTATTATCTTTTTGAGCTTAAAAGACCATGTGAGGAATATTTAAATATTTGCACAATTATTTTGAAGCTAAATCAGCTGATATTTTAATTTTCAGGAAAAGCGACGTAGCTCAAGGCGCTATTTAAAAGACGACTGCTTCAAGGGCATTTTTTTTTAGAAAGAAGTGACTCAAGGCAAGGCGTCCATTTATCAGGCAAAAAGAAAAAAAAGAATTAGCGCCCGAGATGAGGTCGCTACTCATTGAAAGGACGCCCATGGTGGAGGTCGTCAAATTCTTATTTTACGAAAAATGTGGAAATAGCAAAATATGGAAATAAGAAATTGACGCCTAAGTAAGAGGCATTACTTTAGAAAGAGACGCCCTGGATCAAGGCGTCATTTAAAAAGACGTCCCTGAGGAAGTCGCTATTTCAAGTTCATCCAGAAACGGCAATTGCAGTTCCCGATCGAGCTAATCTTCCTTATTTTGATTTATCTACGAAGACATAGGGGAAAGGAGGACTCTATTATGAGTAAGGACTCTATTGGGGTAATGATCCATTGCTGGAAATAAGGATATGCATCAAGATTGGAGTCCATGGTCGAAGGAAACTGCCGAATGCCATTAAAAGGATGCCATGGTCGCAGGGTTACGAGGAGGACAGTTTGGAGATCTGCCTTAGGGATTAATTTCGAAGCCTTTCCTTTCATCTTTTGCAGTTGAGTTCTTCATCAAAATTAATCATTTTTAAGTCTTCTCCAACTTCTTCTTCTTCCTCTTCTCCTATATCTTTCTCATTTTTATGCTATAATTAGTTTTTCAAAGCTCTGTCTACGGTTTTTACTGTTCACCCGATTTTCATACTTTCTGTTCTTCATCATTTTTCTCCCTCTTCTGATCTTTATCTCTTTCTTCTGTCTCCACAAAAGTTGTGCGTTTTTGGAAGTTCTTCAACTTCTTCTTCTACCACTTCTTCCAAATCGTCACCGTTTTCAAGCTACAATCAGTTTTTCAAAGTTCAGTTTTTAAGTTTACTGTTCATCCACGCACCACCTCATGTTCTTCTTAGTTTTTCACCCTCTTCCTCTCCTCTTTTCAGATTGTTGTCTTCATCAAAGTTCTTCGTTTTTTAATGATCTACATCTTCTTCTTCTTCACCTTCTTCTGATTCTTCCTGGTTTTGAAGCTATAATCAATTTTCTAACGTTCTGTCCTGTGTCTTTTCTGCACTGTTCATCCGTGACCTATCTCTGTTCACCCTCCATTTTCTCCATCTTCCTCTCGTTTTTAAACTCGGAAGTCTTCATCACATTTCTTCATCTTCTCAATCTCTACAACTTTCATGTTTTCCACATTTTCTAATTCCTTCTGATTTTAAAGTTATTCTTCCTCCAAATCACTCTCTGTTTTCAATCTGGTTTTTCATTCTTTCTTATCAAAACACACCAACGCACACACCCTTTTGCACTGTTTTCAAATTTCCTCCATCTATTTCTTTCTTCCTCTATTTTCCTCTCATATCCCAAGGCGGATCTTCATCCAATAGTCTTCTCACAGCGTCGGCATCCTAAGCGGCGCGGCATCCAAGGCTTGGCAAGGAGGTGGCGTTGCTCTTCATCCATTGGCTCTCAAGCTCTTTTCTTTTTCATGTTCTACGTTGTACTTTTTTATTTACATTGTACTTGCCACCTCCTAAGGTAATAAAACTCATTTTTCGCATATTGTGGTTGTCTTAATTTTCTCTCTCTATCTCCTCCAATTTCTCTTCTTAAACCCTCTCAACTTCTTTAATTAAGTTTTCCTTGTAGTTTATTTTCTTTAGTCTTAATCACACTCAAAACTCGATTTTCAAAAGCACAAAGTGATTTTTCCAACTTGTTCAATAAGGATTATTTTTCCTCGTGGGATCGACTCCGCTTACCACTATATTCTTAATTTTCTACCTTTTAAAGTGAGTGAGTGTGAATTATTTAAATTGGGGCATGGCTTTCTTAACGACGCTAGTCGGTGCGCATCAATTTTTGGTGCCGTTGCCGGGAAAAATTAATTTTTATGTTGGGAAATTCCTTGTGCTTGATTTGTATATAGTTTTCTTATTTTTCTTTTTTTATTTTGCAGGAAAAATCCAAAAAAAAATCAAAAAATCAGAAAATTATAGAAAATCGGATCTGTAAATTCCCAGGAAATAATCTGTCGCAGAAAGTTGGAAATCAGGAATTCTGGGATATTCAAACGTCACTAAAGGTTGGTATACGTAGGAAAAGGTCCATTTCTTGTAAAATTCTAGAAAAATTCTAAAAAAATCTGAAAATTTTGAAAAAAAATCCAAAAAAATCATAAATCCAGAAAACATCAAAAATATGGTTGTTGGCTTTATTTTTCATTAGTTTGCATGTTAATTATCATTTTTAGTTAGTTTATTGATTTTATTTAACCTCTTTCATAAAAAAAAATTCCATAAAAATAAAAAAAAATCAGAAATTTCAAAAAAAAATAAAAAAAATAGAAAAAGAAAAAAAATTTCATTATGTTACAATATCTTCATCTTAGTTGTATTTTGTTCATGCATCATGTATTTTAGTTGATTTTATATTTGCTTGCATTCTTATCAAAAAAAAATCTTTCTTTTCTCATCTATTTCTCCTCTTAAGGGCATTAGGATCCACACACCTTTCTTGGATTTGGAAGGACACTCCATTGAGCACTCCGTCTCTTTAGACTTGAAATTTCATTTCTAAGACCTCCATAAGTCCCCGCACCCGTGGATTCCCTCACGGACGCCGGGCCGGTTCTACCACGAAGTACAGTGGAGTTAAAGCGCCCTTAGAAGGTTTTCCTAAAATAAAATAAATAAATAAAAATTTCATCATCATTCTCGTTGCATAAATCATTCATGTAGGAATTAATTCCTTGCATTTTAAAAAAAAAATTTAAAACAATTTTTTTATCATTCATATTGGGCCCTTTGCATTGCATGCAAGGTAGGAGATCTCTCCACCCACAGTTGTTAGGACCCATTAGTGAGATTGAAAGGTTAGTGCATTTCAAAGCCCAATCCCAACCTAACCTTATGGAGAACCAAGATCAGATCCAAGCTCCTAAACAAATGAAGGATTATTTCATTCCAAATCAATATCAGCCATCCTTCTATGTGCAAGCACCACAGAATCAAGCTGCTCAGTATGAAATTAAATCCAGCACCATCCAAATGTTTCCATCCTTCTATGGCAATACTAATGAAGATCCATATAAACATCTAGATGAGTTTCTCCAAATATGTTCCACTGTCAAAATTCAAAACTTCTCAGATGATGCCCTTAAGCTCACTCTTTTCCCATTCTCCCTTAAGGATAAAGCTAAATATTGGCTAGGCTCCTTGGGTAGAACGATCAGTACTTGGGAAGAGATGCAAAAGGAGTTTTTGAAGAAATTTTATCCCATTGGTAGAACTAACACCATGAGAAGGGCCATCACTGGGTTTACACAAAATCCTGGAGAACAAATTCATGAGGCCTGGGATAGATTGAAAGATCTATTAAGGAAATGTCCCCATCATGGCCTATCTAGATTGCAAATTGTTCAAGCTTTTTATGAGGGATTAACTAAAAATTACAGACAGATGGTGGATGCTTCTTGTGGGGGAGCCTTTATGAGCAAAAGTGAAAATGAAGCTTATGATTTATTTGAGATGTTAAGTGAAAATTCTATTAGTCATGCTTCACTTTCTTCATATGAGAGAATGATTGGACCGTCTAAGAAGGGTGGGCTATATGAAGTTAAAACACAAGGAGATTGTGAGAATAGGTTTGATGTTAATGCGCTTGCCCAGAAATTGAATAAAGTTGATTTATTGGCGCAGAAAATTGAGAAGGTGGATTTAGTGGCCCAAAAGTTAGATCAACTTTTGTCCATGAATAGACAGGAGCCCTCTCTTCCATCTTCCCATCCTAGCTCAAATTCAAACATGCAAGAACTGTGTGCCTTGTGTTCAAGCCCAAATCATGTTGTCATAGATTATCCTACAGCGGCCCAATTACCCCCTTTTATTCAAGAACAAGTTTTTGCTGCTCAGGGAGTCTCCAAGCCCAGTTATGATCCATATTATAATTCCTACAATCCAGGCTGGAGAAATCACCCTAATTTCTCTTGGAAATCTCAGGCAGGTCCATCCAATCAAGTCAATCCCTCAGTTCCCTCAGTCCCTAAGCAATCGTTTCCAGTTCCAAATCAATCTCATCAAAAATTTTCATCTCCTTTTCAACAAAATCACCAACAACTTCCATTTCAACAGTCATCATTCCATCAAGCTCAGGCCCAATTTCAACAAACTCCATCATATCAAGGTCAGTTCAATAAGTTTCCATCACATCGCTACTCACAGGGAGCCCAATTTCAAGTTCCTTATCAGCCACCGCCTCAATTTCACCAGCCTAATTTTGAAGATAAGTTTGACCAACTTCAGTAACTTATTCTTTCTCAACAACAATCAATTGCCAAGTTAGAAGGTCAAATAGGTCAGCTGGCTGCGAGTAATGTGAGGAGAGATGTTGGGCAACTGCCTAGTCAACCCATTGCTAATCCCCGTAATCAACAACCTCCGGGCTTCCAACAAAGAGCTCCTATTCTTCCTCCTCCAAATCAACCCAATCAACCCCAGCCTCCTCTTCCTAATGCTCCTCAATTCGAAAATGCCAAAGCTATTTCTACTCTTAGGAGTTGGAAGATTCTAAGTGATCCTTATCACACTAAGGATGAGGGTTGTAGCAAGGGCCGAGACATTCAAGAGGAGAGTGAGGAAGAGGAAGAAGAGCCAAAGCAGTCGGATGAGGGGGAAAAGACAATGGATAAAGGAAAGGGTAAGGTTGATGAAGGTGTTGAAAGATATGTTCCTAAGGTTCCTTTTCCAGATGCATTAAAGCCGAAAGCTCAAAAGAAGCCGGTCCAACAAGAAGAGATGTTGGAACTATTCAAGCAAGTTAATATCAATATTCCGCTCTTGGATGCCATTAAGCATGTACCGGCTTATGCCAAGTTTTTGAAAGAGCTTTGTACCCCAAGAAGGGAGCCGAGGGCCACAACACAAAGGATCCGTCTTTCTGAAGATGTCAGTGCTGTTCTGATGAATTCTTTGCCAAAGAAGTTGAAAGATCCAGGTGCTCCACTAATTTCATGTGATATAGGTGGGGTAACATTTGATAAAGCTTTGTTAGATCTTGGAGCGAGTGTTAATTTGTTACCCACCTGCATATATGAGCAATTTGATCTAGGAGAATTAAAGCCCACTTGTATTATCCTTCAACTGGCGGATCGGTCTGTGAAAACACCTAAGGGCTTGTTAGAAGATGTGATTGTAAAAATTCATGAGTGTTATTTCCCAATGGACTTTTCGATCTTGGATATGGCCCCATCCCAAGAGTTAAAACATACACCAATCATTTTGGGACACCCATTTTTGGCTACGGCAAAGGCCAACATTAATTGTGCAACTGGGATGATGGATATTACTTTTGGAGGAGAAAAGGTTTCTTTGAATGTTTTCAAAGCCTCAAAGTACCCGGACAATGAGGAAGAATGCAATATTGTTGATATTTTTAAGGAAATAATTGAGGAATGTCCGGACGAAAATGATATTGTGTTAGAAGAGGGTAGTTTGCTTCAGGATTCACCCCTTCTTTCATCTAGAGTAGAACCTCTGCATCCTTTAAGATCTGAACCAATCCTTCCATCTTTGGCTTAGCCACCTATTTTAGAACTCAAACCTTTGCCGGATTCATTGAAATATGCTTATGTAGGCCCAGATCATACTTTACTAGTCATTATTGCTTCTAATCTTACCCCTACTCAAGAAACTCAGCTTTTAGAAGTTCTTAAGGAGCATAGGGGGGCAATAGGGTGGTCTGTGGCAGATTTGAAGGGAATAAGTCCCGATGTTTGCATGTATTACATTTATTTAGAGGACAATGCCAAACCCAGCAGAGAAATGCAGCGGAGGCTGAATCCAAATATGAAAGAGGTGGTGAAAAAGGAAGTTGTAAAGTGGCTAGATGCTGGGAAAATTTATCCCATTTCTGACAGTAAATGGGTGAGCCCGACACAAGTGGTTCCTAAGAAGTCGGGACTCACTGTGGTGACGAATGAGAAAGGAGAGGAGGTACCTATGCGATTGTAGACGGGGTGGAGAGTTTGTATTGATTATAGAAAGCTCAATTCTGTGACAAAGAAGGATCATTTCCCACTTCCGTTTGTTGATCAGATTCTGGAGAGATTGGCTGGACAGAATTATTTTTGTTTCTTGGATGGTTATTCCGGATATAATCAAGTTGCTATCTATCCGGAGAATCAAGAAAAAATCACTTTTACATGCCCCTATGGCACGTTTGCTTTTAGAAGGATACCTTTTGGGCTTTGCAATGCTCCCGCCACTTTTCAAAGGTGTATGATGTCGATATTTTCTGACATGGTGGGGGAGACTTTGGAAGTTTTCATGGACGATTTCTTGGTGTTTGGAGATTCATTTGAGGGATGGTTGGAAAATCTGACTCAGGTTTTGAAACGGTGCATTGAATCCAATTTGGTGTTAAGTTGGGAGAAGAGCCACTTTATGGTGAGAGAAGGCATAGTTCTAGGCCATGTGATTTCAGAAAGGGGGATAGAAGTCGATAGAGCCAAGGTTGACTTAATTTCTAATCTTCCTCCTCCTACTTCTGTTAAGCAGATCAGATCTTTCCTTGGCCATGCCGAGTTTTATCATAGACTCATTCAGAACTTCTCCACCATTGCTCGCCCTCTCACACAATTACTTGTTAAAGATGCTCCGTTCCAGTTTGATGATGCTTGTCTTAAAACATTCAATTCTCTAAAAACAGCCCTTACTCAAGCTCCAATTCTTCAATCTCCAAATTGGTCGCTTCCTTTTGAGATTATGTGCGACGCTTCTGATTATGCTATTGGAGCTGTCCTAGGTCAAAGGATAGATAAGAAGCCCGTGGTAATCTACTACGCGAGTCGCACCCTTGCTGATGTGCAACTGAATTACACTACCACAGAGAAGGAGCTGTTAGCTGTTGTTTTCGCCCTGGAAAAATTTCGATCATATCTTCTAGGGGCCAAAGCTATTGTTTACTCCGATCATTCAGCTTTGAAATACTTACTCTCCAAGAAGGATGCTAAGCCCCATCTCATTAGAAGGATTTTGTTGTTGCAAGAATTTGATTTGGAGATTCGAGATAAGAAGGGGTTAGCTAATGTTGTTGCTGATCATTTGTCCAGGATAGTGATTCCTAAAAGTACTCCAATGACAGATTCTTTCCCTGATGAACAAATTCTTTTCATTTCTCATTCATCCACTCCTTGGTATGCTAATATTGTTAACTACCTGGCGGTAGGACAAATTCCGGGAGGTTGGACTAGACAGGAAAAAGATCACTTCTTTTCTAAGATAAAACACTATTGCTGGGAGGACCCTGAGTTGTTTCATGTGGGTATCGATCAGATTATAAAAAGATGTGTCCCAGAAGAAGAACAACAATCAGTATTGAATTTTTGTCATAATCTTGGTTGTGGGGGACACTTCTCTGGAAAGAAGACAGCGGCAAAAGTTTTACAAAGTGGATTTTACTTGCCCACTTTATTCAAGGATGCTTATGAATTCTCCAAATCATGTTTGAGATGTCAAGCTGTGGGCAATAATTCGAAGAAAGATATGATGTCGCTAAATCCCATTTTGGTGGTTGAAATTTTTGATGTTTGGAGAATAGATTTTATGGGACCGTTTCCATCTTCATTTGGTAATGAATATATCTTGGTGGCGGTTGATTATGTTTCCAAATGGATTGAAGCCATTGCTACTAGGACAAATGACCATAAGGTGGTTATAAAGTTTGTGAAGAAGAATATCTTTTCTAGGTTTGGTTGTCCTAGGGCTCTGATTAGTGATGGGGGATCTCATTTCACTCATTTTCAATTCCGAGCTTTGCTTCGTAAGTATGGAATCACTCACAAGCTTGCTACCCCCTATCATCCACAAACTAGTGGCCAGGTTGAAGTTTCTAATAGGGAGATTAAAAATATTCTGCATAAAATCGTTAGGCCGGATAGAAAAGATTGGTCTGAGAGACTAGATGATGCATTATGGGCCTATAGGACTGCATTCAAAACTCCCATTGGCATGTCTCCTTATCGCCTAATTTTTGGTAAAGCCTGCCACTTACCAGTAGAATTGGAACATAGAGCATATTGGGCCATAAAACATGTCAACTTTGATATTAATCAAGCTGGATCCAATAGAGCTCTACAAATTAATGAACTGGAGGAATTAAGAAATGAAGCCTATGAAAATGCAAGGATTTACAAAGCTAAAACTAAAGCATTTCATGATAAACACATTCATAGGAAAACTTTTCAAGAAAATCAAAAGGTTTGGCTATTTAATTCAAGGCTGCGTTTGTTCCCCGGTAAGCTAAAATCCAGATGGGATGGGCCATTCGTTGTTGTTAAAGTATTTGATCATGGTGCTCTTAAGATTTTGGATCCTAAAAATGGTCACATTTTCACTGTCAATGGCCAAAGGTTAAAACCTTACTTGGAGAATGAACAGTTAACTGTAAAAGAATCAATTGTGTTGTGTGATTTGGAGTAATTCTTTGTGAGCCTTCATGCGTCTGGCTGAAGACGGAAAACTTAGCGCTTCTGGGAGGCAACCCAAGGTTTTTGTTATTTGATGCTTTTTGTTTCAGTGTGTTAGATTTAAGCCAAGGAGAAAAAGCTGTTGCCGTCTATTGATGGAGTTCTGCCCGCACACCAGGTTGTCTCTTTCCTACTCAGCAAACTTCATTGTTACATTGTTCTTGCATTTCAACTGTACATGCCATTGAGGACAATGTCATTCAAGTTGGGGGGAGAGGGCAGAAAATTTTCATTGCATATAGTACAATCTGGTAGGGTTTTGGCATAAATTCTTGCATAAACATTTTTTGTATGAAAGAGAAAAGATGAAATTCCCGACTGAGTTTTTATTGTTTCATGCTTGAATTGAAAGCAATTCTAGATTATAAAAGGCTGGGGAGAAGGTTGAAGGAAAATTAAGTTCAATCTAGCCAAGGAAAACTGATATAAGAATCTCTTTAAAGTTCATGCGCACTATTAGAGAATTTTTTTTTTCACTATGCACCCTGATGAAGCAAAATAAGACAAGCCCTCTGTTATTTTGGGAACTGTATCTGATACTCTGCATTTCTTGAGGAAGAGATCTATTTCAAGAAAAAACTTTCTGTCAAGTTTTATAGAAAAAAAGAAGAAGAAGAAGAAAGAAATGATGAAATAGAAAGATCACGCCATGAAAAATGCCCCTGATCTGAGTAACCGGGCCTACTTCACCTAAGACGTGTTGAGGTTCGCACAAAAAAAGAAAAGGAAACCTGGATCTGCGATAGCCGGGCCTGCTTCTCCTAAGGCAAGAGTTGAGGTTTGTGTGAAACAGAGAAAGGTAGTGCAGCATCATGTGTGTACAAATAGAAAATAAGATCTCAAAGGGACAGAAGAAAAAGGCAGACAAAAGTTGGTATGCTTAAATGCTCCGATCTAAGAGGTGTAGGGTTGAAAGGTACTTACTTAGAATAACAACTGGGGGATGCAATTGTCTTAACTGCAGATTTGGAAGTACACATGCACAAGTGCTATTGAACTTTGATTTGTATTCTTAAGTCATGTGCTTTAATTTCCAATCTAAGGCTAGTATGAGCATTAATGATTCTGGATTCCTAATCTTCGGTTAATTCTATGAAGGAAGAGCTGGATATAAGAGTATGATCTTTGTGAACTCTTGTTGGTCCTTAATTTTGATTTAATTGCATTGCTAAGGGTCTAGCAATAAGTAAGTTAGGGGGTGTGATAAGTGCTATATTTTACATCATAATTTACATCACATCCATCATCTTTGAGCATTATTGGAATATATTTGTGCAACATGAGCATTAATGACATTCTTACACATTATTTGAGTCTTCATGTAATTTATTATCTTTTTGAGCTTAAAAGACCATGTGAAGAATATTTAAATATTTGCACAATTATTTTGAAGCTAAATCAGCTGATATTTTAATTTTCAGGAAAAGTGACGTAGCTCAAGGCGCTATTTAAAAGACGACTGCTTCAAGGGCATTTTTTTTAGAAAGAAGTGACTCAACGTAAAGCGTCCATTTATCAAGCAAAAAGAAAAAAAAGAATTAGCACCCGAGATGAGGTCGCTACTCATTGAAAGGACGCCCATGGTGGAGGTCGTCAAATTCCTATTTTACGAAAATGTGGAAATAGCAAAATATGGAAATAAGAAATTGACGCCTAAGTAAGAGGCGTTACTTTAGAAAGAGACGCCCTGGATCAAGGCGTCATTCAAAAAGATGCCCCTGAGGAAGTCGCTATTTCAAGTTCATCCAGAAACGGCAATTGCAGTTCCCGATCGAGCTAATCTTCCTTATTTTGATTTATCTACGAAGACATAGGGGAAAGGAGGACTCTATTATGAGTAAGGACTCTATTGGGGTAATGATCCATTGCTGGAAATAAGGATATGCATCAAGATTGGAGTCCACGGTCGAAGGAAACTGTCGAATGCCATTAAAAGGTGGCCATGGTCGCAGGGTTACGAGGAGGACAGTTTGGAGATCTGCCTTAGGGATTAATTTCGGAGCCTTTCCTTTCGTCTTTTGCAGTTGAGTTCTTCATCAAAGTTCATCATTTTTAAGTCTTCTCCAACTTCTTCTTCTTCCTCTTCTCCTAATTCTTTCTCGTGTTTATGCTATAATTAGTTTTTCAAAGCTCTGTCTACAGTTTTTACTGTTCACCTGATTTTCATACTTTCTGTTCTTCATCGTTTTTCTCCCTCTTCTGATCCTCATCTCTTTCTGCTGTCTTCACAAAAGTTGTGCGTTTTTGAAAGTTCTTCAACTTTTTCTTCTACCACTTCTTCTAAATCGTCACCGTTTTCAAGCTACAATCAGTTTTTCAAAGTTCAGTTTTTAAGTTTACTGTTCATCCACGCACCACCTCATGTTCTTCTTAGTTTTTCACCCTCTTCCTCTCCTCTTTTCAGATTATTGTCTTCATCAAAGTTCTTCATTTTTTAATGATCTACATCTTCTTCTTCTTCACCGTCTTCTGATTCTTCCTGGTTTTGAAGCTATAATCAAATTTCTAACGTTCTGTCCTGTGTCTTTTCTGCACTGTTCATCTGTGACCTATCTCTGTTCACCCTTCGTTTTCTCCATCTTCCTCTCGTTTTTAAACTCGGAAGTCTTCATCGATTTTCTTCATCATCTCAATCTCTACAACTTTCATGTTTTCCACCTTTTCTAATTCCTTCTGATTTTAAAGTTATTCTTCCTCCAAATCACTCTCTGTTTTCTATCTGGTTTTTCACTATTTCTTCTCAAAACACACCAACGCACACACCCTTTTGCACTGTTTTCAAATTTCCTCCATCTATTTCTTTCTTCCTCTATTTTCCTCTCATATCCCAAGGCGGATCTTCATCCAATAGTCTTCTCACGGCGTCGGCATCCTAAGCGGGGCGGCATCCAAGGCTTGGCAAGGAGGTGGCGTTGCTCTTCATCCATTGGCTCTCAAGCTCTTTTCTTTTTCATGTTCTAAGTTGTACTTTTTTATTTACATTGTACTTGCCACCTCCTAAGGTAATAAAACTCATTTTTCGCATATTGTGGTTGTCTTAATTTTCTCTCTCTATCTCCTCCAATTTCTCTTCTTAAACCCTCTCAACTTCTTTAATTAAGTTTTCCTTGTAGTTTATTTTCTTTAGTCTTAATCACACTCAAAACTCGGTTTTCAAAAGCACAAAGTGATTTTGACAACTTGTTCAATAAGGATTATTTCTCCTCGTGGGATCGACTCCGCATACCACTATATTCTTAATTTTCTACCTTTTAAAGTGAGTGAGTGTGAATTATTTAAATTGTGGCACGGCTTTCTTAACGACGCTAGTCGGTGCGCATCATGCTGCGTTCGAGGAATCTACATCGTGGTCAGGTGGCTGGAGTGGATTGTTCGTTGTTAAGTGGCCATGAGCGTGCTTCGAGGGAGCTGCTGTCGGTCTTGGCCACTCCAGCTTGAGGTTTGTCCAGCCCCTCAGGTGTTCAGGTCGTAGATTAAGGTGGCAGAGCGGGTGTTCTGATCGAGAAGTGTGCTCGGGTGAGCGGAATATCTTCTCGGTGAGCTGCTATTTTTGTCGAGCCTGATATTCTTATCGTGCTATGTGGCATCAGAAATGACGTGTCGGTCCCGATTGTTTTGCGGATTTCGAGGTAAGATTGGGCTATGGTGTCCTAGTAAGTTCTTGCTTCTGCGCTCTTGTGTGCGAATGGATTGTGTTCGCCTTGGATTTGGCTTGAGATGTGAAGGCTCCACGGTGAGTTCGGGACGCAAGGATGAGCGTCAGCGGTTATCATTATGGCTCGTTCTGCGGCTCTTGGCGTGGTGCGCTGCAGTTCAAGGAATTGCAGTGGTGGTGCACGTAGAGATGCTGTGATTATGGTCCGACGTGACACTCATCGAGTGTGTCGGAGGCGCTAACCTGATGGAAGCGATGGTCTTCCTTGGTGCTGGATAGTGCTGTTTCCTGCGTGCGTGAGGTTCGAGGTCAGGTCGAGCGTGAAGTTCTTCCGTTGGTTGGAAGTGCGTTGGTTTCTCCTTTGGTTGGAGAGATTATGTTTGGCTAAGGTTTGTCATCTTGCATTGTGGGACTGGTTGGTTGCCGAGAGTGGCTTGCGGGTTGGCCGAGTGACCGACCGTGGTAAGCTGTGCTTTGCTTGGGAACTCATGTTCGCTGGTCGTGTCGTTATCGACCGGGTTGCTGCGGTTTCGGTGGTTCTCAGTGGCTCTATGGTAGGAGCGGGAATTGAGTTCGCAGGCATCCTTTGAGGTTGTTTTGAGATGAGTTCGGTTCGAAGGGCGGTGCCAGGGTGCGAGGGTCTCCGTTGAGATGTTGTCATTGGTGTGGTGGTCCTTGGTCTGTGACCAGAAGGGAGGATTCCCGGTATATCTGCGTCGAGTGCCGTGGGGACCGTGGATAGATCCTTATCCCGTGGTTCTGCCGTGCTTCCCTGAGTGGGAAGTGTTGGCAGGAGGTTCGAGATTGGTTGCCATGTTCGAGCGAGATCTGGCTCGAGCCGCAATGTCAGTCTGTGGAGTGTCAGCGGATAGCCTGTCGCGATTGGATCGTGCCTGTGGTGCCGGTGGAGGTTTCCCGTTGACGAGTGTATGGTGGCCCGTGAGTGGCCTTCCACAGTCAAGCGTTGATGTTGGCGCTTGTGGCTCCTATTCGGCGCTGAGCCATTGTGGTGGTTGCGGTCTGCCAAGGTAACTGCGTCAGCTGGTGTGAGCTCGATTTTGGTTGTTCCTTTGTGTCGGGCGTGAGACCAGTCGGCGGATTTGCGAAACTAGCATCTGGGTCGTCTGCCGACCGTGGGTTGCATTGGCAACCGTTTCTCGTGTCGGGGATTGTGTCTCCCCTATGGGCGTGCTGATGGCTGCGGTGCCGTGTTTCGTTGTGCTGTGACTGAGGTGACGCTGGACTATGTCCTTTATGAGTGCTTGCTCGGATGGCCGGTGTGCTCGACGCGTAGAGCTAGGTGTTGTTCGTGATTATATTCTGGCTGTGTCCCTCGGGTCTGGAGCTTTTACGTGAATCATGGTTTTCTGCGCTGGGGTTCTGACGACGTTGTCAGTGGGTTACGGCATTCTTCCCCTGTTCCCGTGCTCGTCCTGAATTTCGAGGACGAAATTCCTTTAAGGGGGGACCTGTAATGCCCCAGATTTTTGGATCCTTCGTCTCGGGTCCCGGATCTGCGTTTCCGATGAATCTGGCCCCGTTGTGTCCGAAATCACGTTTTGGACATCTTTCGTGTTCGGATCGGCACGATCCGGAGTTGTTTCGGAGGCCGGAGTGCGTTCCGCGGCTTTTCCGCGTGTGTTTTCCAATTCCCGGTATGTGTTTCGGTAATTCCTTCGGAACCTCGTTGCGGGTGAACCGGGTCGTTCACCTGAGCACGGGTGGTACCATCATGATCGGTGTGTTCCGAGGATCGCGAGGATGTGATTTTCTATTTTTTGAGATTTTCTGGAATTTCCATATTTTCCCTATATAAACCTCTTTTTTCTCTCTCCCCTCTCATTTCTCACTCACTCTCCCTCTCTCCTCTCTTACGCTCTCCTTCTCCCCTCTCTTCTCCTGCGGCCGACGGAGTGAGGTAGGGGCGAGGCGGAGGCGGCGCCGGTAAGGATGCGGGCAAGGATGGGCGAGGATCGAGGCAGTAGCGAGAGCGATCCCTCGGTGGATTCAGAGATGGCGACGTTCGTGTTCTGGGTAGTTTTCGGTGTGGATTAGTTGCTTCGGCGCGCGGTTTCTTCGGTGGAGGTAGGGTGACGGAACACTACTGCGTTCTGCTCGTTTTCCCTGCCATTGCATGTCGTTCTGTGCAGAAACGACTGAGTTTGGGTCCGTTCTAGTGAAACCGTGGTTTTGTAGGTTTCGTTGGTTCCGTTGGGAAACGACGACGGTTTCCAGATCGGTTACTGTCAACGGATTCCTTGGGGCTAGAGCATTCTTTTCCCCCTGATTTCATCTCGATTGGTAGTCCCGTTGGACCGGTAGGGCTCCAGGAAGCCCGGAAACCCTTTTTGAATAACTTCGGTAGAATCGCCCATTTCTCGCGATTCGAGCGTCATTTTGACTCCGGTCGGAGGCCATGTGATTGCCAGGGTGGTTGTGGTTGTATCCCCTTCGTTTCTACACGAACGGGGCGTGGAAAGGCTGCGATCGGGTGATCCCCTGGGTGTGCTCGCCGTGACGGTTGGGTGGTCGAACCAGGGCCCGCTCATCGTATGGGCGGCTGGTTTTAGACCGCATGTCCCGTTGGGTTTTGGGGGTTGTACGGTCGGATGATAGACCACACATGTGATGTGCGGCCAGGTGAGGTCCGCATGCCCCCCCATGGGCGGCTGGTCCCCAGCCGTCTGTCTTTCCGTGGGCTTGTGCGGCCAAGCTCTGACCGCATGTCCCCGTTGACCTTTGGTAAATAGTTGGGTGTCCGTCGGGTTGTGCTGTTTGGTCAAAACTGTTTTGACCGACACTGGAGTAGGTCGGTTGGGTTGTGTGGGCGACCCTTAGCCGTACATCCCTTTGGGCGGCTTAGCCCTAACCGCCTATCCTCCCTTTGGGGTTAGTCCGATTAGTGCACTGTGCGGCTCCTTCCAAGCCGCATGTCTCTTGAGTGGCTCTTCCCCAGCCGCACGTCCCTTGAGCGGCCCAGGATGAACCGCCCATGTGCCAATGTAACCCAATGTTTCCGTTTTGATCGATTCGAGTCCCGGGTGTGTGGTTCTCGATCCACGTGCCGACCCGTGGCCTGACGGATCCTGTGCACTTCGTCGAGGCCAGGTGTCGTGGTACAGTGTGGTCTCAGGGTGTAGCGTTCTCGACTCGTGTCACCGTGTGTTGGTGTGCGTGCGGTGAGAGTTCCCCGTGCGTCGTCGGTTTCTCTGGAAAGTGATTCCCGAGGGGGTCCTGTGTGAGGCCTTGGGCTGCGAGCCCAGTTGTCCAGTCTGGGGCTGGAGGCTTCCCGCTTCTCCCTGAGTTGGGATGCATGTTGGCGGTGTGCGAGCTACCTTGGGAATCATGCTTTTGTGCTTTACGCGTGGGCCGTGTGTGTGGCCTTCGTCCCTCGAGTTCCCTTTTGAGAGGATGGTCTAGGCGGCTCGTGAGATGCCTCGATACTCGTGCTATCGTGGTTTTAGACCTCCACATTAGACTAGATTGACGGCCTTGTGCGATTGCGTACGACGGTCTTGACCCCGAGTCTTGTGACTCAAGGACCATTGGGTGTAGTGCATCTAGAGAACTGTCCAGTGTCCAGTGGCTTAGCGTCACTTGGGTTTTCTCAACTCTCGTGCAGGGTGTGTGCGTGGCCGTGGACTGTGAGTCCCGTTTCTTCTCCGACCGTGGTCACCGTGCGACGGTGCCGGTACGTGAGATGGTCCCCGTACGTCGTCGGGTGCGGATGTTGTTTTCTGTTGGCTTGAGAGTCTACTCCATCAGTGACCCTCCACTAGTCGTACCCTACTTACACGCGACTGGTCCCACCTGGGAGTAGGTGGAGAGGCTTACCCTGAGTATGGTTTTTAGACTGGTTTCCGTCGGGCCCCACGTCTTGGGGCCAGAGTCCGGCAGAGGGGAAAACCAGTCAGAGGTCAGACCTGGGACGCATGGTCTATGTGTGCACACGTGGTTGGGGGCGGTTGGACACACATCGACGGGCGTGACCCTAGCTAGTCACTTGTTTGTGGTTACTTGTACGGTGTCTCAGTTCCCGCTGGGCCGGAGAGAGACACCTAAGACACGGACTAAGACGTCAGTGGATGCATCCGGTCTTGCTTCTAGTGGGAGGTACTCATGTCGAGTCGGGAGTGACAGACTGTCAGTCTCTGTGACTTTGACCTTCGGGTTTTGGTCGTGTTGATCATTGAGTTCCGGTTGTCTCGCCGTGGCGCGTGTGTTGATTCTCGTGCCATGAGACTAGTACTAGTAGCTTTACCGAGGTTGCATCTGGTTGTGCGATACCTGTGACCAGGTGGTCTGGGTTGCACCTTGGATAGCGTGTCCAGGTTGGCCGTGTCCTTGGAGACAGGCCACTACGTCACGGTTGCTGTGGGTTTTTACTTGGTAGGTGGTACTAGTGTGGTTCGGTAGCCTCGACCGTGAGATCGGGGTGTGCTTTCTGGTATAGTAGGAGTAGTTGTAATGCCGAGTTTCGACCGGCCACCAGGTTTACTGTTCCTGCTGTTACTGTTGCTCTCGTAGTTACAGTTTTCTGTGTCGTCGTTGTTACCGTGTGGGGTTCCGCGGGATCCCCATTGAGTCTCTATTTTGGGGAGTCATTCCCTACTTTTCAGGTGAGGTGGTTCTTCCTCGTGGTTCGAGGGTGCTGTTCGGAGGTTCTCAGTTGCCAGCTCGCTGGGCCGAGTGTTCACTCGGTATGTGGTACGTTTTACTGCTTTAGACTGGACTTTCTGTTGGATAGGACTCTGTTGTAGTAGTTGTTTATTTATTTATTTCTATTAATTGTTGAATTGTCCTACTTTATTTCTTATTTCTTTGTGCCTCCACACTCCTTTCAGCCCTCCCGACTCGTGAGCGGTGGTCCGAGTCTCGGGTTATCGGGTCTCTCCCGGTAATCGGATTCTCGGGTCATTACAGCTGGTATCAGAGCGGTGGTTGTGGACGTACATAGGAATTCAAAATGTTACAGTGATCAGAGTCCATAAGGTCCAGTACAGTCGACAGCTGGCATAGGGTTTTGTGTTCATTTTTCGCCTAGTTTCTCGTTTGAGTGCTTGAGTGCGCTGTGCGGCACTGTGAAGGTAGTTGCAGTTCGCGGCTTTCGTGCCAGCGTGGGGTCTAAGGATTGAGGTCGAGAGCCTTCTTCCTCATCGGTGGTGGCCCTGGTTGTGCTGCATTGGGCAGAGGTTGCCAGCAGGTGTGTCGCTGCGGTGCTGCGTTCGAGGAATCTGCAACGTGGTCAGGTTGCTGGAGAGAATTGTTTGTTGTTAAGTGGCCGTGAGAGTGCTTCGAGGGAGCTGTTGTCGGTCTTGGCCACTCCAGCTTGAGGTTTGTCCAGCCCCTGAGGTGTTCAGGTCGTAGTTTAAAGTGGCAGAGCGGGTGTTCTGATCGAGAAGTGTGCTCGGGTGAGCGGAATATCTTCTCAGTGAGCTGCTATTTTTGTCGAGCCTGATATTCTTGTCGTGCTCCATGGCGTCAGAAATGACGTGTCGGTCCAGATTATTTTACGGATTTTGAGGCAGGATTGAGCTATGGTGTCCTAGTAAGATCTTGCTTCTGCGCTCTTGTGTGCGAATGGATTGTGTTCGCCTTGGATTTGGCTTGAGATGTGAAGGCTCCACGGCGAGTTCGGGATGCGAGGATGAGCGTCGACGGTTATCGTTATGGCTCGTACTGCGGCTCTTGGCGTGGTGCGCTGCAGTTCGAGGAATTGCAGTGGTGGTGCACCGAGAGATGCTGTGATTGTGGTCCGACGTGACATGCGTCGAGTGTGTCGGAGGCGCTGACCTGATGGAAGCAATGGTCTTCCTTGGTGCTGGATGGTGCTATTTCCGGCGTGCGCGAGGTTCGAGGTCAGGTCGAGTGTGGAGTTCTTCCGTTGGTTGGAAGTGTGTTGGTTTCTCCTTTGGTTGGAGAGATTGTGTTTGGCTAAGGTTCATCATCTTGCATTGTGGGACTGGTTGGTTGCCGAGAGTGGCTTGCGGGTTGGCCGAGTGACCGATCGTGGTAAGTTGTGCTTTGCATGGGAACTCGTGTCCGCTGGTCATGTCGTTATCGACTAGGTTGCTGCGATTTCGGTGGTGCTCAGTGGCTCTATGGTAAGAGCAGGAATTGAGTTCGCAGGCATCCTTTGAGGTTGTTTTGAGATGAGTTCGGTTCGATGGGCGGTGCCTGGGTGCGAGGGTCTCCATTGAGATGTTGTCGTTGGTGTGGTGGTCATTGGTCTGTGAGCAGAAGGGAGGATTCCTGGTATATCTGCGTTGAGTGCCGTGGGGACCATGCAGAGATCCTTATCCCGTGGTTCTACCGTGCTCCCCTGAGTGGGAAGTGTTGGCAGGAGGTTAGAGATTGGTTGCCATGTTCGAGCGAGATCTGGCTCGAGCCGTAATGTCAGTCTGTGGAGTGTCAGCGGATGGCCTGTCGCGATTGGATCGTGCCTGTGGTGCCGGTGGAGGTTTTCCGTTGACGAGTGTATGGTGACCCGTGCGTGGCCTTCCACAGTCAGGCGTTGATGTTGGCGTTTGTGGCTCCTGTTCGGCACTGAGCTATTCTGGTGGTTGCGGTCTGCCAAGGTAACTGCGTCAGCTGGTGGGAGCTCAGTTTTGGTTGTTCCTTTGTGTCGGGCGTGAGACCAGTCGGCGAGTTTACGAAACTGGCATCTGGGTCATCTGCCGACCGTGGGTTGCATCGACAGCCGTTTCTCAAGTCGGGGACTGTGTCTCCCCGATGGGCATGCTGATGGCTGCGGTGCCGTGTTTCATTGTGCTGTGACTGAGGTGACGCTGGACTGTGTCCTTTAAGAGTGCCTGCTCGGATGGCCGGTGTGCTCGGCTCGTAGAGCGAGGTGTTGTTCATGTTTATAGTCTGGCTGTGTCCCTCGGGTCTGGAGCTTTTGCGTGAATCGTGGTTTTCTGCGCTGGGGTTCTGACGGTGTTGTGAGTGGGTTACGGCGTTCTTCCCCTTTTCTCGTGCTCATCCTGAATGTCGAGGACGAAATTCCTTTAGGGGGGGCGTAATGCCCCGGATTTTCAGATCCTTTGTCTCGGGGCCCGGATCTACATTTCCGGTGAATCTAGCTGGGTTGTGTCCGAAATGGTGTTTTGGACCTCTTTCGTGTTCGGATCGGCGCGATCCGAAGCTGTTTTGGAGGCCAGAGTGCGTTCCGCGGCTTTTCCGCATGTGTTTTTCGATTCCCGGTGTGTTTCGGTAATTCCTTCGGAACCTCGTTGCGGGTGAACCGGGTCGTTCACCTGGGCACGGGTGGTACCATCGCGATCGGTGCGTTCTGAGGATCACGAGGATGTGATTTTTTATTTTTTGGGTTTTTTTGGAATTTCCAGATTTCTATATAAACCTCTTTTCTCTCTCTCCCCTCTCATTTCTCACTCACTCTCCCTCTCTCCTCTCTCACGCTCTCCTTCTCCCCTCTCTTCTCCGGCGTCCGACGGAGCGAGGCAGGGGCAAGGCGGAGGCGGCGCGGGTGAGGATGCGGGCAAGGATGGGCGAGGATCGAGGCGGTAGCGGGCGCGATCCCTTGGTGGATTCCGAGATCGCGATGTTCATGTTTCGGGCGGTTTTCGATGTGGATTAGTCGCTTCGGCGCGTGATTTCTTCGGTGGAGGTAGGGTGACGGAACACTACTGCGTTCTGCTCATTTTCCCTACCATTGCATGTCGTTCGGCGTAGAAACGGATGAGTTTGGGTCCATTCTAGCGAAACAAGACCCAACAAGACCCACAAGGTCCAACCAGGCAGCCCATTTCCGCAGCCCACCACAAAGGCAGCCCAACAAGACCCACAAGGTCCAACCAGGCGAGCCCACCCAAGTGATAGCCCACAGGGCCCACTTAGGGAGAAAAGCCCAATAAATAAGACTCGAGGAACTAACTCTCCCCGGCGGCCTTCTAGGCTCGGAGGGCCCGAGACAACGGTCAGGTCCCAAGGAAGGTCCGGCCTAAAGCCCTCTCCCCATCCGAGAGAGATAGGCTCCAGCCGACCTATCCGACCCCACCCTCGCCGGGCCATGCCTATCGCTCGGACATGAGCTAGCATCCCCGAGGCTTGGTAAGATCGGTTGATTATCTGCAGGTGCGGCCGTTCAGAGTCCTCCGCCAGCGGGAGAGTCATGGGAGCTGCCGGACTCCAAGGGGATAACGTTCCCACGATCAAGCCATGAAAGCCCCCGTTAAAGATGTAACTCCCGCCGGGAACCCCTCAGCTTACAGGACTCCTGAAGGCGGCGCACTATTTAAGCAAGGGATACCCTCCGGAAGATGGTAAGATGAACTGAGCATTCACACACCCTAAGCTCCCGAGCACAATTCGCTTCACCCCTTGGTGGAGAGGATTCTCGCGCATCAGCTCTCTCCTCCCCCCATTATTGCTTCCACCATAGCTCTACTGACTTAGCCATCGGAGGGTTTTGCCCCAGGGAGATCCCCTGGGCCCCCTGATACGTTTCCCTCTCTTGCAGATTTATCTTCTGGTGATCCATAGCCCGCTCAGGACCCCGCGCGAGATCTCGCCTCTTCATCTGGCGCCGTCTGTGGGAAACGCACGAAAAGTTGAGATGGTGAGAAGAAGCTCAGGGAGGAGATCCGCCGGTGGGGCAGGTAAGGCTGTGGCGGCGGCGGGAGGCGCCCCCTCTAGGGTCTCGCAGAGCCCCCCCTCCAACGCCAGCATCCCCACCAATAGGCCACCCCCCCTGCGGAGACAGGGGCACCCCTCGACGGTGGCGCCAACGCCTTCCAGGCCCTCAACGAAAAGATGGACGTCCTCGTGGAGCTCATGAGGGCCCAGGCGACTAGGGACACAAGGTCCCGCGCCCCTTCAGGAAGTCCCCCTCGAAGGAGTGCGACTCAGGACACCGCCGGAGGCCGCTTCACCCTCCGCGGCCGACAGCTCCTCCGCAACGATGTCGGAGGACCCTCGCAAGCTCCGCCTGCGGAGCAAGAGGCTTCCTCCACGCCGAGGAGAGGGAAGCAGGGGGCGAGGCCGCCGCGCCCGGGCACTAGTGCCCCGGGAGATCGCCAAGACGCCCCCCCCAGCCCCACGGTGCGACTGCAGCCAGAGCTGTCCCTCCGGCTGCGAGATTTCGAGAGACGGTTCGCAGAGCAAGAGCGCGCCCTCCGCGCCTTGCAGAAGACCTCTCTCCCGGAGGGCGAGGAGGACTCCCCTTTCTCCGAGTACATCTTGAAGGCAGAGGTCTCTCCCAGAGCCTCCATTCCAACCTTCAAACTCTACGACGGCAAGGGCGACCTAGCAGACCACTACGATAGCTTCGACGCCCTGGTGACCCTTCATGGAATGCCGGATCCCATCAAATGCCGAGCCTTCGTGGCCACCCTGGTCCAAGGTGCTCAGGCATAGTTCCGGGCCCTCGCCCCTGGGTCCATTCGAGACTTCAGGTAATTCGGGCGAATTTTTAAGGAGAGTTTCATCGGTAGCGCCCCCCCAAGGTCGGTAGTGGGGCTCCTGGACCTCAAACAGGCGCAAGGGGAGAGGCTCCGGACTTACATCCACCGATTTAAATCGGAAGCCCTCAGGATCCCCCGCCTGGATGTGGCCTCAGCCACAACCGCACTGACTGGGGGCACCCGGGATGAGAATCTCCGCCGCGAGCTTGTCATCCACCCTCCCTCGACCCTTGCCGAGCTAGTGACTCTGGCACTGCGCCACGCCGAGTGTGAAGAAGTACTCAGCGCCTGCCGAGACGCAACCGGCTCGGGTCGGGAGGGGGACAAAAAGCGGACCTCCGAGCCAAACCCTGGCTCGGGTAAGAAGCGCGATCGAGAAGGAGAGCGCAAGAGAAAGTACAAGCAGTACACCCCCTTGACCGCGCTAGTCTACAAGATCTATGAAGACATCAAAGACTCGGGACTTCTCCGCCAGCCCGAGCAAATGAGGTCGAAGAACCGCAAGCGGGACAGGCATTGCCTGTTCCACGGCGACCACGGGCACCACACCGGAGATTGCCATCAGCTCCAGGACAAGATCGAGCGCCTCATCCGTCTGGGGCACCTCGCCCGGTTCACGACCGGGCACAAAGAAGACCGAGACGCCGCAGAGGAGATCGATAACGCCCCCCGAGGGGTCCACATCAACGTCATCTCCGAAGGAGCGGCATCGGGCGGCGACACCAGCCGAGGAAGGAAACGTCATGCCGAGCGGGCCAGCCAAGCCTTAGAGCCCCCCAGAGGCCCGCCGATGGAGCCCCAGGTCATAGTCTTCTCCGACCAAGACCTGGAAGGGCTGAGCACCCCGCATGATGATGCCCTCGTTATCTCGGCCACGATAAATCACTGTAATGTAGACAGGATTTTGGTTGATAATGGGAGTGCCCCCGATGTATTATCTTATGACTATTTTCTCAAGATGGGGGAAGACCCATCCAAGCTCCGCCGGATCCGAACGCCCCTTTACGGGTTTAATGGCCTGGCCACCTACCCCGAGGGAGCGCTAAGCCTGCCGGTCACTATCGGCACCCCACCCAAAACTGTTACGGTCATAGTGGACTTCATAGTGATTAAAGGTATGATAGCGTACAACGCCATTTTCGGTCGAAAAATTCTCAGCCGAATAAAGGCCGTACCATCTACCTATCACCAAAAAATGAAGTTTCCCACCAAAAATGGGTTGGGGGAAGTCCGAGGTAACCAGGCCACGGCTAGAAGGTGCTACAACATCTCGGTGGAAGCCTCAAGGCCGGACGGGAAGGATAAGGGCCCCAGGGGAGTCGAAGGAAGAGCCGTGACCACCGAGCCCGGTGGTGAGTTATTAACGGTATTCCTGAACGACGACCCAGCCCTAGGAGTAAGGATCGGCGCCGACCTACCACCAGAGGAACAACAGCAATACAAGGAGTTTCTTTCTGAGTATGTTCGGGTCTTTGCTTGGTCCGATGATCAACTCCCTAGTATACCAGAGGAGACCGTGACGCACAAGCTCAACCTCGACACCACTGTGAGACCCGTACAGCAGCGGAGAAGGAAGCATGCGGCCGAGAAACAGGCGATCATCAAGGCGCAGGTCACCAAGGGACAAGAAACTAGTCTTTTCAGACCGGTCCTGTACCCAACGTGGCTAGCCAACGTCGTCCTAGTGCCGAAGATTACAGGCAAGTGGCGAATGTGAGTAGACTTCACCGATCTGAACAAGGCCACCCCCAAGGACTGCTATCCGCTACCGAGCATCGACCAATTGGTTGACTCCACCTTGGGCAACGAGATACTCAGTTTCCTGGATGCCTATTCGGGTTATCATCAGATCCGAATGAGCCCTGAAGATGTCGAGAAGACCGCCTTCATCACCGACTACGGCGTGTACTGCTACACCCAGATGCCCTTAGGATTGAAGAATGCTGGAGCCACATACCAGCGACTGGTCAACCACATGTTCGAGGGACAGTTAGGTCGGAACGTCGAGGCCTACATCGATGACATGCTCGTCAAGACCCCGAGGGCCCAAGACCACTTCACCGACCTCGCCGAGACTTTCGACACCCTCTTGAAGTACTGCATGAAGCTCAACCCCGCCAAGTGCGCCTTCGGAGTAAGATCCAAGAAGTTCCTGGGTTTCCTGGTCACTCAGCGAGGGATCGAAGCCAACCCCGACAAGGTCCAGGCCATCCTGGACATGCGCCCGCCCACGTGCATCAAAGACGTCCAGCGTCTGACGGGGCGTGTCGCTGCTCTCAGTCGTTTCCTGTCCCGTGCGGCCGAACGATGCTTGCCCTTCTTCAAGCTGATGAGGGGGCCCAAGATAGCATCTGCTACGTTCGCATGGGATGGGGAATGCCACACAGCGTTCACCGATCTCAAAGAGTTCCTGGCTTCACCCCCGGTGCTTTCCAAGCCTGTCCCGGGCGAGGTCTTGTTGCTCTATCTCTCGGCGACGCCATCAACGGTCAGCTCGGTCCTTGTCAGGAATGACTCGGGAATCGAGAGGCCGGTCTACTACACCAGCAAGGTGCTCAACGAGGCCGAGCGAAGGTACCCCGCAACCGAGAAACTCGTGCTAGCGTTGGTTACCTCCGCAAAGCACCTCCGACCTTACTTCCACGGGCATCCCATCACCGTGCTAACCGGTGAGCCACTGAAGAAGATTCTGACCCACCCCGAAGCCTCGGGGTGACTTGTCAAATGGGCCATCATGCTCGGGGCCTACGACATCTCGTATCGGCCGCGATCAGCTATCAAAGGACTGGTCCTCCCCGTGTTGCTGCGCTTGAGCTCTGGCGATGCCCGCCGGTGAGGGGGGAGGCACAAGGCCTCCCCCCTCCCCTCCGGCCGTCCCTCTCCAGCCGCCGTCCGGCCCTGTGGTCTCCCCCGCCGCTTCCTCCCTCGCTTGGCCCGCCCTAGGCGCTCCCTATCCGGCCGTGCTTCCCTCTTCGACCCATCGCCCTACGGTTCCTGCCAGTCTTTCCACGGCGCCAGCTCCTGCAGCGTCTGTGGGTCCGGGGCATCCAACGGCCGTTCTCCCTCCGTCGGATGGCGTCCTCGCCGCACCCCAGCTGTCCGTCCCCTCTGCTGGTGGTCGTGCCACCAGTGCCGTGGCTGGCCTCCTTCCGCCTTCGTCCGCCCCAGCCACGCCCTCTCCGTCGCCGGTGGCTGGATGTGGCCCGGCTACCTCTTCTTCTCCGGCAGTGGCTGCTCGATCAGGGGTCCCTTTTCCCGCCGGCGAGCCTGCTTCCGTGCCTCACCCAACCGCTTGTTGCCACGTTTTTGGCATTTCCAACACGCCACCGTGTCCATCGCTTCCGGAAGGGCAAGGTCGCATCACCGTGTCTCACCCTATCGATCTTTGCCACGTTGCTGGCCCCCCCTCCACGCTACTGGCCACTTCGCCTTCGGTCGCATCTGGGCCCTCCACCGCCCCCGCCAACGTGGCGCCTTGCTCCCTTCAGTTGTTGACTCGTGTTGACCGTGATGGGACCCCAACCCAAAACGGCACTCTGTTTTTGGGCTCTTCTTCGGCCGGTGCCCCCTCGTTGGCCTCGGCGGTGCCTGTGGGCGTCCCTGCAGCACTCCGGCGCTCCTCCGTCGCCCCACTACCGGCGGCCGTGGGCCTTGCCTCTGCTTCCGCGCCTCCGGCCATCCCTCCGGCACTGGTGGCCACGCCGCCGCTCCCTGCCCTCAAGGGGCCGCTGGGTTCCTCTGCCGTGAGCCAGCCGGGCTCTGTCTCTGGGGTCTTCCCCCCCATGGCCGGTGCTGCCAGCCTTACCCCTCCCTCGGCTCTATCGCATCCCCCTGCCAAGCAACCGACGGTGGCTGGTGGCCGGCCCCATGCGCCCTTTGCTCCCGCTTGGCCGGTGGGGCTAACTTCTTCTGGGGTGGGGGGAGCTCTCCCTGCCGCTGCCCCATCCTTCTCGCAGGTGGTGCTCAGCTCCTTCACACCGCCGGTCCTCCCTCTTTCTGTCCACGCTCCGGCTACCACTGACTCCGGCGAACCTGCGGCATTCTTCTCGTTGGAAGAAGTCCAGGTCACGTGTACGCCGCTTGCCTTTGCCATTATCGCCAGAACTCCAAAGGGCAGGCCTCCCTTCGCTGACATCCGGGCTCACCTAGCCCAGCGGTTTCAGTTCAAGCAGGACTTCCTGCTCAGTGCCATGGACCGTCGCCACCTTCTTCTATGCTTCTCCAACCGGGAAGACTATCTGAAGGTCCTCCTCAAAGAATCTCTGCTCGTGCACGGGTGCCCCTTCTGGTTCTTCCAGTGGGCGCTTGACTTCAAGCCGGAGCTTGACTCCCCTCTTGTTCCTGTCTGGATGGAGCTCCCGAGCCTCCCAGTCAACTTTTACCATGAAGCTTCCATCCTCTCCATCGCTGGCAGCATCGGGCCGCCTCTGAAGATCGCCCGGGACACGCTCTGCCTTACCCGTACGCACGCGGCGCGGGTGTGCGTCCTCCTTGATGTCTCCAAGAAGCTCCCACACCGTGTGTGGGTCGGCATAGGCGGTGGCGGGTTCTGGCAGCCGATGGTCTTCCCAGCCCCCCCCCCCCACCTTCTGCTCCAACTGTCACCGGCTGGGCCATCTCCTTGGTGACTGTAGGAAGAAGCCCCCCCACCCTGCGTCTGCTGCCCCTCCTGGCTATGATCCTCTGCCGGTTGGGTTCGTGGCCGCTGCAGCTCCTGGTCGACGGCCCCGACATCCTGTGTCTGACAACGGCATTCTCCCTGCCCCTGACACTCCGTTGCCTCCCCTGGGCACGGCTGCAGCTGTTGGCCCGTCCGTCCCCCTTCTTCTGCCTGAGGTTACTCCGTCGCTGTCGGCCCTTTCTTCAGCTCCGATCATAGCCATGCCGAGTCAGCCGCTGACTGCCCCATCTTCAGCCTCCGGTACTGCTGGCGTGGCAAGCGCTTGTGCTTTGTCTCTAACCGCTTCAGTTGAGGTCCCTGCTCAGCGTGTTCTCGGTGGCCCCTGCGCTGCGCCCTTGGCCCCTGTTCTAGCCGGGCCTCCCTAGGTCTTGTCTGCTACCTGCGTTACTATGGAGCACCAGCCTACGTCTCATGCTGCCTGCGTCGAGGCTGCCATCTCTGGTGGTCCCACCAAAGTTGTTACCTCATCCACCGCTGTTGCTCGTGAAGGTTCGTGCCCGGGCCCCGTGGCTTCTGCTGGTTTCTTCTCGGGCCCATTGGTGGGGGCGCCGGTCCAAGGTGTGGTGCTCGGTCCTCCCGACCAGGTGGCTGCTCCGTCCAAGGACCCTCCCCTCGATCCCTTGGATGCCCGTCTCAACCCGGACGCTATCTCTTGGTCTCCGGGGATGGGGACCCCCTTACCGGAGATCTCTGTTGTTGGTGCTAGTGATCCCCCTCCGTCCGCCGCTGCTCCAACTTCTGCTCCGCCCACTCGTCTCTCTTTCGCTCAAGCCTTGAAGTTGAAGATCAACCGCGAACCGCCGGGGCCGGCTCCCCCCCGGGAATCTTCTCCCCTTCCTTTGATTCCCATTCAGGGGGAGCCCACTCCGTCCTTCGCTGGCGGCCTGCCCTTCCCTCCTATCATCCAGGTGCTCACGATCCCCGGCCTTGAGCCTTCTTCGCGGCCCATTGACATCCACGCGGCTCATGCCCACTTCGTCGGGGCCCTGGGGAAGGATCGTTCCTGGCCGTCCTCCTCGACAGATGGGGTTGCTCCTAGGCATTCACATCGGCGATCTAACTCTTCCTCTTCCACCCGAGATTGACTTCTTGCTTTGGTTTTAGTTTCCTTTGTTTTTCTATTTGCGTGTCTGGTCGGGGGTGCTTACCCGCTGTATCTCTTGCCCATCTTCTTTGGGCTTCTTCTCCTCTCCCCCCTCCCTCTGTTCCTGTACTTTGGTCCTTTATGAAATGAAAATTAGCCTGAGTTAAAAAAAAAGGACAAGCACTCGCCGACTTCATCGCCGAGAGCACCGTTCCGGTCGAGGACAGGCCTCCGACGGCAACCGGGCCAACCTGGGAGCTGTTCGTCGATGGATCGTCCAACTCGGTCGGTAGCGGTGCAGGGATCCTCCTAAGGTCCCCCGAAGGGATAGAGTTGCAATACGCCCTAAAGTTCAACTTTCTGGCGTCCAACAATGCTTCCTAGTACGAGACCCTTATTTCGGGAGCCCGCATGGCCCGACGGTTGGGGGCCGAGCGAGTCAGGATCCACACCGACTCCCAGCTAGTTGCAAGCCAGGTCAATGGCGAGTACGAAGCTCGAGAGGTACCTATGATCAAATACCTCCAGTTGGTCCGGAGCCTGGCCCAGCAGTTCGAGGAGTTCGAGGTAGTCCGAATAGCTCGGGAGCAAAACTCTCGGGCGGACGCCCTCTCCCGACTGGCCTCCTCCCTAGACCCGGAAGGTACATGATCGGTCCTCCTAGAAGAGCTAGAGCGCCCGAGCATAGACTCGGAGCTCCTCGCCATTGACACGGCCACTCCCGGCGACTGGCGCTCCCCCTACCTGTCCTGGCTATGGGACTCCCGGGAGCCCTCCAACCCTCGGGAAGCCCGCCGAATGAAGTACCAAGCTCGGCGCTTCGTCATCCTCGACAACGCTCTCTACCGAAGATCGTTCTCCGGGCCCCTTCTGAAGTGTCTCGGTCCCGACGAAGCAAGCCAAGCTGTTGAAGAGATTCATCAAGGCCTGTGCGGAGCACATTCAGGAGGTCGGTCGCTGGCCAGAATCCTGCTAAGGCAGGGGTACTGGTGGTCGACCCTACAGCGCGACTGCACGGCTTACGCACAACATTGCGACCGTTGCCAGCGGTTCGACCATTTGGTCCATCAGCCAGCCACGGAACTTGTCACCCTTACCGAGCCCTACCCTTTTGCTCGGTGGGGGATCGACATCCTTGGGCCATTCCCAACGGCTCAATCCCAGAAGAAGTTCATCATCGTCGCCATCGACTACTTCACCAAGTGGATCGAGGCTGAAGCAACAGCTAGGATCACCGAGACAGTCGTCTGGGGCTTCGTATGGAAATCGATCATCTGTCGCTTTGGCATCCCCCGAGTGATAGTGAGCGATAACGGGCGGCAATTCGACTCTCGGTACTTCCGAGACAGATGCGCCGACCTAAATATCCGCAACCACTTCACTTTGGTCACCCACCCTCAGGCCAACGGGCTGGTTGAAAATGCCAACAAGACCATCTTGAAGGGCATAAAAACCAGACTCGGCAAGGCTAAGGGTAGCTGGCTCGAGGAACTGCCTAGCGTACTATGGTCGCACCGAACGACCCCCAGGACGGCAACCGGTGAGACCCCTTTTCAGCTGGTATATGGCACCGAAGCCATCGTTTCGTTAGATATTGCCAATCCGTCTCTCCGAGTAATCAGCTTTTCGCCCGAGGCAAACGAGCAGAAGTTGCTCGAGAACCTCGACCTGGCAGACGAACTCCGAGAGATCGCGAACGTCCGAGCTACGGAATACCAGCGCCGCCTCACTCGGTACTACAACACCAAGGTCCGAGGCAGACAATTCCAACCAGGGGACT
Source organism: Amorphophallus konjac (assembly GCA_022559845.1). Taxonomy (NCBI): domain Eukaryota; kingdom Viridiplantae; phylum Streptophyta; class Magnoliopsida; order Alismatales; family Araceae; genus Amorphophallus; species Amorphophallus konjac. The sequence goes on along the minus strand of CM040125.1, from coordinate 336,352,757 downwards.
TCGTCCTCAGGAAGACCGAAGCCTCTCGACCACTGGAGGCGGCGGGCAAGCTATCCCCCAACTGGGAAGGCCCCTACCGAGTGATCGAGACGCTCGGGAAAGGTGCGTACAGGTTAGCCACAATGGAAGGGGAACCCATTCCCCGGACATGGAACGCAACCACACTACGCAGATTTTATTTCTGAAAACTGTATCGACAAATCGGGTAAAATAAACCCCCTTTTTTTTGCATTCATTCAAGATAACTGTTGGTACATCAGAAAGGCAACTGCCGGTATATTACATAGTGAAAAGCAAAAATCCATCTAGCACCGCGGCAAACAGCCATCGCCCGACCGACCCGGTCTTGACCTTCTCGCATCCAGCCACTGACTCTACCTCGCGTAGAAACTGGCTCGGACAAGAGATGGTCGACCCAGCTGGCTCGGGTGGACCGTGACAAAGGTGACAGAGGGACAGCAAGGAGAAGGCCACCTTTCACGCGAGGAAGGCTACCTTCCAAGTTGGCAACAACCTGGAAAAAGGAGCGTCGTGAAGGTCCCCACTCTGCCAAACTACCAACTCTTTGGAGGCGAACAGAAAAAAAGCAGCCCCCGAAGAGTGAAAGAAATGAAGAACAAAAGAGAGAGAAAAAGGCTGCGGACAGGGGTGAGGAAGGGACTGGAGCCGCCTCCTCCCCTCCCACGGACGGGAATGGCGGCCGGCATCCCTAACTCCCCCATCCGCCCTCCATCTCGGCGTCCGCCCGGAAGCCTCGCCGGAGCCAAGAGGGGGCAAACGGCGTGCCACCACACGTCAAAGCCCTCTCCAGATCCGCTCGGCGACCGTCGGACCCGTCTCATGCACGCGCGGTGACCGTGGGACCCGACCGATATTCCAGGACAGCTGGAACCGGCCGCTCCCCGTCGTCTGCAGCGTCATCTTCTGAAGGGTCCTCCATGCTCCGATCGCGGCGGCGCAACGCAGAGCGAAAATGAGAGAACAAGAGCAAACCGCCAGCGAGAGTCCTAAGTGTTAAGAAGGAAGGATCACCCTTCGGTCCTTTTTATAGGCCAAGGGAGGCCACGCGCCTTAAATGACTCCCCCATCGAAAACACGCTATAGGACCGCCCTTGGAAGGTCACCTCCAATTCCTCGGCCCCCGCCCTAGCGGGATTCGCGAAGCACCTCGACTTTCAAAGCATGGTGGAATGAAAGGACGCCTCGCCAGAAGTCTCCCGAATCGGCATGCGAGAACGGTGCAGAAAATATCGGCACCTTCCAACTGCCCCCGATACGCCAGCCAAATCACGGCAAAGATAACAATCAAACGAAGTAAGTCCTTTATTGCCTCCCATAAAGAAATCCTCTTACAAAAGGAAAAATAGACAAAAAGGGGAACGGGCAAATTAAAGCATAATACATCAGGCCTCGGGTCCACTTTGAAGCTCGGGAACAGTAGTAGGGGACGCGTCACCCCCGGTGCCTTCGGTGACGGCCGGCCCAGACACTGACCTCGCCTGTGCGAGAACTGTCTCGGTCGTGAGCCCTCCTGGAGCCTCCGGAGTTGGTGACCCCGCTGGAGGTGACTCCTCCGGTTCTTCCCCGGCCGAGGATGAGGAGCTGGAAACTGACTCATCCGAGTCATAACTCTGGCCGTAAGGAAAATCACCCCCGGCAAGGTGCTCGTTGGCATAGCTCATCGCCCGGCTATAGCCCTGCCTGAATCCCTTTCGGGCACCCCGGCGGAGTGCTACCTCGTAGTAGGGTAGGGCAGCTTCAATCAGGTCGGCCGAGTAAGCTTCCGAGCCTTTGTAGCGCTCGATCGCCTCCGCCTCGACCTGCCCGTCCCGAGCCCGCTCCGCCTCGGCCGCACGCTCTTCCACCCTCGCCAGACGCTCCTCTAGCTCGGTCATCCTCCGCTCAGCTTCGATCGCCCGACCCTCCGCCCGGGCTCGGTCCGCCTCGGCCTCAGAGTGAATGCGCTCCGCGTCCTCCGCCCGATCCTGCAGCTCACCGCGCTCAAGCTCCCAGAGGCCGTCCAGCTCGATGTGACGTTGACGCTCGTCTTCTAGGCGTTTGCTCTTCCTCTCGAGCGATTCTCGGGCCCTTGCTAGCTGCTCGGCCAGCGCCTCAGCTTCCCGTCGGCTCGACCGCGCCAACTCCCTGAATGCGAGGAACTCCCGCCGGAGCCCCTCATGCTCCCCCTCGAGCCGGGCTAGTTTCCCCTCTCATCCACCAAGGGTCCAGGCGAGCCTTGACCGCTCCGCCTCCGTCCGGGCGTGTGCCTCTGCCATCACGGCCGCTGTCTGAGCTATGACCAGGCCGCCCTCCATCAGGATATCAAGGACCCCGGCGGTAATGCTGCGCCTTTCTCCCCCCCTCGTCCTCTCGGCGATCGACCGGCAGAGCCGGTACAAGTCGCCCGAGATACCGAGCCTGACCAGAGGTTCCGGCAAAGGGGACTGCTCCACCCTGGGCACCCCGCCAGAAGACCCTGTTTGGGCAGTAAAGCTGACCGCCCCGCTCGCCACGGTCGGTTGGGGTTGCAACGCCTCCCCGAGCGAACCCCCAGCCTTGACCGACGCCGCGGGATCCATCGCACCAGAAGCTGCCGGCACTTGGGGTTGTGACACCCTCGCCGGCGAACCCCCATCCGCGCCGACCAATCCCTCGGTCCCAGCGCCGGCCACACCTGCACCGGCCCCCTCTGCCCCCACAGAGGGGAGAGCCGACCCATCACCTCCCTCTGCGGGGCCCCTGGTCTCCTCGGCCCCCTCTCGCTCGGCGGATGGGAGAGCCAGCCCGGAGGGGTCGGCCCCATCCTGCCCCCGAGGGGGGAGCACCGCCGAGCCAGGATCGCCCCCGACGACAGTAGGAAGGCCGGCTTTCTTGGCCTTCGCGGCCTCCCGCAACTTCCCCGCCAGGGGATCCTTGCGCTTCAGGCCGGTCGATCGAGAAGTCCCCTCGGGGGCCGCCCCCTTGCCCTTATCTCGGGCATGGACGCGACCCGCCGAGACATCGGGCTCATCGGCTGCCGAGTCATCTCCCAGATCGATGACCTCGGCCGCCTCCGCCAGAGGCTCCCGCCTCACGTCTGCAACAAGAAGAAGCCCCAGTCAGGAGAAGGAAAAGAGCTACCACCCGCGAAAAAGAGCCTCAAGAGCCGTACCTGTCGACATCAACCGCGAGAGAAGACACCGTTCGATGTTCTCCGGCGTCACCAGCTCCTCGGTCGATTGGCGGTTCACCAGCAGACGGGCAGCCTGCTGCTCCACGTGGGGAGGGAACTCCTCCTGGCGAGGGGGCAGATTCGGGTGAAAGTTGGGCGAGGTCCGGCATCTCCAGATCTCGTCCGTCGCCACCGCCTTCACCCAGAAGAATTGGGTCTTCCACCCCTTGTGCGAGGAGTCCTTCGCCGCGAGCGAGATGCAGCTCCTATTCCTCCGCGCCTGGATGAAGTAGAAGCCCTTCCCCGCCGACTGGTGCGCTTTCAACTCAAAAAAGAACTGGAAGAGGTCCAAAGAAGGAAAAATGTTGTGCTGACGACAAAGAATCCCGAAGGCCGAGAGCAGCAGATACGAATTGGCCACCAACTGAATAGGCACCAACCGGAAAAAATTAAGAAGCTGCAGCATATAAGGATCGAAAGGAAGCCGAAATCCACTCTTCCAAGCCAGAAGGAAGGTGCAAATGAGCTCGTCACGATCATCCAGACTCGTCTCGTACGGAGTAGCGGTGACGAAGCTGTATCTGAGAGGCAGGCGGAAATGATGCTCCAGCCTCTGCACCTCCGCTTCCCCCAACTCACTACAGTTGGGGATGGGTTCCCGCCTCACCGGCGCAAGCTCCGGACTCTGATCCTCCATCGAGTCGGGAAGAGATCCCTCGTACGAGCTTGAAGACTTCGGGGGAGAAGGAAGTTGCTAGACAGCCTCTGCGGTTATCCTCGCCAACTCCTCGAACGCCGCCGCAAGGCTCCGCGTCTCCGCTGTGCTCTCACGGCGCATCAAGAAGCAAGGAAAGCCGAAAACCCTGGAAGCCTAGAACGATGAACAGCGCCCCCTATAAACCCCTGAGGGTGGCGGCGCGACCGTTCCGTGCTCCGAGAAAAAGGGGGGGCCCTTCGTTTCGAATCTGTCAGGATCATCATTACGGGCCTCGGTGACTGCTATAAGCGGCTCCATAACGCCAACGGAATTCCACCCACCTGAGCCACGCAGGTCCAAAGCCTCGAAAAAATACTCATCCGAGCCTCCTTGGATCGGGAGTAGGAGGGGGATAAGTGGAGAGGGGGATTTCCGCAGCCCACCACAAAGGCAGCCCAACAAGACCCACAAGGTCCAACCAGGCAAGCCCACCCAAGTGATAGCCCACAGGGCCCACTTAGGGAGAAAAGCCCAATAAATAAGACTCGAGGAACTAACTCTCCCCGGCGGCCTTCTAGGCTCGGAGGGCCCGAGACAACGGTCAGGTCCCAAGGAAGGTCCGGCCTAAAGCCCTCTCCCCATCCGAGAGAGATAGGCTCCAGCCGACCTATCCGACCCCACCCTCGCCAGGCCATGCCTATCGCTCGGACATGAGCTAGCATCCCCGAGGCTTGGTAAGACCGGTTGATTATCTGCAGGTGCGGCCGTTCAGAGTCCTCCGCCAGCGGGAGAGTCATGGGAGCTGCCGGACTCCAAGGGCATAACGTTCCCACGATCAGGCCATGAAAGCCCCCGTTAAAGACGTAACTCCCGCCGGGAACCCCTCAGCTTACAGGACTCCTGAAGGTGGCGCACTATTTAAGCAAGGGATACCCTCCAGAAGATGGTAAGATGAACTGAGCATTCACACACCCTAAGCTCCTGAGCATAATTCGCTTCACCCCTTGGTGGAGAGGATTCTCGCGCATCAGCTCTCTCCTCCCCCCATTATTGCTTCCACCATAGCTCTACTGACTTAGCCATCAGAGGGTTTTGCCCCAGGGAGATCCCCTGGGCCCCCTGATACGTTTCCCTCTCTTGCAGATTCATCTTCTGGTGATCCATAGCCCGCTCAGGACCCCGCGCGAGATCTCGCCTCTTCACCGTTGTTTTGTAGGTTTCGTAGGCTCCGTTGGGAAATAACGACAGCTTCCAGATTGGTTACTGCCAACGGATTCCTTGGGGCAAGAGCGTTCTTTTCCCCCTGATTTCATCTCGATTAGTGGTCCCGTTGGACCGGTAGGGCTCCGGGAAGCTCCGAAACCCTTTTTGAATAACTTCGGTAGAATCGCCCATTTCTCACGATTCGAGTGTCGTTTTGACTCCGATCGGAGTCCATGTGATTGCCAGGGTGGTTGTGGCTGTATCCCCTTCGTTTCGGCACGAACGGGGCGTGGAAAGGCCGCGATCGGGCGACCCCCTGGGTGTGCTCACTGTGACAGTTGGGCGATAGAACCAGGGCCCGCTCATCGTATGGGCGGCTGGTTTTGGACTGCATGTCCCGTCTAGTTTTGGGGGTTGTGTGGTCGGACGATAGACCACACATGTGATGTGCAGCCAGGTGAGGTTCGCATGTCCCCCCATGGCAGGCTGGTCCCCAGCCGTCTGTCTTTCGGTGGGCTTGTGTGGCCAGGCTCTGACCGCATGTCCCCGTTGACCATTGGTCAACAGTTGGGTGTCCGTCGGGTTGTGCGGTTTGGTCAAAACCATTTTGACCGACACTGGAGTAGGTCGGTTGGGTTGTGTGGGTGACCCTTAGCCGTACATCCCTTTGGGCGGCTCAGCCCTAACTGCCTATCCTCCCTTTGGGGTTAGTCCGATTAGTGCACTGTGCAGCTCCTTCCAGGCCGCATGTCTCTTGAGCGGCTCTTCCCCAGCCGCACGTCCCTTGAGCGGCTCTTCCCCAGCCGCACGTCCCTTGAGCGGCCCAGGATGAACCGCCCATGTGCCAATCTAACCCAATGTTTCCGTTTTGACCGATTCGAGTCCCGAGTGTATGGTTCTCGATCCACGTGCCGACCCGTGGCCTAACGGATGCTGTGCACTTCGTCGAGGCCAAGTGTCGTGGTATGGTGTGGTCCCGGGGTGTAGCGTTCTCGACTCGTGTCACCGTGTGTTGGTGTGTGTGCGGTGAGAGTTCCCCATGCATCGTCGATTTCTCTGGAAAGCGATTCCTGAGGGGGTCCTGTGTGAGGCCTTGGGCTGCGAGCCCAATTGTCCAGTCTGGGGCTGGAGGCTTCCCGCTTCTCCCTAAGTTGGGATGCAGCTTGGCTGTGTGCGAGCTACCTTGGGAGTCGTGCTTCTGTGCTTTCCGCGTGGGCCATGTGTGTGGCCTTAGTCCCTCGAGTTCCCTTTTGAGGGGATGGTCTCGGCGGCTCGTGAGCTGCCTCGGTACTCATGCTATCGTGGTTTTAGACCTAGAGATTAGACTAGATTGATGGCCTTATGCTGTTGCGTACGACGGTATTGACCCCGAGTCTTGTGACTCAAGGACCGTTGGGTGTAGTGCGTCTAGAGGACTATCCAGAGTCCAGTGGCTTAGCGTCACTTGGGTTTTCTCGACTCTCACGCAGGGTGTGTGCATGGTCGTGGACTGTTAGTCCCGTTTCTTCTCCGACCGTGGTCACCGTGCGATAGTGCCGGAATGTGGGATGGTCTCCGTACGTCATCGGGTGCGGACGTTATTTTCCGTTGGCTTGAGAGTCTACTCCATCAGTGACCCTCCACTAGTCGTACCTTGCTTACACGCGAGTGGTCCCACCTGGGAGTAGGTGGAGAGGCTTACCCTGAGGATGGTTTTTAGACTGGTTTCCGTCGGGCCCCACGTCTTGCAACCAGAGTCCGACTGAGGGGAAAACTAGTTAGAGGCTAGACCTGGGACGCATGGTCTGTGTGTGCACACGTGGTTGGGGGCGGTTGGACCCACGTGGACGGGCGTGACCCCAGCTAGTCACTTGTTTGTGGTTACTTGTACGATGTCTCAATTCCCACTGGGCCGGAGAGAGACATCTGAGGCGCGGACTAAGACGTCAGTGGACGCATCCGGTCTTGCTTCTAGCGGGAGGTACTCCTGTCGAGTCGGGAGTGACAGACTGTCAGTCTCTGTGACTTTAACCTTCAGGTTTTGGTCGTGTTGACCGTTGAGTTTCGGTTGTATCGCCATGGTGCGTGTGTCGGTTCTCGTGCCATGAGACTAGTACTAGTAGCTTTACCGAGGTTGCGTCTTGTTGTGCGGTACCCGTGACCAAGTGGTCAGCGTTGCACCTTGGACAGCGTGTCCAGGTTGGTCGTATCCTGGGAGATAGGCCGCTATGGTTTTTACTTGGTAGGTGGTACTAGTGTGGTTCGGTAGCCTCGACCGTGAGATCGGGGTGTGCTTTCCAGTACAGTAGGAGTAGTTGTAGTGCTGAGTTTCGACCGGCCACCGGGTTTACTATTCCTACTGTTACTGTTGCTCTCATAGTTACAGCTTTCTGTGCCGCCGTTGTTCCCAGGTGGGGTTCCGTGGGATCCCTGCTGAGTCTCTATTTTGGAGAGTCATTTCCTGCTTTTCAGGTGCGGCGGTTCTTCCTCGTGGTTCGACGGTGCTGTTCGGAGGTTCTCAGTTGCCAGCTCACCGGGCCGAGTGTTCACAAGATATGTGGTACATTTTACTGCTTTTGACTGTACTTTCTATTGGACATGACTCTGTTGTAGTAGTTGTTTATTTATTTATTTCTGTTAATTGTTGAATTGTCTTGCTTTATTTCCTATTTCTTTGTGCCTCCATACTCCTTTCAGCCCTTCCGAGCCCTCCCAGCTCGTAGGCGGCGGTTTGAGTCTCGGGTTATCGGGTCTCTCCCGGTAATCGGATTCTCGGGTCGTTATAGGGGCCGAGGACTCATTGTTTCCATTATTGCTATTATGGATCCGGCTATCATGTGCCATCTTCCATGATGTGTTTCCCGTAGTTTTTGGCTTAAGGACTAGGCTGATTAACAGCATGTTGCTGTGATGTGCGACGATCTTGACCCGAGTCTTATGACTCAAGGATCATTGTCAGTAGGTCTAGTTGACTATCCTGAGTATGGTAGCAGTGGTATACTGTATTATGCTCCATAGTATGTGCGACAGGTGTGTGTTTACCCTATTTGTGCTTCGGTGTTCGCTATTTTGAGTCTATGTGTCTAGTGAACCTCCACTAGTCATAGCCTGACGACACCTTCCGATGTGTCGGCCCACCTGGGAGTGGTGGCGGGCCAGTTCCCGGTTGATGGTTTTTAGGATAGTTTTTGTGGGCCTCCATGCTTTGCGATATCGTCCTACTGGGGAGGAAAACTAGCTAGAGGCCTGGCTCAAGGCATTGGGCTTGTGTGCGCACACGTGGTCAGGGGCGGTTGGATGAGCGCCGACGGGCATGACCCTAACTAGTCACTCGTTATTGTAGTTCCTTGGTTCTTTGAGAGTGTCTCAGTTACCGCCATTCTAGGCGAGTGCGAGATACTTGAGGTGCAATGTAAGATGTCAGTAGATGCATCTGGCTGTTCTTCTAGTGAGGAGGTGCTTCTATCACTTGACACGATGGCTTATGTTTTCGTGACTTTTCCAAGTAGCCTGTGCTTGGCTTCACTCGAGGTTACATGTTTTGTAGCATACACGACGGTGAGCTCGTGTATGTCTTGTGCTTTTGACTGTGTAGGTCTTTGGTAGGATCTTGCCTATTTTGGTAGGCCTTTGCCTATTTTGGTAGGCTTTGACTATTTTGGTAGGCTTTTCATGATAGGGTTTCGTGATTCGTCAATGGATCGATAACGCCTGACTTTATGAAATCGGGGTTCGCCTTTCTATTGCTAGTTAGAGTAGTTTAGAGGGTCGAGGTTCCTTCGGCTGTCGTGTTTCCATGTTACAGCTTTCCTCTTTACTTTTACTATTGTTCCTACTCCTATTGTAACTTCTTTACTTTAGTTTAGCACTGTTGTTACTGCGTTGTTTTATGGTAGGGTTCTGCGGCATCCCTACTGAGCTAGTGATAGGAGGCTCACCCCTGACCTTTTAGATGTAGCTGTTCTTCCTCGTGCTTAGAGGTGCAGTGTATGGTTCTTAGTGCCAGTGTTGCCAGTGTCGGGCTTCCCCAGACTTGAGAGTACGTTCTCTTTTCTGTTGGACTGTACTTGTCTTTCTTTGGACTAGACTCTGTTAGTTTAATTGTTATAGAAAATGTAATTTTATTTCTGCTACTTTAACAATCATGATCATTGAAATTTAATTACTTACTGTTTTATCTGGAAGTTCAATATATTCTCACATACCGTTCTATCCCTTTGGAGCTTTTCCGCTCTTGGGAGGCCTTGCAGGTTCCAAGTGGTATTGGGTTTACCCGGTATCTAGAGTCTGGGTCGTCACATTCATACTGTAGACTTCAAGGCGTTTGAGCAGCAAAAAGATAAAGAAAGAGGAGTTGCTGATCCACCTCCAACCAAACCGGCTGAACGCCAGGAGGGCCCCTCCCTGTGGAACAAAATGAAGAAATTGTACTCCTTTCCCAAGGAGAAGACACGGGTCTTGTTCGAATGGGCTACCCACTATAACAAAATAACACTACCAGACCCAAAGGGGCCAGGTGATGCTAGGAAGAAGGATGATCCTCGCTTCTGCCCGTATAACCAAATACTCGGGCACCCCATTGAAGACTGTTATGTCTTCAAGGACGTGATTCAAAGTATGCTTAAAAAGGGGGAATTACAGATGGACGAATACGAGGTGGATCCTCCGCGCCCGCACAAAATGCCCGATCTAAGGGCAACTATTAATATGATATTGTTATATCAGCGATTGCCCAAGGAGGTGGCAGAAGCTTGCACAAAGCACACTTATGAAGCATTTGTGCTGACCCCAGCAAAAGACCATGAGAACTGGCATATGGTACCTACAAAAGCAAAAAGAAGACCGGCATCCCACCCTACTCCAGGAGTCCGAATTCGTAGCATCACACCCCAACTAGCTCCACCAGCTATGACCTCGGTTTGGCATGATACGGCCCCTCGATTGGTCATTAGGGTGCCGACCAATAATAAGAAGAAGCAATCCCCCTTGCGGGTACATTGAGAAGTTAGCCCGGCCGTCAAGCGGATGCAGAAGATCATAAATGGGTTAGATGAATATGAACAACCCAAGCTTCAGCCAGTATAGCTGAAAGAATATGTCCCTTGAGAACATTTAGAGTCCCTCGGGCTAGAACAAGAAGCTGAAGATGAATTTTGGGGGGGGACTGCCCCGAAGGATGCTCCACCTGAGCAGATGCCTGCAGAGAAAAGCAAGAAAAAGAAGAAATCAGTGAATAAAAAGAAAGGTAGTAGTGTCTCCTGCAATACTTTGTCAGCTTTGTTCAACTTAGCCTAAAGTTCTGAAGAAGGTGATGAAGAAATCTACTTCACACCGGCTGAAGTAAACTAAGCTGAAACTTCTACCTCCCAACATGGTCGGGGAGAAAGTGGGGACGTTTGCCCCCAGCTAACCACAATATTATGTTCAGGGGTGAACAACAGTACCAAATCCCTGAACCTGAGATAAAGGGTGCAAGAGTCCCGCCTCCACAGGGCCTTTACCCAGAAGATGCAAGCAGCCAGGGAGTCCCCTCATTCGCTGACTTTTTGATGGCAAAGAAGGGCAAGTAGCCATGTCAGTAGTCTGAATCAAAGGCTAAAAACACTTTCACCCAGGTCTTGGGTGTTCCGTTTCCAGTGGATGAAAGTGATGAATGCATCGCCCCTGCTACCACACCCATCCAAATAAAAGAACCAGCTGATCAGATGTGCCGGGAGTAGATAATCCCCGAAGAACAAGACAGACCGCCTGCCGTGCTGACTTCTCCGACACTAGGCTGCAGCAAGTACAACAGAGCTGAAGAAGCAAGACTGTTTATTGTAAGAGTCGGCGCTTAAATATTGAAGCAACTAAAAAGAATTCCAGCAAGATTTAACGTCTGGGAGATACTCTCCCTAGATGACGAAACTCGGTAGGCCATCATTACAGCCTTACAAACCCCGACGTACTTCGTGAGCTGCTTTGTTAAAATGTGTTCGAAAGTTGCTGTCACTTTTGCCAATGAAGATATGCTCCTGCCAACAGCCAACCACAACTGACCCTTATACAAGAATGGGTAATTAAATGGCCAGCCCATCAATAGAATTCTAATTGACCAAGGGGCAGTAGTAAATATACTCTCTTACCGGGTCTATTACAAGCATTACTTCAATGTGCACCTGATCGAGGTCAGGGATATGAAGATTGCTGGTTTCAACTAGAAATTTGAAGTCCCCATGGGTGTGGCAGAGTTCAAGCTTTCATTATGGGATTTCACCACCAAGGTGCAGCTCTATGTCATCAACTCCGACACCTCATACAAGGCACTACTTGGCCGGCTGTGGCTGCATCAGACTCGGGTGGTGCCATCTACTTTGCACCAATGCATTAAGTACCCCCGGGATGGAAAGGAAGAAAGAATCTTCACTAATTTACACCCCTTCGAGGTGTTTGAGTGCCATCTACTTGATGCCTTCCTTTACTTGGAGAAGTCGAAGCAGACCTCTCAGCCAGCTTAGAATAAAGAAAAGGCTCAGCCAGCCCAAAATAAAGAAAAGAAGATAGCAGGAACCGATGACTGGTTCCCTGCACCTCCGCCCGGGTACGTGGCTCAACCAGAGGTGTCACACATTGCTGAAGTCAAGGGAGTGCTTAGGGCAATCCCATCTGATATCTACCCCGAGCCAGAAGCACCGAAGCTTGAAGATTTGCTAGGTTATGTGAAAGTCCCTCTTAGAGTCACAAGACCGCTTATAGATATAGACTGTCCAACGGTCGAATTGTTGAAGACCCTCGAGGTTCCTAATCCTGAGGGGCAGCCAACAATGTTTTACTGGGCTAATGAACAGCCAGTGAAAGGGGATGATGATTGCAAACTCCCCGAAGAAATCCAAGACTCGGTCGTCCCGATCATGGGGCTACCTGATATAACCGACAAGGTGATAAAAATGGCCAGAAGGCAGCAAATTCCCTTCTACCAAGTTAAAAGGCAAACCCAAATGTTCAAGAAGTTGTGGTATCCACCCAACTTAGACAAAGAATTGCTGCAGATTACCCGGCACCCTGACATGGGATTTTCCATAGAAGAATTCTATGAAGCAGATATGATATCTATCTTTGCCCTAGTTTGCAATGACCATCCAGAAGATCCAGCTATGCAGGAAGCTAAAAGCCGGGAGCAACACATGTCTCCAGACGACAAAGTACAAGATGAAGAAATACACCTTTGGAGGTCATCTCCACACAGGGATATGGGGGCGTCCACTTCTGAAGGGCGGGTCCCAGCTGTTCATGGTGATAGGGTGCTGCTGCCCCTACCCGATGTTACAACGGGAGACGATGGCCCTTAGCCACGCCCCGGATTTCTCCAAATATAACCCTGCCATGCTCGCATTACTATACGAGTAGCAGCAGGAGATTAAAAGATTGAAGAAGCAACTGGCTGAAGTGACTAGACACATGTCTGAATTAACGAGGGGCATTCTTCCCTGGCAATGCAGTTCTACACCACTAAAGCATTCTCCTATAACCAAAGCGGGGCTGCTTATGAACAGGCAGGGAGGTGGTGAACCTGTCCTGTATTATGTCCAAAGATGGAGAGGCTCTTGTGCAAGGTGTGAACCTCCATTGAGCCATGAGGCTACTATCCAGATCTGTAAACAAGGCCTGAAAAAAGAAATTCAGTGAAGGATAGTTGGCATCAAAATCCAAACCTTTGACCATCTCAATACAATAGTAGCTGATGTTGAAGCCTTTTTGGTGAAGTATTGCCACACTGCCCCTACAGCAAGGCGGGAGAATATATCTTAAAGCATTAACCTCCACGCTTTCGAGCGAATGAAGATGAAAACCCAGGAAGTAGCCGGGACTTCGATCAGCAAACCTGTAAACCAAAGTTCCTCGCTGCGGGGGAAGATGAAGAAGCCCTACTCTTTTCCAAGGGAGAAGACACGGGTGCTTTTTGAATGGGCTTGTCATTACAACAAGATTACTCTACCAGAGCTTAAGAAGCTGGAGGATGCTAAAATAAGTAACCACCCTCGATTTTGCCCGTATCATCGAATGTTGGGACATTCTATCGAGGACTGTTATGTTTTCAAAGATATTACCCAAAGTCTGATCCAGAAGGGAAAACTCCAAATGGGGGAATACACAGTAGACCTGCCATGCCCACATGAAACGGGCACCTACAAAAGGGGAGTTCATGTGGTCTCCATCTACTACCCGACCCCCGAAGAGATATCAAGAGCTGAGTACAGCGAACCTCGCATCCAAAAGGAGCTATCCAGGCGACAAAGGTCACCCATGAAGGAAAAGAAGAACAAACCCCAGTCCCACAATAGGGGCATGTGCCTCCACTTCTCTAACCGTGGGGGCAGCCAGTTAAGCTAATGAAAAATGATACAAAGCAGATGTGACCACCTTCTCCACTCTGGCGGATGAAGGGCTTCCCAAGGCAGTCTATGATGACTACTTAGATGATCAAGAAGAAATCTTACAGCTGTCATGACCGAGAGATATCCCGAAGAAACAAGCAATAACATAAGAAAGGCAAGAAGCCGATATCACAGACGTCGTCACGGCCCCTGATGAAGCCCCGCATGAACACGAATTTAAGAAGCTCCTTACAGCCCTCAAGGGTGATTTATCTATGGACCAACGTCCAAGCTCCTCGGAAGTTGCCTTGACAGCTTCGCCGCTGATTTCCCAACAAGCCCAACAGCCAGAGAAAGAAGCTGATGATGTTACGCCACCAAGCGAAATGAGGAAAGAAAACATCTATGATGTGCTCGAAGCCAAAGAACATGATGAAGGCCTCATCGACTTGCAGCCGGCCCCGCCAGAGATAGAAGATGGTGGCCAGGCTACCATTGATGAACTGCTTGAGGTGAACCTTAGCACGGAAGAGGAGACTAGGCCAACCTTCCTCAGTGCTCTCCTTCTCCCCAGAGGGGAGAAAGCAATACATACAGCTACTTCAAGAGTTCCGGGACTACTTCACTTGAAACTACAAAGAGATGCCAGGTCTCAGCCCTGAAGTCACTCAACACATGCTGGCTATCGACCCAAAAGGTGAGTCGGTGAAGTAGCCACCCCAACGGATGAGGCCAGAGTTGATAAATCAGATATGTAAAGAAGTTGACAAGCTCATAGATGTCAGTTTTGTGGCAGAAAACTAATATACCACATGGCTGGCCAACATTGTGCCTATCAAGAAGAAGAACTGCCAGATAAAAATATACGTGGACTTTTGGGACTTGAACAAAGCATGCCCGAAGATGATTTCCCAGTGCCGATCACCGAAGTTATAATCGATGCTACAACTGGCCATGAGGCACTGTCATTTATGGACAGTTCATCTGGATATAACCAGATATGGATCGCCGAGCATGAAAGAGTTCACACGGCCTTCCGATCACCCAAGGGGGATATTTCATTACAAGAGAATGCCCCTTGGCCTCAAAAATGCTGGCGCCACTTACCAAAGGGCGATGATGAAGATATTCGACTAAGATATTCGACGAGTTTCTCTACAACAAAGTCGAATGCTACATTGATGATTTGGTCATCAAGACCAAAAGAAGAGAAGACCACCTGAGTGACCACAGGGTCATTTTCGAAAGGCTACGGTAGTTCAAGCTAAAGATGAACCCCATGAAATGCACCTTTGGCGTTTCAAGTGGAAAATTCCTCGGCTTTGTCGTCAGATATCGGGGAATTAAAATAGACCCCACCAAGATAAAAGCTATCCGGAAGCTGCCTCCTCTGAAGCATTTGACAGAATTATGGTCGTTGCAAGGCCGACTAGCTTACATCCACAGATTTATTTCCAATCTGTCCGGACGATGCTAGCCCTTCCACAAGCTGATGATGAAAGATACACTATTCCACTAGAGTCAAGAGTGCCAAAGGGCCTTCGACCAGCTAAAGGAATATCTGAATACCCCACCAGTGCTGGGGGCACCTGTCAAAGGGTGGCCATTAATTTTGTACATAGCCGCTATTGAATATTCATCGGGGGCAATGCTGGCCCAGAATAATGACGAGGGAAAAGAGCAAGCTCTCTATTACCTCAGTCGAAGACTGGTGGGGGCAGAGTCAAAATACACCATGATCGAGAAGGTTTGCCTCGCATTGATCTTTACAGTCAAGAAGATGAGGCACTACATGCTATCTCATGAAGTGCAGCTGATATCAAAAGCTTATCCACTCATTGTCTCAACCGTCTTTGAAGGGGTGACTGGGCAAATGGGCCTTCATACTGATGGAAATTGATATCACATATGTGCCGTAAAAGGCCATCAAAGGCCAAGCCGTAGCTGATTTCTTTGTAGCACATTTGGTGCCTGAAGATTATCCGTTGATTACGGAGCTCCCAGATGATGAAACACTTGAAGTGGATCAAGTCCATCAAGCTATATGGCAACTTTATTTTGATGGAGCATCCAAAATAGAAACATCCCAAACGGGGTAGATAAGGATAAGGGTCGAAGCAGGCATCGTCCTCAAGTCCTCGAAAGGATAAGTGTTGCATACATCATGTGCAATTAACAAGCCTTGCACAAACAATGAGGCAGAATATTAAGCCCTGAGTATCGGACTTCAGATTGCTCTTCATATGGAGATTCAAATGCTGCAAGTATTCGGGAACTCAATGCTGATTATCAAGCAGATAAAGGGACAGTTTGATGTCCGAAAGTCAAAATTACTTCTTTACTGCACCAAAGCAAAGAAGCTCATGCAGCGATTTTACTTTATTGAAATAGGCCATGTCGGCCGCAATCAAAATGCTCAAGTAGATGCACTAGCAAACTAGCAAGCTCACTAGCAATCCCGCCAGATGTATCCCTTAACATAACTGTGATAAACAGTCGTCAGGTTCCCAGCATGATAGGGGAGCCAGGTGAACAAGAATGTGATGTTGCAACAGCTTAAGTAGTCGGCTCACCCGACTAGAGGGAACCTCTGATGTAATGGTTCAAATGCCAGGAACTGCCCAAGCAACGGGAAGAGAAGATCATATTGATCAGAACAAAGGATTCTTATGAATTCAGGAATGGAACCTTGTTCCGGATTATGGTAGATGCCAAAAGAAAAATACTCCTCTGATGTTCGTCAATGGAGGAGGCTTGGACGGTCATGAAAGAAGTTCATGCCGGATCAGCTGGTGCCCATTAAGCCGGACTGAAAATGAAGATTGAAATCAAGAAATTAGGATACTACTGGCCAACTATGTTCGATGACTGCTGCAAGTATGCGAAGTCATGTCATAAATGTCAGGAACATGCTACGGTCCTAAGAAGACCCCTGATACACCTACATCCGACAGCACCTAGCTAGCTGTTTGCTCAATGGGGCACCGATGTCATGGGCCCGCTACCCCCGTCCTCATCAGGATGCAAATACATTCTAGCAGCAACATATTACTTCTCCCGTTGGGCGGAGGCTATAGCTCTAAAAGAAGTGACGAGTAAAATCATGGTTAGATTTGTCTGTCAGAACATTATATTTTGATTCGACGTACCCGATCGAATCATTTTCGACAACGGAAGCCATTTCTAGAATCAGAAGGTCTGCAAGTAGGCCGATAAATTAAGATAGATTGGAGGACATCCACTCCGTACAACCCACAAGCAAACAGGTTGGCTGAAGCTTTCAACAAAACTCTCTGCACACTCCTTGCCAAGACGGTCAGCTCTAGGAAGAAGGATTGGGAGGATAGAATGTACGAGGCACTGTGGGCGTACCGCACTATGTACAAGACCCCGACGGGTTGCTCACCATTCTCACTGGTGTACGGCTCAAAAGTAGTCGTCCCAATAGAGCTGGAGATACCCTCGTTGCGAGTCGCAATCCAGCATGAACTGGTTAAAGACGGCCAGGAAAATGTCAAAAGAAGACTGGAGGAACTCTCCGATTTAGAAGGGCAGCGGCTCAAAGCCTAGCAAAACATATAGGTTTACCAAGCCCGTATGGCGCGCGCCTTCGACAAGCTTGTCAAAGAACGCGAATTCAAGAAAGGAGACCTTGTTATGGTCAAAAGAAAAGAAGTAATTGCAGCCAATCCAAAAGGCAAATTAAATGAAAATTAGACAGGACCTTATGTAGTCTAGAAAGTCTATAAGGGCGGAGCTTACGTCCTCGCCAACCATTGAGAGGAAGTGCAATTCCCACCCCTCAATGGGAAACACCTAAAGCTATACTATGCGCCACTACCCCAGTTCGGCGATCAACTGAAACTCATATTCAACAACAAACAAAACTCTTATAATGAGTTTCTACTTCATACCAACTTTTGGTCCCATCGAAATAGGTGATTCCTTGCTCGACATTGTACCATTGTCGATGATGCCACTTAACTCAGTGCCCATGACCTTTTGGTCTTAAACCGAGAAACATGGCTTAGACCTTCAGTCCATGGCCAGATGAAACCTGAATCCCTGCATCAGCATAAACCCAATGTTGACGATATCACCATCAGTCCCACCATTATTTTCGTTACGAGAATTAATAAAGCCCAATGGCTTAGACCTTCCGTCTAAGACCTGCTTAAATCTATTCTTGCATTGGCATGTACCCAATTGTCACGCCCCGAGATTATGTAGCGGAAATAATCGGGAACGTGAACAGTCGACTAGTACGCCTCAAGCGAGTAATATAATCAGAGCGCTAACACATTCACACATTAGAAATGAATGCACAATATTTGGACAAAATCCATACTTTATTTAAATAATAATCAAAAGTACATAAAGTTGACTCTTGACTCTTTGACTAACTAGACTCAATAAAAATGGAAAATTACATAGCGACTCTTGACTATTAACTAATGACAATCTAAGGCTTCGCTCCTTCTTTAATCACTTTCGGATCCATCACTCGAATAGTCTAAATCCGACCTACTAGAATTTCCTGAAAAAGATTGGAGGGTTGTGTAGTGGACAGTGGATCTAGAGAGGAGGGGTGAATAGATCTGCCCCCCTTTTCGCAATGGAACCCTCTAAATAGCTAGATAGAACAAATCGCAGCGGAATATAACTAGCTAAATGAAGGACACAACGATTTGCTTAGCAAGATGATTACTATTATATCGATTAGAACTTAAGCATGCATCTAGAACAAAACAATCACACAAAAAAACCACAACACACGAGATTTTAAGGTGGTTCGGACTGAATCCCCAGTCCTACGTCCACCCCTCACCAAATCCAGTGAGGCTCCACTAGTTCCAAGCACTGAAACCGCAAATCGGAAAGATCACCAATTGCCTTCCTACTAATCACTGGTAGGGACGTCAACACCGCAGATCGGACAACTTCCGATTGCCTTCCTACTAACCACTGGTAGGGACGATCTTCAGTTCCAAATATTTGAATGAAATGGAAAAGAACAAGTATGAAAATACTCAAACAAGATATGAAATATGTTCAAAGAGAAAAGATCTTGTCTGAGTTTGTTGGAGCTTGAATCTGATGCTTCACTTGGCTTGGAGTTGATCTCCTCTTGAAGTAGCTTGAATCACTTGGAGATATGATGAAGAACTTCTTCCCGGAGTACTGTTCACAGCTACAATACTCGAACTCCTCTCCCTTGAACACACCCTTGCAGCCTCCTTTGATCTCCCTTATTAGCCTTTCTTGCTTCTACTCTTCTTTGGAGGTTGCTGGATTGAGATATGAACTTGAATCACCTTGAGTTGATGGAGAGAGTGTTGGATGTAGCTTTGATCTTCCTTTTGATCCTCTTGAGTTGATGAAGAAGAGAAAGGATGCAGTTTAGATCACCTTTGAACCCCTTGATTGCTTCTTCTTCCTTGGAGGTTGAGATGGCTTCAGATCTGGACTTGAATGCCTTGGAATGGATGAAGAACTCCTTCCCGAAACACTGTTCAGGGAGGTGCTACAATACCTTGAAAATGGCCGCCCTTGATCTCTCTTGAAGCCTTGAAGCATTCAGGTTTCTAACCCCTCAAGTGTTGGTTTTATAGACCTTGAATGGTCCATAGACACCCCCCAGACCAGATCCATAAATCATGGAAGATTAGGTAAGGTTTGATTAAACAAATCCATGTAAAGGGGCTGGCCACGAGGTGGAATTTGAAGTCAAACAAGGCTGCATCGGGGCTGGCGGTCGACCTGCAGCTCCTGGCCGTCGACCGCTACTGTGAAACCTGCAAACGGGCGGTCCCTGGGATTTCCGGTCGACCGCCATTGGCTGGCGGTCGACCGCCAGCTAAAACACATGTAGATTGGCAATCCCTGGCTGGGGCGGTCGACCGCCCCTGTGCTGGCGGTCTACCACCAGCTGGGCAGAACCCGGGCTTGCCCGGGTCGGTCCGTTAAGTCTTGAACTCTGTCGTTCAACTCCATTAGCAGCCCGTGCATGTTTGTGGCATCTCCCTTGATAGTCTAGAAGGTATCAACTGAGTCTTTAACCTTGGATTCTCTTGGCTATACTTCTTTGTGCATTGAGCTTGGATGAGTGACGAGCCGAATATGAAATGTCAACTTTTGCTTGTAAGAGAGATGAGATTTGCATCCTTGCTTGGGCGCGATCAATGAGCTTTCACTTGTCCATTCATTTGCATAACTGTCATGAACACAACTGCACATATGTCAGTCATATAAGAGTGAAAAACAACAATGACTAATAGTGTTTAGCCATTATCAAAACCAAGAATACCACAGAATGCATATGACCATAGAATGATGTCGAATGACCCAGGTGACCACAGAATGAGTCAAATGACTTCAGGGACACAACATTCTCCCCCTTTTTGATGATGGTAACACTGTGAGTCATTATGTGATATGAATGTCTAAAATGGCACAAGTTATAACAAATGTAATATATGCAGCTCAAGATTCATGATAGTAATAGCATGGGAATGCAATTATGAATGCATATATGAATGCTATGCAATATGAAATCTAGCAGTTATGCAAGCCCCAAGCCCCATCACATACACATATGAGATGCAAAGGGAGCAATGGATTCTCTCCCCTTGGACTCTCCCTGTACACCATTCACACAACCCCCAAAGACAACGCGATAACGCATAGCTAACGCGACAAATGACTCACACAAAGAATTCTCCTCCTTTGCTAACAGCAAAAAGGAGTAATAAAGTGAAATATCTGTGAGACCAGAGCTGAAAGGAGTGGAGAGCAAGCCATTATATGCAAAACTGAAGCATGCCGTGAGCAACATATATGGTTCAAAGCTAATGAAATCCGAGATCATCAACAGAGTTCGAAAAGTAGCTACATCCAAGATTTAATAGAAATGAACCAAAGGTGCATATCATGGCAGTGTTTAACCTTCCCTTGTCTTATATATCCATATTCAATAACGACAAATGCAATAACACAAAAGCATGTATTGAGGCTAAACAATCATGACTAAAGCATGGAATTTTTAGGAATTCAACAAGTTTGATTATCAATATCATTTGCATTTGAAGGCACAAGACTCATATTTTATGAGCAATCAAGTCTAGTACATGTCTCCAAGCTGTAAGAATACACGTTATTTAGACGCCAGTAATCCTAGGAATTTGGTAAGACTGACTATCATGTTTCAAGATGAACAGAGATAGCAAAGTCACGTCATGACATATCCTTTCTCAATTCTTTGATGAGGGGATATATTTCTCAGCAATTATACCATTGCTCTGCCTAGAGTCCAAAAGTTTTAAGACAGAGATAACAAGGGCACATCATGACATATGCATTTGTCACTTGATTTGATGACATGACATGTTTCTCCGTGCAATAATATCATTGCTCTGTCAAATTGATTTTCAAGAATTCCAGCTCATCAAGATGTTTAAAAATAATACTAAGCCTGAGTGTATCACCAAGATGGTCATGAACTTTGAATTTTCAGATATCAGGATAGTCATTCAAAGCACAATATGTAATCTCTAGTTAAGGTCTATTAAAACCACAGAACATAGATGATTTCATAATAGATATTTCAGAACGTCAAGGAAATCATTAAATCTGAACCATTTTCATTGGATGGACAATCATTAGGGCATATAATAGAAAGCTCTTACACCATATGTCCATCTGTCTCATGAACTCAAACCAGACTGTAAGCCACTGAAGTGCAGTTTGCAAGAGGTTAAGAGAATCAATAAAACTCCCCCTAAGGATATGCAATAGATACGCGAAGGGGTTATATTTGCAATCAAGTGGAATGGCAAAGGAGGTTGACCTAGTCACTCATGAAGGTAGCAGAAATGAAATGTATGACCCAACACATGGTTGTACACTTATTAAATGCCACGGAATGAATATGCATGAATGTTGCACAAGGACAACTCCCCCTTTCTATATGGCCTACATGCGACATTGACACATAGTACTTGGCGGAGGTGAAACCTCACGCATATTGAGTGCTTCGAGACAAGCATAACCTGCCCTTCCATACATCAACATTTGATATACCATGGCCATGCAAGAATGATGCGACACAAACCATACAATGCATTATGAACATGAACTCAATTCATTATTATGCATCTACATGTAATGCAAAATGACATATTGACATATCAACAATGCATGAAACACCAATCTGTAAAAACACACACTAAATTGAACATGATCATCATTTCAAATTCTTATTGGACTGAGGTCGGCAAAGACCAATCTCCCTTCTGAGTGTTGAAAACCTGTCATTACACAAGGGCTTGGTGAAAATATCAGCAATTTGATTTTGAGTATCAACAAAATGCAGTTCAAAAATTTTCTTACCGACCTCATCTCTAATGAAGTGATGCCTAATCTCAATATGCTTAGTCCTAGAGTGCTGGACTGGATTTTTTACAAGGTTGATAGCACTAGTGTTATCACACAGAATCGGGACACAACCAAGATCCACCAAGTAGTCTTGGAGTTGGTGTTTAATCCACAACACTTGGGTGCCATAACTCCCTACAGCAACATATTCTGCCTCCACGGTTGAGAGAGCAACCGAGTGTTATTTCTTGGAGGCCCAAGAAACTAAACACCCGCCTAGAAACTGGCAGTTGCCACTAGTACTCTTGCGATCCAGCTTGCATCCAGCGTAATCCGCATCAGAATAAGATATAAGAGATAAATCACATGATGACGGATACCATAATCCCAAATCTTGAGTGCCGGCAAGATATCGAAGGATACGTTTGACGGCAGTCAAATGAGATTCTCTAGGATTAGCTTGAAATCTAGCACAAAGGCATACACTAAACTGGATATCTGGTCGGGATGCAGTCAAATAAAGTAAAGAACCAATCATACCTCTATAGACCTTTGCATCCACCAATTTACCATTTTCATCCGAATCCAGTGAAGTTGAGGTGCTCATCGGAGTTGCAATGATTTTGCTGTTTGGCATGTCAAATCTTTTTAGCAGCTCCTTGATGTATTTGGCTTGGCTTATGAAGCAACCATCTTCTCCTTGGTTGACCTGCAAACCGAGAAAGAATTGAAGTTCTCCCATTAGGCTCATCTCAAATTCGCTAGTCATGAGGTTAGCAAATTCCTCACACATTTCAGATTTTGTAGAACCAAACACAATGTCATCAACATAAATTTAAACAATCAAGTTGTTCTTACCTTACTTCTTGGTAAAAAGTGTTTGATCTACTTTACCTCATGTGTACCCTTTTTCAATGAGCAACGAGCTTAGTCTCTCATACCAAGCTCTTGATGCTTGCTTAAGTCCATAAAACGCCCTGTCTAGCTTGTATATAAAATTTACATTGTTAGAATTCTCAAAGCCAGGGGGCTGCTCAACATAGACTTCTTCTTTGATCAAGCCATTCAAGAAAGCACTTTTGACATCCATTTGATAAAGCTTTATTCTAAGGGAACATGCAAAGGCAAGTAAAATTCTGATGGCTTCGAGTCTAGCAATTGGGGCATAAGATTCATCAAAGTCTACCCCAAACTCTTGATTATACCCTTGAGCCACCAATCTAGCCTTATTTCTTATTATCTTGTCATCCTCACTTAGTTTATTCCTAAAGACCCATTTAGTGCCTATGACATATTGTGATGAAGGTCTAGGAACAAGATGCCAAACTTTATTTCTCTCAAACTGGTTTAGCTCTTCTTGCATGGAATTTATCCAGTTTTCATCTTTTAAAGCATCATCAATATTTTTGGGTTCATGCTGCGAGACAAGAGCAAGTTGATCTAATCTTCCACAATTTTAAAATGTGACCTTGTTCTAGGTGGGTCATTCAAGCTACCAATGACATTTTCTAAAGGATGATCCTTAAGAATTCTAATGTTTGTAGAATCGTTACCCTCCCCTGGAGCTTGATCCCTTGCATTGCTTGATTCAGTTAGGTCACCATTTTCTTTTATTTCTTCTTGTGGAGGATCACTCTTGTCCTTTATGCTTAGGAATTTCCCATCTTCATCATTTTTCCTGCAAGAGTTATCATTGTTAGAATCATAATATTCATCAAAGGAAATATGGGGTGATTCTTCCACAGTTTGACTTTTGATATTATAAATTCTATAAGCCCTAGATCTATCAGAATATCCAAGGAATATACCTTCATCGCTCTTGGGCTCGAATTTATCTAAGTCTCTTTTGTCATTGTTGTGAATGAAGTATTTCGATCCAAACACTTTCATATGTGAGAGAGAGGACTTTTTACCTTTTAGCAACTCATAAGGAGTCTTTTTGGTGTGTGGCCTTACCATAGAGAGGTTGATAATGTAACATGCCGAGTTTACCGCTTTAGCCCAAAACCTCCTTGGAAGTTCCCGTTCAGCAAGCATGGTTCTTGCCATCTCTACAAGTGTCCGATTTCTCCTTTCAACCACACCGTTTTGCTCCGGCGTTCTTGGTGAAGAAAATCGGTGTGAAATCCCTTCGGCCCTGCAAAGGTTATAGAAGTTAGCATTTTCAAATTCACCACCATGATCAGATTGAATCTTGGAAATTTTAAACTCACCGTCCTGCTTTATCTTCATGTAGAGTGCCTGAAACTCATCAAAAGCATCATTTTTGTGTGTGAGAAAGAAAACCCATGTGAACCTAGAAAAATCATCCACCAAGACATATCCATATTTTCTACCACTTAAGCTAGCAGTTCTGGTTGGGCCAAATAGGTCCATATGAATTAGCTCGAGTGGTTTGGATGATGTATTTTCAGATCTTCCTTTGAATGATTTTCTAGTTTGTTTACCTAGGGCACATGCATCACACAATTTGTTTTCTTGTTTAAAGGATAGTTCAGGCAAACCTTTCACCATTGAATGCTTCAAGAGTTTATGCAAGACATTGTAGCTAGCATGTCCTAGTCTACGATGCCATATCCATGCTAGTTCAGATTTTGGTGCAGCAAGACAAAGATTTAAATGAGCAGGATCATCTAAGTCAATCATGTAAACATTGTTAACTCTCTTACCAGAAAATTTTACTTTGTCAGATTTTGGTTCAAGAATTCTGCATTCATGAGAGTCAAACAACACTTTGTGACCCTTATCACACAATTGACTTATACTAAGCAGGTTATATTTCAATCCTTCAACTAACAACACGTTACAAATGGAGTTGGAGAGGTTCTTACCTACATTACCTGTTCCAATGATTTTTCCTTTATTGTTTCCTCCAAATGTGACATATCCTCCTTCCTTTTCCTCCAAGAGATAAAATTTTGATTTGTCTCCAGTCATGTGTCTTGAACAGCCGCTATCAAGGTACCACCTGTTATGCATGGCTGCAAGACATTCCTGCACAAGCAATTAAGCAATGGTGTTTGGAACCCAACCAAATTTGGGTCCCTTCAAACTTTTCAAAATTTCAAAACATGAAACCATTTCTTTTGGAATCCAAACCTTCTTAACATTCATGCTTTGTTTGCTTAGAGCAGGGATTTGATTTTTCTTTTCCATCTTGACATTCATTTTTTGTTTAGAAGCTCTTTGTTGGATTTTGTGGAAGTTTGAGGAGGTTTGCTTCTTAAACCATTGAGGCCGTTGGTTGGTTTTGGGTTGAAACTGATTGTTTTGCCACCTATGGGATTGATGAACACAGAAATCACAATTTTCCCAAAGATATGGTGATGCTGGCCTATATGAGTGTGCAATCCAATTGTGGTGAAATCTGGAAGGTTGAGCATGCAATGGCCAAGGAAGTGTTGACCTATGCTGCGGGGAAGGTCGACCTTTCTTAGGTTTTTGGACAGGCTTTTTGGGAATGTTGGTGACTGCCTCTTCAATCTTTTCTTTCCCTTTCTCCTTTTGTTTTTGCTGGTTTTGTGTGGGAGTTGTGTTTGAGGTGGAAGCTTCGGAAGATGAAACAAATGTGACAGTTTTTAGCCCAATTGGCCTTTTGTTTGTTGGTTCAAAACCCAACCCTTCCTTGTTGAAATTCATTCTAGTACCTAGCAATGCATCTAGGTTTTCTCTTCCATCCACAAACTTTTCTAAAGATTGTTGTTTATCCTTCAACTCTTTTTGTAGGTTTTCAATATTTTGAAGAAGTTGAATGTTGACTTGTTTGACAGCTTCATACTTTTCATTGCTCAATTTATTATCTTTTTCATAGCTTTGCATTTTGAGCTTCATGCTATCAATCTCATTTCTCAAATCCTCATTTTCAGTTTCCAAGTCAGCCATTTCTTTTCTTCCTTCCTCCAAATCCTCAATCATTTTCTTAAGATCTTGAATTTCAGTCTCAAGTAGAGCATTCTTATCATTCATATTATGATCATGCACAAATGAGTTAAGTTTCTTTTTCAATGATTTATTCTCCTTTTTGTACATTTCATATTTTTCCATGAGTTGTATATATGCATCCTCCCAATCATCAATTGTATAATCTTCAAATGGAGAATTTACCTCAGTTTCTTCATCAGCTTTGGCCATAAGGCAGAAATCTTCTTTTTCTTTATCTGAGGAGCTAGTTCCGTCATCACTTTCCTCTTCATCGCTCCATGTGGACACCATGGCCTTGTTCTTCTTCTTGCCCTTCCATTTGTCGGCTTTTCTGAATCTGTCTGAACAATCATTCTTGAAATGTCCTGGTTTATTGCAAGAATAGCAAATGATTTTTTCAGATTTCTTAGAGTTTTTAGAATTAGATTTGAAACCATTTATTACTTTTGACCTTCCTCTCATGAAGCTCTTACCTTCCTTTCTTAGGAATTTTTTAAACTTACGTGTGAGCATGGCTACATCATTCTCTTCTCGCTCACTTGCCGAATCCTCACCTTCATCAGAAGTGCCATGACCGCTAGGTCCTGCTTTAAGAGCTAGGGACTTCTTCTTAGGTGCCTCAGCCTCTTTGTTCTTGAGGTTGATCTCATAGGTCATCAATGACCCAATGAGTTCATCTACCTTGGTAGTTGCGAGATCTCTCAATTCTTCAACCACGGTAGCCTTTGTGTGCCATGCTGGAGTTAACGATCTGAGAATTTTCCTTACAATTTCTTGCTCTGAATATTTCTTTCCTAAATCAGTTAAACTATTAGTAAGCACAGTCAATCGAGCATACATATCTTGAATTGATTCATCAGGCTTCATGCGGAACATTTCATATTCAGAAACTAAAATGTTGGCTTTTATTTCTCGTACCTGAGAGGTTCCTTCGTAGATTACCTCTACCTTGTCCCACATTAGTTTTGCAGATGCGCAGGTAGCGACTCTGAAGAATTCAACTGGATGGAGTGAACATTGCATGATGTGTTTGGCACTCCAGTTGACAGTGGATTGCCTTATCTGTTCTTTGGTCCACAAGTCCTCATTATCCGTAAGCTCATACGGACCTTTGCTGATCACTCGCCAAAGTTCGTAGTCTTGGGCGCGAATGAACACCTGTATACGATGTTTCCAATAGGGATAATTAGATTCAGTGAAATAAGGAGGCGTATTCACAGAATGTCCTTCAGGTAAATAACCCTTAGACGCTGATCCACCATTTCCCTCAAGGTCGTTGGACCCCATAATGAGAGATTAGGCTCTGATACCACTTGTTGTGTAGTGGACAGCGGATCTAGAGGGGAGGGGTGAATAGATCTGCCCCTCTTTTCGCAATGGAACCCTCTAAATAGCTAGATAGAACAAATCACAGCGGAATATAACTAGCTAAATGAAGGACACAACGATTTGCTTAGCAAGATGATTACTATTATATCGATTAGAACTTAAGCATGCATCTAGAACGAAACAATCACACAAACAAACCACAACACACGAGATTTTAAGGTGGTTCGGACTGAATCCCCAGTCCTACGTCCACCCCTCACCAAATCCGGTGAGGCTCCACTAGTTCCACGCACTGAACCGCAAATCAGAAAGACCACCAATTGCCTTCCTACTAACCACCGATAGGGACGTCAACACCGCAGATCGGACAACTTCCGATTGCCTTCCTACTAACCACCGGTAGGGACGATCTTCAGTTCCAAATGTTTGAATGAAATGGAAAAGAACAAGTATGAAAATACTCAAACAAGATATGAAATATGTTCAAAGAGAAAAGATCATGTCTGGGTTTGCTGGAGCTTGAATCTGATGCTTCACTTGGCTTGGAGTTGATCTCCTCTTGAAGTAGCTTGAATCACTTGGAGATATGATGAAGAACTTCTTCCCGGAGTACTGTTCACAGCTACAGTACTCGAACTCCTCTCCCTTGAACACACCCTTGCAGCCTCCTTTGATCTCCCTTATTAGCCTTTCTTGCTTCTGCTCTTCTTGGAGGTTGCTGGATTGAGATATGAACTTGAATCACCTTGAGTTGATGGAGAGAGTGTTGGATGTAGCTTTGATCTTCCTTTTGATCCTCTTGAATTGATGAAGAGGAAGAAGGATGCAGTTTAGATCACCTTTGAACCCCTTGATTGCTTCTTCTTCCTTAGAGGTTGAGATGGCTTCAGATCTGGACTTGAATGCCTTGGAATGGATGAAGAACTCCTTCCCGAAACACTGTTCAGGGAGGTGCTACAGTACCTTGAAAATGGCCTCCCTTGATCTCTCTTGAAGCCTTGAAGCATTCGGGTTTCTAACCCCTCAAGTGTTGGTTTTATAGACCTTGAATGGTCCATAGACACCCTCCAGACCAGATCCATAAATCATGGAAGATTAGGTAAGGTTTGATTAAACAAATCCATGGAAAGGGGCTGGCCACGAGGTGGAATTCGAAGTCAAACAAGGCTGAATAGGGGTTGGCGGTCGACCTGCAGCTCCTGGCGATCGACCGCTACTGTGAAACCTGTAAACGGGTGGTCCCTGGGATTTCCGGTCAACGGCCACTGGCTGGCGGTCGATCGCCAGCTGAAACACATGTAGATTGGCGATCCCTGGCTGGGGCGGTCGACCACCCCTGTGCTAGCGGTCGACAGCCAGCTGGGCATTACCCGGGCTTGCCCGGGTCGGTCTGTTAAGTCTTGAACTCCGTCGTTCAACTCCATTAGTAGCCCGTGCATGTTTGTGGCATCGCCCTTGACAGTCTTGAAGATTTTATTATTGAGTCTTCAATCAAATTTTTGTTCCGAGGGCTCCGCCCCCGGAAACCCCCGCAAGGGGCGCTGCCCCCTTGACCCCCGCGACCTGACCGGGCAGGTCGATCCGCGTGCGAGGGCGCAACATTGAGCTTTCACTTGTCCATTCATTTACATATCTGTCATGAACACAACAGCACATATGTCAGTCATATAAGAGTGAAAAACAACAATGACTAATAGTGTTTAGCCATTATCAAAACCAAGAATACCACAGAATGCATATGACCATAGAATGATGTCGAATGACCCAAGTGACCACAGAATGACTCAAACTACTTCAGGGACACAACATGGAGAAATAGGGAATGAGCACACATGCCCAGTAGGTATCTTCGTATCAACATGAAGGTAATGTTTAAGTAATTAACATTTTAACTCTAGAGTGCAAGATAAGTCATGAAAATACTATGAAACACGGGAGTGAAGTAACGCAATAATCAAGATACGATTAAGGTGAGATATGAGAATTCTTGTAGACTAGAAATATGATCAAGTAAGAATATAACATGAATGTAATTTGGCCTTTCATGAACAAGAATGTACTTTTTCATAACCATAAAGGCTATGCACTAGAAAGTTATGTAACGAGAATGTACTAGCAAGCATGTAATTTCACAAGATTGCCTCGTAGATCTTCACTCGTTTATAAAAAAAGTACTCCTAGCGTAATGCGACGCTAATGTTCATCATACCCCATGGTTTATAGTATATTTTTGACTATCTACCGAGGGGATTAGAGTGGAGCCCTTGGACACTGTCTGTGCCCGCTCTTGCATCTTCAAGTTATAAATCAAGCTACTTCCACGAGAAATATAAATATGGCCAATAATGTAACAAGTTCAAACTATGGTTCCATGATAACAAATATGAAGGTAAGAATGGTTCAATTAAGAATATGAGTTTAAAGATTTTATTTAGAACAAGGTTATGCCATGAAGAAAATTTGGTAGCATAACAGCATATTCTTTAATTTCCATAATTCATTAGGTAGCTTGGGAAACAAAGTGTTAAGTTCTAAATAATCATAGACCATCTAGGATCATAGGAAAATTAACCCGTGGGTCAAACCTTGGGTTAATCAATACTAGGTATAAAATGGTCATATCGGGGCCGTTTCTGGAAATAGCGGTCATTTACTGGACCGTATTCAGATCGATGCGGTCATGATTCGACCGTTTAGAAACAGAGTCGATGAAACAAATGAACTGGAACCATGCGGTCAAGGCAGGGCTGCTAGGCGTCCTTTGCGATCAGGTAAATGACCGCTAGGTGCCTCTGGCGGTTGTCCATAGGGCCGCTAAGGCCCAGAACACATAAAACATCGATAAAGTGCTTTCTAGATAATTAGGTTTTGAGGGTACAACCAGCTCGGCGTCCTAGTGGGAATCCCAAGCTCGCGGAGTCTTATGGAGGTCTGGAAACAAGATCACCTAGTCCGGTGGATGAATATCCAACGGAGAGGATCACAAGTCCAAGATTGTGTGCTTAATGTGCAAAGTGTACCTAATGACATCATACCAGAATACGTGCCATATACTTAAGAAAATACTCAAGATGAGAGTGAGATCGTGATACAACAACAATCAAATAAAAACTAGACAAGTCCATAATCCATATGTAATTTAAGATTAATACAAGATTATATGGTTTTGGCCTAAATTTAATATAAATTTTATAATAAGTCTAAAGTATATATAAAGAACATGAATTCTACTAAGATGATTGATTAACATAACCAAGTATAAGAATACAATACTTAAAACAAGATTAATACCTAATTAGCTAGGCTTACCATATGATAAATAAGAATGTTCTGCATTATGTTTCGGGTTAACAATAATACAGAACTCAGAAAATGAAAGCGGTCTCAGGAGGATCGTTTATGGGCGCTAGCGGTCTATCGTAGGACCGCTTAACAGGGCTTAGCGGTCTCAAGAAGATCGTTTCTTCCTGTCTACTATAAATAGCTATAAAATCGAACTTCATACTAATCTAAGGTAGATAGATGTATGGTAAAACATGCTAACATGTAAATAAGGCTTGATAAAACTATATTAAAACATGGAGATGCATGGGTAGTCATGATTCAAACTAGAATTATCATTTTCATTATTAAGGGTAGGAACTATGCATGCAGAAATAGCCTAGATGCACAGTGATAGTAAAACATTAAATACTCCGTGTGGAAAACATGAAATTTCATGAAATAAAAGGACTTTTACTCCTGACATGTTATTCTAGCCTTTTCATGAGATAACCTAGCTTTGATTCGTTCCCTAGACTTTAGATTTTTGACTGGAAGTAGACCCTAGTTTCTGCACGTCCTATGTCAAACCAGTAACTTCCCATCCCTCTATCTCCTGATCCTCTTAACCTAAATCTATGAAAATTGGAGGGTAGGTAGAAGATATGAAGAAGAACAGAAAGTTCTAAAGGACCAATTTCTAAATACCTCGATTTGGGCGTCCACTTTCCAGATCTTCACTGGACCGTCGCACTAGTTCTTGCACAGTCTGTTGCGAACCAGCAATTTTCAGCAGCTCTAACTCCCCAACGGCTAGGTCTTTTAGAACGAAAATTTGAGGGAAGTTAGATAAAACTAAGACGAACATAAAGTTCCAACCTGAGATAGGGTTTCATTACCTTCAAAATACGCGAGCTAACATTAAAGTTCGTATGAGTCAAAGTTAGAGTCTATTTATAGGGTTCACCTAGGGTTTAAGGGATTAGATCGAAGCTAGAGTCCCAAATTGGAGTAGAGTTAATCCCTAGAGAGTTCTGGAGAGTCTTCCATGCCAAGTATCTTCGATCTAAGGTGTCTTGATCATCAAAGATCCAAGCTTTTCACATTTTCTTCCATTCACGGAACTGGGGTTGCTTAGCAGTCATAGCAGGACCGCTATGGTCGGTCTGGCGGTCGCACGATAGACCGTCAGGCGGCGCTTAATCCAAAAAATTTGGATTTTCATATTATCTCACATTTATCCCCCTAACTGATGTATATATCCCATTTTAAATCCGTAAATTACCTAATTTACATTTCTATTAATGGGCTGGGGTCTAAAAAGTCTTGGAATTGGGTCTTTGGGCCTATTTGAGTTGGGCTTGGCCCTTTGGTAAATATAAGGCCTTTAAATAGATTAAATAAATTCTCAATTCTTCTTAATTATCCATTAAACCTTTAAAATACCTAATAATTATATTTTAATCCTAAAAAATTCCTAGAAATTTCTCGAGCGTTACACCAATGCCAATGATTCCACCTCAAGGCTGGTGCTTGACTTCCCCTCGGGGCCAACCACTAAACCGTTGAAACCCAACGGCTTAGACCTTCTATCTAAGATCGGCTTAAAGCTATCCTTGCGTTGGCATATACCTAATGCCAATGATTTCATCAAAGTTGGTGCTCGACTTTACGTCGGGATCAGCTGCTAAAACCCAACGGCCTAGACCTTACGTCTAGATCCGGCTTAAACAATTTCTTTCCAAGGTTGATGCTCGATTTTCCATTGGGATCAACCGCTAAAACCCAATGGTCTAGTCTTTACGTCTAGGATCGGCTTCAACAACTTCCTTCCAAGGTTGATGCTCAGCTTCCCGTCGAGATCAATCGCTAAAGCCCAATGGCTTAGACCTTCTGTCTAAGACCAGCTTACAGCTATTCTTGATTTGGCATATACTTAATGCCAATGATTCCACCTCAAGGCTAGTGCTTGACTTCCCATCAGGGCCAATCGCTAAAACCCAACGGCTTAGACCTTTCGTCTAAGACTGGCTTAAAGCTATCCTTGCATTGGCATATACCCAATGCCAATGATTTCATCAAGGTTCGTGCTCGACTTTACGCCGGGATCAGTCGCTAAAACCCAACAGCCTAGACCTTACCTTTAGAGCCGGCTTAAATAATTTCTTTCCAAGGTTGATGCTCGATTTCCCATCTGGATCAGCTACTAAATCCCAACGGTTTAGACCTTACGTCTAGGGCCAGCTTAAACAACTTCCTTCCAAGGTTGATGCTCGGCTTCCAGTCGAGATCAACCGCTAAAGCCCAACATCTTAGACCTTCCGTCTAAGACCGGCTTAAAGCTATCCTTGCGTTGGCATAAACCCAATGCCGATGATGTCATCAAGGTTGATGCTCGGCTTCCCGTCAAGATCAGTTGCTGAAACCCAATGGCTTAGACCTTCCGTCTAAGATAGGCTTAAAGCTATCCTTGTGTTGGCATATACCCAATGCCAATGATTTCATCAAGGTTGGTACTCGACTTTATGCCAAGATCAGATGCTAAAACCCAATGGCCTAGACCTTACGTCTAGAGCCGGCTTAAACAATTTCTTTCCAAGGTTGATGCTCGATTTCCCATCGGGATCAGTCGCTAAAACCCAACAGTCTAGACCTTACGTCTAGGGCCGGCTTAAACAACTTCCTTCTAAGGTTGATGCTCGGCTTCCCGTCGAGATCAACCGCTAAAGCCCAACGGCTTAGACCTTCTATCTAAGACCGGCTTAAAGCTATCCTTGCGTTGGCATAAACCCAATGTCGATGATGTCATCAAGGTTGATGCTAGGCTTCCCATCGAGATCAGCCGCTGAAACCCAACGGCTTAGACGTGATGAAAGATCTAGAGGGGGGGTGAATAGATCTACCCCAAAATTAAAATTTATAGTAGTTAAAAATAGTGCGAAATTAAACTGAACTACTGTAAACACAAACACTAATAGTAGTGTGAATTATCAATAAGAGAATATGCAATGAAGTTGCAGATTAATCAAAGTAATCACCAAAGCAAACAATCAATCCACTTAGTATAATACTAGGCGGAGTGTTGATTAGAAAATCTCCTTACACATAGGTTAGTTTTCAGATAGATGTAATCTATCCTTCTAACTGAACATATTTAATATACCACTGAGATCTATATAACAAATAGATGAGGATGATACGTCTCTAAGCAATTCAAAACAATATCGGTTCAAGGAGAGTTAACGCAGTAAGATCCAAAGTATGTTAGAGTAGACAGATTCAGAATTGATTGAATGCAATAGATGAAATAATTGAATTTGGTAAAAGATAGCAGTTGTCGATCCTAAGCATTCATCTATTCGTAAAGAGAGAAAATTAATCACACAATGAGCAAATCAATTTTTAGGTGGTTCGATCTCAATCTTGAGATCTACGTCCACCCCTTACTCAACCAAGTAAGGATTCTGCTGCCACACAGCTTGAATCTCGTTGATCCACAGCTTTGGAGATATAATCCCTACACCAGCTGATCCATAGCTTTCGAGAACATGTCCCAGACCGCTAAGCTTCACAGGTTTCTAACGGATGAACACTCCTCACCGCTGAGCACACAGCTTGCTTACCGCTTGATGCGGGACGGACCACGGACTCGACTCGAATTAGGAATGTGATCCTTGGACTCTAGACGAGCTCGCAATTGTCCCTTAGTGAGGGAAGACGTGGGACCGGGCACGGTTAAGAAACCGGCCGTGAGTCACGGGTATCGATTTTTCCGTGTAGACTCGGATCGAGTCACGGGACGGTACACTCAATCTCGCTCTCTCGCAGGGGTGATAATAGAATAACAAGCTAGAAACCTACACTCGCAGCGGCATTCAAAGCTATACAAGATAAGTAAATGCGATAAAGAGTGGGGAGCGAGTGTACCTCCACGCTCCGGGCGTGGGGAACACGTTCCCGGCCAGTTACGGTAAGTCCCAGTTATCAACAGTAAAAACTTTAATTACATCAGTAATTATATTTCTCACTCCACACAGGGAGGTAAAGGGCTACAGTGGGTTCCGGGAGGACCGACCCTGGGTTGACGGGCAGCAATATGTAGGCGAACTCAGCATGAACTCGGCCAGCTGGTCCGACTCGGCACTATTGTAACTCGGTGCAGCGCCAACTCGGTGGCTGACTCGGTGGACAGCAGGCAATCCGTTCCAAAGGAACGTCACCTTCCTGATGTCTTCTGGAGGCGCCGCTTGGCTGGGATGATGGCGGGATGTCCCGGATCGACTCCCTGAAGGGGCGGCACCCGAAGTTGAATTTTGATATTTACTGTTGATTTTCCCCCGAACTGAATTTTCAGACCTGCACACAGAACAGATCTGCAGGCCGCGGCAGAGAAAACCACTACGCTCAGATCCGGAGGCCGATCGAGGCGTGGCTGATACCGATGGAAAGAGAACTCAGAGATCTACAGTATAAGTGTTTTTCAGCTTCATCCACCACACGGATTGAAAATGAAAACCTCTGCAAGCGGACTTTTGTTTCTGACCCGGACTGATAGACACACAGGGTAGCAAACAATCTGCCTGAAACACACCCTTGATTGAGGGGTAAACGATTTTTGTAGACTCTAAGAAAATTATGGTGGAAGGGGATATACGTGGGGAACACTCAGTAATTTTTTGGTATTTTCTAAAAATAGATAAGGGGGTGAAAAAAATAGAACAAGAAGACTCTGTACTGTAGATCTGTAGAATGACAGATTGACAGGGGTGGACTAGAAATTGCAGAAACAATACCAAACGAACTCAGAATGAGGCATAAGATATGTGGATGGAAATATAACAAAGAGAGGAACAAGCTCTAAAAATTTCAGCTCGATCAGACAAACACACAGAAAGGTAGATCCACGGAGGTGGGGTTCTGTCCTGATTTGGCCAGAACTTCGACGTAGCGGCGATGGCGGCACGATGGCGGCGGCGGCGGCGATGCTGAGCTTCACACTCAGGGAGGTGGTGGAGGAGAGGCTTCACACCTCTGAAATCTGAGCTTTCACAGCTCTAGAAGGGGAGAGAGGGGCGCCCAAGGGCTGGAGCAACAAATGGATTTCTTCTCATTAATTGCTAAGTAATTCAAAAATTACAAGGTATATATAGAAAGTGTAAAAAGACTTAAACTAACGTCAGATCTAATTTTTGGGAGGGGTAATTAAGGGACATCACATTTTAGTCCAAACAAAATAAAAAAAAGAAATCCTAATTAATTCTAAATGGGGGGGGGCGCCCCCTTGACCAAGGGGGGGGGGGTAGGTGGAGGTGGGTGTAGAATGTTGACAATTTTCACCCTTTGTCCCCCATGTGTCAATTTGACTAGTCCAACCTTCTAGATGGCCACCTAGGATGGTTGACCAGCCCCACTTGGCCTAGGTGGACCAATGGGAAAGGGGTGAGGGCCCCCTAGCTGGACCTACTGTCAATTTGCACAAAAACCCACACAATCCAAGGGAATGACAATGTGGCTTATCAAGCCTTACAATTGCGTACATACTTTCCCGAGGATATAAAAGCAAACTAAAGGACACAAATGCAAAATAAAAAGTTAATGCTCGGCGTCGATTCCCATCAACTCTCCCCGGGTGGGAGGAACTCGACCCCGTCGAGTAAGGGGTGCGGCTGCTCGTGACATCGGCGGATCCGTCATCGTACCTGGAAGCGCGGAGTACGCTCCACTCCAAGTAATCGACACCTGCTCACCCCGTATAGATTCGATATGCACACGCTGCCTTGGGAATGAGGCTAGAGGTGGACACTCCGGGGTGGGGTCACTCTCAAATGAGGGAAGGCGGCTCGAATACTCACTAGGAATCACCGCTTGTCCCTTATGTGACTAGATCCGATATGAGGTAGAACCGATCCCAATAGTCCGACAAGTCTCGAACTCGCAAGGGCTAACAACGCGATCATACAAAGACCGACTTGACTTGACACATACATGTACAAAGACGGACAACGAAACCAAGACCCACAAAGACCTTTAAACAGACCTAATGTTAGTCCGACCCGTACATGGGTGACGGCGGACCAGGACACCCGAATATGTGCCATGCATGCATTTGACGTAACCGGTGGTTGGCGGAATGGGGAATTCCCAGACCTCCTAAAGTGGGCCATGCATGCATATTGGACTTAGAGGTGGGAGGGCCAGGGGTTCCAAATGCATCCTCTTCCTTTCCCCTAGAGGATGGTGTATCTCGCAAGTGAGCGGGCTTGGTGGGTGTAGACGACCCGGCCCATGGGGAAGGCGTGTGGTAGTGGATTCCTTTGAAGAAGTGAAGTATATAAGGAGGGTCTAAGGGTCCACTAGGGAATGGGTCAAAGGGATCAAAGAAGGTATGACCCCTTGTGGTGGGTTCTCACAAGTCACGGTCCCCGATGTAAAAGTCTTGAAGGTGTGGATAGTCACCTTCATGCATTGTGGGTGGGACGGTGATCATGTGTAGGATGTATGGTTCCTCCCTCGGGCGAAAGGGTATGAAGTCGGGTTCGGCCGACATGGGGAGGAATAAGAGAACCTCCGTGGTGATACAACTCACGGTGTACACGGAGGTAATGGACCCTAAGGCGGGGTGGGTGAAGCTACGACTAGTGGGTTGGTCGCAGCTTCGGGCCAACGAATGCGTCAACTTCCATTGCGTGTCTAATCCCATAATAAGGTCATCCAATGTATCAACATGGTGATTAGACCGAAAGGTAGTGTGGAAGGAGTTGACTGGCACTAATGGTAGGGTGGGGTCCGTTGATGGATAAGGAGGCGGGACCAAGCCATCCTTGAGCCAACTAAGTAGTGGCTCGGCTATGTAAAGTGTACCCGTTAGAAACACGGGTGGCTCGGGCTTTGGTGGCTCCAAATGAGAGGGCTCCGAAATAAGATCGGAAGGTGAGGGTGACAATGGAGCACTCTCGGGTGGTGAAGGCAATGGGGTAGGCAGTCCGATCGGCTCGGGACTCGGTTGGGAGGTAGATGTTTGCCGAAGGGCAGCCAGGGCAGCGTCGGCTCGCTTTAGGTCGTCATTAAATCGAGACTCAAATGGCTCGACCTCCAGAGCGACCTTATAGGACTGCGCCAGAGAGAATGCGTCGCGGATAAGACACTCCAACTGGAAGTGAAGGCGTAAACCTCTCCGGAACTGAAATGCGGCCGTGGTGCTCTCCTCTCCCAAACCATATTCCAACCAATACTTATGATAGTCCCGGATGTACTCGGACACGGACCTATCGCCTTGGACCAGTCGACATGGGTTGGCCATAGTTGCCAAGATGTGGGAATGGATCCCTAGGAATGGATATGCAAGGCCATTTTTTTGTTTTATTTTATAAGTAAAAGTTTATGCAAACTAATGCAAACTCCTAGACACGACTTAGAATGCGATGCAAATGCAAGTTGAAATGAGACTCGACTACAACCTAGACTACACACCTAGACTTAACCAAAACTCGGTACGTTGCAGAGATAATCGATCCGAAGACCACTCACGCAAGTGTGCGGCCTTTCCGATAGGCGTAGCCTAACGTTCGGACAACACCTTTTTATATACCGATTAATGGTATGCAAGTGCAACCTAGACCGACTTAGACGATGACTAGACGTAAATGACACTTTTTTTTTTGATTTTAGACACCCTAGACTCAACCCGGATGCTCTGATACCAAATTGATGCGGGACGGACCACGGACTCGACTCGAATTAGGAATGCGATCCTTGGACTCTAGACGAGAAACGCAATTGTCCCTTAGCAAGGGAAGACGTGGGACTGGGCACGGTTAAGAAATCGGCCGTGAGTCACGGGTATTGGTTTTTCCATGTAGACTCGGATCGAGTCACGGGACGGTACACTCAATCTCGCTTTCTCGCAGGGGTGATAATAGAATAACAAGCTAGAAACCTACACTCGCAGCGGCATTCAAAGCTATACAAGATAAGCAAATGCGATAAAGAGTGGGGAGCGAGTCTACCTCCACGCTCCGGGCGTGGGGAAGACGTTCCCGGCCAGTTACGGTAACTCTCAGTTATCAACAGTAAAAACTTTAATTACAGCAGTAATTATATTGCCCACTCCACGCAGGGAGGTAAAGCGCTACAGTGCGGTCCGGGAGGACCGACCCTGGGTTGACGGGCAGTAATATGGAGGCGAACTCAGCACGAACTCGGCCGGCTGGTCCGACTCGGCACTATTGCAACTCGGTGCAACGCCAACACGGTGGCTGACTCGGTGGACAGCAAGCAATCAGTTCCAAAGGAATGTCACCTTCCTGATGTCTTCTGGTGGCACCGCTTGGCTGGGATGATGGCGGGATCTCCCGGATCGACTCCCTAAAGGGGCGGCACCCGAAGTTGAATTTTGATATTTACTGTTGATTTTCCCCCGAACTGAATTTTCGGACCTGCACACAGAACAGATCTGCAGGCCGCGGCGGCGAAAATCACTACGCTCAGATCCGGAGGCCGATCGAGGCGTGGCTGGTACCGATGGAAAGAGCACTCAGAGATCTACAACATAATTGTTTTTCAGCTTCATCCACCACACGGATTGAAAATGAAAACCTCTGCAAGCTGACTTTTTTTTCTGACCCGGACTGACAGACACACAGGGCAGCAAACAATCTGCCTGAAACACACCCTTGACTGAGAGGTAAACGATTTTTGTAGACTCTAAGAAAATTATGGTGGAAGGGGATATACGTGGGGAACACTCAGTAATTTTTTGGGATTTTCTAAAAATAGATAAGGGGGTGACAAAAATAGAACAATACGACTCTTTACTGTAGATCAGCAGAATGACAGATTGACAAGGGTGGACTAGAAATTGCGAAAAAATACCAAACGAACTCAGAATGAGGCATAAGATATATGGATGGAAAGCTAACAAAGAGAGGAACAAGCTCTCAAAATTTCAGCTCGATCAGACAAACACACAGAAAGGTAGATCCACGGAGGTGGGGTTCTGTCCTGATTTGGACAGAACTTCGACGTAGCGGCGGTGGCGGCGCGATGGCGGCTCGATGGCGGCGGCGATGCTGAGCTTCACACTCAGGGAGGTGGTGGAGGAGAGGCTTCACACCTCTGAAATATGAGCTTTCACAGCTCTAGAAGGGGAGAGAGGGGCGCCCAAGGGCTGGTGCAACAAATGGATTTCTTCTCATTAATTGCTAAGTAATTCAAAAATTACAAGGTATATATAGAAAGTGTAAAAAGACTTAAACTAACCTCAGATCTAATTTTTGGGAGGGGTAATTAAGGGACATCACATTTTAGTCCAAACAAAATAAAAAAAAGAAATCCTAATTAATTCTAAATGGGGGGGGCGCCCCCTTGACCAAGGGGGGGGGTAGGTGGAGGTGGGTGTAGAATGTTGACAATTTTCACCCTTTGTCCCCCATGTGTCAATTTGACTAGTCCAACCTTCTAGATGGCCACCTAGGATGGTTGACCAGCCCCACTTGGCCTAGGTGGACCAATGGGAAAGGGGTGAGGGCCCCCTAGCTGGACCTACTGTCAATTTGCACAAAAACCCACATAATCCAAGGGAATGACAATGTGGCTTATCAAGCCTTACAATTGTGTACATACTTTTCTGAGGATATAAAAGCAAACTAAAGGACACAAATGAAAAATAAAAAGTTAATGCTCGGCGTCGATTCCCATCAACTCTCCCCGGGTGGGAGGAACTCGACCCCGTCGAGTAAGGGGTGCGGCTGCTCGTGACATCGGCGGATCCGTCATCGTACCTGGAAGCGCGGAGTACGCTCCACTCCAAGTAATCGACACCTGCTCACCCCGTATAGATTCGATATGCACACGCTGCCTTGGGAATGAGGCTAGAGGTGGACACTCCGGGTGGGGTCACTCTCAAATGAGGGAAGGCGGCTCGAATACTCACTAGGAATCTCCGCTTGTCCCTTATGTGACTAGATCCGATATGAGGTAGAACCGATCCCAATAGTCCGACAAGTCTCGAACTCGCAAGGGCTAACAACGCGATCATACAAAGACCGACTTGACTTGACACATACATGTACAAAGACGGACAACGAAACCAAGACCCACAAAGACCTTTAAACAGACCTAATGTTAGTCCGACCCGTACATGGGTGACGGCGGACCAGGGCACCCGAATATGTGCCATGCATGCATTTGACGTAACCGGTGGTTGGCGGAATGGGGAATTCCCAGACCTCCTAAAGTGGGCCATGCATGCATATTGGACTTAGAGGTGGGAGGGCCAGGGGTTCCAAATGCATCCTCTTCCTTTCCCCTAGAGGATGGTGTATCTCGCAAGTGAGCGGGCTTGGTGGGTGTAGACGACCCGGCCCATGGGGAAGGCGTGTGGTAGTGGATTCCTTTGAAGAAGTGAAGTATATAAGGAGGGTCTAAGGGTCCACTAGGGAATGGGTCAAAGGGATCAAAGAAGGTATGACCCCTTGTGGTGGGTTCCCACAAGTCACGGTCCCCGATGTAAAAGTCTTGAAGGTGTGGATAGTCACCTTCATGCATTGTGGGTGGGACGGTGATCATGTGTAGGATGTATGGTTCCTCCCTCGGGCGAAAGGGTATGAAGTCGGGTTCGGCAGACATGGAGAGAAATAAGAGAACCTCCGTGGTGATACAACCCACGGTGTACACGGAGGTAATGGACCCTAAGGCGGGGTGGGTGAAGCTACGACTAGTGGGTTGGTCGCAGCTTCGGGCCAACGAATGCGTCAACTTCCATTGCGTGTCTAATCCCATAATAAGGTCATCCAATGTATCAACATGGTGATTAGACCGAAAGGTAGTGTGGAAGGAGTTGACCGGCACTAATGGTAGGGTGGGGTCCGTTGATGGATAAGGAGGCGGGACCAAGCCATCCTTGAGCCAACTAAGTAGTGGCTCGGCTATGTAAAGTGTACCCGTTAGAAACACGGGTGGCTCGGGCTTTGGTGGCTCCAAATGAGAGGGCTCCGAAATAAGATCGGAAGGTGAGGGTGACAATGGAGCACTCTCGGGTGGTGAAGGCAATGGGGTAGGCAGTCCGATCGGCTCGGGACTCGGTTGGGAGGTAGATGTTTGCCGAAGGGCAGCCAGGGCAGCGTCGGCTCGCTTTAGGTCGTCATTAAATCGAGACTCAAATGGCTCGACCTCCAGAGCGACCTTATAGGACTGCGCCAGAGAGAATGCGTCGCGGATAAGACACTCCAACTGGAAGTGAAGGCGTAAACCTCTCCGGAACTGAAATGCGGCCGTGGTGCTCTCCTCTCCCAAACCATATTCCAACCAATACTTATGATAGTCCCGGATGTACTCGGACACGGACCTATCGCCTTGGACCGGTCGACATGGGTTGGCCATAGTTGCCAAGATGTGGGAATGGATCCCTAGGAATGGATATGCAAGGCCATTTTTTTTGTTTTATTTTATAAGTAAAAGTTTATGCAAACTAATGCAAACTCCTAGACACGACTTAGAATGCGATGCAAATGCAAGTTGAAATGAGACTCGACTACAACCTAGACTACACACCTAGACTTAACCAAAACTCGGTACGTGGCGGAGATAATCGATCCGAAGACCACTCGCGCAAGTGTGCGGCCTTCCCGATAGGCGTAGCCTAACGTTCGGACAACACCTTTTTATATACCGATTAATGGTATGCAAATGCAACCTAGACCGACTTAGACGATGACTAGACGTAAATGACACTTTTTTTTTTGATTTTAGACACCCTAGACTCAACCCGGATGCTCTGATACCAAACTGATGCGGGACGGACACGCAACCTAGGACTCTAGCTCGCGGACGTCCCTTAGCGAGGGAAACGTGGGACCGGGCGCGGTTGAGAAACCGGCCATGAGTCACGGGTATCGGCTTTCCGTGTAGACTCGGATCGAGTCACGGGACGGTAACACTCAAACTCACTCTCTCGCAGCGGTGATGAAATGATAACGGGCTAATAATCCTACACTCGCAGCGGCATTCAAAAGTATACGAATTGAGCAAAATGCGATAAGAGAGAGGTAGCGAGTTTACCTCCACGCTCCGGGCGTGGGGAAGACGTTCCCGACCAGTTACGGTAACTCCCGGTTAACAACAGTTAAAAACTTAATTACAGCAGTAATTCTATGGCCCACTCCACACAGGGAGGTAAAGGGCTACAGTGGGGCCCGGGAGGACCGATCCTGGGTTGACGGGCAGCAATGTGGAGGCGAACTCAGCACGAACTCGGCCTGCTGGTCCGACTCGGCACTATTGCAACTCGGTGCTGCGCCAACTCGGTGGCTGACTCGGTGGACAGCAAGCAATCCGTTCCAAAGGAACGTCGCCTTCCTGATGTCTTCTGGAGGCGCCGCTTGGCTGGGATGATGGCGGGATGTCCCGGATCGACTCCCGGAAGGGGCGGCACCCGAAGTTGAATTTTGATATTTACTTTTGATTTTCCCCCGAACTGAATTTTCGGACCTGCACACAGAACAGATCTGCAGGCCGCGGCGGCGAAAATCACTACGCTCAGATCCGGAGGCCGATCGAGGCGTGGCTGGTACCGATGGAAAGAGCACTCAGAGATCTACAACATAATTTTTTTTCAGCTTCATCCACCACACGGATTGAAAATGAAAACCTCTGCAAGCTGACTTTTTTTTCTGACCCGGACTGACAGACACACAGGGCAGCAAACAATCTGCCTGAAACACACCCTTGACTGAGGGGTAAACGATTTTTGTAGACTCTAAGAAAATTATGGTGGAGGGGGATATACGTGGGGAACACTCAGTAATTTTTGGGATTTTTAAAAATAGATAAGGGGGTGACAAAAATAGAACAAGACGACTCTTTACTGTAGATCAGCAGAATGACAGATTGATAGGGGTGGACTAGAAATTGTGGAAAAAATACCAAACGAACTCAGAATGAGGCATAAGATATATGGATGGAAAGCTAACAAAGAGAGGAACAAGCTCTCAAAATTTCAGCTCGATCAGACAAACACACAGAAAGGTAGATCCACGGAGGTGGGGTTCTATCCTGATTTGGCCAGAACTTCGACGTAGCGGCGGTGGCGGCGCGATGGCGGCTCGATGGCGGCGGCGGCGGCGATGCTGAGCTTCACACTCAGGGAGG
Source organism: Amorphophallus konjac (assembly GCA_022559845.1). Classification (NCBI taxonomy): domain Eukaryota; kingdom Viridiplantae; phylum Streptophyta; class Magnoliopsida; order Alismatales; family Araceae; genus Amorphophallus; species Amorphophallus konjac. Next base: position 336,309,343 of record CM040125.1, on the reverse strand, counting down.
TGGTGGAGGAGAGGCTTCACACCTCTGAAATCTGAGCTTTCACAGCTCTAGAAGGGGAGAGAGGGGCGCCCAAGGGCTGGAGCAACAAATGGATTTCTTCTCATTAATTGCTAAGTAATTCAAAAATTACAAGGTATATATAGAAAGTGTAAAAAGACTTAAACTAACCTCAGATCTAATTTTTGGGAGGAGTAATTAAGGGACATCACATTTTAGTTGAAAAAAAATAAAAAAATAAATCCTAATTAATTCTAAATGGGGGGGGGGGGCGCCCCCTTGACCAAGGGGGGGGTAGGTGGAGGTGGGTGTAGAATGTTGACAATTTTCACCCTTTGTCCCCCATGTGTCAATTTGACTAGTCCAACCTTCTAGATGGCCACCTAGGATGGTTGACCCGCCCCACTTGGCCTAGGTGGACCAATGGAAAAGGGGTGAGGGCCCCCTAGCTGGACCTACTGTCAATTTGCACAAAAACCCACACAATCCAAGGGAATGACAATGTGGCTTATCAAGCCTTACAATTGCGTACATACTTTCCCGAGGATATAAAAGCAAACTAAAGGACACAAATGCAAAATGAAAAGTTAATGCTCGGCATCGATTCCCATCACCGCTGATACACAGCTTATGAATGTAATTAGAAATCAAACAGAAAAGGAAAAGAAAACATTCGAAGAACCAATGTAGCTCACACTGAGCAAATTGACTCTGGATCTGATCCAAGAGTCACTTATAGAGACAGACTCTCTCACGCTCTCTTCTCACTCAGACTAACTTTTCCATCTTACGGCACTCTGTTCTTCTCTCTGAACTTCGCAACAAGCTCTCACTCCTTCAATCTTCTCTCTGACTCTTCTCTCTTGATTCTAACTCTTTTTAGCTCTCTCTTAACTCTTCTGCTCTTTTTCTCTTCTGATGTTTCCTTTTCTATTTTCGAGTTTGAGTGCTCGATCCCTTTTATATAGCAGAGGCTGTGAATCTGTGGGACCACCAGCTTTTTCAATCTTGGGCGCGTGGAAAACACATTCCCGCCCACACATTTTATCCATAAAGCATTTCGAGAAGTCACGTGTCAGATGTGGAGGTTGTGACGATCCACGTGGCAGAATGTTAGTTCTGCTCCCTACCTTGGATCACGTGCCTTTAACCTAGTGCATTAAGTTCCACGTGAGATTTGGTAGCAGACTGCCTTCATGCTGCCAAGGTGTTTGATCATATAGCTGACCTGTCAAAATGAGAGGTAAAGAGACATTAGTCATTCATCAAATGATAAACTTCAATACAAGTTCAATCTTAATCATTTCCACAGATTTAGTCAAGACACAAAATATGCTGATTTCTGTAGAAATATTGATGCATAAATGAGATGCATCAGACTGTTTAACTGACCCATTCAATATGTGTGAATATCAGCTTCAACCTCTAATATAGCATAGGTAGACCTTAATGAAGGTACATCAACTTGTCTTTATGGGAAATACACAAGATGCATCGACCTTGATAGAGAAGACTTCAAAAGCATTGACTAAATGTTGTAGAGGCAAATAGATCAGCATCGACCTTTCTCCAACCGCTAAGTTGCCAGCATCAACTTTTATACAAGGTGCACCGACCTTATAGCATAAGGTGCATGAGGTGCATCGACCTAATGGTGTGTACGATGTTCAATGTGCATCGACCTGATTGTTCATTCAGTGTATAAGATGCATCGACTTTCTGAACTAAAAAACTTACGTGCATCGACCATCTTGAAGCATGCATCGACCTATAATGCAATCCTTCTTATTATGCATCGACCTGAGCAACAGATGCTAGCTTACTAGTATCGACCTATAATGACAATAAAGTAAAAGTGCATCGACCTTATGATGCAATGCGTTAACAAGTGCATCGACCTTCTGAAGTGGTCGTAATGTATGCATCGACTTGTTAGACAGTAGAGTAAAAATGCATCGACCTTTCAACGTATTACTTATACATGTGCATCGACCTTTAATGCAGAACTAGTACATGTGCATCGACCTTGCTAAGCAATAACTCTGCACATGCATAGACTTTCAGGATAAAACTGGACATATGCACAGACCTTTACTTGACTAAAAATTAATTCTGACTAAAGTAAGGACGTCAACATAACAGTGTTGCCAAAGTCAACATAAAGTCAACTAAACTATTGCCAGTCAACAAAACACAACATTCTCCCCACTAGCATCAAATCCAGAGGAGACACAACATTCTCCCCCTTTTTGATGATGGCAATATAACTATATTTTGATGGTAACACTCATGTCAATCTAAGTGAGAACATGCAAGAATAAAAGTCAAGTACAGTTAAGTTCAGCAGTGTAGTGGAAAGCATACAAGTAGACACAAGTGCACATATACAAACTACCATAGACATGCATGCATGAATTCTGACATAGCATATCAGACAGTTGTAGACACGCCAAAATTGACGTTACTGTGAGTACATCTCATATTACCTTGTAATGCCCCAATTTGACCCTCAAATCAGCTTATTTGAGTGGTTTTCCCACTTTTCTTGAATTTCTCCTATTTTTCCCCATTTTATCTCATTTTCCTATTTTTTTCGGATTTCTTGGGCATTTATCTCTATTTTCTGAATTCACGCCCTCATCAGGGGCGTGTTTTTTGAAACACGCCCAGGTCTAGGGCGTTTCTTTCCCATTTTATCTATTTCTCCCCATTCTATCTATTTTATGAATTTTATGAATTCACGACTTGGGTAAGGGCGTGTTTCTCTTAAAAAATGACTTCACCTAAGGCGTTTCTTAAAGAAAGGACGCCCACCTTAGGGCGTTAATTCTTTTGGTTTGACCGACTTCCCCATTTGAGCTCTTGAAATTAACGCCCTTCCCAGGGACGCTTTTTTGAAAAGTGGCTTTGTTTAAGGCGTGTTTTACATTTTTCAAATATGGGGAGTTTTTATTGCTAAAATTGGTTTTGAAAGAAACGCCCTTGTGCAGGGCGTGTTTTAAAGAAACGCCCTCTGGTAAGCCGTCAATTAATCAATTGACGCCCTGACCTAAGGCGTGTTTCATCTTCTGGCTTCGCAGCCCTTTCCCCAGAGAGTCCTTGCCTCGTTAAATCCTGCCTTGATTGGGCTCTTGCCCATTCCTATCCTTTCCCTTGATTGGACTCTTGCTAATGTTTATCCCTTCCAATCCTATTTAATAGAGCCATTGGCTCTGTTGATCGGTTGGATGCCCCTTCGTTGGACACTCGATCCCCTTCTTCCTCTTCCTCCCACGTATCTCCCTTTTCCCTTTTTTTTGCTTTCTTTTTTTCTCTTGTTTTGTGCTCACAGGTTGCTGTTGGCTAAGGAAGGAATGCCCGAGCGCATCAATCTTCATTTTTTTAAAGCTTCTTCCCCATTGAATATCAAGGCCATAAGCAACAGAAGCAACAGGCTCCTTCTATTTTATTTTTATTCTCTTTTTGCTATTCGTTAACATGCATGCATAATATACACGTTTTTTTTTCTCAACCACGTTGAGGCTTTCCCCATAGTGCAATCCCTTGCACATCTCCCTATTTCATTTACATTCATTCATATCATCATCATCATATCTCTCATACCCTTTTGCATAGGGGTTTAAGGGCCACCCCCTTAAGGTGTGTTCATAATCAATTTTCATGCTCATCTATCTAAGAATTTGATGCTACACTCACCTTTATTCTAATCCATATCTTTTTGGTGTTGTTGTCTTTGTTTTGCAAGGGTAATAAAAGTGAAGAACTCTCTTCATCGGCCGGCCGATTTGAAGAGAAAGGAAGCACTCACATCCCCCGCATATTTGAGGTATTTTGCGATCATCTCCCCATATTATTTTCCACTTGAGACCCTCGTGTCTCTGGCGATCACACACACTCCCCTTGTGCACCTCGTGCATGTTTCATCTCCACTATTGTTTATTGTTTGATTTTCATTATATTTTCCTTAAGTGGATTTTAAAGGAATCTACAACAGTCTCCCCCTTTTACCATTTTCCCAAACCAATATATGATACACAAAAAAATCTCTCTCCCCCTTTGCCCTTTGCATACCCCATTAAAAAAATCTCTCCCTCTTTGCATAATATATTCTCCCCCTTTGCCATCATCAAACAAGGAAATGGTAGAGATACGGAAAGACAGGATAGCATCAAGAAGTAGTAAAGAACATGTAGCACCCCTGATAAATTAAAGGAATAAAATTCCTAAATAAGATTGAACATGTATAATTTTCTAAATAAATAGACAAAGGCCAAAATAATTTAGTTATAAAACCAAATAGGCCTTAACCTATAATAGGGCCTCACATATAAAGGATAGCCTAAGCTAATGGGCCTTACCATACTAAACCACACAAGTATGGGCCTCCCATACAATGAATTAGTTAAGAGAACTAATAGCCTTAAAAGCCCAAAATCCTCAAAACGCCTTTAGCCCACCTACGTGAGAAAGGACATATATATATATATACTAACCCCAAGGGCTTTCCACAACCTGAAACCTTAACGAATTGTAAGGCTTTAGGGTTTGATCGATGGTGGCTGGGGAAATAGCAATCAAGATATGCATGGGAAAGTTTGCACTTATTAGGATTCGTACATAGGAAATTTATGTCCCTTTCGGATTCTAAAAGCACCGTAGGAATACCTTCTCTATAAATAAACCCTCCATCGAACGAGCCAAGGCTACTGCCGATGCTCGCATCGACCTCGTCGTTTTGTTCATCCTTTCCTTCTTCCTATGGTTAATCGCTGGTGTGTTGTTGTTCCTACTATCGTGAAAGAAGCCTGCCGCTTCTTTCCCTTGTTGCCGCATGAAGGAGCAAGTTCTTCCTGCTATTCTCTTCTATCGTAATCACGAGCCAGCCTGCCTCCATGATTGTGTACCACTGTTGTGATTCATCTTCTCATGTTGTAGCTGCTGTTGCTGCTGCTTCTATTGCTTCTTCGTTGTCAGTTGCAGAGTTGATGCTGCTAATTATTATCATCTTATCTCTATCTCATTCGTCGTCCAAACCAGGCCAAGAGGTAGGTGTTCTCAATGTTACGAAGCTAAAATTAGTGTAAAAGTTGCATGCACGTAGGTTATTTAGCATAATAACATGCATTCAGTTTCAGTACCATAGGCTTTGCTGCATAATAGTAAATAGTGACCATGTCATGGGCCCTTACTTAATAAACAACCGTGTGCACGGTCGATACTTCTTCTTGAATGGCGACAGCACCAAGGGCGTCTCATAATGAACGAACTTATGCCTAGTCATGATTTCTTTAGATAATTAAATAAATACAGCATGTTTAAAAATCTATATCTATTAAACCTGACATGAAAATTAATGCATGAACATGTTCTTGGAACCTATGTAATTTTCTCTGCCTGTTCATGTCATTAGTTTCATGTTCTGATATACTTAAAAATTCATGTGTCTATGATTGTACCTGCCCGATGTGTAACATCTGACAAACAATGAGCGATAGTCACGCTGTTGCCATTTAAAGGATGTGCGCCCCTGCACAGTGGCACTATATTGTAGAAATCCAGTAATCTATGATGAAAAATTGTATACACGCTGCTTAACTAATGAACGCCATATCATACAGTTGCTAGTTGAAATTTGAAATATTAATCTTGGGAAAAATAGTTAAAATTAACGCCCTTCTATAGTGTCGTTAATTTGACTTATTTATATGGAAATTCAGTTAATATATTCTGACTGAACGACCTTTTAGAAGGTTGCTATTTCCTGAAATAGTGACATCTGAATGGGTGCTATTTTTTGTTTCATAGTTTTATTGAGTTTTCTCAACCCATACCGCGGGTTACTTGGCACTCTCATCTCACTTCCTTAGATGGAGTCCTTGTTTCTGTTTCGATCGATTACACACTAATTCTCGATGATGTTTGAACCCTCCGCGGGATATTCCTTCCTTCAGACTGGTGATTTTATCATAGAGACCTCTGTAAGTCCACGCAAAGCCTTGGATTCCCTCAAGCCCGCCGAGCAGGTTGTACTCTAAAAATGTATAACATTATGTCTGGTCACGTCACTCTAAAGAAATGTGATGTTTTAGCCCTCTTGGAGCCCTATTTCTAGCCTCTTTGAGAAGTTTGTCTTCTGTCAGTAATTGGCGACATGGACCTGGGTGCCAGAAGGAATTGGTGACCTGTCCAGTGCCGTTATTTCCTTGATATAGCGACCTGAGCCTGGGTGCTATTTCATCAAGCCTGTGCTCTTCACAGGAATAGGCGACCATGCATTCCAGCGCTATTTTTGTAAATCGTGGTGACTGTGTGGGTGCCATTTACCTAGTTTTACGACATGTCTTGGTTCTCGTGAGGTTTTAAATATGTGTCATACTTGTTCAAAGTCCAGCCCTTGAACTCCTTCATTCTTGAAGTCTATCTTATCATCCTACAATGGTTTATACTTTGAAACTTATATTGGCTATCACTATAGTGGATGTCCAAAACATACATGACCCAATGCCTGCGCATATAGGGACCGATCTGGTTCTGGGAGGAGCACCCGAAAGTACTTGTGCCCATAGGAGCTATATTGATCACGGTGTGGCATTGCACCGAAGTACTTGTCATTCTAGAATTAATGGCATTCCACAATCTCATACTTGACTTGACATGACATGACTTGTGTGGCCTGGAACGGGTAATTACTTGCTTGATATTAAATAGCCAATTCACGTGACATGACTTGAAATATTTACATGCTTGACTATCTTGTTACATTTCACATGATTATCTTGAATTCTTGTTAGTTAAGATTTATTATCTTTCGATACTCTCTCGCTTGTCGTCATCATGCATACATGTTAGCCTTGCATTTATGTAACATGTAATTAATTAAAGCAATGCTTGTACTTGAGATATAATTCCTACTGAGCGTTCGCTCACCCTAGTGTTTCCCATACTTTTCAGGTAACTCCGATGATAAGATTCAATCGGATGGGAATGGAAACGAGTGAAGAGCATAGAGCCATCCAGTCACAGAAGCATTTATCTATCTGTGTCCTTTTTTCATAGTTTCTTGAGTCAATCATTGTAATTTTCCCTTTATTTGAGTCAGGGTTGTCCTCAGTACTTCTCATTGGAATTTTGTAATAAAATGACCTTGAAAGTTGTTATAAATAAAGGATTTGGTTTATCTCTACTTTTGCAAGCTCTATCTATGTGTCGAATACACTTATGTTCTGATTGACATGGTCGATATAAACTCATCACGCATACCGAGTTCCTTCCGCGCTCAGGGCGTGCCAGTTTTTGTGGTATCAGAGCCTAGGATATTCAATTCCTAGGAAACCAAGTCCAAGGATAAGTTTAAACCTTTACCCGGTGAGATTGGTTAGAACCATGGGTTAAGTTAACTTAGGAACTTAAACTCTTGGTCAAATCATATACTAATATAGTTATTAAAATCTTGTAGGATCATGGCCGCCGAACGTGCTCAGTGGCACGACATGCAATGCACTATTCAGGGTCTTACTCAAGCACTACAACAAGTGGCGCAGGGCGGAGCTAACCGTGGAGCAAGAGATCTCCACCGAAGCTTCCGTAATATGAATCCACCAATGTTTATTGGCTCATCCGACCCCGATGATGCCAAGCCCTGGATCAGAGAAGTAGAAAGGATATTCCGGGTTATGCAATGCTCGGATGAAGAGAAGGTATTACTAGCAACATTCCAATGGAAAAGGGAAGCCCGCTTTTGGTGGGATTCTGTGGAAGCTACATTGGTACATGATTATATTACATGGGCAGAGTTCATGGAGCACTTTAATAACAAGTATTTCTCAGATCGTGTACAAGAGAAGAAGGCCGCAGAATTCGCCACACTCTAACAACGAACTATATCAGTGGCCGAGTATGAGGCCCAATTCTCTAGATTGTCAAGGTACGCACCTCATCTGGTGGGTACTGAGAAGATGAAGGCGGGAAGATTTCTAAATGGGCTTCGACCACAATTTATAACCCAACTAGCGCCGATGGACGTTCAAGTCTATTCAGAGATAGTGCGAAGAGCCCAACTATTAGAAGATGCCACGGAGTTGTCCGATTGGATCCGTGGGAAGGACAAGAAGGAGCATGTTACAAGCTCCGGTGCTTTCAAGCCAACCTTTAATAAGAAAAGGACTAGCAACGGAGGAGATTCCTCCTAGGAGAAGAAGTTTAAGAAGAGCAACAAGCCCTTCTCCATCACTACCACACCTTCCAAGGAGGTGTGTAAACACTGCGACAAGGCTGGCCACAAGGCCGAGGAATGCCGGAGAAGACTAGGACCTTGTCTCCATTGTGGGAGCTGTGATCATTGGATTCCCGACTGCCCCTTGCTTAATGAACAAGCCAGAGACGAGAAGCACCCGGTGAAGAAGCAAGCACGCCTCCAAGCTCTTCAAAAGGTGAAACAAGATGAAGGCGGACTGGTGGAAGGTACCTTAAAGATTTGTTCCAAGTCTGCTCGTGTCTTGTTTGATACTGGAGCATCGCATTCCTTTGTTTCCAAGAAGTTGGCTGATCCATTACCTCTGGAACCAGAATGGATAAAACTAGTTATTTCAACCCCTCTTGGAAATGAATCCGATATCTCACATCATTATATAAATTGTGAAGTCATGATAAAAGGGAAAAATCTACCTGCCAACTTAATATGCTAAGACAAGAAAGATTACGATGTGATACTAGGAGCCGACTGGCTGTCCACATACAAGGCAGTTTTAGATTGCCATAACGACATGGTAACTTTTAAGGAGTTCCCCGGACTGGTCTACACTAGCCCTAAGGGTCGAAACAAGTCATCTATTATTTCAGCTCTTCGAGCCCATAAGTTAATGAGGAAAGGATGCATGGCTTTCATTGCATTTGTGACTGCCACGGAGACAAAGGAGTCCAAGATAGAAGACATCCAAGTAGTTCGGGAGTTTCCTAATGTATTTCTGGAAGACTTGCCCGGATTACCCCCATAGAGAGAAGTGGCCTTCGCCATCGACCTTGTCCCTGGTGTGGGTCCAGTTTCTAAGGCACCTTATAGGATGTCCCCTGCCGAGCTCAAGGAATTGACAGAACAATTGATGGAGCTCTTGAAGAAAGGATTTATCAGACTGAGCACTTCCCCGTAGGGTGCGCCCGTGTTATTTGTAAAGAAGAAGGATGGATCGATGAGACTCTACATCGACTATCGGCAGTTGAACCATCTTACTATCAAGAACAAGTATCCACTGCCGAGGATCGACGAGTTCTTTGATCAGATATCTGGATCCAAGTATTTCTCAAAGATTGATCTTCAGTCAGGATATCACCAATTGAGGATCAAAGATGAGGACATTCATAAGACCGCATTCCGGAGTAGGTATGGGCACTATGAATTTGTTGTTATGCCTTTTGGACTAATGAATGCCCCTGTAGCCTTTATGCAGTTGATGAATAGCATATTCACGCCTCATCTGGATCAATTCCTAGTGGTCTTCATTGATGACATATTAATTTATTCCAAGACCAAAGAAGATCATGAAGAACACTTAAGGATTGCATTACAGATATTGAAGGATAATCAACTCTATGCCAAACTCAGCAAGTGCGATTTTTGGCTCGAGGAAATGTCCTTCCTAGGACATGTGATCTCGAAGAATGAGATTTCTGTTGACCGATCAAAACTTGAGGCCGTGAAGAGTTGGGAGAGGCCGACTAATGCTACTAAGATCCGTAGTTTCTTGGGTCTAGCTAGCTATTACAGGCTATTCATCAAGGACTTCTCCAAGATCATTGTTCCTCTTACTACGTTGACCCGTAAGGAGATTCCTTACTAGTGGGACGAAGATTGCGAGAAGAGCTTTCAAGCCTTGAAAGATCATCTCACTACCACCCCGGTATTAGCATTACCAACTAAAGGGGGAAAATTCAAGGTATATACCGATGCATCTGGCATTAGCCTCGGATGTGTGCTGATGCAACAAGGGAAGGTCATTGCTTATTCTTCCCGACAATTGAAGAAGCATGAAGAGAACTATCCGGTGCATAACTTGGAGTTGGCCACGGTAGCGTTTGCCTTAAAGATCTAGAGACACTATCTCTATGGAGAATAGTTCACCGTGTACTCCGATCACAAAAGCCTCAAGTATATATTTTCCCAAAAGGAACTCAACATGAGGCAGAGGTGTTGGCTCGAATACCTCAAGGACTTCAACTTCACTATACAATACCATAATGGTAAGAGGAATTCTGTAGCTGATGCCCTTAGTCGAAAGCCGAGAGCGTTATTGGCCAACTGCATGATCCAAGAGTGGAAATTGTTGGAGTAATTCTCTAAACTTGATATAAGTATGGATTAGGAGAAAAGGTATATTACTCTGTCGCACATGAGAATACAACTAGATCTGCTCACCGAAATACAAGGACTTCAAGATAGTGACCTGGTGTTAGTAGAGATCAAGGATAAGCTAGAAGAACGACCAGACTTCAAGGTAGCATTAGATGGAAGGTTATTATTCAGAGAAATGACTTGTTTACCGGATTGTCCGGAATTGAAGAAGAAGATTTTAGAAGAAGCTCACAGATCAAGGTATACGATTCATCCCGAATCTACCAAGATGTACCAAGACTTGCAACATACCTTTTGGTGGAATAACATGAAAAGGGAGGTAGCGGACTTCGTGTCTCGTTGTCTCACCTACCAACAAGTCAAGGCAGAACACCAAAAGCCTGCCGGTAAGCTACATCCTTTGGATATTCCTAAATGGAAGTTGGAGGATATCGATATGGACTTTATAATTGGTCTGTCAAAATCTAAAGGAGGACATGATGGAATATGGGTCATCATCGATCGATTGACCAAGTCAGCTCACTTTTTACCAATCAAGAGTCGATGGTCAGTTGATGTCCTTGCTGCTTTATACATTAAAGAAGTCGTCAGACTGCATGGAGTTTCTATTTCGATCATGTTTGACCGAGACCCGTATTTTACTTCTCATTTCTGGAAGTGTCTACAACATTCATTGGGAACAAGACTCAACTTTAGTACAGCTTTTCATCCTCAGACGGATGGTCAGACCGAGAGAACGAATCAGGTGGTAGAAGATATGCTACGAGCTTGTATTATTGATTTCGGTGGAAGCTGGCATGATCACTTGCCTTTGGTCGAATTTGTATATAACAATAGCTACCAGGCAAGTATTCAAATGGCACCTTTCGAGGTGCTATACGAAAGGAGTATCCGATCACCCTTGTGCTGGGATGAAGTTGGCGAAAAGTAACTACTAGGCCCAGACATGGTGAGAGACACCACCGAAAAGATTCAGCTAATTAGAGAGAGACTCCAAAGGGCTCAGTCTAGGCAAAAGATTTATGCCGATATTAGAAGGAGAGATCTTGAGTTCCATGTCGAAGATCACATGTTTCTTAAAGTTTCTCTAGGATGAGGAATTAGAAGGTTTGGTGTTAAGGGCAAGCTTACACCAAGATATATCGGTCCCTTTGAAGTATTAGAAAGAGTGGGCAAGGTTGCATACCGCATTGCCTTACCTCCTCAACTGTCCGAGGTTCACAATGTGTTCCACATTTCTATGTTGAAGAAATATGTGCATGATCCATCTCATATAATAGATCATTGCGACCTGGTGATACAAAAGGATCTCACCTATGAACAAAGGCCAATGAGGATCCTTGATCGTGAGGTTCGTGCATTAAGGAACAAGATAATTCCCATGGTCAAGGTTCAACGGAGCAAGTGCTCAGAACAAGAAGCCACATGGGAAACTGAAGAATCCATGAAGAAAAAATTCTCGGACTTATTTCCACATTGTAGTACTCTGCACCCTCCATAGTTATGTAAAATTGAATTTGGGGACCAAATTCTTTTAAGTGGGGGAGGGTGTACCACCCCTGATAAATTAAAGGAATAAAATTCCTAAATAACATTGAACATGAGTAATTTTCTAAACAAATAGACAAAGGCCCAAATAATTTAGTTATAAAACCAAATGGGCCTTAACCTGAAATAGGGCCTCACGTATAAAGGATTGCCTAAACTAATGGGCCTTACCATACTAAACCACACTGGTATGGTTCTACCATACAATGAATTAGTTAAGAGAACTAATAGCCTTGAAAGCCCAAAATCCTCAAAACGCCTTTAGCCCACCAACGTGAGAAAGGACATATATATATACTAACCCCAAGGGCTTTCCACAACCCAAAACCTTAACGAACTGTAAGGCTTTAGGGTTTCATCGATGGCGACTGGGGAAATAGCAATCAAGATATGCATGGGAAAGTTTGCACTTATTAGGATTCGTATGTAGGAAATTTATGTCCCTTTAGGATTCTAAAAGCACCATAGGAATACCTTCTCTATAAATAAACCCTCCATCGAACGAGCCAAGGCTATTGTCGCTGCTCGCATCACCCTCGTCATTTTCTTCATCCTTTCCTTCTTCCTGCAGTTCGTCACTAGTGTGTTGCTGTTCCTACTATCGTGAATGAAGCATGCCGCTTCTTTCTCTTGTTGCCACACCAAGGAGCAAGTTCTTCCTGCTATTTTTTCTTTCGTAATCACGAGCCAGCCTGCCTCTGCGAATGTGTACCACTACTGCAATTCTTCTTCTCTTGTTGTAGCTGCAGTTGCTGCTGCTTCTATTGCTTCTTCGTTGTCAGTTGCAGAGTTGCTGCTACTGATTATTATCATCTTATCTCTGTCTCGTTCGTCGTCCAAACCAAGCCAAGAGGTTGGTGTTCTCAATGTTACGAAGCTAAAATCAGTGTAAAAATTGCATTCATGTAGGTTATTTAGCATAATAACATGTGTTCAGTTTCAGTACCGTAGGTTTTGTTGCATAACAGTAAATAGAGACCCTGTCATGGGCGCTTATTTAATAAACGACCATGTGCACGGTCGCTACTTCTTCTTGAATGGCGATAGCACCAAGGGCATTTCATAATGAACGACCTTATGCCCAATCGTGATTTCTTTAGATAATTAAATAAATACAACATGTTTAAAAATCTATATCTATTAAACTTAACATGAAAATTAATGCATGACCATGTTTTTGGAACCTATGTAATTTTCTCTACATGTTCATGTCTTTAGTTTCCAGTTCTGATATACTTAAAAATTCATGTGTCTATGATTGTACCTGCCCGAGGCATAGCATCTGACAAATAATGAGCGACAATCACGTTGTCGCCATTTAAAGAATGTGCGCCCCTACACGGTGGCGCTATATTGTAGAAATCTAGTAATCTATGATAAAAAATTTTATACACGCTGCTTAACTAATGAACGCCATACTATACAGTCGCTAGTTGAAATTTGAAATATTAATCTTGGGAAAAATAGTTAAAATTAACGCCCTTCTATAGTGTCCTTAATTTGACTTATTTATATGGAAATTCAGTTAATATATTCTGACTGAACGACCTTTTAGAAGGTTGCTATTTCCTGAAATAGTGACATCTGAATGGGTGCTATTTTTTGTTTCATAGTTTTATTGAATTTTCTCAACCCATACCGCGGGTTACTTGGCACTCTCATCTCACTTCCGTAGATGGAGTCCTTGTTTCTGTTTCGATCGATTACACACTAATTCTCAGTGATGTTTGAACCCTCCGCGGGATATTCCTTCCTTCAGACTGGTGATTTTATCATAGAGACCTCTGTAAGTCCACGCAAAGCCTTGGATTCCCTCAAGCCCGCCGAGCAGGTTGTACTCTAAAAATGTATAACATTATGTCTGGTCACGTAACTCTAAAGAAACGTGATGTTTTAGCCCTCTTAGAGCACTATTTCTAGCCTCTTTGAGAAGTTTGTCTTCTATCAGTAATTGGCGACACGGACCTGGGCGCCAGAAGGAATTGGTGACCTGTCCAGTGCCGTTATTTCCCTGATATAGCGACCTGAGCCTGGGCGCTATTTCATCAAGCCTGTGCTCTTCATAGGAATGGGCGACCATGCATTCCAGCGCTATTTTTGTAAATCGTGGCGACTGTGTGGGCGCCATTTACCTAGTTTTACGACATGTCTTGGTTCTCGTGAGGTTTTAAATATGTGTCATACTTGTTCAAAGTCCAGCCCTTGAACTCCTTCATTCGTAAAGTCTATCTTATCATCCTACAATGGTTTATCCTTTGAAACTTATATTGGCTATAACTTTAGTGGATGTCCAAATCATACATGACCCAATGCCTGCACATATAGGGCCCGATCTGGTCCTAGGAGGAGAACCCGAAAGTACTTGTGCCCATGGGAGCTATATTGATCACGGTGTGACATTGCACCGAAGTACTTGTCATTCTAGAATTAATGGCATTCCACAATCTCATACTTGACTTGACATGACATGACTTGTGTGGCCCGGAACGAGTAATTACTTGCTTGATATTAAATAGCCAATTCACGTGACATGACTTGAAATATTTACATGCTTGACTATCTTGTTACATTTCACATGATTATCTTGAATTCTTGTTAGTTAAGATTTATTATCTTTCGATACTCTCTCTCTTGTCGTCATTAGGCGTACATGTTAGCCTTGCATTCATGTAACATGTAATTACTTAAAGCAATGCTTGTACTTGAGATATAATTCCTACTGAGCGTTCGCTCACCCTAGTGTTTCCCATACTTTTCAGGTAACTTCGATGACAAGATTCAATCGGATGGGAATGGAAATGAGTGAAGAGCATAGAGCCATCCATTCATAGAAGCATTTATCTATCTGTGTCCTTTTTTCATATTTTCTTGAGTCAATCATTGTAATTTTCTCTTTATTTGAGTCAGGGTTGTCCTCTAGTACTTCTCATTGGAATTTTGTAATAAAATGACCTTGAAGGTTGTTATAAATAAAAAATTTTGTTTATCTCTACTTTTGCACACTCTGTCTATGTGTCGAATACACTTATGCTCTGATTGACATGATCGATATAAACTCGTCACACGTACCGGGTTCCTTCTGCGCTCGGGGCATGACAGAATAAGAGAAGTCTGATTGACATTCTGAGTGATAGTTCATTAAGCTAAGCATACATAGCTCAAATTCTTCAGATATAAGATTCTATGTACTGTATTCTTGATAGAATTCTGGTTTACGAGTAATAAAAAAATTGAGTGTATCCACTAGACTCTTCAATTAATCTGCAATAACCTTTAATAGCAATAAACCAGAACCACATTAAACATGAGGGATTAGGCCTTACTATATCCTATTCACTCAAAAATTAGTGAATTTCTTTAGGAGTGATTAGGATAAGTATTGAGGTTAAACAATTTGACATTTCTGAATTTTTACTTTAGGGTTACAGCAAAAACATTATCTTTTGTTTCCAAAGTTTTGAACAATTAGGTATCATCTATGCCTTTTGACATAAGGGTACACGTTGATTAAACGCCAGTACCCCCTAGTTACTCAGCAAAATGTACCATCATGTTTCATATATCAAAACAGTAGAATTAGTTTACACCTTTTTACGTAAGGGTACACGTTTATCAGACGCCAGTACCCCTTGTGACTCAATGAAGCTACCCATACTATTTTGATCTTTGAAGAGAGATAACTTGAAGCACTTCATGACATAAGTTTTTCTCCATTACTTTGATGAAGTACCCAGTTTCTCAGTGCATTCAATCATTGCTCTGCCTATATATATTTTGACTTGTTTTTATAACCTTGCTGCCCTTTGTGTTTATAGAAAAACTTGTTTAAAAAATAATACTCATTCTAAGTTTCTCAACCAAGAAATCATTAATCCAAGAACTTTTAGATATTTAAAGACTTTATCAGACATGTTATGAGAGAAATGATTGAGAGCTATTAATTGTCATAAACATCCTAGTTCATTGAATTCAGTCTTTAGACTCTAAAATTTATTAAGTTTAAACCATCAGTACATTCATGAAACAATAAAGGATTCTTATAAGAGAAGATTTCTGATTTTCGTAGCTTAGAATGATGAACTGATTATTAGACTGTCATTATTTCAGAGACACATAATTGCAAGATCTTTTAAGAAAGAAAAACTCTGAGTATGCTAGAACAACTTGATACAAAGGAATGCTTAGTGATAGTGTGCCACTGAGATTTCAGTACAGAATTAATAAGAATTTCCATTGATCAGGAGAACAAAGTCAGGATTGACTGAATTTTAATCTGGACTGAAGAGATATCACATGATGTATTAAATCAGATCTGACTCAAATTTACTATGAACTCCCCCTATCATCATGCAAGAAACTCCCCCAGTCTATATGCATTGATATGTAGACACAACATTGTGACATGTGGAGTGAAGGACTCAGAAGGACTCTTGACTCAGGGTACTTGGCGAAGGACTGACCCCTACACATAGTATGGATTTTCAAACAAAATAAATCTATCCTTCTACCATCATACCATTTGATATACCTCTGACATCAAGAGGACACAGTGCATGACATATTCTAAAATAATGATCACTGACCACTGACATCATGTGATAGAATGAATCCAATTCACAGAACTCATCATAGAGAAAACATTTATTTCTGACAGGAACGAAATTAAGAAATCATTCATCATGCTAAAATTTACAAAAACCTAGTTCTCTCCTTAAAAATTTAAACCTTTCATTCTCAAGAGGTTTAGTAAATATGTTTGCAATTTGTTTTTCTAATTCAATAAAATTTAGCTCAATTTCATTCTTGCTTACTTCATCTCTCAAGAAATGATGTTTTATTTCAATGTGTTTAGTCCTAGAGTGATGAACATGATTTTTAGTTAGAGAGATAGCACTGGTATTATCACATAGAATAGGAATGCATCCCAATTTTATGTGATAGTTAATAAGTTGATGTTTTATCTAGAGTACTTGGGCTATACAATTCCCTGCTGCAACATACTCAGCCTCAGTAGTGGAGAGAGTAACAGTGTGTTACTTTTTAGATGCCCAAGACACTAGATAACCACCTAAATATTGACAATATCCACTAGTGCTCTTTCTATCTATCCTACACCATGTATAGTCTGCATCAGTGTAAGCTATGAGATCAAGCTCACACCTAACAGGATACCAAAGACCCAAATCAAGGGTGCCTGATAGATACCTAAAAATTCTTTTCACTGCACTCATATGAGACTCCTTAGGATTAGCCTGAAATCTAGCACATAAACATACTAAAAACTGTATATCCGGACGAGATGCAGTAAGATATAAGAGAGATCCGATCATACCTCCATATAATTTGGTATCAATCAATTTACCTTTTGGGTCAGCATCAAGACTAGTTGATGTGCCCATAGGTGTGTGATTTCCTTGAGGTTCTCAAACTTGTATTTCTTCAATAGATCTCTGATGTATTTAGACTGTGTGATGAAGCTTCCTTCTGAAGTTTGATTAAGCTCAGTTCTCCCATTAAGCTCATTTCAAATTCATCTGTCATTAATTTTGAAAATTTCTCACACATAGAAGACTTAGTTGATCCAAAGACTATATTATCTACATAGATTTGAACAACAAGTATATCTTTGTTGTTTACCTTAGTGAATAAAGTCTGATCAACCTCACCTCTTGAATATCCCTTACCTGTGAGGAAGGAGCTTAACCTGTCGTACCAGGCCCTGGGAGTTTTTTTCAGTCCATAGAGTGCCTTGTCTAGCTTATACACATGATCAGGAAAATCAATACATTCAAATCCAGGAGGTTGTTTAATAAAAATATCATCTTTTATTAACCCATTCAAGAAAGTAGATTTTACATCCATCTGTTGCAATTTTATTCCTAGATTGCAGGCAAAGGCAAAGAGAATTCTAATGGATTCTAGTCTAGCTACAGGGGCAAAAGATTCTTCAAAGTCTATTCCATATTCCTGATTACACCCCTGAGCTACAATCCTAGCCTTATTTCTAACTACTTTTCCATGCTCATCAGTTTTATTTCTGAATACCCATCTTGTGCCTATGACAGAACTATGAGAGGGTTTAGGAACTAGGTGCCATACCTTGTTCTTTTCAAATTGGTTCAACTCATCATGCATGGCATTAATCCAATGCTCATTCTTTAGGGCACTGTCAATATTCTTGGGTTCTATTTGAGAGACTAAAGCAAAGGAATTCAGTTCATTCTCTATCCTAAAGTGTGATCTAGTACTAGGGGGTTCATTCAGATTACCAATAATATTTTCTAAGGGATGATCTCTGAGAAGTCTAACATTGGTAAGCTGATTACCTAAAGTTTCAATTGTCTCCCCCTGAACATCGGATTCCCCAGTTTCACCTTCTTCAACTGGTTCTGCATCTTCCTATTCTTTATTTTCAAGGATTTCTCCATCAACTTTATCCCTGTAGAAACCAGTTTCAAATTTATTACAAAGTTCATCAAATACTACATGTGGTGATTCCTCAACAGTTTGAGAATTTATGTTATAGGCTCTGGATTTTTCTGAATAACCTAGAAAGATTCCAGGTTCACTTTTAGGTTCAAATTTATCAAGGTCTCTTTTAGAATTAACATGAATAAAACATTTACAACTAAATACCTTAAAGTGTGCTAGTGAAGGTGTCTTACCTTTGAGTATCTCATAAGGAGTCTTTTGAGTAGAAGGTCTTACTAGGGCTCGGTTTATGATATAACATGAAGTATTCACTACTTCAGCCCAAAACCTTCTTGGCAGGTTGCCTTCGACTAGCAGGGTTCGAGTCATTTCTACCAAGGTTCTGCTTCTCCTTTCAACTATTCCATTTTGCTCCAGAGTCCTTGGTGAAGAGAACCTATGATTTATTCCATTTTTCCTACAAAATTCATCAAACTGTGAGTTTTCAAACTCACCACCATGGTCAGACTGAATAGAAGAAATAGACTGCTCACCAGTCTGTTTTATTCTGAGGTAAAATTCCTAAAATTCTTTAAAGGTATTATTTTTGTGAGTTAAAAAGAATACCCATGTAAATCTAGAGAAGTCATCTACTAAAACATACCCATATCTCCTACCAGATAAACTAGCTGATCTAGTAGGACCAAACAGGTCCATATGAATCAGCTCAAAGGGTTTGGAAGAAATGTTTTCTGTCCTAGTCTTAAATGACTTTCTAGTCTATTTGCACTAAGTACAAGCCTCACATATTTTATTATTTTTCTTAAAGGACATTTCAGGAAGACCTCTTACCATGCTATATTTATTCAGCTTATGCAACACATTGTAACTGGCATGACCTAACCTATGATGCCAAAGGTAGGCTAAGTCATCCTTATTGATAGTGAGACAAAGATTAGTGTGTGATGCATCATCTAAATCTACCATATAGATGTTATTGACTCTTTTACCAGTGAATTTTATAATTTCAGAATTAGGTTCAAATATATTGCAAGCAAGTGAGTCAAAAATAACTTTATGTCCTTTATCGCAAAGCTGACTAATACGTAGCAAGTTATAGGCAAGGCCTTCAACCAATAAAACATCATCAATACAACATGAAGAGAACTTACCAACTTTACCTGATCCAATTATTTTCCCTTTGGTATTACCTCCAAAGGTAACATGACCTGCATCCTTCCCCACCAGCATGCAAAATTTCCCTTTGTCCCCGGTCATGTGCCTAGAACAGCCACTGTCGAGGTACCATATGTTGTGGTTTGCTGTCAGGCATACCTACACAAAAAATTAAGTAGAGACTTTTGGAATCAAAAACTGTTTGGGCCTCATAACAGCAGTTAAATCATTCAAACAAGACAGCAAATGTTTTGGTATCCACATTTGTGATTTGACTTGAATTATAGATTTATTGATTTTTAATTCTTCCTGTCTTTTCTTGCCACTTAGAGTTTCTGTATTCAATTTCTTTGGTGTGATAGTTTTTTTCTTACCAAATTTAGAGTTTTTATGCCAGTTGCTTGTCCATCGGGCATTGGAAGAAGTATTGGCACTGTAGACCATGGGTTGAATAGTTCTAGGATGGACAAGGCCATATGAATTCTAGTTCATGTATGTTCTGGGCCTAGGTTGCATAGATGCATTCTAGTGATAAGGTCGATGCACCTGACTAGTGTATAAGTTAAGATCATTCTGTTGCATAGATCTCCTACCTCGACCTTTCCAACCAATAGTGTATAGATAGGAATTTTGTAATGCTGGAAAGGTCAGTGCACTAGTGTGTTAACATCGACCTAAGGTGCCCCTGCTCTGACTTGGGTTTCTGGAAGACTTGAACCCATAAGGAGTATCCGTCGATGCACGTTGGGTTGCATTGGTCTTGGGGGTTCCTTGGACTTTAGCTTTACTTGTCTGACCCTAACCGGTCCCTTAGATGTAGGTGCAGTGGTATGTGTGTATGACTCCCTGGACACCTCTACCTTCCCTTTATCTTTGTCCTTGGCACTGAATTTGGTTTTCACAGAATTTCTATTTGAGTTTTCTTCACAATTCATTTTTATCAAAGGTTTGGATTTTCCTTTTTCAGCAACAAAGGATATGGTTTTCACATCCAACCTTTTCTTATTGCTTGGGTTAAAACCCAATCCTTCTCTTCTGAAATTTACTCTTTTTCCCAGATTGGCATTCAAATTTTCAGTTCCCTGTGTCATGCCTTCAAGGGAATGTTGTTTGTCTTTCTTTTCTTTTTCTAAATTTTTAATTGATTTTCTTAATTCTTCATTTACACCATTGACTGCATCATATTTCTCATTTGTAATTCTGGTTTCTTCCTTAAATTTTTGCATTCTTATTTCAGTTCATCAATGGTGTTTTTCAAATTTTATTTTCTATTCTCAAATCATTCATAATAGTCTTAGCATTTTCAGTTTCAATAAGAGAATTTTTTAAAACATGGTTTTCTGTTTCTAGACATGCAAGCTTGTCATCAATGAAGTATCATTAACTAAAGAATTTACTTTTCTTTTTAAATGCCTTTTTTCTCTACGCATGACATCATATTTATCTAGAATCTCAACATAGGCTTCTTCCCAATCACTATGTGTAAAATTCTCAAAAGGGGAAGTTACCTTATCACTGTCTTTCTCTTCATCTTCTCCTCGTGCCATTAGATAAAGCTTCTTTTCATCCTCGCTGTTGGATGTGCTGTTGTTACTATCTTCTTCTTCATCACTCCAGGTGCTCACCATGGCTTTTCCTTTCATGTTCTTCCACCTGGGTTATTTTTCCTTCAACAGCTCAGGACAATCAACCTTCAGATGTCCTGCCTTCCTGCAATTATAACAGACAATAGCATCAGATTTCTTGGCAGGTTCAGGCTTATATTTCGACTACCTCTTTCCTGAAAAATATTTTCTTTTAAACCCCTTTCCTTCCTCCCCTCAGAAATTTTTTAAACTTCCTAGTGATCATGGCAAACTCATCCTGATCATCATCAGAACTAGAACAGCTATGCTCACTAGACAACCCTTTGCTACTGGAATTGGCTTTAAGAGCTAAGGGCTTCTTCTTCTTCTTAGTCTCATCGACCCTCTTAAGGTTCAGCTCATACGTCATGAGGGAACCAATGAGTTCGTCTACAGATGTGGTTGTAGATTCCTAGATTCTTTCATAACAGTGGCCTTGGTGTGCCAAATGGGTGTCAGGGACCTAAGTATTTTTCTGACTAGTTCGTACTCACTGTAGACCTTACCTAGACTTCTCAGACTATTGGTTAGAACCATCAACCTAGCATACATCTCAGATATGGACTCCTCAGATTTCATCTTAAAAGCTTCATACTCTGAGACTAACATGTTTTCCTTAGTCTCTCTAACATAAGATGTTCCCTCATAAATCACCTCCAGCTTGTCCCACATCTCCTTGACTCTGGAACAGGAGAATATTCTAGAAAATTCAGTGGGATGGAGTGCACATTGCATAGCATTAACTGCACTCCAATTCAAAGTGGACCTACGGATCAGCTCCCTGGTCCAAACCTCCTCATCTTCTGGAAGTTCAAATGGTCTTTTACTAACTACCTTCCAGATTTCATAATCCTTAGCCCGAAGAAAGACTTGCATGCGATTCTTCCAGTAAGCATAACTGTTTCCGTCAAAGAATGGTGGCTTACTAGTTGAATGACCCTCAGCAGTTAACCTTCTAGCAGCCATAACTAACCTCTCCGGGATGTAAAGCCCTAAGGGAGAGTTAGGCTCTGATTCCACATGATGAAAGATCTAGAGGGGGGGTGAATAGATCTGCCCCAAAATTAAAATTTAGAGCAGTTAAAAATAGTGTGAAATTAAACTGAACTACTGTAAACACAAACACTAATTGCAGTGTGAATTATCAATAAGAGAATTTGCAATGAAGTTGCAGATTAATCAAAGTAATCACCAAAGCAAACAATCAATCCACTCAGTATAGTACTAGGCAGAGGGTTGATTAGAAAATCTCCTCACGCATAGGTCAATTTTCAGATAGATGTAATCTATCCTTCTAACTGAACCTATTTAATATACCACTGAGATCTATATAACAAATAGATGAGGATGATAAGTCTCTAAGCAATTCAAAACAATATCAGTTCAAGGAGAGTCAACGCAGTAAGATCCAAAGTATGTTAGAGTAGACAGATTCAAAATTCATTGAATGCAATAGACGAAACAATTGAATTTGGTAAAAGATAGCAGTTGTCGATCCTAAGCATTCATCTATTCGTTAAGAGAGAAAATCAATCACATAATGAGCAAATCAATTTTTAGGTGGTTCGATCTCAATCTTGAGATCTACGTCCACCCCTTACTCAACCGAGTAATGATTCTACTGCCACACAGCTTGAATCCCGTTGATCCACAGCTTCGGGGATATAATCGCTACACCAGCTGATCCACAGCTTTGGGGAACACGTCCCAGACAGCTGAGCTTCACAGCTTGCTAACAGAGGAACACTCCTCACCGCTGAGCACACAGCTTGTTTACCGCTGATACACAGCTTATGAATGTAATCAGAAATCAAACAGAACAGGAAAAGAAAACATTCTAAGAACCAATGTAGCTCACACTGAGCAAATTGACTCTGGATCTGATCCAGGAGTCACTTACAGAGACAGACTCTCTCAAGCTCTCTTCTCACTCAGACGAACTTTTCCATCTTACAACACTCTGTTCTTCTCTCTGAACTTCGCAATAGGCTCTCACTCTTTCAATCTTCTCTCTGACTCTTCTCTCTTGATTCTAACTCTTTTCAGCTCTCACTTAACTCCTCTGCTCTTCTGCTATTCTGCTCTCTTCTTTTCTATTTTTGAGTTTGAGTGCTCGATCCCTTTTATATAGCAGAGGGCGTGAATCTGTGGGACCACCAGCTTTTTGAATCTTGGGCACGTGGAAAACACATTCCCGCCCACACATTTTATCCATATAGCATTTCGAGAAGCCACGTGTTAGATGTGGAGGTTGTGACGATCCACATGGCAGAATGTTAGTTCTGCTCCATGCCTTGGATCACGTGCATTTAACTTGGTACATTAAGTTCCATGTGAGATTTGGTAGCAGAATGCCTTCACGCTATCCAGGTGTTTGATCATATAGCTGACCTGTCAAAATGACAGATAAAGAGACATTAGTCATTAATCAAATGATAAACTTAAACACAAGTTCAATCTTAATCATTTCCACAAATTTAGTCAAGACAAAAAATATGTTGATTTCTATAGAAATGTTGATGCATAAATGAGATGCATCCGACTGTTTAACTAACCCATTCAATATGTGTGAATATTAGCTTTGACCTCTAATATAGCACAAGTAGACCTTAATGAAGGTACATCAACCTGTCTTTATGGGAAATACACAAGATGCATTGACCTTGATAGAGAAGACTTCAAAAGCACTAACTTAATGCTGCAGAGGCTAACAGATCAGCATCGACCTTTCTCCAACCGCTAGGTTGCCAGCATCAACCTTTATACAAGGTGCACCGACCTTATAGCATAAGGTGCATGAGGTGCATCGACCTAATGGTGTGTATGATGTTCAATATGCATCGACCTGATTGTTCATTCAGTGTATAAGATGCATCAACTTTCTGAACTAAAAAACTTATGTGCATCGACCATCTTGAAGCATGCATCGACCTATAATGCAGTCCTTCTACATATGCATCGACCTGAGCAACAGATGCTAGCTTACTAGCATCAACCTATAATGACAGTAAAGTAAAAGTGCATCGACCTTATGATGCAATGCGTTAACAACTGCATCAACCTTCTGAAGTGGTCGTAATGTATGCATCGACTTGTTAGATAGTAGAGTTAAAATGCATCGACCTTTCAACGCATTATTTATACATGTGCATCGACCTTTAATGCAGAACTAGTACATGTGCATCGACCTTGCTCAGTAATAACTCTACACATGCATAGACTTTCAGGATAAAACTGGACATATGCACAGACCTTTACTTGACTAAAAATTAATTCTGACTAAAGTAAGGACATCAAAATAATAGTGTTGCCAAAGTCAACATAAAGCCAACTAAACTGTTGTCAGTCAACAAAACACAACATTCTCTGATGTGATACCACCTTGGGGGTGGCAGCAACTAGACAAAGATCACTTTGACTTATCCAACACAAGCACAATTCACAAAATTAGAGATTATCATAGACGGTCGCTCACTGGTGTGCACGCTCAACCCAAGGGTGACTCGATGATGCCGAGTCGAGGATGGGGGGGCTAGACCCTTGCTGGTGGAGGGCCAGCAAAGCTATGATAGTTTTTTGCCCCCCAAAGATATGGAAGCCCGAATTGATGGGCTGACCGAGTGCCACAAGGGGCTCGGATCACTCTCTTGCTCCACGGTGGTCACTCAAAAGCAAGGGTGCTTTTAGGACCGGGTGCTCTATTACACTCCAACGGAGCTTTGACGGATATTAAGTGAACAAGCACTAAAATATGAGCAAGGACTGAGTGATTACCTGGTCGGTTTGAAGAAACCGACCCCGGTCGGAGATGTGGGCGAGCGGGGAAGTGTGGGTTCCCCGCACACTGCGTCGGTGAAGCTTCTCCCTGTTTAAATGATTACATGCACTACTCCTTACGCAGGAGGGTTGGACTAGGAGTGGGGAGATGTAGGGTTACAAACAAACACTACCTCCTATAGGGAGGGGCTTTAAGCCTGCCAGGCGGGGTGGGGGATGTAAAAATAGACTAAAACTCACAGTTTTGTCCACTCAGATTTGGCAGGATAGGGTATCGCTGTTGATGCCGCCACAGACCCGTCCGACTTCACAAGAGGGCGAGACCACCACCAAAACTTGTTGGGTTGGCCCAGGAAGACACCAGAATTTTTGGGGAATTTATTGTGGTCGTCGGAGGCCGAGGAAGGATCGTGAGCCAGACTCTATGGTTCAGCTTCTACATGTTCCAGAATCGAAGGTGCTGGAAGATGTCCTCACTCCGAGCACCTCCAAGCTCCAAAGGCAATGCAGCTTAAATCGACACGACCGTGGGAGGGTCCTCTTCGAGCAGAAACCAGATAGTCCACCAGAGGAGGTCGGAGTAGGGAGATAGAGCTGGTAGAGTGAAGGGCGATCTGTTCAGGCCCTGACACGACAGACCTGCGCACTCGGGGGAAATCCACTGGAATGGGGAGCTCTGAACTCCGAATGGTGCTCCGCTTGCTGCGTTGGGCAAAGGACTGGTAGTATCTCACCCCGGTCAATTGGCGCACCAAGGGGAATAGGGGTGTGTCCGCAGGAGCTTCTACACTAGGGCTCTGATCTCCACCCGGGTGCCGGAAGCGCAGCCTGACGAGAACGATCCTCCTGGACAGCTCTGAACTCGGATTGAGGTGGGATCACCTCGCCTACGAAGCTGACTTGAAGCGCTTTCCAGAAACATATGGTGTGCCTCCAGGAACTTAGAGGTGGTGATAGAGCAGACTCTGAAGCCAGTGGGTCTTCAGCTCCCAGCAACCTGAAAACTGAATGATGAAATAGGGTGTATGTGGGGGTGGGGAAGGGGAAGAAATTTGCAAGGGGTGGCTATTGGTGGCTGTGGGAAGGGAGAGTGGAGGGTGTGGGGGTTGATGGTGGTGAGTGTAGGGCAAGGGAGGGGCAGAGCAGGGCTTGGCAGTGTTGGGAATGGGGGGGCCGATGGTGGGTGACCAAGTGATAAGAGGAGAGGGAGGGGAAGAGTGGTGGTCGGCCAAGGCTAAGGAGGGAGTGGAAGGGGATGGGGGGGTGCGCAACCAGCAAGGGAGGGAGATTCAAATCTCTATTGGGAAGGTGAAGGGGTGTTTGGTGTAGTGGAAAGGGTGCTTGGGGGAGAGGAGAGGGTGCTTGGGAATAGGAAAGGTTGCTTTGGAATGGTGGGAGGTGCTTGGGGCTTGGTGAGAGTAATGGAGGAATTGATGGGACTTGGGGAAGGTGAAAGGTTGGGGCTGATGTGGAGGGCTGAGGTGGGTGTAGACACGCTAAAATTGACATTATTTTGAGTATATTTCATATTGCCGTGCAATGTCCCATTTGACCCTCAAATTAGCTTATTTGAGTGGTTTTTCCCACTTTTCTTAAATTTCTCCTATTTTTCCCTCATTTCCTCCTTTTTCCTATTTTTCTGGATTTTCTGGGCATTTATCTGAATATTTTGAAATTCACGACCTGGGTAAGGGCGTGTTTTTAAAACACGACCTGATCTAGGGCGTTTCTTGGAGAAAGGACGCCCACGCCTGAGGGCGTCAATTCTTCATGTTTGACCGACTTCCCTCACTTTAAAAACTTGAAATTAACGCCCTTCCCAGGGGCGTGTTTTTTAAACGTGGCTTTGGTTGAGGCGTGTTTTACTATTGGAGTTTTTATTTCTAAAAATTGGTTTTTTAGAAACGCCCTTGTGCAGGGCGTGTTTTTAAGAAACGCCCTTTGTGCAGGTCGTCAATTCTTGAATTGACGCCCTGGTCCAGGTCGTGTTTCACTTTTTTGTTCCGAACGAACGCAGCCTTTCCCCAGAGAGTCCCTGCTTCGTTTGGGCTCTTGCCCAGCTTAATCCTCCCCTCTTTGGGCTCTTGCCCCTTCTTATCTATTCCTCCTTTGGACTCTTTCCTTCTTATCTCTTTTTCTATCTTATTAATAGAGCTTCTGAGCTCTGTTAATCGGTTGGATTCGATCCCTTCCTTCCCCTCCGTTTGTTTTTTCTTCTTCTATTTTTTTTTCTTCTTGCAGGTTGCTGTCGCTGCTGCTTCTGGCTGAAGAAGGGGCTTCATGTGCATCTGTCTTCATCCTGCAGAGCTTCCTCCCAAACGAGCATTCAAGCCAGAGCAAAAGCACAGGCTCCTCTTCTGTTATTTTTATTATTTGCATTAGTTCACGCATCTCCTGTTCAACTTATTTTCTCAACTACGTTGAAGTCCCCCACAGTGCACTCTTGCACAACTCCTTATTTTATTTACATCTTCATTCATATCATTCATATTTTCCCACACCCTCTTTTGCATAGGGGTTTAAGGGCAACCACCCTTAAGGTGTGTTCTTGCACATACTTTCATGCTCATATTTTTATTAAGAATTGATGCTACACTCACCATATTTCTAATTCCATATCTTTATTGGTGTTTGTCTTTGTTTTCAAGGGTAATTAATTGAAGAACTCTCTTCATCGGCCGGTCGATCTAGAAGAGAAATCACTCACAATCCCCGCGTTCCAAGGTATTTTCGCGATCCCTCCATGCTTTTCATTATTATATTTTGAGGCCTCGTGTCTCTGGCGATCACATCTCCATCTTAGCACCTCGTGCTATTTCATGCTTTATTCATTCACTTAATATTTATTTGTTTAAGTGGATTTTAATCATAATCTACAAATTGGCGATCACGGTGGGACCCCTATTGTTCTTTTTTTGATTACCCCTTTCCCCTTTGGCACCCTTGCGTGCCCTTTCCCCTTGGTACCCACGGTACCCTTTCCCTTGTGTCCCACGGGCACCCTCTATTGTGCTTTGCACTCTCCTCACTAGTGATTGGCTAGTTTATTAGATCTTCTTTTTAGAAATTCCACTTATCCTCCTAAAAATAAAAAAATCTTAATGAGCATGATATCCTGTTGATTGCCTTATTTGTGTGACTGTGAGTGTTTTGATTTTGCCGGTCGTTGAGCTTCCTGTGAATTAACGCCTCAACCTGGGGCGTGTTTAAAATTAACGCCCCCAGACAGGGCGCCTTTTGATTCTATAACGCCTTCTGGCAAGGGCGTTTTCCAGCGCGTCCCTAGTGCTTTGTGAATTAACGCCCTGCCACAGGGCGCCTTTTTATTGCATAGCGCCTCGGCCAGGGGCGTGTCTTGATTTGGCCGTGCACCCTTTACGAGTTGACGCCCTCACCAGGAGGCGTTTATTTGGTTTGTAGTGTCCCATATCAGGGCGCATTTTTTCGCTCCTGTGGGCCCTCCACAGTGATTCACGCCCTGCCCCAGGGCGTCTCTTTGCTGATAGCGACCTTCCCCCGGTCATCTTCTTCCTGTGTTTTTTCAGACCCGTGCTCCAGTGATTACCATATTGATTGCTCTTGTTTATCATTGTGGTTTGCCTATATCTGTTGCATTCATTCATCTTTGCATTGGTTTGGGAGACCTTCTCTCTCCTCACTAGGATTCCACACACCCTCTTGGAATCGGGACGACCCTCCATTGAGCATTCCGTCTCTTTGGACCGGAAATCCCTTTTCCAAGCCTCCATAAGTCCTCGCACCCGTGGATTCCCTCACGGACGCCGGGCAGGTTGTACCCTTTGAAGTCCCGAATTAGTTGGCCTAAACGTGGTGAGAGAGTGTTCCTAGTTGGCATTGGAGTTAAATCATATTGAAACTAGGCTCCTCCCCTTGTGTGAATCATATCAATTTGCATAAATTCATTAATTCACCAAGGTTCGAACATAAAAATCAAGGTAACCATTTCAACTTGGGTGTGTTTCTTTGCCAATTGTTTGCACATTATTTTGATTGCATGATGGCTTACCATGATAGGAAAAATAACATGTTCAATTCAATTAATGTTCATGAGGGTGATCAACCTAGCACATCTTATTCCCCTCAATTTCAACATGTTCATCAAAATTCTCACCATTCTTTCAAAGGACCGCATCCTCATTCTTACGGTCATGCCCGACCCATGGGCAATGTCCATCCTCATGGTCCCCCTACTCAAGTTCGAGCCACTATTCCTACGGGACCGTCTCATCCTAACGATGAGAAGGTCTCCCGAATCTTGCATGCATTAGATCATCTCACCCCTCAACAGATCCAAGCTCTTAAGGCCGCCGTTGAGGGCGCATCTCCTGCATCTCATCCTCCTTCCAATCCTATGCGGGTGACCCATCACCCACCTCCCTTTTCTATTCACAACCCTCCACGGGTGGCCCATCACCCACCTCCCTCTTCCACTCATGTTCCTACTAATCGGGTAGCCCACTACCCATCTCCTTCTATTCACACTCCTCCTCGGGTGGTCCGACACCCGCCTCCTTCTATTCCTCCTACATCACGGCCCCGAGGCCCTTATATTCCTTGTAATCCGGCCCATCCAGGTTCTTTTATGGGTCATCCCGTTAACTCCCCTCCATGGCCTTTTTATGCGGCCCCTCCTCCTTCAAGGCCCTGCCAACCCTCGGTTGTTCATGTTACACCCCTCCAGCAAACTCTGCTTGATAAGATTACTTTGATGGAGGAGCAATTAAAAAGGGTCATGGCTCCTCCTACTCCGGTCAATCCTCTCCATGCCGCTTTGGACGAGATTACTAAGATGGAGAGAGAATGGAAAGATAGGAGAGAGGATTATGGCGTCAGCATTCCAAGCGAGCAAGAGCCGGCATTTGAAGAATCCGAGGCAATATACGATGATGAAGCTGCGCAGGCACCCCTTCCGAGTTTCCTTCGTTTCCCACTTCCCCCACTTTCATTCGATGAACCTCCTGCTGAGGATGAAGCCACCACTCCCAATTCAACCCCTATGTCCGAGACTTCTTGGTGTTACGACGATGGGTCGATACTCCAATCACCCGCGCCGGCGCATCTTGAGTCTTTCCCCACTCCAAACATCGCTCGCCCCATTCGGCATTTCCTACGCACCAAACCTTCACCCATTAACCCTACACCAATTACACCTCCACCCACTATACCATCAACCTTCATGACATCAGCCTCCCCCGAGCCTTCCACTATAAAACCTCTACATATTGAGCCTTTAGCCTTCACCGAGCCTACCATTAAACCTTCCCCAATTCAACCTTCCGTTATCCCATTATCACCGCCTCAACCCACCTTACCTATTCCCCCACTTAACCCTTCATCTTTACCCATGGTTAATCCTGAGCAGGATCCACCACTTTTTGCACTCGAACCAACCCCGACTGCTTCCGAGCAAAGGGAGAAACTTGATGTGTTTGAACCTCCGCTTCCACCTCCGCCAACACTTTCTATTATACCTCCACCCTCCACGAAGCCTTCCGCCTCCGCCTCACCTCCTTTTACCACTCGGAAGGGGAGCGCTGCTAGAAATACTTGTGCCGAAGATAAGCAAGAGCCAGGTAAGAAGAATTTGGCCATGGCCATGCTATTCAAGACGCAAGAGTTCATTTGCCGGATGCCAATCCGGGTTATTATTCCGAGCACGGTCGAAGAGGCCAAGTTACCGCCGCTGCTGTTCACCAGAGAAGAATGCCAAGCACTGATGCCATCCAAGGGCCGGGCAGGGCACCCCTTGTTCCAATTTCAAAATCCTGAATCCATTCTTCCATGCAAGGGGCGAATGCCCATTTTGTTCAACACTCCATATACGCCACAGTTAATGGGTAGCACAATGCTTCATGTTCCAACTTTCCAATCCCCTCACATTGTTGATCTTTGCCTTCCAAGGGGGTTGTTATTTATTATTGAAGCTTCTTCCATTGGGCCAATTGGCTATACACTTTCGCTGCCGTGGAGGGGCAGTTATTTTGGCACTAGGGGGCCTTCCACTCCTTTATCCACCCCATCCATATTCTTGTCTATCACGCTTTCTTCATGGGCCACTCCCAGGGGAAAGAGGAAGATCTCGCCCTCTCACCCTTCATGTTCATCATCTTCTTTGCATTTCATTGCGTTCATGCATTCACTGCATTCATCACGTCCATTCTATTGCATTCATATGCATTTGCACCTCCTGCTTCTCGGGTCTCCAAACCCGTATCTTCCCCGCCTTCCGGCACCGCCGGATCCTCCGCATTTCCCATCTTATTCATATTCATCTTCATTACTCGGGCATCGCGCCCCCTTCCAACCTTTTCATCTCCCAGATTTCTCTCCCTTCTTCCCAGGTGCATCGCGTCCCTCGGCATTTGCTTCCTCCGGAACCTCCAGACTTTTCCCTCGGGCACGACGCCCCTTTCCACCTTCTCCTTCCCGATTTCATTCCTCCGGAACCTCCGGATTTTTCTCTCCTCCCTGGGCATCGCGTCCCTCGGCATTTGCTTCCTCCGGAACCTCCGGACCCTCCATCTTTCTTCCGATTCATCTTTCTAATCTTCCTGAACATCACATCCTTCATTTTTTTCTTCCTTTTCCATCATCTTTTTCCCTATTTCGTCTCAGGGCACCGCGTCCCTTCTTTTGTCATCCCTCCGGAGCTTTCGGATTTTTCCTCTCATGATTCTCCTCCGCCTCCGGACCCTCCAGATCCACCTCTTTCCATCTATCAATTTCTTCTTCTAATTCCTCCTGATTCTGGGTCCGACCCAACTTCTTCCACATCCACTGCCTTGGGCATCTGCCCTTTCTCCCACTGCTTTCGAGACTTTAGTCCTCATTCCTCCTTCTAATTCTCCTCTCCCTCTGTAGACTGTTCCATGTGATCAGGGTCTCCGCGCCTTAGTGAGGGAGTTCTAGCCCTCGCCTCTTTTCCTTTTTTTCCTTATTCGTCTGAGTCTGGTCTTGGCACCACTCCTTCTTGTTAAGCCACTTTCAATCCTTTGCTTCCAATCCTTTATCTGCCTAAGAGGACTATCCCACGATGATCAACCTCTCGCGGCAGCTGCTTTAACAAAGGTTGCAAGGTAACATATTGGCGTAAGTAAGCATTTATATGATATCATTACCTCATTACTTCACGCATGATTTTCAAAATGAAGTGCTTCCTAACAAGATTAAGAGTGGTGTTTTAGATCTTTATCTTAGGCTTTTGTTAAATTAAATCATTGTTAAAAAGAGTCTTTAGGCTTGCTTATGCAACACCTTGGTTAATAAGAACCCCGCGCTGGGAGTTCAACATTCTCTCCCTGCTTGTTAAGATCAACCCTCAGCTGGGCACCTCACACACTTCACGGCGTCCTTAGCCGGCTCCTTTGGTTAAACACCGTTGCTACCTTGGCCATGCCATGAGTATATCTGAAAGTCTTTTCTCTTCTTTACTCGGCCACGTGCAGGGGCAAGAGGTTGACGGATGAGATGACCAACCTTGGTAATCCCCAATACGAGAGGACTCTCAAATAGGGGCAGTCTTGACCCAAACTAAATATGAATTTCATGATATACATCTCGCCAAAAGGGCTATTATGAAAATCAAGTCAGAATTTTGATAAAAGCAAGATTGTGAATTATGGCATGACAAGAGTGGCAAAGTCCCCGCATGGAAAACCTTGGTCGTATGCATGTCAAGGGTCTAAAAATCAAAGGCATAAAGCCCCGGCGCAACAGACTACCTCTTTGAGGGGGAACACCTTGGAAAGAATTCAAGTCCCGACATCTCCCATCCTGCATAAAGCATATCTCCAATTATTCTTTTCTTCTCCCTCCAAGACCGAACATTTCTCAGGTATGGCCTTGGTAGGGGTACCGTTGATCAAGGGCAGTCGGTTATAGGGCGCCACCCTTCAATGCACGCCCAGCTTTGGGCAGTTTTTAGCAAAAGGGGAAGGAACGAGGACCCCTAGCCAGTGGTTTAAGACACCCTTTGATGCTGCTTTAGCAATGTCTAACCAAAATCAAACAAAATTGAATATTTCTTGTCCAAAATCTATAAAAATTTGAATATCTTTCCCAAAATTCATAAAAATTGAAATATTTTTCAAAACCCATAAAAATTTGCATATTTTTCCAAAATTCATAAAAATTTGAGTATATTTTCAAAAACCACATAAAAATTTGCATATTTCAAAAAAAAACTCCATAAAAATTGCATTGTATTTTCTGATGGTGTTTTGCAGGAACAGCTTTGCAAGGACCAAGAGCACGGGATGAGTCCTATCTCCACTCATTGCTATCAATCTATTGATTCTCCCGATATTCTCATGACATGCCACCCTGGGCATTTTTGGTTATCACCTCCTTATATCATTTTGGTTATATCTCCTGATTATCATCCTGATTATCGTTCATCTCCAGATCTTTTTAATCAACTCCTGTTGATCACTTTGCCAATGTGCATTATCAAATCTTGCTGATCTTTTTGCCACTGGGTATTATATCATTCTGGTCATTCAACTCCAAATATTGATTAGCCAAGATTGGCATCCTCATGATAAAACAACAAACAATGATGCTTTTGCAATGCCGTGATTTAACTCGTGCTATACATGCCATATACATGTTATTGATGCTATGATGCCTTATTCATTGCTTGTTATCTTTTATATCTTGGCTGATGAATTTTTGAGCGCAGGATAAGAAGCTCTTGGTCCCACCGACTGGGCATCATCATCCAAGCCCCACGGTGCTTGCAGCTCAGTTCTCAGTTCCCATGCTCATTGTCCCACCATCTCCTGTATGCATTTTACTATATGTTACATATGCTACTAGATTATATCAAGGACCTTGTGGCTTTGGTAAATCTGGAATTTGAGTTCCCCTTCATCAAAAACGATGA
The DNA here is from genome assembly GCA_022559845.1 of Amorphophallus konjac. Classification (NCBI taxonomy): domain Eukaryota; kingdom Viridiplantae; phylum Streptophyta; class Magnoliopsida; order Alismatales; family Araceae; genus Amorphophallus; species Amorphophallus konjac. The sequence goes on along the minus strand of CM040125.1, from coordinate 336,275,559 downwards.
CGATTCCAGAGGCATCTTAGTCATACGGATAGGCCGTTGAGCCGTCCGAGACTGGGGACGATGGTTCCTTTTTATGAGTTGGTGCGTGGATAAACGGGCTTCGGCTTAGTATCAGCTCGTGAAATCGGTTTCTTGACTCAGTTTTGGCAGCTTAGCAATATTATCCTTGATTATCTTATATTTTCATTTGATTTAATTTTTCCTTTTAAACCCAGCATGCATTCATGTAGGAATTTGAAACAATTGTTGAAAAATCATTCTGATGAGCTGACTTTGAGGGTTGAAGTTGATCTTAATCTTTCCAGATATGAGATATTCCATGCCGGATTGAATCTTCAGTTCGTTTTGTTACTGTTTTGGGTGATTTTCTCGAAAGCTCCTTGTTTGGATTTTTATCATCTTATTTCAATCCTTTCCTTTGATCCACCTTGGCTGCAGCACGTCCACTGGTTGGTAACCGCTCCCCAATGGTGAAACTTACAGGTTTGTGACCTGGGGTACTTCCACCGCGCTGGAAGTTGATCATTTATTATATCTCCTTCATGCACCGCGTGCACAACTCCCCTTTTATCCAAACATTAATGATTTCATTGAATTTCCCGAGATTTGCTTCATCTCGTGCTTTTGATTTGATTCTCATCAAGTGATGTTGATTGCGTGTCTCATCACACCTTGGCATCTACTTTTCAGTTTGCTACGCTCCCTTGCAAAGCAGACGCCAAGGCGGGGCAGCTGTAGACACGCTAAAATTGACATTATTTTGAGTATATTTCATATTGCCGTGCAATGCCCCATTTGACCACCCTCAAATTAGCTTGTTTGAGTGGTTTTTCCCACTTTTCTTAAATTTCTCCTATTTTTCCCTCATTTCCTCCTTTTTCCTATTTTTCTGGATTTTCTGGGTATTTATCTGAATATTTTGAAATTCACGACCTGGGTAAGGGCGTGTTTTTAAAACCCGACCTGATCTAGGGCGTTTCTTGGAGAAAGGACGCCCACGCCTGAGGGCGTCAATTCTTCATGTTTGACCGACTTCCCTCACTTTAAAAACTTGAAATTAACGCCCTTCCCAGGGGCGTGTTTTTTAAACGTGGCTTTGGTTGAGGCGTGTTTTACTATTGGAGTTTTTATTTCTAAAAATTGGTTTTTTAGAAACGCCCTTGTGCAGGGCGTGTTTTTAAGAAACGCCCTTTGTGCAGGTCGTCAATTCTTGAATTGACGCCCTGGTCCAGGTCGTGTATCACTTTTTTGTTCCGAACGAACGCAGCCTTTCCCCAGAGAGTCCCTGCTTCGTTTGGGCTCTTGCCCAGCTTAATCCTCCCCTCTTTGGGCTCTTGCCCCTTCTTATCTATTCCTCCTTTGGACTCTTTCCTTCTTATCTCTTTTTCTATCTTATTAATAGAGCTTCTGAGCTCTGTTAATCGGTTGGATTCGATCCCTTCCTTCCCCTCCGTTTGTTTTTTCTTCTTCTGTTTTTTTTTTCTTCTTGCAGGTTGCTGTCGCTGCTGCTTCTGGCTGAAGGAGGGGCTTCATGTGCATCTGTCTTCATCCTGCAGAGCTTCCTCCCAAACGAGCATTCAAGCCAGAGCAAAAGCACAGGCTCCTCTTCTGTTATTTTTATTATTTGCATTAGTTCACGCATCTCCTGTTCAACTTATTTTCTCAACTACGTTGAAGTCCCCCACATTGCACTCTTGCACAACTCCTTATTTTATTTACATCTTCATTCATATCATTCATATTTTCCCACACCCTCTTTTGCATAGGGGTTTAAGGGCAACCACCCTTAAGGTGTGTTCTTGCACATACTTTCACGTCATATTTTTATTAAGAATTGATGCTACACTCACCATATTTCTAATTCCATATCTTTATTGGTGTTTGTCTTTATTTTCAAGGGTAATTAATTGAAGAACTCTCTTCATCGGCCGGCCGATCTAGAAGAGAAAGGAAAGCACTCACAATCCCCGCGTTCGAAGGTATTTTCGCGATCCCTCCATGCTTTTCATTATTATATTTTGAGGCCTCGTGTCTCTGGCGATCACATCTCCATCTTAGCACCTCGTGCTATTTCATGCTTTATTTATTCACTTAATATTTATTTGTTTAAGTGGATTTTAATCATAATCTACAGTGGGAAGGGGGGGGGAGAGAGAGGGGTGTGAATTAGAGAGAGAGGGGAGAGGAGAGAGAGGGGTTCGCCCCCTAGAGAGAAGGAGAGGGGAGAGAGAGGGCTTCTCACCCAAGACTCTCAATGCTTCACACCTATGGGCACACAATTTCTGGAATTCTAATTCTAATTCTTCATTGCTTCAAATGAGAGAGTTGTGTCCTATTTATTGGAGCTCAACTCTTTACATGATCAAAATACCCTTGACTTAACACATAATGACCAAAGCTATCCAAAAGGGGGCGCACTTGGGCTAGCCCTTACAATTGGACCCATTAAGCCTAACATGCTAACTAATTGACCCAATAACTTACTCAACTGACTCAAATAAAGAAAATTACAGTAATAAGACTCAAACAAAGTGAAAAATACATGATACTTTTTTGATCATTAAGTCAAAAAATCATGCCAATTGCTACCGGAGTGATGTGGCGAGTAGTGGGAACTAGAGATGCAGATGATGCCCCAATCATTCCCCCGGGGTGCAGAGAATTCGACCCTGTCGAATAAGGGTCCTTCCTAGCTCGCCCATGTGTCCACCAACGGGGCCGGCCCTTCCACCTAACGAGGTAGCGCTCATACGCCTTGCTCCTGGTGGTAGTGATATGTTCATCTAATATCCGCTCAACCTCCTCACACTGGTCTCTCCTGGTTGGTGGCTTTCTCTCAAGGGTGGGTGCTCTCTCAAAGGAGGGAACGGGCTCAACATCCTCACTGGCTACCACTGTGGGGCCCTTATATGGCACCAGTGTTGGATCGATGGTTTTGATAATGACAACTTCTGAGTCATGTGTGATAGAATTATGGTCAGTGCATCTGATTAGAATATCTGATTAACTCACTTGAAACTGTTTGCATGGTGGATTGATCATGTCTAGATACCCTAGTCTTGATAGTGTCTTTCTGATGAATCATGCTTAGCTGTTGGTGCTTTATTTCTCCAATTTTATCGGTTGTGTGTGGTCCATGTGGTCCATGCTTTCATAGACTAAGTCATAGTCAGTGCATGCAGTGGCTCGCTCATAATCTTGCTCGGTGCAACTCTCGCTTAGTTCTGCTCTTCACGCATAAGTGCTTGCCTCAGTGCAAGTGTTTGTTCATGCCCACATACTGCCGATTAGCTTCTTTCTCGGTGCATCTAAATGCATCATGCGTATCAAGGTCGGTGCATTCCTTGTCCTTGCATCTCACCTCCAGACGTCGGTGCAATTTGTGGGTCAGTGCAATTATTTGTACCAGCACCCACTGTATTAGTCTTCTCTTTTGACTCAGTGCATAGTCTTCCACTTGTGCCTCATGTTTTCATGTCGGTGTAAATTTTGGGTCGATGCAATTCTTGTCTAAAATGAATTGTTTAGTCTGGTCTCTTAATCTCAGTGCAAATCCATTCTCGGTGCAATACTTTTACCTTCTGAATAACGTGAAGTCGGTGCATCTTCTATTGTATTACCTTTCTCAGTGCAAGATTTGATCCGCACCTAGTCGGTGCAAACCTTGGTTAGTCTAAGGCATTGGGACTCAGCTCCGTGCTTGCTTTACTTAAATCAATATCATGTTCAGTGCATAGTCTAGCTTATTCAATTCTCTGTAGCAACGAGGTTGGTGCAGTTCATGCTTCAAGTCGGTGCATCTTTTATACCATAACATAAAGTCCGTGCAAGATAGGTCTGGCATTCTATGTCTGTGAAGCGTCTGCATTTGGCACACACCAAGTCAGTGCATTAACTGCTTGTGCACACCCGTAGTCTGTGCTTCTCTTACCTCAGCGCCCATGTCAAGTTCGTGCTTAGACTCATATACGCATTATAAAGTCTGTGCATATTTTATACATAACTGAAAAACACTTTTGCAACAGGTCAACAGCTCGTGTTTCTCAAGAAGGGCACGCGATCCAATGATGATACTTACTCATAGATGCTACCACGTGGATCGTTATTCATCCAGATTCTGACAAGTGGCGAGTGTCTCCGGAAGCTTCCAGGCCGAAGCGTTCCCTCCACACTCCTAGGGCAAGAGTTCGTCAACTCTATCTGATGGAGTATATAATGTCTGCTTCCTGCAATCAAGAAAATACTTCGAAGAGCAGAGAAGAAAAAGATAGAGACCATGATAAGAGAAGAAGAAAGAGTGGAAGAAGAAAAAGGAGTGTGAGAAGAGTGTTGTGAACCAAGAGAGAAAACCCGATTCGAACATCTGTGCTGAGAGAAGTTTTTGAGAAGAGAAAGAGAAGAGAGAGTGATAGAGTTTAAAGCAGGCAGTGTCCAGCTAACTGTCGGTTCTTTGGATCAGATCTAGATTAATTTGCTCTTGCAAGAGCTACACTTCTTTTCATTTCTTTTGTTTGGTTTATTTCCCCTTGCGGCTTTTCTTCTCAACTATGTTTTCTGATTCTCTATTTTGAGGTTGGGTTTCCTCCTGTGGACTCAGGGGAAGAGAGACTTGGGTCTCTGGTTGTTGGTGACTGGGTGTCACTAGCATTTCCTTCCGGGTTGGAAGAAGAGAGGAGTGTGTTCCTCTGGCTCAAGCTGTTAGGCAGTGTTTGTAGGCAAGCTATGGTGCCCAGCGGTTTCAAGTTGTGAGGCAGCAGTAAGCCGCACTCTGGTTGGAGTGTGGGGTGGATGTAGGTCTGATGACCGAACCACCTAAAACGCCTTGTGCATTGTGATATGATTTCTTCTCTGAGGTTATTAAGTGCATGTTTAGGATCGTGACCTTATTGTCTTTCAGCCTCGGTGAGTGAATGCTTAAGATCTGCTCGATCGCCTAGAATCGCCGGGTTTGCTGGGCCTGCAGGTTACATGTTCTATCTCGTCTCTCGTTGGAACGTCTGTTTAAGATCAAGTTGATTTACTATGTTCCATTTTTCTAAAACGCTATTTGGGTGTGCATTTGGCTGACCCATTGAGTGCTTGAGTGTGGATCTTGCTAGAACACCTGCATTACTGAATCATAGTTTTATTTCCGTGAGATTTTTTAAGTTCAGTATTAACCAAGATCTAAGTTTCAAATTGGGAAAATTTCTTTTTGGGATTCATTCACCCCCCCCTCTGAATCTGGGCCCTTCACTCAACAACCAGGTCAGCCACATTAAATGTGGGACTTACTCCGTAATCCTTGGGGAGGTCTAACTCATAAGCATTTGTGTCGATGCGCCTTAGTACCTGGAAGGGACCAGCCCCACGAGGCCTCAGTTTCGAGATAGCTCCCGGGCAGAGCCTCTCTGTCGTCACCATCACAAAATCACCCACGTGGAATTCTTAGTGGCGTCGGTGAAAGTCGGCCTGTCTTTTGCAAATCTCATTTTTCTTGCTGATGTGTTTGCGAAGTTTTTCATGTAATTTTGTGAATGCTGACATTCTAGGGGTGATGGGTGGACCTGGACAACCATAAGTAGACCGAGCATGTCTAGACTCCCTATCAAGGGTTTTGAAAATTGGGGGCTGGGATATCCAAATGCGGACCTATCATGTGTGTGTTTCCTAGCAACTTCCATAGGTGCATATGGACACTCAAATGCGGATCTACCATGCAACTTTATCCAGATGCTGAGGCGAACCTTCCCAAGTGTGGGTGTTGGCAAGGTGGGGCTTGGCCCAACTTTGGTGTATTTGACTTGGCAAAGGGCAAGGCATTAGAGTTCTTTGGGGAAATGGAACAAGGATGATGGTCTTGGGGATTCCCATGTGGAGGGATCGAAGGGGTCAAGCATGGTTAGACCTTCGGTGAAGGGTGTGTTATCAATCCCACGGATTAAGAAAGTCCAATTCCTAGATTCCCCAATGTAGGTTGGGACCTTGTCAATGGGGAGGGTGAAGGGTGTGATTGGCCCATTGGCCTTGTTTGTGTTTAGGGGTGGGTGTGGCTTGTTCCAAGTGATCGGTTCGGGACCTACTAGGCATGTGGTGGTGGTGAAGCAATGGGTAAGGACTGGATTGGGCCACTTGGAATGGTCTTTCGGAAAGGATGGGTAGTAGGTACTGGTAAGGAAAGGAATAGGGATATGTTGGTGTTGGAGTTTCTACGGGAATGGGTCAAAAGGATCATGGAACCTTGGGACTTTGGGAATGTGTATCTCACCTAAATCCTTCGATTGGATTGGCCTAGTCATAAGATCCCCAATGTGTGTTAGATCCTCTCTAAGTGTAAAGGTTAGTGGGACATAGACCTTAGTGGGATGGATCGGCTTCCTACATGAGATAACAAGTTCTAGCTTGTGAAAAAGGTCGGGTTCCTCGGGTGTAGGGAGAAGTAAAAGGAGGTTGCTAGTGTAGCAACCCATAGTGTAGACTGAGGTGATGGACCCGACACATAGGTGAGTGAGGTCAAGCCCCTTAGGTCGGTCGATTCCCAAAGCCAACATGTTAGTCAGCTGAAGTTGCCATTCTAGACCTTTGATAAGATCATCCAAAGTCCTCACCTCATAGGAGGATTGGAATGTGGTGTGGAAGGAGTTAATGGGCACTATTTGAGAGTGGTGCTCCGGAAGCGAGCAAAGTGGGCTGGGGCTTCCTAAGATAGGTTCATTGGTGTAGTGCATTAGAATTTATGTAATAATTTCTGGATCATTTATAGAATTTTCTGGAATTTATTAGAAATTTATAACGACTAAATAGATTTCTAAATGGATTATTAGATTAATAAGTCATTATAAGGCCCAATTGTGTCAAATAATTAACCTAGCCTATTTAAATAAGTTCTAAAAGGTATAAGGACCAAGCCCATTAAGTTTGGCCCATATTCTAGAAGGTTATTTAGCCTATTCACGTATTTTAAGGATAAATACTATTTTATAGATGATTATATTATATAAACGAATAAAAGAGTTTTATTAATTTGAAATTCTACCCACGTTGTATGTAACAGTCTATCGTACGACCGCCACATGCATGTAACGCAGCTAGACTGATGCGTTACACCCGGACAGTTCCGTGAATGAAAGAACGAGCAAAAAGATTAGAACTTTGGGATCTTATTTGCAGGAGATCAACTTGGGAGAGCTTATAACATTACTAAGGACTCTTAAAGATTAGGTTCTGGCAAATTAAGGACTCTAGAATCGATATAATCCTCAAACCCTAGCCAAAACCCTATAAATAGGACCTAATTTTGAACTGAGCGACCCTTACTTTTGGCTCGTGAAGAATCAAGGTAATGAGTCACAATTTCGGGTAAGTTCTTTAGAAGATTTTTTTTAGTATACTTTAGACTAATAATTTTCCAAATTTCGTACAAGGAGATCAAGCAACCAAGGAGATTAAAGCATCCAAAGTTGCTGGTTCGACCATAGTAACTCAGGATTCAGAGCGCAAGACCCCTGAACATCAAGAGATTAGGACGTCTAAATTAGGTAATTAGAATTCAATCCTTTGGAACTTTTTGATCACCTTAGTTTCATATTCTTACCCTCAAAATTTCACATCTTTAGGACAAGAGGTTGGAGAGATAGAGCAGTAGGAAGTTGCTAGAAAATCGCTGGGAAAGGAGAGCTAGGGCTCGATTTTCAGATTCAAATTAGAAGCTTAAAGCTTAGTTAAGAGGTAGGTTATCTCATGATTGGCAAAAACATCTTGTTAGAAATAAAAGCCCTCTGGTTTTGATTGATTTCATACATCATAAATCATGAATTCCATATTTTAGTGGGTTCATGCATACATACATATCCTTAGCCCTAATCAAAGATCAAAGATATTATCTTGTCTATTCATTAAAACCCATGCATGTAGTTGGCCCATACTTCGTTTATCATGCCTAGAATATTTATAGGATTTTGATTTCCAGGCATGTTATATTTTCTTAAACTTTTTCTTCATTTTACTGTCAGCAGACGATCTGACGCATCAAGATAAGACCGTCACAATGATATAACGGCCTTACGATAAGCCGTCACACATTCTTTGGTGTTTAAAGTTATCTGTTGTCTCTGACGCACCATCTATGGAGCGTTACATTACTGTAATGGCCTCATGATAAACCGTCACAGTCACTATGACGCACACATTCTAGATCGTTAGGGTAACTGTAGACAGAATGGGAAACTACTTAATTTAACTTATAAATAAGCCTAGTTATCTAAGTTTGGACATGTTATCATGACTTTAAGTTTATTTACTGATTCATAATAAAAATTGCATAATTTAGGTATCTTAAGTTATTTTAAGTTATGTTAATTTCATGTGACAAAATTCTATAGTTTTGTATCTAAATCATGATTTTTCAAAGATGTATTGACGGAGTTTTATCATGATTTCCTATTGTTACACATCCTCTCTATCAATAGAGTCATTTTTTTAAGTACATGGCGCATATTCCGATATGTTGTCCATTAGTTCACTTTGCACTATAGGAATATTATTCTTAGACATGAGGACCTCTCTACTGGATATTCCTTCCAATGGACTAGGAAATCTTGTTTCAAGGCCTCCGTAATTCTCCGCGAGCCTGGGATTCCCACTAGGACGCCGAGTTGGTTGTACCAGTAAAACCCAATTGATTAGATTACACTATCGATGTTTCTAGTTATCAGTGGCGTAACGGATCTATATTGGATAGTCAGGCACATGTAACGGCCCAATATTCGACCGTCACATTCAACTGAGTCCGATTTCTTGGTTCTGGATTCAGACTAATGTAACGGCCCAATACTGGAGCATCACATCATGTAACGGCCCAGTACACGACCGTCACACTGTTTGAGTATTTTGACCCAAGGGTTGATATTCCAAGGTTTCTAAATGGACTCTTGATGATCTAGAACTTATCATATTGATCAAGAAACCTAATATAATGAATGGAAAATAAAGAACGTACCGTTATGCTGCCGATTTATTTCCATAAGCATAGCATAGTATAAGTCATTCTTGATTTCTCATGATTCTTATTAAAGCATTCATTCATTGAATTATTGTTATCAAGAGCTTGTTAGAATTGTATATTCTTGGCCATACTTTATTGTTACATGCGTGGAAAAAGTTTGATTTATACTTGAAGATGCGATCGAGCACTGATTGTGTTCAAGGGCTCTATGCTAGTCCCCTCGGCTGATTGTCGGAAACATACTATTATAAACCATGGGATATGATGCTATTGGCGTCGCATTACGCTGGGAGTACTTTCTTTATAAATAAGTGAAAATCCACAACATGATACAACATGATTGATACTTATACATGACTTTCTTGATATTCCACAGAAATTCACGAAGTACTTGCTCATAAGTAAAAGATACTAGAGTGATGATTATGTGGCTTGCTAGTACATTCTCGTTACATTCTTGTTCATGAAAGGCCATATCATGTTCTTATAACATTCTTGCTAGTTCATACTTGCTCTCATTCTATCTTACATACTTTGGTTTAATCGCATGATTGATCGTATTCGCATGATTTTACCTTATTCCTCTAGAGCTAAAATGAGTAATTACTTTAATAGTGCCTTCATGTTGATGCTAAGATACCTACTGGGCAAGTGTGCTCATTACCTATTTCCATTCTTTTCGAGAAATGAAAGTGATTCGAATTCGGATTTGAGTTATATAAGTAGCGGGTCCGAGAGCGAATGAAAGTCATATCAGTGAAGACTTAGGAAAGTCTATATTGTTTAGATCGAGTCTTTGTAATTTCTTATTTCTTGAGTCTAGTATGATGATGGAAGTTGAAGTAGTTGTTGTACTTGAATACTTGATTATTAATAAAATAAAGTTAAAGTTGAGTATATATTGTGCAATTGCTTTATGTGTGATTACCTTGCGCTCTGATCATTCTTGCTTGCAAGAGGCTTACCATGCAGGCTGTTCGCATTCCTCGAGCGAGTCTTCCGCTGTCATAAAGGCTCGGGGCATGACAGTTAAGTTGGTATCATAGCCTAAGTCTCAGGACTTAGGAAGAAGAGTTATGTCATAGGATAAGTCCAAGGTTTAAGGACCCCTACGTATGAACTAAGGAAGAAATTTCCACACCCATGTGAGAATTGGGTAGATCCCGGGATAAGATAGTTAGTTAGCTTTATGATTGATTTTCCTTCCAATTCCACGAGAAATAACAAGTTGTTATTTTTCTCTCAGGTACCCTATCATTACCATGGCTCATCGCGTAAATTGGGATGGCATGCAGCAAACGGTTGCTGGCCTCACTCAGGCATTACAAACCATGGCGCAAGCTGGCACAGGAGCAAGGGCTGGTGATTTGCATCGTAACTTTCGGAGCTTAAACCCTCCGCGTTTCTAGGGTTCTTTTAATCCGGATGAAGCGGAGAACTTGATAGACGAAATGAATCGTATCTTTGATGTTCTCCAATGCACCGATCAAGAGAAGGTGCGTCTCGCAACCTTTCAACTCAACAAAGATGCCCGTACATGGTGGAGGTCGGTTCCAGCACCTCCGGTCGATGCACCTCATACATGGGATGGTTTTCTTACCCTATTCCGTGCCAAGTACTTTTCTGAGCACGTAAAAGAGAGAAAGGCTATGGAGTTCGCCACTCTTCGACAAGGAATGATGACGGTTGCCGAATATGAACTGTAATTCTCAAGGCTTGCACCTTACGCACCGCATCTTATCAGCACCGATTTATTGAAGGCAAATTGATTCATGGACGGGTTACGACCCGGTTTCATTCAGCAGCTCGGGACCCAAAACATCTGTACTATTGCGGAGATGGTTCAACGAGCGTATTTGTGTGAAAGGACCTTAGAGAAGGTCGAAAAATTAAAAGAGAAAGGAGAAGAGTCTAGCCGATGCTCAGATCGGTATTATAAGAAAGAAAAGTTCAGCATCATGGAGCCCTACAAGAGCCGTGATAGTAAGAAAAGATCCAGGAATGGGAATGGTAGAAGTTCCCAGAAGAATAAGAAGATCAAGGAGGAGGAGTAAGTTGCTACAACTTGCACGTTTTGTGAAAAATTTGGCCATTCGGCTGAGGAGTGTTGGAAGTGCCTTGGCGCATGTTTATGTTGTGGAAGCAGGGAGCATCGCATGCCAGATTGCCCCCTTATGAATGACCAATCGTCTGGTGGAGGACGTAGGAGGCAGGCTTGCCTCAATGCCGTTCTAGAAGAACAGGAAGCGCCCAGGGATGGTGGGCATATGGAAGGTACTCTTCAAATTTGTTCTCGTCCTGCATTTGTGCTATTTGACACTGGTGCCTCTCATTCTTTTATCTCCACTACTTTTGCAAAAATATTATCAATTGCATCAGTTCCCCTTCCTTCAGATCTTGCTATTTCCACACCCTTAGGTTCTGGAACAAAGCTTACCAACTATTATCCTGATAGTGAAGTGATAGTAGAAGGTCATAATCTCCCCGCAAACTTAGTATGCCTTGACATGAAGGGTTATGATGCTATTTTAGGGGTAGATTGGCTTGTAGATCATGATGCTTATATCAATTGCCGAAATAGGATTATATCCTTTCGAAAGCCCGGTCTTCCAAGATTCTCTTTTCTTGGCATCAAGTACCAGAAGCATCCTACTATCATATCTTCTCTTCACGCTTGTAAACTTATCTCGCAAGGATGTGAAGCTTTTCTTGCTTATGTCATTATTATCGAATCCAAGGAGATTATCTTAGTGGACATTCCTATTGTAAATGAGTTCCCAGACGTGTTCCCATCCGAATTACCCAGTTTACCACCCGAGAGGGAAGTAAACTTCAATATTGAACTCATTCCAGGAGCAGCACCTGTTTCTATAGCCCCTTACAGGATATCCCCCACAGAACTCAAGGAATTAAAAAGGCAGTTATAGGAATTACTAGACAAAGGCTTCATCAGACCTAGCACATCCCCTTGGGGTGCACCGGTTCTATTTGTCAAGAAAAAGGATGGTTCTCTCAGGCTATGCATCGATTACCGGCGACTGAATCAACTCACAATTAAAAACAAGTATCCGTTGCCGCGTATTGATGAGCTCTTCGATCAACTTTCAGGAGCATAATATTTCTCTAAGATTGACCTCAGATCAGGTTATCATCAGCTTAGAATTAAAGAAGAAGACATTTATAAGTCGGCTTTTCGAAGTCGTTATGGCCACTATGAATTCGTGGTAATACCATTCGGATTAACTAATGCCCCGGCAGCATTCATGCAACTTATGAACAGTGTCTTCCAGCCATATCTTGACCAGTTTATCATCATCTTCATTGATGATATCTTGATATATTCCAAGACAAAGGAGGAACATGAAGAACATTTGAAAATAGCTTTGCAAACTCTTAAAGAACATAAACTCTATGCCAAGCTAAATGAATGCGAATTCTGGCTCAAGGAAGTTTCATTCCTAGGCCACATTATTTCAAAAGAAGGTATTGCGGTGGATCCTTCTAAAGTAGAAACTGTCAAGAATTGGAGCCAGCCAACGACCGTATCAGAAGTACAAAGTTTTCTGGGTCTAGCTAGTTATTATAGAAGATTCATTAAAGATTTTTCAAAGATTGCAGTTCCTTTAACTAGACTCACGAGAAAAGAAAATTCTTTTGTCTGGTCCAAGGAATGTGAGAAGAGTTTCCAAACTCTTAAAAATCATCTTACCACAGCTCCTATTCTATCACTACCGATGGAAGGTGGTGGATTCGAAGTATATACGGATGCATCAGGTATTGGCTTAGGGTGTGTCCTCATGCAAAATAGAAAAGTAATCTGTTATTCTTCAAGACAATTGAAATGTCACGAGGAAAATTATCCTGTGCATGATTTAGAGTTAGCAGCTGTCATTTTCGCCTTGAAAATTTGGCGTCATTATCTCTATGGAGAAAAGTTTACGGTCTACTCGGACCACAAGAGTTTGAAATATTTATTTTCTCAGAAAGAGCTAAATGTGAGGCAGAGAAGATGGTTGGAATATCTCAAGGATTTTGATTTTGCTATTCAATATCATCATGGCAAGGCTAATGATGTTGCGGATGCACTCAGTAGAAAACTAATGGATATGCTATCAAGTCTTATGATTAGTATGACTAATCTTATTTCTTAATTTGCTCAGTTGAACTTAGATATTGACAGGAAGGAAGAAGATTACTTCATGGCTAATATCCGAGCTCAACCTACCTTAATAGAGGATCTAGTCAAATTGCAAAATGATGATCTCGTGTTACTAGAAATTAAAGCTAATATTAAACAACGGTCGGATTTTCTATTAAGGATGGAAGATTGCTATTCAAGGGCCGAGTGTGTGTACCGGATCATGAAGATACGAAGAAATTGATCCTAGAAGAAGCACATATTTCCAAGTACACCATTCATCCAGGTGGTACAAAAATGTATCAAGATCTTAAAAGAAATTTCTGGTGGCCCAACATGAAGAGAGAAATAGCTGATTTCATGTCTCGCTGTCTCACTTGTCAACAAGTAAAGACAGAGTATTTTAGACCCGCAGGTAAACTACATCCTTTGAATATTCCCGAATGGAAATTGGAGAGTATAGGAATGGATTTCATTATGGGGTTACCTAAGATAAGAGGTGGACACGATGGTATATGGGTAATCATAGACCGATTAACTAAATCTGCACATTTCATACCAATCAAAAGTCGATGGTCTGTGGATATCCTGGCAGCATTATACATAAGGGAAATTGTTAAATTACATGGTGTCCCAGTCACTATTATATCTGATAGAGATCCTCGATTCAAATCATAGTTTTGGAAGGGTCTACAATAGTCGCTAGGGACTAGATTGAGTTTCAGCACAGCCTTTCATCCACAAACTGATGGTCATGCAGAAAGAACGAATCAGGTGGTAAAAGACATGCCCAGGGCTTGTGTTATTGATTTTGGAGGTAGTTGGCATGATCATTTGTCTCTTGTAGAATTTGCATATAACAACAGTTATCAGACCAATATACAAATGGCACCTTTTGAAGCTCTATATGGAAAAAGTTGTCGATCACCAATATGTTGGAGTGAAATAGAGGAAAGACAATTCCTAGGCCCTAATATTATCAGAGATTCTACATAGAAGATCAAGCTTATTCAAGAGAGAATAAAGATGGCCCAAGATAGGCAAAGGTCTTATGCTGCTAATCGAAGACGCGACTTGGAATTTCAAGTAGGAGACCAAGTGTATCTCAAGGTTTCTCCAAGTCGTGGTATTCGGATATTTGGCATTAAGGGCAAACTAACTCCAAGGTTCATTGGTCCGTTTGAAATTCTTGAAAGGGTCAGTGAAGTGGCTTATAGATTAGCTTTACCTCCACAATTAACAGGAGTTCATGACGTATTTCACGTCTCTATGCTAAAGAAACATGTATATGATCTTAACCATATTATCACTTATGACAATCTGGAGATTCAGAAGGATATGACGTACGAGTAAACGCCAATAAAGATTCTGGAACGAGAAGTGCGTCAACTAAGAAATAAAGTTATTCTTATGTTCAAGATTTAATGGAAGAAAATATGGCCATATGAAGCAACATGGGAAACCGAAGCAGCCATGCAGAAAAGATTCCTAGAATTATTCAACTGTAAGTACACTCTCCATAATCCATGTATTGAATTTGGGGACCAAATTCTTCTAAGTGGGGAAGGGTGTAGTGCCCCAGAATTTATGTAATACTTTTTGGATTATTTATAGAATTTTCTGGAATTTATTAGGAATTTATAAAGACTAAATAGATTTATAAATAGATTATTGGATTAATAAGTCATTATAAGGCCCAATTGTGTCAAATAACTAACCTAGCCTATTTAAATAAGATCCAAAAGGTCTAAGGACCAAGCCCATTAAGTTTGGCCCATATTCTAGAATGTTATTTAGCCTATTCACGTAGTTTAAGGATAAATATTATTTTATAGATAATTATATTGGATAAACGAATAAAAGAGTTTTATTAATTTGAAATTCTACCCACGTTATATGTAACGGTCTATCGTACGACCGCCACATGCATGTAACGCACCGAGACTGATGCGTTACACCCTGCCAGCTCCGTGAATGAAAGAACGATCAAAAAGATTAGAACTTTGGGATCCAATCTACAGGAGATCAACTTGGGAGAGCTTATAACATTACTAAGGACTCTTAAAGATTAGGTTCTGGAAAATTAAGGACTCTAGAATCGATCTAATCCTCAAACCCTAGCCAAAACCTTATAAATAGGACCTAGTTTTGAATTGAGCGACCCTTACTTTTGGCTCGTGAAGAATCAAGGTAATGAGTCATAATTTCGGGTAAGTTCTTTAGAAGATTTTGTTTAGTATACTTTAGACTAATAGTTCTCCAAATTTCATACTAGGAGATCAAGCAACCAAGGAGATTGAAGCATCAAAAGTTGCTGGTTCGACCATAGTAACTCAGGATTCAGAGCGCAAGACCCCTGAAGATCAAGAGATTAGGACGTCTAAATGAGGTAATTAGAATTCAATCCTTTAGAACTTTTTGAACACCTTAGTTTCATATTCTTACCCTCAAAATTTCACATCTTTAGGATAAGAGGTTGGAGTGATAGAACAGCAGGACGTTGCTGGAAAATCGTTGAGAAAGGAGAGCTAGGGCTCGATTTAAATATTCAAATTACATGCTTAAAGCCTAGTTAAGAGGTAGGTTATCTCATGATTGGCAAAAACATCTTGTTAGGAATATAAACCCTCTGGTTTTGATTGATTTCATGCATCATGAATCATGAATTCCATGTTTTAGTGCGTTCATGCATACATACATATCCTTAGCCCTAATCAAAGATCAAAGATATTATCTTGTCTATTCACTAAAACCCATGCATGTAGTTGGCCCATACTTCGTTTACCATGCCTAGAATAATTGTAGTATTTTGATTTCCAGGCATGTAATGTTTTCATGAACTTTTTCTTTATTTTACTGCCAGCAGACGATCTGACGCATCAAGGTAAGACCGTCACAATGATATAACGACCTTACGATAGACCGTCACACCTTCTTTGGTGTTTCAAGTTATCTGTTGTCTCTGACGCACCATCTATGGAGCGTTACATTACTGTAACGGCCTCACGATAAACCGTCACAGTCACTGTGACGCACCCATTCTAGACCGTTAGGGTAACTTAAGATAGAATGGGAAACTACTTAATTTAACTTATAAATAAGCCTAGTTATCTAAGTTTGGACCTGTTATCATGACTTTAAGTTTACTTACTGATTCATAATAGAAATTGCATAATTTAGGTATCTTAAGTTATTTTAAGTTATGTTAATTTCATGTGACAAAATTCTATAGTTTTGTATCTAAATCATGATTTTTCAAAGATGTATTGACGGAGTTTTATCATGATTTCCTATTGTTACACATCCTCTCTATCAATAGAGTCATTTCTTTAAGTACATGGCACATATTCCGATATGTTCTCCATTAGTTCACTTTGCACTATAGGAACATTATTCTTGGACATGATGACCTCTCTATTGGATATTCCTTCCAATGGACTAGGAAATCTTATTTCAAGGCCTCCGTAATTCTCCGCGAGCCTGGGATTCCCACTAGGACGCCGAGTTGGTTGTACCAGTAAAACCCAATTGATTAGATTACACTATCGATGTTTCTGGTTATCAGTGGTGTAACAGATCTATATTGGACCGTCAGGCACATGTAACGGCCCAATATCCGATCGTCACATTCAACTGAGTCTGATTTCTTGGTTCTGGATTCAGACTAATGTAACGGCCCAATACTGGAGCATCACATCATGTAACGGCCCAATACATGACCGTCACACTGTTTGAGTATTTTAACCCAAGGGTTGATATTCCAAGGTTTCTAAATGGACTCTTGATGATCTAGAACTTATCATATTGATCAAGAAACCTAATATAATGAATGGAAAATAAAGAACGTACCGTTATGCTGCCGATTTATTTCCGTAAGCATAACATAGTATAAGTCATTCTTGATTTCTCATGATTCTTATTAAAGCATTCATTCATTGAATTATCGTTATCAAGAGCTTGTTGAAATTATACATTCTTGGCCATACTTTATTGTTACATGCGTGGAAAAGGCTTGATTTATACTTGAAGATGCGATCGAGCACTGATTGTGTTCAAGGGCTCCATGCTAGTCCCCTCGGTTGATTGTCGGAAACATACTATTATAAACCATGGGGTATGATGCTACTGGCGTCGCATTGCGCTGGGAGTACTTTCTTTATAAATAAGTGAAAATCCACAACATGATACACCATGATTGATACTTATACATGATTTTCTTGATATTCCACAAAAATTCACGAAGTACTTGCTCATAAGGAAAAGATACTGGAGTGATAATTATTTGGCTTACTAGTACATTCCCGTTACATTCTTGTTCATGAAAGGCCATATCATGTTCTTATAACATTCTTACTAGTTCATACTTGCTCTCATTCTATCTTACATACTTTGGTTTAATCGCATGATTGATCGCATTCGTATGATTTTACCTTATTCCTCTAGAGCTAAAATGATTAATTACTTTAATAGTACCTTCATGTTGATGCAAAGATATCTACTGGGTAAGTGTGCTCATTACCTATTTCCATTCTTTTTAGGAAATGAAAGTGATTCAAATTCGGATTCGAGTTATACAAGTAGCGGGTTCGAGAGCGAATGAATGTCATATCAAATTGAGAGTGAAGACTTAGGAAAGTCTATATTGTTTAGATCGAGTCTTTGTAATTTCTTATTTCTTGAGTCTAGTATGATGATGGAAGTTGAAGTAGTGGTTGTACATGAATACTTGATTATTAATAAAATAAAGTTGAAGTTGAGTATATATTGTGCAATTGCTTTATGTGTGATTACCTTGCGCTCTGATCGTTCTTGCTTGCAAGAGGCTTACCATGCCGGTTGTTCGCGTTCCTCGAGCGAGTCTTCCGCTGTCATAAAGGCTCGGGGCATGACAATTGGAGCATCAACGGGGAGAATTGGGTTCTCTTGTCCCGACTCTTGGCATTGTGCCTCATATTCTTCCTCCCAATCAAGGGAAGCTTCATGGACCTCAATCACACTCTCAACCCTTTGGGGTGGGGAGGTTTCACTCACTATGGTAGGTTGCTTCTTAGTGGGACTTTGACTTGCGATGTGTCCCATTTTGTGGCTAGCGTCATCCGAGGTGGCTTCACTCATGTCTATCCCTATGGGGCTCTTTCCTTTTTGAGAAAGGTTAAGTCTTGGGAGGGTAATTGCCAGAGTAGGAGGAGGTGGGATGTGGGCCCGAGTTGGTCTAGGTGAGGATCCTTTCATGGGAGGGGCTTCGTTGGATGGTGGGGCCAAGACTTTTGGTTCGGATGGCCTTGGGGGAGTAAGTCTAGCAATCCTCTCAAGATCTCAGGCTATTTGATATACACTGGGGGAGGGTCGGGGTGCATAGACTGTTCTAAGCTCGGTCTTCATGCCTTCCCATGTGTGAATGGGATCTTGCCTCCTAACTCTCCTTAGACCCTCAAGGTTTCTCCATTCTGTCTTGCCGAGGGGACCGAGGGTCTCCTTGGCGACGCGCACCTTCCTTTCCTCGGACATGTAGTAGTGGGGGAAGTATCTATCCATGGTGGTCTCCCACATCCTATATATGTGAGGGTTGTGAGACCCATCGAAATGGGGTAACTCATGTCCGATGAAGAAGTAGTCATCGGTTTGATTGGTATGGTACATGGTTTTTGCCGGGGAAGGGGATGACACCGGTGTAATTGCCCTAGGACTAGACTTAGTAGAGACAAGTCTAAAATTTACTCTGATACCAATTTGATGTGATACCACCTTGGGGGTGACAGCAACTAGACAAAGATCCCTTGGACTTATCCAACGCAAGCACAATTCGCAAAATTAGAGATTATCGAGACGGTCACTCACTGGTGCCCACACTCAACCCAAGGGTGACTCGATGATGCCGAGTCGAGGATGGTGGGACTAGACCCTTGCTGGTGGAGGGCCAGTAAGGCTATGATAGTTTCCCCCCCTGTTGTCGCCTGGAAAATTAGCAGGGGCGGAAACAGAATTGAAAAGAAGATCAGACCAACAGTGAAAGATCAATGATGAAGCTCGTCAACCATCTACCCGGCCGAAGCCTTTTCCCGGCCAAGCTGATGTCCGATGCCATTGTCAGTCAGACGACGGCACCAATGAAATAGCAGTCACCTGGCTGAAGTCTTTTCAGGCTAAACCTGATGTCCGGTCTTGTCACCGTTCAGGTGACGATACCGATGAAATGATGTACGACTTTGTCATCATTTAGATGGCAATGTCGATGAAACCCCAATCTACCAACTGATGAAAATCTATGAATGATCTCAATAGAAACTGTGTCACCAGTGGAGGGCCTTCTCGGGTTCTGATATATTTGAAGGACCAATAAAGGCCGAGGTGTATGTGAGGTCTAAAAAGCCCTAAATGGGCCTATAAAAGTGGCGCCGGGATCCCCTTGTCGAAGCCCAAAAGCGGCGCCGAGAAGCTGGAGTCCCACGCGCCGGGAAGTCTGCCTACAATTGAGGCGCGCTGGGACGGGCCTGCCGATAGGATACCAAGGAGGGATATAAAACCCCCTCATTCGAAGAGAAGGCAGAAAGAGGCGGCAGCAAAGAGAAGACACACAGACAAAAAAAAGCGGAGAAGAAGAATAGATAGCCACAAAAGGAGAAGAGAGTAGAGCCTGCAACCTGATCCGAGAGAGGAAGAAGCAGAAGGGCCAAAGAAGAAAAGAGTTCGAAGCCTGATCGAAGGTGGGCAACGGGGAGGGAGAGGAGTCAATGCTCCGCCCTCCCCTCCCCATTTTCTGTAGTTCACTCTTCTAATTTTGATTGCTTCTACTTCTTCCCCCTTTTGATGTATGCTGTGATATCACAGCCGGTTTTACTCCGCTAGGGCAAGGCATAGTCTCCCTGTACCTTTTTTTATGTATTGCCTCTGATGTGCAAATGTAATTGTGATATTCGAATGAATGAACACTACAGGCTGCAGTTGATGCCTACTGTCTATTTCTCCGAAACTCTATCGCTATCTCCCCATGTTTTCTGGCTCTTCTTAGACTCAGTAGTATTCTATCCCCCTCCCCAGTTCGATTGATCGCCTGCTTATTCGCCTGATCCTCGAACGCTGCTCGTGCTTACTTTCGAGCCAGGGACAGACTATCCCTTGGCCTCTGAAGCAAAGCATAGATGTATAGCAACCGCTGCTCGGTTTTAGATGTTATATTCATGCTCACCGGCTCTGCTGAAGTCATCCCCAGGGCCAGAGACCGCCATCTCTTGGCCCCAGATGATGAAGAGTATATCAAAATCATCCTCAGGGATTATTATGAACGCTGGTGACAGAGATACCCTAAATCATGTTTCCCCCAAATCACTCTCCGCTTCTGGCCTTCCCTTTGAAACCCAACCCAAAACCAGTTGCTGTCTGATGAATTGATCTCTTTTGACTTCTCAAGGCCCGTCTATCTTGGCCTGAATCACCAGGAAAGCCCCCTGATTCATCAACAAAATCAAAAACAGGGTATCGTAAAACTCTGTTTCTCATCCCGACGCCCTCATCTATCTCGGCTCCATAAACAGTAAAACAGATGAATAGTCCTCGGCGCAAGCCTTCTTGCACAGAGAACCCCACCTCCTTACCTACGCCGAGAAGCCTGTGCCGGAACCCCTGGCCTTATTGCCCTTGCGCCGAGAGCCCCTTGGCCCTCTTGCCATCACGCCGGGAACCTCCTCTGCCAGTTCCCGGCGCCCAGAGTAGTCCCCCACAAAGCAACCTTCCCGGCGCCCCAAATGGTGCCTTGCAAAGAATCCTTCTCAGCGCGGTGGTCTTCGCACCGGGAACTCATATACCCATTCAAATCCGTGCCGAGAGGCCGCCCTGCCACCCAGTGAGCCTCCGACACCTCTATCAAACCCACCTAGGGATGTCCATGAGTCACCAGAACTGTCCCGAGGATAAAATTAAAGGGAGTCAGACTCCCTTATGTTACACTGATCCGCGCCGGATTTATGAGCAACCCCTTTAGCTAAGGTGAGCTCTGCCACTGCATGAGTGTCACCGGCTCCTATAAGGGAAGAGTCAAACATTGCCCCAGGGCATACATGTGCAATGTGGGAGTTTCACTCCCTCCTTTTCTCGACTTTTATCCCGGCACTCCGTGGGTGATAGCCTATTCTCCCCTGGGCATAATCCAGATTATGGGGAGGTGCTGCCGAAATGTCAATCGACGTTTTGACCCTGATAAGTCCCGGGAGGTGCACATCACACACCCCCGTCCGGCTCATTCTTCCGGGGAATATGAACACTGTGAGGCCCTTGGCTGGATGAGAAATATGAAAGGGGACATCTCCCCGATGATGGTCCGGACCCTGTCCCGCCACTGCGTGGATGGCATCCTATTCCTACCTGGCACGACCCACATAAGAGGTGGTCATGTCGGTGTAGTAATCTGCTGTGCACTAAATTATCTTCCCATAATAACAAGGGTTTCAATATCATACACTTCATTTTTAGCCGTCCCGAGTGGCCTCCCATTTTGGCGTTTAATCAAGGGTTGTCCTTCTTAGGAAGGGCGTAATTAACGTCACAGCCTTTATGGTGTGACGGACTTCCGGTCCCGACTCGGACTTCACAATCGACTGACCAAGTCAAGTCGAGCGCATAATAAAATTATCACCCCGGTGACTGGCACGCCTAATAAACCAAAAACAAATCAATAAATAAATAATGAAAAATAACAAGCGAGATTAAAAATCCGCGTCCACAAGTCTGGCACGCCCGGTGGGACCTAATCTCCCTTCATCTCTACGCCAAAATAGGAGGCCCAGCGGCCCCCCCTCAAATTTCTGATTTTGTGTGCTTTCTCTATTTTCAGGAAGCTACGATGACGGCTGGAATCATGTCTGTATGCTTTGATCAACAAGCGGTCGATGTGCATGTTCGAGAAGGCTACCTGGCGGTACCTCTTTCGTTCGGATCAATGCCGCCTGCTGTCGGGATGCCCAACTGCCTGGGCCTCATCTTCACTGACTTGCTCGAAATTGACAACCAGGAGCAAAGGACTGTTGTCGAGACATTGACGCAAGCTACCAGCCCCAAGATGAGCCAGGTGATGCAGGATACTCCTGAGGTTGTGTCCTGCTTCGTCCATCACGAGGCGAAAAGGGGCACATCCTCTGCTGCTGGAAGAAGGAAAAGATCCGATAGGAGAGCCCGATCCACTGTTGCGGGTCGTCAGATATCCAACTCAGGAAAGACAATGCTGATTGGAGATGTCCGGGTAAACCTCAGTGGTTGCCCAAGGGTGGTCAAGCCGGACGTGATCGTCCCGATGGTGCCTACTACCAACAGGTTCTGGGTACTAGCTGCCAGGAGGATCGACATGAAAGAGGAGGATAGAAGTCCACTAGCACCGAAGCCGCCCAAGTTCAGGTAGATCTGGCGGCCGAAGAAAATCCATAGCTGGGTCCCAGCTCAAGAGGAAGAGAACATTGCTGATACCACTGTTGCCCGCTTCAGGGCAGGAAGCAGAAGAGGAGAAGGAAAAGACATAAGAAATGCTGTTGCTGTTCACCCCAGGGCTCGGGGTAGGAGAGATGAGAAAGAGAATGAAGGAAGAAATCTGACTACTATTCGCCCCAGGATGAGGGGCAGAAGATATGAGCAAGAGGAAAACCTCACGGTCACCCACCCCATGGCTGGGGGCAAAAGATGGGAAAGGAAGAATTATGCTGCTGCTGCCAACCGCTGCCAGGATGGAAGTAGAAGGTTCAGGGAGGAAAAAGAAATGAGAATAAGCGAACCAGTCGCTGCTGCCACTCTAAGAAGACCAAGAGCCTGTGCCAGACAGGCCGATATAATCAGATACTCCAAAGCCGAGCATTTGAATGCTCAGGTGGCAAGACTGGCTTATCAGCAGAAGAGCCAGGAAAGATTGATGCTCCAACTAGAGCCACGAAGGCACAATCAAGAGGAGATGAAACAAGTGGTTCAAGACTACTTTCACTACCTGGGGAATTCTTCCCTCGGGCAGCGAAGACTATCTCGTGCTTTAGGCACCATAGAAGAAGAAGAAGAAACCCTTCAAGAAGTGATGCTCGGAGTCTCTTCCTCCGATTCCAATGATTATGAAGAAGGCCACAGAGTTGGATATGGGAAAGAAGACTTATACAGGGAAGAAGCTGAAGAAAGAATATCGGTCTTTGACCGACTCAAATACCCCGACCAGGTGAATAGAAAAGTCCACAGGCAGATGGGAAAAATGCATATCTTCGCCTGTAACATGGCCGGACTTGCCAGGGGGCAGGATACATTATCGACTCAGCCTGATGAATTGCTCAGACTGGCAACCAGACCAGGCCCTATCACAAGAAGAGGCCAGGCGGCAAAAGATAAGATGAAGACTAATAATGAAGCCTGCAAGATCACCACTATGACAGTTAATGTGGTGACAGCGGAAGAGGAAGACAATCCCTTCGTTGATGATGCTGAAGGAACTTCAGAAGATCTACAGATCCCGTCAACCATGGATCCCATGATCCAGATGATGTTTAGAAGATATCAACAAGAGATCAATGCTCTCAGAAGACAGCTAAATGAGAAGCATGAAGCTACACCAGTCTCCAAGCAAGCCGAGCCTGTGGGGCAGACTGCCAGCTCAACAGAAATGGCTATCCCAGCTAATCCTCTCTCGGCTGATAAGGGCAAAGCACCGAGCCAACCCGTTCTGCAGCAGACGGTAGCTCAGCCCTCTGTATCTCAGACGCAGCCTGCCACGCCTACCTTGCGCGCAACTGTTATGACAACTCCTTACAGTCAGCAATAAGCTCACTTCTTCCCAGAAAACATAGATCCAGCCATAGCCCACAAGCTGATGATTGAAAAGTTTGTGGAAATGAAGCTATCTGAGAAGACTGGTGATGGTGCTGGTACCTACGATGTGTACAAGGTACCGTATCCTCCCCAGTATGCTGCTAAGAGACTACCTCCAGGCATCAGTAAGCTGCCGAAATTTAAAAAATTTAATGGCCAGGGCTCTCTCAGGGAGCACATAGCTTACTATACCACCATTATGGGTGACTTGGTAGCTGATGAAGCTTATCTGCTTAAATTCTTTGGCTCATCCCTCACCGGGATAGCTTTTGAATGGTATTCAAGCCTGCCGGCTGGGTCAGTGGCCGATTGGCCTGATATGCAAAGAAAGTTCTGCGACAGATTTCACGTCACAGAAAGAGAAATTACAATAGCAGAACTATATGCAACCAGGCAAAAGCAGGATGAAACAGCACTGGACTACATCAAAAGGTGGAGGAACTTAGCTATGAGATGCAGAAGACCTCCTCATCAAGAAGATGCAGTGCAAATATGTAAGCAGAGCCTCAGGAGAGAGGTACTGGAAAAGATGATTGGTGCAGATGTCAGAACATTTGACCGGCTGAACAATATAGTGGCGGAGGTCGAGATGTTCCTATCCAAGCGTCCGACGGCCAATGCTCCAACTGTGTCGAAAGGGAAATCTAATGGTCGATGACCATCGCACTCTAAGGCTAACACCGTCGATTTCAGAACCTTCGAGCAACAGAAAGGGAAGAAGGGGGCAGATGAAGCTCACCCGCCAGCAGACACAGCAGAAAGAAAAGATAAGGTCTCTCTGAGAAACAAAATGAGAAAGCCATACTCTTTCCCGAAAGATAAGACGGCCGCACTATTCAACTGGGCATACAAGTTCAACAAGGTAACATTACCTGAGCCAAAGAGACCCGAGGACGCGGCAAAGAAAGGTGATCCACTGTTCTGTCCATATCACCGTGCGCTGGGGCACGCAATTGAAGATTGCTACGTCTTCAAAGATATTATGGAAGGCATGGCCAAAAAGGGGGAGCTACAGCTGGGAGATTACCAAGTGGAGCCACCCCGTCCACATGAGCCTCCGGCCTTAAGAATGGCCGCCAATATGATTTCAGTCTACCAGCAGCTGCCTAAGGAGGCCGTTGAAGAATGTACCAGGCATACTTATGAAGCTTGCTTCCTCACCCCACTGAAGGATCAGGGAGGATGGCAGATGAAACCCATAAAGAACAGAAAGAAGACTCCCACAAGCAATACCAATGGAGCAGTTATCCGCGGTGTCACACCAAGACCTGAACCGCCTCCAGTAAAGCCAGTATGGCGCACAGCTGAGACAGGGCCAGTCATCCGGATCCGCACTCATAACCGGAGAAGACAAGTCCCCCTACCTGCACATAAGGAAGTAAGTCCTGTAGCCAGGCGTTTACAGCAGTATATTAATGGGCTCGATGAATATGAACAGAAAAAGCCCGGGCACCTGCTAGTGAAAGACTGTATACTCTGGGAACAGCTCGAAGAGTTGAAAATTAAAGAGCAGTCAGAGGCAGAACAAGAAAAAGCTGAGACTGAACCCTTCTGGGGGCAGGAGCCAATAAAGCCAAATTCCCAGAAAAAGAAGAGACGGCCCAAGTCCAAAAAGGGATGGAGGGTCGTGACAGTACAATGTAACACCCTGTCGGCACTCTTTAACTCGCCCGAGGAGAATGGTGAGGATGAAACATCAAATGCCCCGCTAGAAGCCAACCATGCCGAGGCCTCAACCTCAGCACATGCAACACGCTCCGGAAGAAGGTGGGGGCGCCCACCACCAGCTAATCATACCATTATGTTCAGAGGGGAACAACCATACCAGATTCCCGAACCAGAGGTACGATGTGTCCAGGTTCCTCCCCCTGCCAGCTTGTACCAAGAAAAGAAGAAAGGAGGTCAAACTCCAACATTTCTGGAATTCTGTCCAGTCTGGAAAATGAGCAGTCGATACAGGCTGGGCCAGATAAAGGCAAGAGACCTCAGCAATCGGCATCTGTAGCCTACAAACAGAATGAGAAAAAAGAGGATAACTCTCCGATGGCACCAGGGGCCGTTGCTATAGAAGAAGCCCCCCAAGAAATCAGTCCAGAGGATGAAACCAGCACTGGGCAGCAGAGGCCACGGGCACCACATGAACCTCCAAGACCTCGATGGGCAGAAGAAATGAGGCTGTCTAATGTCTGGGTAGGCAGTCGGATCATGAAAATGCTAAAGAAGCTCCCTACCAGGTTCTCCATCTGGGAGATTCTCTCTCTTAGTGAAGAAGCTCGCCAAGCGATTGTTGATGCCTTGCAGTCGCCGGCACAGTATGAAGC
Organism: Amorphophallus konjac; assembly: GCA_022559845.1. Lineage (NCBI taxonomy): Eukaryota > Viridiplantae > Streptophyta > Magnoliopsida > Alismatales > Araceae > Amorphophallus > Amorphophallus konjac. The sequence goes on along the minus strand of CM040125.1, from coordinate 336,249,293 downwards.
ACTCTTGACAGAAGTGAATTCTGGGCAGTCAGTCACATTCACAGAATATGATATGCTAATCCCGAATTCCGGTCATAACAGACTGCTGTATATGAGGGGCTCCTTGAACTGTCAGCCGTTGAGCAGGATACTGATAGATCCCGGGGCTGCTGTGAACATTCTCCCATACCGCATCTATCAGAAATATTACTTTGATCTGCAGCTCACCAAGGTCAGAGACATGAAAATTGCGGGATTCAACCAGAAATGTGAGACGCCCCTTGGGGTGGCTGATTTCAACCTCACATTGGGGGACCTCACTACCGTGGTGCGATTTTATGTAATCGACTCTAACACCACATATAAGGCCCTGCTGGGGAGACCGTGGCTGCATGAATATCAGATAGTGCCGTCCATGCTACATCAGTGCATTAAATACTTCCATGAAGGAAAAGAAGAGAGGGTGTTTGTGGATCTACATCCCTTCGAAGTATTCGAGTGTCATATGCTCGATGCATCCTACTACACCGAGGTGTTGCAAAATTCTGAAGAGAAAGAGGCTGTGGTCAGCCAGAAAAAGCCGGCGACGAAGGCAAGAAACTGGTCTCCACTGCCACCAAAGGGCTATATTAAAAAGCATGAGGTATCTCACATCTCTTATGCTGGTGACTTTGCTCGGATCACCCCTCCTAGCATTCACCCGGATGATATCGATGAAGAAATGAAAGAAAAGTACACACAGGTAGAGGTTCCGCAGGGTTTAGTCAAGCCCATCGCCAGCCTAGAGTACCAGATGGTGCTACCACTGAAGACTATGGAAATCCCTCACTTCTGTGAGCCTCCTATCATATTCTACACCGGGGAGTCAGTCAAGGAAGATGATCAAGACTGCATAGTCCCTGAAGAAGCTGCAAACCGGATGGTGCCGATTACAGGCCTGGATTATACTACCCAACGGGTTTCGCAGATGTTCTCTAAGATGCAAATGCCGTCATTGCAGCCTGCTGCCCAGAAGAAGGCGTTCAAGGAGCTATGGGATCTGCCTCGGGATAATAAAGAACTGAGGAAGATCACTCAGCACCCGGGATTGGGTTATACCCTTCAAGAATACTATGAAGCTGAGGTGGACGTCATCTCTGTCTCCTACCAGCATGAAGACCCTCCCGAGGCGGGATATGACAAGTACCCCTCGGAAGATGAAGAAATCATTTATCAATCCATAATGAACAATGAAGCCCCATACAGTCAGCCGGAGATGGGGACGTCTGATGAAGCAAAGAAAGATTGGTGCTGGGAAGACCTACCTTGCAAAGAGGATCCGTTCCATGCTGAAGCAAAGTTTGATACGGGAACCCCGGATGAAGACCAAATAGCCAAAGAGCTGAGGGAATGCCTGGAGTTTGAGCGCATACTAGAAGAAGTCCGGGCTCTACAGAATGATGATCTCTCAAGGGAGTCTGCATCAGAAGAGCCTCTAAGGCCGGAAGACTCCATTTTTGAGTTTCCTGCTGAGCCAGTCACGTCCTCGGGGCAGACTGAATAGAATCCAACAATATTGGCCTTATATGACAAGCCAACACCCGCTGATGACCAGTATGATGAAACAGAGAATCATGAAACTGAAGAAGATTATATCCCGGGAGGCTTCATTGACTTGCAAGAAGCCCCGCCCGAGGTTGAAGATGGAGGTCAGGCCACCGTCGATGAGCTTGTGGAAATAAATCTGGGGACCGCAGATGAGTCAAGGCCGACATTCCTCAGTGCACTGCTGGAGCCAGCTGCCAGGGAACAGTATATACAGTTCTTGAAAGAATTCCGAGACTGCTTTGCATGGACATATGATGAAATGCCGGGACTGAGTTCTGATGTGGCACAGCATCGATTGGCAATAAATCCAGAGGCTAGCCCTGTAAAGCAGCCTTCCAGGAGAATGCGCCCTAAATTAATAAATCAGATTAACAAAAAGGTTGACAAGCTAATCGATGTGGGCTTTGTTGAAGAGAACGAATATACTACATGGCTAGCCAATATAGTGCCCGTAAAGAAGAAGAATGGGCAGATCAGAATATGTGTTTATTTCCGGGACCTTAATAAGGCTTGCCCGAAAGATGACTTCCCAGTGCCAATCACTGAAGTGATGATCGATGCGACTACTGGTCATGAAGCCCTATCATTCATGGATGGGTCATCCGGATACAACCAAATCTGGATTGCTGAGGAAGATAGAGTGCACACTGCATTCCGTACTCCGAAGAGGATATTCCACTACAAAAGGATGCCGTTTGGTCTTAAGAATGCCGGTGCTACCTATCAAAGAGCTATGACAAAAATCTTTGATGATTTGCTCTTCAAGAAAGTAGAGTGCTACATTGATGATCTGGTAGTAAAAACCAGCAGAAGAGAAGACCATTTGCAAGACCTAAGGATAGTATTCCAGAGGCTGCGCAAATATGAGCTCAAGATGAATCCTATGAAGTGCGCCTTCGGCGTGTCCAGTGGAAAATTCCTCGGGTTTATTGTCCGTCATAGGGGCATTGAAATTGACCCATCCAAGATTAAGGCTATCCAGGAGCTACCTCCACCAAGGAATCTGTCCGAGCTGAGATCTCTACAAGGGCGTCTGGCCTATATCCGATGATTTATATCAAATATGTTGGGAAGATGCCACCCCTTTCACAAGCTCATGATGAAAGATGTGCCGTTCCTCTGGGACGATGGCTGTCAGGAAGCCTTTGAGAAGCTGAAAGAATATCTCAAGACCCCTCCAGTGCTGGGGGCACCCGCTAAGGGTAGGCCCTTAATACTATACATCGCAGCCACATACTGTTCCCTGGGGGCAATGCTGGCACAGATAAATGAAGAAGGCAAAGAACAAGCCTTGTACTACCTAAGTAGGAGGCTGATTAGAACTGAAGAAAATTACAGCTACATAGAAAAGACCTGCTTGGCACTAGTCTTTGCTGTCAAGAAGCTCCGACACTATATGTTGTCACATGAAGTCAGATTGATATATGCAGCAGATCCGCTCAAATACATATTGACTCAGCTAGTACTGAAGGGCCGGTTGGGAAAATGGGCAGTGATCCTAATGGAATTCGATATTACCTATACACCCCAGAGGGCGATAAAAGGACAGGCCGTGGCTGATTTCTTCGCAGAGCATCCTGTGCCGGAAAATGATATGCTAGGGACTGAGTTACCCGATGATGAGACACTCGAGGCCTGCCAGGCTCAGTCAATTATGTGGCAACTATTTTTTGATGGAGCATCTAGAACAGAGACAGACTCCGATGGAAAGACCAAAATACGGGCTGGAGCCGGTATTGTGCTAAAATCACCAGAAGGGGAGGTCGTGCATACTTCTTGTTCTATAAACAAGCCCTACACCAATAATGAGGCCGAGTATGAAGCTCTGATAATCGGGCCATGTATCAGCCTCAACATGGGTATCCAAATGCTTCAAGTATTCAGGGATTCGATGTTGATAATAAAACAGATCCAAGGGGAGTTCGAAGTGCGGAAGCCAGAACTGAATCCCTACCACCAAAAAGATGTGCGCCTCATGGCGAAATTCTAGCATGTTGAGCTCAAGCATGTGGGCCGGGGGCACAATGCCCAAGCTGATGCACTGGCAAAGCTGGCCAGCTCACTAGTAGTCCCACCAAATGAGACACTGAACATTGCTGTTATGAACCAGAGACAGGTCCCCAGTATGCTAGAAGGGTGCCCCGAAGAAGATGAAGTTGCCACTATCAGCACAGAACAAGCATCGGATTGGAGACAGCACTTGCTACAGTGGTTGGTACACCAACAGTTGACGCAGAAAAGAGAAGAAAAGATGAAACTCCTGAGAATCAAAGATTCTTATGAACTCAGGAATGGAATTTTGTTCCGAATAATGGCAGATGCATGCAAGAAGATTCTACTCCGCTGCCTGTCCACTGAGGAAGCCTGGCAAGCGATGAAAGAAACACATGCTGGGACAGCAGGTGCCCACCAGGCTGGTCCCAATATGAAGATAGAAATCAAGAAGCTGGGCTACTATTGGCCCACCATGTTTGAAGACTGCTGTAAATTTGCAAAATCATGCCAAAAATGCCAGGAGCATGCTACTGTGCCTAGAAGGCCTCCTACGACTCTGCACCCTACAGTTCCCAGTTGGCCGTTTGCACAATGGGGAACTGATGTAGTCGGGCCACTGCCGACTTCCTCGGTCGGACATAAGTACATACTGGCCATAACGGATTACTTCTCCCGATGGGCGGAGGCTGTAGCATTAAGAGAAGTGACTGGTGAACTGGTCGCCAGATTCATCAAGCAGAACATTATCTTCCGATTCGGGATCCCCAACCGAATAATATCCGACAATGGAAGTCATTTCAGAAATCAGAAGGTCTATCGGCTTGCTGAGAAGTATAAGATCGAATGGAGGACTTCCACTCCTTACAATCCACAGGCAAACGGATTGGCAGAAGCTTTTAACAAGACTCTCTGCACCTTGCTGGCCAAGGTCGTCAGTTCTAATAAGAAGGACTGGGAAGAGAAAATGTATGAAGCTCTGTGGACATACCGCACTGTCTTCAAGACACCTACAGGGTGCTCACCATACTCGCTGGTATACGGCTCAGAGGTAGTGGTTCCGCTAGAGCTGGAAGTCCCGTCACTCAGAGTGGCAGTCCAATATGGCCTGGCCCGTGGCGAACAGACCAATGCAGAAAGAAGACTAGAAGAACTGGCTGAACTGGAAGGGAAGCGCCTCCGAGCTTAGAAGAGTATCCAGATGTATCAGGCCCGCATGGCCACTGCATTCAACAAACTCGTAAGAGGATGAGAATTCAAGAAAGGTGACCTCGTCATGGTCAAAAAAAAAAGAAGTCATGGCGTCCAACCCAAAAGGAAAGCCGAATGCTAATTGGGAAGGTCCTTATGTGATACAGAGGGTCTACGAAGGAGGGGCCTACGTGGTTGTTAACCATCGAGGGGAAATCCAATTCTCGCCACTCAACGGAAGACATCTAAAGCTATATCATACAGCACAACCAACATTCCCCGAGTAATCGGGCAAAATTTACCCTTTTCTTGGTCTAGCGGCACTCCGCCCTAGCCAAGCTACCCTTTTCCCGGTCTAGCGGCACTCCGCCCTAGCCAAGCTGCCCTTCTCTTGGTATAGCGGCACTCCGCCCTAGCCAAGCTACACCCTTTTCCCGGTCTAGCGGCACTCCGCCCTAGCTGAGGCTACCCTTTCTTGGTCTAACAGGCACTCCGCCCTAGCCAAGCCACCCTTATCTTGATCTAATGGCATTCCGGCCTGTCACCCTCTAAAAAAGAGAGAGGAAGAGAGAATAGAAGATAACAAAATAGGGACTAAAAATAGAGATGCCCCGCCAGACTTGTTCAGGCGTTCTGAGCAAGGGCAAAAATGGTTAAAACCCAGCTGTGGTGAAAACCTGAAAGGGCACTGCAGGCAAAATCGGGTACCCCGCCACATGAAAACCCGAAAGGGCGCGTGGGCAAAAGCAAGAGGGGGCTGGCTCCGGCAAAAACCCGAAAGGGCGCTTGGGTCGGTAATGTGGTGATTCCAAAGAAAGCCTCACCTCCCACCATAAAACTCCTCGTCGATCGACCGGCGCCTTGCCCGATCAACGATTAAACCCACCCGGAATGGACCTTACGTCTATTCTGGTGAAGCCTTCATGCATTGCTCAAGAGAAATTCCCTCGATAATAAGCCCACCACCACGAGACAAGCTACTGATCGACCGGCACACTGCCCGATCAGCGATAAAACCTTGTCCGGTTTAGACCTTACGTCTATTCTGACTAGATCTACATGTCTCTTTACGTCCCGCCGTGATGAAACCTGCTGTTGATCGACCGGCACACTACCCGATCTATGATGAAACCTATCCAATTTAGACCTTCCGTCTATCTTGATGAAATCCATGAAATCCTTGCATTGGTATAAACCCAATACTGATGATGAAACCTGATATTGATCGACCGGCACACTGCCCGATCGACGATGAAACCTGCCCGGTTTAGACCTTACGTCTATCCCGATGAAACCTATGAAATCTTTGCATTGGTATAAACCCAATACTGATGATGAAACTTGATATTGATCGATGGGCACACTGCCCGATCTATGATGAAAACTATTCAGTTTAGACCTTCCGTCTATCCTGATGAAATCCATAAAATCCTTGCATTGGTATAAACCCAATACTGATGATGAAACCTGATATTGATCGACCGGCACACTGCCCGATCGACGATGAAACCTGTCCGGTTTAGACCTTACGTCTATCCCGATGAAACCTATGAAATCTTTGCATTGGTATAAACCCAATACTGATGATGAAACTTGATATTGATCGATGGGCACACTGCCCGATCAACGAGGAAACCTGTCCAGTTTAGACCTTACGTCTATCCCGATGAAACCTATGAAATCTTTGCATTGGTATAAACCCAATCCTGATGATGAAACTTGATATTGATCGATGACCACACTACCCGATCAACGAGGAAACCTGTCCGGTTTAGACCTTACGTCTATCCCGATGAAACCTATGAAATCTTTGCATTGGTATAAACCCAATACTGATGATGAAACTTGATATTGATTGATGGGCACACTGCCCGATCAACGAGGAAACCTGTCCGATTTAGACCTTACGTCTATCCCGATGAAACCTATGAAATCTTTGCATTGGTATAAACCCAATACTGATGATGAAACTTGATATTGATCGATGGGCACACTGCCCGATCAACGAGGAAACCTGTCCGGTTTATACCTTACGTCTATCCCGATGAAACCTATGAAATCTTTGCATTGGTATAAACCCAATACTGATGATGAAACTTGATATTGATCGATGGGCACACTACCCGATCAACGAGGAAACCTGTCCGGTTTAGACCTTACGTCTATCCCGATGAAACCTATGAAATCTTTGCATTGGTATAAACCCAATACTGATGATGAAACTTGATATTGATCGATGGGCACACTGCCCGATCAACGAGGAAACCTGTCCGGTTTAGACCTTACGTCTAACCCGATGAAACCTATGAAATCTTTGCATTGGTATAAACCCAATACTGATGATGAAACCTGATTTTGATCGACCGGCACACTGCTCGATCAACGATGAAACCTGCCCGGTTTAGATCTTACGTCTATCCCGATGAAACCTATGAAATCTTTGCATTGGTATAAACCCAATACTGATGATGAAACCTGATATTGATCGACTAGGCGCACTGCCTGATTGGCGATGAAACCTGTCCGGTTTAGATCTTACGTCTATCCCGATGAAACATATGAAACCTTTGCCTTGGTATGAGCCTAATACCAATGATGAAATCTGCTATTGATCGATTGGCAGACTGCCTGATCGATGCTAAAACCCATCCAGGGTAGACCTTCCGTCTGCTCTGACAAACACGACACAGCTGTCTGAATCAATTTAGACCCTTCGTCTGGATAGATCATGAAACTCTATTCCTTTGCGTTAATGTCAAACCCCACATTAATGATGAAACTCACATTGCCAGCGAATGGCTTCGGGCCCGGGCTGCTATCTATATCCTCTAAATCGATTCGGACCTTTTGTCTGGATAGATTATGAAACCATATTTCCCTTTGCATTGATGTTGACACCCATATCGATGATCGTGTATCCACAATAAACATATGGCCCCCAAGGTCCATAGAATGAAAGTTCTAGTTCCGGGAAAGACGATGACAAAAGAAAAGAGAAAGAATAGAATATATATATATGAAGAATGGGGTTAAAAATAGAGATACCCCGCCAGACTTGTTCAGGCATTCTGGACAAGGGCAAGAATGGCTAAAACCCAGCTGTGGTGAAAACCCAAAAGGGCACTACAGGCAAAATCGGGTACCCCGCCACGTGAAAACCCGAAAGGGCGCGTGGGCAAATGCAAGAGGGGGCTGGCTCCGGTGAAAACCCAAAAGGGCGCCTGGGCCAGTAACGTGGTAATTCTAAGAAATTCCATACTTCCTTCCCTTGATATGGCCTTCCGTTAACCGTTTGGCTCCTTGCCCGGTCAGCGATGAAACCTTTCCAGGGCAGACCTTACGTTTACCCTGATATAATCTACATACCCTCTTTTCACATGTCCCACCAACAATAAAACCCGTCACCATTCTGATAAAGCCTGGCCAGGTCAGACCTTACGTCTGTCCTGATCAAACTCCTAAACCTTCCCTTGATCGATCGGCTCCTTGCCCGGTCAATGATGAAACCCTACCAGGATAGACCCTACGCCTATCCTGATGAAACCTACGTATTTCTTGGCGAAGTCCCACCCGCGATAAAACCTACTGGAATAGATCTTACGTCTGTCCTGACGAGACCTACACCTCTACATACGTTTCACCGTTGATCGACCGGCACCTCGCCCGATCAATGATGAAATCCTCTGTCCGGTTTAGACCTTACGTCTATACTGATGAAACCTACGAAACTCCTTGCGTCGATATAAACCCCATATCGATGATGAAACCAACTACTGATCGACTGGCACCTCGCCCGATCAGTGATGAAACCATGTCAAATTAAAACTCTGCCAGTTTAGACCTTTTGTCTATTCTGATGAAACTTATAACACTTTCTTTGCATCGATATGAACCCAATATCGATGATGAAACTAGCTATTGATCGACCGGCACCTCGCCCGATCAATGATGAAATCCTATCCAGTTCAGACCCCACGTCTGTCCTGATGAAAACCACGCACCCTTCAATGTCCCACCTGCGATAACCTCTACCCAGTCTAGACCTTCCGTCTACTCTGATGAAACCTATAAGATTTCTTTGCATCGATATGATCCCAATATCGATGATGAAATCATGCACTAGTCGATTGGCACATTGCCCCAACTGGCTTTGAAATCTACCCGAGATGGACCATTTGCCCGTTCCGGATGATACTCTAAACCTTTTCATTCACATTCCCGCAAAGCGTCTCCCTTGCGACACGTATGGCCAAAAAGGACGTTTGCTGCTACCATCAGGGTTCGGTTTAAGCACCCCCCCCGGATGCCGTCACGCGGTGGAGCGAGTTCCCCATCCTTTCTTTGAAGGGGTGGACGCTCTCCTGTCAAGTACGAGCCATTCACATGAGGGACTGCTAGAACCACTACCCCACTTCCCAAAGTGATGAAACCACATGGAAAAGACAATGGACACACCTGAAGCCGAAGATTCCTTTTCATTGAAAGAGGAGTACATAAAGGGCCCCGAGGGGACATTGTATCACAAAGGAGAACAAAAAGGAAAAAGAAAGAAGAGATGATTCATGGCCGCCGGAATATATCTTCGAAGGCCAAAAGACCCACATAGGGAGCGGCTCTTAGCTCATGAAGGTGCACCTCCTCTTCCTAAAGCTTCACGGACATATCCCGGAGAGACATTACCCGTCCCTCCAACAAGGCCACCTCCTCGGTGGACCGTGGCCGAATAGAGGATAATTGTTGCAGCTCGGCTCGAAGTCCAGCGAGTTTCGCTTCCAGAATGGCTATCCGGTCCTGGACGGCTTCCTCCTGTTGGACAACGCTCTATAGCTCAGCTTGGCGTTCGTCAAGGGCAAGCGTCAGCTTTTCCAGCTCAGATTTGCACTCTAACCTCTGCAACTTCAATGCCGTTAGCTTGTCGGTCATAGTCCGTGCTAGGAAATCCCTCCGATGCACTAATTTCAGTAGGAGCAGAACATGCTGAACCCATATGTCCAAAGGGCAGGCCATGGCCTGCAGGCCGGCAGTGAAGCGATCAGCAATTTCCTTCAGCTACAAATGTGTTAAGCCAGGCTGAGATTCTACCAGCTAGCGCAGCATATCCAGGTTCTGCCAGACAAAGCTCTCAGACGATGCGAAGCCAAAAGAAGCAGAGGGGATCACTTCAAAGGTCACTTCACCATCAATGCCTGCCCACAGTGCAACATCCGGCTGAGAGGACGAAGACGGCAAATCCACTGGAAGAACTGGCCGGTCCCTCTCTGCGCTCTCCTGTTGAGCTGAAGACTCCTCCTCTACCGCTATCTCGGGAGCTATGGCTTGAACATCCGCGGAGGGAGAACCAATAAATGATGGAGCTATCTCTTCATGAATCTTCTGAATAAGGGCTTCATCTTCAGCTGCTCTTTCTGATAATGGGGACGAAGGGTCCCTAGTCTGTAGAGGCAGAAATCCAGTCTCTATAGCCACTGTGGCATGGACTGCTGACTCGGGCGCAATTGACATTACGGCGGCCGGTATAAAAGCGGAGCTTCTGGCTGGGTCTGCTTCCGCTCTAAACTCTGAGGCCCTGACAGGGACGAAAATCTCTCCTGATGATCCCAAGTCCAGTGATGTTAAGTCAGTTGAAGATTGTATTCTTACTGGCACGGGGCGAATAACCTCAGAAATTCTCATGCAAGTTAAAGGTAAAGCAGGGATGATGACCAAGTCTGCAGATGAGACATCCATAGAAACTGCGGTCACGTCTGAGCTGGGGATGACAGGGCCCTGATGATAAGGCAGAATGATCTTCAGCAATGAATGAAAGAAAATAAACAGAACAGCAAACAAAAAAGAGAAGCTTACCTTTAAAGTGGGGTCTATATCCTCGAAATGAGACAAAAGGGGAGAAAGCTCCGTAGATGAAGCAACAAATGGAGGGGTTATGTCAACCTCAGTGTCGAGCCCGACAAACTCCTCTTGCAATTCCTCCTCAGAAGATAGCATCAGCAGCTTATGAGGCTGAAAAGGCGGAAGGCCTTTTGCAAATACGGGCAAGGCTTCTGATTTTAGGACTTCCTCCTCACTGTCGCTGAAAGTCACTTCCTCCTCATTATCAGGGATGGTCTCAGAGCTGCCCGAGGATACCTCCACACTAGCTATATGCTGCGGGGTCACCTCTAGAGCATGCCAGGATGCGGACCGGGTGATTATGCGTCTGGCCGGGACAGGGCTCCATTTTGTTTGAATCCTGTGACCCTCCTACGGCTGAGGCGACTCTCCCGCTGCTATCATGGCCTCAGTCTTCTCCCTGACTGCCACCTCAACAAAAGGGGAACTCTGAGGGATATAACAAAAAGGGAACAACAACGGAAGCATAAGGAAAAAGATGAGAAAGCACAGTTACCCTCCTCCTCGCCAGCTGGGGTAGGAGAAGGCAGCCTCGTGTCCCTTTCCACAGGCACTGCAACCTGCTCCGGGGCTGTATCAGATAAAGAGAGGCTCAGTCTCGAAGGACGCCTTAAAAGATCAGTCAAAGAAGACAATGAAGATTGCATCTACAAGCTATTTACCGTCACTCTCGGTAGGTTCCTGAGCGGCCTCCCTCTGAGACCTGAACTCATCAAAAGAGGGGATGGCTGGAAGAGGGGTTCCGGCATCCGTCGCAACTGAAGCTGACTGCTGGACCCGAACAACCTTGGCCCTCTTGGCCTTGACAACTGCAGCTTTCACCACAGAAGGCTTCCTCTTCTTGCCCGGAGGCAAGGGAGTGGTCGTAGGTGCTGCTGTAGGAATTTCAAAGTAAGTAGGCTTCTCAGCTTGCGCAATGATCTTCCTGTAAAGTCCCTGCCGCTTTATGTCCGGCCTATCTGTGCAAGACACAAGAAAGGCAGTCATAGTCGACAGATGCAGATCATAACAATAAAAGAAAGACGCCATGAGCGCACAGGAAGGGTCATACCTGCTGGGCCATCATAAAAGGTGGAAAGCGGCCAATACAGATAAGCCACCTCCTTTGAGCGGGAAGCAGCCTCCTTCACGAGCCAGCATATGTCACCAATGGTCTGGCACTTCTCTATGAAGGCAGCCAAGTCTTTATGCCCGTAAAAGTCGAGGCAATGAAACAGGCCAAGATAATCCATACACCAGCCGTCGACATAATGAAAAGAAATAAAAAGTGGCTTATTCAGAATACCAGCTATAGGGTTCTCTACTGATAGCCCGTGAACATTTAGCAGTACAAAAAGTCAAGAAGTGTGCTGATAATATGTCTGGGTGCGGTCTTCCCTCCGCACAAACGTCCTATAAGGGTGAAACCTGTCCACTGGACCCCTCCAAGGGGCTGCTGTCGGGAGAGGCTCCTTCGGGGGAAACGGATACTGCACCTCCACATGAATACTCCCTATGTGGCCCAACTGCCTCAGGTCCTTTGAAAAAGCATCTTCATTGATCTCAGAAAAGACAGGAGTGGGTATTTCAGAGCCTTCCTCTTTCAAAGACCGACGCCTGGCAATATATGTTTCCGCCTCCTTCGGATGCTGTGAATAGAGCCTTTTCAGATGAACCTCATCAATTTCAAACACAGGCCCTGATTGCCGCTTTAAGAAAGAGCGCTCGACCACATCCCAGAAGGCGCCTCTGCCATCTTTATAAAAATTGGTGCGGGTATTCCACCACTTAATGTATTCTGATGTGACACGGGGATTATGATTAGAAACGGTCGGGACCCTAAAAGTTACGCCCTCTCGGCGATGAAAGAAATCCCACCATGTTCGACCGTCACTGGCAATGGCGGACCCATGCTTGGCACGGCTATCCAAAGGAAACTGGGCAACCGATGGAGGAATATGCTGATCATAGCCAAAGTTTCTGCCGAAACGGAATGGATAATAGGGCTCCAAGAGGAGCAAGCCTCCCTTCCTGAAGACCAATACACTGGGCCGAATAGCCATGGCCCACCTGACTAGTTCTGGTTCTAATAGGGGCCGGGTGGCGTTGATCCCCGAAACAGGATGGACATAAGTTTCGACCTCCTCCATTTTGCATTCCCTCTGAGGGTCTACTAAAGGAGCCGAACCTGCTGCCAAGCTCCAAAAATGAATGCTACCAGGAGCATCTACAGGCACTTTTGTCAACCTGCCCCTTATCTTAAACAGCTGCTCTGAGAAAAGACCGGGTTCGGCACTAGCAAACTCAATCATCCGAGGGAGCAATGTGTCTGACTACAAAGTTCTCGGGGCCATCTCGGGGAAAATGCTGCAAACCCAAGCATTGAAGAAATGAAATGGACCTACAGTCCTTAAGGAACGGGGAACCCGATGTCTATGCAAATCTCCCAACGATTTGTAAACTAAACACAAAGCCACTGGGCACAGAGACAGTCTCATCCCCCAGGCCATCTGACAGGTCGGATATATAGCCTCCGGTCTGATAGTCGTCTCGTCCCCTTGGGGGAGAGCGAAAGTGCACAGCCAGAAGGTCAGATAAGCTGCACAATGAGTGATGGGGTCAACCCCTGCTGGGTTTGGGCCGTCTGCACCTGCTCGGCGCAGTGAAGCTGGCAATGCTGATTTGTAACGAGGGGCCCTGATCTGCTTACCAGGAGACGATCCCACGGAAGGAAAGTCTGCATACTTCAAGGGACCCCCGAAGAAGTACTGTATCCACTGTTCTACACGGACTCTCAATCTGCTACTCTTTTCCCGGGGTTGATATCCTTTGGAAGATCCCCTGCTGTAGGCCAGACAAATGGTCCGATAAGCTTTCATCAGATACCGGTATGCATAGCCAAAAGAATATTTGCCCTCTCCATCAGAGGCGTCCTTTACAGAGTCGTCTAGACAGACCTCCTCATATGGCTCCCCATCTATGGGCAGACCAGAAAGCTGCGAAAGACTCCAGAGGTCGAGGGATGTCTCGCCTTCTGTTGTATAGAACGTGTTAAACTGTAGGCAGAATACTTCAAGCATGCCGCAACATAATCCCCGAGAGATGGGATAGCGGAATCTGGAGGCGAATACACTATGGTAGACCCCAGCTCTAATCAGTAAAGGGGCATACTCCTTCAGAACAAATTCTGTAAACTCCACTGCTCCTACCCTGAAGAGATGGGCATCTGTCACTTTAGCATCCCCAAACCAGCCAGCAGCTAGCTGATATTTAAATTGAACGGCCAGACAATTGAGAACAAATGGCTCGTCCCTATAACCCCACTTCACAGGTGCTAAGAAGAGTCCGAAGTGGGTCTTCTCTCGATGGACGCGACCGGCTGCATGGTCCCACCTTGTCGGGGTAAACTCTGGAGCCCGGGTCAGCATCTTCTTCTCCGGCTCTAATTCAGAAATGCCCAGCACGACATTCCAATCCCTCTGCTCGCCTGGGAGATATATAGCTCGGGCTCGATAAACAGAACCCTTCATACTGTCTCTGTCGGTAAGTATTGCCGCTTCCACAGACCGAGCAAGCAAAAGATCCCTCATTCCGCCTATGGTGAAGGTCCGGATAAACGGCAACAGATGATGATCCTTCGGCAGGTCCGGACGGTAGTCAGCAGCTCTCCTGAAGTCAATACCTTCTGTGGAAGAATAGACCCCGGAAGACGGCATAGTGTCAGTCTCGGAATCAGAGGACTCGTCGACAGTAGCAATACGGTCATAGCCAAAGCTCAGACTATTCACATTCAGCCAGTTGACTGAAGCCCGAGATATGTCCGGCTGAGTCGATGAACTCGCTCCCACAGTCATGGAAGCCGCAGCAGAAGAGTCAGAAGCCATGTCAGTGACTGCAATCAAGAAAAGATGAAAAATAAGCATCGGGAAGATGAATGGGCATGTGATGATTAAATAAATAATTCCAGTTAAATTTCGGCAGCATCTCCTCTTGTCCGGGGTCTGCCCAAGAAAAATAGGGAGTCACCCACCAAGAGGGAGTGATCCCGAACATAAAATGGGACTCAATCCCGTATGATGAACCTACCCGAGAATGAATGGGTCAAAAAGGGGGGGGATGCAATAAGGCTCTCGGAGGGGGGAGCTCACCGCCGCCGCCGAGATGAAGAGAGAGAAGGGAAAGGTAAGAAATGAGGTAAAAACCCTCTCGGGGGGATTAAAAAGGAGAGGAAGGAGAGACTTCTCGGCGTGAAGCAATGCGCGCCGAGAACCCCCCTTCGATAGAAAAAAAATGCGCTCCGAGAAGCGGCCGCGCCGAGGGCCTACGAGCAACGGGCCGCGTCGAGAAGCACCCGCGCCAAGAAGAGTCCTACCTCGCGCCGAGAAGCCCAAGGCAAGGCCAAGAAGGCTCCAAAGTGCTGACAATAAAATCAGAAAATATGGAGATGAAAAACATGAAAATGAAAGATACATGTGCATAATATTGCAACATGATTAAGCCGAAGGACAATGTCAAGGAGAGATTGAGGAGGATACTCTCGAATGATGAAGGGCACCTGCGGACCCCGTGCCGCTTATTCTACCCTTACGCCGCCCGCAGGTGGGGGGCATTTGTTGACACCTAGAAAATTAGCAGGGGCGGAAACAGAATTGAAAAGAAGATCAGACCAACAGTGAAAGATCAATGATGAAGCTCGTCAACCATCTACCTGGCCGAAGCCTTTTCCCGGCCAAGCTGATGTCCGATGCCATTGTCAGTCAGACGACGGCACCAATGAAATAGCAGTCACCTGGCTGAAGTCTTTTCAGGCTAAAGCTGAAGTCCGGTCTTGTCACCGTTCAGGTGACGATACCGATGAAATGATGTCTAACTTTGTCATCATTCAGATGGCAATACCGATGAAACCCCAGTCTACCAACTGATGAAAATCTATGAATGATCTCAATAGAAACTATGTCACCAGTGGAGGGCCTTCTCAGGTTCTGATATATTTGAAGGACCAATAAAGGCCAAGGTGTATGTGAGGTCTAAAAAGCCCTAAATGAGCCTATAAAAGTGGCGCCGGGATCCCCTTGTCGAAGCCCAAAAGCGGCGCCGAGAAGCTGGAGTCCTACGCGCCGGGAAGTCTGCCTACGATTGAGGCGCACCGGGACGGGCCTGCCGATAGGATACCAAGGAGGGATATAAAACCCCCTCATTCGAAGAGAAGGCAGAAAGAGGCGGCAGCAAAGAGAAGACACACAGACAAAAAAAAGCGGAGAAGAAGAATAGATAGCCACAAAAGGAGAAGAGAGTAGAGCCTGCAACCTGATCCGAGAGAGGAAGAAGCAGAAGGGCCAAAGAAGAAAAGAGTTCGAAGCCTGATCGAAGGTGGGCAACGAGGAGGGAGAGGAGTCAATGCTCCGCCCTCCCCTCCCCATTTTCTGTAGTTCACTCTTCTAATTTCGATTGCTTCTACTTCTTCCCCCTTTTGATGTATGTTGTGATATCACAGCCGATTTTACTCCGCTAGGGCAAGGCATAGTCTCCCTGTACCTTCTTTTATGTATTGCCTCTGATGTGCGAATGTAATTGTGATATTCGAATGAATGAACACTGCAGGCTGCAGTTGATGCCTGCTGTCTATTTCTCCGAAACTCTATCGCTATCTCCCCATGTTTTCTGGCTCTTCTTGGACTCAGTAGTATTCTATCCCCCTCCCCAGTTCGATTGATCACCAGCTTATTCGCCTGATCCTCGAACGCTGCTCGTGGTTACTTCCGAGCCAGGGACAAACTATCCCTTGGCCTCTGAAGCAAAGCATAGATGTATAGCAACCGCTACTCGGTTTTAGATGTTATATTCATGCTCATCGGCTCTGCTGAAGTCATCCCCAGGGCCAGAGACAGCCATCTCTTGGCCCCAGATGATGAAGAGTATATCAAAATCATCCTCAGGGATTATTATGAATGCTGGTGACAGAGATACCCTAAATCATGTTTCCCCCAAATCACTCTCCGCTTCTGGCCTTCCCTTTGAAACCCAAGCCAAAACCAGTTGCCATCTGATGAATTGATCTCTTTTGACTTCTCAAGGCCCGTCTATCTTGGCCTGAATCACCAGGAAAGCCCCCTGATTCATCAACAAAACCAAAAATAGGGTACCGTAAAACTCTGTTTCTCATCCCGACGCCCTCATCTATCTCGACTCCACAAACAGTAAAACAGATTAACAGTCCTCGGCGCCTTGCGTCGAGAACCCCACCTTCTTACCTGCGCCGAGAAGCCTGCGCCGGAACCCCTGGCCTTATTGCCCTTGCGCCGAGAGCCCCTTGGTCCTCTTGCCATCGCGCCGGGAACCTCCTCTGCCAGTTCCCGGCGCCCAGAATAGTCCCCCACAAAGCAACCTTCTCGGCACGAAACTTCATGCGCCGAGAACCCCCTTATGCTAGCTTCCCGGCGCCCCAAATGGTGCCTTGCAAAGAATCCTTCCCGGTGCGGTGGTCTTCGCGCCGGGAACTCATATACCCATTCAAATCCGTGCCGAGAGGCCGCCCTGCCACCCAGTGAGCCTCCGACACCTCTATCAAACCCACCTAGGGATGTCCATGAGTCACCAGAACTATCCCGAGGATAAAATTAAAGGGATTCAGACTCCCTTATGTTACACTGATCCGCGCCGGATTTATGAGCAACCCCTTTAGCTAAGGTGAGCTCTGCCACTGCATGAGTGTCACCGGCTCCTATAAGGGAAGAGTCAAACATTGCCCCAGGGCATACATGTGCAATGTGGGAGTTTCGCTCCCTCCTTTTCTCGGCTTTCATCCCGGCACTCCGTGGGTGATAGCCTATTCTCCCCTGGGCATAATCCAGATTATGGGGAGGTGCTGCCGAAATGTCAATCAACGTTTTGACCCCGATAAGTCCCGGGAGGTTCACATCACACACCCCCGTCCGGCTCATTCTTCCGGGGAATATGAACACTGCGAGGCCCTTGGCTGGATGAGAAATATGAAAGGGGACATCTCCCCGATGATGGTCCAGACCCCGTCCTGCCACTGCGTGGATGGCGTCCTATTCCTACCCGGCACGACCCACATAAGAGGTGGTCATGTCGGTGTAGTAATCTGCTGTGCACTAAATTATCTTCCTATAATAACAAGGGTTTCAATATCATACACTTCATTTTTAGCCGCCCCGAGTGGCCTCCCATTTTGGCATTTAATCAAGGGTTGTCCTTCTTAGGAAGGGCGTAATTAACGTCACAGCCTTTATGGTGTGACGGACTTCCGGTCCCGACTCGGACTTCACAATCGACTGACCAAGTCAAGTCGAGCGCATAATAAAATTGTCACCCCGGTGACTGGCACGCCTAATAAACCAAAAACAAATCAACAAATAAATAGATAAAAATAACAAGCGAGATTAAAAATCCGCGTCTACACCCCCCGGTTGGAGCTTTGATGGGCTGACCGAGTGCCGTAAGGGGCTCAGATCACTTTCTTGCTCCACGGTGGTCACTCAAAAGTAAGGGTGCTTTTAGGACCGGGTGCTCTATTACACTCCAACGGAGCTTTGATGGATATTAAGTGAACAAGCACTAAAATATGATCAAGGACTGAGTGATTACCTGGCCGGTTTGAAGAAACCGACCCCGGTCGGAGACGTGGGCGAGCGGGGAAGTGTGGGTTCCCCACACACTGCGGCGGTGAAGTTTCTCCCTGTTTAAATGATTACATGCACTACTCCTCACGCAGGAGGGTTGGACTAGGGGTGGGGAGATGTAGGGTTACAAACAAACACTACCTCTTGCTGGGAGGGGCTTTAAGCCGGCCAGGCGGGGTGGGGGATGTAAAAATAGACTAAAACTCGTAGTTTTGTCCGCTTAGATTTGGCAGGAGAGGGAGTCACTGTTGATGCTGCCACAGACCCGTCCGACTTCACAAGAGGGCGAGACCAGCACCAAAACTTCCTGGGTTGGCCTAAGAAGACACCAGAATTTTTGGGGAATTTATCGTGGTCGTCGAAGGCCGAGGAAGGATCGTGAGCCGGGCTTCATAGTTCAGCTTCTACATGTTCCAGAATCGAAGGTGCTGGAAGATGTCCTCGCTCCGAGCACCTCCGAGCTCCAAAGGCAACGCAGCTTATATCGACACGACCGTGGGAGGGTCCTCTTCGAGTAAAAGCTAGATAGTCTACCAGAAGAGGTCGGAGTAGGGATATAGAGCCGGTAGAGTGAAGGGGGGTCTGTTCAGGCCCTAACACGACAGACCTGCGCACCCAAGGGAAATCCACTGGAATGGGGAGCTCCGAACTCCGAATGGTGCTCCGCTTGCTGCGTTGGGTAGAGGACTGGTAGTATCTCACCTCGGTGAACTAGCGCACCAAGGGGAATAGGGGTGTGGCCGCAGGATCTTCTGCAATAGGGCTCTGATCTCCACCCGGGTGCCAAAAGCGCAGCCTGACGAGAACGATCCTCCTGCACAGCTCTGAACTCGGATTGAGGTGGGATCACCTCACCTACGAAGCTGACTTGAAGGGCTTTCTAGAAACATATGGTGTGCCTCCAGGAACTTAGAGGTGGTGACGGAGCAGACTCTGAAGCTAGTGGGTCTTCAGCTTCCAGCAACCTGAAAATTGAATGATGAAATAGGGTGTATGTGGGGGTGGGGAAGGGGAAGAAATTTGCAAGGGGTGGCTGTTGGTGGCTGTGGGAAGAGAGAGTGGAGGGTGTAGGGGTTGATGGTGGTGAGTAGAGGGCAAGGGAAGGGCGGAGCAGGGCTTGGCAGTGTTGGGAATGGGGGGGGGGCTGATGGTGGGTGACCATGTGATAAGAGGAGAGGGAGGGGAGGAGTGGTGGTCGGCCAAGGCTAAGGAGGGAGTGGAAGGGAATGGGGGGGTGCGCAACCAGCAAGGGAGGGAGATTCAAATCTCCCTTGGGAAGGTAAATGGGTGTTTGGGGTAGTGGAAAGGGTGCTTGGGAGAGAGGAGAGGGTGCTTGGGAATAGGAAAGGTTGCTTTGGAATGGTGGGAGGTGCTTGGGGCTTGGTGAGAGTAATGGATGAATTGATGGGACTTGGGGAAGGTGAAAGGTTGGGGCTGATGTGGAGGGCTGAGGTGGTAAGGGGGGAGGAGAGAGAGGGGTGTGAATTAGAGAGAGAGAGGGGAGAGGAGAGAGAGGGGTTCGCCCCCTAGAGAGAGAAGGAGAGGGGAGGGAGAGGGCTTCTCACCCAAGACCCTCAAGGCTTCACACCTATGGGCACACAATTTCTGGAATTCAAATTCTAATTCTTCATTGCTTCAAATGAGAGAGTTGGGTCCTATTTATAGGAGCTCAACTCTTTACATGACCAAAATACCCTTGACTTAACACATAATGACCAAAGCTATCCAAAAGGGGGCGCCCTTGGGCTAGCCCTTACAATTGGGCCCATTATGCCTAACATGCTAACTAATTGACCCAATAATTTACTCTACTGACTCAAATAAAGAAAATTACAGTAATAAGACTAAATCAATGTGGAAAATACATGATACTTCTTTCATAATTAAGCCGAAAAATCATGCCGATTGTTACCGGAGTGATGTGGCGAGTAGTGGGAACTAGAGCTGCAGATGATGCCCCCATCATTCTCCCCACTAGCATCAAATACAGAGGAGACACAACAAGACCTTTCGTCTAAGACTGGCTTAAAGCTATCCTTGTGTTGACATATACCCAATGCCAATGATTTCATCAAGCTTGGTGCTCGACTTTACATCGGGATCAACCATAAAAACCTAACGGTCTGGACCTTACGTCTAGGGCCGGCTTACACGACTTCTTTCCAAGGTTGATGCTCGGCTTCTCATCGAGATCAGCCGCTGAAATCCAATGGCTTGGACCTTCCATTTGAGACCGGTTTAAAAGATATCCTTGCGTTGGCATATACTCTATGCCAATGAATTCGTCAAGGTCAGTGCTTGACTCCTCACCGGGACCAACCGCTGAAACCCAACGGTTTAGACCTTCTGTCTAAAGCTAGCTTAAACAATATCCATGCATCGGTAGAGACTCACGGCCGATGATAAACCGCTCAACCCGCGGCACAAATCCTTAGTCCCACCGGAGTTTACTTCTGTGAGATGATGAAGAAATCTGCACCCGTGTGCCCCCGCGTGCTTGTCCCATGCATGCGCCACCAATGGGTGGGGAGCATTTGTGGACGCTTTAAAGTTGGCACTTGGAGATCAAGCAAGTTCAGCTGAAGAAAATAAGGGAAGGCCTAGACAGAAGGCTGCGTCGACGTGGCTCATTACCCGCGTCGACACCCCTGAAGATAAGATAGAAGAACGGCCCCTGGCAACGGGCTGTGTCGACGCACTGTGATAGCTGCATCGACGCAACTAAAGACAGTGAGCTGAAGAACGGCCCCTAGCAGCGGGCTGCGTCGACGCACTCTGATAGCTGCACCGACGCAACTGAAGATGGTGAGCTGAAGAACAACCCCTGGCAATGGGCTGCATCGACGCAGCCTACAAGCTACGTCAATGCACCCTCAAGACGTAGATAATGCCGTACCGACATGTGGATTCGACAACAGTGTGCGCTCTCCCAAAAGTTTGATCGTAGTGCCTTCTAGGTCGTACGATCGTATAGAACGCGTAGGGGTGGGAATCTCCAATGATTGGAGGACATTCTTGCCCTCCTTGCCTTGGAAAAGAAGAAAAGACCCCTTTTCTGCTATAAAAAGGAGGTCAATGCTCAGAAGAGGTCTTCTTCGGTCGTGGCTCTCCCCCCTCCCCCCTCGGCCGCTCTGCTTCGCTTGGCTGGTGTGTAGACACGCCAAAATCGATGCTATGATGAGTAACTCTCATGTCACCACGTGACACCCCAAAGTGGACTTCAATATTGGCTTAATATGAAGTTTTTTAAATTATTTCACATTTTTCCATAATACATTATAATTAACGCCTGGAGGAAGGGCATCATTTAACTGGCGACCTGATTAGGGGCGTGGTTTAACAAATAGACGACTATTCATACAGACATTGTTTCTTGGATTTTACGAATCCTAATCAAATTAAAATTTAAAGAATTGACGCCCATATATGGGGCGTTGATTATTTGACGCTCATTCAAACAGGCGTCATTTCAAATTTTTAAATAAGGAAAGTCCATTATTACTATAATTAAATCCAGGAATTAACGACTGAATGACCGTCGTCATTTCAATTAACGCCCCTCTTCAGGTCGTCATTTTCACTTCCGTCTCCGTTTCGCCTGCTACTTTCCAGTAATCATCCTTTCCCCATTTTGCACATTGTGTTCGATTGGGAAAGGGGATCTTCGCTAGAGGGTTGATTTCTTGGTTTTAATCCTATTAAAACAAGGAGTTTTTGCTCTATAAATACCCCTTGTATTCTTCTCGCGCGAGAGAAAACACACGAACAAGAAAGCTCAAAGAGGAGCAATTGCACTGTGTGAGTTTTCGTACAGAGAGAGAGGAGAGTTTTGTTCTTGCAGGTTCTTCATGATGTTCTTCTTCCGATAGTAACTCTTTCTCCGACGGGATCTTCTTCCTGCAGGCGGCGTTGTCTCATCCGCTGCAGCCGCTGAAGCCCTTGCTTCACTCTCTTTACTGCTACACGCACAGCAGCAGGGCTTTCCCATTTAGTCTTTTGGTTTTAGTTTATTCATAGCATCGTACGCACCCTTTTCTTCTAGCCATCTTTGCTAGAGGAAACTATCAGCACATCATACTACATTACTTATTTTGCATATCATATCATCCACAATCCCAACCTTGATACTCCTTCTTAGGGGTTTAAACCAAAACACACAAGGTGTGTTCATGCCCAATTTGATTGATTCTATATTTCTGGAGCATTGATACTACACGCTTGGCTAATCCATATCTTTGTTTGTTTTTTTTGTGTGTTTTGCAAGGGTAATCAAGCTAGAAACCCCCTTCATCGGTCAGCCGGTAGAAGGAGGAAGGAAGAACTCCCAATCCCCCCGCTTCATACAAGGTACATGCGATCATCCTATATTTTTTGAGGTAACCCCTCTGGCGATCACCCTCCTTTGAGCATCTCATGCTCTCCTTTTTCTTCATGTCCCACATATTTTATCATCATTTTTATCCATATTCATATTTCATTTTAAAAATCTTTTTCTTTTCTTTTATAAAAAAAATGTCTATGTGACACATTCACAAATTGGCGATCACAGTGGGACTCTTTTTATTTTTAGTTTGATTACCCCTCCCTTTGGCACCCTCGTGTGCCCCTCCCTTTGGCACCCTCGTGTGCCCCTCCTTCGTGCTCCATGTAGCACACTCCCCTTGTGCACCACGTGCACACACCCCACTGGATTAGCCAATTTTTGAAGTGTCCATGTCATTTTTTAGAAAAGAAGTTTGATTTCTGTCAGTTATTAGTACTTTTGATTCTCTAAACCGAATAGCGCCCTCCCTGCTGCCTTCATTTCCCCATACAGCGACCCTTCACAGAGGCGCTGTTTCCATTTCTTTTTCTACATTTTTAGAATTTTTGCAATCAACGCCCTCCTTAGAGGCGTCATCTCTGCATTCGACGTCTCACACCAAGGCGTCAGTTCTGATATTGCTATTAATTTCATCCATTATTCCTAATTACTATTTACTGCATATTTGACGCCCTTCACAGAGGCGTCTTTCACTGGTTCAGCGCCTAACACTAAGGCGTCATTTGGATTATTGTTGTTTTATTCACATTTCGAGCACTGTTTACTGCTATCTGACACCCCTATATAGAGGCATCATTTCCACAGGCAGCACCTTACGCTAAGGCGCTATTTCATCTTCGATTGCTCTCTGCTACCACTGCTCACAGTGATTAGCGACAGAGACTCAGTCGCTGCTTATTGATATAGCGACCTCTGAGAGGTCGTCATTTTTGTTCTGTGCCCACAGAACCTCGATTACTGCTGTGTTGATTGCTATTATTGCTTATCTGATTATTATCTGATTGATGTACCTGCATTAGACTACATCTTAGGGCATTTGGTTGAGAGACCTCCTCTCTCTACACTCCTAGGACCTCCTACCTGATAGGTTCGGTGCAGTATTCAGAGGGGGGTGAATGAATATAACCCGTTAAAAAAACTTCACCCAATTAAAACTTAGAATAATAACAAGACAGATTCGACAATCTGAAGCTCAACTGGAATTTCGCTCTCTTGACATATTAAAAAATTCTATGAAAACTAATCAACACTTCTGCTCAACCAGAAGCCAAACGCTTAGAGCGCCCCTATGCAATCATCTAGCGGAAGCAAAAGCAGATAAACCAAACCACAATGCACAAGGGGTTTTAGGTGGTTTGGTCCTCCAGACCTACATCCACCCCACACTCAACCGAGTGTGGCTTCACTAGCTCACGCTAGAAACAGCAGACTCAGTCTGCAACAAATGCTGCCAAACAGCTTGACCAGGGGAACAACCTCTCCTCTTCCTCCCAACCGGAGGGAACCACTAGTGACACCAGTCACTAGCAAACCAGAGATGCAAGTCTCTCTTCCTCCAGACCGGAGGGAACACCTAGTCTTGCAACCCACAAGACTAGAATCGGAGGATCAATCCTCCCTTCCTCTAAACCGGAGGGAACACCTAATCTTGCAACCCACAAGACTAGAACCGGAGATCAGATCACCCTTCCTCCAAACCGGAGGGAACCCTAGAGACCTAAGTCTCTCTTCCTCTGAAACCCAGAGGGAAACACAAGTGACACTAAGTCACCTGCAAACCAGAGGTCGAGGACCTCTCTTCCTCCCAACCGGAGGGACCCATGGACTTGAAACCTACAAGTCCAGAATCGGAGGACGAGCCTCCCTTCCTCTAACCAGAGGGAACCCACAAGTAGCACCCAGCTACTTGCAACCGGAGATAGCAATCTCCCTTCTCCTGAACCAACAGGAGGCACCCCGACCTCTCTACAGAGAATCGGGAATACAGCAAGTGAAATGTTCAAAAGAAAAATGAAACCAGCAACAGAAAGCTGAAAGGATAAAAACAAATGTGGCTCTCGCAGGAGCTGGCTGGCCTGGATTTGATCCACGGTCCAGCAGGAGCTTCTTCTACTGCTTCTCTCTTTTCTCCCAGCACGAACTCTCTTTTCTTCTTCTTCTTCTTTCTTACTTCTCCTTCTTCTCACTCTCTCTATCTCACTGTCTCTCTCTTTCTTTTTCTTCTTCTGCTCTCTCGATCAGGGTCACAGCTTTCTCTATCTCTTCTTTCTCTTCTGCACTTCTTCTCTTTTGCTCTGGCTGCTTCTACTTCAGTCACTCTCTATTGCTCGCTACCTTCATCGACCTTCTTCTGTGGGCGAAGGCTCATATAAATAGCAGCAGCAGCAGCATCAGCCCCGACGTGTGACCTCCACATTTCCAGCCCTAAATATTAGGACCACGTGGCAGTCACTCAGCAGGCTTCATTCTAGCCTCGGATCATGTGCTGCCCAGTCATTTGGGAATGTTCTTCCTCGAACCTGCAAGGAGATACAAACCATTAACACTGAGGGCCACAATAACTAAAGTTGCATGAGGTATGTGGTAGCAGTTCTAGATGCACTGAGAAAGACACGACATTCAGTGGTGGCAAAAACAAACATTACAAGGAGAACGACACAAAGTCACTGTAACAAATCAAGCACTACGACAAGAACGACACGAGGTAGGATGAGAACAGCACGAAGTGAGAAGGAAACAACACGCGGACATAATAACTAAGAACGACACGAGTACACTGTAACAGATCAGACACAACGAAGGGAATGACACGAAGTGAGGTTATAAAACAAAAGAGACACGAGGTCTAGAAAAGGCAACACGAAGACACGAAAATAAAAATAATAAAAACATAAATACTAGACCAACACGAGGTTACGAATGCAAAAACAACACGAGGACAAACACGGGCTGACAACAGAAACTGACACGAAGTGGTTGCAAACAAGCAAGACACGAGGTCAACGTAAAGCAACACGAAGTGTGGTCAAGGCGAGAAAGACACGAGGTCTAATGAGAAAGACCAACACGAAGACAGTGAAAACATCACGAAGTAAAGAACAACGACACGAAGTGTAGTGGTGACAAAAACACACACTACACAGAGAACGACACGAGGTGGCACAGAAAGCAACACGAGGTGGCACAGAAAGCAACACGAGGTGCTGCGATGTCCTGCACGTAAATAGAGGAAAAACGACACGAAGACACAACAAGGAAAATGACACGAAGACACAACAAGGAAAATGACACGAAGACACAAGAGGAAAAATGACACGAAGTCAGTGAGAACAGCACGAGGTGAAACGACACGGGGTTCACTGGGAAATGACTCGAAGTTCATTAGAACAAATCGAGCTGCTACAGTAAACAATACGAAGACAATCAAACAAAAATAACACGAAGACATAGACACTAAAACAACACGAAGACGATGGATGCTACAGTGCAATGTCTAGACTTGAAATACAAAGTAAACGGCTGTACAGACTTGAAGATGTGAAGCCAATGTACAGACTTTGAAGAACAGTCCAATGTATGGACTTGAAATCGAAGACCAATGTGCAGACTTGGTTTTGAAGACTAGTGTGCAGACTTCAAGTTTAACTGTGGATGAACAGACTTGAACATCCAGCAATGTATAGACTTCATGAACAAAATGTAATGTTGACTGATGTATACACTTGGCAAATAGAGTAATGCATGAACAAACAATTAGCCACTACGTTAACCCAATCTAGCCATATTCATGAATTAACTATTCAAGCAAACAATCAGATATCCAAGCAGTCAATCAGTCATCTATATTAATTAGCACACCTCAGTGTGACTCATGATGTGTCAGTCATCATCAAAACCACACAGGGGCACAACAATCTCCCCCTTTTTGATGATGGCAACACTATGAGTTACACTGACTCAGATCTCAGATTAGATTCTTCTCCCCCTTTGCCTTCAGCAAAAAGACATGAGTTGAAGAGTGAATTAAAACCAATTGTTAATTAAAAACTCCCCCTTTTGACTAAGCTGCCCCTTTTACTTTAGCAAAACGAATAAACCAGAGATGTCATATGAGACACTCATGATAGTTCAGCAGAAGATGGCAACACAATATCAGAAGCAATTAAAAACAATTCTCCCCCTTAGTCAAACAACTTATGCAATCATGCATATGCAACAATACTCCCCCTTTGACATGGTAGATGATATAGAGCTAATGTAGATAAATAACATGATCAGACAATCTAGCACATTGTCCCCTTATGCATATAGTCTCTCAAACATACCAGAGAATTCTACCCTTATGATCCATGTAGCAAGAGAAATCTACAAGGATGAACTCTGGTTATTCAAAGACAGCAACTCTCATATATGACAACCAGTCTGAATGAAATCACAGTGATAAAGGGTAATAGGATGAGCAGATTCAACGATTTGTGAAAAATTGAGATAATGAACTTTTCAGTAAGATACCAACTTCATAAAATCAAAGTCTTAAGTTCTGGATTCCTCCATCATAAAAGCTTATGAACCCTTGATTGTCAGATATGGCTTAAGAATGATGTAAACTGAAATTTTTCAAAAGAAATTATACTCATATCTGAACCAACACTTAATAAAAAAGGAACTACAAGCTCATATAAGATTCTAGTTCAACCAACTTCTATCTTAATTAGTTTACTTTCCATGACATCTTTAAGAGAAACATAAGTGAATGCTCCTGAATTTTACTTGTTCTTTCAGAATTTGATTTACACTTGTTCAAATCTTTCTTTAAAGAACAATTTTGGTTTATCAACACCTTTTGACGTGGAGAGACACCTTGATCAAAAGTATCTTTGGCATGTGGATACACCTTGATCAGAGGCCAGAATCCCCAGTTACTCAATACAACTATGCCATTGATGTGCCATATTTTCACAATAATTTCCAATCATCTCTTTAAACAGAGTTAACCATGGTACTTCATGACACAATCCTTTGGACAGGTTTCTCAGTAGCCACAGTCATTGCTCTGTCCATACTTTTTCTTTAAAAAAGGATTCAGAATAGGAACAACCACATACACTATATATCTCAGTCAACGTAGACATAGATATCAACTTTTCAGATTTCAGAAAGTCTTACATGAATTTACATGAAGCAGACAGTTCAAGTTTATTAAGAGGTTGAAACAGATATTTTCAAGTTTCTTGTAACCAAACAAGAGTACATAAGACTTAAACCACTTCCAGTTAACAAATGTTCTTAAGTATGTATAATGGAAGGTTCCTCATTAAAGGTATTTTAACTTTTATGAAGTAGTATTCAGGCTGAAGGTTTACTTCATATCTCAGCAGACTAATTCAAGTGAGAATATTCACTAAACAGCATGATTCTGAGGAATTGTAGCAAATGAGCTGCTCTTGAGCAAAGAAATTCAAAGTTGACTTGAATAGAGGAAAAGCTCTCATTCAGCAGATTTAGGAGACACAAACTGATACCAATAAGGTAAGCATTCAGATTATGAACAACTTCAGAAGTAGTCAAGAAATCATTTGATACCACTTTAAATGATGGAATCACTGACACTTCAGATATGACAAGATGAAACATATAGCTGGAGAAGAACGGATTAAGCATGCTCCCCCTATCTATATGCAGTGACATTTCCCTTCCTTTTTTTTTGATTTTTCAAAGAAGTGATATGCTATGCAATGATTCCCTCTAACTAAAAACGCTGAATCATCCTATATGTCATGCAGACAATGTAGATGATGAATGATTATGCAACAACTGATTTGACATGCTATGCAGTAAATCTCAAGACAGTTGAGTGAATTCAGATGTATGAATAATGCTCCCCCTAAATGTATGCATTCAATGTATCTTTTCGGCATTTTCAATGTAATGAAATGCAATGCAATTAACTATATGTATGCACGGGCATGAAGCAAAAATATTCACATGAAGATGTGGACATTCTCTGATATGCAATCAAAGCATTGAAACATGATTTCAAGGTTTATGCTCATTCAGACTGCCCTATGAGGAGATATGACCCATGGTACTAGGTGGAGAACTTGGTCTAAAAGACCATCTCACACAAAGTAAGAACTTCTAGACAGATTTCCTCTGCCCTGTAGTAGCTTACCATTTGATATACCAAAGTGGTCATGCATCATAGTGCAATTCAACATACAAGGAGTTTGGCATATCATTCATCATGACATTTGTGTGCAAATGCATTTAGAAGTAAACTCAATCATTTTCATGAGCATTTCAGATTTTTCAATTAGTTTCAGTTAGACAGTGCGCAAAAGAATTATCATGATATGCAGTGCATTCAGATCACATAATTTACCTGAATGGGGCTTTATCATCTTGGGTGCCTTGGTTTACTTTACCCCTCTTTATTCCTCAGTCCAAGGCACACCTGTAAATTATTTGATCATCTTGATCCTGCAGGGACCCAAGCAGCTTTGGGTCCTGCGTTAGCCCTGACAGGTGATGTAAGCAAATTCATAGCAATATGGTCACCATGATCCATCAAATAGCAATCTTTCATAGAGTGACCAAACTTCCCACAATATCTACATGACGTGACTGGTTTCTGGTTTTTATGATGCATAGTAATAGTAGTATAAGGTTTATAAACATGATTATAAGGTTTTCTGTTATATGCATGAATAGTTTGATTATTCTTATTCCTAACCAGCCAACATTCAGAATATTTGTGTCCTTGCTTCCCACAGTTACAGCATGAAAATATTGCAAATGGTTTTGCAGGGAATTTGACATCATAGGGGTTAACATTGTTCTTCTGAACATGCCAACAGTTCTTGACTGTATGGCCATTCTTCCCACAGTGAGAGCAAGCAAAAGAATTCCTTCTATGAAAGCCATTTTTACCCCAAGTAGATCTAAACCAGCACTCAGTAGCTTTGTGCCCAGGCTTATGGCAGTTGAAGCACACAATGTGCTGATTAGAATTGTGTTTAGATCCATATGGATCATGAAAATGCATGGAAGATTTGGCATGTAGTTTATTGTCTTCTTTCATGATAAAACATGCATTCATGAGATGACCATGCTTCCCACAATAATAACATGAGGCATCAGGCTTCCTAGCAGCATGGTTTCTATCAGAGAGATTTCTTGAATGTAAAGTTCCATTAGCATGCTCATCCTTTAACATCAATCTGCAATCCTCCATTATGTGACCTCCTTTCCCACAATAATAACATGAACCCTTTTTAATGTGAGTGTGTGAGAGATCATGTGAATTATGTGCAGTCTTCTTTACAGCAACAGGAGTGCCTTTTTCCTTTTTCTGTGAGTTTTCACCCTTTTTCAGTTTTTGAGTTTGTTCCACAGTTTTGGGTTTCACAGTGGATTTTTATGCAGTGAATTGGAAGACAGAAGGAGCAAAGGTTGTGTTCTGATTGAAAGCTTTAACAAAAACAGTGGATGTTTTATTCCCATTACTCCTTTTATTTGTCAGATTATAGCCCAGTCCCTTTCTCTCAAAGTTATCACTCTTTCCAAGAAGCTTATTCAGATTGTCCTTACCTTTGACAAATTTTGATAGAGAATTTTTCAAATCTTTAATCTCAGAATTCAAATCAGCAATTTTAGCCTCATATGTGGACAAATCTGTTTCACAGGAAATTACTTGTTGATGCAAGGCATCATTCAGGCTTTTGAGTTTTTCTACTTCCTATTTTAATTCTATTTCCTTGTCAGCTTCAGATAGGGACTTGTAAAGATCATCAACTTCTTGTTGAAGGGATGTGATAGTAAGCTCATATCCAGCTATTTTCTATTCACTGCAACTGACATTTCCATTTAACATTAGGTTGATGGTTTTTAGGCTCTCAATTTCTTGTTCAGCATTCATCAACCTATCAGAACTATCCACACTTACACTCTTGCCTTTTTCAATTGTCATTAGCCTATCTGTCAGCTGTGTGTTTAGGTGTTTCAACTCATTGATTTCCTCTTTCAGTTTACTATTCTGCTCTAGGAGATCAGCATCAAGCACCCATTCATCTGAGAGAAACTGACATTCATGAAACATTTCCTGTTGTTTTTCAGATTGAAGTTTGTCAAGATTTTTATGAATCTCTGAATTTGTTACTCTATCAGCCTCTAGTTTTTCAGAAATCAATCTATTTTCTTTTTCAAGATTTATTGATTTGAGTTCAAATTCCTTGAGCTGATTATTGAGTATTTCATTTGCAGATTTCATTTTTTCCAATTCAGAGTTGACACATTCTAATTCTCTCACCAATTTTTCATTTTGAACAATATCATTGTCGTGAGCCTGATCAACTAAGCTAAGCCTTTCCTTTAG
Source organism: Amorphophallus konjac (assembly GCA_022559845.1). NCBI lineage: Eukaryota > Viridiplantae > Streptophyta > Magnoliopsida > Alismatales > Araceae > Amorphophallus > Amorphophallus konjac. Next base: position 336,218,335 of record CM040125.1, on the reverse strand, counting down.
TTCAGTAATTTCACACAAACTCTTGACGCTCCTTTTTGTGTAGAGCAACTTGTTTCATAAGAGATTGTTTTTCAGATTTGAAAGGATCTAAGTCTGAACTAATAGAATCACACTCTGTTATCTGTCTTCTGAATATTTCATTTTCAGTTTTCAAAGTTTCAAGATTTTCACCTCCTAGTTTTTCCAGCTTCTTTTTCAGTCTTCTATACCTCTTACTCATTTTTTCATGGGAGTGTAACAGATCAGCATAAGCATCTTCCCAGTCATCTAAAGTGAAACTAGAGAACGGGATGATTACCTTTTCAGCATCTTGGAGTTCCTCTTGATCACTACTATGGTTGCTCTCGTTAGCCATCATGCAGTTGTTCTTATTCATCCTCTGAGCTAGCTTCAGCTGATCCAGAATGTCCTTAGCGGACCTGCAGTCATAAAAATGAGAATGTAGAGCCTTGTCAGTAGCTGCTCTCATCGGGTTAAAGGCTTTCTGATTTTCTCCATATTTTGACTTGTGACTTTTAGTCCATTTGGACTTTTCCTTTGGCAATCTGTGGGGACCTTGTGAAATTAATTTCCATAGATCCGGATTAATCATTTTCACATAATTGTGAAGACTGCTAATCCATGAGTTAAAGTTAGAGCCATTGAAAACCGGTGGAGAACCCATTGAATAAATCCGCAAACAGATTAATGCAGCAAAGGGTAGAAACAGATAAGCACCAAGGGACAACAGGATCCTCTGCAGATCGTTGGATCTGATCAATCAGAGAACCTCTCTGATACCAATTGATAGGTTCGGTGCAGTATTCAGAGGGGGGGGTGAATGAATATAACCCGTTAAAAAAACTTCACCCAATTAAAACTTAGAATAATAACAAGACAGATTCGACAATCTGAAGCTCAACTGGAATTTCGCTCTCTTGATAGATTAAAAAATTCTAAGAAAACTAATCAACACTTCTGCTCAACCAGAAGCCAAACGCTTAGAGCGCCCCTATGCAATCATCTAGCGGAAGCAAAAGCAGATAAACCAAATCACAATGCACAAGGGGTTTTAGGTGGTTCGGTCCTCCAGACCTACATCCACCCTACACTCAACCGAGTGTGGCTTCACTAGCTCACGCTAGAAACAGCAGACTCAGTCTGCAACAAATGCTGCCAAACAGCTTGACCAGGGGAACAACCTCCCCTCTTCCTCCCAACCGGAGGGAACCACTAGTGACACCAGTCACTAGCAAACCAGAGACGCAAGTCTCTCTTCCTCCAGACCGGAGGGAACACCTAGTCTTGCAACCCACAAGACTAGAACCGGAGGATCAATCCTCCCTTCCTCCAAACCGGAGGGAACACCTAATCTTGCAACCCACAAGACTAGAACCGGAGATCAGATCTCCCTTCCTCCAAACCGGAGGGAACCCTAGAGACCTAAGTCTCCTTCCTCTGAAACCCAGAGGGAAACACAAGTGACACTAAGTCACCTGCAAACCAGAGGTCGAGGACCTCTCTTCCTCCCAACCGGAGGGACCCCTGGACTTGAAACCTACAAGCCCAGAACCGGAGGACGAGCCTCCCTTCCTCTAACCAGAGGGAACCCACAAGTAGCACCCAACTACTTGCAACCGGAGATAGCAATCTTCCTTCTCCTGAACCAACAGGAGGCACCCCGACCTCTCTACAGAGAATCAGGAATACAGCAAGTGAAATGTTCAAAAGAAAAATGAAACCAGCAACAGAAAGCTGAAAGGATAAAAACAAATGTGGCTCTCGCAGGAGCTGGCTGGCCTGGATTTGATCCACGGTCCAGCAGGAGCTTCTTCTACTACTTCTCTCTTTTCTCCCAGCATGAACTCTCTTTTCTTCTTCTTCTTTCTTACTTCTCCTTCTTCTCACTCTCTCTATCTCACTGTCTCTCTCTTTCTTTTTCTTTTTCTGCTCTCTCGATCAGGCTCACAGCTTTCTCTATCTCTTCTTTCTCTTCTGCACTTCTTCTCTTTTGCTCTGGCTGCTTCTACTTCAGTGACTCTCTGTTGCTCGCTACCTTCATCGACCTTCTTCTGTGGGCGAAGGCTCATATATATAGCAGCAGCATCATCATCAGCCCCGACGTGTGACCTCCACATTTCCAGCCCTAAATATTAGGACCACGTGGCAGTCACTCAACAGGCTTCATTCCAGCCTCGGATCACGTGCTGCCCAGTCATTTGGGAATGTTCTTCCTCGAACCTGCAAGGAGATACAAACCATTAACACTGAGGGCCACAATAACTAAAGCTGCATGAGGTATGTGGTAGCAATTCTAGATGCACTGAGAAAGACACGACATTCAGTGGTGACAAAAACAAACATTACAAGGAGAACGACACGAAGTCACTGTAACAAATCAAGCACTACGACAAGAACGACACGAGGTAGGATGAGAACAGCACGAAGTGAGAAGGAAACAACACGCGGACATAATAACTAAGAACGACACGAGTACACTGTAACAGATCAGACACAAAGAAGGGAACGACACGAAGTGAGGTTATAAAACAAAAGAGACACGAGGTCTAGAAAAGGCAACACGAAGACACGAAAATAAAAATAATAAAAACACAAATACTAGACCAACACGAGGTTACGAATGCAAAAACAACACGAGGACAAACACGGGCTGACAACAGAAACCGACACGAAGTGGTTGCAAACAAGCAAGACACGAGGTCTACGTAAAGCAACACGAAGTGTGGTCAAGGCAAGAAAGACACGAGGTCTAATGAGAAAGATAAACACGAAGATAGTGAAAACATCACGAAGTAAAGAACAACGACGCGAAGTGTAGTGGTGACAAAAACACACACTACACAGAGAACGACACGAGGTGGCACAGAAAGCAACACGAGGTGGCACAGAAAGCAACACGAGGTGCTGTGATGTCCTGCACACAAATAGAGGAAAAACGACACGAAGACACAACAAGGAAAATGAAACAAAGACACAACAAGGAAAATGACACGAAGACACAAGAGGAAAAATGACACGAAGTCAATGAGAACAGCACGAGGTGAAACGACACGGGGTTCACTGGGAAATGACTCGAAGGTCATCAGAACAAATCGAGCTGCTACAGTAAACAATACGAAGACAATCAAACAAAAACAACACGAAGACATAGACACTAAAACAACACGAAGACGATGGATGCTACAGTGCAATGTCTAGACTTGAAATACAAAGCAAACGGCTGTACAGACTTGAAGATGTGAAGCCAATGTACAGACTTTGAAGAACAGTCCAATGTATGGACTTGAAATTGAAGACCAATGTGCAGACTTGGTTTTGAAGACTAGTGTGCAGACTTCAAGTTTAACTGTGGATGAACAGACTTGAACATCCAGCAATGTATAGACTTCATGAACAAAATGCAATGTTGACTGATGTATACACTTGGCAAATAGAGTAATGCATGAACAAACAATTAGCCACTACGTTAACCCAATCTAGCCATATTCATGAATTAACTATTCAAGCAAACAATCAGATAAAGCAATCAGATATTCAAGCAGTCAATCAGTCATCTATATTAATTAGCACACCTCAGTGTGACTCATGGTGTGTCAGTCATCATCAAAACCATACAGGGGCACAACACTACCCTCTCTTGGTGAAGGAAGGACCCTCTATTGAGCATTCCGTCTCATTGGATTGGAAATTCCTAAACTAAGACTCCGTAAGTCCCCGCACCCGTGAATTCCCTCACGGACGTCGGGCAAGTTGTACCATTTGAAGCACCCAGAATATAGTTTACCCATACGTCGGTGAGGAGAGAGAAAGAACCTAGTTAACTCGGAGATTACACCCAAACTTTCAGCTAGGACCCACATTCAAAGGAGAGAATTTATTATAAAATTCACCTTAATCTCCAAAGAAAACCTTAAAACTTTGGGTTCATCACAACTTGAGTGTATATCTTGTTTGAGTGGGTGATTATCTCTTGATTCTACTTGATTATTTGAAATATTTCTCTCTTAAACATGAAACTCCGTTCAGGTAAAATCATCAATATGGCCAACTATGGGTATACCTATGATGGTTATGAAGAGGGTCAATCTGACCCATTCCATGAGGTTCCTCCTTATGATTCTGTCAACTACGAGGGAAACTATGCTTCCTCTTCCACTCATTACCCCCAAGTCCACATGGTGGACGCTACTTCCCAGGTGGTTGAGCCTTCTTCACAGGCCCAACCTACCACCCAAAATACCTACGGGGACGCATCCCCTTCTTTCAACTTTAATGATTTTCTCAAGGCTCTCACTCAGTTAGATGATTCTCAACGTCAGGCGGTTCAAGTCGCCTTAAAAGAGAAATCTGTCCCGTCATCTTCCAATCCTCCCCAGGCCGCGGGCGGCCATTCTTTCAATACCACCAGTGACCAGGCGGTCGCACCTAGGGTGCCTTCGCGCCCACCAACTCCCGTCATGACAACGCCGGCTCAACCGACAAGTCACTCCATTGCTAGGCCTCAACAACTCCCAGTCCCTCAATTCTTAAGAAGGCCTATGCCAAACCAATATTCTTCTAATCCGGCCCCAGCCGAGTCCGATACCCACACTGTATTCCTCCAGAAAATTGCTAGTATGGAGGAGCAGCTGAAGAAGGTCACGGCACCGAAGACCGCTCCCAAAGTTACCCTTCCCACTCTGCCAGTTTTTCATCTACCTCCATCTGAGATGCCGAACTTCCGGCGGTACAATGGAATGGGAAATCCGTTCATTCATTTAAAAGACTTCATGTATGAGGCATCATTCTGGCAGGACAACAAGACTTCTCTGGCCTATCTTTTTAGGCGGTCATTAGATGGTCCAACACTGGAATGGTTCTACTCCTTGGAGCCGGCCAACGCCGGTGACTTTGATGTTGTTCAGCGAAAGTTTCTACAGAAGTACAAGGACCGCGTAGGTCCCTCCTTGTCAGTTACCGATTTGGTTGCCGAGAAGATGAAGCCCGAGGAGGACTTCGTTTTGTTTGCTGATAGATGGAGGGCCATGGCCGAAAGACTGAAAGACACACTGTCAGAAATGGAGCAAGTAAAAATGATCATATCAAACTCCACTCTACAATTCTGTCACATTTTAGCCATGAACAAGTTAAGCACAATGGAAGAGCTCTATGAGAGAGCAAGATATATACAGACACAGATGAAAGACTCGCCCATCATGGGCATGTTCGAGCCGAGGCCGAAAGTAATAAGGAAGAATGTCAATGTTGGCAATAGTGGTGGAACCATCGAAGGCACAGTTACTAACAAGCAGGTGAGCGCGTTTGGCAATTCCACACCTTTTCGCCACCCTCCAAACCAAAGGCCGCCACCACAACAACCCGCCTTCCAAAACCAAGTCCACCAGCCAAATAATACTCACCCTCAGGCTTTCCGGCCTCTTCCACCTCCACAACAGCAACAACCCCACTTTACTCCACAAAATCAACCCCCACAATACCACCAGGTACCCCCACCAGCCAACTATGCACAACAGCAACTGCAATAGCTGAGAAGACCACTGGGTCCCAAAAGGGCCCAATATCCCCCATTGCCCGAAAGTCTACCCGATATTTTCAACGCCCTTATGGCCGCCAATGCGCTCACCTTGCCTAAAGAAAGAATGGTGTGGCCTGCTAATGTAGACACTTCTAGGTATTACGTCTTCCATCGGCAGTCGTGGCATAATATTGATCATTGTTTTCACTTCAAACATTATATATATGATATGAACGATCAAGGTGGTATTGATTGGGATGAGATGAGAAGATTTATCGCCACTCTAAAGGCACGAAGGCCTCCTCGGCAACCACATGCTCAGTAGCCTTCTCAACAACCAGCAGCAGCAAGCTCCCGCGCCACAACAGAACATGGGGATCGTCAATAACCCACTATCGAAGCATCCACCAAATCTGCAGGTAAACCCTATCACCTCCTTCCACGAAGTGGATAGGGGACAAGGGTGGCACCATGAGAACGCCTCTGTCGGGGCTTTGAGCCAAGAACCAATTCAACCACCGCGTCTGTTAAGGATGCCTTATCCAATGCCTTCCCCCCAACCGATTCACCCCCTCTTACGCCCCACCGGCCAAATACCCTCACCACCACAAACCCCTCACTAACCAGGCCTCTTCTCATCCGACCACCACCACCTTCCACGCCACAACAAGCTCTTCCTTCTACAAACCCGTCACCCTCTAGGCCACTCCTCCGCCCCTCGCCGACTCCTAACTCCCCCACTACTATCCATACTCCTCCGCCTCCCACAAATCCCTCATTTTTGCCCAGGCCTCTCCTCGTTCGGCCTACACCCCCTTCAGCCGTGCAGGCACCTCCCTCACCTCCTACCATTACTTCGCCAATCACCACCACTCCCCAACTGACGAGGCCCCTCATAAGGGTTCCTCCTTTGATTACTCATCCAAACCCCAACTCCAACATTCCATCTACTTCTTCATCCCCCAACCCGACATAGGTGGGATCATCACGAATCACGATGCTCCGCAGTGGACGGATGTTCCACCGCGTCTTTCCTCAAAGGAGCTAGAGCTCGCACAGGGGCAAGAGGAGCAAGAGCCAGAACAGGAGTCCATACCGGGCACGGACTATGACTTATTAAAACACTTGGACAAAACCCCAGCGAGGATTTCCATTCTGGAGCTGATAAAGAGATCCACTGTTCACCAACAAGTTTTAAAAGAATATTTGCAAAAGGTGATGGTTAATGAAGATATCCCAGCTGAATAGATTACAACAGTGTTGACTCCGGCATGTGATCAGCCAGCTATTACCTTCCATGAACATGAGTTAGCTCCGAAGCCGGCCAGAAAATATGCCTTGTGCATTACAGTTAATATCAACGAAGTGCCAGTCAAACAATGCTTGGTAGATACCGGGGCATCGATTAATGTGTTGCCTCCAAGCACTCTCAAGATGTGTGACATTCCAGATAGTCAAATTTGGCCATCTACTATTACCGTCACGGCCTATGATAACACTAAGAAACCCCCCCTGGGGATGATTACTCTGAAAGTTGGTTTGGGTCCAGTCTCGATTATAGCGGATTTCCATATCCTAGACATGGATCCAACTTTCAATGGCATCTTGGGCCGCCCTTATATTCAAGAGCTTGATGTTGTGCCCTCAACTAATCATCAATGCATAAAGTTTTCACACAAAGGGCGCATTGTCAAAGTCACTAGCATGCCCATTTTACCGACAGAGGATATACATTCTGCAACATCGGTGCCTTCTATATGGCCTTCCAATAGGCCTTTGCTCTCAGTATTAGATGTTGCCGACCCGCGGCATGATTTGTTAAGGTCTCCAGTTGCTAAGTCGGCATCAACTGTAATAACACCCCTACCTTCCAAGGGGAAGAAAAAGAAGACTATGTTAAATACTCCAGGATGGAACATTTTGTTGAAGATGGGGTACAAAGCTGGAAAAGGTTTGGGTGCTAACCTCCAGGGCAGGGTTAAGCCCGTCAGGCATCAGAAGCTGATTCCCCGAGGTGGCCTGGGGTACAAAGCGCCAAGCAAAGAAGAACAAAGGCCATGGGCCGTCATGACTTCAACTCTTAAAACAGATCGGCAACCCCTCACATGGACCCTGCAGACACATTTTGTGAAAGGGGGTACTCATAATAAAGGGCAAACCACAATAGTTACTTCCATGTGGGATTGTCAAGATGTGCATGCACGATAGTTTGCTCGCCATATAGCCCCACTGGCAACATATAAAGCCTTAGAGACCTTAAGGCCAGATAAAAGGAGAAAAATGGATGATCTGGAATGTGACTGGTACAGATGGTTCGACATGAATGATATTACTATTACTCTAAGCCGTCTGTTCATGCCGACTGATCCGGAGTGGCCGCCATGAACTCATGAACTGATTGAAAAGCCAGCGGTGATTACAGACAAGAGGCAGCTCTTAAGTAACTACACAGATACTGGAGAGCCGGATGTGCCGTATGAAGAAGGCTTTAATGTGGATAGGCTGTGGGCCGGCCTTTTTCTCTTGAATCCATCCATCCAATAGTTATTGTCCATTTGCTTTTTAAAATGTTTTGTTCAGATATCCCTAGACCGCCCGCGGTCTTGATAACATTTTCTCCAGATTCACTTCAAGTTTCTCTTCCAATCCCTCCATTGCTCCTCGAGCGATTCACTAAACTCTCCATCACGCCCCCGCGTGGGCAATCACTTATTCAATCTTTCTCTAATCTTTCGATTTCAGCACTACCTCCTACTCCTTCCTCTCACTGCTTTATTATTGAAAATGAAAAAAAAATGCCAAATTTCCAACTCTCCAACCTTCCATCTCTTTTGAAGAGACCTCCTATCTTGCTTCGGAGTGTGCCCTGATCCAAGGGCCGCTCTTTCAAGGTTCGCTAGTGGACCTTCTTTTCTCCTCCGACGAGGAGGCCTCCCCTGTATCCCCTCATGTATCCATTGCATCTTCGTCTTCTTCTCCTCCTCCTTTCGTCTTCTTCTCCTCCTCCTCCCTTAGGTCAGGGTAGTTCATCTAGCTTGTCATCTTGTTCCACTCCCTCTTCTTCTAATAAGACTTTTGGGGTAGCTTCCTATAAGAAATCCAAGGGTAGGCAGATTCCCCGTAGGTTCTTGCTAGATTTAGCTAGAAGATGTCGGGCATGCTTAGCTCTTCCCAAGTTTTTAGAGGATCCCATACTCCTGCCGGATGTAGAATGTGAGGATTCGTGCTCTCTAGACGAAGGGTTTGCGTTTATGAAATTATGAACGATGAAGACCCTATTAAAGAGGGGGATGAAGAGTATGAAGAATATGAGGATGAGGCTGATGCTTTTGCTAGTGGCATGAGGAGATTCGATGAACCGTCAGCCTCGGTAGAAGAACCCACCAAAGAGATCAATCTGGGTACCGAGGAAAACCCTAGGATTGTCCTCATTAGTAAAAATTTGCCGCCTTCCGAAGAAAAGGCACTTATTCAAGTGCTTCAAGATTACAAGGACGCGTTCGCATGGATCTATGAAGATATGCCAGGTCTAGACCCTGCGCTTGTTGAACATCGTCTTACACTTAAGCCAGGATCTGTCCCGGTTAAACAGCTGTTAAGACGTTTCCACCCTCACATGGCTTTAAAAATGAAAGAAGAGGTCGATAAGCTTCATAAGGTCAGATTTATTAAAGTCATCCTCTATCCCAATTGGGTGGCTAACATTGTCCCAGTAATGAAGAAGGATGGAAGAGTTAGAATTTGTATAGATTTCCAGGACCTTAACTGCACGTGTCCTAAGGATGACTTCCCCCTCCCTCACATTGACGTGTTAATTGATAATACGACAAGGTATGAGACCCTCTCTTTTATGGATGGATTCTCTGGTTACAATCAGATTCGCTTGGCTGAGGAAGATCAAGAGAAAATCTCGTTCACTACACCGTGGGGAACTTATTGTTACGTGGTCATGCCGTTTGGGCTCAAGAATGCCGGAGCCACCTACCAAAGGGCCATGATGGCTATTTTTCATGACATGATCCATATTTTTATAGAGGTGTATGTGGATGACCTGGTAGTAAAATCAAGAACGAGGATTGAGCATCTCAGGGTTCTAGCCAAAGTCTTGCAAAGAGCACGGGAATATCAATTAAAGATGAACCCCAAGAAGTGCGTATTTGGTGTTTCGTCAGAGAAGTTGCTTGGATTCATCATCAGTAAAAGGGGTATTGAGATCGATCCCAACAAGGTAAAGGCAATTAGAGAAATGCCTCCTCCCAGGAATTTGAAAGAAGTCCGAGGATTAATCGGGAGGTTACAATTTATTCGCCGGTTTGTCTCCCAGCATTCACAAAGATGTAGGCCATTTTACAAACTTACTAAGCCAGGAGTCAAATTTAATTAGGATGATAAGTGTCAGGCATCTTTTGACGGACTAAAGGATTATTTGGCCAATCCTCCTGTCCTGAGGCCGCCAGTTCTAGGCAAACCGCTTGTTCTTTATGTTTCTATCCTGGATGACTCTATAGGTGTTGTCTTGGCACAAGTTGATGAATAAGGAAAGGAGAGGGCAGCCTACTACTTGTCCAAGCTTCTCAACCCCTGTGAGCAGAAGTACTCAGCCATAGAAAAGACTTGTGCTGCTTTAGTCTGGGTATGCAGAAACTCAAGCATTATTTCTTAGCTCACGAGGTTCATCTCATTGCTCGCATGAATCCAATCAAGTTTCTCCTTGAAAAATCTATTCTCACTGATCGATTAGCATGATGGCAAAGCTTTCTTTCTCAATTTGACATCATATACATTCAGCAAAAAGTGATTAAAGGCTATGCCATAGCAGAACATCTCGCTCATCACCCTCTCCCTAGATTTGACCCTATTCGCTCAGAGTTTCCAGATGAGGAACTAATGTCCATCAATCCTCCTGATTCGATGTAGATGTTACATTTTGATGGAACTTTGAATTCAAAAGGGAAGGGGATTGGCATTGTTCTTCTATCACCTAAGGGTATCACTATTCCGCTCGCCTCTCAGCTTGCATTTCCAGTTACAAATAATATAGCTGAGTACAAGGCTCTTCTGGTCGGTCTGCAGGCCCCCCATCAATTCGGTGTTATCCAATTGCGAATTGTTGGTGATAGTAAGCTTATTCTTCGACAAGTGCTCACCAAGTGTCGCACGCTCAATCCTAAACTCAAACCCCATCAGGAACTGACTTCCGCTTATGCCAAGCTTTTCACCAAACTCATCTTTGTCTGTGTTCCTCGTGATCAGAATATTCTGGCTGATGCCCTCGCTTCTCTTGCATCTTCCTTGGTTTTTCTTCCCGAAAGAGATTTCCACTTGATTATTATTCACAGGCGTCTCATCCTGCTGTTAAGGATCTAACTTTCCTTAGTATTAAGGAGGATGTGCTCAAGAAGGTTAAGGAATGTGGAATCATTGAGAATAAGGAGATCATGTTGATGGATCTAGATGAAGAATTGGATGACGAAGAGAAGCCGTGGTATTATGAAATTGCCAAGTATTGCCAGGATCAATCTTATTCTGAGGAAGCCACGGCCGAAGAGAAGAAGGCCATTCGAAGAGTTGCTCAGCGATACACTTTAGTTGGAGGTGTGCTATATAGAAGGGGTCTCACTGGAATTTTGCTAAGATGCCTCGATGATGACGAATCTTGGAAGGTTGTGGAAGAGGCGCATTCAGGAGTGTGTGGTGGCCATGTGAATAGCCAGATGCTAGCTAAGAAAATCCTTAGATTAGGCTTCTATTGGCCCACTCTAGAAGAGGATTGTTCTATCTATGTTCGAAGGTGTGTTAAGTGCCAACTGCACGCCGACAAAATCTATTCTTCTGTTTCTTCACTCCATCCTATATCCTCCCCATGGCCTTTCTCCATGTGGGCTTTCGATATCATTGGACCTCTTGGTGATTCAAACCTCCTTACAAAAGCAAAATCATTTATACTCACGGTCACGGAGTACTTCACCAAGTGGGCGGAAGCGGAAGCGTATGCATAGATCAAAGCGTCAACCGTCTGTAAATTTATAATGAAGAACATCATTGCAAGATTCGGCATCCCGAGTACCATCGTCACAGACAACGGACCGTAATTCATCTCTCAAGAGCTTCGAGACCTCTGCAACATGTACAACATTGCATTGCATCATTCATCTTCTTATTATCCGCAGGGCAATGGCCAAGCAGAGACAACCAACAAAACTTTGATCAAGATTATCAAGAAAACGTGTGAGGCTAACAAATTCGTGGATTGGCCAGAAAAGCTGGTTGAAGCTATATGCGCCTATCGCACTTCCATTCGAACTCCCACTGGGCAAACCCCTTTCGCCCTTACCTATGGAATGGAGGCGGTAGTCCCTTACGAGATTCTTATTCCTTCTCTTAGGGTACAATTGGACAAGGGATTCTCTATTGATGAGCGCCGTGAATCTCTCCTTGCACAATTGGAACTCCTAGATGAGAAGTGTTTGGCCGCCGCCGAGCATGCACGTGTTTATGAAAACGGGCTTTCACGTTTTTACCAAAAGAAAGTAATTGAGAGAAATTTTAAAATTGGTGAGATGGTGATTAAACGATTTTTTGTAAAGCCCGGTGGACCTCGTTCAAAACTCCAACCAAACTGGGAAGGGCCTTATGTAATAAAAGACGTTTATCCTGGCAACACTTACAAATTAATTAATGCTGAAGGGGAAGAATTGGCTCATCCGTGGAATGGTCTTTACTTAAAAAAGTATTACCCTTAAGAGTCTTGAAAAAAAAAATAAGAAGAAACAAGTAAAAAAATTGGAAATTAGAAAATTAGAAAATTAGAAAAAGAAAAAAAATTGAAAATTGTAGGCTGGCATGGTACATAGGCCGCAAGCCCGAAAAATCAAAATCCTTAAATCATTCTTTCAGTTTTGATGGTTTAACCTTAGGGTCAATTCCCGCACACACTACACGCTTTACTCATAAAATCAAGCGGTCTAAAATTCGAGGAAAGTCAGACCCAAACTAAGAGTGTAAAAACTTTACATGTTCTCTTCTTTTCGGCTCACGAGAGGGAGTATGAGCCAAGGAATGCTAACCAAATCTGCCTGCCGCCCTAGTAGGTGGAAGTCAGGGCCCAAAAGGGAACAAAATGCGATAAAGCCCAAGTACAATTAAGTCTTTATTTTGAAAAGTAGAGGAGAAAAAGAAAAGGAAAGTAAACGAAAGAAAAGCATGTCAAGAGGGCAGAGTCCTCGCAGGGAAAACCTTGATCGTACGCATGCGTGAATAAGGGCAAAAAAGAGCAACAAAATTTCCCTAAGTCGAATACCGAACCCCAACAGGCATTAGGGCAAGGGGAGGAAAGTTTACCGAATCTCGGAAACCTCTCGTGAGCTTCCTCAACTTATTCTTCACTTCTCCCTCCATAGTAGGTTATAAGCTCAAAGGATGGCGAAGACCTACTAAGAAGGATGGGCCGCGAGAGAATATGAGTAAAAGCACAAGTCAATAAGCACGTTGACCCTTTGTTAAATCATTTAAGAAAGATTAATGAATTTAAGATAGTGATTGTGTAAGGCTTAAGACCCTTGTACTGTGCTCAGCCTCATAAAAAATAAAAAAAAGAAACATAACAAAAAATGTGTGTTTATTTTTTTAATTAATGCTTTCATACGTAGGCGTCATTTCCATAATTAACGATTTTTAAATTAACGCCCGCTTAGGGGGCGTCATTTAATCAATTCATGGCTTTGTCAATGTCATCATTTTAATAAAAATAAACAAAAAATGATGAATTTTTAATCAACGCATGTGTGCGAGGGCGTCATTTTCAAAAGAAAAAAAGAGAAAATGAAAAAAAAAAGAACAAAGTTAAGCCTACTGCTTCCCACCATTTCATATGATTGATTGCATTTTTTGGGGCATCTTTTATTTTAAGTTGGCATCTGTTTGCTTGCATGCTGCATTTCCTTATATATTTTTGTTATCTGCCTTTATTAATTAGAGGCTTGGCCCCTTGACCCGTCAACAAGGTCAAAGAAGAGACAACCCCTTGCTTATTGAGCAAGGGGCCAAGCCGAATAGATGGATTAATCTATTTGTTTAAGTGTGAACTATAGGGCAAGAACGAACAAGAATGAAAAAAGGGCAAAAGAAAAGAAAGCGAAAGCAAAGGCAAGTACACAAGTACACAAGTGCTCAACTACTCGAAGTAACTCAAGTAACAAAAAATTTCATATATATATATATATATCAATGAATATCTGAGTACAAGTGTGAGGGTGGAGGAGTACAAGTAAGTCTCTCTCTCAGCTCTCGCCTCCACCCTCCTCTCTCCTACTCTCTACCTCACCCTCATCGTCCCGACGAGGTACCCGTGGATGGGGCATGGACCCCCGAGAAGTAGCTGGCGCACGAGCCTACTCCTCTGCCTCGCTCCTCTGCCGGAGAGAGGAACCTGCCACGAAGGTAGAGCTAGTAAACGCGTACCCCGCAGCACGCGCCCGGTCCCGGCCTCGCTAGAGGCGCTCCTCTGTCGCTCGTAGCCGCTCCTGAGTAATGGCTAGCTGAGTCCTCAAGTCCTTGGTGCTGCCAGCTGCTCCTGCTCCCGGGCGTGCTCCCTCTGCTCTACGTTGAGGAGGACTCTCAGCTCTATCACATCCTAGGGTAGCTCCTCTCGCCGCCTCAAGGCCCCCTCGAGCTCCGCGACCCGCTGCTCGTGGATGGCCAGCTCCGTCCCGGCTAGTGCAGCCTGGGTAAGCGCCTCCTGTAGCTCTGTCGTCTGCAATCAATTAAACAAATCATCAGTTCCACATTTAATTCAATTTCATAAATAACTGAAATAAATCTTTATTGGCTTACCCGTGAGGCCATCGCGCACTGTCCTGCCTCGATGCAAGTGAGCGAGGCTCAGAGTTTTTCAGTCTGTAAAACACAAATTTTTATGAACACAGATAATCATATATAATCAAATACATTTCTGAGTTTTAGTTTGAACTTACCCGTGTAGCGAGGTCGTGCTCTGCCGCCTCGGCCCGTGCTACCGCTCCAGCAAGCAATCCCTCCAAGGAATCCACCACAATGCTCGGGTCCCTCGAGCTGGAAGCCCCTCCTGCACCTCCTACTGTTGCTCCCTGCTGGGCATGCTACATTCACTGAGATTGTCAGTAGCTAATCATTAATAATTCAAGAAATCATTTGCATATAGGTAATTAAACACTCACCAGGGTCTGTAGGTCTGCCCGTGTGGCAGCCAGCTAGACCTCCAGGCTGTGGAGGTGGACCTGCATGTCCATCGCCGCTACATCCTGTACATCCTGCATTCATCACACATATTAGTCCCATAATAGACATATAACATTTGCAATTAATTAAAAGAAAGTGCATTCATACGTACCCCTAGGACCCTCATCTGGGGTCGGCCGGCGTAGACCTCCCAATAGCGTCGGAGGTACTCGGAGTTGTCTGCCGCCTGGGAAGTGACTCGGGTCCCTCCACGCTGCCAGTCGGCGTACTGGTCAGGGAACCGGACTCTCCAGTCGGTCGCCTTCGTGCGACCGCGAGTCTTCTTGCCTATCCCTCTGGGCTCTCCAACCTCGATCCACTCTTGGTGAAGGCCGAGGGTCCTCATGACCAGCCTAAGCCGTAACAGCTCGATCTCGTTCAGGGAATGAACCCAAAGCTCATGCCCAAAACGAGGTCGGCCCGCTACAACCCACGGCTGGCCCTCGTCGGTCATGCCCTCGTAGGGTCTCCATACCACCTGTATTCACAAACATGCACATCATCACATCATATCATCATATTTCAAAAAGAAGGAAATCGCATCATATTGAACATACATACCAGAGAGGTAGGGTAGTCACGGAACTCTCTCCGTAGCACTCGTAGCTCGTAGGCGAGTGGCGCTCCGGTCACTAGTGGTAGCCAATGCCATGCCAGTGGGAACGCTCCCTCATCGCCAGGTCGGGAGTCGACGCGGTCCATCAGCATGTATAGGTGGCTCCACACCTACATCCATTCATTGCATTAGTAAGCATTCATACGCATAAGCATTCAAAGAGAAAAAGAGAAAAAACAGAAGGAAAAAAGAAGAAAAAATGCATACCTGAAGAAAAGGCGAGAAGCCGCTGACAGCCGTCTCTCGACCTGTCCCTGTGGACAAGTCGGCTATCAAGTGCGCCAGCAGGGCGGCTCCCCAAGCGTATCTGCCGACGCTCTCCAAGTCCTCGAGGATCCCCAAGAACCGGCAGTTGATGATGTCGCCCTTCGTGCCGAGCAATAGCCTCCCGAGCATCAGGAATTGGAATCTCCTCAGGTCTCGATACACTCTCTCCCTCCGAGCTGGGTCCTGGTAGTAGACGGCCCTAGCTCTCCCTATAAGCCTCTGAGAGAACTCCTCCAGAGACTCCCTTGGCCTCTGTCTCGAATCTCCCAACCCCATAGCTAGGGTAAGGTCGGTGCGGTAGATGGTCCTACACTCACTAGGTGTCCCTGCTATCATCTCCAACCCTAGCAATCTCTGGGCCAACTCATTATAGTCGGGTAGGGTGATCCCACTCACTGCCTCGCCATCCACCCTCAGCCCAGTAATCCTAGAAACATCCTCTAGACTGGGAACCATATGACCCCACGGCATCAAGAATGCCCGGCTAGTCCTATCACATCTCTCCCTAAGAACCTAGATCAGGGGTAGGTCAGGTCTCATAGGCTCTATACTAAGGAAGGGTTCGAACCCCATAGCATCTACCCTATCCTTCTGAAAATCCGGTAGTCCGTGGTAGGCAGGTCGAACCTGGACCTAGGAGATCCGAGCCCTCATCAATCCCTGCAAACAACAAAGAACATTTTGATATGAGTTTTACAAAAGTTTCATGGGTATTCATCTGCTGTTTTAATTTGTTCTCTATCTGAATTGACGACCTATCTATGGTCGTTACTTGGTTAATTGACGCCCCTGTAGGGGACGTTACTTCATAATGCGGTTCTGTATTTTATGCGTAATTTGAATTGACGACCAACCTTTGGTCGTTATTTGTTTAAGTGACACCCCTAAGGGAGGCGCTATTTTGAAGGATAATTTTGGTCCGAGCAATTATAATTGAGAATTTTTTTAAATTTAACGACCACCCTGTGGCCGTCATTTGATGAATTAACGCCCCGGTAGGGAGCATTGTTTTCTAGGGTGTTTTAAAAATAAACGGTGCACGAAATAAAAACAGAGAGAGATATCGAAAATAAAGAAATGGCATGAAAATAACAGCAAATGATAATTAAACATGATATTTTTAAAATGACGACATGTTGTAGGGCGTGGTTTCATGAATTATCCATTTTTAGAAATTAAAAACAATTTGAATTAACGACCTAAGGTGGGTCATTGTTTGAATTGACGGCACCGCTGGGGGCGTCATTTTACTGTGTCACTGGTTTGCCATTTCTTCCATTCACCAAGGGCTATGAAAATTGATAAAAATAAAAATAAATACAAAAAATGGAAGGGCTGAGGTAGGGGACCTACCTTGCTTCTCTCGGGCACCATTATCCCTCCACGGAGGGGTTGACGGGGTTGGCGTGACTGACGAGGCTGGCGTGGTTGCCGTGGCCGTCGAGGTCGAGGGGCCGCCACCACCGCCGGTGTCTCTTCCCCTTCCTCTCTTCGTCCTTCTTCTTCTTTATCATCCTCCTCCTCGTCATCTTCATCATCCTCGTCATCTTCTTCTCCGTCTTCGCCATCTTCTTCTTCTTCATCATTCTCATCTGCATCTCCTCCGATGTCTTCTCCTCCATCTTCTCCTCTTTCTTCTTCAATTGCTTCGTCTCCACCGTGCTCCGCCGGAGGAGCATCCTCGGCCGCCGCGGGGGGAGCCTCCTTCATGGCGTGTCCATCGTCGCCGAGGTCCACCACCTCAGGGGCAGAGACCCTTTGACGCTTGTGAGAGCCTAACATGGGTTCGAGAGAAAGTAGAGGAGAGATAGAGAGAGAGAGAGATAGAGAGGAATGGGAGATGGGGGCTTGGTTAGGGTTAGGGAATGTAACAGAGAAGGGAAAGTGGACGAAGGAAGGAGAAAAAGAGGGAAATACAGTTTAACATTCGAAATGAATTGACGCCCTAATGGCTGTCGTCACTTTCTTAATTGACGCTTTTGATGAAGGCGTGATTTTAGGATCTGACGACATCTTCTCAATCGTCATTTAACTTTGCATGGGAATTTGTAACTGTCATCAGGCGCATTAATGGGAAATTGATTGATGTGATTGATCATCATGATTGCCGTTTAGAATTGACGACAACGCGCATGGGCGTCAGTTTGATGAGGCATGACGTGAGTCAAGGTGCTATTTCTGGAAAATTGAGGGAATATTTTGAAGAGAATTTAAAGAATTCAAATCAATTAACGCCTTAAGCTGGGGCGCAAATTAATCCATGCCGGTTTGAATAGGCGTCAATTGGGGTTTTATTTATTTTTGAGGTAATTGATTAATAGAGATTGACGACATGCTTTAAGGCGTTGTTTGAGGAGGCGTGGATCAGTACAGTAAACCCGAAGCTCAGTTAGCTCAGACAGAATCACATGAAATTGGAAGATAAAATTGTTACAAAATGTTTTTTTTGGCTCAATTAAGGAAAGATCCTTTATTTCATCAAAGAAAATCATTATTACATTAATGAGCCACTTAGGGTCTCATTTTCCTAAGAGCTAGTACATAAGATTTACATTTCTCTTCTTCCTCTTCAACATGTTGCTTGGACCTATGGAGAAGTCCAACTCTCCATTGTGCCATGATTGTCTTGATCTCTTCTTGGTCACCACTTGAGCCTAATTCCCTCTTTTTGAGTGGTGGAAGGTAAGAAGCTTCTTCAAATGTGTGCCGAGGAAGACCGAGTTGTGGAAGGCATCGGTGAGCATTGTAAAGGACGACGTCGCTCCCACCGATATGTCGTAGCTCTATATCGGAGGAGAGTCTTGAGTGGAGTCCTTGGGTCTTGAGGAACCCCGGTGTGCAAGTGAAACCGTCCTTTGGCATGGTCTTGAAGTAATTTCTCCAATCAACCCTTTTCTTGAGCTTTGGTACCCGATTTGTCATCCTCTCGCATAAGCCTAGAGAATCCGTCATATACCGGAGGGGGCTCTTGGAGAAGATTTATGAGGCCGTTTGAGTTTCTTTGCATGGATCAAACTTTAAGTGGAGGTCCACCCAACAAGAGAGAATGAGCATTGACCCATAGAGAGGTCAACCCAAGGAAGCGAAGGTAAGCCCATTGTAGAAATTGGCTAGTACCGCCGAACCTATCCTTTTGCCCTCCCGTATGCTGGCAATGGCACTCAAGTGGCATTCTTCTAAGTGGTCTTCCATTGAAGGGAAGAGTAGAGCTCCTACCAAGCATATTACAAAACCCTTCACAACTCTCTCCAACAAATCCTCATCCTCTTGGGCTTGGTCCATCCTTTTGTAAACCCATGAGGCTAGCTTTAAGAGATTAATCCCCTTGTTGGCTTTGATTTGGTTCACTCGGTTAGGACTTGGTATGAGGCTAGATAGCATCTCATGAGCACTTATTGGTCTTGTCATACTAGCCATCTTTGTCTCATCACCTTGTTTCATCATCTTCAACCCAAGGAGTAATTCTACTTCTTCTAGGAGAATGGTGGCTTCAAAGGTAGGAAATAGGAAGGTATGAGTGTTTGGATGCCATAATTCTATAAGTGTTCCTATGGAGGCCCAATCCAGGTGGGTGTCATTGTAATGGGTAGAATGGGTTACAAGGCCAAGAAGGTGCCACTTAGAGAGGAAAGATCTCATGTCTAAGGACAATTTAGAGAGGATTAGGGGGAGCCATTTGATTTTCAAGAACCTTCTTGGTCCTGGTACATTTGGGTAGTCCTGATAAAAATGAAAGAGAAAAGAAGAGGCATGTGATCAGAATTTTTGGAAGGAAGAGAGAGAGGGTAGAATAAAAAAGCTAAAATAAATGCTCAACTTACTTGGCCCATGGTTATCCTCCCGCTAATATGCCCAGCAACTTTAGAAATCTTAGAAAATCCCATCCTATGCTTCTTTGAAAATCTCTACACCTTATCCATCTTCTTCTTCGGGTGAAAAGCCCTGCGATTCTTTATTCTCGGTCTGCTATTGAAGGCTCGGGTGCAACGCTCAGTCGTTTGATCTATGCAGCAGAGGGCGAGCTTGCTTTTATAATGTTTCAGAGCTCTACTTGCTATCAGAAGGATCACAGTTTTTGTTCGAGTGAGATTCAGTCGCTGGAGTTTTGTTTTCGAGTAGGGAATAGAACGGCGGTATTTATAGTTAATTGACGACAGACATCCTGGCGTCATTTCCTTTATTAGCGACATTGATCATGTCATCATTTATTCAGCGCCTTGCCTGCGGGCGTCATTTTCAGTCCGATTCCAAATCAAACAGTGAAACTAATTAACGGCATTTGGACTGTCGTCATTTATGCTTATAACGCCTCTATGTAGAGTCGTCATTTCCTGAGCTTGCATCTTTTCAACTGACTTATAGCATTATGATTATCATGAACTTAAGTGCTTTATATCTTGATTGAATTAATTATATCATGCACTTATGATCATATTTTGATTTTTATTGAGCTGATGGTTCCTTTGTTGAGCTAATGATTTTTGAGCACAGAGAGGAACAGGTTATGTAGGTCTTGAAATGATTGAATTTCTTCCACTGGTAACATCATTCCTTCCTTTTTATTTTCATATCAAGGACCTTGTGGTTCTAATGAACCTGGAATTTGAGTTCCCCTTCATCAAAAACAGTGATAATTCCAGGGGAGTCTTGATCGCACGGATAGGCCATTGGGTCATTTAAGGTTTGGGACGACGGTTCCACTTTCTAAGTTGATGCGTGGATAAATGGGCTTCGGCTTAGTGTCAGCTTAGAGATTTGGATTCCTCACCAAGTCTGGATGGTTTAACATTATTATCCTTGGTTATTTTTTATCTTTAGTTTGTTTTTAATTTTTCTTTTAGCCCAGCATGCATCATGTAGGACTTTGAGCTTTAACGATGAAAATCCTCATATTACGCCGATAATGAGGGTCGCTCGGTCTTAATTAAGTTGACATGAGATATTCCATTCCAAATCGAGTACTGTATTCTCTTTGAAGCCGCTCAGGCTGGTTCCTTGAAAGCATTCATTCGCTGGGTCTTTATCTTAATTCAGTTTATTTTCTTGAAAACCACCTTAGTCGTAGCACATCCACATTGGCTGGTAACCGCTCTCCAATGGTGTCTTTCCTTCCGTGCCCTCGTGCATATTTCTTTAGTTTAGTTCCTTCATCCAGCTAATCATTGCTTTCTCGTAATAATCCGAGGTTGTTTCATTCAGAATCCTGGAAAGATTTCCAACACTTAGTGACGGAGGCGTGTCACATCACACCTTGGCATCTGCTTTTCAGTTCGCTCCACTTCACTCCACTTCATTTCATTTCATTCTATTCTATTTCATTCCGTGTCACTCCCTTGCAAAGTAGACACCAAGGCGGGGCAGCTGTAGACACGCCAAAATCGATGCTATGATGAGTAACTCTCATGTCACCACGTGACGCCCCAAAGTGGACTTCAATATTGGCTTAATATGAAGTTTTTCTAATTATTTTACATTTTTCCATAATAAATTGTAATTAACGCCTGGAAGAAGGGCGTCATTTAACTGACGACCTGATTAGGGGCGTGGTTTAACAAATAGACGACTATTCATACAGGCATTGTTTCCTGGATTTTACGAATCCTAATCAAATTAAAATTCAAAGAATTGACGCCCATATATGGGGAGTTGATTATTTGACGCTCATTCAAACAGGCGTCATTTTGAATTTTTAAATAAGGAAAGTCCTTTATTGCTATAATCAAATCCAGGAATTAACGACTGAATGGCCATCGTCATTTCAGTTAACGCCCCTCTTCTGGTCGTCATTTTCACTTCCGTCTCTGTTTCGCCTACTACTTTCCAGTCATCATCATTTCCCCATTTGGCACATTGTGTTCGATTGGGAAAGGGGATCTTTGCTGGAGGGTTGACTTCTTGGTTTTAATCCTATTAAAACAAGGAGTTTTTGCTCTATAAATACCCCTTGTATTCTTCTCGCGCGAGAGAAAACACACGAACAAGAAAGCTCAAAGAGGAGCAATTGCATTGTGTGAGTTTTCGTACAGAGAGGGAGGAGAGTTTTGTTCTTGCAGGTTCTTCACGATGTTCTTCTTCCGACAGTAACTCTCTCTCCGACGGGATCTTCTTCCTCCAGGCGGCGTTGCCTCATCCGTTGCAGCCGCTGAAGCCCTTGCATCACTCCCTTTACTGCTACACGCACAGCAGTAGGGCTTTCCCCTTTAGTCTTTTGGTTTTAGTTTATTCATAGCATCGTACGCACCCTTTTCTTCTAGCCATCTTTGCTAGAGGAAACTATCAGCACATCATACTATGTTACTTATTTTGCATATCATATCATCCATAATCCCAACCTTGATACTCTTTATTAGGGGTTTAAACCAAAACACACAAGGTGTGTTCATGCCCAATTTGATTGATTCTATATTTCTAGAGCATTAATACTACACGCTTGGATAATCCATATCTTTGTTTTTTTATGTTTTGCAAGCGTAATCAAGCTAGAAACCCCCTTTGTCGGCCGGCCGGTAGAAGGAGGAAGGAAGAACTCCCAATCCCCCTGCTTCATACAAGGTACATGCGATCATCCTATATTTTTTGAGGTAACCCCTCTGGCGATCACCCTCCTTTGAGCATCTCATGCTCTCCTTTTTCTTCATGTCCCACATATTTTAGCATCATTTTTATCCATATTCATAATTCATTTTAAAAATCTTTTTCTTTACTTTTTTTAAAAAAATGTCTATGTCACACGTTCACATGGTGCTGTTTGGAGGTGATTCCAGAGCTCCTCTGCTACTGCTCCATTGTGTGAAAGAGAAGAGAGAGAGAGAGAGAGAGAGAAGATGTGATGCTTGGGGAGGGACAGGAGTCAATGCTCCGCCCTCCCCTTTCTTTCCTTTTCTTGTTCTCAACCATGTATGAATTTTCCTTTCTTTCTATTTGCTTGCCTCCTGGGCGAAGGGGTGCTGGGTGATGTATTCTATTGGCCCGGTTAGGAATGCAATCGAGACGGGGGTGAATTGATTGCTCCCCCTTTTTGAAACTAAAATGCTGAGATGATAATGCTAGAATAAAGAATATCCTGATAGTTGAGCAGTATGAAGAAATGAGATTATAAGCACTTTAATTGTCGAGCAATAAGAATTAACTGAATGAGAATCAAGCAAGCTCTCACACCTCTCCAACGCAATATGTTAAACCACTTGGATAAATTGAAAGATGCGGACTAATTATGTAGATCTCTCAACTCACCGCATCACACTCGGAAATGAGAATGGACAACAAGGAACGATAGTCGCACAGATAGCAAACCACAACGCAAGAATTTTTAGGTGGTTCGGATGCACCGAAGTGTAGTCCTACGTCCACCCCTCTCAACCCGAGAGGATTCCACTAAAACCGCTGCACGACGGCAGCAAAACGATCACAAAGATCACACACAGGCACAACGGCCCCACACACACGCGCGTTCTCGTATGATGACGAGAAACCACGCACACAGAGACGATGCTCCGAAATCTTATATGAAAGTAAAATATAAGGAAATATAAAGCCCAGTTTATATTTCTTAATCTATGCTCAAATAGAAGTGTAAAAATGAGAGAATAAGAAATCCCCCTGAGATCTGCAATGAATCCCTTCGAACGGAATGGTAGGATGCTTTTGGAGTTTGATCCTCGGAGTGGGAAGAAGACGATCTTGTAGGAAACGCCCAAAATAAGACCCCAATGGTGAGCAGCACAAGCAGTCTTCAGATGTGCAAGAATGGCTCATGGATGGCCTTGTCCTGCAGCTTTCTTCCTACTCCTACGATGGTGCGACCCTCCACTTCCTCCTTCCGCAAGAAAGATAAGAACTGTTTAGCTCAAAAGGATTATTTCCATCGAATGGAAATCGCAGCCTTCATATACCCTAAGAAAAAAGACTTAAAAGACATGAAAGTCCATCTTAAAACCTTCTCAAAACATCACCAAAACAAGTGGTGAAACCCTAAGGGTAAGTGGGCAAAAACCCAAGCCAATCGGATCATAAAATGGGGGTTTTGAAACCAAATCGGCAACCACGATCCGGAGGCACCTGGACAAGTGTCGACTCTTAGAGTCGACAGTTCTTCCAGCGTGTGTTGTCCTGTTTAAAAAAAAATAAGAGCCAGGGTGAAAGTGTCGACTCTCAGAGTCGACACTTTTTGCCAAAGCACCTGTTTGCGATAAACAATAAGCACTCACCTGTAAGTGTCGACTCTCAGAGTTGACACTTGCAGCCTGCCGCATCAATGCAGCACAAAGCCCAACAAGTGTCGACTCTGATAGTAGACACTTTCAGAGCAGAGACTGAAAAATGCCTAATGCAGCCAATTAAACCTTAAAAACATTAAGAATGCATCAAGTCCAATCTAGCCACATTGAAATGCATTCAAACATGAATTCTAACCAATGATCCAACAGATTGAAAGCGATTTGTAAATCAATCCTACACTTTCCATAAATGCAATTTTGTCATTCTTTAATCAATGTAAATGAAAGGTACATTTACCTTGGCTTTTGACATTTACATAATCCTTTTATCCTGCATATAGAAATATTGTCATTCATCCACACATGAAGATGATTCAAAATCTATTAAACCAATTACCACAAAAACCATCACTTCTAAAATGGTTCAAGTATAGCAAGGCTATCTTCCAACCAATCACGCCTTTCTTCATATCTTGTTACTCATATACCATGGCAAGTTGGACTCTCTTTTCAAATAGTTTAATGACATCAAACCCAAACTACAATTGTCAGTAAACCATAGCATTCTAGCATTCATCATTACTCAATTAAAAGGATATGGACACTCCAACAGTCATTTCATATTCAGCTCATAGAGAAGCATTCAAGTATCCATTCCATACTATTATTCAAGCATTCCAAAGTACAATTTAACCATACTTCAATCTGAACAACACAAAGGGCTCAAATATAGAAGCAAGCTAGATTCAATTTTTCAGTAGAAGATATGCAGTGCAATTTTCACTAGAATAGTTTGTCTTCGTCAAAATACGCCAGGGCACAACAATCTCCCCCTTTTTGACGAAGACAAAATCCTTGCATTTCCTTAAAAAGATTTGCATGAATGAAACGAGTCAAATATCACCCATTGAAGCAACCATTTTGAAATTTGATTACCAAAGCATTTCAAAGCATGTTTTTATTTTTCAACAACCAAAAACCATTTTCAACTACCCATTCACAATATCATGCAACAACCAAAAATCATTTTCAACTACCCATTCACAATATCATGCAACCATTTATTTCTCCCCCTTTTTGTCAGAGTCAAAGAGGGGATTGATAAACATGGAAGTAAGATTGAATGCCTCATATTTACAGTTAACTCAGGGAAATGCATGTGAAATGGAATGAAATGATCACGCAAGCACACATGCATCCATAATAAGATATAAAATCAAGCAAGTCCTATATGGACAGGTTAAGAACCATGCTATCATTTAAGAGAATGAGTTGCATGAACAGTATTAAGAAGGTCGTGCTTACAAAAAGATGGTACTGCATTACTCATGAAATATGACTGATTCAAAAGGTTCATTCACACAATCACTCCCTAAGTATATATGTGAAGAATGAGCAATGAATTCCAAACAATATGGATTTTTAGATTTTCTAAGGAACACTAGAAAGAACCTTTCCTCCCTACACTTTCATACACAATGCTCGACTTTTGGTAGCTTCACACAACCCCCCTTTTTTTATTTAAATACAATAAGATGACTAACTTTTTGACACGAGTCATACCCTTTGTTTCAGGGGTATTTTTCGATTACTCAGTTTCGTCACTTATTTTGATTGTGGATTTGTGTCACTTTTCGATCCGAGTTTCCTCCTTTGTCTCAGGGGGGATTCCTGACTACTTGGTTCCAAATCCACTTATTGAGATTTATGACGGGGCTGACAGTTTTTTCCTTACGAGACACGCGACTTCTATGTAGGGAATCAAGTGCCCTAAAAAGTGTTGAGTGGAATAACTGAAATCTCTATAAGATAGAGTCATTTATCTCAAAAGTGTAAATTGTGTGAGAGATTGTACGGAATGTAAAAGATGAATTAGTCTAATCATAGTTATGTCTCCCCCTGAGTGTATGCACAGTTTTGAAAAGAACCTCCCCCTTAATGTGTGCCATGTAACAGACATGTCTAAACCAATGTATTTTTATTTAGCAAGGGAAAAGGTCATACGAGGGATCCAGGAAAAGGGTGATATAATATATACACTCAAACATGCACTGAGATAAAATTTTCACACAAGTTGATTACCGGTATGTGGCGGAAAACGTAGGTCCGAAGACCACCATCGCATATGAGGAAAGCTTCCAGTTGGACATAATCCAACTTTCCGCAATCATCATTTGATATACCGGAAATCATGACATTCAAGCACACAAGTATAAGATATATGAAGTTATGTACATGCGGATGCAACTGTATGAAGATATGAGTGAAAATCAAATGTTATTCAACTTGATATGCATATTAAAGAAAAGATTGAAACTTAAAAGCAATGGAAAACTCCTTATGTGCAAGAAAGTAAACCAGTATGCACAATTGATTTATTAAAGATTTGTGAGTGATAGTATATACAGATAAAAGCATCAAAAAGACTTTAGATATCTAATTTGCACAAGCCTAATTCTCTCCTAAGAAAAGCAAATTGATCAGAATTCAAAGGCTTTGTAAAAATATCTGCAAGTTGTTGTTTTGTATCTACAAAAGTTAACTCAAAATCGTCTTTATTGATATGATCTCTAATAAAGTGGTGTCTAACTTCTATGTGCTTTGTGCGAGAGTGTTGGACAGGATTTTTGGATAAGTTTATTGTAGAAGTGTTATCACACATGATGAGAGTGTTTTTCAAGCAAAAATAAAAATCTAACAATTGGTGTTGGATCCATAGTACTTGGGCCGCACAACTGCCTACAGCCACATATTTAGCTTCAACAGTTGATAAAGTCACACAATGTTGTTTCTTTGAGGCCCATGAAACCATGCAGCCCCTTAGAAACTGGCAGTGACCACTTGTGCTCTTACGATCCATTTTGCATCTAGCATAATCAGAATCAGCGTATGCAAGTAAACCAAACCAATTATTTTGAGGATACTACAAACCAAGGTCAAGTGTTCCATTCAGATATCTGAAAATTCTCTTCACAGCTGACAAATGAGATTCCATAGGACAAGATTGATATCTTGCATAGAGACACATACTAAAACGAATGTCAGTCCTGCTAGCAGTAAGATATAACAATGAACCTATCATACCCCTAAAAAACTTTTGATCAACGATATTACCTTTCTCATCTTCCAATTTGAGTGAAGTGGACATAGGTGTAGCAAAAGGTTTGGCATTCTCTAGTTGATACTTTTTCACAATCTCCTGAGTGTACTTCTTCTAGTTAATGAAAATACCATCATCCAGCTTATTTATTTGCAGCCCCACGAAGAAGTTCAACTCGCCCATCAAGCTCATCTCGAACTCTCCCTGCATGAGTTGGGCAAAATCATCATTCATTTTAATGTTCGTGGCTCCAAAAATTATATCATCTACATGAACTTGCACAAGTAAGGCATATTCATCACAAGTCTTTGTAAACAACGTTTGGTCTATATTACCTCGTTTGAAGCCATTATCAATCAAAAATGAACTTAAACGATCATACCATGCCCTGGAAGCTTGTTTTAACCCATATAGTGCCTTTTCCAATTTGTAGACGTGGTCCGGAAATTTTTCATCTTCGAAGCCCGGTGGTTGCTCTACGTGTACCTCTTCCTTGATGACTCCGTTGAGGAAGGCACTCTTGACATCCATTTGAAAGAGCTTGATGTTCCTGTGACATGCATAAGCAAGAAGAATTCTTACTGCTTCTAATCTAGCCACAGGAGCGAATGATTCATCAAAATCAATGCCAAATTCTTGGGAGTAGCACTTAGCTACTAATCTTGCCTTACCTCACAATCACCTCATCTTCACGAAGTTTGTTTCAGAAAACTCACTTAGTTTTGATTATGGGATGATCATTAGGCCGGGGCACAAGGAACCACACCCGATTCCTTTGGAATAGGTGCAGTTCTTCTTGCATGGCGAGAACCCAAGAATTGTCATTAAGAGCATCATCGAGAGATTTGGGCTCAAGAGTGGAAAGTAAAGCAAGATTATCATAATGTTCAACTTCCCTGATTGAGGCTTGAGTTCTTATCCCTTCCTCCACGCCGCCAATAACATTGTCCAGGGGATGATCTCTGTGTGTGGTCATTGGCGTGGAAGGATCTATTGTATTGACTCCTCTTGTTGTTCCTTCAGCTCACCCTCTTCTTGATTGTGTGCCTCACCTTGATTGCTAGACTCTCCTTTCTCATTCTCATCTTCACCTGAAACAATAAAGTGTTCATCATTATTAGGCTTCCTTAGAGTAAATTCATCAATTACAACATGAGGACTCTTCTCGACTACGAGTGATCTAGAGTTATACACTCGGTAAGCTCTAGATGTCAATGAATATCTAAGGAAAATCCCTTTATCACTTTTTGCATCAAACTTTTCCAGATTAACCTTGCCTTTATTCAGAATATAGCAAATAGATCCAAATGGCTTGAAATGAGATATATTCGGTTTCTTACCTTTGTATAGCTCATAGGAAGTTTTCTTAAGGATCAAGTCTTACCATAGCTCGGTTCGTGATATAGCAAGTAGTGTTGACTGCTTCAGCCCATAAATACCGTGGTAGACCATTTTCTGCCAACATGGTACGTGCCATCTCCATGAACGTTCGATTCTTTCTCTCAACAACTCCATTTTGTTGTAGGGTCCTTGGTGCTGAAAATTGGTGTTCATACCCCTGCTTCCTGCAAAGATCATCAAACTCAGAGTTGTCGAATTCCTTTCCATGGTCACTTTGAAATTTCTGAATATGAAAGCTTTTTTCATTTTGAACTCTAATGCAGAAATCAACAAATTCTCTGAAAGCTTCACTTTTCTTAGCCAAGAACAACACCCATGCATATCTAGAGAAATCGTCAACGATGACAAATCCATATAGTTTCCCTCCAAGACTGTGAGTCCTGGTGGGACCAAACAAATCCAAATGAAGTAACTGAACGGGTTTTTCAGTGGAGACAATGTTCTTGCATTTAAAAGAGACTTTGGTTTGTTTACCTTTATTACATGCTTCACAGATTTTTGAAGTTTCAAAATTTAAGCAAGGAAAACCTCTGACTAAATTATTTCTGTTCAACTTCCTAATGACATTAAAACTAGCATGCCCTAAACGGCAATGCCACAACCACACATCATCATTTTCATTTGCATCCAAGCATAGATTTTTAGAACCAAGATCACTAAAATCAACATGATAAGTATTATCACTTCTCACACCTATGAAATTAATTTCATGAGTATTTGCATCAATGATCGAACAATGAGAGGATTCAAAAATGACCTTGTGACCTTTGTCACAAAGTTGACTAATGCTCAGCAAATTATGGTTCAAACCTCTAACTAACAAGACATCTTTAATGCAGTGGTTGAGATCATTACCAATTCTCCCAATACCAATGATTTTATCTCTGTCATGTCCACCAAAAATTATCGCACCTCCACTTTTATCTGCTAGGTCTGCAAAAAGTTGTTTATTTCCAGTCATGTGCCTGGAGCATCCGCTGTCGAGGAACCATTTATTTTCCATTGCCTTCATGTAGACCTGCAAGAACAAACATCAAATCTCATTTTGGTTTAGGTACCCAAGCAAGCTTGGGTCCCTTAGTGTTAGCATTCACAGTGGTGTGACTGTATTTTCTCAAAAACATGTCATCATCAAGTTTCATCAACTAGCATATATACATGTCATGTCCTATTTTCCCATGGTAAAAACACGTGAGTTTTCTTCTACCAAAATTGTTTCTTCTATTTACACTATTAAAAGCAAAGGGGTGTTGAGTATAAACATTCTGGGTTTTAAGGTGTGTGTGTGAACATTCTCCATGATTTGATAAATTTTTGACTTTGTAATGAAAAATATTTTTGTTGCCAAGCAAGGGACTTGAATTTTTCTCAGTATAATTTTCTTTTACATTTAAGAGATTTTCATAAACAACCTTCATCTCATTCAATTCAGTGGTGAGTGATTAAACTTGGTTTTCTACCTTGACCTTGACTTTCTCACACTCACTCATTTTCTCATTTACCTCATCTAGCTCCTTTTTCAACATTTCATTCTTCTATTGAATTTCTTCTTTGAGTTTGTATGCATTTTATTTTTCTATCTCTAAACAGGAAATTTCATCTTCAAACAAGGTCAATTTTGATTCAAGAGATTCATTTGCATTTTTGAATTTCTGAGCTTGAATTTCAAACAAGCTACACTTCTTACATGAGTTAGGTGAATGAACAATTTCATGAATTTTCTTCCTCAAAGTTTTATTTTCAGATTTGATCCTTTTGTATTTCTCATACAAATCTTTATATGCTAACTGCCATTGATCATTTGTAATAAGCTCGGAATCAAAAGTTACCTATTCATGGTCCTCCTGTGCCACGAGGCACAAATTCTTCACAATTTCTTCAATGTCTTCTTCCTCTTCTGACGTAGGCTCATCCTCGTCCTCGTCACTCCAGGTGGCCTTCATGGCCCTTGGCTTCTTACCCTTGTCTTTCTTAGCCTTTTTCTGCAATTTGGAACATTCAATTCTCATATGCGCCATCTTCTTACATTTATACCACATGATCTCATTTGGCTTGGATGGCTCGCCTTTCTGCTTGAATTGCTTCTTCCTTTTTCTGAATTTCTCATAAAATCTTCTTCTTTACTGCAGAAATTGCCTAACTTTTCTTGTGAGCATGGCAACTTCTTCATCATATGTATTCTCCGTAGAGTCTTCCTGACTTGAGATTGGGTCTGGGTTTGCTTTCAGGGCTATTGACTTCTTTTTCTTCATGTCCTCTTTCGTCCTCTTGATATTTATCTCATAGGCCATTAAAGACTCTATGAGTGCATCCAATGTAAGAGTTGTTAGATCCTTTGAGTCCTCTGTCACATTTGCCTTGGTGTACCAACTAGGTGACAACGACCTCAACACCTTTCTGACCAAGTCGGTATCCTTGAAATCCTTTCCGAGTGACTTGAGTCCATTAGTTATCTCCATGAGACGTGCAAACATCTCAGAGATCGTCTCCTCGTCCTTCATATGAAACAGCTCATAATCCCGAATAAGCATATTAACCTTCGTCTCCTTGACCTCTGAAGTACCTTCATAAATCAATTTCAGCTTATCCCACATTTCCTTTGCACTGTTGCACATAGAAACACGAGCATATTCAGTCGGGTGAATAGCATACTGAAGAATATTTAAAGCAATGAAATTCACAGTTGACTTCTTTATATGATCATCATTCCACTGCTCCTCATCTAGGGGAAAAGTGTATGGACCATTCTTAATGACAGTCCATATTTCATGACTTTGAGCACGGAGGAAAACCATCATTCTATTTTTCCAATAACTATAGTTATTTCCATCAAAGTAGGGAGGCCGATGTATAGAATGCCCTTCGGGCATCAATCCCTTGTTAGCCATTCCTAACAGATCACTCTAAACCGTGAGGTTTCAAGATAAAATAAAGCCGAGACTCTGATACCAATTGTTGGCCCGGTTAGGAATGCAATCGAGAGGGGGGTGAATTGATTACGCCCCCTTTTTGAAACTAAAATGATGAGATGATAATGCTGGAATAAAGAAAATCCTTATAGTTGAGCAGTATGAAGAAATGAGATTATAAGCACTCTAATGGCCGAGCAATAAGAATTAACTGAATGAGAATCAAGCAAGCTCTCACACCTCTCCAACGCAATATGTTAAACCACTTGGATAAATTGAAAGATGTGGGCAGATTATGTAGATCCCTCCACTCACCGCATCACACTCAGAAACGAGAATAGACAACATGGAACGAAAATCGCACAGATAGCAAACCACAACGCAAGATTTTTTAGGTTGTTCGGATGCACCCGAGTGCAGTCCTACGTCCACCCCTCTCAACCCGAGAGGATTTCACTAAAATCGCTGCACGATGACAGCAAATTGATCACAAAGATCACACACGGGCACAACGGCCCCACACACAAGCGCATTCTCGTACGACGACGAGAAACCATGCACACGGAGATGATGCTCTGAAATCTTATATGAAAGTAAAATATAAGGAAATACAAAGCCCAATTCAGATTTCTTAATCTAGCTCAAATGGAAGTGTAAAAATGAGAGAACAAGAAATCCCTCTCAGATCTGCAATGAATCCCTTCAATCGGAATGGTAGGATGCTTTTGGAGTTTGATCCTCGGAGTGGGAAGAAGCCGATCTTGTAGGAAACGCCCAAAATAAGACCCCAATGGTGAGCAGCACAAGCAGTCTTCAGATCTACAAGAATGGCTCATGGATGGCGTTGTCCTGTAGATTTCTTCCTACTCCTACGATAGTGCGACCCTCCACTTCCTCCTTTTGCAAGAAAGATAAGAACTATTTAGCTCAAAAGGATTATTTCCATCGAATGGAAATCGCAGCCTTCATATACCCTAAGAAACAAGACTTATAAAAAGACATGAAAGCCCATCTTAAAACCTTCTCAAAACATCACCCAAACAAGTGGTGAAACCTTAAAGGTAAGGGGGTAAAAACCCAAGCCAATCGGATCACAAAATGCGGGTTTTGAAACCAAACCGGCAACCACGATCCGGACGCACCTGGACAAGTGTTGACTCTTGGAGTTGACACTTATTCCAGCGTGTGCTATCCTGTTTAAAAAAAAACAAGAGCTAGGGTGAAAGTGTCGACTCTCAAAGTCGACACTTTTTGCCAAAGCACCTGTTTGCGATAAACAACAAGCATCCACCTGTAAGTGTCGACTCTCAGAGTCTACACTTGCAGCCTGCTGCATCAAGGCAACACAAAGCCCAACAAGTGTCGACTCTGAAAGTTGACACTTCCAGAGTAGAGACTGAAAAATGCCTAATGCAACCAATTAAACCTTAAAAGCATTAAGAATGCATCAAGTCCAATCTAGCCACATTAAAATGCATTCAAACATGAATTCTAACCATTGATCTAACAGATTGAAAGCGATTTGTAAATCAATCCTACACTTTCCATAAATGCAATTTTGTCATTCTTTAATCAATGTAAGTGAAAGGTACAATTACATTGGCTTTTGACATTTACATAATCCTTTTATCCTGCATATAGAAATATTGTCATTCATACACACGTGAAGATGATTCAAATCTATTAAACCAATTACCACAAAAACCATCACTTCTAAAATGGTTCAAGTATAGCAAGGCTATCTTCCAACCAATCAAGCCTTTCTTCATATCTTGTTACTCATATACCATGGCAAGCTGGACTCGCTTTTCAAATAGTCTAATGACATCAAACCCAAACTACAATTGTCGATAAACCATAGCATTCTAGCACTCATCATTACTCAATTAAAAGGATATGGACACTCCAACAGTCATTTCATATTCATGATGCAGGATGGACACGCGACTCGACTCCAATTGGATATGCGACCCTTGGACTCTAAGCAAGCTCGCGATCGTCCCTAACGAGAGAAGCATACGGACGTGCACGGTTGAGAAACCGACAGTGAGCTAGGGTGGTCAACTCACAAATTCGTACCCGGATCGGGTCATAGGACGGTCTCGCTCTCTCTCGCAACAGCGATGATATAAAAAGTATAGCGAGCTACGATCCTAGCATGTTCTCTAGCAGCGGCATCATGAAATATATACGAAATAAAGCAAATGCTGAGATGGGAGCGAATACGATACCTCCACGCTACCGGGCCAGGGGAAGACTTCCCGGCCGAACTCGTACTCCCGGAACAGTAAGTAATTAAATTACAGTAATGAATATGAATGCCCACTCCACGCAGGGAGGTAAAGGGTGACACAATGGGACCCGGGACTAGCGGGTTCGGGTTGACGGGCAGCTTTTTGCGTAGCTTCGGTTGCACGCGTACGCACGATCGTGTGGCCCACGTGCTGGTCAGAGGGGCCGCGTGGGACCGGGGTGACACCACTCTGGTGGGGACGCTCGGAGGGGCGCTCCCTGGGAAGGCAGCGCGCTGGTTCACCGGTAGGAGGCCAGGCGGCTCCGATCTTCACTCGTCGGAGTTGCTGCCCACGGATCTGAACTGATGTTTCATACCTGCGCGTCCCGACGAAATCTGCTGCTGCAGTCACTCCCGATGTCAGATCGATGCACAAGAGGTATCGATGGAAAGCTAACTAAAAATACTTTGATCTACGTCCAGAGAGTGAAACATGAATTTCCCATTGATGGCCTTTGTCGAATTTTCAATCTACTGACTCATAGGATCTGAAAACTCAGGACAGAAATGATTTTTCCTGAGAGTTGGTGTTGACCATGATGTAGACCTTCGATTCAGCTTTTGAGTCCTTCATGAACATTATAGAGGGCGAAGAGAGGAAAACGAGGACATATTTCATGAAAGCTTTGGTAGAGATTTGACTGGGGAAAAGTATTTTCTAGTACTGAGTGGTCAGATCTGGACAGCAGAAATAGAACTGAGTTTGGGGGAAAGACACAATTTCTAAAAATAGGTAGAGGGCTTTTGAAATTCGACGAAAATTTATGGAGGTTAAGGATGGTGGACAGAACATCTAAAAAAATTTGGGATTCAAACAAAAATCAAGAGGTGGATCGAAAGGGGGAAACTCAGAGTGGCTGTAGCACTAGACAGACTGCAGGCAGAACTGGTGGATTAGGAAGCACGAAAATGGAAAAATATAAAATAGGGGCTGGAATTTTTTTTCAATTTTTATGGGACGTGGTGATGATCTCTAGAACTAACCCTGAAATCTCAACTCCAGATGAGGTCAGAGTTGGGAGCTAAAATTTCCGGAGTAATCCTCTGTCCAGCAAAACTGAACTTGGACAGCACTTCAGAAGGATGCTCGCGGTGGCTCATTGGCGGCACGAACGGCGGCGGCTGCAGCAGAGATAGAAATCAGAGATAGAGGGGCTAAGATAGAAGGGTTCTATACCCTGAAATACTGAAGGAGGAGGAAGGAACCAGAGGGAGAGAGAGGGGGGCGCAAATTTGCTCCAAGGCAATCAACTTTCTTTCTTTTCATTAATTCTCATTAATTATAACCAAATGTGGAAATACAAGTATTTATATAAAATGTAAAAAGACTCAAAATGACCTCAGATCTAGGGTTGGAAGG
This sequence comes from Amorphophallus konjac, assembly GCA_022559845.1. Taxonomy (NCBI): domain Eukaryota; kingdom Viridiplantae; phylum Streptophyta; class Magnoliopsida; order Alismatales; family Araceae; genus Amorphophallus; species Amorphophallus konjac. Next base: position 336,183,403 of record CM040125.1, on the reverse strand, counting down.
GGCACTAAGGAGATAGGAGAAAGTATTTTTCCCATGTGGTCAAAACACATTCACATAATCTATTCAAACTTCACCTACCTTGCCTAATAAGACAAAGAAGGGGGCGCCCCCCTTCATGGGCCATTAGAAGAGAATTGGGCCAAGACCACATACTTGGCCCATGAACCCATTGTTACACTATGGACCTTCCAATCTAGATAGCCCATGAGAAGGAAAGCCCAATTGGGCCTTATGTGATGTAAAGGTCCATAATGAAGGCCTTAAGTCCAATATGAACTAACCTCCCTTAATGGACCTAACAAATGAAAGCCACTAATGGATTCTACATGGAATGTGGCCCAATGGCTTATTAAAAGCCTTACAAAGGAGCCCAAATGAAAAAAACCCAAACAAACACACTAATACAAGCCCATACACACTAATACAAGCCAATACACACTAATACAATCCATTAGCCTTTGATGCCCCCATCAATTCTCCCCGGGTGGCAGGAACTCGACCCCGTCGAGTAAGGGGTGTTGCTGCTCGAGTAGCTCCGGCGAATCCGTCACCGTACCAAGTAGCGCGGGTACGCTCCACTCCAAGTGATCGTCACCTGCCCATTCCGTATATACTCGATATGCACAAGCTGTTATGGGAACGAGGCTAGTGGTGGAACACTCCGGGGTGGGGTCACTCTCAAGGGGAGGAGGCGGCTCGAAGACTCACTAGAAATCACTACTGGGTCCCTGTAGGTGACTAGATCCGGGGCATAGATGTAGAGCTGATCCCATACTCGCCTCTCACTCATACGGGACTGACATCAACAAGCTTGCACAAGACACATGCAGACTCACCATGTACTAACACACGTATGCAAACCACACAAACAAGCCACACAAAGAAGAAACAAACTGACTCATGCATTACCCTAGACTTAAGGTGGTGACATCACCCACCAGGTGGCCATCATCCAAGTGCCGCATCCTGTGTATCGATAGGCTCCTCTAGACTTTCGTACTCATCAGCTAGTTCCGGGTCGACCTCGTAGCTGACATGTACAAGCCCAGAAGGCGAGGCTTCTCCTACCCCTAGGGCTAGAGTGGCACGAGAGGGGCATTGGTTGGCGACGTGGCCAAACCCATGACTGTGGAAATACTATATTCAAGACCTACTACTCTCTCCGAGAAGAGGGCCCTTACCCTTATCCTCCCGACGGGCAGGGGGTGTAGGCAACAGGGGTGGAGCTGTAGGTGTCATGGGTAATAGGGGTGGGGGTGCCGGTGCTAGAGGATGCGCAATGGGTGCCGGGGGGTGAGCAACGGGTGCCGATGGTTGGGATGGAGGTAGATCCCATGGCGGGGGAGGATGAGGTCTAGGAGCGAAGTGCTCCTGACGGGCGGGCTCGTGAGGTCGCGTCATGGGACCCCCCGGGTATGGGTCTAAGTAGCTACGTGACTCGGTACTACGGAGAGGAATGGGGCACAACCGTTGGATAGACTCGAACTCTCCCTCGAATTGCTCTATCTCGAGAGCAACTTGGTATGCATCCTCTAACTTGGTCACCTTGCAGGGGAAAAGCTCATATCGTAAGTGCGGTCGTAGACCACGCCGAAATCGGGAGACAGTAAGAGAATCCTCCTCCGTAGCATCACATCGCAAATAGTATTTATTGAACTTGGTGATGTACTCGGAGACGGACCGATCTCCTTGGGTAAGACTCTGCCACCTATCTATGAGATGCTGGCGGTAAGTGGTAGGGAGGTACTTCTTTCTAAGTTTGGACCTCATCTCTTCCCACGTTTCTACCTGGGGTTCATGACGGTGAAATAGCAGGTTCTCCATGTTTCTCCAAAAGGTTTGACCTTGCCCTACCAATTTCATCTTAGCAAACTTGACCTTCCATTGGTCCGACATCTCAAACCACTCAAAATATCGGTCCATACCGGCTTCCCAATCAAGATATACCCTTGGGTCTAAGGACCCGTCAAAAGTGGGAGGGTCGGCATGAACGGTCCTGAGGGCCCGCTCATCCTCATCGCGATTCCGTCGTTGAACACGACGGTCATGTCCATGTCCCCTATTTTCATCTTCAGACTCATAGTCTAGCACCTCGAGGAATTGACACCTCCTAGCATCTACCCCTTGATCCCTTGGGGCAGCAGGTTGCTGAACCGCTTCTTGTTGACCATGTGTAGGTGGGGGGGTGCCTCAACTGGGGCTCTCGGGGGTGCATCGGCTGGGGCTCCCTGTAATGTGGCAACTCTCCCTACCAGGCCCTAAACAGACTAGTCTGACTCGATGGCCTTATCCTCTAAGGCCTTCATCCTTTCTTCCAGACGGGGGCCTTCGCCATTCATCCGCGTACTCAACCCGTCCATCCGATCTACCCGTGTAGTCAACACATCCATGCGTGTACTCAACCCATCGATACGTGTAGTCAACGCTTGCATTTGTCCCATAAGGGCTTGGAACATTGCGGCCACTTCATCGGAACTATGGACTCGAGATTCAGCCATGGGTGGTGGTGGTGGTGAGTACTGTGTACCTCTACGAGTGGGCATGTAAATGACGAATAGGACAAGACACTCCCTAGACTCAAGACCCTTAGACTTAAACCAAGACTCGGTACGAGACGGAGGTAATAGATCCGAAGATCACTCGCGCAAGTGTGCGGCCTTCCCGGTAGGCGTAGCCTAACGTTCGGACAACACCTTTTGATATACCGAGTAAAGGGATGTAAATGCAACCTAGACCGACTTAGACGATGACTAGACGTAAATGACACTTTTTTTTTATTTTAGATAGCCTAGACTCAACTGGCGCTCTGATACCAAAATGATGCGGGACGGACACACGACTCGACTCCAATTGGATATGTGACCCTTGGACTCTAAGCAAGCTCGCGATCATCCCTAACGAGGGAAGCGTACGGACGTGCACGGTTGAAAAATCGGCAGTGCGCTAGGGTGGTCAACTCACAAATTCGTACCCGGATCGGGTCACGGGATGGTCTCGCTCTCTCTCGCAGCAGCGGTGATATAAAAAGTATAGCGAGCTACGATCCTAGCATGCTCTCTAGCAGCGGCATAAAGAAATATATACGAAATAAAGTAAATGTTGAGATGGGAGTGAATATGATACCTCCACGCTACCGGGCGTGGGGAAGACTTCCCGGCTGAACTCGTACTCCCGGAACAGTAAGTAATTAAATTATAGCAATGAATATGAACGCCCACTCCACGTAGGGAGGTAAAGGGCGACACAATGGGACCCGGGAGTAGCGGGTTCGGGTTGATGGGCAGCTTCTTGCGTAGCTTCGGTTGCACGCGTACGCACATTCGTGGGGCCCACGTGCTGGTCAGAGGGGCCGCGGGGGACCGGGGTGACACCACTGTGGTGGGGACGCTCGGAGGGGCTCTTCCTGGGAAGGCGACGTGCTGGTTCGCTAGTCGGAGGCCGGGTGGCTCCGATCTTCACTCGTCGGAGTTGCTGCCCACGGATCTGAACTACTATTTTAGACCCGCGCGTCCCAACAAAATCTACTACTGTGGTTACTCCCAACGTTAGATCGACGCACAAGAGGTACCGATGGAAAGCTAACTCACAATCCTTCAATCTATGGCTAGAGAAAAAAACTTGAATTCTCGCTGATGGCCTTTGTTGAATTTTCAAGCTACTGACTCACAGGATCTGAAAACTCAGGACAGAAATACTTTTTCCTAAGAGTTGGCATTGACCATGATGTAGACCTTCGATTCAGCTATTTAGTCTTTCATGAACGTTGTAGAGAGAGAAGAAAGGAAAATGGGGATATATTTTATGAAAGGTTTGGTGTAGATTTGACTGGGGGAAAGTATTTTCTAGTACCGGGTGCTCAGATCTGGACAGCAGAAATAGAACTGAATTTAAGGGAAAGACAAATTCTAAAAATAAATAGAAGGCTTTTGAAATTCGACTAAAATTTTTGGAGGTTAATGATGGTGGAAAGAACCTCCAATAAATTTGGGGATTCAAAAAAAATCAAGAGGTGGGTCTAAAGTGGGAAACTCGGAGTGGCTATAGCACTGGACAGACTGCAGGCAGAACTGGTGGATTAGTAAGCACGAAAATGGAAATATATAAAACAAGGGCTGGAATTTTTTTCAATTTTTATGGGACGTGGTGATGACCTCTAGAACTCACCTTGAAAATCTCAGCTCCAGATGAGGTCGGAGTTGGGAGCTAAAATTCTGTAGTAAGCCTCCATGCAGTAAAATAGAACTTGGGCAGCACTTCAGAAGGATGCTCGCGGTGGCTCGTTGGCGGCACGAATGGCGGCGGCAGCAACAGAGATAGAAATCAGAGATAGAGGGGCTAAGATAGAAGGATTCTATACCCTGAAATGCTGAAGGAGGAGGAAGGAACCAGAGGGAGAGAGAGGGGGGCACAAATTTGCTCTAAGGCAATCAACTTTTTTTCTTCTCATTAATTCTCATTAATTCTAACGAAATGTGAAAATACAAGTATTTATATAAAATGTAAAAAGACTCAAAATGACCTCAGATCTAGGGTTGGAAGGGGCACTAAGGGGATAGGAGAAAGTATTTCTCCCATGTGGTCAAAACACATTCACATAATCTATTCAAACTTCACCTACCTTGCCTAATAAGACAAAGAAGGGGGCGCCCCCCTTCATGGGCCATTAGAAGAGAATATGGGCCAAGACCACATACTTGGCCCATGAACCCATTGTTACACTATGGACCTTCCAATCTAGATAGCCCATGAGAGGGAAAGCCCAATTGGGCCTTATGTGATGTAAAGGTCCATAATGAAGGCCTTAAGTCCAATATGAACTAACCTCCCTTAATGGACCTAACAAATGAAAGCCACTAATGGATTCTACATGGAATGTGGCCCAATGGCTTATTAAAAGCCTTACAAAGGAGCCCAAATGAAAAAAAATCAAACAAACACACTAATACAAGCCCATACACACTAATACAAGCCAATACACACTAATACAATCCATTAGCCTTTAATGCCCCCATCAATTCAGCTCATAGAGAAGCATTCAAGTATCCATTCCATACTATTATTCAAGCATTCCAAAGCACAATTTAACAATACTTCAATCTGAATAGCACATAGGGCTCAAATATAGAAGCAAGCTAGATTCAATTTTTCAGTAGAAGATATGCTGTGCAATTTTCACTAGAGCAGTTTGTCTTCGTCAAAATACGTCGGGGCACAACAATTCTATGCAGAAGCAATAAATGAAAGTGTTCATTTCATGTTTAGGCACAGATATGCTCATCTCTGTGAACTTCACTTTCTTTATCCCAACCCCATGACCACCTTGCTGCTCTGTTGTTTCTATACATCCTCTTTTGGTTTGAGTTGATACTGTGCTTTGAGGATGATATGGGTCCAGGGTCCACCCCGGCACAATGGGAGGGATTTTTGAACCCAATCTCCTTTTCCTTGGAGGAGGCTCCCCAGTCGGACCTCGCTCTGATTTCTGGCGCACCGGACTGCTAACAGCGTAGCATCCAGGCCCTCTCAACGGATCTAAGCCCTTATGGGCAACATCAATCTCATAGTCCCCTCCCCAATATCCCAGGCGGGTCCAGACCATCCCCTACGTGTCTGATGTATAGAAGGGCGTGCTACTTTCTGTTTGCTGTAATGCTTGTGGAGGGATAGTCATTCACCTTCTCTCCCATGCCATGGGTTGTTGAGGCCTTGGTTCAGCCCCAAAACCGTAGAAATCTGCATCTCCTTGCTTTCCTTTCATGAACTTCTGGCCCTTTAAGAGGCTGTTGTCCATCGTTGAGCATCACTTTAGCTTCTAAGCCAATCACACACGAGCACTTCTCTTATTCCCCTAAATGCCCAATGGGGTTATGTCTTCTAAATGTGTGGCTACATGCTTCCTGGATGTTGATCATCGTTGTTTCAAGGCTCCATATACGAGAGCAACAATGCCTATCTTTCGATTTTATCGAAGCTTTTCTGTTAAGATTAAAGACCTGCCATGGGGAAGGGGCACATTGGGGTTTCACACCGATCGGAATTCCATTGACCACTCTTATCTCCCCAGGGATCTCCTTCTCTATAGCATGTTCTCTTAAGGATGCTCCGTTGAGGGTGGGACATTAATGGCCTTGGAGCCAGCAAAAATCCTATGCACATCTCAGAGTTGGAAACGCATTTAGCCCATGGGTCTGTGGAGCCCCTTTCCTTTGTAGGCTAATCCTTGGGGTGTCCATGCCCAATTCGGGTTTTAGGATGTTGCTGCTTCCATGCGCATCCTTGGATGTTGCCACTTCCGCACGCATCCTTTTTATTTCAGGGCCATCTCGGAACCTCCGTGGATGCACTTCCTATTTTTCACCTCCAAAGCTTGGGTCTGGGGGAGGTGCTGTCCAATTTTCCTCAGAATTGTGGACTTAAAAAAAGGTTGAACTAATGCTAAAGCATGAGCTGAACAATAGACATAATGCTAAAACTAACACATCAAATACGGAAAGTAAGAAGAAATGCTAAACTAAGAAAAATGCTGAAGAGAATGCACTCATACTGAACAAGTGATCAAACAAGCTACGAACACACTTCTGCAGAAATAATGTGATTGGGCTGCTCAAGGACAAATTTGAACAGAACAATGCTAAAATGAAAGGGTGATCAAATAAACAAAAATTTCGTGCTAGCAACAATGAAAGAAAGCAATGCTTTTAAAGAAGTGACCCAGCAAATAAAAGGTTTATTTTCATGTGACAAGCATGCTCATATATGCAATTACACCTGCATTCATGCATTTATGCATTTGCTAGATGTAGGGTTATTTGAAGCCTGCAGCAACAGGGGTCGACCCATTGGGTCGACCCTCCCCCTTCTCGGCCTACCCACGGCAGCCACTGCGTTGACCTCACCTGATCTCACTTAAACCCTGCGTCGACCTCACTGCATTCCAACTGACCCTGAGTGGATTCCTGTTGAGTTCATTCGATGTCCAACCACCAGCTCTGCTATAGAACAAGCCATCCACCTTGCATTAAAATTCACTCAAACCCCATGAGCATAACCCAAATCATTCACTCGCGCATTCCCTCAGTATCAAATAGTTCATTGATATTCACACTTGCATCATCTGCATGAATTAATCTATATGCATAGATCTCCTGTGCGTGCAGGAAAGTCGTGGTTAGTTAGCCATCTTCGGTCGACCGATCCACGATTTCAGTTGGCCGAACCCTCAGCGCATCATGCATGCATTATGCATCTCTCATGTAATAAACCCCATGCATCACCATATGCATGCTTGAGTGCCATGACTTGAGACTCGTGATATATCAAATGGTGGGCTGACGAAGGTTGGGTTATGCCCATCTGGACCTTCCCACTATGCGCGAGTACATAACTCCGCCTCGTACTATGGCCCTACTACATAAACGCATCATATGCCCATGTGGGTGCTTGCATAGAATCATTTCCTACATTGCCTTTTTGCTAAACAAGCATGCATTAACTCATCTCATATGCAAAAGAAAAAATAAAAGAAAGAATCAAAAGAATGACTTGAAGCTGAAGGAAAAAACTAAAGTTTAAATGATCTTTGAGTTCCCAAGCTAAACTCGCAAAAATGATTTGACAAATGAGCATTTGATAAAGAGGTTTTCTGCCCACTAAAGCAGGCTGTGTCGACGTAGTTCTGCTTTGTGTTGACACAGCGATCTACATTTGGCCCCTACCATGCTTTGTGCGTCAACGCATCCGCGCCTGGGGTCAACGCGGCAGTCCGCGATCGCCCCTGCCAAGGCCTTCTGCGTCGGCGCAGTGCTTCTCTTATGTCGAGGCCAGGTTTCATCCCAGCACCCTGGCTGGGCTTTGTGCATCGACGCACTGAAACCCTACGTCGACGTAGTGGCCTTTGGCTCGTTCTGCATTTCAAGAGAAATAAAAGAGGAAGAAAGAAGTAATAATACAAAAAGGAAATTAAAAAAAAACAACATAAATAATAAATGATAAATAAGATAATAAAACGCTGATGGTATAAACCATTGATAATAATAATAATAACATGATAATGCATAAAGAACAAAAAAACTAACTAATAAACATATAACAAAGCAAAGAATGAGCAATAAAGCTCTCACCTCCCTTGGATCCTATGCATGGGGATATTGACAAGGCCTCTGTGGGTCACGCTTGAACCTTGGGATCATCCCATCATGGTCATAGCTTAACCCCGCTTTTGGGCCAATAGCCCGTTGTGTTTGAATGAATTCCCATTGGGATCTAATCCCGAGCATCAAACTTGCCATATTTTTGGCAGAAGTTTGCCTATAGATTGGGACACTTGTCGAGATATGAATGAGTCAATCAATGACCTGCTTGTTCAACTGTTTCCCCCTCAATAGAGGGATGCTTTATTGAAGTTCGGAACTCTCATTCCTTGCTTTAATTAATATCAATTTAAGGCCCGAGGTCCCCCTTCTCCTGGCGTTTAATCAAAGGTTTTCTCCTCTCTGAGGGGATGTAATTAACGTCGTGACCTTTATGACGCGGTGGGTTCTTAGTCCCGACCCGATACCCTCAATCGTCTAGTTAGTAAGATGTAGCGCACTCGTGGTTTCAGACCCTCCTAGTCTTGAGACCCAAAAAAATGTCACTTCGGTGACTGGCACGTCCACACACTTAATAAAACCAAATAAACCTCCAAGAACAAAAAGAACTACCAAATGAATTTAAAAAATAAAAGAGATGATTGGTATCATGAGTGCGTCCAACACTCCACTGCTGCATAAAGAACTGGTACATGCCGACAAAAAACTCTATCTAACTCGACACACCTTGGGTCGCTACCTCTAGAGGAGGTGACTTATAACCCGGTTCCTCTCTACTCGGCTCCTCCTGAGCCCTGGCCGGCACCCCTGACAACAATCGAACTCGCCTCCTCGGCGCCATCTGACCCTTAACACAAACACGAAAAATAATGGGGGTGAATAAAACAAAACACCATATGCCAACTGCCAACTGTACATGACTCTCTGGACTCTTAGTCACTACAATTGTTTCAAATTCTCATGTATTTTCACAACCACGCTCTGATACCATCTGTAACGACCCAATATCCAGATACCAAGTCAAACCCGATACCATTCGGATCCTACGCCGCCACCTACGAGCTGGGAAGCTCGGAAGGGTTAATAGGGATGGTGTGGTTATGTAATAAAATTCTAAACAAATCAAGAAATAAAATATAGAATTAATAATTAACTGGCAGAAGTAAAACTAATATTATATAACAATTTATTATATCTACAGAGTCCAGACCACAAGTATAGTCTACAAGAAAAAAAACGTACACAGCCACGGGGCATACCCCGGCACTGGCGAGCTGGCTGCTAAAAGACCTCCGACCGAGACGCATCACCTCGAGGAGAAGCTCTGCACCTGAAAAAGTAGGGAGTGAACCTCATCTCATTGGCTCAGTAGGGGTCCCGTGGATCCCCACCACAACAAAAGTGGTAACAACAGTAACAGCAGCAGAGATAACAATAGTAAAGGAAAGCAGCAGTAGTGGCGAAGCAACAAAAATACTAACAATGTCAACGGCGGTGGCTAGTACAATAGAACAGTAAATCGGCAAAACCACGGAGTCTCTACAGTACTCCTATCCTCACAAGGGAACCATGATCTCGAGTCAGAACCGTCAATCTAAGGTAGGTCGCAGTTGTACTACCGAAAGAACCTATGAAGCCTCTAACGTAGGGAAAGTCCTCATGGATGGGAGCCACTACAAAAATCACACCACCGAAACATCCCATCCTAGTTACCGGGGGAACCTTGACCACGCTATTGGAAAATCCTCGGCATCGCAGGTGAGAAGTCACGCTAAAGTCACCCGGTCAGAACACACTACCCCTACTCTGGAGAACCACAGCTCACAGTCGGGAACTAAACCCACGGGTGACTGAAGTACTCTTGATGGGAATCTACACCGGGCACTAACTTTTAGTTTTGTATTTGTGTCCTTTTAGTTTGCATTTATATCCTTGGGAAGTAGGTTTGTAATTGTAAGGCTTTATAAGCCAATTCGTCATTCCTTAGGATTCTTTGGGTTTTTGTGCAAAAGTCCAGTAGGACCAGTAAGGGGCCCCCATCTCCTTTCCTATTGGTCCACCTAAGTCTTAGGACCCATGTGGGGTCAGTCAAAGGTCCAAGGTGGGCTTCTAGATGGTTTGACATTCAAAGGGGGACAAGTGTTACAAAATGTCCAAGATGCCTACCCTTAAGTCAAGGGGGTGCCCCCCATTAAAATGACATTTTGAATTTTATTGTTTTAGGCCAATTGACCACATGGAGGAAGAAAATGCTACCTCACCCCTCTCTCCCATGAAATCCCAACCCCCTCCCCCTTCCTCCCCTTCTATATAAGTCCATGTATAGTGTTTTGTAAGAATTAATGAAGAGAAAAATTATGAATTTGGTTGGAGCCAAAGAAGGGTGTGCCCTCCTCCTCTCTCCCTCCCCCTCTTGCAGATGGATTTCTACTCAATCTTGGGTGTGAAGCCCTTCTATCTTCTCCTTAGCCCCTCTGAGTTCCATTTCTACTGCCGCCGCCATCGCACTGCCGTCGCGCCGCCGCCACTATCGTCGGATTCTATCTACATCAGGATAGAAGCTCATCTCCGGATTTTTATCTATGGTTCTTGATGTCTGATCTAGCCCTAATTTTGAGAGTATGTTCTGTCTATCCCCCCTAACCTCCAGTTCAAATTTCGTGTCATTTGGACTTCATTTGGTATTTTTCTAGCATTTATTATTCTCCCCACGTAATCTGCCATTCTGCAGATCTACGGGACAGAGTCACCTTGTTGTATTTTTCCCACCCACTTATAAATTTCAAAACAAATCACAAAAATTCCTCAGTGTTCCTCACATATACCCCCTTTCACCATAATTTTCGTGAAGTCTACAAAAATCATTTCCCCTTCAGTCAAAGGTCAGTCTCAGGAAAAACACAGTCTCCCCTGTGTGTCTGTCAGTCCGGGTCAGAAAACAAAATAGTGTTACAGTCATTCTCATCTTCAATCCGTTCGGTGGATGGGGCTGTGAAAAATATATGTTGTAGTTCTTTGAGTGCTCTTTTCAACGGTACCCGCCACGTCTCGATCGGCCTCCGGATCTGAGCCACATAATTCTTGTAGCCGAGACGTGCAGATCTGTTCCCTGTGTAGGTCTAAAATTACAGTCCGGGAATAATTTATGCAAAATTATCAAAAGTCAACTTCTGGAACCGCCACTTCAGGGAGTCGATCAGGGACATCCCACCGTCGTCCCAGCCAAGCGGCGCCTTCAGAAGACCTCAGGAGGGAGTCGTTCCTTTGGAATCCGCGCCTTGCTGTCTAGCGAGTCAGAACCGAGTCGGTACAGAACCGAGTCGGCGCAGGACCGAGTCGGACCAGCAGGCCGAGTTCGTGCCGTACGCACCTCCAGATTACTGCCCGTCAATCCAGGGTCGGTCCTCCCGGACCCCACTTGTAGCCCTTTACCTCCCTACGTAGAGTGGGCAATAGATTTCACTGTTGTAACTAAATTTTTACCGTTGTTACCGGGAGTTACCGTAACTGGCCAGGGTCGTCTTCCCCACGCCCGGAGCGTGGAGGTAAACTCGCCCCCACTCTTTATCGCATTTTGCTTATCTCGTATATCTTTGAATGCCGCTGCGAGTGTAGGTTCCTAACTATATATATATTGTTATCACCGCTGCGAGAGTGAGTGAGTGTACCGTCCCGTGACTCGACCCGAGTTAACGCGGAAAGGTCGATACCCGAGACTCTTTGCCGATTTCTCAACCGCGCACGGTCCCATGTCTTCCCTCGCTTAGAGACGATCGCGAGCTAGAGTCCTAGGTCGCGTGTCCGTCCCGCATCAATTTGGTATCAGAGCGCCAGTTGAGTCTAGGGTAGTATTTGGTCAAAAATAAAAAAAAGTGACATTTACGTCTAGTCATTGTCTAAGTCGGTCTAAGTGTCACATCCGCATACCATTAATCGGTATATTGATAACGCGAAAGTTCGTCGTTTAAAACACGCGTATAACAATCTTAAAACTGAACTCACACAAAATGATCAAAAGAGAACGTAGTACTATGGCAAGCACGGGTCGAATCCACAGGGAAGAAGAGATTTTAGAGTTAAAACCTTGGAGTCCTTTAGAAAACACTTGTGATTTTATTTTGCTTAAAGAAAATTATGAAGTGATGAACAAACCAAACACTTAATTAAAAACACCTATGACTATGCGCCTATGCTATAGAAAATAATTACATGAAGTGAAGAGAAGAGATAAAAGAATGATGTAGAGAGGGAAGAAGATCAAGAACTAGATCAAATGAATAACTCTTTTTATTAACTTAAAAGAAAGAGTACATGAAGTGCAAGATAAGCTTACAACAAGGATGTGATGAGATTACAATGAAGTAAAATGAAACTAAAATAATAAAAATAAAAGGAGCCTGAGATATGAAGATGGTAGCAGCAATGGTGATGACAGCGCCATCCTCTCTTGGCCTTGGATCACGAACCACCTTGCGGAAGATGTCGTCTACGCCGGGAGGAAGTCACCTTCGTCGTTGAAGCCACCTTTAGAGGGCAAATAACTTTAAAACTTAGAAGAATTAGGGGATGCCCAAGAAGAAGACGTTGAATATGAGGGAGAGAGGAAAAACTTTGATGAAGAACTTAGATAGAAAAAAAGAGCATAAGAGCTTCAAATTAGAGAAATAACAGAAGCTAGCACCTTGGATAAACAGTGAAATCACAGGACAACAAGTTGAAATATGGAAAATAACTTTCAAAAAAGAAAGAATTAGAAGATGATGTCGAAGAAGAAGTTGTAGAACACTTAAAAATAAAGAACTTTTATGAAGATAGTAAGAGAGGAAAATGACTAGAAGGGGGAAAAATAAGGGGAAGAACAGAGAGAAACACTGATTCAGAGATGAACAGGATAGCACAGTGAAAAATGTGAAATACCTTGAAAACTAGGAGGAATTAGAAGATGATACAGAAGAAGAAGTTGTAGAGGACTTAAAAACAAAGAACTTTTATGAAGATAGTAAGAAGAGAAGAGGGACGAAAGAGGGCAAACTCAGCGGCCTAAGAAGATGTGAGAGGTAGAGGGAGAGAAAAATTGCCAAAAGAAGAACCCCTTTTCTCCTCCTTGTCATGGGCTATTTATAGGGAAAGTTGGGTAGATAGAGGGTGGAGATTGTATCAAAAGGAGATGGATGGCTGAGATTCAAGTGGAATATGATGCATGGGGAAGAGAAAAAGTAGGTGGGCACCCCCTTTCTTAGACTTTAGGCACCCCTTTTCCCAAGGCTCATCATGTCTCTCCTTTATTTCAAACTTTGAATGTCATTTTCCTCCTTTTCAAACTTAAACTTTGAATTCCTCCTTTTCAAATTTTGAATTCAAATTTTTAAACTTTCTTTTCTCTCCAACCAAAATATTTTAAATTCTTTATTTGACTTGGTCAAAGTGGTGATGACAGTTTTACCCCCGGCTTCTTTTGCAATTACCTTCGGTGTCCTGCACACACATAATTACAATCTAGTCCATAAAAATTACCATAATATGCACATAAATCTCAAATGCTCATAGTTATGCAATGGAGAATTAATGCCTATGACCCTGAACTTTAATTTATCAAATAATATCACCAAATTAATCAATTTACGTGAAAGTTCTAATTTAAATGCGGCGTTGAGGTTAACTATGAAATGTGCATAATTACCTAATTATATGCACATAAAATGGTGTACATGCAATGAATTACTATAGAAAATGGACACTTATCACACCCCCCAACTTGATCATTGCTAGTCCCTTAGCAATGTAAACAATTATAAAATTAGGACTAGCAAACACTCATGTGTCACAGATCATGGCAAGAACATTATGCATACTAATTTAGACTTTGGAGTATTACAAGTTCAAGTAGAATGTATTTGGTATAAATTTCATCAGTCCATGTGTTTAGACCTTTCCTCAGGATACACTAAAAATTAAATATCTCTTTGTGTATGAGTGATATAACTTGACTAGTGACTACCAAATAATCTAGATGAATGAGTCTTCTACCTTTCACTTAAAGATGATTTTTAATTCTGCCCACCTCTTGAATTAAGCTTCTCGAATTACAGGTAGCTTCACTCTGCCCATTTATTCTTTTTTTCTCTCTCTTTTTTTTTGACACACGGTGTTGCACATCCCTTTGCCGTTTGACGCGAACCTCAACTCTTGCCTTAGGAGAAGCAGGCCCGATTACTAAGTTCAGGGACATTTTTCATGTGTTTTTTTTTCTTTTTTTTTTGGCAGGTAATTTTTTCCTCACGATTACTTTCAACGAATGGGCATAATATCCATCATCACCTAAGTGTCAAGCAAAATTCTCATCATCCTAATATTTGTCATCCACCAATCTTGTTATTGTGCAATTGTGTGCAAGTTTAATAGAATTTTCAGGTGTATTCTGAGGAAAAGGCTAAAGACATAACCAATTAATTCATCCCTTTAACTTACAACTTTCACGAGTAAGACTCTAAGTCCTATCATTCTAAGAAAAGTTTCTCATAATGAAATATGAACATGAAACACTTGTTAGAGGTGTGATGAAAGGTTGTAATTATTTTGAGAAATATAGAGCCCAAACTACCCCCCAACTTAGGTGACATTGTCCCTAATGGCATGAATAAGATATAGAAATGAAACAAAGCCATAAAAAGTAGAGGAAAGGATAGATACGACCTGAGAGAGAGATGTCATCATCAAAGAAATGTTGCTCCATGCTCCATGCTCCTTAGACAAAAGAAGAAAATCAATCACAATTCTTTTTTTTGAAAAGAGACAGGATAATTGGGTTGCCTCCCAAGAAGCGCTAAGTTTAACGTCTTCAGCCAGACACAATATAGCTCACAATGGGTCACTCAGCCTGAGAGAGTCCTCCTGCAGCATTGGAAGATTTTCAATGTAAGATTTCAAACGTTGACTATTGACAGTGAAAGTTTGACCAGTTTTAGGATCAAGAATTGTTACTGCACCATGGTCAAATATTTTAATTACCACATATGGTCCATCCCATCGAGATTTCAATTTACCGGGGAATAATCGCAGCCTAGAGTTAAAAAGCCAGACCTTTTGGTTGATTTAAAAAAAAATTCGTGAAATGTATTTATCATGGAATGCTTTAGTCTGGGCTTTATAAATCTTTGCATTTTCATAGGCTTCATTCATCAACTCCTCCAACTCATTTAGTTGTAGGGCCCTATGAGATCCGGCTTGGGCCAAGTCAAAATTGAACTACTTAATAGCCTAATAGGCCCTATGCTCAAGCTCAACGGGTAGGTTTCCCAAAGATTAACCTATATGGAGACATGCCAATGGGAGTTTTATATGATGTCCGATAGGCCCAAAGAGCGTCATCTAGTCTTTCAAACCAATCCTTCCTATCGGGTCTAACAGATTTCTGCAGAATATTTTTGATCTCCCTATTGGATATCTCCACTTGGCCACTTATTTGGGGATGGTAGGGGGTGGCAATCTTATGAGTGATCCCATATTTCCCGAGAAGAGCTCGAAATCGGGCATGAGTGAAATGAGAACCTCCATCACTAATTATCGCCCTCGGACACCCGAACATTGAAAATATGTTCTTTCAGACAAACTTCACGGCAACTTTGTGATCATTGGTCCGGGTGGCAATGGCTTCAATCCACTTAGACATGTAGTCGACCGCTACAAGAATGAACTTATGTCCGAATGATGGTGGAAAGGGCCCCATAAAATCAATTCCCCAAACATCAAAGATTTCAACCACTAGAATGGGGTAAAGTGACATCATATCTCGTTTGCTTATGTTCCCCACAGCTTTACACCTAAGATAAATCTTGCTAAATTCATAGGCATCTTTGAAGAGAGTGGGCCAGAAAAATCCACTTTGTAACACTTTGGTAGTTATTTTCTTTCCTGAGAAATGTCCCTCACAAGCTAGAGTGTAACAAAAGTTCAGAACACTTTGGTGTTCCTCCTCGGGGACACACCTCCTAATTATTTGATCCGGACCAACATGGAATAATTCGGGGTCCTCCCAAAAGTAGTGCTTAACCTTTGAAAAGAATCGATCCTTCTCCTGCCTAGACCACCCTCCTGGAATCTGTCTTACCGCCAGGTAATTGACTATGTGAGCGTACCAGGGGGTTGAGTTGTGAGAGATGGAAAGAATTTGCTCATCAGGGAAGGAATCAGACATAGGAGCACTTTCAGAAATCACAATCCTAGACAAGTGATCAGCTACAACATTCTCTAACCCCTTCTTGTCCTTGATCTCAAGATCAAATTCTTGTAGCAAGAGAATCCATCTAATCAAACGGCGTTTAGCATCCTTCTTGGTGAGCAGGTATTTCAATGTAGTGTGATCCGAATAAACAATGACTTTGGCCCCCAAAAGATATAAGTGAAATTTTTCTAGAGTAAATACAACAGCCAGAAGTTCTTTCTCTGTGGTGGTATAATTCAATTGAGCATCGGTGAGGGTGCGACTCGCATAATAAATTACCATGGGTTTCTTGTCAATTCTCTGGCCTAAGACAACTCTTATGGCATAGTCAGATGTATCGCACATGATTTTAAATGGGAGCGACCAATCAGGAGACTGTAGGATTGGGGCTTGAGTGAGGGCCGCTTTAAGAGAGTGAAAAGCCTCAAGACAAGACTCATCTAGCTGGAATGGAGTGTCCTTGGCTAGGAGCTTAGTGAGCGGACGAGTAATGGTAGAGAAGTTCTGAATGAATCTTCTATAAAAACCCGCATGACCAAGAAAAGAGCGAATTTGCTTGACAGACGAAGGGGGAGGAAGATTGGAAATCAGATCAACCTTAGCCTTGTCTACCTCTATTCCCTTTTCAGAAATAACATGGCCCAACACAATGCCTTCTCTTACCATAAAGTGACTTTTCTCCCAGCTTAACACAAGGTTGGATTTAATGCATCGTGCCAGCACCTTCTGTAAATTCTCCAAACAGCAATCAAATGAGTCACCGAAAACTGAGAAGTCATCCATAAAAATTTCCAAAAAATCCCCCACCACTTCAGAAAAGATTGCCATCATACACCGCTGAAAGGTGGCAGGGGCATTACAAAGCCCAAACGACATTCTTCTAAATGCAAACGTGCCATACGGACACGCGAATGTAGTCTTTTCCTGATCTTCCGGGTAGATAGCAACCTGATTATACCCGGAGTATCCATCCAAAAAGTAAAAATATCTTTGCCCAGCCAATTTTTCCAAAATCTGATCTACAAACGGGAGAGGAAAATGATCTTTCTTTGTCATTGAGTTCAATTTTCTGTAATCAATACAGACTCTCCACCCCGTTTGTAGTCTTATCGGCACCTCTTCACCCTTCTCATTTTGAATCACGGTCAGCCTGGATTTCTTTGGAATAACTTGTGTAGGACTGACCCACTTGCTATCAGAGATGGGATATATAATCCCGGCATCTAACCACTTCACCACCTCTTTCTTAACCACCTCTTTCATGTTCGGATTCAACCGGCATTGCATCTCCCTGCTCGTTTTGGCATTGTCCTCTAAATAGATATGGTGCATACAAACATCCGGACTGATCCCTTTGAGATCCACCACCGACCAACCTATTACCTCCCTATGCTCCTTACGAATAGTTAAGAGTTAGGGTTCTTGAGCAGAAGTGAGATTGGAGGCAATGATGATAGGTAGAGTGTGGTTAGGTCCCAAATATGCATATTTAAGGGAGTCTGGCAGAGGTTTCAATTCAAGAGTAGGCGGATGATCCAGAGATAGAAGAGTAGGTTCGGATTGTAATGGAGGAAGTGACTCCACCCTAGACCAGGGTGCAGATGAGAGAGGAGAATCTTGAAGCATGCTACCCTCTTCTAGGGTGTCCTCAATGTTATCCAGAATCATTGTAATTCATCTCCTTGATCCGGATACTGAGAAGCCTTAAAAATATTCAGAGAAATTTTTTCACCTTCAAATGATATATCCATCATTCCCGTGGCACAGTTGATGTTGGCCTTAGCAGTTGCTAGAAAAGGACGTCCCAAAATAATAGGTGTGTGCTTTAAATCCTGGGACGAGGCCATATCAAGAATGAGAAAATCCATCGGGAAATAACATTCATGCACTTTAACAATGACATCCTCCAACAGACCCCTTGGTGTTTTAACCGACCTATCCGCCAATTGGAGGATGATTGAAGTGGGTTTTAACTCCCCTAGATCAAACTGCTCATAGATAAATGTGGGTAAAAGATTCACGCTAGCACCTAAGTCTATCAATACTCGATCAAAAGTGACTCCACCTATATCACATGAGATTAAAGGGGCTCCGGGGTCCTTCAATTTTTTTGGCAAATGATTCATCAAAATAGCACTCACATCCTCAGACAAGCGGATCTTTTGAGTCACCGCCCTTGACTCCTTCTTTGGAGTACAAAGCTCTTTCAAAAACTTTACATATACCGGCACATGCTTGATTGCATCCAAGAGTGGAATATTGATATTCACTTGTTTAAACAATTCCACTAATTCTTCCTATTGTACCGGTGGTTTCTTGTGAGCTTTCGGCTTTAGAGCATCGGGAAAAGGGACCTTAGGCACATATTCTTGGGGTCCTTCATCAACTTTCACCTTCCCTTTATCCAGCTTCTTCTCTACACCCTCTGCCTTTTTCTTCTCTTGCACAATCACAGGCTCCTCATCCTCACTATTACTCTCCTTGTGGGCATCTTGGCCCGAACTACTACCCACATCCTTAGCCTGATAAGGATCATTAGGAATTTTCCCGCTCCTAAGGGTAGAGATGGCTTTGGCATTCTCAAACTGAGGACCTACAGGAGGGGGTGTGGATGGGCATAAATCCCACACAAAATCACAAGAGAATAATTATGTGAAAACAGGGGGAATAATGATGATTAATGCATAAATAAGGGGAAGAAAAGCTTGCACGTGGTGCAAATATGGAGATGTGATCGCCAGAGGGGTTACCTCAATAATAATAAAAAAGGGATCGCGAATACCTGGTGAAGATTGGAACGCGGGATGATGTGAAGTTCCTTCCTCCTTCTTCAATCGGCCGGCCGATGAGAAGGGTTATCCTTTTGATTACCTTGCAAAAAAGATAATGAAACAAAGTAAAAGATGGGATCAGCCAACGTGCAGTAGTATCAATCTAAATAAAACATATGATGATGAAAAGAAATCAACATGTGCACCTTTTGTTTCTTTTGTTTTTTTTAAAACCCCTAGAGAGACTAGGAGAGGAGATATGATGAAAAATATGCAACTGATGCAAAAGGGATGGAAACAATAGTAGACGGGATGGAGATACGATGAAAAAATGCAAAGCAATAGAAACAAGATAAAAACAACAATAAAGCCCCGCTGTCCCTTGATGACAGTAAAAGGGGAACCGAGATAGGAAGAAGAGCAAGCAGCAGGATGCAAAAGCTTGAACTTGATAATCTCGGCCTCGGTACCTTCGTAACCTTTCAAAGGGTCGATCAGGACTCCCTTAAATAAGGTTCAGATCAAAGGATAAACATGGACAGGAAGATGGCAATGGCAATGTTTATCAAAAGCAAGAGCCCAATCGAGCAAGAACGTCAAACAAGGCAGGACTCTGTGAGGGAAAGATGGAAGAAGGTAGGACACCGGAGGTGAAACACGCCCTTCAACAGGTCGTCAATTCTTGATTTGACGACCTATCCATACGGCGTTTCATAAAACACGACCCAAGCCAGGGCGTTTCTTCCTGGATTCAATTTTGGCAATAAAACCTTCCTTTATTTGAAAAAGATTAAATGCCGCCTGAAAAAGAGGCGTTTCTTAAAAACACGCCCTGAGGAAGGACGTTATTCATAAAATGCATTTTATTTCGTTTTATTTTGAAAAAGGATAATACCAGGAATTGACGCCCTAATCATTGGTCGTCCTTTCTTTAAAAATGCCCTAGGTAAGGTCGTTATTTACAACGCGCCCTACTTCAGGTCGTGAATCACAAAAATGCAACAAAATGCAACGGAAAACCCACAAAAATAGAAAAACTTTATATTATGGGAATATTGA
Source organism: Amorphophallus konjac (assembly GCA_022559845.1). NCBI lineage: Eukaryota > Viridiplantae > Streptophyta > Magnoliopsida > Alismatales > Araceae > Amorphophallus > Amorphophallus konjac. The sequence goes on along the minus strand of CM040125.1, from coordinate 336,163,262 downwards.
AGTTCTCTTTGGGGCGTCAACATAGTGACATGAGATTTAATCAACAAAGTGTCAATTTTGGTGTGTCTACAGCTGCCCCGCCTTGGCGTCTGCTTTGCAAGGGAGTGAGACGGAGATGAAGTGAGATGGAGATGAAGTGGAACAAACTGATAAGTAGATGCCAAGGTGTGATGTGACACGCCTCAGACACTAAGCATTAGAAATCTTTCCAGGATTCTGAATGAAACAACTCTGAATGATTCCAAGGAAGCATCGATTTGCTGGATAAAGGAGACTAATCTAAGCAAGTAAAAATGTAAGGCAAAAGGGGGTGCGCGCGGGCACGATAGGGAAAGACCATTGGAGAGCGGTTACCAGCTAACGTGGACGTGCTACAACCAAGGTAGATTTGCAAAAAAAAAGATGAAGATCCAACAAAGGGACATTTTCAAGGAATCAGCCTGAGCAGCTTCAGATAGAACAAAGTACTTGATTTGGAATGGAATGTCTCATGTCAACTCAATAAAGAGCGAGTGACCTTCATTATTGCCATAATATGAAGATTTTCATCATGAATCTCAAAATCCTATATGATGCATGCTGGGCTAAAAGAAAAGATTAAAATAAACTAAAAATATAGAAAATAACCAAGGATAATATTGCTAAGCCATCTAGATTTGGTCAAGAATCCAGATCTCTAAGCTGACACTAGGCCAAAGCCCGTTTGTCCGCGCATCAACTCAGAAAGTGGAACCATCGTCCCAGACCTTAAACGACTTAACGGCCTATCCGTGTGATCAAGACTCTCCTGGAACTGTCACTGTTTTTGATGAAGGGGAACTCAAATTCCAGGTTCATCAGAACCACAAGGTCCTTGATATGCTATAATAGCGTAGAATATCATATAGTAAAATGCTTACATCAAACAAATACAAGATAATGAACGCGATGTTACTTCCATGAGCAACCCAAGCGTCTCGAAACCTGCACTTTCCTGCACTTGAAACTTATCAGTCTTCACAATTTCAACATCAATAATCTTCAATTCAAAGTATGACATGATCATAAGTGCTAAATAAAATAGAATTCCAATGACATAATAGCACTTAAGTTCATCAAAGCACACGGGGAAGCAAACTCACGCCTTAAGTCATGGCGTCAAAATCGTGAAAAGCGCCTTATCATGAGGGCGTCAAAACATGGAACACGCCCTTCACTAAGGCGTGAAATCCATCGAGAGGCCAAAGAGAAAACGACCAACTAAAGGGCATTACACAAAACACGACCCCAGAAAGGTCGTCAATTCAAGAATTGACGCCCTAACAAAAGGCGTTAATCAATCCAACGCTTCCGTTTCCAAATCGAAAGCAAAACCAAATCCTAATAGCCATCAACTTGCTAACTCCGAACAACCTTAAGCCCTCCAGCCTTCTATAAAAGGCAGACTCTTCTTTAATTGAATCAAAACAATCTTCTGATTTCTATTCTTCTGTTCCTTCCCTTCTACTATTCTGTTCTTCTTCTACAGCAACCGTCCAAGCTCCTCCCCGCAAGCTGAAGATGGACAGAGCAATGAAAAGGGCCAGGACTTCAACTCCCAGAATCACTGATATCACCGGGCACATTAGTAACAAAATCTGCATGAATCAGGTATTGTTCTATCCTCCTATTCTTTCTCTGCTCATATCTTCCTTCTTTTCTTTCTACTTCTCCGTATGCCTCTGTTCGGTTTGTTGTTGCCGAGATCGAGCCTTTACGGCTTAGGTTGGTGATGAGGACGCTAGGCCTCCACCAGGAGTGGGTGGAGCTAGGCGAGCCGCGGGGCATTGGGAAGAAGACGCGCGGTCGTACGAAGGCGACCGACTGGAGAGTGCGGTTCGAGGAGCAGTACGCCGACTGGCAGCAAGGCGGGACCAGAGTCACCTCCCGGGCGACTGACAGCTCCGAGTACCTCCGGCGCTACTGGGAGGTTTACGCCGGCCGACCCCAGATGAGGGTCTTAGGGGTATGTATGAATGCACTTATTTCTAAATTGAATGCAAATGCTTATGTGACTATCATGTGACTAATACGCAATGGATGCAGGATGCGCGGGACATAGCAGCGATAGATGCCCAGGCCCACCTACACAGCCTGGAGGACCAGCTGGCCGCCACACGGGCAGACCTAGAGACCCTGGTGAGTGTTTAAATTATTTCTATATGCAAATGAATTTTTTTGTTGAATTACTGATGATTAGCCACTGACGATCTCAATGAATGCAGCGTGCCCAGCAGGGAGCAGTGAGGAGAGACCCAGGGGAGGCCTCCAGCTCGAGAGGACCTAGTGCAGAGGTGACTGCACTGGCAGAGCGGCTAGCGGGAGCGGTCGCACGAGCCGAGGCAGCAGAGCGTGACCTCGCTTCACGGGTAAATTCCAAAACACAGATCTATTCAAACATGATTATATAATTATGCACTGATGAAATTCATTTTTACAGACTGAGGAGCTTCGAGCCGCTCTTACCTGCGTAGATGAGGGCTTCCGCACGACGAGCGCACAGGTGAGTAGTTCAATCATGTATTGCTTGAATTGCTAGATTACTGAATTATTGCATTAATTGTGGAATTGATGATTTGTTTACCTGCTTGCAGACGACTCAGCTTCAGGCGGTACGTACCGAGTTGGCGATTCGTGATCAACGGATCTCAGAGCTTGAGAGGTCCCTGAGGCGACGAGAGGAGCTTCCTCAGGACGTGGCCGAGCTGTGTGTAGCTCTTGAGCTGGAGAGACGGGAGCAAGCCCGGGAACGCGAGGAGCGAGCTCGTGAGCGGGAGGAGTACCAGGCGGAGCATGCCCGGTACCAGGAGCAGGTAGCAGCGCGCGAGCGAGAGCTGGCAGATTCGAGGACTCAGTTGATCCTTTCCCAGGAGCGGCTACGAGTGTCGGAGGAGCGTCTCCAGCGAGGACGTGAGCGAGCACGGGCTGCGGGGTACTCCTTCACCAGCTCCACCTTCGTGGCGGGCTCTTCCCTCCGAGAGAGGAGCGAGGTAGGGGGACACGCTCGGGTTCCTGCTTCTTCACGGGGGCCCATGCCTCCGCCACCAGCGCCAGCTCGAGACGGCGAGGAGGAGGTTGAGAGTAGGAGAGAGGAGGGTGGAGGTGAGAGCTGAGAGACTTACTTGTACTCCTCCACCCTCACACCTGTACTTAGACATTCATGATGTATATATATATATGATATTGAGATTCCTTTGTTACCTGAGCACTTTGTGTGGTTGTGGCCTTGTGTTTGTGTACTTTCTGCTCTTCGTGTTCTTCATGTTTGCTTTACTGTGCCATGTTTATGCAACTGCTATTCACACTTGAATAAACAGGTTAATTCATCTGTTTGACTTGGCCCCTTGCCCGATAAGCAAGGGGTAGCAACATTTTGACCTTAATGATGGGTCAAGGGGGCCAAGCCTTTAATCAAATAAGGTAAATAAGAATACTGATAACGGGGAGATGTATCATATGCAAACCATAAATAAAAGATGCCCATGCAAGCATACATCGTGAAGAAATGCATCTTTTTTCTTTTTTCCACTCATTTATATTTTTTTGTTATTTTTCCTGAAAAACGCGCCTTAGAGTAGGTCGTGATTCGTGTAAAGACGCCCGAGGAGACGGCGTGAATTGAAAAAAGAATTTGATTTTTGAAAAAGAAAAGACCTGCTCAAAGACGTTATTCTGAAAAAGACGACCTAATCTAGGACGTTAATTCCATAAAAAGCGCCTTAGCCGAAGGCGTTAATTAAATTATTCTGCAAAAAGGGCTTCAAGGCTATCAAGACTATGAGTCTTACATAGTCACCATCTAAAATTCATTAACCTTTCTTGAGTAGTTAAAAGGGGGTTGACGTGACCATAATTGACTTGTATTCGAGATTTCGCACAATGCAATTTCTTAAGTCCATCTTGACCATCCTGCCAGTTCGTGACTTTACCGCATAGAAAGGATGGAAGAAAATATGAGGGAAGCCCATAAGGGATTCTGAGATGCTCAAGGCAAAGTTACCTCCCCTACCCTATGCCTGTTGGGATTCGGTCTTTGGCGTAGGGAAATTTGTTGCCTTTTGCCCTTTGTTACATTGCACGCATACGCCCAAGGTTTTCCTTGCGGGAACTTTGCCCTCTTGACATGCTTTTCTTTTCATAACTTGACTTTCACTTTGGAATTGATTTGCATTGATGAATAAAAACCTAATTGTACTTGGGCTTTTGTGGCATTTGCTCCCTTTTGGGCCTTGACTTCCACCTACTAGGGCGGTGGATAGGCTTGGCGTGTCTACCCCGAGGTCTCCCTTCCTCCCTTATGGGCCGAAGAAGAAAAGAACGGGTATTGTCTTTCACTTTTAGTCAGGTTTTCAACTTTCCATCGGATTTTGCACCGCTTGAGCTCAAGAATAAAGCGTGTAGTGTGTGCGGGAGTCAACCCCCTTTTAAGTTAGCAAGACTGATGAATGAATTCTGAATTTTGACCTATCGGACCTTGATCCTTCGTGTGCCATGGCACCAATTTTGATCTCTTTTGATTTTGATCTCTTTTTGATTTTGAAGAATTTCTATTTTTTATTTGCTTTTTGGTATTCCTATATTTTTTTAGTTTTTGGAAATATTCCACTTTGTTTTGGATTTTTGAAACAACATTTATTTTTAGATTTTAAAAATGTCTCCATATATATATATATATATATATATATATATATATATATATATTGGATTTTTGAATCAAGGGTAGTATTTCTTAAGATACAAACCATTCCAAGGGTGAGTTAACTCTTCTCCTTCAGCATTAATCAGTTTATAAGCATTGCCTGAAAAAACGTCTTTTATAACAAACGGACCCTCCCAATTGGGTTCGAGTTTTGAGCGGGGGCCACCCGGCTTTACAAAAATCCTCTTAATTACCATCTCACCGATTTTAAATTTTCTCTCAATTACTTTCTTTTGATAAAAACACGAGAGCCTGTTTTGATAAACGCGCGCATGCTCAGCGACGACCAGATGCTTCTCGTCTAGGAGCTCCAATTGGGCGAGGAGTGAATCACGACGTTCATCAATAGAAAATTCCTTATCCAATTATACTCGCAGAGAGGGAATGAGAATCTCATAAGGGACTACCGCCTCCATTCCATAAGTAAGGGCGAAATGGAAGTTCGATAGGCCCAGAGAGCTTCAACTAGCTTGTCTGGCCAGTCCGAAAATTTATTAGCCTCTCACGTCTTTTTGACAATTTTTATCAAAGTTTTATTAGTTGCCTCTGCTTGGCCATTGCCCTGCGGATAATAGGGAGAAGAATGATGCAATGCAATGTTATACCTGTTGCAGAGATCCTTGATTTCTTGAGAGATAAATTGAGGTCCATTGTCGGTGATGATGGTGCTCGGGATGCCGAACCTCGCGATGATGTTCTTCATTATAAACTTGCAGACGGTTGACGCTTTGATCTCCACGTAAGCTTCTGCTTCCGCCCACTTGGTGAAGTACTCCGTTGTCGTGAGGATGAATGATTTTTGCTTGGTCAGGAGGTTCGAATCACCAAGAGGTCCAATGATATCAAAAGCCCACATGGAAAAAGGCCATGGGGAGGACGTAGGATGGAGTGAAGAAGCAGGAGAATGAATCTTGTCGGCGTGTAGTTGGCACTTGACACACCTTCGAACATAGATAGAACAATCCTCTTCTAGAGTGGGCCAATAGAAACCTAGTCTAAGGATCTTCTTAGCTAGCATCTGGCTATTCACATGACCACCACACACTCCAGAATGCGCCTCTTCCACAACTTTCCATGATTCATCATCGTCGAGGCATCTTAATAAAACACCGGTGAGCCCTCTTCTATAGAGCACACCTCCAACCAAAACATAACGTTGAGCCACCCTTCTAATTGCTTTCTTCTCTTCTGCAGTGGCTTCCTCAGGATAAGACTGATCATTACAGTATCTGGCAATCTCATAATACCAAGGCTTCTCTTCGTCAGCCAAATCTTCTTCCTAGTCTAAAAGCATGACCTCTTTGCCTTTAAGAGCTTCCTTCTGCTTAACCTTCTCAAGCACTTGATCCCTAATATCAAGGAAAGCACGATCCTTAATAGCTGGCGTGTCGCGCTGATGAATCAGAGGAACATGGAAATCACGCTCAGGAGGGAAGACTAGAGCAGAGGCCAAAGAGGCAAGGGCGTCGGCCAAGATATTCTAGCTACGCGGGACATGAACAAAGATTAATTTAGTGAAGAGTTTGGCATAAGCTGAAGCAAGTTCCTGGTAAGGTTTGAGCTTAGGATTGATAGTGCGGCACTTGACCAACACCTAGCGCAGAATGAGCTGACTGTCACCCACAATCCGCAAATGAGTGACGCCATATCGATGAGCGGTTTGAAGACCGGCCAAAAGAGCTTCATACTCAGCTATGTTATTGGTGACGGGGAAAGTGAGCCGAGCAGCAAATGGGATGGTGACCCCTTCTGGTGTCAAAAGAACCATGCCGATCCCTCTTCCTTGAGAATTTAGAGCTCCATCAAAATGTAATGTCCACATAGGATCGCAGGGTTGATTAATGGACATCAATTCTTCATCTGGAAACTCCGAATTGACAGGATCAAAACGAGGTAGAGGGTGATGAGCAAGGTGTTCGGCAATGGCGTAACCTTTGATAGCTTTTTGCTGAATGTAAGTGATATCAAATTGAGAGAGGAAGCTTTGCCAGCGTGTTAATCGATCAGTGAGGACAGATTTTTCAAGGAGGAATTTAATCGGATTCATACGAGCAATGAGGTGAACCTCGTGAGCTAGGAAATAATGTTTTAACTTCTGAACTACCCAGACCAAAGCTGCACAAGTCTTTTCCATGGCTGACTACCTCTGCTCACAGGGGTTAAGAAGCTTAGACAAGTAGTATGCTGCCCTCTCCTTACCTTCTTCATCCACTTGAGTTAAGACAGCACCTACGGAGTCATCTAGGACCGAAACATAAAGAACGAGTGGTTTACCTGGAATTGGCGGCCTCAGGACAGGAGGATTGGCCAAATAATCCTTCAATCCGTCAAAGGCTGCCTGACACTTGTCATCCCAATTAAACTTGACTCCCGGCTTAGTAAGCTCGTAAAACGGCCTACATCTTTGCGAATGATGGGAGACGAAGCGGCGGATGAATTGCAACCTCCCGATTAATCCTCGAACTTCCTTCAAATTCTTGGGAGGAGGCATATCTCTAATGGCCCTTGCCTTGTTGGGATCAACTTCAATTCCCCTCTTGCTGACAATGAAACCAAGCAATTTCCCTGAAGAAACGCCAAATACGCACTTCTTGGGGTTCATCTTCAATTGATATTCTCGTGATCTCTGTAAAACCTTAGCCAGAACCCCAGGATGCTCAATCCTTGTTCTTGATTTTACAACCAAGTCATCTACATACACCTCGATATAAATATGAATCATGTCATGAAAAATCGCCATCATAGCCCTCTGATAGGTGGCTCTAGCATTCTTAAGTCCAAAAGGCATGACCACATAGCAATAAGTACCCCATGGCGTAGTGAACGAGGTCTTCTCTTGATCTTCCTCAACCAGACGAATTTGATTGTAACCTGAGAAGCCATCCATAAAAGAGAGAGTCTCAAATCCTGCCATGTTATCAATTAGAACATCAATATGAGGGAGGGGGAAGTCATCTTTAGGACATGCACGGTTGAGATCCCGGAAGTCTATACAAATCTGAACTTTTCCATCTTTCTTCATAACCGGGACAATGTTAGCCACCCAATTGGGGTAGAGGACAACTCTAACAAATCTAGCCTTGTGGAGCTTGTCGACCTCTTCTTTCATCTTTAAAGCCATATTAGGGTGGAAACGTCTCAGCTGTTGTTTGACCGGGACAGACCCTGGCTTAAGTGTTAGGCGGTGTTCAACGAGCGCAGGGTCTAAACCAGGCATATCTTCATAACTCCACGCAAACGTGTCCTTGTATTCTTGAAGAACCAAAATGAGCGCCTCCTCTTCGGAGGGCGGCAAATTATTGCTTATGAGGACAATCCTAGGGTCTTCCTCGGTACCCAAATTAATTTCTTTGGTAGGCTCTTCTACAGAGGCTGATGGTTCGTCAAACCGTCTTATGCCGCTAGGAAAGGCACCAGCCTCATCCTCATATTCTTCATAACTTTCTTCCCCCTCTTCAATAGGGTCTTCATCATTCATGATTTCATAAATGCCCAAGCCCTTATAAGAAGCAACAGCATCTTCATATTCTAACCCTGGCAGGATAATTGGATTTTCCACAAACTCAGGGATTGCTAAACAAGCTTGGCATCTGATAGCCAATTCCAACAAAAATCTGCGAGGAATCTCCTTACCCTTGGATTTCTTATGTGAATCTACCCCATGAATTTTATTAGAAGAAGAGGAGGAGCAACTAGCTTGATTAGAAAGAAAAGAAGGTGGTGAAAAAGCGGGTACAGGGGGTGGTACAGAGGAAGACCTCTCACCGGAGGGGGAAAAGAGATCTATCAAGGAATCTTGAAAGAGCGGCCCCTGGGTCGGGACGCACTCGGGAGAGAAATAGGAGGTTTCCTCAACAGAGATGGAGGATTGGAAAGTTGGAAAATCGGCATTTTTTTTTTCATTTTCGTTTTTATCTTTTCCTTCATTTTATTTTCTTTTTCAAGAAGAAAGCAATGTGTGGGGGAAATAGCGAGAGGAGTGGAAATTGTAAGATTGGAGAAAGATTGAATCAGTGACGGCCCGCGCGGGGGCATGATGGAGATTTCAGAAAATCACTCGAGGAGCGAAGGAGGTATCGGAAGAGAGACTTGGATTGAATTTGGAGATAAATTGATCGTGATCGGAGGTGGCCGTGGTACGCGACCAAACCAGCAAGAATATAAGGAAGCCAGAACAGAGGGATGCATGGAAGTGAGAGAAAAGAGGCCGGCCCACAGCCTATCCATAGTGAAACCTTCTTCAAAGGGGACATCTGGATCCCCAGTATCTGTGTAGTCACTCAGTAGCTGCCTCTTGTGTGTGATCACTGCTGGCATTTCAATCAATTCCTGTATGAGCAGCGGCCATTCCGGATCTGTCGGCATGAAGAGGCGGCTCAAATAAATAGTAATGTCATTCATGTCGAACCACCTGTACCAGTCACATTCTGGATCACCCATTTTCCTTCTTTTGTCCGGCCTTAAAGACTCCAGGGCTCTGTAGGTAGCCAGTGGGGCAATGTGACGAGCAAACTGTCTGGCGTGAACATCTTGATAGTCAAGCAATGAAGTAATTATGGTAGTCTGCTCATTATTCTGAATGCCACCAGTAACAAAATGTGTCTTCAGTGTCCAGGAGAGTGGCTGGCGATCAGTCTTCAAAGTAGAAGTCATAAATGCCCATGGCTCTTCTTCATTTTTGCTCGGCCCTTTATAGCCTAAACTACCTCGTACAAGCAATTTTTGCGGCTTAATGGGCCTAATCCTGCCCTGACAGTTGGCACCCAGGCCTTTGCCATCTTGATACCCCATTTTTAACAGAATGTTCCAGCCAGGGGTGTTAATCATGTTCTTTTTCTTCTTCCCCTTAGAAGGCAGGGGTGTCATAGCAACCGTGGTAACGGTCTCAGACGGCATCGGCTGCGGACGAGGGACGTCCAGCACAGATAAAAGTGGCTTGTTAGCTGGCCAAATAGAAGGAACTGATGATGCTGCATGAATATCTTCCTCTGGCAAAATCGGCATACTGGTCACCTTGATAATGCGACCCTTGTGTGGGAATTTGAGACACTGGTGATTTGTAGAGGGCACCGCATCAAGTTGCTGGATGTACGGGCGGCCAAGAATGCCATTAAATGTTGGATCCATGTCCAAGATGTGAAAATCTGCTGTGATGGTGGCAGGACCCAAGCTAACTTTCAATGTGATCATGCCTAGAGGAGGCTTCTTTGTGTTGTCATATGCAGTGACCGTTATGGTGGACGGCCGAATCTGGCTTTCTGGTATGCCACATAACTTCAAGGTGCTCGGTGGCAAAACATTGATGGATGCCCCAGTATCCACCAGACATTGCTTAACAGCCACCTTATTGATGTCGACTGTGATGCATAAGGCATATTTTCTTGCTGAGATTGGTGCCAGTTCGTGCTCATAAAAAGTAATTGCCGGCTGACTGCTAGCAGGTGTTAACACTGTGACTATCTGCTCAACTGGAATGTCTTCATTAACCATTACCTTCTGCAGATATTCCTTTAGAGCCAGCTGATGAGTGGTGGACCGTTTGATCAATTCCAGGATCGAAATTCTTACCGGAGTCCGGTCCAAATGTTTTAACAAATCATATTCAGTGCCCGGTACAGACCCTTGTTCTTGTTCTTGCTCTTGCGGCCCCTGCACGGGCTCTAGCTCTCTTTGCGGAAAAATACGGTTGAACATCTGTCCACTACGGAGCGGCGCCACGCCTTGACGTGCCTCTGTCGGGGCCAGTATGGTAGAAGAATTAGAAGAAGAAGAAGAAAAGGGAATGCCGGTGGCAGTGTTCAACAATAGGGGTGCCCCCGTAGGAGGCGTGGGAGTAATGTTTAGCAAAGATGCCCCCGTGGGAGGCGTAGGAGAGTGATTTGACGAAGATGCCCCCTCAGGGGGCGTGGAAGTAGAAAGGGATACCTGAATGCGAGGAGCATTGGCGGGTGGTCTAACAAGAAGAGATCTGGGTATGAGAGGTGGGGGAACTGATGGCGGAGGAACCCTTGCCGGTGTAGGAGTGGTAGAGGGTGTAGCGGGTGCTAGCAGTGAGCGAAGTAGGAGTGGCCTGGACAGCGGAGGTATAGAGTTGGTGGTGGAAGCTGGGGTTTGTCGTGCGGTAGGTTGTGGAGGTGGCAAATGGGTAAGAAGCGTGCGGGCCGGCAAGGCCGTAGAACTGGTGGAGGTAGATGGGTTGACGGGGCGTAGAAGAGGACGTCCCGATTGGAGAGTAGAAGAAGAAGGAAGGGTGCGCAACAGGCGCGGAGGTTGATTTTGATTCAGATCATGATGAAATGCCCCGACAGAGGCGTTTTCTTCGTGCCATCCCTGTCCTCTCTGCACTTCGTAGAGGGACGTGACAGGGTTCACATGCTGATTAGGGGCGTGCTCCGGCAATGGATTACGGACAATTCCCATATCCTGCTGGGGTGCTCGAGCTTGCTGTGGTTGAACTTGTTGTGGAGCAGGTTGCTGAGGTTGTTGATTTTGCTGTTGCCGAGAAGCCCTTCTTTCTTTCATAGCGGCTATGAATTGTCTCATCTCATGCCAATTGATGTCACCCTGGTCATTTAGATCGTAGATGTAATCTCTGAAGTGGAAGCAACGATCAAGGTTGTGACCAGGGCCGCGATGAAAAGCACAATAACGGGATGTGTCAACATTAGCGGGCCCCACGGTTCTTTCCCTTGGCAAGGCGAGCAAGTTGGCGGCCATCAGGGCATTAAAAATATCGGGGAGACTTTCGGGAAGTGGAGGATAGTGGTCCCTTTTGGGGCCAAGTGGTGGTCTCCGTTGTTGTTGTTGGCCGTAGTTGGCAGGTGGGGGCGTTTGATGGTATTGTTGTGGAGCGAAAGAGTGTTGAGGTGCGAATTGGGGTTGTGGAGTAGGGTTAAAATGAGAGTTCTGTCGTGGAGGCGGTGGTGGACGTGGGTTAGCTTGATGGTGGGGGTTGCCAACTGCGCCGACTTGCTCATTTGTGACGGTGCCCTCAGTTGTGGGCCCGCTGTTAACATTGGTGGTTTTCTTAAATAGCCGAGGCTTCGGCTCAAACATGCCCATAATGGGCGAATCCTTCATCTGTGTCTGGATGTAACGAGCCCTCTCATAGAGCTCTTCCATAGTAGTCAGCCGGTTCATGGCCAAAATATGGCGGAATTGAGGAGTTGCATTAGAAATAATCATCTTTACTTGCTCCTGTTCCGACAATGTGTCTTTCAGCTTCTCGGCCATCGACCGCCATCTGTCAGCAAATATGATGAAGTCCTCCTCAGGCTTCATTTTCTCCGCAACTAAATCTGTAACGGATAGAGAGGGTCCAACATGGTCTCTATACTTTTGCAAGAATTTCCTTTGGACAACATCGAAGTCACTGGCATCAGCTGACTCCAAGGAATAAAACCATTCGAGGGCTGGCCCCTCCAGAGATCTTCTGAATAAATAGGCCAGAGAAGCCTTGTTGCCTTGCCAGAAGGAGGTCTCGTACATAAAATCCTTCAAATGAATGAACGGATTGCCAGTTCCATTGTACCGCCGAAAGTTCGGCATCTCAGACGGAGGGAGGTGGAAAACTGGCAGAGTGGGGAGCGAGATTTCTGGTTCATTCTTGGCCGCAGTGACTTTCTTAAGCTGTTCTTCCATGTGGGCCATCTTCTGAAGTAGCAGAGCATTAGAGTCGGACTCGACTGGGGCCTGAACAAAAGAATGTGGAATAGGCGATCGTAAAATCTGAGGAGGTTGGGGGAATTGGTGCCTAACTGCGGAATAACTCGCCTGCTGGGCCGGTATGGCCGTGACAGGCGTTGGTGGACGAGAGGGGGGTTTATGCAAGACCGCCTGGTCATTGATAATCTGGTGGCCACTCGCGGCCGGAGGGGGGGTGGAAGAAGAAGAGGGAATTGACTTCCCCTTCAAAGCGGCCTGAATAGCTTGCCGCTGGGAGTCATCCAATTGAGAGAGAGAGAGCTTGGATTAAATCTGTAACGTTGATGGATGGGGAAGAGTTCCCCAAAGTATTGGAAGGTAGAGCCAGAGAGGAAGGCTCAACCCCTTGAGAGGTGGTATCGACCACATGAACTTGTGAATAATGAGGGTGAGGAGGGGGATAGTTTCCCTCATAATAGATGGAGTCTTGGTGGTGATCCTCATAAGATTGACTAAAAACATTTTCATCCACATCATCGTAAGTGTACCCATAGTTTGCCATGTTGATGATCGTACCTGAACGGAGTTTCATGCTTAAGGGAGAGAGAGCTTAATGAAGGAATTATCACACAAAGCACTTAATCCAAACAACACAATTAAATCGACCCAACTAAGTTTATGCAAACAATGTTGGAAAGCACCGCAGAATTTTAATGTTTGATGTTTGAGATTAGAGTGGATTATTTGTGAATAGTTCACTCCTTTTGCCAAATGAAACCTAGTTTGATCCAAGTGTGACCTCCGGGTCAACTAGGTTTTTCTCTCTCTTCACCAACGAATAGATTCTCTAGAACTCCGGTACTTCGAGGGTACAACCAGCCCGGCGTCCGTGAGGGAATCCACGGGTGCGGGGACTTATGGAGGTCTTGGAAAAGGGATTTTCGGTCCAAAGAGACGGAATGCTCAATGGAGGGTCGTCCCGATTCCAAGAAGGGTGTGTGGAATCCTAATGTAGAGAGAGGAGGTCTCTCAACCAAAAGCCACCAAGTGCAAAGCAGATATGAACAAACCACAGTAATATATCCAAATAATCAATATGCCAACCAATGAATCAGAAATGAGTACAGAGAGGAGTGTCTATGAAAAAGTAGGAAAGACACGACTTGGGAAAGGTCGCTACCAAATCAGGAGACGACAACGTGGCTGTCGTGAAACTCTGTGAGGGGCTCACAGGCAGTGAAACAACACGCCTTAGTGTAAGGCGCTATAAGGAAAGGACGCCTCCACTGGAGGGCGTCAAATCAAATAGACACGCCCTGATTAAAGGCGCTAAAACGAAATAACACGCCCTGGAGGGGGGCGTTAATTCTCAAACAGTATAATGAGCAAAAAACAAAGCAGTAGATATGCTAGAAGACGCCCTGGAAAGAAGCGTTAATAAAATACAACACGCCCCTGTGAAGGGCGTTAAATCGAAAAGCGCCCTCGTGGAAGGCGTTAATTCAGGGAAATACGCAAATGCAAGCTGGCTGATCCCGGAGTGTGCAGTGTGCATAGTGGAGGGTGCCCGAGGGACACAAAGGAAAGGGTACTGAGGGTACCAAGGAGAAAGGGCACGCGTGGGTGCCAAAGGGGAAAGGGCACGCGAGGGTGCCAATGGAGATGGTAATCAAAAAGAAAACAGTGGAAGTCCCACCGTGATCGCCAATTTGTGGATGGGCATAAATCCCACACAAAATCACAAGAGAATAATTATGTGAAAACAGGGAGAATAATGATGATTAATGCATAAATAAGGGGAAGAAAAGCTTGCACGTGGTGCAAATATGGAGATGTGATCGCCAGAGGGGTTACCTCAATAATAATAAAAAAGGGATCGCGAATACCTGGTGAAGATTGGAACGCGGGATGATGTGAAGTTCCTTCCTCCTTCTTCAATCGGCCGGCCGATGAGAAGGGTTATCCTTTTGATTACCTTGCAAAAAAGACAATGAAACAAAGCAAAAGATGGGATCAGCCAACGTGCAGTAGTATCAATCCAAATAAAACATATGATGATGAAAAGAAATCAACATACGCACCTTTTATTTCTTTTGTTTTTTTTAAAACCCCTAGAGAGACTAGGAGAGGAGATATGATGAAAAATATGCAACTGATGCAAAAGGGATGGAAACAATAGTAGACGGGATGGAGATACGATGAAAAAATGCAAAGCAATAGAAACAAGATAAAAACAACAATAAAGCCCCGCTGTCCCTTGATGACAGTAAAAGGGGAACCGAGATAGGAAGAAGAGGAAGCAGCAGGATGCAAAAGCTTGAACTTGATAATCCCGGCCTCGGTACCTTCGTAACCTTTCAAAGGGTCGATCAAGACTCCCTTAAATAAGGTTCAGATCAAAGGATAAACATGGATAGGAAGATGGCAATGGCAATGTTTATCAAAAGCAAGAGCCCAATCGAGCAAGAACGTCAAACAAGGCAGGACTCTGTGAGGGAAAGATGGAAGAAGGTAGGACACTGGAGGTGAAACACGCCCTTCAACAGGGCGTCAATTCTTGATTTGATGACCTACCCATACGGCGTTTCATAAAACACGACCCAAGCCAGGGCGTTTCTTCCTGGATTCAATTTTGGCAATAAAACCTTCCTTTATTTGAAAAAGATTAAAAGCCGCCTGAAAAAGAGGCGTTTCTTAAAAACACGCCCTGAGGAAGGACGTTATTCATAAAATGCATTTTATTTCATTTTATTTTGAAAAAGGATAATACCAGGAATTGACGCCCTAATCATTGGTCGTCCTTTCTTTAAAAACACCCTAGGTAAGGTCGTTATTTACAACGCGCCCTACTTCAGGTCGTGAATCACAAAATTGCAACAATATGCAACGGAAAACCCACAAAAATAGAAAAACTTTATATTATGGGAATATTGAAGTTCTCTTTGGGGCGTCAACATAGTGACATGAGATTTAATCAACAAAGTGTCAATTTTGGCATGTCTACAGGGGGCGGCTGAGGTTGATTGGGCTGATTGGGTTGAGGAAGAATGGGAGCTCTTAGAGGGAAGCCTGGAGGTTGTTGATTGCGGTGGTTAGCAATAGGCTGACTTGGTAATTGGCCCATTTCCCTTCTCATGGTGGCTTTGTTGCATCCCTACGGTTTTGATGATGTCTCACACTATAAATCAGTCTATTTCTATCTCTAGATCAATTCATGCTTCATCACTTGGGACAGTGCAGTTCATGTGGTTGTCATATAGACATGCATTACTTGATCAAGTCTATACACTGCCAGCATACACGTTCAAAGTCTCTGCATTGAAGTCTGTACGTTGGCCATCTCTGTATAAAGTCTTTTGCATTCCTTCATATCAAGTCTAGACATTGTGCATTCCTTCATATGAAGTCTATACACTGCATGCTACAAAGTCTGCACATCCCGTTTGCACTAAGTCTACACATTGGCAAAGTCAATACATCGCTTATGCAAGTCTGTACAGCCAGTGCATTCATTGATATCAAGTCTACACGCTGCATATAGGCAAAGTCTGCACATTGGTAAAGTCTATGCATCGAGCTGGCGCTCGCAAAGTCTATACATCGCAGTCTTCATCTTTCAAGTCTATACATTGGCCATGTCTATACATCGTCTGCCTGGCTTCTTATTCAAAGTCTACACATTCATGGCATATGTGCATCATTTGTTCTGCAAGTCTATACATCGGCCTGGGGCTTGCCAAGTCTGTACATCCCCTGGGGCTTGCTAAGTCTAGACATCGGTGAAGTCTGTACATCCACCGCTGAACCTTCCAAGTCTATACATTGCCCTGTTTCAGGCACGCAGAGTCTGTACAGAGTTTGCACAAGTCTGCATCTTCCAAGTCTATTCATCCATAGCAAGTCTGTACATTCCTAAGTCTTTACCTACGTTCAGAACCCCAAGTCTATACATTGGTAAAGTCTGCACATTGTGCTTTGAAGCTGCACCAAGTCTATACATTATCTCGCCCACATCTTCAAAGTCTGTACATCCGATCGTCTCTTCCAGCGTCTCACACTATCAAGTCTGTACAGCGTTTGCGTACAGTGCATCGTCATCCAAAGTCTGTACAGCCGGCTCTGTCTCACCTTGCGTCTCTTCAAGTATGTACAGCCTTGGCATATGCTTTCAAAGTCTATACATCGTGGGGCTTCGAGTCTTCAAAGTCTGTACATTCTTCAAGGGCCAAGTCTATACATTGTCTCGCTCACATCTTCAAGGGGTAAGTCTATACATTTGATATGGGTGTGCATCGTGAAGTCTATACATTGCTTGTGTAACTCAATCCTTTACATCAAAGTCTATACATTGGTTATGCTAATGCATCGTTCTTCTCAAGTCTGTACACTGCCTTCCCATGCACGCATTCATCAAGTCTATACACTCCCTTGTTTTCATGTCTATACATTCGATTGCTTCATGCTTTACACAGAAGTCTACACATTCCTCTCAGTTATGTTAATGCATCATTCTGCAAGTCTGTACCTTGAGGTCGCATGAAGGCTTTCAAGTCTATACATTCTCACGTTGTATATACTTGCTTATTTGCTGCTTCTAAAGTCTATACACGCTGTGTTAAAAGCCTGAACTAACTAGTTACATTTCTTTTGTCTCTGCCTGTAGATGATTCAGGTTGATGATTGGGCACGTGATCTGAGGATGATGCTTGGTACGTGATCCGAGGATGCTCTGGAAAAGGAGGGAACGAGCCCCACTCACGCCACTCGTGTGAAGTCATGGTATTCAGGTCGGATGCTATATAAAAGGTGTCTTCTGCGAACAAAAGGACTGAACTGGAGAAAAAAGTTGAGAAGAAGAATCCCTGAGCAGAAGAAGAAAAGAGAGAGCCTCCTCATTCCAGAGAGAAGATAGAGAGAAATGATTTGAGAGTATTGTTCTGAGAGAAAAGTCTGAGTGATAGAGAAGTGTCTAATTTGCTTCTTCGGAAGCTACATTGTTTTGGTTTTCAGAAACGATTGTCTTCATCCATTGTCTTGTTTTTCAGTTTCTTTCCTCATATTTTCGATTCCATATTGTTACCCTCCAGTGTTTGGAGGAAGGGAGAGATACTCCGGTTTCCCTTTGGGCTGCAGAGGAAGAGAGATCTGTGATCTCTGGTTTTGCCAGTGACATGTTGTCACTAGCAGGTTCCCTCCAGTTTGGAGGAAGGGAGATTCATCTCCGGTTTTGGTCTTGCGGGTAGCAAGTCCAGGTGTCAAGCTCTGTGGGTAGCAGAGTTTGGGTTGAGGGATTTGCTTCCCTTGGTTGGTCAAGCTATGTGGCAGCATTTTGTTCGCAGACTGAGTCTGCTGTTTCTAGCCGTGGCTAGTGGAAGCCTCACTCTAGTTGGAGTGAGGGGTGGATGTAGATTGTGGACTACAATCGAACCACCTTAAAAGTACTTGTCTCTTTTGTGGTTTGCTGTTATCGTTTGTGCTCTCCTTCTGCTTGGCATTTTGTTTGACTGTGAACAGCCTTTTCAATCGCACTTACTTATTCTGTCTTGGTTATTGACTGCATTAGCAATACTCTTTCGCTGTATCTGAAGGGTTGAAATTCGAAGTAGTGATTTTCAGTTGAAGTTTTTAAATCGGGAGTGACCTATTCATCCCCCCCTTCTATATCACTCTTCACTGCGCATAACATTTGGTATCAGAGCAGGTTTGCATCATGTGGACAAACGGTCAGGGAAATTCTAATGGTCCTCGAAGTTTCATGCCTGCGGGTCAATCCATTAGTCGCCCTCCATTTTTTGGTGGCAATTACTATCTCTTCTAGAAAAATAGGATGGAGGTGTTCATCAGGGCACAGAGCCACAAGCTGTGGAGGGTAATCACTATTGGGCCGTATGATCTGCCACCGAACGAGGACGCGTGGACAGATGATCATGTCAAGCTATCTTCACTCAACTGGACGGCCCTGAACATCATCCAGTGTGTTGTTCACCCAGATGAATACACCCGCATATCAGCCTACAAGACGGCCAAGAGAATGTGGGATGAGCTGCAACTAATCTACGAAGGTACAGCTCAAGTGAGAGCCTCAAAGGTAAATCTCTACACCTCTGAGTATGAATTGTTTAAGATGAAACCAGAGGAGAACATCACTGAAATGTATGCTAGGTTGTCTTTGATCACGAATACTCTTAAGGGGCTAGGGAAAGAGATGGCTGAGGCAGATGTAGTCAGGAAGATACTTAGGTCTCTAACCCCAGCATGGCACACTAAGGCCATCGTGATAGAAGAGTCAAAGGATCTAACGACTATGACAGTGACTGAACTCATAGGATCCCTCATGACCTATGAGATGAACTTTAAAAGAGGTGGTGAAGGAAGTGACAGGAAGGGCAAGAATATTGCTCTCAAGGCATCCCGCAACAAGGGTAGCAGCAGC
This sequence comes from Amorphophallus konjac, assembly GCA_022559845.1. NCBI lineage: Eukaryota > Viridiplantae > Streptophyta > Magnoliopsida > Alismatales > Araceae > Amorphophallus > Amorphophallus konjac. The sequence goes on along the minus strand of CM040125.1, from coordinate 336,144,468 downwards.
AGTAGCAGCAGCAGTAGCACCGAGTCCGATGGTTTTTCCGATCTCGATCAGGAGGAGCAGGCAATGCTCACTCGACAGTTCAATAAATTTTTAAGGAATAAGGGGAAGATCTTTAGGAGGAAGAAGCCATACTCCTTCAGTAAGAATGTTGAATACAGCAATGATAAGAACAGAAATACTAAGAGAGTGACTTGTTTTCACTGTAATAAACAGGGACACATGAAAGGGGACTGCCCAGATCTCCAGAAGAAGGGTCCCTACCTTCAGAAGAAGAGCTCAAAGGTGCAGAAAATGAAGAAGCCACAAGCAATGGTCTGCACGTGGAGCGATGAGAAGAAGATCCTGAAGACACTTCCTCAGAGGAGTATGAAGAAGGAACTTGCCTAATGGCAAACAGTGAAGAGGAGGTAACAAATGTCTTTGAAATTTTTCTATTGATGACTGGGAAGATGCCTATGCTGAATTACTAGATAAGTTCAATTCACTTAGTAAAGAGCATAGGGTTCTGAAGAGAAAATTCAATACCAATGTTGAAGAACAAACCCAAGTCTGTGAGGAAAATCAGAAACTAAAAGAAGAGTTAGAAGAAATAACTTCCCTAAGAAAAGAAAATGAAAAGCTTAAGGGAGAAATCCAGGAGAGTCAAACCCAGCTCAACGAACTCAAAATCAAAATTGAAAAAAGCCTGAATGAAAGTAGAGTGAACTCAGAAAAATATGAAGCTGTTAAGAAAGTCAATGCTGAACTTCTAAAAAATTCTGAGTCTCTTCAAAAAGAGTTGGAAGACAAACAGAAAGTTTTGGAAAAATTTGTCCAAGGAAAAACTAGTCTGGATGCTATACTAGGGACTGGGGTTAACTTCAATAAGGAGGGTCTAGGCTATGACCCAACTAACAAGAGACCCTTACAATTCAAAACCATCACCTTCTACCCAGAGAAGCTGGACACACCATCCAGCTCAAATAGCAGTCAAGGAGCTCAATGCCAGAAAGAAAGTTCAACAAACAATGTTGGTCGACCATTTAAAATGGGAATGAATTCTGTAAAGAACTTCACTAAGCCCACTCACCAGAACATAAATGGTAGATGGACCAAGCAAGTGGTTCAGAATAAAAGCTGGAATTACTACAAACAGATGGGTCCAAACAGGATGTACTGGGGAAATATCTATCATCCTCAAAAATCTGTTAATCAACAAGCTCACAGAAGATATCCTAGAATGGGAAGCCTAATGACTGGAATAGAGCTTACTTCTCCAGACCAGCTGGACAGAACCCCGGCTATAATTTCAATAAACCAGAAGTAAAGGTGCCAGAGAAAACATGTTGAAGCAAATCTGGATTCCTAAACATTTGCTTAGAGATTTGAATAATGTCTTTGGACCCAACTCATCTTGGGTTCCAAATCACTTTGCTTGATGTTGTTTGTGTAGGTCTGCCTGGCAGCTGAGAACAACAAGTGGTACCTCGACAGTGGCTGCTCCAGGCACATGACAGGAGACCGATCCAAGTTCAGCAAGATAGAGATGAAGGTAGGGGTCTGGTCAAATTTGGAGGAAAGAACAGAGGTAAGATAATTGGAGTTGGCACAGTAGGTAAGTCTTCCACAAACTCCATTGAAAATGTTCAACTTGTGGAAGGTCTTCAACACAACCTGATTAGCATTAGTCAATTATGTGACAAGGGTCACAGGGTTGTGTTTGATGATAACTCATGCAAGATTTTTGAATAAATTCCGATGTGGTTAAATTTGTAGCCAACAGGATGAATAATGTCTACATGATAGACTTAGATGCTGAATCTGAACCTAACCTTTGTTTATCTGCTAATTCTAAAATGATGCTTTTGAATGGCATAGACGTCTAGGCCATGCTAGTTTCTCTACTTTAAATAAATTGGTCAAGCATGATTTAGTTAGAGGCATGCCTAGAATTAAGTTCAATTCTATTTCAAAATCATGTGATGCCTGTGCTCTAGGCAAACAGACCAGGAATTCTTTCAAGCTAAGATCTGAGCCATTGTCCTCTAGACCAATGGAACTTCTCCATATGGACCTCTTTGGTCCTACTAGGACTCAGAGTCTTAATGGGAACAGGTTTGGCTATGTGATCATTGATGACTTCTCTAGATTTTCATGGATCTTTTTCTTAGCCAATAAAAGTGATGCTTTTCAAAAGTTTAATCAGTTTTTCAATAAGGTCAAACAAGAAGGAAAACACAAGATTTGCTCTATTCAATCTGACCATGGAGGTGAGTTTAAAAACTCCATGTTTTTTGATCTTTGTGAAAGAGAGGGACTAACACACAGGTTTTCTTCTCCCAGGACACCTGAACAGAATGGAATTATGGAGAGAAGAAGTAGAACTATTGTGGAGATGGTCTGAACCATGCTGATTGAGAGTCAATTATCAAGGAAGTTCTGGCCAAAGGCGGCCAATACAGCAACTTATATAATCAACAGGGCCATGGTAAGACTATTCACAAGAAAACACCCTATGAGCTACTAAAAGATAAGAAACCAAACTTGGTTCATTTCAGAATTTTTGGAGCTAAATGCTTTATTCATAACAATGACAAGAAAGACTTAGATAAGTTTGAAGCTAAAAGCTCCCCTGGAATATTTTTAGGATACTCTGAAGTATCAAGGGCATATAGGGTCTTTAACAAAACAGACCAGAAAGTTGAAGAGTCTCCACACATCATCTTTAGTGAAAAGAAAGGTGTTACTAACATTGAAAATGTTGACAGGGATTCCAATCACGATGGGGAATTCCTAGAAGACCAAGAAGAAGAGAAGACTCAGCCGAGTGGAACATCAAATCCTCCCAATCAGGAAGGGTCAGAAGAGACAGGTGAGTCTTCAATAAATGTTAGATTTCTTAAAGATCATCCGATAGATAATGTCATAGGCAACCCTGAAGATCCTCTTTGGACTAGGTCTCATTTTAGGAATGTGAATAATGAAGACCTAATTACTTTAGTCTCACAAATTGAACCCAAATCTGTAGAAGAGGCCTTGGCTGATCAAGCTTGGGTCAATGCTATGTGTGAGGAATTAGGTCAGTTCGAAAGAAATAATGTCTGGGAGCTTGTTCCAAGACCAGATAAGTGTTAATATCATAGGAACTAAGTGGGTGTTCAAAAATAAAATGAATGAAGATGGAATCATATCTAGGAATAAGGCCAGACTAGTAGCCAAGGCTACTGTCAGGAATTTGGTGTTGATTTTGATGAATCCTATGCACCTGTTGCTAGGATGGAAGCAATAAGAATTCTGCTAGCTTTTGCATGTTCCAAGAATATAAAACTCCAACAAATGGATGTTAAAAGTGCCTTCTTAAATGGAGTTATTAAGGAAGAGGTTTTTGTTGAACAACCCCCTGGATTTCAATTCTCTCCTCAACCTAACCAAGTTTTCAGGTTAAACAAAGCCATGTATGGTCTAAAGCAAGCCCTCGAGCATGGTATGAAAGATTGACTGAATTTCTGATCAGCAAGGGCTACAACAGAGGTAAAGTTGATCAAACCTTATTTACCAAGGGTACAAATACAGATCTCATCATAGTTCAGGTATATGTAGATGACATTGTGTTTGGATCAACTAGCTGTGAACTATGTGATGAATTCTCTAAAATGATGTCTGCTGAATTTGAGATGAGTTTGGTCGGTGAACTAAAGTACTTTCTTGGCTTGCAGGTACAACAGTAGAGGATGGATGCTTCATCAACCAGACCAAATACACAATGGAACTATTCAAGAGGTTTGGTATGAACAACCTGAAGCATATAACAACACCTATGAGTACCAACACCTCACTGGATGCAGATGAGACAGGTAAAGAAGTAAATGCCAAGCTCTATCGAGGTATGATTGGATCTCTTCTTTACTTGACAGCTTCTAGACCTGATATACAGTTCAGTGTAGGAATGTGTGCAAGGTATCAGTCTAGACCCACTGAATTACATTTAGCTGCAGTGAAAAGAATTTTCAGATATTTGTCAGCTACACACTCTCTTGGTCTATGGTTTCCTGCATCACACACACTTGATTTAGTTGCATACACAGATGCAGATTATGCAGGGTGTAAACTAGACAGGAAAAGCACTAGTGGTCACTGTGATTTTTTGGGTGGGTGTTTAGTATCTTGAGGTTCCAAGAAACAACATTCTGTGACCCTCTCCACTGCAGAAGCTGAATATGTGACTGCAGGGAGTTGTGGTACACAAGTCATTTGGATTAAACACCAGCTTCAGGACTACCAAGTAGACCTGGGGTGCACACCTATCTATTGTGATAATACCAGTGCCATTAATCTTGCCAAGAATCCTGTTTTGCATTCACGCACCAAACACAGAGATAAGGCATCATTTCATAAGAGATGAGGTTTCTAAGAACAATTTTGAACTGATTCATGTAGGCACTGATAATCAGATTGCTGACATCTTCACTAAACCTCTGGATAATGAAAAATTCACTACATTGAGAAGAGAATTAGGATTATTCAAATTGTCTTAATTATGAAGTCTGTTCTTATTGTGAGGGGAGTTATGTGTGTCTGATGGTTAGCTTTCAGAAATGCTATGTTTAAGGGGGAGCTAGTTGAGCTGTGAGAGGGAGAGCTCTTTGACAGATTCAAAAAGACTGACCAGATGTGTGCCTTTGCTGGTTCTCATGACTGATATAGTATGGTTCTCTCAGACAGTAGAATCTCACTCATCTCTTAAGTCTATAAGTCTGTGATACTAAAGTCCAGCTAGAATCTTTCCTCTGGTAGTCTTCAGAGATCTGGATTAATTGTATAAAGTATATCTTCCTACATTGTCAAGTGATTCTGGTTCAGGCAAAAACCTGTATGTCTTGATATCTGACCAAACAACTTGAAATCTAGACTTCAAGATTCACTTCAAGGAATAGTCCTTCTGGTATTGTTTTCAATCATTCCATCTTCTCAACACAAGGGATAAACTGAATTAACAAAGGTCCTGATTTGTTCACTGAGAAACTGGGAGCTTCAACAATGAAATGAAGTTTTCTCCTATGTCATGAGGTGTCAAATGCTTAACAAAAATTGAAAAGTCATGACATTAATATTCTGACCTTCACAAAGCAATGGTGGCTTGCTGGTGAGTAACTGGGGACTCTGGCCTCTAATCAAGGTGTTTCCTCATGTCAAAAGCCACAGTTACTAACTCTATTCCTTTAAAAAAAAGGAGGAGGTAATGTGGTACTCACACTGAGTAACTGGGGATTCAAGCCTCTAATCAAGGTGTCTCCCTAATGTCAAAAGAGTGAATTACCAACTTACTCATTGGTCTTATTGAAAATCAACTCAAAAATCCCTTGTTATTATGCACTAATGGATTGCTTGTCCTCAATACCTTGAGAACACCTTATCTGACTTTGTCTCTTGTTGTCTTTTGGGATAGTTGCCTATTCAGCTAAATCATGCCATACTTGTTAACTCCTGCTCTAAATCATACACTATGTATACTGATAAACTTTTCTATCATTCTATTTCTCTATTGTTTACTGGAGTTCAAGAATCTTCACTTGAGTTTAGCACCTCACTTATTCTCTTAAGATTTGCTCGTGCCTTTCTGCACTAAGATGTTTACTGTACTTCCTCCTCATGTCTCCAGCACTTTCGTATATTCTGCATTTTCTTTTGCTGATGTCAAAGGGGGAGAGAGGTTTTGCAATATCAGTAGATCATGAGTTGTAGGGGAGAATAGCTTGTCATGGAAATTTCTGAGAGTGAGTTGTGGGGGAGCTGAGAGTGAGATGTGAGGGAGTGGTTTTGGAGAAAGAAGTGTTTCAGCAGTAGTGTTTAATTTGGCTCTGCATGCACTTGCTTTGAATCTACCTTGATTGTTAAAGCTGCTGTTGATTTCTTTTTAAGCCTTGATATTGCTTGATTCATAGTATTGCCATCATCAAAAAGGGGGAGATTGTTGCATCCCTACGGTTTTGATGATGTCTCACACTATAAATCAGTCTATTTCTATCTCTAGATCAATTCATGCTTCATCACTTGGGACAGTGCAGTTCATGTGGTTGTCATATAGACATGCATTACTTGATCAAGTCTATACACTGCCAGCATACACGTTCAAAGTCTCTACATTGAAGTCTGTACGTTGGCCATCTCTGTACAGAGTCTTTTGCATTCCTTCATATCAAGTCTAGACATTGTGCATTCCTTCATATGAAGTCTATACACTGCATGCTACAAAGTCTGCACATCCCGTTTGCACTAAGTCTACACATTGGCAAAGTCAATACATCACTTATGCAAGTCTGTACAGCCAGTGCATTCATTGATATCAAGTCTACACACTGCATATAGGCAAAGTCTGCACATTGGTAAAGTCTATGCATCGGGCTGGCGCTCGCAAAGTCTATACATCGTAGTCTTCATCTTTCAAGTCTATACATTGGCCATGTCTACACATCGTCTGCCTGGCTTCTTATTCAAAGTCTACACATTCATGGCATATGTGCATCGTTTGTTCTACAAGTCTATACATCGGCCTGGGGCTTGCCAAGTCTATACATCCCCTGGGGATTTCTAAGTCTAGACATCGGTGAAGTCTGTACATCCACCGCTGAACCTTCCAAGTCTATACATTGCCCTGTTTCAGGCACGCAGAGTCTGTACAGAGTTTGCACAAGTCTGCATCTTCCAAGTCTATTCATCCATAGCAAGTCTGTACATTCCTAAGTCTTTACCTACGTTCAGAACCCCAAATCTATACATTGGTAAAGTCTACACATTGTGCTTTGAAGCTACACCAAGTCTATACATTGTCTCGCCCGCATCTTCAAAGTCTGTACATCTGATCGTCTCTTCCAACGTCTCACGCTATCAAGTCTGTACAGCGTTTGCGTACAGTGCATCGTCATCCAAAGTCTGTACAGCCAGCTCTGTCTCACCTTGCGTCTCTTCAAGTATGTACAGCCTTGGCATATGCTTTCAAAGTCTATACATCGTGGGGCTTCGAGTCTTCAAAGTCTGTATATTCTTCAAGGGACAAGTCTATACATTGTCTCGCTCACAACTTCAAGGGGTAAGTCTATACATTTGATATAGGTGTGCATCGTGAAGTCTATACATTGCTTGTGTAACTCAAGCCTTTACATCAAAGTCTATACATTGGTTATGCTAATGCATCGTTCTTCTCAAGTCTGTACACTGCCTTCCCATGCACGCATTCATCAAGTCTATACACTCCCTTGTTTTCATGTCTATACATTCGATTGCTTCATACTTTACACAGAAGTCTACACATTCCCTCTGTTATGTTAATGCATCATTCTGCAAGTCTGTACATTGAGGTCGCATGAAGGCTTTCAAGTCTATACATTCTCACGTTGTATATACTTGCTTATTTGCTACTTCTAAAGTCTATACACGCTGTGTTAAAAGCCTGAACTAACTAGTTACATTTCTTTTGTCTCTGCCTGCAGATGATTCAAGTTGATGATTGGGCACGTGATCCGAGGATGATGCTTGGCACGTGATCCGAGGATGCTTTGGAAAAGGAGGGAACGAGCCCCACTCACGCCACTCGTGTGAAGTCATGGTATTCAGGTCGGATGCTATATAAAAGGTGTCTTCTGCGAACAAAAGGACTGAACTGGAGAAAAAAGTTGAGAAGAAGAATCCCTGAGCAGAAGAAGAAAAGAGAGAGCCTCCTCATTCCAGAGAGAAGATAGAGAGAAATGATTTGAGAGTATTGTTCTGAGAGAAAAGTCTGAGTGAGAGAGAAGTGTCTAATTTGCTTCTTCGGAAGCTACATTGTTTTGGTTTTCAGAAACGATTGTCTTCATCGATTGTCTTGTTTTTCAGTTTCTTTCTTCATATTTCTGATTCCATATTGTTACCCTCCAGTGTTTAGAGGAAGGGAGAGATACTCCGTTTCCCTCTGGGCTGCAGAAGAAGAGAGATCTGTGATCTCTGGTTTTTCCAGTGACGGGTTGTCACTAACAGGTTCCCTCCGGTTTGGAGGAACGGAGATTCATCTCCGGTTCTGGTCTTGCGGGTAGCAGGTCCAGGTGTCAAGCTCTGTGGGTAGCAGAGTTTGGGTTGAGGGATTTGTTTCCCTTGGTTGGTCAAGCTGTGTGGCAGCATTTTGTTCGCAGACTGAGTCTGTTGTTTCTAGCCGTGGCTAGTGGAAGCCTCACTCTAGTTGGAGTGAGGGGTGGATGTAGATTGTGGACTACAATCGAACCACCTTAAAAATACTTGTCTCTTCTGTGGTTTGCTGTTATCGTTTGTGCTCTCCTTCTGCTTGGCATTTTGTTTGACTGTGAACAGCCTTTTCAATCGCACTTACTTATTCTGTCTTGGTTATTGACTGCGTTAGCAATACTCTTTCGCTGTATCTAAAGGGTTGAAATTCGAAGTAGTGATTTTCAGCTGAAGTTTTTAAATCGGGAGTGATCTATTCATCCCCCCCCTTCTATATCACTCTTCGCTGCGCATAACAGGCTTCAGCCAATTGGCCCAATTGGGTTTCTAACTTAGAAATAATTTGTTGTTGGGCATGGAAGGTCTGTTGGAAAGATTGATTTTGGACTTGCATGGTTTGTTGGAAGGATTGGTTTTTGGCCAGAATTAGTTGTTGTAATTGATGGAATCTATCATCAGTTTGGGAGTCATGGTGGTGTTGCGGAGGAGGTTGATAGATTTGGTGGGAATTGGAAGATTGCCCGTAATTAGGCTGAGGAGGTTGGTATGGGACTTGACCCTGGTTAAATCAGGGAAGTGGTTGTTGGGCTTGCGGTCCCCGACCATGAGTATTTCCTTGAAATGGTGGCTGTGCTTGAAATTGGTGTTGGATGGGTGGTTTGTGAGTTTGAGACGCAGAGGGGATGGTGGGCTTATTGGGAGAATGCTGATTTCTCCAATTTAAATTGGGGTGATTCCTCCAGCCCGGATTATAGGTGTTAGAAAATGGGTCATAGTTGGGCTTAGAGAACCCCTGGGCTGCTTGGACTTGCTCCTGTATAAAAGGTGGTAACTGGGCTGCTGTTGGGCAATCGGACACATGATGATCTGGGCTAGCACATAAAGCACACACCTCATGGTGTGTTGGGTCCGAGTATGGGTTGGACGTAGGTAAGATGGTGGTTTCTTGTTTGTTTTGGGCTAGGAGCTGGTCTAACTTGTGGGCCAACATATCAACTTGTTCTAGCTTTTGGGTCATGATATCCACCTTGTCTAATTTTTGATGGATGAAATTCCAATCCACTCTAGCTTCAGGTTCCACACAATACATCCCGGCCCGTTTAGATGGCCCAATGATTCTCTCATATGAGGATAAGGAAGCGTGGTTGATTGAATTCTCGCTCAACATTTCAAATAAGGCATAGGCCTCATCCTCACTCTTGCTCATAAAGGCCCCACCACATGATGCATCAACAATCTGCCTAACTTGATCATCTAGGCCCTCATAGAAAGCTTGCACTATTTGCCATTTGGAGAGCCCGTGATGTGCGCATTTTCTGAGGAGTTCCTTTAATCTCTCCCATGATTCATGTATGTGTTCATTTGGGAGTTGCGCGAATCCTGTGATTGCATGTCTCATGGTGTTGGTTCTACCGATGGGGTAAAACTTCTTAAGGAACTCATGCTGCATATCTGCCCATGTGCCAATAGGTTTCCCTAAGGTCCCTAGCCATTATTTGGCTTTGTCCTTAAGTGAGAAAGAGAATAAGGTCAGGCGGAGAGCATCATCTGTGAAATTTTGAATTTTCACAGTGAAATAAATTTCTAGAAATTCATCTAGATGTTTATAGGGATCTTCATTGGTCTTCCCATAAAAGGATGTGAGCATCTGAATGGTGCTAGATTTGATCTCATAGTGCAAAGCAGGGACATTAGGCAGTTGGATACAAGTGGATGGCTAATAATTCGAAGGAATGAAATATTCCTTCATCTGTTTGGGCACCCCTAATTGGTGTTGTTCAGCCATAGGTTGGGTTTGATTTTGAGCCGGATTAAAAATGAATCGCTCAATCTCACTAATGGGCTCAACTAAGTCAAGGTGTTGAGATCTTCTCCCTTGCATAAACCAAGGTTAAAGATGAGAGATGAGAGAATTGTTTTATGATGATTTTTTTATTTTTTTTATTTTTTTTATTTTGACTCAAATAAGGACGAAGAGAGATAAGAGGAGAATTTTTTGTTTTTTATTTTATTTTAATTTTTTTTATGCAAACACAAATAAGTTGTCACACAAATTACCTAATGACCTAGCTGTGACCTAGACCTACAAATTGGGTTTCACAAAATGGCTAAAGTGAAACTTAAGTTTACCCTCAATATTTCCACCGGCCAGGTAAGGGGTGGGGTAGTGGGAGGTTCCCCCTACTTTCGTGGGGACCTAATTATGTCAAACCACTAGCCCGCTTAAGGCGTTTCCCTCCGACCGTCTTGCCTTAGGCACCGGTTTTCATAAGAGGGTAAGCCCAAATAACACAAGAACCATAGTGTGAACCTAGGGCCAACGTCTACTGGATTTTATTTAAGGTCTAAGTGATGCAAAGATGCAAGGGAATTGTAGTTTGTGGGCTAAGGAAGGGTGATGAAATCTCCACCTTATCTTGCTTATGGGTGTTGCCCTTAAGATACTTTGAAATGATATGCAACAAAGCAAGTTCAAACAAGGGGTTCTATGCAAGCATGGAAGTGCATGAGCATGCTATTAGAAAAGTTAGAGTATTCACCTTGCCTCCCGCAATCTTCAACAATGCAATTAACAATAATTAAGCAACAAGAAGGAAATAAATACTATCCTAAATGATGCATGACCTAAAACATGGAAGTGTGATTTCTACTCTTGGAATGAAGATTTTTATCAAGTTCAAGTGAAGAGTTTTTTTTGTGAACCTATCTAACCACAATATGTAAGAACATTAAGGAAATGACACAAAATGAGAGGAATAAGTTTGAAGACTTACTTGATTCGTAATCCCTCATTCTCTTTTTTTTTTTTTGAAATGAAATGACAAAAAGACTAAGGAAAGGGAGGAGAGCTTACCTCTTAACTACTCTCTTTTTTCTTTCTTTCTTCTTTTTTGATTTTTTAGCTTCAATTCTTGAACTGCGTTCCCTCGTTCTTTTTTTTACACCTGTAGAAATAAGAAAAAGAAAGAGATATTAGTACACTTATAAACACAAGGAAAACAAAGTTCTTAAATCAAAAATCATCATTCCTCCCCGGCAACGGCGCCAAAAATTGATAATGCGAAAGTTCGTCGTTTAAAACACACGTATAACAATCTTAAAACCGAACTCGCACAAAATGTTCAGAAGAGAACATAGTACTATGGCAAGCACGGGTAGAATTCACAGGGAAGAAGAGATTTTTAGAGTTAAAAATCTTGGACTCCTTTAGAAAACACTTGTGATTTTATTTTACTTAAAGAAAATTGTGAAGTGATGAACAAACCAAACACTTAATTAAAAACACCTATGACTATGTGATGCGCACCGACTAGTGTCGTTAAGAAAGCCGTGCCACAATTTCAAAATGTTCACACTCACTCACTTTAAAAGATAAGAAAATCAAATTATATAGTGGTAAGCGGAGTCGATCCCACGAGGAGGAAAAATCCTTATTTTAACAAGTTGGAAAAACACCTTATGCTTTGAAAACCGAATTTTTGAGTGTGATTAATCTAAGGAAAGATGAATTGCATAAAAATCTATTTAAAGAATGTGAGAGGGTTTAAGTAGAGAAATTTGGAGGAGATAGAAAGATAAACACAATTTCACAAAGATCAACTTTATTGCTATGAGAGGTGGCAAGTACAATGTATATGAAAACTAAAATTTCAACTTGCAAAATAAAAGAAGAGAAAAGAAATTGTTAGCCAATAGGATGAAGAACGCCGTCAACTCCTTGCCAAGCCTTGGATGAAGATCGCCTCGCCTTGGATGCCGACGCCGTGAGAGGATCAATTGGAAGAGAATCTGCCAAAGGGATGTGTGGATAAAATGTAGGAGATGGATATGAAAAGGTGGAGGAAGAAGAATAAAATTAAAACCAAAGCATGTATGTTGTGAAAAGAGAGGAAGAGATGGCTATGATGGGTGATAAAACATAAAACAGTTTTAAAAATAGAGGGTTAGAAGAAGAAGAAATAGATTAAAATCTAGAGAGAATTAGATAAAGTGAAATAATATAAAATTGTAGAGGACGAAGAGAGGAAGAAGATTGGTGAAGAACACAAAGACAGAAAATAAGAGGAAGATGGAGAAAAACGTGATAGAACAGAGAGTGGTCGCGGATGAATAGTGCAGAACTGAACTTTGGAAAATTGATTCTAATTTGAAAACGGTTGAGAATTTGAAGAAGTGGTAGAAGAAGAAATTGACGAACTTTTAAAAACCTACAACTTTTATGAAGACCTCAGAAGCAACAGAAGATCAGGAAGGGAAGAAAAATGAGAAATAGCAGAATATTTTAAAACTAGATGAACAGTAAAAACGCATTGACAGATCTTTGGAAAAATGGAAATAACTTTGAAAACTGGAAGAATTAGAGGAAGATGAAGAAGAAGAATTTGTAGAAGACTGGAAAATGAAGAACTTTGATGAAGAACTTAACTGCAAAAGATGAAAGAAAAAGCTTCATAATAATTCCCTATGGCAGACCTCCAACCTCTCTCCCCCTCTGCATCATCGGCCATGGCATCTATTTATAGGGTACAGGAGCATCCACGATCGTGGGTTCCTAGTTTGATCCAAAAACCAATTTCCAACAATGCAACTTGATCCATTAGACTCCTTTCCATCATTAAAGTCCTCCTTTCCGTAAAATGTTGCTTAGATAAGAGCAAACATGGAAGAACAATTCGATCGGGAGCCTGCAGTTGTCTTTTCTGGTTCAACTTTGAATAGCGACTTATATTGGGGCGTCCTTTCTTTAAATGACGCCTTAATCTAGGGCGTCCTTTCCTGAAGTAGCGCCTCTTCACTCGGGCGTCAGTTTCCTTATTTCCTCATTTACTATTTTCTTTATTTTTCGTAAAATAGGAATTGACGACTGTTCATATGGGCGTTCTTTCAATGATTAGCGACTGCATCTCAGGCGCTAATTCTTTTTTTCTTTCTTTTTCCATTTTCTTTTTTCAAATGAATTGATGCCTTGTCTTGTGTCACGTCTTACTGAGTACGCGCCCTTGAAGATATCGTTAATTAAATAGCGCCCTGATCTAGGTCGTTGTTTCCAGAAAATTAAAATATGAATCTATTTAATTCCAAAATAATTGTGCAAATATTTAAATATTTCTCACATGGTCTTTTAAGCTCAAAAAGATGATAAAATGTATGAAGACTCAAATAATGTGTGAGAATGTAATTAATGCTCATGTTGCACAAATATACTCAAATAATGCTCAAAGATGATAGATGTGATGTAAATTATGATGTAAAATATAGCACTTATCACACCCCCCAACTTACTCATTGCTAGTCCCTTAGCAATGCCATTAAATTAAAATTTAAGACCCACAAGAGTTCACAAAGACCATACTCTTATATCCAGCTCTCCCTTCATAGAATTAACTGAAGATTAGGAATCCAGAATCATTAATGCTCATACTAGCCTTAGATTGGAAATTAAAACACGTGACTTAAGAATACAAATCAAAGTTTAATAGCACTTGTGCATGTGTATTTCCAAATCTGCAGTTAAGATAATTGCATCCCTCATTTGTTATTCTAAGTAAGTACCTTTCAACCCTGCACCTCTTAGACCAGAGCATTTAAGCATACTAGCTTTTGTCTATCTTTTTCTTTTGTCCCTTTGGAACTCTTTTTTTTTCTTTTCATTTGCACAACCAAAATGCTGCACTACCCTTCACCTTTTTGCGCGAACCTCAACACATCTTAGGTGAAGCAGGCCCGGTTACTCAGATCAGGGATATTTTTCATGGCGTGATCTTTCTATTTCACCATTTCTTTTTTTTTCAACAATATGCCTTTGTATTTTCTTTTCTTTAAAACTTGGCAGAAAACTTTTTCTTGAAATAGATCTCCTCCTCAAGAAATGCAGAGTATCAGATACAGTTCCCAAAATAACAGAGGGCTTATATTATTTTGCATCATCAGAGTGCATAATGAATAATTTTTCTAATAGTGCGCATGAACTTTAAAGAGATTCTTATATCAGTTTTCCATGGCTAGATCGCACTTAATTTTCCTTCAACCTTTTCCTAGTCTTTTCTAATTCAGAATTACTTTCAATTTAAGCATGAATTAATAAAACTCTGTCGTGGATTTCATCTTTTCACTTTCCTGCAAATTTGTAAAAAATGATATGCAAGAATTCATGCAAAATCCCTACCAGTTTGTACTATATGCAATTAAAATTTTCTGCCCTCTCCCCCCAACTTGAATGACATTATCCTCAATGGCATGTAAAATTGAAATGAAAGAACAATGTATCAATGAAGTTTGATGAGTAGGAAAGAGACAACCTGGCGTGCGGGGTAGAACCTCCTTTGGCGATAACTTCCTCTCCTTGGCTTGAATTTAATAACTAAAACACACTAAAACAAAAGCATCAAATAAAAAAAACCTTAGGTTGCCTCCCAGAAACGCTAACTTTTCCGTCTTCAGCCAGACGCATGAAGGCTCACAAATAATTACTCCAAATCACACAAAGCAATTGATTCTTTTGCAGTTAACTCTTCATTCTCCAAGTAAGGTTTTAACCTTTGGCCATTGACAGTGAAAATGTTACCATTTTTAGGATCCAAAATCTTAATAGCACCATGGTTAAAAACTTTAACAATAATGAACGGTCCATTCCATCTGAACTTTAGCTTACCGGGGAACAAATGTAGCCTTGAATTAAATAGCCAAACCTTTTGATTTTCTTGAAAACTCTTTCTGTGAATGTGCTTATCATGAAATGCATTGGTTTTAGCTTTGTAAATCTTGTGAACATTAACAACTTCCTTCTTCACAACTTCCTTCATAATTGGATTCAACCGACGCTGCATCTCTCTGCTCGGCTTGGCATTGTCCTCCAAGTAAATATAATGCATGCAAACATCCAGACTTATACCCTTCAAATCTGTCACAGACCACCCTATCTCCCCCGTATGCTCCTTAAGAACTTCTAAGAGTTTAGATTCGTGAGCAGAGGTAAGATTAGAAGCAATGATAACAGGCAAGGTATGATCTGGGCCTAGATAAGCATATGTCAACTAGTCCGGCAGAGGTTTAAGTTTCAAAATGGGTGGCTGATCAAGAGATGGAAGAACTGGTTCAGATCTTAATGGAGGAAGAGGCTCCACACTAGAATAAGAAAGAGGTGAATCCTGAAGTAAACTACCCTCTTCAATTACATTCTCATTCATATCCGCACTTTCTTCAATTATTTCCTCAAAAATATCAATGACATTACATTCTCCCTCATGATCCGGGTATTGTGAAGCTTTAAAAACATTCAATGAGACCTTCTCTCCTCCAAAGGTAATATCCATCATCCCTGTGGCACAATTAATATTGGCCTTTGCCGTAGCCAAAAACGGGCGTCCCAAAATGATTGGTGTATGTTTTAACTCTTCGGATGAGGCCATATCTAAGATTAAAAAGTCCACTGGGAAGTCCACTTTATCCATCATCCCTCTGACAAAGTTTTTGTGCTATCAAATCAACCTTCTCCATCCTTTGCGCCAGCAAGTCCACTTTATTCAACATTTGAATAAGCGCATTAATATCCATCCTATTCTCCAACTCTCCTTGACTTTTGACTTCATATAGCCCACCCTTCTTAGCAGGTCCAATCATCCTTTCATAGGAGGAAAGTGAAGTATAACTAATAGAATTTTCACTTAACATCTCAAACAAATCATAACCTTCATCTTCACTTTTACTCATGAAAGCCCCCACACATGAGACATCTACCATTTGTCTATAGTTTTCCGTTAATCCCTCATAAAATGCTTGCACAATTTGCCATCTAGATAGGCCATGATGGGGACATTTCCTTAATAAATCTTTCAACCTGTCCGAGGCCTCATGAATTTGTTCCCCAGAATTTTATGTAAATCCAGTGATGGCCCTTCTCATGGTATTAGTCCTACCAATGGGGTAAAATTTCTTCAAGAACTCTTTTTGCATCTCTCCCCATGTGTCAATTGTTCTACCCAAGGCTCCCAACCAATATTTAGCTTTGTCCTTACGGGAGAATGGGAAGAGAGTAAGCTTAAGGGCATCATTCGAGAAGTTTTGAATTTTGACAGTTGAACATATCTGGAGAAACTCATCTAGATGCTTATATGGATCTTCATTAGTATTGTCATAGAAGGATGGTAACATCTGGGTAGTACTTGATTTGATTTCATAATGAACCGTCTGGTTCTGAGGTGCTTGAATATAGAACGACGGTTGATATTGATTAGGAATGAAGTAGTCCTTCATTTGCTTAGGAACTTGTTGCACTTGTTGGTTTTGATTTTGATTTTCCATGAGGTTAGGTTGAAGTTGTGGTATAGAATGCACTAACCTTTCAACTTCACTAATGGGTCCTATCAAATGAGGGTGGAGGGATCTCCTACCTTGCATGCAATGCAAAAGGGCCCAAAGGTAATGATGATTTTTTTTCCAAAATACTATGAATCCCTATATGAATGAGTTATGCAAATGCAAGGATTAACTATATGAATGCAAGAATGATGATTTTTTTTTATTTTTTTATGGAAAACCTTCTAAGGGCACTCTAACTCCAAGGTACTTCGTGGTACAACCTGTCCGGCGTCCGTGAGGGAATCCACGGGTGCGAGGACTTATGGAGGTCTTAGAAATAGAATTTCAAGTCCAAAGAGACGGAATGCTCAATGGAGTGTCCTTCCAAATGTAAGAGGGGTGTAAAGATCCTAATGCCCTTAAGGAGGGGAATTAGATGAGAAGAGAATTTTTTTCAAAAGATGTTGTAAATAAAGAATGAAAAATAAAAAGAACAACTAAGTGCACAAATGCATGAAAGTAATGCAACAAAGATGGAGATATGCTAGCATGATAAATTTTTTCTATTTTCTGATTTTTAAAAAAAAAATTAGGATTTTTCAGAATTTTTTAGAATTTTTCAGAATTTTTTAGAATTTTTCAGAATTTCACAAAAAAGGACCTTTTCCTACGTATACTGACCTTTTAGCGACACTTGATTTTCCTGGATTTTTCTGAATTTCTGTTTCCTGTGACAGATTTTTTCCTTGTAATTTCAGGTCCGAATTTCTTTGGATTTTCTGGTTTGCTGATTTTTTTGATTTTTTCTGCAAAATAAAATCAGAAAAATAAGTAAAACTATATACAAATCAAACACAAGGAATTTTCCAACATAAAAATTAATTTCCTCCTCGACAACGGCGCCAAAAATTGATGCGCACCGACTAGTGTCGTTAAGAAAGCCGTGCCACAATTTCAAAATGTTCACACTCACTCACTTTAAAAGATTGGAAAATCAAATTATATAGTGGTAAGCGGAGTCGATCCCACGAGGAGGAAAAATCATTATTTTAACAAGTTGGAAAAACACCTTATGCTTTGAAAACCGAATTTTTGAGTGTGATTAATCTAAGGAAAGATGAATTGCATAAAAATCTATTTAAAGAATGTGAGAGGGTTTAAGTAGAGAAATTTGGAGGAGATAGAAAAACACAATTTCACAAAGATCAACTTTATTGCTATGAGAGGTGGCAAGTACAATGTATATGAAAACTAAAATTACAACTTGCAAAATAAAAGAAGAGAAAAGAAATTGTAAGCCAATAGGATGAAGAACGCCGTCAACTCCTTGCCAAGCCTTAGATGAAGATCGCCTCGCCTTGGATGCCGACGCCGTGAGAGGATCAATTGGAAGATAATCTGTCAAAGGGATGTGTGGATGAAATGTAGGAGATGGAGATGAAAAGGTGGAGGAAGAAGAATAAAATTAAAACCAAAGCATGTATGTTGTGAAAAGAGAGGAAGAGATGGCTATGATGGGTGATAAAACATAAAACAGTTTTGAAAACAGAGGGTTAGAAGAAGAAGAAATAGATTATAATTTAGAGAGAATTAGATAAAGTGAAAGAAGAGAAAATTGTAGAGGACGAAGAGAGGAAGAATATTGATGAAGAACACAAAGACAGAAAATAAGAGGAAGATGGAGAAAAATGTGATAGAACAGAGAGTGGTCGCGGATGAATAGTGTAAAACTGAACTTTGGAAAATTGATTCTAATTTGAAAACGGTTGAGAATTTGAAGAAGTGGTAGAAGAAGAAATTGAAGAACTTTTAAAAACCTACAACTTTTATGAAGAACTCAGAAGTAACAGAAGACCAAAAAGGGAAGAAAAATTAGAAATAGCAGAATATTTTAAAACCGGATGAACAGTAAAAACGCATAGACAGATCTTTGGAAAACTGAAAATAACTTTGAAAATTGGAAGAATTAGAGGAAGATGAAGAAGAAGAATTTGTAGAAGACTGGAAAATGAAGAACTTTGATGAAGAACTTAACTGTAAACGATGAAAGAAAAAGCTTCAAAATAAATCCCTATGGCAATCCTCCAACTTCTCTCCTCATGCATCATCGGTCATGGCATCTATTTATAGGGTACAGGACCCTTCCATGATCGTGGGTTCCCAGTTTGATCCAAAAATCTATTTCCAACAATGCAACTTGACCTAATTAGACTCCTTTCCAATATGAGAGTCCTCCTTTCTATAAAATATTGATTAGATACGAGCAAACATGGAAGAACAGTTCGATCGGGAGCCTACAGTTGCCTTTTCTGATTCAACTTTGAATAGCGACTTATATTGGGGCGTCCATTCTTTAAGTGACGCCTTAGACTGGGGCGTCCTTTCTTGAAGTAGCGCCTCTTCACTCGGGCGTCAGTTTCCTTATTTCCTCATTTGTTATTTTATTTATTTTTCGTAAAATAGGAATTGACGACTGTTCATATGGGCGTTCTTTCAATGATTAGCGACTGCATCTCGGGCGCTAATTCTTATTTTTTTTCTTTTTCCACTTTCTTTTTTTTAAATGAATTGACGCCTTATCTTATGTCATGTCTTACTGAGTACACGCCCTTGAGGATGTTGTTAATTAAATAGCGCCCTAATCTAGGTCGTTGTTTCCTGAAAATTAAAATATCAATCTATTTAATTTCAAAATAATTGTGCAAATATTTAAACATTTCTCACATGGTCTTTTAAGCTTAAAAAGATGATAAAATACATGAAGACTCAAATAATGTGTGAGAATATAATTAATGCTCATGTTGCACAAATATACTCAAATAATGCTCAAAGATGATGGATGTGATGTAAATTATGATGTAAAATATGGCACTTATCACACCCCCCAACTTACTCATTGCTAGTCCCTTAGCAATGCAATTAAATTAAAATTTAGGACCAACAAGAATTCATAAAGATCATACTCTTATATCCAGCTCTCCCTTCATAGAATCAACCAAAGATTAGGCATCCAGAATCATTAATGTTCATATGAGCCTTAGATTAGAAATTAAAGCACATGACTTAAGAATACAAATCAAAGTTCAATAACACTTGTGCATGTGTAATTCCAAATCTGCAGTTAAGATAATTACATCCCCCAATTATTATTCTAAGTAAGTACCTTTCAACTCTGCACCTCTTAGATTAGAGCATTTAAGCATACTAGTTTTTGTCTGCCTTTTTCTTTTGTCCCTTTGGAACTTTTTTCTCATTTGCACAACCATAATGATGCACTACCCTTCACCTTTTTACGCGAACCTCAACACGTCTTAGGTGAAGCAGGCCCGGTTACTCAGATCAGGGGCATTTTTCATGGCGTGATCTTTCTATTTCACCATTTCTCTTTTTTTTAACAATATCCCTTTGCATTTTCTTTTCTTTAAAACTTGGCAGAAAACTTTTTCTTGAAATAGATCTCCTCCTCAAGAAATGCAGAGTATCAGATACAGTTCCCAACATAACAGAGGGCTTGTCTTATTTTACTTTATTAGAGTGCATAGTGAATATTTTTTTCTAATAGTGCGCATGAACTTTAAAAAGATTCTTATATCAATTTTCCATGGCTAGATCGAACTTAATTTTCCTTCAACCTTCTCCCTAGCCTTTTCTAATTCAGAATTACTTTCAATTTAAGCATGAAACAATAAAATTCTGTCAGGGATTTTATCTTTTCACTTTCATGCAAATTTACAAGAAATGATATGTAAGAATTCATGCAAAATCCCTTCCAAGTTGTACTATATGCAATGAAAATTTTCTGCCCACTCCCCCCAACTTGAATGGCATTGTCCTCAATGGCATGTAAAATTGAAATGAAAGAACAATGTAACAGTACATTTTGATGAGTAGGAAAGAGACAACCTGGCGTGCGAGGCAGAACCTCCTTTGTTGATAATGGTGACAACTTCGTCTCCTTAGCTTGAATCTAACAACTAAAACACACTGAAACAAAAGCATCAAATAACAAAAATCTTGGGTTGCCTCCCAAAAGCGCTAAGTTTTCCGTCTTCAGCCAGACGCATGAAGGCTCATAAATAATTACTCCAAATCACACAAAGCAATTGATTCTTTTGTAGTTAACTCTTCATTCTCCAAGTAAGGTTTTAACCTTTGGCCATTGACAGTGAAAATGTGACCATTTTTAGGATCCAAAATCTTAACAGCACCATGGTCAAAAACTTTAACAATAATGAACGGTCCATCCCATCTGGACTTTAGCTTACCGGGGAACAAATGTAGCCTTGAATTAAATAGCCAAACCTTTTGATTTTCTTGAAAACTCTTTCTGTGAATGTGCTTATCATGAAATGCTTTGGTTTTAGCTTTGTAAATCTTCTGAACATTAACAACTTTCTTCTTCACAACTTCCTTCATAATTGGATTCAACCGACGCTACATCTCTCTGCTCGGCTTGGCATTGTCCTCCAAGTAAATATAATGCATGCAAACATCCAGACTTATACCCTTCAAATCTGTCACAGACCACCCTATCTCCCCCGTATGCTCCTTAAGAACTTCTAAGAGTTTAGATTCCTGAGCAGAGGTAAGATTAGAAGCAATGATAATAGGCAAGGTATGATCTGGGCCTAGATAAGCATATGTCAACGAGTCCGGCAGAGGTTTAAGTTCCAAAATGGGTGGCTGATCAAGAGATGGAAGAACTGGTTCAGATCTTAATGGAGGAAGAGGCTCCACACTAGAATAAGAAAGAGGTGAATCCTGAAGCAAACTACCCTCTTCAATTACATTCTCATTCATATCCGCACTTTCTTCAATTATTTCCTCAAAAATATCAATGACATTACATTCTCCCTCATGATCCGGGTATTGTGAAGCTTTAAAAACATTCAATGAGACCTTCTCTCCTCCAAAGGTAGTATCCATCATCTCTGTGGCACAATTAATATTGGCCTTTGCCGTAGCCAAAAACGGGCGTCCCAAAATGATTGGTGTATATTTTAACTCTTGGGATGAGGCCATATCTAAGATTAAAAAGTCCACTGGGAAATAGCATTCATGAATTTTCACTATCACATCCTCCAACAAACCCTTTGGTGTTTTAACAGACCGATCCGCCAGTTGAAGGATAATAGAAGTGGGCTTCAATTCCCCTAAATCAAATTGCTCATAAATACAGGTGGGTAACAAATTAACACTAGCTCCAAGATCTAGCAAAGCTTTATCAAATGTCACCCCACCTATATCACATGAAATTAATAGAGCACCAGGGTCCTTCAACTTCTTTGGTAAAGAATTCATTAAAACAGCACTAATATCTTCAGATAGACGGATCTTCTATGTTGCCACCTTCGGCTCCCTTCTTGGTGTACAAAGTTCTTTCAAGAACTTGGCATATGCCGGCACATGTTTAATAGCATCCAAGAGTGGAATATTAATATTGACTTGTTTAAATAATTCCAACATCTCTTCTTGGTGGACCAGTTTCTTTTGAGCTTTTGGCTTTAATGCATCCGGAAAAGGGATCTTAGAAACATATCCTTGCAAACCTTCATCAACCTTGACCTTTCCTTTGTCCATTGTCTTCTCCCCCCCATCCGGCTTCTTTTTCTCTTCAATAATTATCGGCTCTTCTTCCTCATTATCAGTTTCTTCTTGGGCATCTTGGCCCGAACTACCACCCACATCCTTAGCCTGATATGGATCATTAAGAACTTTCCCGCTCCTAAGGGTAGAGATAGGTTTGGCATTCTCGAATTGAGGAACGACAGGAGGGGGAGGCTGAGGTTGATTGGGCTGATTGGGAGGGGGAAGAATAGGAGCTCTTTGCTGAAAACTCGGAGGTTGTTGATTGCGGGGATTAGTTATGGGTTGACTAGGTAACTGCCTAACATCTCTCCTCATATTACTAGCCGCCAGCTGACCTATTTGACCTTCTAACTTAGCAATTGATTTTTGCTAAGAAAGAATAAGTTGCTGAAGTTGGTCAAATATATCCTCAAAATGAGGCTGAGGGGGTTGAGGAGGCGGTTGATAAGGAGCTTGAAACGGGGCTTGAGGTTGATAACGATGTGATGGAAATTGATTATATTGGCCCTGGAATGATGAAGCTTGTTGATATGGGGCCTGAGCATGATGGAACGATGGTCGCTGAAATGGAAGTTGTTGTTGATTATGTTGAAAAGGATTTTAAAGATGTTGGTGAGACTGGTTTGAAACTTGAAAAGATTGTTTAGGAATTGAGGGATTGACTTGAGTAGATGGTCCTTGTTGTGATTTCCAAGAAAAATTTGGGTGATTTCTCCAGCCCGGGTTATATGTATTAGAATATGGATCATAGGTGGGCTTAGAGACACCCTGAGTAGCAAAAACTTGTTCTTGAATAAATGGGGGAAGTTGGGCCGCCGTAGGGCAATCAATGACAGCATGATTTGGGCTAGAACATAAAGCACAAAGTTCTTGAAGGTTGGAATCTGAGAAAGGTTGATTTTGTTGGATTGGCGAAAAAGAAGGTTCTTGCTTATTCATGGATAATAATTGATCTAGTTTTTGTGCTACCAAATCGACCTTCTCCATCTTTTGCGCCAGCAAGTCCGCTTTATTCAACTTTTGAGTAAGTACATTAATATCCATCCCATTCTCCAACTCTCCTTGACTTTTGACTTCATATAGCCCACCCTTCTTGGAAGGTCCAATCATCCTTTCATAGGAGGAAAGTGAAGCATGACTAATAGAATTTTCACTTAACATCTCAAACAAATCATAAGCTTCATCCTCACTTTTACTCATGAAAGCCCCCCCACATGAGGCATCTACCATTTGTCTATAGTTTTCCGTTAATCCCTCATAAAATTCTTGCACAATTTGCCATCTAGATAGGCCATGATGGGGACATTTCCTTAATACATCTTTCAACCTATCCCAGGCCTCATGAATTTGTTCCCTAGAATTTTGTGTAAATCCAGTGATGGCCCTTCTCATGGTATTAGTCCTACCAATGGGGTAGAATTTCTTCAAGAACTCTTTTTGCATCTCTCCCCATGTGTCAATTGTTCTACCCAAGGCTCCCAACCAATATTTAGCTTTGTCCTTAAGGGAGAATAGGAAGAGAGTAAGCTTAAGGGCATCATCTGAGAAGTTTTGAATTTTGACAGTTGAACATATATGGAGAAACTCATCTAGATGGTTATATGGATCTTCATTAGTATTGCCATAGAAGGATGGCAACATCTGGATGGTACTTGATTTGATTTCATAATGAACTGCCTGGTTCTGAGGTGCTTGAATATAGAAGGACGGTTGATATTGATTAGGAATGAAGTAGTCCTTCATTTGCTTAGGAACTTGTTGCACTTGTTCGTTTTGATTTTTATTTTCTATGAGGTTAGGTTGAAGTTGTGGTCTAGAATGCACTAACCTTTCAACTTCACTAATGGGTCCTATCAAATGAGGGTGGAGGGATCTCCTACCTCGCATGCAATGCAAAATGGCCCAAAAAGGTAATGATGATTTTTTTTCAAAATGCAATGAATCCCTATATGAATGAGTTATGCAAATGCAAGGATTAACTATATGAATGCAAGAATGATGATTTTTTTATTTTTTTATGGAAAACCTTCTAAGGGCACTCTAACTCCAAAGTACTTCGTGGTACAACCTGCCCGGCGTCCGTGAGGGAATCCACGGGTGCGGGGACTTATGGAGGTCTTAGAAATAGAATTTCAAGTTCAAAGAGACGGAATGCTCAATGGAGTGTCCTTCCAAATCCAAGAGGGGTGTATAGATCCTAATGCCCTCACGGATGCCGGGGAGGAAAAGAAAAAGGCATCCCCGGCAACGGTGCCAAAAAATGATGCGCACCGACTAGTGTCGTTAAGAAAGCCGTGCCACAATTTCAAAATGTTCACACTCACTCACTTTAAAAGATTGGAAAATCAAATTATATAGTGGTAAGCGGAGTCGATCCCACGAGGAGGAAAAATCCTTATTTTAACAAGTTGGAAAAACACTTTATGCTTTGAAAACTGAATTTTTGAGTGTGATTAATCTAAGGAAAGATGAATTGCATAAAAATCTATTTAAAGAATGTGAGAGGGTTTAAGTAGAGAAATTTGGAGGAGATAGAAAGATAAACATAATTTCACAAAGATCAATTTTATTGCTATGAGAGGTGGCAAGTACAATGTATATGAAAAATAAAATTTTAACTTGCAAAATAAAAAAAGAGAAAAGAAATTGTAAGCCAATAGGATGAAGAACGCCGTAAACTCCTTGCCAAGCCTTGGATGAAGATCGCCTCGCCTTGGATGCCGACGCCGTGAGAGGATCAATTGGAAGAGAATCCGCCAAAGGGATGTGTGGATGAAATGTAGGAGATGGAGATGAAAAGGTGGAGGAAGAAGAATAAAATTAAAACCAAAGCATGTATGTTGTGAAAAGAGAGGAAGAGATGGCTATGATGGGTGACAAAACATAAAACAGTTTTGAAAATAGAGGGTTAGAATAAGAAGAAATAGATTAAAATCTAGAGAGAATTAGATAAAGTGAAATAATATAAAATTGTAGAGGACAAAGAGAGGAAGAAGATTAGTGAAGAACACAAAGACAGAAAATAAGAGGAAGATGGAGAAAAACGTGATAGAACAGAGAGTGGTCGCGGATGAATAGTGCAGAACTGAACTTTGGAAAATTGATTCTAATTTGAAAACGGTTGAGAATTTGAAGAAGTGGTAGAAGAAGAAATTGACGAAGTTTTAAAAACCTACAACTTTTATGAAGACCTCAGAAGCAACAGAAGATCAGAAAGGGAAGAAAAATGAGAAATAGCAGAATATTTTAAAACCAGATGAACAGTAAAAACGCATAGACAGATCTTTGGAAAACTGGAAATAACTTTGAAAGCTGGAAGAATTAGAGGAAGATAAAAAAGAAGAATTTGTAGAAGACTAGAAAATGAAGAACTTTGATGAAGAACTTAACAGCAAAAGATGAAAGAAAAAGCTTCAAAATAAATCCCTATGGCTGACCTCCAACCTCTCTCCCCCTCTGCATCATCGGCCATGGCATCTATTTATAGGGTACAGGAGCATCCACGATCGTGGGTTCCTAGTTTGATCCAAAAATCAATTTCCAAGATTGCAACTAGTATGCTAAGGGGAATTTGTAGATTATGGAAAATCCCCTTAAGAAAAGAAAAAAAATAAAAGCACGTGGTGCTAATGAGATGTGATCGCCAGAGACGCGAGGGCCTCAAATGATATAATCAATAATAAAAGGGAGGGATCGCGAATATAAATACTTCAAAAGGATGCGGGGGAGATTGTGAGTGCTTTCCTTCTCTTTCGATCGGCCGGCCGATGAAGAGAGTTCTTTTTGTTGATTACCCTTGCAAAGATCAAAGACAACAACCAATAAAGATATGGATTAGAACCAAGGTGAGTGTAGCATCAAATTCATAATAGAAATAAGCATGAAAAGTATGTATAAGAACACACCTTGTTTGGTGTTGGCCCTTAAACTCCTATGCAAAAAGAGTATGGGGGATATGATGAATGATATGCAAATAGGGAGGTGTGCAAGAGTTGCACAATTGGATGTGTGCTAGAGTGCACAAGTATTAGATCTCGATTGAATTGAGATAAAAAAAAGAAAAGAAAGAGGATCTCAATGTTTGAGATAATAAGAAAAAGAAGAATATGATGCATGCAATGTTTGATCAACTAAGAAATAATGAGAGAAAGAGGGAGGAAAGCTTAGTGGTTTTCTCCAATTGGCTTCAAGATCTTCAAGGGAGGAAGAAGAGGGTGTAGAACCCCATGGATGTAGAGGCTTCAAATCTTCAATAGAGGAAGAAGAACTCCATGGATGAAACTTTTAGGTGCATGGGAGTCTTCCTCCTTGAGCCTTTGGTCCAACAGCACCTCCTCTTGAATTGATATTGATATCCTTTACACAAGGGAGAGAGGGGTCCTATTTATAGGGGTGAAATTCGGAGTTAATTCCAAGGAAAATTAGGAAAACATGTTTTAGTTAGATTTGGAAGGTGATAAACCATGGCCATGTGTCCCTTCAACATTAGAAAGCCTTAGAAGTCCTTTCCTAAGTAAAAAGGGGCTCAAAATGGGGAAAGAAGGAGGTTCTGTCGGAGTTTGGAATTGAATAAGAATTGACGACCGGACAGACTGTCGCTTCTTAAAATGACGCCCGCGGAGGCGTAGTCAATTCTGGAGACATTTCGAGACAGATACAGACTTTCCGAAATTTGAAAAGAATTGACGACTTTGACGGGGGCGCTATTTAGAATTTAATATGAATTTCGGGTGGATTTAAAATATCAAAATATAGCAATGGAGATGATGACTTGACCAGGAGCGTTAATTGAAAATGACGACTTGCACAGTGTCGTGAATCAAAATAATAAAAAGTGAAAAGGAAATGACAACCGCGCATTCGGGCGTCAATTGAATTGACGCCCGAGTGAGGGACGTTATTTCAAAATAAGCAAAATAGGGCCATTTTTCATTTCTCATTATTATTTTCTCATTTTTTAGGTGGACGTGCATCTAACTGTGCTGATTCCAATTACTATTTTTTTCGTATTTTTCTGACACCCGGAAGACCACCAAATCACCTCTGAAAGTGGGCTAAAAATAATATTAAAATACTACAAATTGCAAATGACGCCCTTCTTCATGTCGTCACTTCCCATTTTTTAATTTTTTATTTAATTTAAAATCAAAACAACGCCCCTTTCTACGTCGTTAATTTCAAAAAAATCCAAAAAAATCTCAGAAAAATCCAGGAAAATGAAAAAACAGAATGGAATTGAGGCCTCTTCAAAGAGGCGTCATTTTCATTTTTATTTTCTTTAATTTTTTAAAAAATAAATGACGCCCTTCTTCATGTCGTCACTTCCCATTTTTTAATTTTTATTTAATTTAAAATCAAAACAATGCCCCTTTTTAAGTCGTTAATTTCAAAAAAAATCTAAAAAAATCTCAAAAAAATCCAGAAAAATGAAAAAAAAGAATGGAATTGATACCTCTTCAAAGAGGCGTCATTTTTATTTTTATTTTCTTTAATTTTCTAAAAAAAATGACGCCCCCTCACGCCGTTAATTATTGAAAAACCTGAAAAAATGGAGAAAAATACTTAGAAAATTCAGAAAAATAGGGAAAAATAAGAAAAGGGAGAAAAAAGGGAGAAATCTAAGAAAAGTGGGAAAAACCACTCAAATAAAGTTAATTTGATGGTCAAATTGGGGCATTACGAGGCAATACGAGATGTACTCACAGTAACGTCAATTTTGGTGTGTCTACAGCTGCCCTACCTTGGCGTCTGCTTTACAAGGGAGCTAAGCGAACTGAAAAGTAGATGCCAAGGTGTGATGAGACACGCAATCAACAGCACCTGATGAGAATTGAATTAAAAACTCGAGACGGAGCAATCTCGGGAAATTCAATGAAATCAACGATGTTTGAATAAAAGAGGGAGTGTGCACGCGGGCATGAATAAGATAAAGGAATGATCAACTTCCAGCACGGTGGAAGTACCCCAGGTCACAAACCTGTAGGTTTCACCATTGGGGAGCGGTTACCAGCCAATGTGGACGTACTGCAACCAAGGTGGATCAAAGGAAAAGGATTGAAATAAGAGGATAGAAATCCAAATAAAGAGCTTTCAAGAAAATGACCCAAAACAGCGATAAAACGAACCGAGGATTTAATTCAGCAATGAATATCTCATATCTTGAAAATTAAGATCAATTTGACTCTCCAAATCAGCTTATCAGAATGATTTTCCAATGTTAATTCAAATTCCTATATGAATGCATGCTGAGTTTAAAGGAAAAATTAAAACAAATGAAAATATAAGATAATCAAGGATAATATTACTAAGCTGCCAAGACTAGGTCAAGAAACTGATTTCGCGAGCTGATACTGAGCCGAAGCCCGTTTATCCGCGCACCAACTCGTAAAAGGGAACCATCGTCCCCAGTCTTAGACGGCTCAACGGCCTATCCGTGTGACTAAGATTCCTCTGGAATCATCATTGTTTTTGATGAAGGGGAACTCAAATTCCAGATTTACCAAAGCCACAAGGTCCCTGATATAATCTAGTAGCATATGTAACATATAGTAAAAATGTATACAGGAAGATGGTGATAGCAATGAGCATGAGGGAACTGAGATGAGGTGCAAGCACCGTGGGTCTTTGATGATGATGCCCAGTCGGTGGGACCACAGAGCTTCTTATCCTGCGCTCAAAATTTCATTAGCCAAGATATAAGGAAAATAACAAGCAATGAATAGGACATTTAAGCATAGCAAGAATAGCATGAAGCAATGCATCGAACACACATAGTAAGGCAAAGCATGGATAGCCTGAAGCATATAAATCATCAAAGCATGTGAAGTATATGAACATAGCATTAAAGCATGTACAGCATATATGTCATCAGAGCATTGTTTCTTTTAAAGTCATGAGGATGGCAATCTTGGTAAATCAAGATTTGGAGTTGAATGATCAGGATCTGATAATGCCCATTGGCGAAGTGATCAAGTGAAATTAGTAGGAGTCTATTAAAAGATTTTCCCCAGAAAATCATGAAGATGTGATCATTATGAATATGGGGAGAATCAAAAGGTAGATAGCAATGAATGGAGAGGACTCATCACGTGCTCTTGGTCCTTGCAAAGTGTTGTTCCTGCAAAAGCACCATCAGAAAAATACAATGTAATTTTTTTGATTTTGAAATATGCCAATTTTTTATGGGTTTTGAAAAAAAATATTCGAATTTTTATGGATTTTAGAAAATATTTGAATTTTTTATGGATTTTTGAAAATATTCAATTTTTTTGGATTCGGAAATATTCAACCTTTTTTGGATTTTAATTTAGACAATATTCAACTTTTTTTTTGGATTTTGGTTTAGGAAATATTCAACTCTTTTTTTTGGATTTTGGTTTAAGAAATATTCAACTTTTTTTTAGTTTAGGAAATATTCAAGTTTTTTTTTTGATTTTGGTTTAGACTTTGTTAATGCAGCATCAAAGGGTGTTTAAACCACTAGCTAAGGGTCCTTGTTCCTTCCCTTATTGCTAAAAACTACCCAAAGCCGGGCGTGCATGTAAAGGTGGCGCCCTATAACCGACTGCCCTTAATTAACGATGCCCCTACCAAGGCCATACCCGAGAAACATTCGGTCTTAGAGGGAGAAGAGAAGAATAATTGAGGATAAGCTTTATGCAGGATGGGAGATTTCGGGACTTGAATTCCTTCCAAGGTATTTTCCCTCAAAGAGGTAGTCTGTTACGCTGGGGCTTTGTGCCTTTGATTTTTAGACCCTTGACATGCATACGACCAGAATTTTTCCTGCGGGGACTTTGCCACTCTTGTCATGCCATAATTCATAATTTTGTAATTATCAAAATTGTGACTTGATTTTCATAATAGCCCTTTTGGCTAGATGTATATCATGAAATTTGACTTTATTTTGGGTCAAGACTGTCCCTATTTGAGACTTCTCTCGTATTGGGGATTAGCTAGGTTGGTCATCTCATCTGTCAACCTCTTGCCCCTGCATGCGGCCAAGTAAAGAAGAGAAAAGACTTTCAGATATACTCATGGCATGGCCAAAGTAGCAACGGTGTTTATCCAAAGGAGCCGGCTAAGGGGCGCCGTGAAGTGTGTGCGGTGCCCAGCTAAGGGTTACTCTTAACAAGCGGGGAGAGAATGTCGAATTCCCAGCATGGGGTTTTTATTAACCAAAGCGCTGCAGAAGCAAGCCTAAAAACTCTTTTATGAGATTTAGTAAAGATAAAGATACGACCTAGGATAAAGGTCTAAAATACCACTCTTAATCTTGTTAAGAAGCACTTCATTTTAAAAATCATGTGTGAATAAGGCGATAAAAATGCACCAAAATGCATACGTACACCAACACATTACCTTGCGACCTTTGTTGAAGCAGCTGCCAGTAGTGATGTAGATAAACATGGGATTTGTTGTCCTCATTTGGCAGATAAGGAAGGATAGCAAAGTTTGAAAGTGGCTTAACAAGAAGGAGTGGTATTTAGACCAAACTCAGGCGAATAAGGATGAAAAGGAAGAGAGGTGAGGGCTAGAACTCCCTCGCTAAGGTGCAGAGACCTTGATCACAAGGAACGGTTTACAGAAGAAGCGGAAAATCAAAAAGAGGAGTGAGGACTAAAGCCTCGAAAGCAGTGGGAGAAAGGGCAGATGCCCAAGGCAGTGGATATGGAAGAAGTTGGGTCGGACTCGGGATCAGGAGGAATTAGAATATGAAATTGATAGATGGAAAGAGGAGGATCCGGAGGGTCTGGAGGCAGAGGAGGAGAATCATGAGGGGAAGAAGAATCCGGAGGCTCCGGAGGGATAAAATATCGAGGGACGCGGTGCCTTGGGAAGAAATAGGGAAAAAGATGATGGAAGAGGAGGAAGAAAATGAAGAACGCGATGTCCTGGAAGAGTAATAAGATAAATCGAAAGAAAGATGGAGGGTCCGGAGGTTCTGGAGGAAGAAAATGCCGAGGGACGCGGTGCCCCGGGAAGAGTGGATGAAAAGGGTCAGGAGGGTCCGGAGGTTCCGGAGGGGGAAGATACCATGGGATGTGATGTCCTAGGAGGGGAGATAAGAAATCCCGAGGATCCGGAGGAGGAAGACACCATGGGACGCGATGCCCAGGGAGGACGGGAGAGAAATCCGGAGGATCCGGATATAGAGGTGTAGAGGGGCGTGATGCCCTAAAAGGGAGGTCCGTAGGTTCGGGAGGAATCAAATACCAAGGGATGCGATGCCCTGGGAGAATCAGTGGGAATTCCAGAAGATCCGGACTTGAGGGTGTGTAGGGGCGCGATGCCTAAAAAGCAAGATCCGGAGGTTCCGGAGGGATAAAACACCATGGGGTGTGATGCCCCAAGAGGACGGGAGAAAAATCCGGAGGATCCGGATATGGAGGTGTAGAGGGGCGCGATGCCCTAAAAGGGAGGTCCGGAGGTTCCGGAGGAAGCAAATATCGAGGGACGCGATGCCCAGGGAGAAGAGAAAGATCCGGAGGTTCCGGAGGAGTGGAATCAGAAAGGGCATGATGCCCTAAAAGGAGGGATGAAACACCTGGGAGTTCCAGGGAAATAGCAGGAAAGGGGGCGCGATGGCCTGGGAGAATTAGGGAGGAAAAGCTTGGAAGGACGCGATGCCCTAGAGGGAGTGGATTAGAAGAGGATGAAGGATCCGGAGGTTCCGGAGGAATGAGACACCATGGGATGCGATGCCCAGGGAGGACAAGAGAGAAATTCGGGGAGTACGGATGCAATAGTTGGAAAGGGGTGCGATGCCCTGAGGGAAGATCGGAGGGGGCACAATGCCCGGCGAGTGTAAGGAGACCCAAGGATGAAGATGAACAAGATGGGGAATGTGGAAGATCCGGAGGTTCCGGAAGATGGGGAAAATACGGGTCTGGAAACCCCGAAAAAAAGGAATGCAAATGCATGCGAATGCAACAAAATGGATGCGATGAAGACATGGATGCAACATAATGCATGAGATGCAAAGAATATGAAGGGTGAAAAGATGAGATCCTCCTTCTTACCCCCGGAGTGGCCCATGAAGAATTGATGATAAATGAGGGTGGAGTTGAGTAAAAGATGGAGAGGATGAAGGACGACCCCTTGGTATGAGGATAACTGCCCCTCTATAGCTGTGAAAGTGTATAGTCAATAGGCCCAAAGGATAAAGTACAAGCCCATGACGAAACTTCAATAGTAAATGACAACTCCCTTGGAGAGTGAAGAACAACAGTGTGAGAGAGTTGAAAAGTTGAGATAGGAAGCATCGTGTTGCCCAGGGATTGTAACATATGAAGAATATTGATCAAGATGGGCGTTCGCCCCTTGTATGGAAGAAAAGGTTCAAGATTTGAAAGTTGGAACAAGGGGTGCCCTGCCCGGCCCTTGGGTGGCATCAACACTTGGCATTCTCTTCTGGCGAGCAGTGGCGGGGACTCGGCCTCTTCAACCATGCTCGGCACGACAACATGGATCGGCATCCGGCAGATAAATTCTTGCATCTTGAATAGCATGGCCGTGGCCAAATCCTTCTTGCCCGGCTCTTGACCATCTTTGGCACAAGTACTTACAGAAGCACTCCTATTCTGAGTGGTAGAGTAAGCAGAGGCGGAAAGCTCCATGGATGGTGGAGGTGTAATGGAAGGTGTTGGAGAAAGGGTGAGTGGAAACAGAGGTTCAAACACGTCGAGCTTCTCCCTTTGTCCAGAAGTAGTCGGTGTTGGCTCGAGTGCAAAAAAGGGTGGATCCTGCTCAGTACTAGCCATGGGTAAGGGTGAATGGATAGATGAAGGAATAGGCAAACTGGGTTTTGGGATTAAAGGGATAATGGAGGGCCGAGGTGGCGGTGATGGAAGGTTAATTGGGGAAGGTTCGATGGTGGGCTCGGTGGAAGCCGATGGGGTAGAGGCTAATGGCGGATTGGGTGGAGGTTTAGTGGAAGGCTCGACGGAGGCCGGTGGAGTGGAGATAAGCTTGGATGACTTGGCGGGAGTTAGTGGAGTGGAGATTAGTGGAGGTTCGGCAGAGGCCGATGGAGTAGAGGTCGAAGGTGTAAAAGGAGAGGGTTTGGTGCGTAGGAAGCGTCGGATGATGCGAGAAGTATTAGGTACAGGGGAAGGCGCATGATGCACCGGTGTGGGTGACTAGAGTATCGACCCATCATCATAGCACCAATTGGTCTCATAAATGGGGTTAGGGATAGTGGCTTCATCCTGAGCAAGGGGTTCATCGGGTGGCAATGGAGGGAGTGGGAAACGAAGGAAACTCGAAAGGGGTGCCTGTGGAATTTCAACATTCCGTGCCATCTCCAAATCTTCATCTTCATCAAAAACATCAAGTGGACACCGTGGTGGAGGCATAATAATAGGTGGTGGAGGATTTTGTGGAGGATCATGTGAAAGTGGAGGCAGATGGTCATGATATTGTGGAAAATTCAGTGGAGGTAAATGCGAAGGTGGAGACGAAGGGCCAGATAAATGAGCAGGGTGGATGAGTTAAGGGTGAACGACGTCCACTTGATTTTTGATATCTTGCTCACACGTGTTATTGATGCCATTCTCTCTTATCTCCTTCCAATCTTTTTCCAACTTAGCGATGTTATTCATGAAATCATGAAGAGGATTGACTTGAGATGGAGGAGGAGCGGGCCGCGGGCTGGTGAGCCTCTTAAGTTGTTCCTCCATGGAAGCAATTCTATCAAAGATACTTTGCTGGAGGGGTGTAGCATGAACATTGGAAGGTTGGCATGATTGCCTTGGAGGGGTGGCTTGATATGACGGTCGTGGAGGAGGGTTAATAGCACGACCCGCTAAAGGACCCGGACGGGCCGGATTACAAGGAATAAATGGACCTTGGGGCCGTGAAGGATGAGAAATAGAAGGAGGCGGGTGATGGGCCACTCTAATAGGAGTATGTGTCGATGAAGGAGGCGGGTGATGGGCCACCCGAATAAGAGTAGGTGTGGATGAAGGAGGCGGGTGATGGGCCACCCGAATAGGAGTAGGTGTGGACGAAGGAGGGTGAGGAGAGGATGTGCCCTTAACAATAGCCTTAAGGACTTGGATTTGTTGAGGGGTGAGATGATCCAATGCACGGATGAATTGAGAGACCTTCTCGTCGTTGAGAGGAGACGGTTCCGAGGGAGTAGTGGCTCGTGATTGAGGTAAGGGACCATGAGATTGGATATTGCCCATGGGTCGGGCAACACCATAAGAATGAGGGCGTGGTCCCCTAGAATGATTGTGGTGAGAATTATGGAATTGAGGATTATATGATATGCTAGGTTGTGCATCCTTATGAACATAATTAAGATTAAACATGTTATTTTGTCTATCAAGGTAAGCCATTATGCAATCAAAGTTCAAGCAAAATAATTTATAAAGAAGCACACAAGTTGGAATGATTACCGTTGATTTTTATTTATTTGAACCTTGGTGAATTAATGACTTTTAACAAACTTTGGAGTGATTCACACAAGGGAGGAACCTAGTTTCAATGTAAGTTCACATCGATGCCAACTAAGAACACTCCCTCACCCTGCATAGGCCAACTAAACCCGGGACTTCAAAGGTACAACATGCCTGGCGTCCGTGAGGGAATCCACGGGTGCGGGGACATACGGAGGCTTGGTTTAGGAATTTCCTGTCTAATGAGACAGAATGCTCAATGGAGGGTCCTTCCTTCACCAAGAGGGGTAAGATCTCTTAAAAATGTGGGGAGAGGAGGTCTCCCAAACCACATGCAAAGATGAATGCAAGCAGGCAATATCAAGCAGACAGTATCAGCAACACCACAAAAAATGACGACCTGGGAAAGGTCGCTATATCAAGAAGCAGCGCCTAAGTGTCAGTCGCTAATCACTGTGAACAGTGCAAGCAGAGTAAAAATAGCGCCTTAAGGTGAGGCGCTGCCTATAGAATGGATGCCTGTGCACAGGGGCGTCAGATAATAATATCCAAAATGATGAAGAAATGATAATCAAAATGACGCCTCTTAGTAAGGCGCTGTAAACGTGAAAGACGCCTCTGACAGGGGCGTCAGAATGTAATGTCAAAGAAAATGACGCCTTGGTGGGAGGCGTTATATTGGGAAATGACACCTCTGAGAGGAGCGTTAATTATAAAATAATGAAAAATCCTGGCAATAAAAATGGAAGCGACGCCTGTTCAAACGGTCGCTATATGCTAAAATGACGCCTCTGTAAAGGGCGCTAATTCCTCTCCAAGGGCCAAAAAGCTCAAACAGTGACGAAAATACCAACAGGAATGAAAACACTCACAATCACAGTATAAGAATCATGGCAATCAATAAAAACATGAAAGGGGATATAGCATGCTCATCATTTTTTTTTAAGAGATGGATAAATGGAATTTCTAAAAATCTATCAAACTAACTAATCACATAAGGAGAGTGCTACGTGGAGCACGAAAGGAGGTGCACCGTGGGTGCAAAAGGGGAAATGGCACACGTGGGTGCCCAAGGGGAAGGGTAATCAGAAAGAAAAATAAAAGGAGTCCCACCGTGATCGCTAATTTCTAGATTATAAGAAATCTACTTAAGAAAAAATTAAGAAATAATTAAAAGGGAAAAAGAAAAGGGA
Organism: Amorphophallus konjac; assembly: GCA_022559845.1. NCBI lineage: Eukaryota > Viridiplantae > Streptophyta > Magnoliopsida > Alismatales > Araceae > Amorphophallus > Amorphophallus konjac. Next base: position 336,108,794 of record CM040125.1, on the reverse strand, counting down.
AAGAAGAATGGGAAAAGAGGGAGAAAAGGGGAGCATGCGTAGGATGCTAAGGGGAATGTGATCGCCAGAGACGCGAGGGCCTCAAAGATATAACAAATAATCAATGGAGGGATCGCGAAAAATACCTTAAAAAGATGCGGGGGATTGTGAGTGCACCTTTCTCTTCCGATCGGCCGGCCGATGAAGAGAGTTCCTCTTGTTGATTACCCTTGCAAAGATCAAAGATAACAACCAATAAAAAGATTGGAATTAGAACCAAGGTGAGTGTAGTATCAAATTCATAATAAAGATGAGCATGAAAATCATGTATAAGAACACACCTTGTTGGGTGTTGGCCCTTAAACCCCTATGCAAAGGGTGGGATATAATATGATGAATGAAGGGATGAAAAGTAAAGTGATAAAGTGTACAAGTGTTGCACTGTGGGAGTCTCAACGTGGTTGAGAAGGGAGTTTGATAGCATAACAATGACTAAGGTGAATGCATGCTGTTAACACACAAAAAATAATGCAAAACAAAAACAATCAGTGGAGCAAATAGGCAATAAGATAAGAGGAGCCTGTGCAGATTTTTGTGCGTTGGCTTTGATATGCATTCAGGAGAAAGTTTCAGGACACTCCCTCCTGTGCCAAGAAGCAGCAGCACCCCTTCGTGTGTAAAATTGGCCTCTCTAAGCAAGAGTCGCAGGGGCTCTATTTATAGGGAAGATTAGAGTTTTAATTCCAAGAACGATTAGGATAATTGATTTTAGCAAGAGATAAATATTGGAAGGAGTTCCTCCAGTCAAGAAAAGTTATTAGAGTCCTTTCCGAAGTGGAAAGGGGCTCAAAATGAGGAAAGAAGTAGGTTCTGGGGAAATTCAGAATTCAACAAGAATTGGCGACTGGATAAACGGTCGCTTTTTAAAATGACGCCCGAGGAGGCGTCGTCATTTATAGAATTGACGACTTGAAGAGGGGCGTTATTTAGAATTTAATACAAATTTTAGACGGATTTAAAATCTCAAAATATAGCAATGAAAATGACGAGCTGACCAGGGGCGTCAATTGAAAATGACGACATGCAACCCGTCGTGATTCAAAATAATAAAAGAGACAAAAGGAAATGACGACTACGCGTTCGGGCGTCAATTGAAATGACGTCCGCGTGAGAGACGTTATTCCAAAATATGTAAAACAGGGCCATTTTTCATTTCTCATTATTAATTTTCTATTTTTTAGGTGGACGTGCATCTAACTGTGCTAATTTCAATTATTATTTTTTCGTATTTTTCTGACACCCGGAAGGCCACCAAATCACCTCTGAAAGTGGGACAAAAATAATATTAAAATAATACAAATTGCAAATGACGCCCTTCTTCATGTCGTCACTTCCCATTTTTTAATTTTTTATTTAATTTAAAATCAAAACAACGTCCCATTCTACGTCGTTAATGCCAAAAAAATCTGAAAAAATCTCAAAAAATTTCAAGAAAATGAAAAAGATGAATGGAATGGACGCCTCTTAAAAGAGGCGTCATTTTCACCTTTTTTATTATTTTTAAAATAAAATGACGCCCCCCTCATGCCGTTAATTCTTGAAAAATTTGAAAAAATGAAAAAAAATACCTAAAAATTCAGAAAAATAAGGGAACACATTATTTGAGTCTTCATGTATTTTATCATCTTTTTGAGCTTAAAAGACCATGTGAGAAATATTAAAATATTTACACAATTATTTTAGAATTGCATAGATTGATATTTTAATTTTCAAGAAACAGCGACCTAGATCAAGACGCTATTTAATTAACGACATTTCCAAGGGCGTCAATTCAGTTGATAAAAGAAAGTGGAAAAAGAAGAAAAAAGAATTAGCGCCCGAGATGCAGTCACTAATCATTGAAAGAACGCCCATATGAACAGTCGTCAATTCCTATTTTACGAAAGATGTAAATAAAGAATGAAAAATAAAAAGAATAACTAAGTGCACAAATGCATGAAAGTAATGCAACTAAGATGGAGATATGTTAGTATGATGATTTTTTTCTGTTTTATGATTTTTTTTAGGAATTTTTCAGAATTTTTCAGAATTTTTTTAGAATTTTTCAGAATTTCACAAAAAAGGACATTTTCCTACGTATACTGACCTTTTAGCGACGCTTGATTTTCCAGGATTTTTTTGAATTTCTTCTTTCTATGACAGATCTGGGCTTTAGCGACGCTTCCTGTGATAGATTTTTTCCTTGAAACTTCAGGTCCGAATTTCTTTGGATTTTCTGGTTTTCTGATTTTTTTGATTTTTCCTGCAAAATAAAATAGAAAAATAAGTAAAACTATATACAAATCAAACACAAGGAATTTTCTAACATAAAAATTAATTTCCTCCCCGGCAACGGCGCCAAAAATTGATGCGCACCGACTAGTGTCGTTCAGAAAGCCGTGCCACAATTTCAAAATGTTTACACTCACTCACTTTAAAAGATTGGAAAATCAATTATATAGTGGTAAGCGGAGTCGATCCCACGAGGGGGAAAAATCCTTATTTTAACAAGTTGGAAAAACACCTTATGCTTTGAAAACTGAATTTTTGAGTGTGATTAATCTAAGGAAAGATGAATTGCATAAAAATCTATTTAAAGAATGTGAGAGGGTTTAAGTAGAGAAATTTGGAGGAGATAGAAAAACATAATTTCACATAGATCAATTTTATTGCTATGAGAGGTGGCAAGTACAATGTATATAAAAACTAAAATTATAACTTGCAAAATAAAAGAAGAGAAAAGAAATTGTAAGCCAATAGGATGAAGAACGCCGTCAACTCCTTGCCAAGCCTTAGATGAAGATCGCCTCGCCTTGGATGCCGACGCCGTGAGAGGATCAATTGGAAGAGAAACCGTCAAAGGGATGTGTGGATGAAATGTAGGAGATGGAGATGAAAAGGTGGAGGAAGAAGAATAAAATTAAAACCAAAGCATGTATGTTGTGAAAAGAGAGGAAGAGATGGCTATGATGGGTGATAAAACATAAAACAGTTTTAAAAATAGAGGGTTAGAAGAAGAAGAAATAGATCAAAATCTAGAGAGAATTAGACAAAGTGAAAGAAGCGAAAATTGTAGAAATACGAAGAGAGAAAGAAGATTGCTGAAGAACACAAAGACATAAAATAAGAGGAAGATGGAGAAAAACGTGATAGAACAGAGAGTGGTCGCGGATGAATAGTGTAGAACTGAACTTTGGAAAATTGATTGTAATTTGAAAACATTTGAGAATTTGAAGAAGTGGTAGAAGAAGAAATTGAAGAACTTTTAAAAACCTACAACTTTCATGAAGAACTTAGAAGCAACAGAAGATCAGAAAGGGAAGCAAAATGAGAAATAGCAGAATAATTTAAAATCAGATGAACAGTAAAAATGCATAGACAGATCTTTGGAAAACTGGAAGATTTAGAGGAAGATGAAGAAGAAGAATTTGTAGAAGACTGGAAAACGAAGAACTTTGATGAAGAACTTAACTGCAAAAGATGAAAGAACAAGCTTCAAAATAAATCCCTATGGCATACCTCCAACTTCTCTCCTCATGCATCATCGGCCATGGCATCTATTTATAGGGTACATGACCCTTCCATGATCGTGGGTTCTCAGTTTGATCCAAAAACTAATTTCCAACAATGCAACTTGACCTAATTAGACTCCTTTCCAATATGAGAGTCCTCCTTTCTATAAAATATTGATTAGATAAGAGCAAACATGGAAGAACAGTTCGATCGGGAGCCTGCAGTTGCCTTTTCTAGTTCAACTTTGAATAGCGACTTATATTGGGGCGTCCTTTCTATAAATGACGCCTTAGACTGGGGCATCCTTTCCTGAAGTAGCGCCTCTTCACTCGGGCGTCAGTTTCCTTATTTCCTCATTTGCTATTTTCTTTATTTTTCATAAAATAGGAATTGACGACTGTTCATATGTGCGTTCTTTCAATGATTAGCGACTGCATCTCGGGCGCTAATTCTTTTTTCTTCTTTTTCCATTTTCTTTTATCAACTGAATTGACGCCCTTGGAGATGTCGTTAATTAAATAGCGCCTTGATCTAGGTCGTTGTTTCCTGAAAATTAAACTATCAATCTATTGAATTCTAAAATAATTGTGTAAATATTTAAATATTTCTCACATGGTCTTTTAAGCTCAAAAAGATGATAAAATACATGAAGACTCAAATAATGTGTGAGAATGTAATTAATGCTCATATTACACAAATATACTCAAATAATGCTCAAAGATGATGGATGTGATGTAAATTATCATGTAAAATATAGCACTTATCACACCCCCAACTTACTCATTGCTAGTCCCTTAGCAATGTAATTAAATTAAAATTTAGGACCAACAAGAATTCATAAAGATCATACTCTTATATCCAGCTCTCCCTTCATAGAATCAACCAAAGATTAGGAATCTAAAATCATTAATGCTCATACTAGCCTTAAATTGGAAATTAAAGCACATGACTTAAGAATACAAATCAAAGTTCAATAGCACTTGTGCATGTGTAATTCCAAATCTGCAGTTAAGACAATTGCATCCTCCATTTGTTATTCTAAGTAAATACCTTTCAACCCTGCACCTCTTAGATCAGAGTATTTAAGCATACTAGCTTTTGTCTGCCTTTTTCATTTGTCCCTTTGGAACTTTCTCTTTTTTTTTCATTTACACAACCATGATGCTGCACTACCCTTTACCTTTTTACGCGAACCTCAACACGTCTTAGGTGAAGCAGGCCCTATTTCCCAGATCAGGGGCATTTTTCATGGCGTGATCTTTCTATTTCACCATTTCTCTTTTTTTCAACAATATGCCTTTGCATTTTCTTTTCTTGTTTTCTATAAAACTTGGCAGAAAATTTTTTCTTGAAATAGATCTCCTCCTCAAGAAATGCAGAGTATCAGATATAGTTCCCAAAATAACAGAGGGCTTGTCTTATTTTACTTTATCAGATTGCATAGTGAATATTTTTTTCTAATAATGCGCATGAATTTTAAAAAGATTCTTATATCAGTTTTCTATGGCTAGATCGCACTTAATTTTCCTTCAACCTTTTCCTAGTCTTTTCTAATCCAGAATTACTTTTAATTCAAGCATGAATTAATAAAACTCTGTCGGGGATTTCATCTTTTCACTTTCATGCATATTTGCAAAAAATGATATGCAAGAATTCATGCCAAATCCCTACCAGGTTGTACTATATGCAATGAGAATTTTCTGCCCTCTCCCCCCAACTTGAATGGCATTGTCCTCAATGGCATGTAAAGCTGAAATAAAAGAACAATGTAACAGTAAAGTTTGATGAGTAGGAAAGAGACAACATGGCGTGTGAGGCAGAACCTCCTTTGTTGATAATGGTGACAACTTCGTCTCCTTGGCTTGAATCTAAAAACTAAAACACACTGAAACAAAAGCATCAAATAACAAAAATCTTGGGTTCCCTCCCAGAAGCGCTAAGTTTTCCGTCTTCAGCCAGACGCATGAAGGCTCACAAATAATTACTCCAAATCACACAAAGCAATTGATTCTTTTGCAGTTAACTGTTGATTCTCCAAGTAAGGTTTTAACCTTTGGCCATTGACAGTGAAAATGTGACCATCTTTAGGATCAAAATCTTAACAGCACCATGGTCAAAAATTTTAACAATAATGAACGGTCCATCCCATCTGGACTTTAGCTTACCGGGGAACAAACGCAGCCTTGAATTAAATAGCCAAACCTTTTGATTTTCTTGAAAACTCTTTCTGTGAATGTGTTTATCATGAAATGCTTTGGTTTTAGCATTGTAAATCCTTGCATTTTCATAGGCTTCATTCCTTAATTCCTCAAGTTCATTAATTTGCAGAGCTCGTTGGGATCCAGCTTGAGTTAAATCAAAATTAACTTGCTTAATGGCCCAATAAGCTCTATGTTCCAATTCTACGGGTAAGTGGCAGGCTTTACCAAAGATCAAGCGGTATGGTGACATACCAATGGGAGTTTTGTATGCAGTTCTATAGGCCCATAATGCATCATCTAGTCTTTCAGACCAGTCTTTTCTATCCGGCCTAACAGTTTTATGCAGAATATTTTTAATCTCCCGATTTGACACTTCAACCTGACCACTAGTTTGGGGATGATAGGGGGTAGCAAGCTTGTGAGTGATACCATACTTACGAAGCAAAGCTCGGAATTGAAAATGAGTGAAATGAGAACCCCCATCACTAATTATAGCCCTAGGACAACCAAACCTAGAAAAGATATTCTTCTTCACAAATTTCATAACCACCTTATGGTCATTTGTCCTAGTAGCAATGGCTTCAATCTATTTGAAAACATAATCAACCGCCACCAAGATATATTCATTACCGAATGAAGATGGAAACGGTCCCATGAAATCTATTCCCCAAACATCAAAAATTTCAACCACCAGAATGGGATTTAGCGGCATCATATCTTTTTTCGAATTATTGCCCACGGCTTGACATCTCAAACAAGATTTAGAAAATTCATAAGCATCCTTAAATAACGTGGGCCAATAAAATCCACTTTGTAGCACTTTTGCCGCTGTCTTCTTTCCAGAGAAGTGTCCCCCACAAGCTAAATTATGATAAAAATTCAATACTGATTGATGTTCTTCCTCAGGGACACATCTTCTAATGATCTGATCGGGACCCACATGAAACAGCGCAGGGTCCTCCCAGAAATAGTGTTTTACTTTAGAAAAGAAATGATCCTTCTCCTGCTTAGTCCACCCTCCTGGGATCTGACCTACCGTCAGGTAGTTAACAATGTTAGCATACCAAGGAGTTGAAGAATGAGAGAGGGAAAGAATCTGTTCATCGGGAAAAGAATCGGATATTGGAGTACTTTCAGGGATCACTATCCTGGATAAATGATCAGCAACTACATTGCCAACCCCTTCTTGTCTCTAATTTCTAAATCAAACTCTTGTAACAATATAATCCATCTAATGAGACGGGGCTTAGCATCCTTCTTGGAAAGTAAGTATTTTAAGGCAAAATGATCGGAGTAAACAATAACCTTAGCCCCTAAAAGATAGGATCGAAATTTTTCTAGGGCAAAAACAACAGCTAACAGCTCCTTCTCCGTGGTGGTGTAATTCAACTGCGCATCAGCGAGAGTGCGACTCGCGTAGTATATTACCACGGGCTTCTTATCTATCCTTTGACCTAAGACAGCTCCAACAGCATAGTCCGAGGCATCACACATAATCTTGAAAGGAAGGGACCAATCTGGAGATTGAAGAATCGGAGCTTGAGTAAGGGCAGCTTTCAAGGAATTAAAGGTCTTGAGACAAGAATCATCAAAATGGAATGGAGTATCTTTAGCAAGCAACTGTGTGAGGGGACGAGCAATGGTAGAGAAGTTGTGAATGAATCTTCTATAAAATCCAACATGGCCAAGAAAGGATCTGATTTGCTTGACAGATATAGGGGGAGGAAGATTAGAAATCAAATCTACTTTGGCTTTATCGACCTCTATTCCCCTTTCCGAAATTATATGGCCTAAAACTATACCTTCTCTCACCATAAAGTGGCTCTTCTCCCAAATTAACACCAAATTGGATTCAATGCACCTTTTCAAAACCTGAGTCAAATTTTCTAAGCACCCCTCAAAAGAATCACCAAACACCGAAAAATCATCCATGAAAACTTCCAAAGTCTCCCCCACCATGTCAGAAAATATCGACATCATACACCTTTGAAAAGTGGCGGGAGCATTGCAAAGCCCGAAAGGCATCCTTCTAAAAGTAAACGTGCCATAGGGGCACATAAAAGTGGTTTTTTCTTGATCCTCCGGATAGATAGCAACTTGATTATATCCGGAATAACCATCCAAAAAGCAAAAATATTGTTGCCCAGCCAGTCTTTCCAGAATTTGATCAACAAATGGGAGTGAAAAATGATCTTTCTTTGTAACTGAATTCAATTTCCTGTAATCAATACAAACCCTCCATCCTGTCTGTAATCGCATCGGCACTTCTTCTCCTTTCTCGTTTACAACCAGAGTCAGCCCTGACTTCTTAGGTACAACTTGTGTCGTGCTGACCCATTTACTGTCAGAAATGGGATAAATTATCCCAGCGTCTAACCACTTAACAACTTCCTTCTTCACAACTTCCTTCATATTTGGATTCAACCGACGCTGCATCTCTCTGCTCGGCTTGGCATTGTCCTCCAAGTAAATATAATGCATGCAAACATCCGGACTTATACCCTTCAAATCTGTCACAGACCATCCTATCGCCCCCCTATGCTCCTTAAGAACTTCTAAGAGTTTAGATCCCTGAGCAGAGGTAAGATTAGAAGCAATGATAACAGGCAAGGTATGATCTGGGCCTAGATAAGCATATTTCAACGAGTCCGGCAGAGGTTTAAGTTCCAAAACGGGCGGCTGATCAAGAGATGGAAGAACTGGTTCAGATCTTAATGGAGGAAGAGGCTCCACACTAGAATAAGAAAGAGGTGAATCCTGAAGTAAACTACCCTCTTCAATTACATTCTCATTCATATCCGCACTTTCTTCAATTATTTCCTCAAAAATATTAATGACATTACATTCTCCCTCATGATCCGGGTATTGTGAAGCTTTAAAAACATTCAATGAGACCTTCTCTCCTCCAAAGGTAATATCCATCATCCCTGTGGCACAATTAATATTGGCCTTTGCCGTAGCCAAAAACGGGCGTCCCAAAATGATTGGTGTATGTTCTAACTCTTGGGATGAGGCCATATCGAAGATTAAAAAGTCCACTGGGAAATAGCATTCATGAATTTTCACTATCACATCCTCCAACAAACACTTTGGTGTTTTAACAGACCGATCTGCCAGTTGAAGGATAATAGAAGTGGGCTTCAATTCCCCTAAATCAAATTGCTCATAAATGCAGGTGGGTAACAAATTAACACTAGCTACAAGATCTAGCAAAGCTTTATCAAATTGCACCCCACCTATATCACATGAAATTAATGGAGCACCAGGGTCCTTCAACTTCTTTGGTAAAGAATTCATTAAAACAGCACAAATATCTTTAGATAGACTGATCTTCTGTGTTGCCGCCTTCGGCTCCCTTCTTGGTGTACAAAGCTCTTTCAAGAACTTGGCATATGCCGGCACATGTTTAATAGCATCCAAGAGTGGAATATTAATATTGACTTGTTTAAATAATTCCAACATCTCTTCTTGTTGGACCGGCTTCTTTTGAGCTTTTGGCTTTAATGCATCCGGAAAAGGGACCTTAGGAACATATCCTTGAAAACCTTCATCAACCTTGACCTTTTCTTTGTCCATTGTCTTCTCTCCCCCATCCGGCTTTTTCTTTTGAACAATGATCGGCTCTTCTTCCTCGTTATCACTTTCCTCTTGGATATCTTGGCCCGAACTACCACCCACATCCTTAGCCTGATATGGATCATTAAGAACTTTCCCGCTCCTAAGGGTAGAGATAGCTTTGGCATTCTCGAATTGAGGAACGACAGGAGGGGGAGGCTGAGGTTGATTGGGCTGATTGGGAGGGGGAAGAATAGGAGCTCTTTACTGAAAACCCAGAGGTTGTTGATTGCGGGGATTAGCTATGGGTTGACTAGGTAACTGCCCAACATCTCTCCTCATATTACTAGCCGCCAGCTGACCTATTTGACCTTCTAACTTAGCAATTGATTGTTGCTGAGAGAGAATAAGTTGCTGAAGTTGGTCAAATTTATCCTCAAAATGAGGCTGAGGGGGTTGAGGAGGTGGTTGATAAGGAGCTTGAAATGGGGCTTGAGGTTGATAACGATGTGATGGAAATTGATTATATTGGCCCTAGAATGATGAAGCTTGTTGATATGGGGCCTGAGCATGATGGAACGATGGTTGCTGAAATGGAAGTTGTTGTTGATTATGTTGAAAAGGATTTTGAAGATGTTGGTAAGACTGGTTTGGAACTTGAAAAGATTGTTTTGGATTTGAGGGATTGACTTGAGTGGATGAACTCACTTGAGATTTCCAAGAAAAATTCGGGTGATTTCTCCAGCCCGGGTTGTAAGTATTGGAATATGGATCATAATTAGGCTTGGAGACTCCCTGAGCAGCAAAGACTTGTTCTTGGATAAATGGGGGAAGTTGGGCCGCCGTAGGGCAATCAATGACAGCATGATTTGGGCTAGAACATAAAGCACAAAGTTCTTGAAGGTTGGAATCTGAGAAAGGTTGATATTGTTGGATTGGCGAAAAAGAAGATTCTTGCTTATTCATGGATAATAATTGATCTAGTTTTTGTGCTATCAAATCGACCTTCTCCATCCTTTGCGCCAGCAAGTCCACTTTATTCAACTTTTGAGTAAGCGCATTAATATCCATCCTATTCTCCAACTCTCCTTGACTTTTGACTTCATATAGCCCACCCTTCTTAGCAGGTCCAATCATCCTTTCATAGGAGAAAAGTGAAGCATGACTAATAGAATTTTCACTTAACATCTCAAACAAATCATAAGCTTCATCCTCACTTTTACTCATGAAAGCCCCCCCACATGAGGCATCTACCATTTGTCTATAGTTTTCCGTTAATCCCTCATAAAATGCTTGCACAATTTGCCATCTAGATAGGTCATGATGGGGACATTTCCTTAATAAATCTTTCAACCTGTCCCAGGTCTCATGAATTTGTTCCCCAGAATTTTGTGTAAATCAGTGATGGCCCTTCTCATGGTATTAGTCCTACCAATGGGGTAGAATTTCTTCAAGAACTCTTTTTGCATCTCTCCCCATGTGTCAATTGTTCTACCCAAGGCTCCCAACCAATATTTAGCTTTGTCCTTAAGGGAGAATGGGAAGAGAGTAAGCTTAAGGGCATCATCTGAGAAGTTTTGAATTTTGACAGTTGAACATATCTGGAGAAACTCATCTAGATGCTTATATGGATCTTCATTAGTATTGCCATAGAAGGATGACAACATCTGGATGGTACTTGATTTGATTTCATAATGAACCGCCTGGTTCTGAGGTGCTTGAATATAGAAGGACGGTTGATATTGATTAGGTATAAAGTAGTCCTTCATTTGCTTAGGAACTTGTTGCACTTGCTGGTTTTGATTTTGATTTTCCATGAGGTTAGGTTGAAGTTGTGGTCTAGAATGCACTAACCTTTCAACTTCACTAATGGGTCATATCAAATGAGGGTGGAGGGATCTCCTACCTCGCATGCAATGTAAAAGAGCCCAAAGGTAATGATGATTTTTTTTTTCAAAATACTATGAATCCATATATGAATGAGTTATGCAAATGTAACGATTAACTATATGAATGCAAGAATGATGATTTTATTTTATTTTTTTATGGAAAACCTTCTAAGGGCACTCTCCAAGGTACTTCGTGGTACAACCTGCCCGGCGTCCGTGAGGGAATCCACGGGTGCGGGGATTTATGGAGGTCTTAGAAATGGAATTTCATGTCCAAAGAGACGGAATGTTCAATGGAGTGTCCTTCCAAATTCAAGAGGGGTGTAAAGATCCTAATGCCCTTAAGGAGAGGAAATAGATGAGAAGAGAATTTTTTTTTTCAAAAGAAGTTGTAAATAAAGAATGTAAAACAAAAAGAACAACTAAGTGCACAAATGCATGAAAGTAATGCAACTAAGATGGAGATATGCTAGCATGATGAATTTTTTCTGTTTTCTGATTTTTTTAGATTTTTTCAGAATTTTTCAGAATTTTTTAGACTTTTTCAGAATTTCACAAAAAAAGACATTTTCCTACGTATACTGACCTTTTAGCGACGCTTGATTTTCTTGGATTTTTCTGAATTTATGCTTTCTGTGACAGATCTGGGCTTTAGCGACGCTTCCTGTCACAGATTTTTTCCTTAGAATTTCAGGTCCGAATTTCTTTGGATTTTCTGGTTTTCTGATTTTTTTGATTTTTCCTGCAAAATAAAATAGAAAAATAAGTAAAACTATATACAAATCAAACACAAAGAATTTTCCAACATAAAAATTAATTTCCTCCCCAGAGACGGCACCAAAAATTGATGCGCACCGACTAGTGTCGTTAAGAAAGCCGTGCCACAATTTTAAAATGTTCACACTCACTCACTTTAAAAGATTGGAAAATCAAATTATATAGTGGTAAGCGGAGTCGATCCCACGAGGAGGAAAAATCCTTATTTTAACAAGTTGGAAAAACACCTTATGCTTTGAAATACGAATTTTTGAGTGTGATTAATCTAAGGAAAGATGAATTGCATAAAAATCTATTTAAAGAATGTGAGAGGGTTTAAGTAGAGAAATTTGGAGGAGATAGAAAAACATAATTTCACAAAGATCAACTTTATTGCTATGAGAGGTGACAAGTACAATGTATATGAAAACTAAAATTATAACTTGCAAAATAAAAGAAGAGAAAAGAAATTGTAAGCCAATAGGATGAAGAACGCCGTCAACTCCTTGCCAAGTCTTGGATGAAGATCGCCTCGCCTTGGATGCCGACGCCTTGAGAGGATCAATTGGAAGAGAATCCACCAAAGGGATGTGTGGATGAAATGTAGGAGATGGAGATGAAAATGTGGAGGAATAAGAATAAAATTAAAACCAAAGCATGTATGTTGTGAAAAGAGAGGAAGAGATGGCTATGATGGGTGATAAAACATAAAACAGTTTTGAAAATAGAGGGTTAGAAGAAGAAGAAATAGATTAAAATCTAGAGAGAATTAGATAAAGTGAAAGAAGAGAAAATTGTAGAGGACGAAGAGAGGAAGAAGATTGATGAAGAACACAAAGATAGAAAATAAGAGGAAGATGGAGAAAAACGTGATAGAACAGAGAGTGGTCGCGGATGAATAGTGCAGAACTAAAACTTTAAAAAATTGATTGTAATTTGAAAACGGTTGAGAATTTGAAGAAGTGGTAGAAGAAGAAATTGAAGAACTTTTAAAAACTTACAACTTTCATTAAGAACTCAGAAACAACAGAAGATCCGAAAGGGAAGAAAAATGAGAAATAGCAGAATATTTTAAAACCAAGATGAACAGTAAAAACGCATAGACAGATCTTTGGAAAACTGGAATTAACTTTGAAAACTGGAAGAATTAGAGGAAGATGAAGAAGAAGAATTTGTAGAAGACTGGAAAACGAAGAACTTTGATGAAGAACTTAACTGTAAAAGATGAAAGAAAAAGCTTCAAAATAAATCCCTATGGCAGACCTCCAACTTCTCTCCTCATGCATCATCGGTCATGGCATCTATTTATAGGGTACAGAACCCTTCCATGATCGTGGGTTCCCAGTTTGATCCAAAAACCAATTTTCAACAATGCAACTTGACCTAATTAGACTCCTTTCCAATATGAGAGTCCTCCTTTCTATAAAATATTGATTAGATAAGAGCAAACATAGAAGAACAGTTCGATCGGGAGTCTGCAGTTGCCTTTTCTGGTTCAACTTTGAATAGCGACTTATATTGGGGCATCCTTTTTTTAAATGACGCCTTAGATTGGGGCGTCCTTTCCTGAAGTAACGCCTCTTCACTCGGGTGTCAGTTTCCTTATTTCCTCATTTGCTATTTTCTTTCTTTTTCGTAAAATAGGAATTGACGACTGTTCATATGGGCATTCTTTGAATGATTAGCGGCTGCATCTCGGGCGCTAATTCTTTTTTCTTCTTTTTCCACTTTCTTTTATCAACTGAATTGACGCCCTTGGAGATGTCGTGAATTAAATAGCGCCTTGATCTAGGTCGTTGTTTCCTGAAAATTAAAATATCAATCTATTGAATTCTAAAATAATTATGTAAATATTTAAATATTTCTCACATGGTCTTTTAAGCTCAAAAAGATGATAAAATGCATGAAGACTCAAATAATGTGTGAGAATGTAATTAATGCTCATATTGCACAAATATACTCAAATAATGCTCAAAGATGATGAATGTGATGTAAATTATGATGTAAAATATAGCACATATCGCACTTTATTGCTATGAGAGGTGGCTAGTACAATGTATATAAAAACTAAAATTTCAACTTGCAAAATAAAAGAAGAGAAAAGAAATTGTAAGCCAATAGGATGAAGAACGTCGTCAACTCCTTGCCAAGCCTTAGATGAAGATCGCCTCGCCTTGGATGCCGACGCCGTGAGAGGATCAATTGGAAGAGAATCTGCCGAAGGGATGTGTGGATGAAATGTAGGAGATGGAGATGAAAACGTGGAGGAAGAAGAATAAAATTAAAACCAAAGCATGTATGTTGTGAAAAGAGAGGAAGAGATGACTATGATGGGTGATAAAACATAAAACAGTTTTAAAAATAGAGGGTTAGAAGAAGAAGAAATAGATTAAAATATACAGAGAATTAGAAAAAGTGAAAGAAGAGAAAATTGTAGAGGACGAAGAGAGGAAGAAGATTGCTGAAGAACACAAAGACATAAAATAAGAGGAAGATGGAGAAAAATGTGATAGAACAGAGAGTGGTCGCGGATGAATAGTGCAGAACTGAACTTTGGAAAATTGATTGTAATTTGAAAACGGTTGAGAATTTGAAGAAGTGGTAGAAGATGAAATTACAGAACTTTTAAAAACCTACAACTTTCATGAAGAATATAGAAGCAACAGAATATCAAAAAGGGAAGAAAAATGAGAAATAGCAGAATATTTTAAAACCGGATGAACAGTAAAAATGCATAGATAGATCTTTGGAAAACTGGAAATAATTTTGAAAACTGGAAGAATTAGAGGAAGATGAAGAAGAAGAATTTGTAGAAGACTGGAAAACGAATAACTTTGATGAAGAACTTAATTGTAAAAGATGAAAGAAAAAGCTGTAAAATAAATCCCTATGGTAGACCTCCAACTTCTCTCCTCATGCATCATCGGCCATGGCATCTATTTATAGGGTATAAGACCCTTCCATGATCGTGGGTTCCCAGTTTGATCCAAAAACCAATTTTCAACAATGCAACTTGACCTAATTAGACTCCTTTCCAATATGAGAGTCCTCCTTTCTATAAAATATTGATTAGATAAGAGCAAACATGGAAGAACAGTTCGATCGGGAGCCTGCAGTTGCCTTTTCTAGTTCAACTTTGAATAGCGACTTATATTGGGGCGTCCTTTCTTTAAATGACGCCTTAAACTGGGGCGTCCTTTTCTGAAGTAGCGCCTTTTCACTCGGGCGTCAGTTTCCTTATTTCCTCATTTGCTATTTTCTTTATTTTTCGTAAAATAGGAATTGACGACTGTTCATATGGGCGTTCTTTCAATGATTAGCGACTGCATCTCGGGCGCTAATTCTTTTTTCTTCCTTTTCCACTTTCTTTTATCAACTGAATTGACGACCTTGGAGATGTCGTTAATTAAATAGCGCCTTGATCTAGGTCACCGTTTCCTGAAAATTAAATTATAAATCTATTGAATTCTAAAATAATTGTACAAATATTTAAATATTTCTCACATGGTCTTTTAAGCTCAAAAAGATGATCAAATACATGAAGACTCAAATAATGTGTGAGAATATAATTAATGCTCTTATTGCACAAATATACTCAAATAATGCTCAAAGATGATGGATGTGATGTAAATTATGATGTAAAATATAGCACTTATCACACTTTATTGCTATGAGAGGTGGCAAGTACAATGTATATAAAAACTAAAATTTCAACTTGCAAAATAAAAGAAGAGAAATGAAATTGTAAGCCAATAGGATGAAGAACGCCATCAACTCTTTGCTAAGCCTTGGATGAAGATCGCCTCGCCTTGGATGCCGACGCCGTGAGAGGATCAATTGGAAGAGAATCCGCCAAAGGGATGTGTGGATGAAATGTAGGAGATGGAGATGAAAAGGTGGAGGAAGAAGAATAAAATTAAAACCAAAGCATGTATGTTGTGAAAAGAGAGGAAGAGATGGCTATGATGGGTGATAAAACATAAAACAGTTTTGAAAACAGAGGGTTAGAAGAAGAAGAAATAGATTAAAATCTAGAGAGAATTAGACAAAGTGAAAGAAGAAAAAATTGTAGAGGACGAAGAGAGGAAGAAGATTGATGAAGAACACAAAGACAGAAAATAAGAGAAAGATGGAGAAAAACGTGACAGAACATAGAGTGGTCACGGATGAATAGTGCAGAACTGAACTTTGGAAAATTGATTGTAATTTGAAAACGGTTGAGAATTTGAAGAAGTGGTAGAAGAAGAAATTGAAGAACTTTTAAAAACCTACAACGTTCATGAAGCACTCAGAATCAACAGAAGACCAGAAAGGTCAGAAAAATGAGAAATAGCATAATATTTTAAAATCGGATGAACAGTAAAAACGCATAGACAGATCTTTGGAAAACTGGAAATAACTTTGAAAACTGGAAGAATTAGAGGAAGAGGAAGATGAAGAAGAAGAATTTGTAGAAGACTGGAAAACGAAGAACTTTGATGAAGAACTTAACTGCAAAAGATGAAAGAAAAGGCTTCAAAATAAATCCCTATGGCAGACCTCCAACCTCTCTCCCCCTCTGCATCATCGGCCATGGCATCTATTTATAGGGTACAGGAGCATCCACGATCGTGGGTTCCTAGTTTGATCCAAAAACTAATTTCCAACAATACAACTTGATCCATTAGACTCCTTTCCATCATTAAAGTCCTCCTTTCCATAAAATGTTGCTTAGATAAGAGCAAACATGGAAGAACAGTTCGATCGGGAGCCTGCAGTTGCCTTTTCTGGTTCAACTTTGAATAGCGACTTATATTGGGGCGTCCTTTCTTTAAATGACGCCTTAAACTGGGGCGTCCTTTTCTGAAGTAGCGCCTTTTCACTCGGGCGTCAGTTTCCTTATTTCCACATTTGCTATTTTCTTTATTTTTCGTAAAATAGGAATTGACGACTGTTCATATGGGCGTTCTTTCAATGATTAGCGACTGCATCTCGGGCGCTAATTCTTTTTTCTTCATTTTCCACTTTCTTTTATCAACTGAATTGACGACCTTGGAGATGTCGTTAATTAAATAGCACCTTGATCTAGGTCACCGTTTCCTGAAAATTAAATTATAAATCTATTGAATTCTAAAATAATTGTACAAATATTTAAATATTTCTCACATGGTCTTTTAAGCTCAAAAAGATGATCAAATACATGAAGACTCAAATAATGTGTGAGAATATAATTAATGCTCTTATTGCACAAATATACTCAAATAATGCTCAAAGATGATGGATGTGATGTAAATTATGATGTAAAATATAGCACTTATCACACTTTATTGCTATGAGAGGTGGCAAGTACAATGTATATAAAAACTAAAATTTCAACTTGCAAAATAAAAGAAGAGAAATGAAATTGTAAGCCAATAGGATGAAGAACGCCATCAACTCTTTGCTAAGCCTTGGATGAAGATCGCCTCGCCTTGGATGCCGACGCCGTGAGAGGATCAATTGGAAGAGAATCCGCCAAAGGGATGTGTGGATGAAATGTAGGAGATGGAGATGAAAAGGTGGAGGAAGAAGAATAAAATTAAAACCAAAGCATGTATGTTGTGAAAAGAGAGGAAGAGATGGCTATGATGGGTGATAAAACATAAAACAGTTTTGAAAACAGAGGGTTAGAAGAAGAAGAAATAGATTAAAATCTAGAGAGAATTAGACAAAGTGAAAGAAGAAAAAATTGTAGAGGACGAAGAGAGGAAGAAGATTGATGAAGAACACAAAGACAGAAAATAAGAGAAAGATGGAGAAAAACGTGACAGAACATAGAGTGGTCACGGATGAATAGTGCAGAACTGAACTTTGGAAAATTGATTGTAATTTGAAAACGGTTGAGAATTTGAAGAAGTGGTAGAAGAAGAAATTGAAGAACTTTTAAAAACCTACAACGTTCATGAAGCACTCAGAATCAACAGAAGACCAGAAAGGTCAGAAAAATGAGAAATAGCATAATATTTTAAAACCGGATGAACAGTAAAAACGCATAGACAGATCTTTGGAAAACTGGAAATAACTTTGAAAACTGGAAGAATTAGAGGAAGAGGAAGAAGAAGAATTTGTAGAAGACTGGAAAACAAAGAACTTTGATGAAGAACTTAACTGCAAAAGATGAAAGAAAAGGCTTCAAAATAAATCCCTATGGCAGACCTCCAACCTCTCTCCCCCTCTGCATCATCGGCCATGGCATCTATTTATAGGGTACAGGAGCATCCACGATCGTGGGTTCCTAGTTTGATCCAAAAACTAATTTCCAACAATACAACTTGATCCATTAGACTCCTTTCCATCATTAAAGTCCTCCTTTCCATAAAATGTTGCTTAGATAAGAGCAAACATGGAAGAACAGTTCGATCGGGAGCCTGCAGTTGCCTTTTCTGGTTCAACTTTGAATAGCGACTTATATTGGGACGTCCTTTCTTTAAATGACGCCTTAATGTAGGGCGTCCTTTCCTGAAGTAGCGCCTCTTCACTCGGGCGTCAGTTTCCTTATTTCCTCATTTGCTATTTTCTTTATTTTTCATAAAATAGGAATTGACGACTATTCATATGGGCGTTCTTTCAATGATTAGCAACTGCATCTCGGGCGCTAATTCTTTTTTTCTTTCTTTTTTCACTTTCTTTTTTCAAATGAATTGACGCCTTGTCTTGTGTCACGTCTTACTGAGTACGCGCCCTTGAAGATGCCGTTAATTAAATAGCGCCCTGATCTAGGTCGTTGTTTCCTAAAAATTAAAATATCAATCTATTTAATTCCAAAATAATTGTGTAAATATTTAAATATTTCTCACATGGTCTTTTAAGCTCAAAAAGATGATAATTTGCATGAAGATTCAAATAATGTGTGAGAATGTAATTAATGTTCATGTTGCACAAATATACTCAAATAATACTCAAAGATGATGGATGTCATGTAAATTATGATGTAAAATATAACACTTATCACTATGCACCTATGCTATAGAAAATAATTACATGAAGTGAAGAGAAGAGATAGAAGAAGGATGTAGAGAGGGAATAAGATCAAGAACTAGATCAAAGGAATAACTCTTTTTATTAACTTAAAAGAAAGAGTACATGAAGTGCAAGATAAGCTTACAACAAGGATGTGACGATATTACAATGAAGTAAAATAAAACTAAAACAATAAAAACAAAAGGAGCCTGAGATATGAAGATGGTAGCAGCAATGGTGATGACAGCTCCATCCTCTCTTGGCCTTGGATCACGAACCACCTTGCGGAAGATATCGTCTACGCCGGGAGGAAGTCACCTTCATCGTTGAAGCCACCTTTAGAGTGTAAATAACTTTAAAACCAAGAAGATTTAGGAGATGCCCAAGAAGAAGAAGTTGAAGAGGAGGAAGAGAGGAAGAACTTTGATGAATAACTTAGATAGAAAAGAAGAGCAGAAGAGCTTCAAATTAGAGAAATAACAGAAGTTAGCACCTCGGATGAACAGTGAAATCACAGGATAGCAAGTTGAAAAATGAAAAATAACTTTCAAAACCGAAAGAATTGGAAGATGATGTAAAAAAATAAGTTGTAGAAAACTTAAAAATAAAGAACTTTTATGAAGATAGTAAGAGATGAAAATGACTAGAAGTGGGAGAAATAAGGGGAAGAACAAAGAGAAACACTGATTCGGAGATGAAGAGGATGGCACAGTGAAAAACATGAAATACCTTGAAAACTAAGAGGAATTAGAAGATGATACAGAAGATTAAATTATAGAGGACTTAAAAAAAAAAGAACTTTTATGAAGACAGTAAGAGGCGAAGAGGGACGGAAGAGGGCGAACTCAGCGGCCTAAGAAGATGTGAGAGGGAGAGGGAGAGAAAAATTGCCAAAAGAAGAACCCCCTTTCTCCTCCTTATCATGGGCTATTTATAGAGAAAGTTGGGTAGATAGAGGGTGGAGATTGTATCAAAAGGAGATGGATGGCTGAGATTCAAGTAGAATATGATGCATGGGGTAGAGAAAAAGTAGGTGGGCACCCCCTTTCTTGGACTTTAGGCACCCCATTTCCCAAGGCTCATTATGTCTCTCCTTTATTTCAAACTTTGAATGTCATTTTCCTCCTTTTCAAACTTAAACTTTGAATTCCTCCTTTTTAAACTTTGAATTCAAAATTTTGAACTTTCTTTTCTCTCCAACCAAAATATTTTGAATTCTTTATTTGACTTGGTCAAAGTAGTGATGACAGTTTTGCCCCCGGCTTCTTTTGCAATTACCTTCAGTGTCCTGCACACACATAATTACAATCTAGTCCATAAAAATTACCATAATGTGCACATAAATCTCAAATGCTCATAGTTATACAATGGAGAATTAATGCCCATGACCCTCAACTTTAATTTATCAAATAATATCACCAAATTATTCAATTTACGTGAAAGCTCTAAATTAAATGCGGAGTTGAGGTTAACTATGAAATGTGCATAATTACCTAATTATATGCACATAAAATGGTGTACATGCAATGAATTATTATAGAAAATGGACACTTATCATATATCAAAAGGTGTTGTCTGACCGTTAGGCTACGCCTATCGGGAAGGCCGCACACTTGCGTGAGTGATCTTCGGATCGATTAACTCCGCCACGTACCGAGTCTTGGTTTAAGTCTAGGGTCCTTAGTGTGCATTAGTTAGTGCATTCCAACCTTGCATGGTTGTGCCTAGTGTCTTGCCCAATTGTCGGCATGTCTAGCATGTAGTTTTCTCCTCAATCTCCAATGGACTCCCGGTCGCCCAGGCGATCTGATTGTCGGCCCACCCATGGGTTGGGCAACCATCCTCTCCACTTCTATAGGCCCGAAGCCTCGGATTTTTATGGCTCCAACGACCTGGGTGACTACCTACGTTGGGAAGCCGCCATGGAAAAATACTTCGCTTGTTATCCCATGTCCGAGGCTGGACAATTCTATTTTGCCAAGGATAGGCTTCATGACCGGGTTGCCGAAAAATAGAGAACCATCGAAGGTTTAAGGTAGGTTAGGAGGCAATGGCCCGTCGAGTCATGGTGGGACATGAAGAGAGAGCTTAGGAAGGTCTACGTTCCCCAATCGGTCACCTCCAACCAGTCCCACCCAGTCACCTCCAGCCAACCCCGCCAAATTATCTCCAAACAAGTGGGTCACACCTCCAGTCGACCCCACACCCTCACCTCCAACCAAGTGGGATATAGTCGGAGGCAAGAAGCCCCACCAGTAGCCGAGCCTAGACCCATCCCCAGGCCGAGAGATGAGGAGTGAGTCCACCCCGAGGCCCCTACTCCAACCCGCACCTTAGATGAAATCAAGAAAATGCTTTCGGATTGGTTGGATAGGATAGAAAGGACACGTTCTCCTTCACCACCCACAAGAGCTCCAATGCCACCACCCTCTACTTCCGATCTTTATTCGGAACCATCTCATTTGGAGCCACTTCATTTCGAGCCACCCGTGTTTCTAACGGGTACGCTTTTCATAGTCGAGCCGCTTCTTAGTTGGCTCAAGGATGGCTTGGTCCCACCTCCTTATCCATCCATGGACCCCACCTTACCTATAGTACCTGTCAACTCCTATCACACGACATTCCGGTCTAGTCACCATGTTGATACCTTGGGTGACCTTATTATGGGTTTACACCGGCAATGAAAGTTGACACACTCGTTGGCCCGAAGCTTTGACCAACCCACTAGTCTTAGCTTCACCCATCCGGCCTTAGGATCCATTACCTCCATGTGTACCGTGGGTTGTGTCACCACGAAAATTCTTCTATTCCTCCCCATGCCGGCCGAGCCCGACTTCATACCCTTTTGCCCGAGGGAGAAACCATACATCCTACGTATGATCACCGTCCCACCTACCACAATGCATGATGGTAACCATCCACACCATCAAAACTTCCACGTATGGGACCGTGTGTAACGACCCGAGAATTTGATTATCGGGAAGGCCCGATAACCCGAGACTCGCACCGCCACCCACTAGTCCGAAGACTCGGAAGGGTTAAAAGGATGGTGTGGAGACTTACACAAGAATCATAATTAATTTCAGAAATTAAATAGTTATATAACTAAGCATGAAATAAATTAACAGTTTACATGGTACATGGTCCACAAGATATAATAAAATAACAACAGCAGTAGTCAACAACTAGTACAGAGACAAGAAAAGAAAGTACAGCTACACGGGACATACCCCGGCTCTGACCTCTGGCACTAACGCTGGGCACCTGAACCATGCTGAGCCTCAGACGTGCTCCCCTGAGGCCGCGACTCACCTGAAATATGGTGAAAATACGCAGGGAATGAGTCTCGGAATAAGACTCAGTAGGGGTCACTCGAACCCTACCTCGCAACGGAGAAACCTCTACGCTAGCAGTACGCGAGTACCTCAAATAGGAAAGCCCTGCAATCTACAAAATCCTGATCTCACGGCACGAAAGATGACACACGTACCACGGTGGAACGATCGGAGCACCACGGTCAACACGACAAAACTCGAAGGTCGAAGTCGCAAAGACTGACAGTCTGACACTCCCGACTCGACAGGAGTACCTCCCACTAGAAGCAAGACCGAAAGCGTCCACTGACGTCTTAGTCCGCGCCTCAGGTGTCTCCCTCCGGCCCAGCGGGAACTGAGACACCGTACAAGTAACCACAAACAAGTGACTAGCTAGGGTCACGCTCGTCAGCGTGGGTCCAACTGCCCCCAATCACGTGTGCACACACAGACCGTGCGTCCCTGGTCTGGCCCTCTGACCGATTTTCTCCTCAGCCGGACTCTGGTTGGTAGACGCGGGGCTCGACGAAAACCGGTCCACAAACCGTCTCTAAGGGTAGCCTCTCCACCACTCCCTGGTGGGACCACTCGCGTGTAAGCAGGCTACGACTAGTGGAGGGTCACTACGGAGTAGACTCTCAACTCAACAGAAAATAATGTCCGCATCCGACGACGTACGGGGACCGCCCCACGTACTAGCACCGTCGCACGGTGACCACGGTCGGAATAGAAACGGGGTTACAAACCACCCGAGGCAACCCAGAGCCTGACGGTCTACCCTAGACGCGTCAGAGGCTCTGACGGTCTAAGGCTGGACCGTCACAGCCATCTGACGGCCAAACACAGGGGCGTCAGACACCCAGTGCAAAACAGGGTCTAACGCACCTTCCTTGGCGCGTTACAATCTGTGACGCACCTACACCGGTGCGTCACAAGACGAGTGGAAACATACTGTGACGCATGCCACTCGGTGTGTCACAGGCCCTAACGCACTTAGCCTGGTGCGTTGCAGTGTGGGAATGCGTCCACTCTAACGCACCCACACAGGGGCATCACAAGGCTGTGACGCGCCAAGACTGGTGCGTCACATGCCTTGACCCCCAATGGTCAAAAACCCAACGGTCAAAAACCAATGGTCGAACGCCCTTGACGGTCCAACCCAGGTGCGTCACAGCACCTGTGGCGGTCTATCGTGGGACCGTCACAACCCACAGACCCCACTTGGCTGCACTCAGGGCTGTAACGCACCCACCTGGGCGCGTTACATAGTGTGACGGTCACTAGAAGGACCGTCACACTAGCCCGAGGGTGAAACGACGGGAAACGCCCAAAAAAATTGGCCACGCCCCCGTGCCTCCACCGGAGATGGGGAAATCAAAGGGGAAGACCCCTGGGGACCCCTAGCATGCTTCTAAGCCATCAAAACGCGAAATCATGGCCTAAAACCATAGATCGGGCGAACTCTCCCAAAATCATGCTTTTGCCCAAACCCGCTCAAAGACACCCCTCTCGGCTCCCATTCAGCCTACAAAACGCGGGGGATGACGGGATGAGCATAGGGATTTGTCCCCCTACCTCAATGGAGCGAAAGCTCCACCGAATCGAGCTCAAATCACGAAGAACGCTTTTGGAAACCCCGCTCCTTCACGCTTCCCACGAACACTGCACGCCCACGAAATCACCTCGCAGTCGCCCACGCAACCGCGCTGTCGCTCCGCCGCCGTCTGCAGCCGAAGAGAGGCCTGCCGCGATCGAATGGGAGAGAGAGGGGGAGAGGGGGGCGGTTTCCACGGTGGGAGGAAGAAGAAGAAGAAGAAGAAGGGTGGGGGAGAGAGAGAAACGAGATGGTATTTATAGGAAAATCTGAAAATTTTGGAAAATACCAAAAAATAGAAAATTACATTTCCCCGATCCTCTGAACGCACCGATCGCAATGGTACCACTCTCGCCTAGGTGAACGACCCGGTTCACCCGCAACGAGGTTCCGAAGGAATTACTGAAACACACACCGGTAACCGGAAAACACACACGAAAAAGTCGCGGAACGCTTCCGGGCCTCCGAAACAACTCCGGATCGCACCGATCCGAACACAGAAGATGTCCGAAACGAAATTCCGTGCACAGCAGAGTCAGACACTCCGAGAAACCAGATCCGGGACCCACGAAGAAGGATCCGAAAGATCCAGGATATTACACCGTGACTTGTGGGAACCCACCACAAGGGGTTATACCTTCTTTGATCTCTTTGATCCATTCCCTAGTGGACCCCTTGACCCACTATATATACTTCACTTCTTCGAGGGAGTCCACTACCACACCCCTTCCCCACGGGTCGGGTCGTCTACACCCACCAAGCCCGTACACTTGCGTGATACACCATCATCTAGGGGAAAGGAAGAAGATGCATTTGGTACTCTTGGCCCTCCCACATCCACATCTAATATGCATGCATGGTCCACTTTACAAAGTCTAGGAATTCCACATTCCGCCAACCACCGGTTACGTCAAACGCATGCATGGCACACATTCGGGTGTCCTGGTCCGTCGTCACCCATGTACGGGTCGGACTAACATTAGGTGTGTCTAGGGTCTTATGTGTCTGTGCATACATCGAGTCGAGTCAGTTTGTATGCTCGCGTTGTTAGTCCCTTTCGAGTATGAGACTTGTCGGACTTTGGGATCGGTTCTACTTCATATCGGATCTAGTCACATAAGGGACAAGCGGTGATTCCTAGTGAGTCTTCGAGCCGCCTTCCCTCCTTTGAGAGTGACCCCACCCCGAAGTGTCAACCTCTAGCCTCCTCCCCAGCAGCGTGTGCATATCAAATCTATACGGGATGAGCAGGTGTCGATTACTTGGAGTGGAGCGTACTCCGCGCTTCCGAGTACGATGACGGATCCGCCGGCGTCACGAGCAGCTGCACCCCTTACTCGACGGGGTCGAGTTCTTCCGACCCGGAGAGAATTGATGGGAATCTACACCAGGCGCCAACTTTTATTTTTATATTTGTGTCCTTTTAGTTTACATTTATATCATTGGGAAGTAGGTTTGCAATTGTAAGGCTTTATAAGCCAATTTGTCATTCTTTAGGATTCTTTGGGTTTTTGTGCAAAAGTCCAGTAGGACCAGCAAGGGGCCCCCATCTCCTTTCTTATTGGTCCACCTAAGTCTTAGGGCCTATGTGGGGTCAGTCAAAGGTCCAAGGTGGGCTTCTAGATGGTTTGACATTCAAAGGGGGACAAGTGTTACAAAATGTCCAAGATGCCTCCCCTTAAGTCAAGGGGGTGCCCCCCCATTAAAATGACATTTTGTATTTTATTTTTCTAGACCAATTGACCACATGGGGGAAGAAAATGCTACCCCTCCCCTCTCTCCCACGAAATCCCAACCCCCTCCCCCTTCCTCCCCTTCTATATAAGCCCATGTATAGTGTTTTGTAAGAATTAATGAAGAGAAAATTTGTGAAGTTGGTTGGAGCCAAAGAAGGGTGTGCCCTCCTCCACTCTCCCTCCCCCTCTTGCAGATGGATTTCGGTTAAATCTTGGGTGTGAAGCCCTTCTATCTTCTCCTTAGCCCTCTGAGTTCCATTTCTGCCGCCGCCGCCATCGCACCGCCGTCGCGCCGCTGCCACCATCGTCAGATTCTATCTATATCAGGATAGAAGCTCATCTCCAGATTTTTATCTCTGGTTCTTGGTGTCTAATCGAGCCCTAATTTTGAGGGTTTGTTCTGTCCATCTCCCCTAATCTCCAGTTCAAATTTCGTGTCATATGGACTTCATTTGGTATTTTTTCCGCATTTATTGTTCTCCCCCTGTAATCTGCCATTCTGCAGATCTACGGGACAGAGTCACCTTGTTGTATTTTTCCCACCCACTTATAAATTTCAAAACAAATCACAAAAAATCCTCAATGTTCATCACATATACCCCCTTCCACCATCATTTTCGTGGAGTCTAGAAAAATCATTTCCCCTTCGGTCAAAGGTCAGTCTCAGGAAAAATACAGTCTGTCCTGTGTGTCTGTCAGTCCGGGTTAGAAAATAAAACAGTGTTACAGTCATTTTCATCTTCAATCCGTTTGGTGGATGTGGCTGTGAAAAATATATGTTGTATTTCTTTGAGTGCTCTTTCCAACGGTACCAGCCACGCCTCGATCGGCCTCCGGATCTGAGCCACATAATTCTTGCAGTCGAGATGTGCAGATCTGTTCCCTGTGTAGGTCTGAAATTATAGTCTGGTATTAATTCATGCAAAATTATCAAAAGTCAACTTCTGGAACCGCCACTTCAGGGAGTCGATCAGGGACATCCCGCCGCCGTCCCAGTCAAGCGGCGCCTTCAGAAGACCTCAGGAGGGCGTCGTTCTTTTGGAATCCGTGCCTTGCTATCCAGCGAGTCAGAACCGAGTCGGTGTAGTACCAAGTCGGCGCAGGACCGAGTCGGACCAGCAGGCCGAGTTCGTACCGTACGCACCTCCAGATTGCTCCCCGTCAACGCAGGGTCGGTCCTCCCAGACCCCATTTGTAGGCCTTTACCTCCCTGCGTGGAGTGGGCAATAGATTTGACTATTATAACTAAATTTTTACCGTTGTTACCGGGAGTTACCGCAACTGGCCGAGGTTGTCTTGCCCACGCCCAGAGCGTGGAGGTAAACTCGCCCCCACTCTTTATCGCATTTTGCTTATCTCGTATATCTTTGAATGCTGCTGCGAGTGTAGGTTCCTAGCTATATATATATTGTTATCACCGCTGCGAGAGTGAGTGAGTGTACCGTCCCGTGACTGGACCCGAGTTAACGCGGAAAGGCTGATACCCGAGACTCTTTGCCGGTTTCTCAACCGCGCACGTTCCCACGTCTTCCGTCGCTTAGGGACGATCGCGAGCTAGAGTCCCAGGTCGCGTGTCCGTCCCGCATCAACTCTCCCACTAGCACCGGCCAGATGTATCCACTAACGTATTACACCACGTCGACTCTCCCTATCCTGGCTACCTCTCCCAGAGAGGGAGGCAAGAGACTGGGTCGGATGCGTCTCGGATGCCTTACACCGCCCACTATGCTCACGCCTGCCTACCTCTCCCAGAGAGTGAGATAGAGTCGCAACAACACAAGGACTAGTTGGGGTCGCGCCTGTCGGCATGGGTCCACTGCCCCCAAGAACATGTGCACACACAGACCATGCGCTCTAAGTTAGGTCCTTTAGTTGGTTTTCCCCCCAGCCGGACTCAGGTTGCAAAGATGAGGGGCCCTACGGTAACCAGCCTAAAAACCCTCACATCGGGAACAACTCTCGACCATGTGGTCGGAACGTGTCGGCACTAAGTAAGTAACAATCTTGGCCCAGTCGGTACGTGCACGACACTCAGTAAGTGGAGCCAGCGGAGTACTGCTCGGAAGAAGGTCTAACTTACGCACACCTGAAACCACGAAATGGCACATCCTGGTACAGGTAAACAACATATGGCCGATAACAAGAACCAACGAACGCCGACCTACTAAACTCGTGTGGGAACGGACCTCTGGTAACGATAACCTACACGGGGGAGAACACTCCCTACAATACACAAATCCCACAGGGATGGCCCATGATAACTTACACAGAAATCCTGAATCATAGACAACTATGTGGACACCTCTTTCGCAGACCCTTGTGACATACGGACACCTCGAGGCAAGAAACGGTGAAGCACGGCACCCCGGGGCAGGAAAGGGCTGGACGGACAACCTCCACATCACTAGCCACCCAGCATAGGGCCACCCTGTGCACTAGGTGGCCATATCCGTGGCCACCCAACAGGCCTGGGCGGCGACCACCTTGGCCGCCCATTCTAGGGCACTTCAGAGTCTGGGTGGCCTGAGTGCTGGCCGCCCAATAGACCAGGGCGACCAGACCTTTGGCCGCCCCCTTGGCCGCCCAGAAGACCCGTGGCCGTCCTCTGCCGGGTTCGCGGAAACGGACCAAACTCCACGGGGAGTTCGATCCCACGCCCCATTCGCCTCGACGCGAAGGGGAAAATGAAGAGAATCCATCCCCAGACATTCCTACATCCGAAAAATCATGTTTAAACTACAATCGAGGCCTAGATCGGCTGAAACCATCACTCGTCCCAAACATGATCATTTCTCCCAAAAATAAGCAATGCACCCATTCTTGACCTCGTTCGAGCACAGAATCGCAAGGGAAAACACGCGAGGGTGCTAGGGATCCGTCCTCCTACCTTTTCAAAGCTTTTACCGTCGAAAACCCCACAAAAATGATGATCTCTCATGTGGTCGACTCCCACGGCGGCATTCGCCTCCCCCTCGACGCATGCCACGCCCCTCGACTTCGTCCTCGCCGCATGACATTGCCACCGCTCCACCACGCGTCCCTCTGTAGGCCGCCAAAGGTGAGAAAGGGAGAGCGAAAGAGAGACGGGTGTGTGAGGGAGAGGAGAGATGCGAGAGAGTGAGATGAGAGAACGAAGGGGGAGAAGGGGGTTAAAAGGGATTTTAGCATTTTTATTTTATTATATTTTTTCCATTTTCATTTGTAAAATCTGCATAAACCCCAAAAATTCTTGAAAAATCAATTCGGACTCTGAAAAATTCCAGGAAAAAGTCAGGCTGCTCAATGCGCCACCACGGACCCGAAATAACTCACATAAACGCCATCCAAGGTCCGAAAGACCAATATTCAAGTCTGAAATCCATACAGACACGATCCGCAACTTGCTGAAACACGATCCAAAAATCTGGGGCGTTACATCCCTTTCAGTCCAACTCAAGACTATGGGCCAACGTACTACTCACCAGTGAAGGAGAGGTCACATGCCTTGACCTGCCTAACACTAATAGGATCCGGCACGTACCGAGCGCTATACAGTCCACAACACCTCACCCTCGTTCTCTTACAACTCTTGCAGGACAACGCTCTCGGCTCGCTGAATGTAAAGAAAAGAAGAATGTAGAATAGGGAAACCACAAGCAAGAGACAAAGTGAGGAACGAGGAGAGTCATTTTTATTACCCACCTGAGGGAAAGTATAAAGCATAGTTTCAGTCGTCTGTCTACAAACATTAAAGACAGGAGTGGTGTCAGCACCTTTGTTGTGGTTCAAAGGTAGCGAACCCCGCACGTGGCCGCCTCCCAAGTCCACCAGGTAGCTTCCACAGGAGGCATCCGCACCTCCCTCCTCCCTGCCCGTGTTCAGGGAGGTCTCGTTGGATAACAACTCCTCTCGAAGGCACGGTAGACCAAAGAGATTCATTGGAGTCAATTTACAAGTTTGAGCACACCTGTTTGGGCATGCCCCCTCAAGAAGAGAAGAAGAAGAAGGGGCGGAAAGCTAGCCAGCAGATATCAACGACTTAAGCCTCTCCATCGACACATGGACAGCCTATTCCCATTCCTCGAATAGACGGGGGAACCCTAGGCTGCGTCCCTTCACCAGCTCACCCCGGCTCCTCGGCCACGCCATTGTCACAATGACATCACCACCCGATGGATCGACGGTCTACTAGCATCAGTATTTAAGGCCCCACGCTCCAAGGGTGCCCGACGGGGAAGCCCAACATCGTCCTCTATTCCTCCCTTCCTCTCTTCGAGCTCAAGGAGGGGCCCGAAGTCCTCTCGAGCATCGAGCACTGAGCACTCTCATTGCTCAAGAGTGGGGGGTTAGTGAGGAGGGCCCTTCTTACCGGCCTAATAGCACCGAGTACCCTATCCATAGCCAGAGCCCAACTCTCCAGGCCCACCACCTGGGTGGCCTGTTACGTGTCCCTACCCTGTCAGGACTAGTGTCATACATGTGCGCACCAGCAGCTACATCTGTGCATTGATGGCGAATGACACCCCCCTCCCGGTGACGATACTAATATGCAGCCTGTGCCATCCCTCATAACGACACCAGTCCGCTCCCCCTCCGGCGGGCTCTACCGCATTAATGGTCGACGCCATTATTGCATCGATGGCGGAGCAGTCACCTCGGTAGAAATGGCAAGGCACTGCCCATGCCCTCTGTTCTGTCAGACACGTGAGTTGGGTGGCTCACGCCTCCCTCGGCCACGGCAACCCTACGGTCAACCCTCCTGACGATGGTATAAAGGGACCCTGGCCCAACGGCTAGGGAGAGATAAGGAAGAAAGGAAAGGAGGAGAGGAAGAACGGGAGGCACCCCTCCTTGAGTTCCTCACTTCTCTCTCTAGCACTTCCTCTTCCCTCCACAATTAACTGACTTGACTGTCGGAGGGTTATCCCCTGGGATATCTCTCAAGGCTCCTTCTGACGTCTTCTCGGTGGCCGCAGGTCCTTCCTCCGATAAGACCCGGGATCCAGTTTCATCAACTATTGCAGGTGTCGATCGAGAAGTGGATAATTATTTTCCAACTGCTACACTTATGTTTTGTGAACAACAGATAAGTACAATTAATGTAACTATTGAAATGATGTGCATGAATTATTACTCATTGATCAAAAGAGATATGTGAGAAAAAATATATCCATAATTCATAAGGAAAAGGGAAAAGGTCTTTATTGTGTGGATTCATGACCAAAATTTCAAAAGAACCCCAAAAAACTAAAATTCCACAATAAATCATAATAATCTGGTCAAAGGGGGTGCAATAAACATTTTTTCTCCTTCACCGCCGAAATAGGACCATCGTATGGTCCAGTGGAAGTGTAAAAAATACGTGGACGTGGACGTCTGTGACTGTCCCATGGAATTCTTACGCCACGGCATCCAAAACAGTCGAGAAGCAGCCCACAGGAATAGATGATGAGCAGACCCAGGAAAGGAAGCCCACAGCATGCGGCTCTCTTGCATAAATATATATGAAGCCTGTCAATTTTCATATGAGTGGCGTCCACATCGTTTTTGGCTTTTTTGAAACAAGTCAAGTAGTATAGTGACTATATATGCAAGTCTTTTTTAGTGGGAAGAATTTTGAATTCGAACCAGCTGTTTAATACCGTTTTCGATGGGAATTTTTCATATATATATATATATATATAATCTATACTAACAGCAGTGTGTACGTACCTCCCAAATGCCGGATCGCAAGAATATAAGACACGGAATGACACATAATTTCTTTCATAGAGACGGCTAAAGGGTCGTCTTCTCTCGAACAGATTCGCATATATATATATATATATATATATGTTCACGTGGTACCAGCACCATGGTAAATATATATATTCCTGTTCACAACGCGTTCTTTTCAAACCGGCTCCCAAGTCCCATGGACAAGCTTGGCCTCTCTTTAATTTCCTCTCTTTTTACTGGGCGTTCTCAAGCACCGTCGAAGTTTCACCTGACGTCGTTACGGTGTCCACACGCGACAACAGACGGTCTCATCTTCCGGATGAGCAATAGATCCCCATCACTTTCAAATTTAATTAATCTTCCTTTCACGAGCCAATCTCAGTTGACGCGAACGGTCAAGCGTTGCATTATTTAGTTTTGGGCAATGATATCTACGTCACCTCGTTAATTAGACACGGGCTGTTGCAATTGTAATATTTGATTATTTTTAAATTTTTTATTAACTCTACATTTATTTTGACGTCACGTGACTATCAAATTATCAAATGACGTGACATGATAGTTAAGTAAAAAACAATTATCCTCCCTTAATAGTGAAAATGTTTCATTTTCAACTAGATATTTTCACTATTTATAAGATTAAAATTTTATTTTTACGTAATTCTCATGTGATGTCATAATGTTAATTACGCGATCAACATATTAAATTAATTTGATGCAATGTTCATTCAAAAAATGTAACATATCGACGTATAATTACTGAGAGTGTTACACGATATCTAACGTCACAACAGACGTTAGGGAGCTTCCCATGCGTTGGTGCCTGCCACCATCTATATCACGGTGATGAAACCGCCTCACGCCTGAAGCCAATCGTACGTACGTTCCAGTCATTAGCGGTGAGTCAAGATCGTTTTTGTTTGCCATGTTCATACGCAGACTTGGTCTGGTCCCACCTGACTTAACATCGACACATCCATGTAACACTGATTTTTGAACTGAGTCGACCGTCTTAGTTCGGCTTAGATATAACATACGACCTAGTCAATACTAATCACATCTGATATGACAAATTATAATTATTACTTGTTAATGATGTTGAACAATATTCGAAACATATTTCACGACAATTGACTAGAAGATATCTTCACCACTCCCTCTCACGATGGGTATCGATCGGCCAACTTCTAATAGGAGGCCACCAAGTATGCTGGGTGTAATTCCGGACTTCCACCTATTAGGTGTGTCAGGATGTATTTTTCGTGAATATTTTAAGAGTTACGAATTTTTGAGATTTTAATTTAAAGATTTTGTGAGGAATTATTATTATTCTATGAAAATTTTAGAGTTTATTTAATTAAATTATCGGGAGAATGGGCGTTTACATAATATTGCCTATTTTAAGGGTTGGGAGCAATCCCAAAACCCTTTTTCTTCCCCTCATGTGCCACCTCTCTCCCCCTCGTCGAACCTCTCCCTCCCCTCTCTGTTCCACCTCCGGTTCCTCTTTCTCTCCCTCCGACTGTAGACGGCGGGTAGCGAGGAGGCGAGGTTGGGCTTCAGTAGCGGCGGGAGGCGGCTCGTGAGTGCATGGACGAGGAAGATCGTGCGAGTGAGTTGCGGATTTCCGAAGCTTCAACAGTTTCGACACGAATCGGCAACGATCGAAGCGATCCAAGTTGGTAAAGCGGCATTTCAAGTAGGGGGATGGACCCTCCCACCTTCCCCGCGTGTTTTCATGCCAAACTGTGTTCATCCGGGTGAGAATGAGCGGCATTTGTTTTGTTTTGGGGAAAATCACATGATTCGAGGTGAGCGACGAATCCATGGTTTTGATCGTTGATTCATGACCCATTGAGTCCTAAAAGGGTGCATTGGAGGTCGGGGATCGACTCCCCAAGCTTCCTGCTCGCAATGGGGGTGACTAGAGCATGGAACGGGCCCCAAAGGGGTCTTCCCGTTCGACCGTCGCCAGAATCGGTCGACCAACCACATGTTCCGGTCGACCGGTTCCTGGCAGAGCTAAAGGCTGCATTATAGGAGGGTTCCGTTGACCGAACCCCTGGTTTCGGTCGACCAACCACAGAGGGCAGTCGACCGGTTTCTGAGTAGATACACTTTGGAAAATCCGATCGACCGACTGCTATGGACAGGTTGACCGAAACCCCTAGACCCACTATAGAAAGCGGCCTATTCGGCCCCAGAAACTTGGTTTTTCACCCCAGAACTCAAATAGAGATATTTATGGATAAAATAGACTATAAATTAGCCGTGTAAATCCCGCAAGGGCCGTCTCATGGTGGGATGCCCGATGACTTGGTTTAGAACATGTGGGTACACCCTATGGCAGGGAAATGTGAACAATTTATGATTTTTCAAGATAGCAACTTCGACAGCCTTATGCCTTGCAGA
Organism: Amorphophallus konjac; assembly: GCA_022559845.1. NCBI lineage: Eukaryota > Viridiplantae > Streptophyta > Magnoliopsida > Alismatales > Araceae > Amorphophallus > Amorphophallus konjac. Next base: position 336,075,131 of record CM040125.1, on the reverse strand, counting down.
CTTAAACTCGTGTTTCGTGCGATGAGTGTGTGTCCACGACTGGTTACACGTCAATGGTTTCATAGCGGGTCCTTACTTGGAGTGACTTTTTTTCACTAGTCGTAACTTGCTTGGGCACGCGTGTGCTGACCCACTTGGGAGTAGTGAAGAGCTAGACCCGAGAGAGATGGTTTGGGGTTGATTTCCGTAGGGCCTCCCACTGTGGCGGCTCGAGTCCAGGCCGGGAGGAAAATTAGCTGGAGGGCGTGACGTAACATAGTCAGTCAGTGTGTGCACACGTGGTTGGGGACTTCGGACGTATGCTGACGAGCACGACCTTGACTTGAACCTTGTCTTGTGTTCTGTGTACGGTGTCTCAGTTTCCGCCTAGGGCGTGTAGGGAGACAACTGAGACTGTGGACTAAATCGTCAGTGGACGCATCCGGTCTTGCTTCTAGTGGATAGTGCTCCTGCACTCGAGTGTAGTGGCCCTAGTTTCCTACCGTTGTGGTTTGGTGTTCGGGCGGCCGAGGTTATCCTATTATGCAGCATTTGACTCGTGGGTTCCTTGAATAGCCATGGTACTCATGTGAAGAGGTTACTTTTCCTTAATTATAAATTGTTGTTCTTTTGTTATAGTTATTACACCGAATTGTTATTTATTACACCGTGTGCTTATCATTGTGAGGTGGGGGATTCGTGGGACCCCTACTGAGTCGATGAGACGAGACTCACCCCCTTTGTTTTTAGATGAGACGTGACTTGCACGTTGTACTTCTGAGGCTTTGCGTGGACGGCGGTCAGACTTAGCACCAGTTTGTCAGAGACGGGATATGTCCCATGGTCTTGTACCTTTTTACTTTACTGCACATATGTATGTACCTATAGATTCTAGACTGTGTAATTGTTAAATTATATACCTATTTATTTCCTGCATTAATCATGTTAATTATTATTGAGGTGCAATTATTTAGATTCCTATACACTGCGGCACCATCCCTTTAACCCTTCCGAGCCCACAATTGGTGGGTGGCGGGTCCGGATCCAAGAATATTGGGGTCTTTCTCGGTATTCAGATCTTGGGTCGTTACAGATGGTATCAGAGCGTGGTTGTGGGGGTGTGTAGAAATCTAATTTGATCACAACAGTCTAGAATGTCCATAACATGTATTATTGTTGGCAACTGGTATAGGGTATCGTGTGTTTTATTGATTCTGCCATTTTCTCCCTTTTTCATGTTAGAAGATCATGGTGCCTAGGAGGAGGATCCGCTTCCAGCAAGGGCAGTCGGCTGAGGATCAAGAGGGGTAGAGTAGGGCATCGGCTGTGGATGGAGCGACAGCAGTAGGAGCGCAAGGAAGAGAGGAGTTCATGGAGGGTAGGTACCTATTTTATCTTCGATAGTATGGTAGGGAGGCCGGAGAGGATTCTTCATCTCAAGGAGGTGGTGGGCAAGCGTTGAAGGAGTTTCTGCAGTTCCATACACCTTAATTCGAGGGACAGCCGGACCCAGATGCAGCAAGGGCTTGGATCGATGCTATAGAAAGGGTGTTCCGCTCCATGGAGTGTGCGGAAGATGGAAAGGTGTTGCTGGCTAGCTATCAACTGTAGGGCTCAGGTTTATCATGGTGGACTGTAGAGTGGGAGTCAGCATTTCAGTCTCGCCCTCTTCGGCAAATTTCATGGCAGGAATTTCTTGAAGCATTTGAGCGTGTTTTCAGCCTCGAGCATATCAAATCTAAGAAGATGTACCAATTTATGGAGCTAACTCAAGGAGACATGTCTGTGCTACAGTATCACTCCAGGTTCATTGAGTTGGGCCATTATGTGCCTCACATAATGGCTGATGAGAGGATGAAGACCCGATAGTTTATTAGAGGCTTGAAGGCTGAGCTTAGACATGTGGTGGTTGCTACCCATGTGACTAATATGGAGACAGCTTATCAAGCAGCCACAGATATGGAGAAAGAATTGTCAAGGACTCAGGAGAAGGCCAAGATGGGGCAGATGCAGACAAGCCGAAGTCAGTAGGGTTCTGTTCAGCAGCAGAGTACATTTCAGCAAGGCTCAGGCAGGTCAGGGTCAACTCTTTTAGTGGCCTCTGCTGCGGGTTCCACATCTTTTGGCTTGAAGATTAAGAGGATGTTTCGGAAGGCAGGATTTAGCAAGAGACGTCATGATCGGAAGGATCAGAGACAGAGTTTGGTGGGTGGTGTGCAGCAGCCAATACCATTTCAATGTCAAGTTCTGTGAGTGGACAGTGGGGATCGTATCCACGGTGTGGTGGCTCTCACCCCGATAGACCATGTCAGATACATGTGACGTGGTTCTGATGTGATCAGGTGGAGCACATGGCTCGTGACTGTCCTTAGAGGCCGCAACAACCACATTAATTTCAGCAGTAATAGTAGTTCCAACCTCAACAGTTTCACCCCCAGCAGTAGTTCCAGTAGATGCTGCAGATTCCACCTTGGTCGTGGTCAGCTAGTGTGGGGAGGCAGAGATCTCGAAGGCGCGTGATGCATATGACACATGCAGAGGCAGAGGCATCCCAGTTGGTGGAAGATACGGTTATGATTCCTAGGTGTACGGCCCGAGTTTGTTTAATTTTGGTGCTTCTCATTATTTTATATCCAAGTATTTCATTGCTTGTGCTAAGGAGTCTACTATTGAGATGTCTTGTGACCTGGCAGTGGAGTTGTCGACGAGTGATTTTATGATCACTTCTTATTGTTTAGAGAGGGTGTCTGTATGGATTGAAGGGCAGAATATGCCAGCCAGACTTTATGCACTACAGTTGAGAGATTATGATGTAATTCTGGGTATGGATTGACTTGAGGCCCATGGTGTCGTGGTAGATTGTAGTTCGAAGAGGGTCTATTTTCAGTAGCCTCAGAGACCCTCGTTCTATTTTCAAGGTATTCGATCTTCTTCACCCCACTTCCTCATTTTAGCTATTAAGGCCCGTAGACTACTTGATGCTGGATGTCAGGGATTCCTTGCTTCAGTAGTGGTAGTTGATCAACAGTAGCAAGGGGTGGAAGATATTTCTATAGTGTGTGAATTTCCTGATGTCTTTCTTGAGGAGTTGCCAGGGCTACCTCCGTAGAGGGAAATTGACTTCACCATTGAGATTGTGCCTGGCACAATGTCTTTGTCCAAGGCACCTTATCGCATGGCACCGGTAGAACTAAGGGAGCTGAGAGCTCAGTTACAGGAGTTGTTCGATAAGGGTTATATTCATCCTACCCTTTCCCCATCGGGTGCACCTTTATTGTTTATGAAGAAGAAGGATGGCAGCTTAAACTTGTGTATTGATTATAGGCAGCTGAACTAGGTGACCGTTAAGAACAAGTATCTCTCGTCTCGTATAGATGATTTGTTTGACCAGCTTCAATTAGCCCAGGTATTTTTGAGAATTGATTTGCGGTCTGGGTATTATCAGCTGCAGATTAGAGAGTCAGATGTAGAGAGAATTGCTTTCAACATCATATATGGGCACTATGAATTCTTGGTTATGTCGTTTGGGCTTACCAATGCTCCTACGCGGCATTCATGGACTTGATGCACAGGGTGTTCCATCCTTATCTGGACCGGTTCATGGTGATATTCGTAGATGATATTCTTGTTTATTCCCAGTCCGAGTAGGAACATGTTCATCACCTGAGGATGGTATTGCAGACATTGCGGGAACACCAACTATATGCCAAATTCAACAAGTGTGAGTTTTGGCTACGGGAGGTACATTTTCTCGGACATGTGATATCAGGTGATGGTATTTCTGTTGACCCAGCTAAAGTAGAAGTAGTGGTCCAGTGGCCAAAATCGAGGTCGGTGACGGAGATTAGAAGTTTTTTGGGCGTGGCAGGTTATTATAGGAGGTTCATTCAAGACTTTGCTCGAATTGCTGCTCTAATGACAAAGTTGACCCGAAAGGACGTGCCTTTCATTTGGACTGATGAGTGTAAGCAAAGCTTTATGGAGTTGAAGAGATTGCTTACCACTACTCCAATTCTTATGTTGCCTTCTGGTTTCGGTGATTTTGTGGTATGTACCAATGCGTCCAGGGTAGGTTTGGGTGGGGTATTGATGTAAAATGGCAGGGTGGTAGCTTATGTGTCTCGCTAGTTGAAGCCGCATGAGGAGAATTATCCCACTCATGATCTTGAGTTGGCAGTAGTAATTTTTACATTGAAGATTTGGAGGCACTATCTGTATGGAGAGAAATTTGAAATTTTTACTGACCACCAGAGCTTGAAATATGTGTTCACTCAGAAGGATCTCAATCTCAGGCAGAGGAGATGAATGGAATATATGAAGGATTATGATTTCACCTTATCTTATCAGTCGGGTAGAATGAATGTGGTGGCCAATGCATTAAGCAGGAAGGGAGCAGTCAGTCACTTGATGATGAGAGTGTGGAAGTTGTGGCAACAGGTGCTGATGGAGACTTTCAGGATCAAGGTTCCTCGGGATCGGGGGTCGGCTATTCTTGCTAGTTTGACTGTCACGCCAGCTCTCCATCACCAGGTGATGGAGGCTCAACGTATGGATCTCGAGCTATCTCGTGTCTTGTCAATGGCCGAGGTAGAGTTTGGTGATGATGAAGTGGCAAGATTTTGAGGTAGGTTATATGTCCCAGCTGAAGAACAAGTGAGAAAAGGTATTTTGCAGGAGGCGCATGGTTCTCCTTATGATGTGCATCCCGGAGCAACCAAAATGTATTGCAATTTGAAGAGGCAATCCTGGTGGCCATGAATGAAGAAGGATGTTGCTGAGTTTGTGGCTAGGTGTTTAGTATGTCAGTAGGTGAAGGTGGAGCATCAGCGGACATGTGGCACTTTGCAACCTTTGGAGATTCCTGCATGGAAATGGGACCATGTGACTATAGATTTTGTGGTCCGTTTGTCGAGAACTCGGGGTGGCCATGATGGTATATAGTTGCTGGTTGACAGGTTGACTAAGACTGCCAGGTTGTTACCAATTAAGGTGAGTTGGAGAGTCCACAAATTGGTTAGATTGTATGTGGAGTGAATTGTTCCCATGCATGGCATTCCTATTTCTATTGTGTCCGATCGGGATCCCCATTTCACTTCTAGTTTCTGGAGGAGCTTTCAGAAGGCCTTGGGAACATAGTTAGCTTTTAGCTCAGCTTATCACCCTCAGCCCGATGGGTAGTCGGAGAGAACTATCCAGACCCTGGAAGATATGTTGAGAGCTTGTTGCCTTGAGTGGCAAGGGTCGCGGGTCCTCGTTGGTAGAATTCACTTACAATAACAGCTATCATTCCAGTTTGGGCATGGCACCTTATGATCTATATGGGTGACCGTGTCGTACTCCGCTTGACTGGTTTGAGATTGTTGAGCGAATTATGACAGGACCAGAATTGGTACAACAGTGTGCAGATGTGGTACAACTGATTAGGCAGAGATTGTAGGCAGCCCAAAGCCGATAGAAGAGTTATGACGATCGGTGGAGGTGACCTCTTACCCTTGAGGTGGGAGATCGGGTGTTCTTGAAAGTCTCCCCTATAAAAGGTGTGGTGCGATTCAGTAAGCGTGGGAAGTTGAGTCCCCGTTATGTGGGTCCTTTTCTTATTGTGGAGCGGGTTGGACAAGTGGCGTATCGTTTGTAGCTACCTCCAGAGATGGATGCGGTACATAATGTGTTCCATGTATCGATGTTGCGGAAGTATATGCCCGATGATTCTCATGTGTTGGAAGACTCAGTGTGGCCTGAAGTGATGCCGCATCTGTCTATCCCCGAGTACCCCATTCATATTGAAGATCGACGTGAGCAGAGGTTAAGGAATAAGGCCATACATTTGGTTAAGGTGGTTTGGCAGTGCCACTTGGGAAATGAGGCAACTTGGGAGCGCGAGGATGAGATGCAGCAGCGGTTTCCATATTTGTTTGGGTAAGATCTCTCCTTAGACTGGTTATATTCTGGTGTAAATTTCGAGGATAAATTTTTTGTATGGAGGGGAGGATTGTTATACCCTGAATTTCGGACTTCCACCTATTAGGCGTCGGATCTATTTTTCATGAATATTTTAAGAGTTGCGAATTTTTGAGATATTAATTTAAAGATTTGAGAAGGAATTATAGAATTTTTATGAAAATTCTAGAGTTTACTTAATTGAATTATTGGGAGAATGGGCATTTACACAATATTGCTTATTTTAAGGATTGAGAGCAATCCCAAAACCCTTTTTCTTTCCCTCTCGGGCGACCTCTCCCCCCCTCGTCGAACCTCTCCCTCCCCTCTCCGTTCCACAGCAGGTTCCTCTTTCTCTCGCTCTGGCTGCAAACGGCGAGTAGCGAGGAGGCGGCTCGTGAGTGTGTGGAAGAGGAAGATTGTCCGAGTGGGTCGTGGGTTTTCAAAGCTTCACTGGTTTCGAAGCGAATCGACAACGATCGAAGCGATCCAAGTTGGTAAAGCGGCGTTTCAGGTAGGGGGATGGACCCTCCCACCTTCCTCGCGTGTTTTCCCGCCGAACTGTGTCCATCCGGGTGAGAATGAACGAGTTTCATTTTATTTTGGGAAAAATCGCATGATTCGGGGTGAGCGACGAATATGTGGTTTTGATCATTGATTCATGACCCATTAGGTCCCAAAAGGTTGTATTGGGGGTCGGGGATCGATTCCCCAAGCTTCCCGCTCGCAATGGGGGCGACTCGGGCATGGAACGGGGCCCAAAGGGGTCTTCCTGTTCGACCGTCGCCGGAATCGATCAACCAACCACATGTTCCGGTCGATCGGTTCCTGGCAGAGCTAAAGGCTAGGTTGCAGGTGGGTTCGATCGACCGAACCCCCAGTTTCTGTCGACCGACCCAAGGTCAGGTCGACCGACCACAGAGGGCAATCGATCGATTTCAGAGCAGATACACTCTAGGAAATCTGGTCGACCGACCCCTATGGACCGGTCGACCGAAACCCCCAAACCCACTATAGAAAGCGGCCTATTCGGCCCCAGAAACTTGGTTTTTTGTCTTGGAACTCAAATAGAGATATTTATGGATAAAATAAACAAGAAATTAGCCGTGTAAACCTTGCGAGGGCCATCTCATGGTGGGATGCCCGATAACTTGGTTTAGAACATGTGGGTACACCTCATGGTGGAGAAATGTGAACAGTTTATGGTTTTTTGAGATAGCAACCTCGGTAGCCTTATGCCTTGTGGACTTAGACTCGTGTTTCATGCGACGAGAGTGTGTCTATGACCGGTTACACATCAATAGTTTTAAAGCGGGTCCTTAATTTGAGTGACATTTTTTCGCTAGTCATAACTTACTTGGGAACGCGTGTGCTGACCCAGTTGGGAGTAGTGGAGAGCTAGACCCGAGAGAGATGGTTTGGGGCTGATTTTCGTAGGGCCTCCCACTGTGGCGGCTCGAGTCCAGGTTGAGAGGAAAACTAGCTGGAGGGCTTGACGTAGCATAGTCAGTCAGTGTGTGCACACGTGGTTGAGGACTTCGGACGTGTGCTGACGAGCACGACCTTGACTTGAACCTTATCTTGTGTTCTGTGTAAGGTGTCTCAGTTTCCACCTAGGGCGTGTAGGGAGACAACTGAGGCTGTGGACTAAGTCGTCAGTGGACGCATCCGGTCTTGTTTCTAGTGGGTAGTGCTCCTGCACTCGAGTGTAGTGGCCCTAGTTTCCTACCATTGTGGTTTTGTGTTCGGGCGGCCGTGGTTATCCTATTATGCAGCATTTGACTCGTGGGTTCCTTGAATAGCCATGGTACTCATGTGAAGAGGTTACTTTTCCTTAATTATAAATTGTTGTTCTTTTGTTATAGTTATTACTCCGAATTGTTATTTATTACACCGTGTGCTTATCATTGTGAGGTGGGGGATCCGTGGGACCCCTACTGAGCCGATGAGACGAGACTCACCCCCTTTGTTTTCAGGTGAGACGTGACTTGCACGTTGTACTTCTGAGGCTTCGCGTGGACGGCGGTCAGGCTTAGCACCAGTTTGCCAGAGATGGGGTATGTCCCGTGGTCTTGTACCTTTTTAGTTTACTACACTTATGTATGGACATATAAATTCTGGACTGTGTAATTGTTAAATTATATAAGTATTTATTTCTTGCATTAATCATGTTAATTATTATTGAGTTGTAATTATTTAGATTCTTATATACTGTCACACCATCCCTTTAACCCTTCCGAGCCTCCGGCTCGTGCGTGGCTGGCTAGGATCCAAGAATATCAATGTCTTTCTCAGTATTTAGATCTTACGTCATTACATTGAGCCCCGCATGTTGTCGATGTTTCGCATACACTAGAACACTACACATGACATACGATAACCCCAGTTGTTACAAGAGTCGCATGGTATCGCCTACCGTCGACTAACCAGTATAGTCCACGAAAATCTAACGTAAAACAACAATATACTTCTAGATCCTCATATTAACTGCCACATCATCAGTAAAATTCAAATAAAATTTCATAGAAATGCCATGTAACCACCTCGTTAATGTCCCCCAATAGCCTCCGTGGCCTACGCTTCAACCCATCTTGTAATCATGCGTCCAGTCCCAAATTAGACTACAACCGTCGTCTCACCTTGAATGGATCAGGAAGTGCGATCACCTGCAACCTAAAGTACATTCATGGCGTAGCAGAACAAATTAGGCCAGGTGTATTACTCTGCCCCCAACATGCATCCTAGTCTTGATATTGTATAAGTAGGTTTGGCTGGATCCTTTAAAAAGCTCAATTAGTTGACTCTAATTACATCGATCTTAAAAGTCGATCCGTACGATGTTAAGATAGATCTAGGTCGATCAATTTCAACAAATAATTGAATCTTACTTCATCCAACTTAGGGCACGGTTGACTGATTTATCAAATTGACCTAAAGATAATCATGCGTCCAGTCCCAAATTAGACTACAACCATCGTCTCACATTGAACAGTTCACGAAGTGCAATCATGTGCAACCTAAAGTACATTCAAGGCGCAACAGAACAAATTAGGCAAGGTGTATTATTCTACCCCCAACGTGCATCCTAGTCTTGATATTATATACGTTGGTTTAGCCGGGTCATTTAAAAAACTCAATTCGAGTCAACAATTAGATGACTCTAATTGGTTTTTTAAAATGACCCGGCTAAACATCGATCTTAAAAGTCGATCCATACAATGTCAAGATAGATCTAGGTCGATTAATTCCAACAAATAATTGAATCTTACTTCATTGAACTTAGGGCAAGTGAAGAGACAAGATCTCGTACCAGTTGCAGACCGTCAGATCTGGGGAGAAGATGCCCCCAGAAGATTTGTTCCAAGCCCTCACAAGAGAGGATTCTACAAAAGGGAAGACAAAAGATTAGGGGGGGCTGGGATTGTGATCCCAGGGCAAACCCTCCGATGTTTAAGTTAGAGCGGACAAGAGCAGGATGTAGGGGGAATAAGAGAAATTGGGGGTACGAGATTGTTCTTCACCAGTTGAGGGGCTGGGATCAGGCCTTACCTTTTCGGAGGAGATCCCTGAGATTAAATAGGTGCAAACTCCCTCTTTGGCTTCAAAGGAATCTCGAGGGACTGTTGTGTAAGGTTCCACAAGGTACTGTTTGGGCAACGCAGCGGATATTAAAATTTTATTCACCTGAACCTGGCTTGATGGAATCCTAGATCCATGCTCTAATCGATACATTAATTATCCAACCCCTAACTACGGGTTGCAGATTCCACCTTGCGCAGAACGATGTTGTCCGCAGTGTCCGATATAGAATCTCACGAACACCGAGCCGCACGGAAGTACGACCTCTAGAGCTGATTCACACGGATCCTTGCGCAGCAATGGCGTCCTCCCGGCACGATCTTCCCGTTCTTTCCCTTTCTGGAGAGAGAGAGAGAGAGAGAGCAAGAGGGAGGAAAGGGGGAAGGAGCTAATCCTTCTCTCTTGCCTTAATGCTTGATTAGGTCAAGAGGGGAGGGAGTTCTCGTAAGGCTCATATATATAGATTTAGGACCTTTTCAAAAGAGCTCCAAAGGATCAAAACTGTATATATGTCCTTCCCATTATTATACATATGTATTAACCCCCTTTTACACTCCTTTCCAAAAGGAATTAAAGGGAATTAATATATACATTTGTACAATAATAATTTGTCACTCAAGAATCCATTGTGTGTAATCCTCTAGGCCCATAGTCACTCTATTTTAAGGCCCATTAACTTCTAATTCTCAATTAGAAGTAAATTAAACTTATTATTCCCTTCTACTAGAGTCGAATAATAGTTTAATTTATTCCGAACCTTTGATCACGTTGGGTCAAGTAAATCCGCGTGATCCTAGAGGACGCCGGGTTTAAACCAGCATATCTGGTACATGTAAGTCTACAATTGCCGCATCGCTATAATCCCTCGCTCCTTCTATGAGTCTGGTTCGATCGAGGGTATGGTTTCTGTCAAACCCCATGATCGTGCCATTTGACCATGACCTCCTTTAAAGTGTATGACGTCCGTTCTAAACGAACTCACATGACCCTAGCCAGAAATTTAATGGAGCGTCAGTGTCATGACCCATTAACTGTCTGATATATACCCGACAGTGAGCGATCCCCTCTTGACCATTGATGATCTTCACACGTATCCTGAAATAGTTAATGACTCGACAATTCGTGACTTATGGTTAAAGTCACTTAGCCAAGTAATTAAACCATTCCAGTCCTCGTGTAAGATCTAATCAATGTCTTAGATCAAAGGACCAACGATACTACTAAGACAGTTGGATCTTCAGTTGACATTAGGTATAATCAACCATCTGAAGATCCAATAGCGGATCAGTTCAGTGTACATCCTCCAAGGACATACACCTATACATATGTGTTGGTGTCCCGCACCAATGACCATGAGACTGGTCAGTCACACATCATGTGTACTTGTAGTGCCCCAGAATTTTATATAAATAATTTTCTAGAATTTATAAAGGCCCAATTAGGTTGAATAATTAACCAAGCCTATTTACACATCATCTAAAAGGGTTTAAGGCCCAAAACCATTAAGTTTGGCCCATATTCTAGAAGGTTACTTAGCTTATTTAAGGATAAAAATGATATATATATATATTAATATAGGAAAATGAATAAAAGAGTTTTATTTATTTAAAACTCTATATACTTTGAATGTAACGGCCTATCGTGCGACCGTCACATTCTTGTAACGCATGGGTTCACGATCGTTACACTCTGTGAATTCCGTAAGCTGAAGAGTTTGATTCATATTAAACTCTGGGAACAATAAATGTAACGGTCTATCGTGAGACCGTTACATGACTCTAACGCACCTGCATTAGACCGTTACATCATGTTAGTTCCGTGAAGGAAAAAACAAGTACAAAGATCAAAACGTTTGACTCTTATCCACTAGAGATCAACGTAGGAAGAGTTATAACATTACCAAGGACTCTTAGAGATCAGGTTTTAGTAAATTAAGGACTCTAGAATCGATCTAATCTTTAAAACCCTATAAATAGGACCTAGTTCTGAATTGTGCGACCCTTACTTTTGGCTCGCAAGGAATCAAGGTAAGGAGGTGTACTCTTTGGTAAGTTCTTTAGAAGTATTTGTTTATAATACTTTAGACTAACTCCTCTCCAAATTTCACGTCTTTAGGTCAAGAGGTCGTGGAGTTAGAGCCCAAAGAAGTTGCCAAAAAATCACAGGAAGAAGGGAACTAGGGTTCGGTGTTCAGACCATAATTGGAAGTTTGAAGTGTAGACAAGAGGTAGGTTATCCCATGAACGGTAAAAACATCATGTGTACTGATTTAATAGGTAATCAAAGTCACATCTCCACGATCAACAATCTTCCGAATAAGGTGAAAGCGCATGAGAATATGCTTCGACCTTTGGTGAGATCTCGGTTCCTTCGCTTGGGAGATGGCCACATTATTATCACAAAATAATGGGATGGGAGTTGATATCTCAGGAACTAGGCCAAGTTCCAAAATGAATTTCTTCATCCAAACGGCTTCCTTAGCAGCTTCAGCTGCAGCAATATATTATGTGTCTGTCATCGAGTCTGCAGTCGTATCTTACTTGGAGCTTCTCCAACTGACTGCCCCTCCATTCAACATGAATACAAACCCAGACATGGATTTACAGTCATCTGGATCTGACTAGAAACTAGAGTCTGTGTAAGCTCTAAGCTGTAGGTCCTCTCTTCCATAAAGCAGAAAAGGATCCTTAGCCCTTCGCAAGTACTTAAGGATGCCCTTTACTGCCTTCCAGTGCTCTTCGCTTGAATTTGCCTGATATCTACTGACAATGCTCAAAGCATTGGCAACATCAGGCCGTGTACATAGCATTACATACATGATTGACCCTATGGCCGAAGCATAGGGTACTTTATTCATGTGTGTCACCTCCTCAGATGTTTTAGGGCTCATCCCCTTAGATAGGCAAATTCCATGTCTTATAGGAATGAGACCTCTCTTAAAATTTTTTATCCTAAATCTTTTGAGGATAGTATATATGTACATGGATTGGGATAATCCTAGCATCCTTTTAGATCTATCTCGATAAATCCTTATGCCCAGCACATATGATGCGTCTCCCAAATCCTTCATGGAGAAGGTCTTGGACAACCAAGACTTAGTTGATGCCAACATCCCTACATCATTCCTAATGAGTAAGATGTCATCAACATAAAGGACCAAGAAGGTCACAGAGCTCCCACTGACCTTCTTGTAAACACAGGGTTCATCTTCATTCCGAATGAAGTTGAAAGATTTGATAGCTTCATCAAATCTTAAGTTCCAGCTTCGAGATGCCTGCTTCAATTCATAAATGGACGTCTGAAGTTTGCATTCCTTATTAGGATGAAGCATGGAAGTGAATCCTTCAGGCTGTACCATGTACACCTCTTCTGACAGATTTTCATTCAGAAAAGTTATCTTCACATCTATTTTCCAAATCTCATAATCCAGGTATGCAGCAATGGCAAGGAGGATTCTGATTGACTTAACCATGGCCACAGGTGAAAATGTCTCGTCATAGTCAATACCTTGTCTTTGACGACACCCTTTCACCACTAATCTGGCCTTGTATGTGTCAATCTGTCCATCTCTACCGATTTTTCTTTTGAAAACCCATTTGCTGCTGATAGGGACTTTCCCTTCGGGTACATCAACCAAGTTCCAAACTTTGTTGGTGTACATGGACTGGATCTCTGAATCTTTTGTCTCTTACCATTTCTCGGAGTCCGCACTACGGATTACATCCTGGTACGATTGAGGATCTTCATCCTCATCGATACATACCTTAGAGGACCTCTCTGAGACATGTCCAACATATCTCTTAGGTTCTCTTGGTAGTCTACCAGATCTCCGTAGTGTCTGTGTTTCACTCTGAATAGGATCAATCGATACAGTCTCATCTAATGAGTTTGTATCTAAGGGTTGTGGTTCTTGGACCTCGTCCAATTCTATTTGGCTTCCACTGTCTTTCTGGAGAAGATATTCTCTTTCTAGAAATATAGCTCTCTTAGCCACTAAGACCCTTTGCTCAGAAGGGTGACAGAAATAATATCCAAATATCTCCTTTAGATATCCCAGAAACCTACACTTATCGGTTCTAGACTCAAGTTTATCACTATCGTTCCTCTTTACATGGAAAGGACACCCCCAAATTTTAATGTGATTAAAATTTAGTTTCTTACCCTTTCATATCTCATATAGTATAGAAGGAACAGATTTACTTGAGATCCTGTTCAGTAAATAGGCTGCAGTCTCTAAGGCATAGCCCTAGAGAGACAAGGGTAGTCCTGACATAGACATCATGGATTAGACCATGTCTAACAAGGTCATGTTTCTCCTTTCGGATACACCATTATGCTGTGGTGTATACGGTGGAGTCCACTAAGAAATAATTCTATTATCTTTAAGATAAGAAGTGAATTCATGGCTAAGGTATTCACCTACTCGATCCGATCGAAGAGCCTTAATACTCTTGCCAGTCTATTTCTATACTTCATTCTTGTATTCCTTAAACTTCTCAAAGGCTTGTGATTTATGTCTCATTAAATACACATAGCCATATCTCGAGAAGTCATCAATAAAAGGAATGAAATAGAGGTGACCCCCTTTTACTTCCATGGACATGGGTCCACACACATCCGAGTGTATGAGCTCGAGAAGGTCAGCAGCCCTCTCACCATGTCCACTAAAGGGAGCATTGGTCATCTTCCCCATGAGACACGACTCACGGGTATCAACTGGCTTGTATTCGAATGAATTCAAATATCCATTTGAGTGTAGGTGAGAGACTCTTTTCTCACCTACATGACCAAGCCTGCAATGCCATAGATATACAGAATTCACATCATTAGCATTGGAAACCTACATAACATTAGAACATGTATCTAATACATAAAGACCATTGACTAATGAGCCATTGGTTATGATCAAACCATTATTCATTATAGAGCACCCAGTGCTATTAAAAGTTAATGCATATCCAACGTTATACAAACCAGAGATTGAAATAATGTTCTTAATAATATTAGGAACATAATAACAGTCATTCAGCTCCAGAATGACTCCTGAAGGTAAATTGAGACGTGTAGTCCCGACAGCTTTGGCAGGAACTAAAGCTCCATTGTCCATCCTCAGTTCAATCTCCTTTTTGTCCAGCCGCCTTCTATTTGCCAGCACCTGCACAGAATTGCAGATATGAGATGTACATCCAGTATCCAATACCCATGATGTGGATTCCATATATGACAAATTAAGGTTTATGACAAAAATACCTTCATTTAGAATTGCCTTGCAATTCCTTTTCTAATGCCCTATTTTCCCGCATCGAAAACACTTGTCTTCTTTTTCATTCTTCTTGCCCTTCCCTTTGTCAACTTTGGCGAGTTGCTTACCCATGGCCTTCTTCTTTCCCTTCCCTTTGTCACCTTTGGTGGATATCTGGGTGGCCTTTCTTTTCTTGTTGGCCCAGCCAACAATCATTACAGAAGAAGATGGTTTATCTTTCTGCATAGTCCCTTCAGCACTCCTTAACTTGTTGAGCAGCTCCGGGAGAGTTGCATCAATCATATTCATGTTAAAGTTTATGATGAAGGAAGAAAAGGAATCAGACAATGACTGGAGTATAAGATCAATGCACACTTCAAGATATAACTTGAACCCTAGTGCATTGAGTCTCTCAATCCACTCCATCATTTTCAGTACATGAGCCTGTACTGAAGCACCCTCTGACATCCGTGTCCTGAAAAGTGTAATATCCCGGACCTTTCGGATCCTTCTTCGTGAGTCCCGGATCTGGTTTTTGGAGCGTCCAACTCCGTTGTGTCCGAAATTTCGTTTCGGACATCTTTCGTGTTCGGATCGGCGCGATCCGGAGTTGTTTCGGAGGCCCGGAGGCGTTCCGCGGCTTTTCCGCGTGTGTTTTCCGATTCCCGGTGTGTGTTTCGGCTTTTCCTTCGGAAGCTCGCTGCGGGCGAACCGGGCGGTTCCCCCAGGCACGAGTGGTACCGTTGCGATCGGTGCGTTCCGAGGATTCCAGAAATGTATTTTTCTATTTTTCGGTATTTTTCCGAAAATTCGGATTTTCTATATAGCCCTAATTCTTTTTATTTTATTTTCCCTTTTCTCTTTCTTCTTCCTCTTCCTCTCTCTCGCGACCGTGAGCCCACCTCTCTCTCCCTCTCTCCCATTCGGACGTGGCGAGCCCCTCTCCGGCTACGGATGGCGGCGGGGCGACGGCGCGGACGCGTGGGCGACGGTGAGGCGATCTCGTGGGCGTGCGGCGAGCGTGGGAAGCGTGGGGAGTTCGTGAAGTTTCGAGCATTCTTCGTGATTCGTGATCGATTCGGCGGAGCATTCGCTCCATTGAGGTAGGGTGACGTTCCTTAGCCTCATGCCGATCTTTTCCGTGATTTATAGGCCGCGGGGAGGCAGAGAGGGGATCATTTGAGCGTTTTTGGGTTTTTCCATGATTTGGGGAGAGCTCGCCCGATCTAGGGATTCAATGCATGGATTCGTGTTTTGAGGGCCTAGAATCATGCTAGGGGTCCCCAGGGGTCTTCCCCTTTGTTTTCCCCCTCTCCTATGGAGGTATGGGGGCGTGGTTGGTTTTTTTGGGCGGTTCCACCATTTTCGGCCGCGGACTGAGAACGCGCTATACTCCAGTAGCGCGTTCTTGAGTGTCGCGCTGCCCCGACCGAGCGCGTTCATCGGAGAAGATGAACAGTTTGGCAGTTCGTGTCGCGCTATGGGGTCCTAGCGCGATCATCATTGTCGCGCTAGGAGGACCTAGCGCGATGGTCCCTGTCGCGCTAGGGTTCCCTAGCGCGATAGTCCGTGTCGCGCTATGGGGCCATAGCGCGACATCCCTTGTTGCGCTAGGGGACCCTAGCGCGACATGCCCTGTCGCGCTAGGTATCCCTAGCGCGATTTGGTTCGTTGTTGGGTGTTCCCCTTGGGCCGTGTGTGCGTCCCGGGCACCCCGTGGAGTTCCGCGACCGTGTCTTTGGTGTCCGGAAGTCCCGTTTGCCTCGGTCAAGCGTTTGACCGTGGGCAGTGCGTCTGTTTCTTTTCCGACCGTGGTCACCGTTTGACGGAGCTAGTACGTGGGGTGATTCCCACACGTTGTCGGGTTCGGACGTCGTTTTCTGTTGACTTGAGAGTCTACTCCTTCAGTGACCCTCCACTAGTCGTAGCCTACCAGTACGAGGTGCTGGTCTCACTTGGGAGTGGTGTACGGGCACCCACCTGTCGAGACGGTTTGTGGACCGGTTACCGTAGGCCCCTCGTCCCATCAGAGTCCAGTGCCAGGGGAAAACCGATCAGAGGGCCAGACCTAGGACGCGTGGTCTGTGTGTGCACACGTGGTTGGGGGCGGTTGGACCCACGTCGACGGGCGTGACCCCAGCTAGTCACTTGTTTGTGGTTACTTGTACGGTGTTTGCGCCTCGGGTAGGACCTACCACGTCAGGCGGCTCACCTGCGGTGCGGTGTAAGACGTCAGGGGACGCTACCGACTGTGCTTCTAGTGGGTGGTACTCCTGTCAAGTACGGAGTGACAGACTGTCAGTCGCGTGTTTCCGACCTTCGGGTTTTGGCGGTTCGACCGTTGAGTTTCGGTCTTCTCGTACCGTGGCACGTGTGTCGGTTTACGTGCCATAGGGTCTAGTTCTGTAGAGTACAGGGCTTTCCTTTCCGAGGTACTTTCCTACCGCTAGAGTAGTGGTTTCTCATTTTTCGTGGTAGGGTTCGAGTGATACCTATTGAGTCTTGTTCCGAGACTCATTCCCTGCGTGTTTTCACCGTGTTTCAGGTGAGACGCCACCTTCGGGGAGCGCGTCAGGAGCGCAGCGTGGTGCGGGTGCCCAGAGGTAGTGCCAGAGGTCAGAGCCGGGGGATGTCCCGTGTAGCTGTACTTTTCTTTCTTGTCACTGTACTAGTCGTGGACTACTGTTGCTGTTGTTGTTATTTTATTGTGGACCATGTAAATTGTTAATTTATTTCCTGCTTAATATTTTAACTGTTTATTTTCTGCAATTATTTGTGATACTTGTGTAGTCTCCACACCATCCTTTTAACCCTTCCGAGTCTTCGGGCTCATGGGTGGCAGTGCGAGTCTCGGGTTATCGGGCCTTCCCGGTAATCGGATTCTCGGGTCATTACAGCTGGTATCAGAGCGCGGTTGTGGAATTACATGAGAATCATAGGTAATTGTAGTGGTCCACTAGTCCACAGCGATGATGTACAGGTGACGCTGGCATTGGGCACCGCGCGTTTTCTTTTCTGACATTGCCGTTTCCATGTTTTCTGTCGTTTGCTTCAAGAGCGAGTATGGCGCCGAGGAGGAGTTCTCGCTCTCAGCAGGGGCAGTCGGCTAGAGGTCAGGAGATCCAGCAGGGGGTCCAGAGGGACCAGGAGGAGCATAGCAGAGTTCCGGGAGCTACCGAGGCCGCGGATGCTGCGAGAGCTCCGGGGGCCGAGGATTTCTTCCGTGGCATGTACCATCTCATGTCTCAGCAGTTTGGCAGAGAGGCTGCTGAGGGCTCGTTTGTCAGGGGTGGGCCAGGCCGAGCGGTGAGGGACTTCATGCAGTTCCATCCACCTTACTTTAGCGGCCAGGCAGACCCTGATGCGGCTCGTGATTGGCTCGATGAGATGGAGCGGGTGTTCAGTTCTGCGAAGAGTGCTGCCGAGGACAGAGTGGTGTTGGCCTACAACCAGTTGCAGGATACGGCTCGGAGGTGGTGGTCTTCCGAGTGGAAGACGTCCTTTCAGCTGCGTCCACTTCAGCAGATCGAGTGGGATGACTTTGTCGGTGCTTTCGAGCGTACGTACTGTCCAGATATTGTTGCTACGCAGCGGATGCGGGAGTTTCTGGAGCTGGTGCAGGGCGACGTGTCTGTGTTGCAGTACAGGGCCCGATTAGTCGAGCTGGGTCGGTACGCACCTCATATCATGGGGCATGAGAGGGTGAGGACCGCGCAGTTTGTGCAGGGCTTGAGGCTGGAGCTGAGGCACCATTTGATCGCGAATGGGGCCACTGATCTAGAGACAGCGTCTCGTGTTGCGATTTCCTTGGAGATGGATATGCAGAGGACTCGAGGACCGATCAGCCAGGGGCAGTCCTTGTCAGGTCGCAGCCAGCAGTCGGCTACCCAGCAGCAGGGTTTCTTCCAGCATGCGTCGGGTGGTTCAGGAGTACCGGCATCGGCAGCTTCGGTGACAGGATCTGCGTCCTTTGGCTCGAAGGTCAAGAAGTTCCTCTCGAAGAATTTCTGCAAGAAGAAGTCCAAGGATCAGGGGCAGGCTTCATCGGGCAGTGTACAGCAGCCGATTCCTTTGCAGCGTCAAGGATCAGTGGGTGGATCGCGGGGACTTTGTCCACGGTGTGGTGGGACCCACCCAGGCAGGCAGTGCACGGCGCCGATTATCTATTTTCGGTGTGACCAGCCAGGACACATGGCGCGTGACTGTCCTCAGAGGCCGCCGCAGCAGCAGTTTCCTCAGTAGCAGCAGGTTCCCCAGTAGCAGAGGCAGCAGCAGGGATAGTATCCGCCGCTACCCAGGTCAGCCAGTGTGAGAGGCAGGCAGAGGGCTCGTGGCCAGATCACGCATTTGACCAGGGCAGAGACAGTGGCGTCGCAGCTCGTGGAAGGTACCGTTCAGATTTTGGGTTGTGCGGCTCGGGTTTTATTTGATTCTGGCGCGTCTCATTCGTTTATTTCGGAGGATTTCGCGTCGAGCGTCGAGGAGTCGGTGACCCAGTTGTCCTGTGATTTGGCAGTGGAGTTACCTTCGGGTGACTTTATGGTCACTCCGTATTGCTTCGACCAGGTTCCGGTGTGGATCGATGGGCGGAGTATGCCAGGCAGGTTGTATGCGTTGCATCTTCGGGATTATGACGTGATTCTAGGCATGGATTGGCTCGAGACTCATGGAGCGGTGGTGGATTGTGGGATGAAGAGGGTCTACTTCCAGCATCCGAGCAAGAGGACCTTCTATTTCCAAGGTATCCGTTCCGCCTCTTCTCGATTCATTATCTCTGCTATTCGAGCCCGTCGGTTGCTTGATTCCGGTTGTCAGGGTTTTCTCGCGTCCGTGGTTGTGTCGGACCGGATGGAGCCGGATGTCGAGGACATTGCGGTGGTGTGCGAGTTTCCCGATGTTTTCCCCGAGGAGTTGCCTGGATTACCTCCCCAGCGGGAGATCGATTTCGTGATCGAGGTTGTGCCTGGTACGGGACCTTTGGCAAATGCTCCCTACCGTATGGCCCCCGCTGAGTTGAGGGAGTTGCGGGTGCAGTTGCAGGAGCTGTTGGCCAAGGGGTATATTTGTCACGCCCCGAACAAGGCGGAAATATCGGGACGTACAGTTAGGGACACGCTAGCAAGAGAGGGAACTAAATCTAAAATGATACACAAGTGCTACAAGATGGAATACTAAATGATCATTAACAAACCACAACTGATACAATAACCTCAAGTTCAACTTAATACAACTGGAATAATCAACCACTAAAACTCAATAACAAGACTGAGACTTAATACTCTCCAAAACACAACTAGAAGAAAGATAACACACTACTAACACACTAGAACTGATACACTCAAGACATCACTCCTGCCCTTCCCCATCGGTAAGCACGTCACCTGAAAAGCCTGGAAAGGGGGAAAACACAACTATGAGCTGACGCTCAGTAGGAAATAACAGACGGGTATAAGTGATTAACAGTTTAATTACATTTTAAAATGTCATGCTACAAATGATAAAACAATAAAAAGATAACGATAATATCACGAAACGGAATTTAAAGATCTTGCAAGGTCAAGAAATATAATGAATAGAATGGTAAGACAAGAATTTACTACAGGAGATAACGATAAGAAGTTGGCCATATCAAGTCAATTCAAGTCATGTCAAGCACGCATGTATTTTCATTTCCACGTCCAAGTAATCAACAAGTAGAGTAACCACAAGTAGAGTATAGAACAGTAAAGAGTGGAAAGTGAAACGTAGTAGCAAGTAATATAGAGAGTAGTGGAAAGGTAGTGGTAGTGGAGAGAGTAGTGGACAGTCCTAGATTTAACACATGTCAAGTACTGGTGCCAAATGCCACACCTAGTCATTCACCTCCCCGGGGGTACACGTAGTGTTCGGGCGCTCTTCCCAGGACCAGACCGAGCCCTTATTTGTTTGCCAGGCATTGATTTCTTTTGGATCAAAGATCCCACGAATCTAGACTTCCACAGTTTATGGCCAGAATTCCAAGGTTTAAGCTAAGTAGCAATAACAACATCAAGTAGGAAAGAGATTCATTTCCAGAATTTCAAGGTAAGTATAATCATCAAGGAGATTGAAACCAAGTCATAACAAGAGTTAATCGTGCTGCACTACTGTAAAACAGCAGCAATCAAACAAGCTAATCAACATATTAATCCTAATCACCAAGTTAAGATATCATGCTTAACCATTATCATTTGTATTAGCCAAAGTGCCAACAAGCTAGAACAAGTTATCAAGGTAAAGAACAAGCTCTCACAGGAGTGAAAAAGAATGCATTAACAGAGATTTAGTTACACCATTAATCATTAATTAAGTGAGTTTCTATTTAATCTTGTATGCATTGAAATGAAGATGGTAAATGGTGTGTTTTTATGCTAAGTTTGCATGTAGGAACCAATCCAAATTTGAAATCAAGAGGGGTACATGAATAGATCAAAAGTTCTTCAAAAATATAATTTCAATGGGTCTAAGTTAAATGGGTTGATTCCCCATTGATTCGGATCCATCTTCGGTTCGAAAAATGAAGAAAACGGGTTTCTGGTGTATGGGTCGACCCTTGGGGTCGACCCCTGAAAAACTGGGGTCTGGAAGCTGAATGGATCGACCCCTGGGGTCGACCCCCACCATTTCCTTCAGATGGGTCGACCCCTGGGGTCGACCCCTACATTCTGTGCAACGGGTCGACCCCTAGGGTCGACCCCCATGCAGGGAGCTGGATGGGTCGACCCTTGGGGTCGACCCCCATGCAGGAACAGGAGGGGACGACCCCTGGGGTCGACCCTCGGGCCTGCAGGGTTGCCCAGAAAACGGGTCGACCCCTGCAAGAACAGCAACGAATGTTGCTTCCGGAAACCACATAAACTCATCTAAATGGGATCCAATTGAGTTGAAATTAAAACCACATGATCTAGGAATATTAATAGACATTCTAGGGTCATAAAACTACAATTTTGAAACACGAATTGTTACAGAAATCGATTGAATCTCAACTTATACATGACCAATACATGAAAACCCTAGTTCCTGACCTACTTCTACTAAATCATGCAATTCTCTTAACATACTCAACGGAATTTAGGGATTTTGGTGTCAAAAGAAAGCTAACTCGATCATGAATCCAACCATATATATATGCTACATGAAGATCAGATACATGACTCAAAATTAGCCCGTAATCAAGCTCTGACTTAAAGGAACACTATATGAAACATGTTCTAGATATGCTCTTACAAAATTTCAAAATTCACGAGGCATGCACAATGGAATTTGGGGCTTTCTACGTTAAATGAAAGATAATAACATGCTGATTACTTCATGTAAGTTAATTAGAGTTTGGTTGTTAGATCCTACCTCAAATCGGAGAGAGAAAACTCGAAACCCTAGGATGAAGAACACTTGGACAGCACCTCACAAAAAGCTCGATTTCTCCACGGATACCTAATGAAAATTGGGGCTTTTGCCACCAATGGATAGAGCTCGATGAGAGGAACAATTTTCTATACTCATGATCAAGATTTGGTTGAGAATTCCTACCTCAATCGATGGATCAAAGAAGGATGAAGAAAAGCCAACGGCCTACTGACCCACCTCCACAAATCGAACTAGATCTCTCCAGATCCGAATTTCAGCGAACCCCACAGCAGCCAAATGAAAGAAGACTCGTAGGGCTTCATTTTGATAGCTCATAGAGCTTCTGGAGCCTTCTGAGTTGGGAGTATTCGCTGCTGTAAGCCGCGTGTTTAGAAACGGCGCCGAAATCCTAGACTTGACCAAACTATGTCGGCAGCACGTTTTGGGGCTAAGTTTACCTCAAATTGGTTGAGGGTAAATGTTCCTTACATTGTGGCCTTCCATTTGCCCCTGATTTCAGATCATTTGGTTGAGTAATCAGGTCGAATTTCACGTTTTAATCTAAGGGTTAGGTATGAGTCAAAAGTGTGCACATTTGGGTTTGAATTCTAAATAGATCTTACCACGGATTTACCATGGCTTAAAGCCAGAAGGAAAAGTTGTTATCTACATCAATATTAATCTATTTACTATTTTTACAGATTTTTCTGAGGTAGTCGAATTATTACTTATACTATTCCGTAATTAATTAAATGTTAAGTTCGGAAGACTAAGTTCACTAATTCGGCGTAATAAATGATTTTCTTAGGCTTAAATGTAGAAGATAAAGTTGCTAAAAAAAATTAATTCTACAAGATGTGATTTTTGGGGATTTTTAGAAAATAGTTGAAAAATGACTTATTCTATTAATTAATTAATTAATCTAATTAATTTGGATAATTCTCATTAATTCGAATAACTTCAAATAAATTCTAAATAATTGCAAATAACTTTCTAAATAAATTTCTAAAGAATTCGGGGTCTTACACCCTCCCCTACTTAAAGGAATTTGGTCCTCCAAATTCACTGCACTAAAACTGAGAGTAGAAAAAGATCGCTCACCTAGAATAGATCGGGATACCGCTTTCGCATAGTCTCTTCAGATTCCCATGTAGCTTCTTCGGTCCCACGCCGACTCCACTGAATCTTGACCATCGGTATCGAACGATTCCGGAGTTGCTGTTGCTTCCGGTCCAGAATCTTGACAGGTCTTTCCTCATAGGTCAAATCTTCCTTCAGTTCAAAATCCACTTGCTGAATGATATGAGTGGGATCGTACACATATTTCCGCAACATAGACACATGGAAAACATTATGTACGCCAGACAAATGCGGTGGTAAAGCCAGTCTGTATGCCACCTCTCCCACTCTATCTAGAATCTCGAATGGACCAATGTACCTCGGACTCAGCTTGCCATGAATGCCAAATCTTCGGATCCCTCTCGTCGGAGAGACCTTTAAGAACACATGCTCGCCAACCTGAAATTCCAATGCTCTCCTCTGTTGTCGGCATAACTCTTCTGTCTCGACTGGGCTACTTGTAACCGGTCTCGGATAACACGGATGTTCTGTGATGATTCCGAAACAAGATCTGGTCCAAACCACTGTTTCTCACCTACCTCGTCCCAACACAACGGGGAACGACAACTTCTACCATATAGTGCTTCAAAAGGAGCCATCTGAATACTAGACTGATAGCTGTTATTGTAGGCAAATTCAATTAATGCCAAATGCTCACTCCAATTACCACCGAAATCAATCATGCAAGCTCGTAGCATATCTTCCACTATCTGATTGGTTCTTTCAGTCTGTCCATCTGTCTGTGGATGAAAAGCAGTACTGAAATTCAGACGAGTACCCAAAGACTCTTGCAGTCCCTTCCAGAAATGTGAAGTAAATCTGGGGTCTCGATCAGATACTATATTCACTGGAATACCATGCAATCTCACCACTTCCTTTATATACAAAGCAGCCAATACATCAATCGTCCACTTGGACTTAATTGGTAAGAAATGAGCCGACTTTGTCAATCGATCCACAATCACCCATATCGCATCAAATCCACCACGAGTCCTAGGTAGACCCATAATGAAATCCATGCCAATGCTTTCCCACTTCCATTGGGGTATGTCGAGTGGTTTCAATTTCCCTGCTGGTCTGAAATGTTCGGCCTTAACTTGCTGACATACCAAACATCTGCTCACAAAATCTGCAACTTCTCTTTTCATATTCGGCCACCAAAAGGACCTTTTCAAATCTCGGTACATCTTAGTGCCTCCAGGATGAATGGTATATCTGGATCTATGAGCTTCCTCAAGAATCTTGTTCTTTATTGTAGCCTCATCCGGAACACAAGTTCTGCCTTTAAATAATAATCTACCATCATCGGCCAACATGAAGTCAGGTCTACTGCTCAAGTTTCCCTTGATCTCTACCAACTCGGGATCATTATCTTGCAAGGACTTGATCTCTATCAATAATTCAGGTTTAAGTTGAATCAGAGCAATCATGACCCGATCATTGTCAATATTGAGATCCAGACTAGATAACTGTTCCAACAATCTCCATTCTTGTAACATGAGACTTGACAGTCTAGCTACCGGCTTCCGGCTTAATGCATCTGCCACAACATTACCTTTGCCAGGATGATACTCAATCGAGAAGTCGAAGTCTTTCAAGTACTCCAACCATCTCCGCTGCCTCATGTTGAGTTCCTTTTGAGAAAATAAATACTTCAAACTCTTATGATCCGAAAACACTGTAAAGGTTTCTCCATACAAGTAATGCCTCCATATCTTCAAAGCAAACACGACTGCAGCAAGTTCCAAATCATGAACAGGATAATTATCTTCGTGCTTCCTCAACTGCCTAGAGGAATAGGCAATCACCTTCCCATGTTGCATGAGTACACAGCCTAAGCCAATACCTGAAGCATCAGTATAAACAACAAATCCTCCTTCACCAGAAGGTAAGCCAAAACAGGTGCAGTAGTCAAACACTCCTTCAGAGTCTGAAAGCTTCGCTGACAATCATCTGACCAATCAAACTTATTCTCCTTGCGGGTTAAACTAGTCATAGGTACTGCAATCTTGGAGAAATCTTGAATAAATCTTCGGTAATAGCCTGCCAGGCCTAGGAAACTTCTAACTTCAGTTGCACTAGTAGGCTGTTCCCAATTCTTCACTGCCTCAATCTTCGAAGGATCAACAGAAATACCTTCCTTGGTGATAATATGTCCGAGAAAGGACACCTCTTGCAGCCAAAATTCACACTTACTGAACTTAGCATATAGTTGATGATCTCTCAACAGTTGCAATGCCATCCTCAGGTGTTCAGCATGCTCCTCCTCATTCTTAGAATAAATCAGGATGTCATCAATAAAGACTACGACCCATTGATCAAGATAGGGCCGAAATATGTCGTTCATCAACTGCATGAAAGCTGCTGGAGCATTCGTTAGACCAAAAGGCATAACGACAAATTCAAAATGACCATACCTGCTGCGGAAAGCTGTTTTATAAATGTCCTCTTCCTTAATCCGCAACTGGTGATATCCAGATCGAAGATCGATCTTAGAGAAATATTGAGCTCCCGCTATCTGGTCAAATAACTCGTCAATCCTCGGCAAGGGATATTTGTTCTTGACAGTCTGCTGGTTTATTTGCCGATAATCAATGCACAACCTCATCGAACCATCTTTCTTCCTGACGAATAACACAGGGGCTCCCCACGGAGAAGTACTAGGACGAATAAAACCCTTCTCGAGTAATTCCATCAGTTGCTGCTTCAGTTCCCTCAGTTCCGCAGGAGACATACGATAAGGAGCCTTAGAAATAGGAGCTGTGCCAGGAATAAGATCAATAGAAAAGATAACTTCCCGCTCCGGCGGAAGTCCTGGTAGTTCTTCTGGAAAGACATCAGGAAAATCTCGGACAACAGGAATGTCCTTGATATCAATCTGCTGCTCAGGAGTTGCACAAACAAAGGCTAGAAAAGCCTCACACCCATGCCTCAAAAGCTTATCAGCTCGAAGAGCCGAGATGAGTGGTACGGAGTTATGGTGCTTGACTCCCGTAAAAGATAAACCAGAATGTCCAGTAAAAGTCACTGAGCTAGAACTACAGTGAACATTGGCCTCATACTTGGCCAACCAATCTGCTCCTAGGATTACATCATAATCCTTCATGTCCATGCAGACCAAATCTGCTGGAAAGTTCTGTTCACCAATCATAACCTTACTAGAAGGATAGAAATACTGGATTGTTGATCTAGTGCCAATAGGGGTTGAAATCTCTAACGGAGTATTCATCAAAACAGGTTCCACAGCTAATGACTTAGCAAATCTCGTGAAATAAAAGAATGTGTTGCACCAGTATCAAAGAGAGCAAATGCGGGCTTATCGATTATAGTAAGAGTACCTTCGACGAGTCCGCCATCATCAGAAATCCCAGTTTCCTCTGCATGTAAAGCTTGAAGCTTGCCTTGTGGTTTCTTGAAGACTAGAGGTTTTGCCGGTGTAGCTTGTTCCGATATGAGAGGACAATTAGGGATACGGTGCTCCTTGCTTCCACATCGCAAACAGGCGCCTAGCTTGCGCCAGCACTCCTCTATCTTGTGACCCGGACGATCACAATAGTTGCACACGCCCTTGAATGGAACAATAGGGCCAGGCTTCTTGTCTTCATACCTCGGCATCTTGCCCTTCCATGATCCGGACCCGCTCCACGAACCAGGTCCACTAATAGGCCTCTTCTTGGTATACCCGGGTTTGACACTCCCGGAACCCGTAGGTAATTCTTTCTTGGTGCCTTTCCCACGGATTCTCTCCGTCATTTCAAGAGTATCCTCCAGAACTTGCGCCTTCCTTACCATCTCGGAATAAGTGGAAATCTCCATCGGTGCCAATTGGTTGATATAATGAAGCTTCAATCCATTGAGAAAGCGCTTCGCCTTCATCTTCTCGGTGGAAATGAGATGTGTAGCATATCGAGAAAGCCGTGCAAATTGAGCCTCATACTCTGCCACGGACAAACCTCGCTGTTTCAAGGCCGTGAACTCTGCCGCTTTCTTCTCTTGCACTCTATCAGAAAAATACTTGCTGTTGAAGAATTCCTCGAACTCTTCCCACATAACTTGCCGATCACCGAGAGTTGCCTTGATAGAATCCCACCAAGTACGTGCATCATGTTCCAGTTGAAATGTGGACAAAAGGACACGCTCCTGGTTGGTGCATTGCATAACTTCAAAGATTCTCCCATCTCATCTAGCCAGTGCTCGGCTTGGTCAGGGTCAGTCGAACCAGCGAATCTAGGCGGATTCATTCGCGGAAGTTCCGGTATAGATCACCGGTGCCATGCTGTGCCGCTCCTGCCTGAGCTACTTGCTGAAGGGCCTGAGTAAGGCCTTGAACTGTACGCTGCAGGTTCCTCCATTCAGCACGATCAGCTGCCATCTACAAGGGAAATAGATTACTTAGGTTTAATCAAGATAAATAATTACACGATTAAGAAACGATCTTAACCCAAGTTCTACCCATTCTCACTAGGTCAGGTCTTAGGCTTTTACAAGGTTAGGGATCTAATGCACCTAGACACAACCAAAAACTCGGTACCTGGCGGAGGTAATCGGTCCGAAGACCACTCGCGCAAGTGTGCGACCTTTCCGATAGGCGTAGCCTAACGTTCGGACAACACCTTTTGATATACCGATTATTGGGATGTAATGCAAGAAAACCTAAAACTTAGGAAACCTAGGAATGTGAAACCTAGGGCTCTGATACCAACTAAACTGTCACGCCCCGAACAAGGCGGAAGTATCGGGACGTACAGTTAGGGACACGCTAGCAAGAGAGGGAACTAAATCTTAAATGATACACAAGTGCTACAAGATGGAATACTAAATGATCATTAATAAACCACAACTGATACAATAACCTCAAGTTCAACTTAATACAACTGGAATAATCAACCACTAAAACTCAATAACAAGACTGAGACTAATAGCTCTCCAAAAAAACAACTAGAAGAAAGATAACACACTACTAACACACTAGAACTGATACACTCAAGACATCACTCCTGCCCTTCCCCATCGGTGAGCGCGTACCTGAAAAGCCTGGAAAGGGGGAAAACACAACTATGAGCTGACGCTCAGTAGGAAATAACAGACGGGTATAAGTGATTAACAGTTTAATTACATTTTAAAATGTCATGTTACAAATGATAAAACAATAAAAAGATAACGATAATATCACGAAACGGAATTTAAAGATCTTGCAAGGTCAAGAAATATAATGAATAGAATGGTAAGACAAGAATTTACTACAGGAGATAACGATAAGAAGTTGGCCATATCAAGTCAATTCAAGTCATGTCAAGCACGCATGTATTTTCATTTCCACGTCCAAGTAATCAACAAGTAGAGTAACCACAAGTAGAGTATAGAACAGTAAAGAGTGGAAAGTGAGACGTAGTAGCAAGTAATATAGAGAGTAGTGGAAAGAGTAGTGAGTAGTGGAGAGAGTAGTGGACAGTCCTAGATTTAACACATGTCAAGTACTGGTGCCAAATGCCACACCTAGTCATTCACCTCCCCGGGGGTACACGTAGTGTTCGGGCGCTCTTCCCAGGACCAGACCGAGCCCTTATTTGTTTGCCAGGCATTGATTTCTTTTGGATCAAAGATCCCACGAATCTAGACTTCCACAGTTTATGGCCAGAATTCCAAGGTTTAAGCTAAGTAGCAATAACAACATCAAGTAGGAAAGAGATTCATTTCCAGAATTTCAAGGTAAGTATAATCATCAAGGAGATTGAAACCAAGTCATAACAAGAGTTAATCGTGCTGCACTACTGTAAAACAGCAGCAATCAAACAAGCTAATCAACATATTAATCCTAATCACCAAGTTAAGATATCATGATTAACCATTATCATTTGTATTAGCCAAAGTGCCAACAAGCTAGAACAAGTTATCAAGGTAAAGAACAAGCTCTCACAGGAGTGAAAAAGAATGCATTAACAGAGATTTAGTTACACCATTAATCATTAATTAAGTGAGTTTCTATTTAATCTTGTATGCATTGAAATGAAGACGGTAAACGGTGTGTTTTTACACTAAGTTTACATGTAGGAACCAATGCAAATTTGAAATCAAGAGGGGTACATGAATAGGTCAAAAGTTCTTCAAAAATATAATTTCAAAGGGTCTAAGTTAAATGGGTTGATTCCCCACTGATTCGGATCCATCTTCGGGTCGAAAAATGAAAAAAATCGGGTTTCTGGTGTACGGGTCGACCCCTGGGGTAGACCCCTGAAAAACTGGGGTCTGGAAGCTGAATGGGTCGACCCCTGGGGTCGACCCCAGCAATTTCTTCAGATGGGTCGACCCCTGGGGTCGACCCCTACATTCTGTGCAATGGGTCGACCCCTGGGGTCGACCCCCATGCAGGGAGCTGGATGGGTCGACCCTTGGGGTCGACCCCCATGCAGGAACAGGAGGGGACGACCCCTGGGGTCGACCCTCGGGCCTGCAGGGTTGCCCAGAAAATGGGTCGACCCCTGCAAGAACAGCAACGAATGTTGCTTCCGGAAACCACATAAACTCATCTAAATGGGGTCCAATTGAGTTGAAATCAAAACCACATGATCTAGGAATATTAATAGACATTCTAGGGTCATAAAACTACAATTTTGAAACACGAATTGTTACAGAAATCGATTGAATCTCAACTTATACATGACCAATACATGAAAACCCTAGTTCCTGACCTACTTCTACTAAATCATGCAATTCTCTAAACATACTCAACGGAATTTAGGGATTTTGGTGTCAAAAGAAAGCTAACTCGATCATGAATCCAACCATATATAATATGCTGCATGAAGATCAGGATACATGACTCAAAATTAGCCCGTAATCAAGCTCTGAATTAAAGGAACACTATATGAATCATGTTCTAGGTATGCTCTTACAAAATTTCAAAATTCACGAGGCATGCACAATGGAATTTGGGGCTTTCTACGTTAAATGAAAGATAATAACATGCTGATTATATCATGTAAGTTAATTAGAGTTTGGTTGTTAGATCCTACCTCAAATCGGAGAGAGAAAACTCGAAACCCTAGGATGAAGAACACTTGGACAGCACCTCACAAAAAGCTCGATTTCTCCACGGATACCTAATGAAAATTGGGGCTTTTGCCACCAATGGATAGAGCTCGATGAGAGGAACAATTTGCTATACTCATGATCAAGATTTGGTTGAGAATTCCTACCTCAATCGATGGATCAAAGAAGGATGAAGAGAAGCCAACGGCCTACTCACCCACCTCCACAAATCGAACTAGATCTCTCCAGATCCGAAATTTCAGCGAACCCCACAGCAGCCAAATGAAAGAAGACTCGTAGGGCTTCATTTTGATAGCTCATAGAGCTTCTGGAGCCTTCTGAGTTGGGAGTATTCGCTGCTGTAAGCCGCGTGTTTAGAAACGGCGCCGAAATCCTAGACTTGACCAAACTATGTCGGCAGCACGTTTTGGGGCTAAGTTTACCTCAAATTGGTTGAGGGTAAATGTTCCTTACATTGTGGCCTTCCATTTGCCCCTGATTTCAGATCATTTGGTTGAGTAATCAGGTCGAATTTCACGTTTTAATCTAAGGGTTAGGTATGAGTCAAAAGTGTGCACATTTGGGTTTGAATTCTAAATAGATCTTACCACGGATTTACCATGGCTTAAAGCCAGAAGGAAAAGTTGTTATCTACATCAATATTAATCTATTTACTATTTTTACAGATTTTTCTGAGGTAGTCGAATTATTACTTATACTATTCCGTAATTAATTAAATGTTAAGTTCGGAAGACTAAGTTCACTAATTCGGCGTAATAAATGATTTTCTTAGGCTTAAATGTAGAAGATAAAGTTGCTAAACAAAATTAATTCTACAAGATGTGATTTTTGGGGATTTTTAGAAAATAGTTGAAAAATGACTTATTCTATTAATTAATTAATTAATCTAATTAATTTGGATAATTCTCATTAATTCGAATAACTTCAAATAAATTCTAAATAATTGCAAATAACTTTCTAAATAAATTTCTAAGAATTTGGGGTCTTACAATATTCGTCCTAGCTTTTCCCCTTGGGGTGCGCCCGTGTTGTTCGTGAAGAAGAAGGACGGTAGTCTGCGGTTGTGCATTGACTATCGGTAGCTGAATGAAGTGACCATTAAGAACAAGTATCCGTTGCCACGGATTGATGATTTGTTCGACCAGCTGCAGTCTGCGCGAGTGTTCTCGCGAATTGATTTGCGGTCCGGTTACTATCAGCTGAGGATTCGCGAGTCCGATGTGGAGAAGACTGCATTCAGTACGAGGTACGGGCATTATGAGTTCTTGGTGATGCCGTTCGGGCTCGCCAATGCCCCTGCAGCCTTCGTGGACTTGATGCAGAGGGTGTTTCATCCGTATTTGGACCAGTTCATGGTCATCTTCGTGGATGACATCCTTGTTTATTCGTAGTCTGCTGAGGAGCACGCGTACCATTTGGGTGTGGTGCTGCAGACGTTGCGAGATCACCAGTTGTATACGAAGCTCAGCAAGTGCGAGTTTTGGCTCAGCGAGGTGCACTTTATGGGACACGTGATTTCTGGTGATGGCATTTCCGTGGACCCCGCCATGGTCGAGGCAGTAATGCAGTGGCCGAGGCCGAGGTCGGTGATGGAGATTCGGAGTTTCTTGGGGCTTGCGGGTTATTATCGTCAGTTTATCCAGGATTTTTCCCACATTGCGACCCCGATGACGAGGCTCACGCGGAAGGATGTGCCTTTCGTTTGGTCCGAGGAGTGTGAGCAGAGCTTTAGTGAACTGAAGAGGTTGCTCACCTCGGCTCCGGTGTTGGTTTTGCCTTCTGGATCGGGAGGTTTCGTGGTGTGTACAGATGCTTCCGGGGTTGGATTGGGTGCTGTTCTGATGCAGCATGGTAGAGTGGTGGCTTATGCATCTCGGCAGCTAAAGTCCCATGAGGATAACTACCCTACCCATGACCTTGAATTGGCAGTAGTGATCTTCGCGCTGAAGATCTGAAGGCATTATCTGTACGGCGAGAAGTTCGAGGTGTTCACTGACCATCAGAGTTTGAGGTATGTGTTCTCGCAGAGAGATTTG
The DNA here is from genome assembly GCA_022559845.1 of Amorphophallus konjac. Classification (NCBI taxonomy): domain Eukaryota; kingdom Viridiplantae; phylum Streptophyta; class Magnoliopsida; order Alismatales; family Araceae; genus Amorphophallus; species Amorphophallus konjac. Next base: position 336,042,824 of record CM040125.1, on the reverse strand, counting down.
AACCTCAGACAAAGGCGTTGGATGGGGTTCATGAAGGACTATGACTTCACCCTGTCTTATCAGCCAGGCAGGATGAATGTCATCGCCGATGCCTTGAGTCGGAAGGTTGCGGTCAGTGCCTTGATGTTGAGGAGGTGGAGGCTCTGGGAACAAGTGCCCGAAGTATCTTTCAGGCTGAAGATTCCCCAGGAGCCAAGGTTGGCAGTGCTTGCGAGTCTGACTGTCACTCCTGCTATCCGTCGTCAGGTGACAGAGGCTCAGCATGCGGACCCTGAGTTGCCCCGGATTCTTGCGATGGCTGACGTAGAGCTCGGCGAGGACGGTGCTGCGAGGTTTCGTGGCAGGTTGTACATCCCAGGGGAGGAGCAGGTTCGTCGTGCGGTGTTACGCGAGGCTCATGGGAGCAGGTACACTGTGCACCCGGGTGCGACGAAGATGTATCGGAACTTGCGGAGGCAGTTCTGGTGGCCTGGCATGAAGAGAGATGTTTCCGAATTTGTGGCCAGGTGCCTGATCTGTCAGCAGGTTAAGGCGGAGCATCAGCGACCAGGCGGTACTCTCCAGCCCTTGGATGTTCCTGCTTGGAAGTGGGACCATGTGACCACGGATTTTGTGGTGGGGTTGCCAAGGACCCTGAGTGGGCAGGACAGTATTTGGTTGCTGGTGGATCGGCTGACGAAGGTGACGCGGTTGTTACTGATCAAAGTCAGCTGGAGCGTGCCTAAGTTGGCTCGTCTTTATGTGGAGCGGATCGTGCCGTTGCATGGGATTCCCATTTCGATCGTGTCGGATCGGGATCCGCGCTTCACTTCTGGATTCTGGAGGAGTTTCCAATGAGCTCTTGGCACGAAGTTGGCGTTTAGCTCGGCGTATCATCCACAGTCAGATGGTCAGTCTGAGAGGACCATTCAGACTTTGGAGGATATGCTGAGATCCTGCTGCCTGGAGTGGCAGGGGAGTTGGATTCATCACCTACCGTTGGTGGAGTTTGCCTATAACAACAGTTATCATTCGAGCATCGACATGGCTCCTTATGAGGCATTGTATGGGCGTCATTGTCGAACTCCACTTGATTGGTTTGAGGTGGGTGAGCGTGTTTTGACGGGACCGGAATTGGTGCAGCAATGTGTGGATGTTGTGCACCTGGTTCGTCAGAACATGTTGGCGGTCCAGAGTCGGCAGAAGAGCTATGCTGACCGTAGGAGGCAGCCCCTCGAGTTCGCCGTGGGCGATCATGTGTTCCTGAGAGTTTCTCCGATGAAGGGGGTGATGCATTTTGGATGGCGTGGGAAGTTGAGTCCCCGCTATATTGATCCTTTCGCGATTGTGGAGCGCATCGGTGAGGTTGCTTACCGATTGCAGTTACCCTCTGAGTTGGCGTCGGTGCATGACGTGTTCCACGTCTCGATGTTGCGGAAGTATATGCCCGATGACTCTCATGTGCTCGAATTTTCCGTTTGGCCTGAGGTGACTCCAGATCTTTCTCTCCCAGAGTTTCCGATCCGCGTGGAGGATAGGCGAGAGTAGCGCCTACGGAACAAGGTCATTCCCTTGGTAAAGGTCGTGTGGCAGCGACACTCTGGTGGTGAGGCTTCGTGGAAACGTGAGGACGAGATGCGTCAGCAGTTCCCGTACCTGTTTGAGTGAGTCTTCCTCTTCTTTCCCCTTGGGCTGTTCTCAATTTCGAGGACGAAATTCCTTAAGGGGGGAGGGCTGTAATATCCCGGACCTTTCGGATCCTTCTTCGTGGGTCCCGGATCTGGTTTTCAGAGCGTCCAGCTCCGTTGTGTCGGAAATTTCGTTTCGGACATCTTTCGTGTTCGGATCGGCGCGATCCGGAGTTGTTTCGGAGGCCCGGAGGCGTTCCGCGGCTTTTTCGCGTGTGTTTTCCGATTCCCAGTGTGTGTTTCGGCTTTTCTTTCGGAAGCTCGCTATGGGCGAACCGGGCGGTTCCCCCAGGCACGAGTGGTACCGTTGCGATCGGTGCGTTCCGAGGATTCCAGAAATGTATTTTTCTATTTTTTGATATTTTTCCGAAAATTCGGATTTTCTATATAGCCCTAATTCTTTTTCTTTTCTTTTCCCTTTTCTCTTTCTTCTTCCTCTTCCTCTCTCTCGCGACCGTGAGCCCTCCTCTCTCTCCCTCTCTCCCATTCGAACGTGGCGAGCCCCTCTCCGGCTACGGACGACGGCGGGGCGACGGCGCGGACGCGTGGGCGACGGTGAGGCGATCTCGTGGGCGTGTGGCGAGCGTGGGAAGCGTGGGGAGTTCGTGAAGCTTCGAGCATTCTTCGTGATTCGTGATCGATTCGGCGGAGCATTCGCTCCATTGAGATAGGGTGACGTTCCTTAGCCTCATGCCGATCTTTTCCATGATTTATAGGCCGCGGGGAGGCCGAGAGGGGATCATTTGAGCGTTTTTGGGTTTTTCCATGATTTGGGGAGAGCTCGCCCGATCTAGGGATTCAATGCATGGATTCGTGTTTTGAGGGCCTAGAATCATGTTAGGGGTCCCCAGGGGTCTTCCCCTTTGTTTTCCCCCTCTCCTATGGAGGTATGGGGGCGTGGTTGGTTTTTTTGGGCGGTTCCACCGTTTTCAGCCGCGGACTGAGAACGCGCTATACTCCAGTAGCGCGTTCTTGAGTGTCGCGCTGCCCCGACCGAGCGCGTTCATCAGAGAAGATGAACAGTTTGGCAGTTCGTGTCGCGCTATGGGGTCCTAGCGCGATCATCATTGTCGCGCTAGGAGGACCTAGCGCGATGGTCCCTGTCGCGCTAGGGTTCCCTAGCGCGATAGTCCGTGTCGCGCTATGGGGCCATAGCGCGACATCCCTTGTTGCGCTAGGGGACCCTAGCGCGACATGCCCTGTCGCGCTAGGTATCCCTAGCGCGATTTGGTTCGTTGTTGGGTGTTCCCCTTGGGCCGTGTGTGCGTCCCGGGCACCCCGTGGAGTTCCGCGACCGTGTCTTTGGTGTCCGGAAGTCCCGTTTGCCTCGGTCAGGAGTTTGACCGTGGGCAGTGCGTCTGTTTCTTTTCCGACCGTGGTCACCGTTTGACGGAGCTAGTACGTGGGGTGATTCCCACACGTTGTCGGTTTCGGACGTCGTTTTCCGTTGACTTGAGAGTCTACTTCTTCAGTGACCCTCCACTAGTCATAGCCCACCAGTACGAGGTGCTGGTCTCACCTGGGAGTGGTGTACGGGCACCCACCTGTCGAGACGGTTTGTGGACCGGTTACCGTAGGCCCCTCGTCCCATCAGAGTCCAGTGCCAGGGGAAAACCGGTCAGAGGGCCAGACCTAGGACGCGTGGTCTGTGTGTGCACACGTGGTTGGGGGCGGTTGGACCCACGTCGACGGGCGTGACCCCAGTTAGTCACTTGTTTGTGGTTACTTGTACGGTGTTTGCGTCTCGGGTAGGACCTACCACGTCAGGCGGCTCACCTGCGGTGCGGTGTAAGACGTCAGGGGACGCTACCGGCTGTGCTTCTAGTGGGTGGTACTCCTGTCGAGTACGGAGTGACAGACTGTCAGTCGCGTGTTTCCGACCTTCGGGTTTTGGCGGTTCGACCGTTGAGTTTCGGTCTTCTCGTACCGTGGCACGTGTGTCGGTTTACGTGCCGTAGGGTCTAGTTCTGTAGAGTACAGGGCTTTCCTTTCCGAGGTACTTTCCTACCGCTAGAGTAGTGATTTCTCGTTTTTCGAGGTAGGGTTCGAGTGATCCCTACTGAGTCTTGTTCCGAGACTCATTCCCTGCGTGTTTTCACCGTGTTTCAAGTGAGACGCCACCTGCGGGGAGCGCGTCAGGAGCGCAGCGTGGTGCGGGTGCCCAGAGGTAGTGCCAGAGGTCAGAGCCAGGGGATGCCCCGTGTAGCTGTACTTTTCTTTCTTGTCACTGTACTAGTCGTGGACTACTGTTGCTGTTGTTGTTATTTTATTGTGGACCATGTAAATTGTTAATTTATTTTCTGCTTAATATTTTAACTGTTTATTTTCTGCAATTATTTGTGATACTTGTGTAGTCTCCACACCATCCTTTTAACCCTTCCGAGTCTTCGGGCTCGTGGGTGGCGGTGCGAATCTCGGGTTATCGGGCCTTCCCGGTAATCGGATTCTCGGGTCGTTACAAAAAGTCTTTTGGAGATATCATATCTCTCAATCCTACCCTGCTCACCGAAGAGCTGGCGTAGGTTAAGAAGTATGCTTCTACAATCAGTCTTTTCGAATTACCTCTACAGCTCGGGAGCCATAGAGGCCAGCATGTAACATTGGGCAAGGGAAGAGTCTTCAGACCATTTGGCATAAGTCATTAACTCACCCTCGTCGACATCGGGAGCTGGCTCAGAATGAACCGTGTCCAACACGTAGGCTGTTTTTTCGGCGGTGAGGACTATGCATAGATTACGCAGCCAATCCGAGTAGTTCGGTCCAGTCAATCTGTTGGCATCCAAGATGCCGCGGAGGGGGTTGGACGACGACATTGTAATCTGGATAAGAAATAAAAGACAACTTAACATATGTTCAAATTCTAACTTAGATGTGATTTTCTATCTTAGTTAGTCCCACTATTTTTCGATCGAACTATATAACCCTCAGTATATAGAACGGGAGATCAGTTGGATCATCCTAGTGGGTCGGAATCCCAACGAGACTGAGGTACGACCTTGTGAAAAGCACAACAAGTCATACACCATCTCAAGGGTAGTCAATAGGCACTTGCATCTAATGCATTATCTGATATTCGGCCCCCGAGAAATCATCCCCTTGTGGAAAGCACAACAAGGGATACCCTCGGTTAGATCTAACCACCATTACTATATAGCAATGAGTTCATGATCTGACCCTTGTGGAAATCACAACAAGGGATACCCTCGGTTAGATCTAACCACCATTACTATATAGCAATGAGTTCATGATCCGACCCTTGTGGAAAGCACAACAAGGTCGGGTTCAATTTCTCACCCCATTGAGGCCTAGCCTTGGGATTACTTCCCGCCTCCAAGCCCATGAACATTGTGGAAAGTACAACAAATCCATGAGTTGAAGACGTTCATTAACCCCATAATGATGGAGGGCCACGACGGCTCATAGAGCCACGCTTACTAGATCTAAAATTAAATCGCGAGGGAATTTGATTTTATCTTGATCTCACCCTAGGTGGTAATATAAATATATCCAATATATTTACCGTACCTAGTAGTTTGCACAAAATAAATGCATCCAATGCACAAATTAAATCGCAAGTGATCATGGACTTTATTCCTAATGTAACTAAGACATCTGGCCCGCTTCCGAAGCAGCTGGATCGTCCTCGTCGGGTGTGCTCCGCACTTTCAAACTCCGATGCCGCATTAATTATAACTTTTACACGGCAAGCAGACCGGCAAAATTTAAATTACATGTGACTCAAATTCCAACATCCTTTAGGACGAGTACAACTGTAAAGGGAAATAGAAGTACATGGAATTTTAACAGAGAGAGAAAGGAGGTTCGCAGACCCCAATTAATTATATTAACTTTGTCCATGATCACTTGTCAACCCATTCAAGTAAAATCAATCAAGGGTTATTTCTGAAAATAATCTTTACTTTTGGATTTAAAAATGGGATGTGCAAACAAAAATAGGTTAGCTTTGTTTAATTTTAAAAATTGAAGTAGGATTAACTAAATTAAACACATAAGCAAGCCAATGCAAGGTAAATTAAGCAAATCACGTAAAGAACCAACATTTATAACATGGGTATCCATATTTGAATCTGATTCAAATAAGTCAGATAATTGAGATAATTATTTAAATTTAAATTTAATTATCTAATAATCAAATTTAAAATTTAAAATTAAATATGACAATCATTTAAATTTAAATTCAAACTAATTATCTAATAATTTTATTTGAAAGTAAATTTAAACAATATAATTATCCTCAATTATTATTTTTCTAAAATTCAAATTTTGAATTTAACAATTATCTAATAATTAAAATTTTAAATATTTGAATTTTATACAAATAAGTTTAATGAAATTCAAATTCTGAATTTACTAATTATCTAATAATTAAAAATTCAAAAATTGAATTTCACAGAATTACCTTCAATTATTAACCTTTTTATTTCATAGTAAATAATAATTATCTTATCTCATTAAATTCATAAGTTAAATAAAATTTAACATTTGAATTTTTTTATTGAGATAACATAATTAATATTTGAGATAATAGTTTAAATTAATTTATTGTGTACTTATATATATATATATAAGACTAGCACACATAAATTAATAAAAAAGCAAATTTTTTTATTTTAAAAAAATTGGTCAACGCCTTTCGGGCGCGCCGCCCATGCGGGACGCGTGGGCGGACGTGCCCGCGCCCGCACGCGGGCACCGCCTGTGGCGCCAGCCGCGTGGCGGGCCCGCGTGCCCGCCACGCTGCTGGGCCCTGAGCGGCGTAGTGCGCCGAGCGCAAATTTTTTTTTTTTAAAAAAAAAAATTGCTGCAGATGCCCAGCACCCCTTTCTTCGAATAATAATTGAAGATTTTAAATTACCCCTAAAACATGGTTCTATACGGCGATAATACATCGATCAGAGCGTCAACCTGGCTCTGATACTGCTGTAAGGTTCCACAAAGTACTGTTCGGGCAACGCAGCAGATATTAAAATTTTATTCACCCAAACCCGGCTTGATGGAATCCTTGATCCATGCTCTAAACGATGCAGTAATTACCCAACCCCTAACTACGGGTTGCAGATTTCACCTTACGCGGAACGACGCTGTCCGCAGTGCCCGATGTAGAATCTCACGAACACCGAGCCGCACAGAAGTACGGCCTCTAGAGCTGATCCACACAGATTCTTGCGCAACGACGGCGTCCTCCCGGCGCGATCTTCCCGTTCTTTCCCTTTCTGGAGAGAGAGAGAGCAAGAGGGAGGAAAGGGGGAAGGAGCTAATCCTTCTCTCTTACCTGAATGCTTGATTAGGCCAAGAGGGGAGGGAGTTATCGTAAGGCTCATATATATATTTAAGACCTTTTCAAAAGAGCTCCAAATGACTAAAATTGTATATATGTCCTTCCTATTATTATACATATGTATTAACCCCCTTTTATACTCCTTTCCAAAAGGAATTAAAGGGAATTAATATATACATTTGTAAAATAATAATCTATCACCCAAGAATCCATTGTGTATGATCCTCTAGGCCCATAGTCACTCTAGTTTAAGGCCCATTAACTTCTAATTCTCAATTAGAAGTAAATTAAACTTATTCTTCGCTTCTACTAGAGCCGAATAATAATTTAATTTATTCCGAACCTTTGATCACGTTGGGTCAAGCAAATCCGTGTGATCCTAGAGGACGCCGGGTTTAAACCAGCCTGTCTGGTATCTGTAAGTCTACAGCTGCCGCATCGCTATAATCCCTCGCTCCTTCTATGAGTCTGGTTCGATCGAGGGTATGGTTTCTATCAAACCCCATGATTGTGCCATTTGACCATGACCTCCTTTAAAGTGTATGACGTCCATTCTAAACGAACTGACACGACCCTGGCCAGGGATTTAATGGAGCGCCAGTGTCATGACCCATTAACTGTCTGATATATACCCGACAGTGCCTGATCCCCTCTTGACCATTGATGATCTTCACACGTATCCTGAAATGGTTAATGACTCGGCAATTCGTTACTTATGGTTAAAGTCACTTAGCCAAGTAATTAAAACATTCCAGTCCTCGTGTAAGATCTAATCAATGTCTTAGGTCAAAGGACCAACGATGCTACTGAGACAGTTGGATCTTCAGTTGACATTAGGTATAATCAACCATCTGAAGATCCAATAGCGGATCAGTTCAGTGTACATCCTCCAAGGACATACACCTACACATATGTGTTGGTGCCCCGCACCAATGACCATGAGACTGGTCAGTCACACATCATGTGTACTTGTAGTGCCCCAGAATTTTATATAAATAATTTTCTAGAATTTATAAAGGCCCAATTAGGTTGAATAATTAACCAAGCCTATTTACACATCATCTAAAAGGGTTTAAGGCCCAAAACCATTAAGTTTGGCCCATATTCTAGAAGGTTACTTAACTTATTTAAGGATAAAAATGAATTATATATATATTAATATAGGAAAATGAATAAAAGAGTTAATTTAAAACTCTATATACGTTGAATGTAACGGCCTATCGTGCGACAGTCACATTCTTGTAACGCATGGGTTCACGATCGTTACACTCTGTGAATTCCGTAAGCTGAAGAGTTTGATTCATGTTGAACTCTGGGAACAATAAATGTAACGGTCTATCGTGAGACCGTTACATGACTCTAACGCACCTGCATTAGACCGTTACATCATGTTAGTTCCGTGAAGGAAAGAACAAGTACAAAGATCAAAACTTTGGACTCTTATCCACTAGAGATCAATGTAGGAAGAGTTATAACATTACTAAGGACTCTTAGAGATCAGGTTTTAGCAAATTAAGGACTCTAGAATCGATCTAATCTTTAAAACTCTATAAATAGGACATAGTTCTGAATTGTGCGACCCTTACTTTTGGTTCGCAAGGAATCAAGGTAAGGAGGTGTACTCTTTGGTAAGTTCTTTAGAAGTATTTGTTTACAATACTTTAGACTAACTCCTCTCCAAATTTCACGTCTTTAGGTCAAGAGGTCGTGGAGTTAGAGCCCAAAGAAGTTGCTGAAAAATCACAGGAAGAAGGGAACTAGGGTTCGGTGTTCAGACCATAATTGGAAGTTTGAAGCCTAGACAAGAGGTAGGTTATCCCATGAACGGTAAAAACAACTTGATAGGACTATAAGCCCTCTGGTTTGATTGAATTTCATGCATAGTAGAGCATCAATTTCATGTTTTACTAGTTCCATGCATTACATGCATGTCTTAACCCTAAATTGAGAACTTGAAACATGTTATTCATCTATTCATGCTCACCTATGCATGTAGATAGCATATCCTTCTTTATCATGCCTAGAAACTCATGGTGTTTTGATTATAGACATGATGTGAGTTAATCTCTTATGTTTCATATTACTTTCGGTTAGCAGACACTCTGACGCGTCACAGTAGGACCGTCACATTCATGTAACGGCCTTACTATGAGCCATCACAGTCTCTATGGTATATGAGTTACTCTGTTAACTCTGACGCACCAATACAGACGCGTTACATAAGTGTAACGGCTGTTCTCTGACCGTCACAATCACTGTGACGCCCCACTTCTAGACCGTCAGAGGCTATGTTCTGTCAACCCTAGACAGAATATGATTTGTCAATATTACTTATTATTAAGCCTAGTTACCTAAGTTTAAACCTAATTACGTGACTTCAAGATTATTTAAGCATTCATGATAGGAAATGCATGTTTTGATATCTCACTATTACTTTAAGTTATAGTAATTTCATGAACCCAAAACTCTATAGTTTTGTAATTTGAAACATGATTTTGAATGATGTATCAATAGAGTTTTTATCATGGTTTCGCATCGATATATGTCTATATATATATATTCTTTTCCTATTTATAGAGTCGTTTCTATAAGTACATGGCACATACTCCGGTATGTTGACCATTAGTTCACACTTTGCACTATAGGAACACAATCTTGGACATGAGGACCTCTCTATTAGATATTCCTTCCAATGGACTAGGAAATCTAGTTTCAAGGCCTTCGTAATTCTCCGCGAGCCTGGGATTCCCACTAGGACGCCGAGTTGGTTGTACCATTAAAACCCATTAACTAGAATACACTATCATTGTTTTCTGATTCTAGTAATGTAACGGCCTTGTACTGGACCGTCAAGCTCATGTAACGGCCAAATATACGACCGTCACATTCATCTGAGGTTGAATTCTTGATTCTGGATTCAGACAAATGCAACGGTCCCATACTAGACCGTCACACAATGTAACGGCCCAGTGAATGACCGTCACATGACTTGAATATCTCAACCCAAGGTTTGACCAAGGGTTGACAATTCAATGTTTCTAGATACACCTTGATGATCTAGAACCTATCATATTGCTTAATAGACTTAATATAATGAATGAAAATTAAGAGAATATATTGTTATGCTGCCGATTTATTTCCATATGCATAGCATAGTCTAAGTCATTCTTGATCTCATATATTCAAATTGAAGTGTTCATTTATTGATTTTCATTATTTGGAATTGTTATATTCTTTGCCATATTTTACTGTTACATGCGTGGAAGTAGCTTAATTTATACCTGAAGATGCGATCGAGCACTGATTGTGTTCAAGGGCTCTATGCTAGTCCCCTCGGCTGATTGCAGAAACATACTATTTTATAAACCATGGGGTATGATGCTACTGGCGTCGTATTACCCTGGGAGTACTATTTCTATAAATAAGTGAAGATCCACGACACGACATGACATTCTTACTTGATATTCCACAGAAATTCACGAAGCACTTGCTCATAAGCATAAGATGCTAAAGTAATGAATATGTGACTTGCTAGTACATTCTCGATATATTCTTGTTCATGAAAGGCCAATATCATGTTCTTGTTCTATTCTTGCTAGTTCATTCTTGTTCTCATTCCATCTTATATGATTGTCTTGTTACTTTGATTTAATCGCGTGATCATCACATTGCATGATTTTACCTTAATTCTTTAGAGCAAAAATATTAATCACTTTAATAGTGCCTTCATGTTGATGCGAAGATACCTACTGGGCAAGTGTGCTCATTACCTATTTCCAATCTTTTTTAGGAAATGAAAGTGAGTCGGGTTCAGATTCAGATTATTCAAGTAGCTGATCTGAGAGTGATTAAAGATGAGCGAAGACATAGGAAGTCTATAATGTCTAGATTGAGTCAATGTAATTTTCCTATTTCTTGAGTCTAGTAGAATGAAAGATGATGGAAAGTGGTTGTATTTCGAATATTGATCATTTATGAAATAAAGTTGGAGTTTGATTAAATTCTGTGCAATTACATTTATGTGTGTGATTGTATTGCACTCTGGTCGTTCTTGCTTGCAAGAGGCTTACCATGCCGGCTGTTCGCGCTCCACGAGCGAGTCTTCTGCTGTAATAAAGGCTCGGGGCGTGACAATTAAGTTGGTATCAGAGCCTAAGTCTCAGGACTTAGGGAAAGGAATCACGTCATAGGATAAGTCCAAGGTTTAAGGACCCCTACCTATGAACTAAGGAAGAAATTCCATACCCATGTGAGGATTGGGTAGAGCCCGGGATAAGATAATTAATTAGCTTTAAGGTTGATTTTCATGAGAAATAACAAGTTGTTATTTTTCTCTCTCAGGTACCCTATTTTACAAATGGCTCATCGCGTAAATTGGCACGGTATGCAACAAACAGTTGCCGGCCTCACTTAGGCATTGCAGACTATAGCACAAGGTGGTGCAGGGGCAAGGACTGGTGACCTACATCGCAACTTCCGGAGTCTAAATCCTCCGCGATTCTATGGATCTTCAAATCCCGATGAGGCAGAAAATTGGATCGATGAGATGAATAGGATATTTGACGTTATTCAATGCACTGATCAGGAGAAGGTGCGTCTAGCAACATTTCAACTAAATAAAGATGCCCGTACATGGTAGAAGTCGATTCCGACACCTCCGGCTGATGCACCTCATACATGGGACGGGTTTCTTACTTTATTCCGTACCAAGTATTTTTCCGAACATGTAAAGGAAAGGAAGGCCATGGAGTTTACCTCCCTTCGTCAAGGGATGATGTCTGTGGCAAAATATGAGCTACAGTTTTCAAGACTAGCACCATATGCACCACACCTTATTAGCATGGAATTATTAAAAGCAAATCGATTTATGGACGGGTTACGACCCGGTTTCATTCAGCAACTTGGGACATAGAATATCCGCACTTATGCGGAGATGGTTCAGAGGGCATATCTATGCGAGAGGACCTTAGAGAAGGTCGAAAAGTTGAAAGGAAAAGAGAAGAATCTAGCCGACGATCTGATCGGCATTATAAGAAGGAGAAGTTTAGCATCACGGAACTATACAAAAGCCGTGACAGCAAGAAAAGATCAAGGAGCGGGAATAGTGGAAGTTCCCAGAAGAATAATAAAAAGGTTAAGGAAGAGAAGGAGCAAGTTGCCTCGGCATGCACTTTTTGCGAGAAATTCGGCCACTCGGCTGAAGAATGCTGGAAGCGCCTCGGTGCTTGTTTGCGTTGTGGAAGTAGGGAGCATCGTGTGCCAGATTGCCCCCTTATGAAAGATCAATCAGTTAATGGAGGACGTAGGAGGCAGGCTCGCCTCAATGCCGTTCTAGATGAAGAGGAAGCGCCCAGGGATAATGGGCTTATGGAAGGTACTCTTCAGATTTATTCTCGTCCTACATTTGTGCTATTTGATACTGGTGCCTCTCATTCTTTTATTTCCACTACCTTTGCAAAAATATTGTCAATTGCATCAGTCCCCTTACCTTCAGATCTTGCTATTACTACACCTTTAGGATCTAGAACCAAGCTCACCGAGTATTATCCTAATAGCAAGGTGATAGTAGAGGGTTACAATCTCCCCGCAAACCTCGTGTGCCTTGACATGAAATGTTATAATGCCATTTTAGGGGTTGATTGGCTTGTAGACCATGATGCTTATATCAATTGCCGAAATAGGATTATATCTTTTCGAAAGTCCGATCTTCCAAGATTTTCTTTTCTTGGCATCAAATACAAGAAACATCATACCATTATATCTTCTCTTCACGCTTGCAAGCTTATCTCGCAAGGATGTGAATCTTTTCTTGCTTCAGTCATTATCACCGAATCTAAGGAAATTGTCCTAGCAAACATTCCCATTGTGAATGAGTTCCCAAACGTATTCCCATCTGAACTACCTAGTTTACCGCACGAGAGGGAAGTAAACTTTACCATTGAACTCATTCCAGGAGCAGCACCTGTTTCTATAGCCCCTTACAGGATGTCCCCCACAGAACTCAAGGAACTAAAAAGGTAGTTGCAGGAACTACTAGACAAGGGTTTCATCAGACCTAGCACATCCCCTTGGGGTGCGCCGGTTTTATTTGTCAAGAAGAAGGATGGTTATCTTAGGCTATCCATCGATTACCGGCGACTGAATCAGCTAACAATTAAAAATAAGTATCCATTGCCGCGTATTGATGAGCTCTTCGATCAGCTTTCGGGAGCAGAATATTTTTCTAAGATTGACCTCAGATCAGGTTATCATCAGCTTAGAATCAAAGAGGAAGATATTTATAAATCGGCTTTTCGAAGTCGTTATGGCCACTATGAATTCGTGGTAATGCCATTTGGGTTAACTAATGCCCCAGCAGCATTTATACAACTTATGAACAGTGTCTTCCAGCCATACCTGGATCGATTCATTATCGTCTTCATCGATGATATCCTAATATACTCCAAGATAAAAGAAGAACATGAAGAACATTTGAAAATAGCTTTACAAACACTAAGAGAACACAAGCTTTATGCCAAACTCAATAAGTGTGAATTCTGGCTCGAGACAGTCTCATTCCTAGGCCACATTATTTCAAAAGAAGGTATTGCTGTGGATCCTTCTAAGGTAGAAGCTGTCATTGGAGTCGGCCTACGACTGTGTCTGAAGTAAGGAGCTTTCTGGGTCTAGCTGGTTATTATAGAAGATTCATTAAGGACTTCTCAAAGATAGCAGTTCCGTTAACTAGACTCACCAGAAAAGAAAATCCTTTTGTCTGGTCAGAGGAATGTGAGAAGAATTTCCAAACTCTTAAGAATCATCTTACAACAGTCCATGTTTTGTCACTACCAATGGAGGGTGGTGGATTTGAGGTATATACGGATGCGTCTGGAATTGGCTTAGGATGTGTCCTTATGCAAAATGGAAAGGTGATTTGCTATTCTTCAAGACAATTGAAACGTCACGAAGAAAATTATCCTGTACATGATTTAGAATTGGCAGCGGTTATTTTCACCTTGAAAATTTGGCGTCATTATCTTTATGGAGAAACGTTTACGATCTACTCAGACCACAAGAGCTTGAAATATTTATTCTCTCAAAAGGAGCTTAACATGAGGCAAAGGAGGTGGTTAGAACATCTCAAGGACTTTGATTTTGCTATTCAATATCATCATGGCAAGGCAAATGCTGTAGCAGATGCACTCAGCAGAAAACTAATGGGTATGTTATCAAGTCTCATGATTAGTGTAACTAACCTTATTCCTCAATTTGCTCAATTGAATTTAGTTGTTAACATTAAGGAAGAAGATTGCTTCATAGCTAATATCCGAGCTCAACTTACATTAATAGAGGATTTGGCCAAATTACAAGAGGATGATCCAGTTTTACTGGAAATTAAGGCCAATATTGAACAAAGGCCGGATTTTTCTACTTCTAATGATGGAAGATTGCTATTCAAGGGCCGAATGTGTATACCGGATCATGAGGATACAAAGAAATTGATCCTAGAAGAAGCACATAAATCAAAGTACACAATTCATCCAGGAGGTACAAAATTGTATCAGGATCTCAAAAGAAACTTTTGGTGGCCCAATATATATGAAGAGGGAAATAGCTGCCTTCGTGTCTCGTTGTCTAACCTGCCAACAAGTTAAAGCTGAACATTTTAGACCCGCAGGTAAATTACATCCCTTAAATATTCTCGAATAGAAATGGGAGAGCATAGGGATGGACTTCATTATGGGTTTACCTAAGACAAGAGGTGGACATGATGGCATATGGGTAATCATAGATCGATTGACTAAATCTGCACACTTCATACCAATAAAGAGTCGATAGTCTGTGGATATTCTAGCAGCATTGTACATAAAGGAAATTATCAAATTACATGGTGTCCCCCGTCACTATTGTATTAGATAGAGATCCTCGATTCACATCACAGTTCTGGAAAGGTCTACAACATTCACTAGGGACCAGATTAAATTTTAGCACAGCCTTTCATCCACATACTGATGGTCAGATGGAAAGAACAAATCATGTGGTAGAAGACATGCTCAAGGCTTGTGTCATTGATTTTGGAGGAAGTTGACATGATCACTTGCCTCTGGTAGAATTTGCATATAATAACAGCTATCAAGCAAGCATACAAATGGCACCTTTTGAAACTCTATATGGAAAAAGTTGTCGATCCCCAATATGTTGAAATGAAATAGGGGAAAAGTAATTTTTAGGCCCCGACCTTGTCAGGGATTCTACGGAGAAAATCAAGCTCATTCAAGAGAGAATGAAAATGGCACAAGATAGGCAAAAGTCTTATGCCGACAATCGAAGACGTGACCTGGAGTTTCAGGTAGGAGATCATGTATATTTAAAGGTTTCTCCATGTCGTGGTATTCGAAGATTTGGCATTAAAGGAAAGCTAACTCCAAGGTTCATTGGCCCATTTGAAATTCTTGAAAGGGTCGGTGAAGTGGCTTATAGATTGGCTTTACCTCCACAATTAGCAGGAGTTCATGACGTATTTCACGTCTCTATGCTGAAGAAATATGTATACGATCCTGACCATATTATCACTTATGACAATCTGGAGATTCAGAAGGATATGACATATGAGCAAACGCCAATAAAGATTCTGGATCGGGAAGTGCGTCAAATAAGGAATAAGGTTATCCCTATGGTCAAAATTCAATGGAAGAAAACATGGCCATAAGAAGCAACATGGGAAACCGAAGCAGCCATGAGAAAAAGATTTTCAGAATTATTTAACTGTAAGTCCACTCTCCACAATCCATGTCTTGAATTTGGAGACCAAATTCTTCTAAGAGGGGGAGGGTGTAGTGCCCCAGAATTTTATATAAATAATTTTCTAGAATTTATATAGGCCCAATTAGGTTGAATAATTAACCAAGCCTATTTACACATCATCTAAAAGGGTTTAAGGCCCAAAACCATTAAGTTTGGCCCATATTCTAGAAGGTTACTTAGCTTATTTAAGGATAAAAATGAATTATATATGTATTAATATAGGAAAATGAATAAACGAGTTTTATTTATTTAAAACTCTATATACGTTGAATGTAACGATCTATCGTGCGACCGTCACATTCTTGTAACGCATGGGTCCACGACCGTTACACTCTGTGAATTCCGTAAGCTGAAGAGTTTGATTCATGTTGAACTCTGGGAACAATAAATGTAACGGTCTATCGTGAGACCGTTACATGACTCTAACGCACCTGCATTAGACCGTTACATCCTGTTAGTTCCGTGAAGAAAAGAACAAGTACAAAGATCAAAACTTTGGACTCTTATCCACTAGAGATCAACGTAGGAAGAGTTATAACATTACCAAGGACTCTTAGAGATCAGGTTTGAGCAAATTAAGGACTCTAGAATCGATCTAATCTTCAAAACCCTATAAATAGGACCTAGTTCTGAACTGTGCGACCCTTACTTTTGGCTCGCAAGGAATCAAGGTAAGGAGGTGTAATCTTTGGTAAGTTCTTTAGAAGTATTTGTTTACAATACTTTAGACTAATTCCTCTCCAAATTTCACGTCTTTAGGTCAAGAGGTCGTGGAGTTAGATCCCAAAGAAGTTGCTGAAAAATCACAGGAAGAAGGGAACTAGGGTTCGGTGTTCAGACCATAATTAGAAGTTTGAAGCCTAGACAAGAGATAGGTTATCCCATGAACGGCATAAACAACTTCATAGGACTATAAGCCCTCTGGTTTGATTGAATTTCATGCATAGTAGAGCATCAATTTCATGTTTTACTAGTTCCATACATTATATGCATCTCTTAACCCTAAATTGAGAACTTGAAACATGTTATTCATCTATTCATGGTCACCTATGCATGTAGATAGCCTATCCTTCTTTATCATGCCTAGAAACTCATGGTGTTTTGATTATAGACATGATGTGAGTTAATCTCTTATGTTTCATATTGCTTTCGGTTAGCAGACACTCTGACGCGTCACAGTAGGACCGTCACATTCATGTAACGGCCTTATTATGAGCCGTCACAGTCTCTATGGTATATGAGTTACTCTGTTAACTCTGACGCACCAATACAGACGCGTTACATAAGTGTAACGGTTGTTCTCTGACCGTCACAATCACTGTGACGCCCCACTTCTAGACCGTCAGAGGCTATGTTCTATCAACCCTAGACAGAATATGATTTGTCAATATTACTTATTATTAAGCCTAGTTACCTAAGTTTAAACCTAATTACGTGACTTCAAGATTATTTAAGCATCCCAAGATAGGAAATGCATGTTTTGATATCTCACTATTACTTTGAGTTATAGTAATTTCATGAACCCAAAACTCTATAGTTTTGTAATTTGAAACATGATTTTGAATGATGTATCAATAGAGTTTTTATCATGATTTTGCATCGATATATGTCTATATATATATTCTTTTCCTATTTATAGAGTCGTTTCTATAAGTACATGGCACATACTCCGGTATGCTGACCATTAGTCCACACTTTGCACTATAGGAACACAATCTTGGACATGAGGACCTCTCTATTAGATATTCCTTCCAATGGACTAGAAAATCTTGTTTCAAGGCCTCTGTAATTCTCTGCGAGCCTGGGATTCCCACTAGGACGCCGAGTTGGTTGTACCATTAAAACCCATTAACTAGAATACACTATCGTTGTTTTCTGATTCTAGTAATGTAACGGCCTTGTACTGGACCGTCAGGCTCATGTAACGGCCCAATATACAACCGTCACATTCATCTGAGGTTGAATTCTTGATTCTGGATTCAGACAAATGCAACGGTCCTATACTAGACCGTCACATAATGTAACGGCCCAGTGAATGACCGTCACATGACTTGAATATCTCAACCCAAGGTTTGACCAAGGGTTGACAATTCAATGTTTCTAGATACACCTTGATGATCTAGAACCTATCATATTGCTTAATAGACTTAATATAATGAATGAAAGTTAAGAGAATATACTGTTATGCTACCGATTTATTTCCATAAGCATAACATAGTCTAAGTCATTCTTGATCTCATATATTCAAATTGAAGTGTTCATTCATTGATTTTCATTATTTGGAATTGTTATATTCTTAGCCATACTTTACTATTACATGCGTGGAAGTAGCTTAATTTATACCTGAAGATGCGATCGAGCACTGATTGTGTTCAAGGGCTCTATGCTAGTCCCCTCGGCTGATTGCCGAAAACATACTATTTTATAAACCATGGGATATGATGCTACTGGCGTCGCATTGCGCTGGGAGTACTATTTCTATAAATAAGTGAAGATCCACGACACGACATGACATTCTTGCTTGATATTCCATAGAAATTCACGAAGCACTTGCTCATAAGTATAAGATGCTAAAGTGATGAATATGTGGCTTGTTAGTACATTCTCGATATATTCTTGTTCATGAAAGGTCAATATCATGTTCTTGTTCTATTCTTGCTAGTTCATTCTTGTTCTCATTCCATCTTATATGATTGTCTTGTTACTTTGATTTAATCGCGTGATCATCACATTGCATGATTTTACCTTAATTCTTTAGAGCAAAAATATTAATCACTTTAATAGTGCCTTCATGTTGATGCGAAGATACCTACTGGGCAAGTGTGCTCATTACCTATTTCTAATCTTTTTCAGGAAATGAAAGTGAGTCGGGTTCGGATTCGGATTATTCAAGTAGCGGATCCGAGAGTGATTAAAGATGAGCGAAGACTTAGGAAGTCTATAATGTCTAGATTGAGTCAATGTAATTTTCCTATTTCTTGAGTCTAGTAGAATGAAAGATGATGGAAAGTGGTTGTATTTCGAATATTGATCATTTATGAAATAAAGTTGGAGTTTGATTAAATTCTGTGCAATTGCATTTATGCGTGTGATTGTATTACGCTCTGGTCGTTCTTGCTTGCAAGAGGCTTACCATGCCGGCTGTTCGCGCTCCACGAGCGAGTCTTCTGCTGTAATAAAGGCTCGGGGCGTGACAGTACTGGTTTAATAGGTAATCAAAGTCCCCGAGTTATTACCCTCCAACCAGGAACAATTTAAGGTATGTGTCCATGTAAAGTCAGTCTCATGATCGAGATCTCATCTCGAGTTGACTTTACAACTACATATCCTAGGGACATCGTAAAGTAATATACAATCACATATTTACGCTCAAATACCACTTTATTAATAATGAACAAGATTGTACAACTATTGGGCCTATCCGACCTGAAATTGACCTGTAGCACACCAATACTAACATGTTGAGCACAGGGCATTGCGTCCTCGGTAGATATTTTAACTGTTGTAGGACTCTTCCTCTCCCCTTAGCCCTTCTGTCTTCTCCACTCTCATGCACTTGCGTGAGATTCACCTTTGGTTATTGGGGATTGATGCCTAGCCATAGTAGATCAGTTCCGGGCCAAGAGGGGTCCCTACAGTGGGTCTATCCACCTTAAGATAACGGATGTCCTTTCCTTGGAAGCAGGGCTGCTACGAATCGCTTCGGTCCCAGGCGTTCCTGAGGGAGTTTCCTTAATGGCCATACACTAGCTCGGGCCAGTGACGCGTTGGGTTTTCTCTCGAGCATAAGGGAGCCCCTGGCATGGTTGATCGAGCCAAGGCTAGATGGCTCTCTTTGGGCCCTTGACTTTCAGTCTCTTCATAAGTGGGCCTCAGGTGGGATGTCACTTACTGGGTCGAGCGGGTCTTGTTGGGCTTTTGGGTCCTAAAACAATAGGTTGCGAATTATCCCCTCTCCAACAAAGTTGGCTGATTCATCAAATTGACATGAGGATGATCGTGCGTCTAGTCCCAAATTAGACTACAGTCGTCGTCTCACATCGAACGGTTCAAGAAGTGCGATCACCTGCAACCTAAAGTATATTTGCAGCGCAGCAGAATCAATTAGGCAAGGTGTATTACTCTACCACCAACATGCATATGAGTCGTGATACTATATAAGTTGGTCCGGCCGCATCATTTAAAAATCTCAATTTGAGGACTCTGACTACATCAGTCTTAAAGGTCAATCCGTATGATGTCAAGATAGATCTACGATCAATTTCAACAAATAAGTGAATCCAACCCCATCCAACTTAGGGCAAAGTTGACTGATTCATCAAATTAGACCAACTTAGTTTCATCTCAATACAAGATGTCTCCTACTCGAGCCAAATCACCCAATAAAAATTGTGATAACTTGAACGAACTTAGCGCGATTTGGACCGGCTCTAGTTCTCCCTGCATATGAGTCGTCACACTCTAGTACCGGTCAGGCAACCATGACCTAAAACTATGTTTGGAACTGATGTTGTCCCCCCGCCAGTGGCGGGATGGACACACCCCTCCCCCCTCCTGCGCAGGTGGCAAGAGGGCACGGGTTCAAGCCGTGCCTCCCACCGGGAGGTGCTTGTCCCCGCTTTCCCCTCGCCTAAAAAAAAGAACTGATGTTGAGAAGAAATTTAGGAGATTCTAATCATTAGAATCTCTACCCCTCAAAATAATTTTCAAATTTTCTAATATCTCACCAACATTTATTTTATAGAGATTTAGAGGATTAGAAAGAGATAAATGGGAGAAAATTTTAAAATCTCAAAAAACTATTTCAAGACATCTTCCTCTTTCTCTAAGGGCGCGTTTGAGAACGCCCTTTACTTTTTCATTCTCTAAAAAATCTCTTAACCATACAAATGACAGATAAAAGTAAGATTTGTAATAACGTAAAATCCACATAATCTTCCGCACACCAGCTTTTGAAGATTATTAGAAGAAGGCGAGTTTTGTATCCGAGACTTCTTTCTTTTGACCTTCTTTAAATGCACAAAAGCTCAGATACAGCATTTCATTTGATAACATTTTGTCAGAAGATTTTCATTCGGAAAGCAGTGCCCGTCACGTTGCCATACGCGACCTAAGACTTAGGGTGCGTTTGGTTAGGTTTTTGGTAAGAAATATTGAGATTTTAATGATTAAAATATCCGACATTTAAATAAGTCCAACCAAATGCACTTGAGTTTTTCGATTTTTGTGCCCAAGTGATTTTTCAGAAATAGAGAGAGATAGACACGTTCAGGTGAGGAGAAAAAAATCCACACAAGCACCTTGAGACCAGCTTTTGGATCGATTGTCAACCCTGCAATCACATCATAAGTCTAATCCTACTTAAACCCACACAAATGACTAGTCTTAATGATTTAAACTATCGTTTAAACCCTTTTAAACCCACACAGATGAATAAAACAGCTTTTATGCGCCTGCCATTTGAACTTTCGCAAATGGCACGGGCGATGATGTAGCCATAGCACCGCAAACCTCCAAATGAGATTTGTAAATGCTGCAAAAAACTCTGAGGGCGGCTTTGATAACCGGCTTGTCGGTCGGTTATCTCAACCGGGGGACAGGTGAGCCCCGCCTCTCTCTCACCTCCCCTTACACATAAGACCATAACCGGGATCGGGTGACTTAATCGACTCTTCGGGATCGATTAACCTACCCTTATCCGTTATCAAAATTGCCCTGACACTATAACCTGTGTACGCTTGTTTGAATTTTCGTAATGTTACGGATGGCATGGGCGTAGCCAAACACACCCTTAATTGATGAGGCCAGCAGAGGATGACTTATTTGGCGGTGTGCTTCCCGATTTCGCCGGTACATGAGGTCAGATATATGTAACCGACTTTGGTTAGAAGCGTGGGTTACCGGGTCGAACATGGGATGTTGTCTTGTTTGCGGGAACAGGTCACCAGAGCGCCCCTCTCGAATACATCATCCGGAGTGGATCTAGATTTTTTGGGAATTGACATACTTATATGTAATTGATTACCAAATTGGAATTAAGAATTTTGAAAAAAATATCTGCACCCAGCGTCGGTTCCAAAGTTAACCTAACGATAATTCCGTGATATCTCATCCAACCGTTGGACACGTGCCAGCATAAAAAGGGTCGCCCCCTACCCCATCGGTGCGTCCCTTGCCCTTTTGGGGATCTCGCGTGCCGACCACAACCAGCACCACAGCCGCCGCCGCCGCCGCCGCCGCCGCCCGCTGCGGAGGAAGCCATGCCGCCAGCGGGAGCCATGCAGCCAGCAGCGCACCAGCTCCCCGCCCACGTCGTGCCCACCATCCCGCCGCCAGAGTCGGAGGACGACGAGTCGTGGGTGTGGAACCAGATCAAGGCGGAGGTCCGCCGCGACGCCGAGTCGGAGCCTGCTCTCGCCAGCTACCTCTACGCCACAGTGCTTTCCCACCCCTCCCTCCCCCGCTCCCTCTCCTTCCATCTCGCCAACAAGCTCTCCTCCTCCACCCTGCTCTCCACCCTCCTCTACGACCTCTTCCTGCAGTCCTTCTCCACCCACCCCACCCTCCGCGCCGCCACGGTCGCCGACCTCCTCGCTGTCCGGCAGCGCGACCCGGCCTGCGACTCCTTCTCCCATTGCCTCCTCAACTACAAGGGCTTCCTTGCGATCCAGGCCCACCGCGTTTCCCACATCCTCTGGACCCAGTCCCGCCGTCCCCTCGCCCTCGCCCTCCAGTCCCGCATCTCCGACGTCTTCGCCGTCGACATCCACCCTGCCGCCCGAATCGGGAAGGGCATCCTCCTCGACCACGCCACGGGCGTCGTCGTCGGCGAGACCGCCGTCATCGGCAACAACGTGTCCATCCTCCACCACGTCACGCTTGGCGGCACGGGTAAGGCCATCGGCGACCGGCACCCAAAGATCGCCGACGGGGTGCTGATCGGCGCCGGGGCGACGATCCTGGGGAACGTGAAGATCGGCGCCGGGGCGAAGATCGGCGCCGGGTCACTGGTGCTCATCGACGTGCCGCCGAGGACCACCGCCGTCGGGAACCCGGCGAGGCTGATCGGGGGCAAGGAGAAACCGTCCAAGCTCGAGGACATCCCAGGGGAATCCATGGACCACACCTCCTTCATCGCCGAATGGTCAGACTACATCATCTGAATACTACTATCTATACATACGGCAATAACCTGGAAAGGGTCTTCTCTCCCCCACTCCCCCACTCCCCCCCCCCCCCCCCCCCCCCCCCCGCGGTGACTTGTGTCGTTGTGTGGTGGTGGTCGTTTGCTGCTGCTTACACTGCTCTATGCCTGACAGTGTCGTATGGATCGGATGTACAACGGATTCAGAAGTTGTTTGGATGCAAAATTCTCCCCTTTTTCATCGGCTCGGAGTGGAATCTGAGAATTCTGCCGATTCGAAATCTTGGGCTATTAGGGAATTATGTGGGCCTTTTGATAATGGAATAATGGTGAAATAAATAATTTTAATTCGGAGAATAAGTAAACATATATTTTAATAAGATGGGTAATTTTTTTTACCTCTGTCTTAGTTTTTATAGAATAACTCGTTCTAATTAAAAGATAGAATGAGTTATTCTATCTTAATTTGGATATGTTTCAAAGTAAAAAATAAAAAAACCTAAATTAGATTTTTTTCTATTCTGTTACGGCCCCTTGGATAACGCTCGCGTGAATAAGACATCCCATCTCTGTTAAATTTTTGTGTGAGTAGAAAGATGTGGATCTCACTTTTCTCTCTCATCGATTAATTATCCTAACATTATCCCATTCTTAAATCAAATAGGCCTGAGATTTTCAAATTCCAAACATCATATCATCCCCATGAGACTTATCTTCTGGTGTTCTACTCTCTCCTGTGTCAACTTTCAATTAGGCTACCCACCTCAGGACCCTGCAATCCAATTCATACCCCAAGATTGGTTCATTTCTGACTACAATTCCGTGACCCGCTGCTTGGTATGGAACCTGGAAAAGGTCCATCAGGTATCAAGAGGACTGCAGTCCTGTCTGCCTCTGCTTGTGCAAGTTGTGCTCGAGGAAATCCAGATCTTGACTGGGCTCTCATAATGTGGGTACCATTAACTTAAAAAGTTTAGCTGTCATTGAAGGCCATATTTATTAGAAAATTCTAAAGTTTGTCTAATGTCACTTTGAAGTTATACGAAGAGCGAAAGTCTAAACCCCACTTTGACACGATGTTATCTTTTTATTGAATTAATTCACTTGTGTTAAGTTACCCGTCGAGGAGGTCATATCTTGCCACCTCATTAGTGCCCGCATGCTCGGCCTAACATGGAGGCCCAGACCTTTGGGCCCACTACCTCGCGTGCCAATCCAACACGCTTCCTATCCAGGCACAGGCCTAATGCAGATGCCGTATCCGCGTGCACCTTCCCCGTCAGTGGCCACAATGCACGTCCCCCGTCGTGCATTAATGACGAGAGATGCACTAGTTCGATGACGGGAGGGGAGGATGTCGCCCACTCCGCTCTCCCTGACAGAGAAGTCTCACGCCCTCTCCAGCGAGCTCTGTCGTATTAATGACGAAATTGTCCCTCCAGCAAAGAGACGCGAGCTAACTCTCACGCCTCCCTGCCTTGTCAGGCACGTAAGATGGAGGACTCACGTCTCCTTCGACCACGGCAACCCAATGCTCAACCCCACAACAACGGTATAAATAGGACCTTGTCTCAACGACCAGGAGATACTCGACCTAATCCCCTCAGTACCTCACTCTCTCACTCTAATCTCCCTCTCCTACTCTCCTCGAGCGCTCGTCTCCTTCCCCCACCATTACCTTATTTGACCATCAGAGGGTTGTCCCCTTAGATAACTCCCAGGACTCTTTTTGACCCTTCGTTTATGGCTGCAGGTCTTCCTCCCACGACGCTCTTTCCTTCTCAGTCAAACTAATCTTTAGAGGTGTGGATCGTGATTCGGGCAACCATTTCTCGACCGCTACACTTCTCAACGTCGTCTATGGAAAACTAGAGCACAAGCCATGTCACAAAGGACTGGCTACTGCAATGACAGCAACAGAAGGGCCACGGTGGGATCTCGCCAGGCATCCCGGGGGGTCGCCAACGACCACCTGTCCCAGAGAGACCACCACAAAACCTCTGCCCACTTTGCGGAGGGGGAGTTGGCTGACATGCGGTGGCAGCTCCAAGCGCTGACCGAGGCTTACAAAGGCCTCCTCGACCGACAGGCGGAGCAGGACCGCATCGCCACGATTCCCCCACCTAGGTGCAGAGCCCAGTTTGCGGTCGACGGCCGAGCACCCTCAGTTGACTCCGCGACACGTACTCTGCACCAACCCCGATGTTCCCAATGTCGCTCGACGAGCCCCCTTCACTCCAACCTGGGGATGGTCTGACGATTGCGATGCTACAACGACATCGAACACGAGCTCGAGGGGAAGGTACGCTATTTGGATGACATCATCCAAGTAGCCAAGATGAAGGGCTTGGTCGATGATGACGTCGACTTCCAAGCCCCTTCTCCCAGGAGATATTGGAGGCCTCTATCCCTTCGAAGTTCCAACTGTCGCAATTCGCTCTATACGACAGTACCACCAACCCAGTCGACCACCTACACAGCTTCGAATCTAACCTGGTGTTCCACCGGGCCTTGGACGCTGTGAAGTGTCTGGCCTTCACCACCACGTTCCGAGAAAACGCCCAGACGTGGTTCGAGTCCTATCAGCGGGCTCCATCACCTCTTTCTATTAGATGAAGTAGATGTTCAAAGAGAACTTCCACTGCTGCAAGAAGGAGGCCCGATCTATTGTCACTCTGCTTGCCATAAAGCAGGGGTGTGACGAGCCACTATGGGAGTTTGTCGCCTGCTTCCTCAAGGAAGCCCTCCGTGTCACGCGCCTTGGCATCGGCATCACCACCACTGCGAAGGCTCAAGGGATGGGGACAACATCCTCCGCCGCTCTTTGGGGGTCCAGGCCCCCACCACTATCATGAAACTCCTCACCTTAGCATAGAAGCACGCCAGCTGCGAGGAGAGCATCGCCGCCCTCAGTTGGGCCACCGAGGGTGACCAGGCCGAAGAAAAATGCTCGGCCGACTATTCCTGGTTCAATCATGGCAAGAGGGAGCGCTACAACTGTGACGTGCCAAGAGGGAGGGCTGTCCCCAAGCAGTATACTACCCTTACCACTCCCCTCGAACAGATCGTCATGGAGATCCGTGAGGAGCCGTTCCTCCGGTGGCCCTGCAAGATGAAGGGCGACCCCAGCAAGAGGAACACCAAGAGGTACTACCGCTTCCCTTGTGATTATGGCCACAACACCGAGGATTGCGCCGAACTCCAGGAGGCACTCGGGGATCTCGTTCGTCAAAAACTCCTTGACAGGTCCGTGACCAAGGCTGCAGAGCGACATCTACCCAAGGATGACGTGCCACTCCCCATCGACAACTGACCACACAGCAAGGAGATCATGATGATTTGAGGAAGGTCGGCTGCCGATGGGGATAGCTCTAGCAGGCGCTGAGCGTACGCCCGACATGTCAACTAGGTCGAGCACTCCTATGCCTTGACCTCCAGGAAACCTACGAAGGACCACCTCGGAGAGCCCGTCACCTTCTCGTACGAGGACATAACTGGCGTGACTGCCCCCCACTCTGACGCATTAGTCATTTCCACCACGATTAATCAATGTATTGTGCGTCGTATTTTAATTGATAATGGGAGTAGCCCCGATGTTATCTCATACGACTATCTTTTTCTTATGGGCGTGGATCCTTCTCACATCTCTCCCATTCATACCCCCCTATTTGGATTCTCTGGGTCGACTTTCTACCCCAAAGGATGGATCTCCTTACCGATGTCCCTTGGCATTGGCCCGCGCCAAGTCACCTTCATGGCTGACTTTACAGTCGTCAGGGGGATGGCAAGGTATAACGCCATAATCGGTCGGCGGATCCTAGGAATCATCAAGAGGGTGTTAATAATCGAAGTACTTGTAACGATGGATAAAGACAGAGGAAGAAGAAAGAGGGGGGAAGAAGGGATCAAACCACACGAACACAGAAGATTTTTACGTGGTTCGGAGAGGCGATGTGCCTTCCTACGTCCACGGCTGCACTGAGTTCTATTTCTTTTCACAAAAAGAATACATAATTACAAGAGATGTCACCTTAAATACAAGGATCCTAGGGCAACATGCCATGGGTATTATTACAATAATACCCATAGAATCTTTGCCTCGGGATGTAAAGATAGGGGAGTGTCTACCAAGGTAAGGATCAGACTCCACACTCTTCCAGCAGGGGGTACCATCGTCATACCACTAGAAGCTTAAGTTCCCCACTCCCCGGGGAGTGGGAGAAGTTAGAGGTGACTAGGGGGAGTCTCGATGATGTTACCTGAACTCCACTCAAGAGAGATCAGCTGAGAAGGGCCTGCCTGAGAAGAAGCCCTGAGAGGATGAGCCCGGTCCCATCGGAGGAGCCCTTGTCGAGGATCTGTTCCTCGTTTAGATCAGCGAGGACCCCAACCGAGCGCTACGGATCGACTCCCTCTTGTCCGAGGAAGAACGAGAAGACTACCAACACTTCTGGGAGCCAACATAGTTGTGTTCGACTAGTTCGAGGATGAGCTCCCCGACATTCCCCTGAGGTGGTGACCTACCAACTTAAGTTGGATCAAAAAGATCGCTAGTGCAGCAGCGGAGGCACCGTTGCCACCCCAAGAGACAAGCAATCATCTGGGAACAGGTAACTGAGAAGTTACGCTCTGGACTACTAAGGTTCACTCATTTCCCAGAGTAGATTGCCAACGTCGTCCTCATTCCCGAGAGTAACGGGAAATGGAGCATGTGTGTCGACTACACCGACCTCAATGAAGCCACCCTCAAGGACAGCTTCCCCATGTCACTCATCGACCAACTCGTTGACACCATGGCCGGGCACGAGATGCTGAGCTTCTTG
Source organism: Amorphophallus konjac (assembly GCA_022559845.1). Lineage (NCBI taxonomy): Eukaryota > Viridiplantae > Streptophyta > Magnoliopsida > Alismatales > Araceae > Amorphophallus > Amorphophallus konjac. The sequence continues at coordinate 336,015,107 of CM040125.1, read as the reverse complement.
GACGTGTACTAAGGGTACCACCAGATCAGCATGCACGGACCCGACTAAGACAAGACCGCCTTCATCATCGACCATAGCCTCTACTGCTATACCAGGTTGTCGTTCGGTCTGAATAATGCGGGAGCCACGTATCAGCACATGGCCAACCGCATGTTCAACTCCCAGATCGACTGTAACATGGAGGTCTACATCGACAAACTGTAACATGGAGGTCTACATCGACAACATGCTCATCAAGAGCCCTTGCACGGCTGAGCACCTAGGAGACCTCACAGAGATGTTCACCACCCTGCAAAGGTACACATGAAGCTGAACCTAACCAAGTGTGCATTTTGGGTGTGCTCCGACAAGTTCCTCAGCTTCCTCGTAACCCATCGAGGGATAAAGGTGGAGTAGATCAAGGTTGTCCTAGAAATGAAGCGACCCGAGCGACTGCGCGACGTGCAGTGCCTTACCGACTGGGTCGCCTCCCTCAGTTGTTTCCTCTCTAGGGCTCTCGAGCGATGCCTATCTTTTTTTAAGTTGATCAAGTAAGTGCATGAGTCGCTGGAGAAGAGGGGGCATATCGACTGGAGCTAGGAGTGCGAGGACGCCTTTGAAGAGTTAAAAAGGTGCTTAGCCTCGCCACCTATCCTCTCCGAGCTCCTTCTCGATGAAAGGCTCCTACTCTACTTGTTCGTGACCGTAGACGCCTAATTTAGGACATCTCGCGGATCCCCAGTTAGACCGTCATATTAGTGAAGCTGTCGTTTTACACGGATTGATCGATATTTTTATGTTTTAAGTCTAGCCCACCATGCACCATTGGGCGCTAATCAAAGGATTGGGTGTTGAGAAGACCATGGGCTGGGCGGCCAAGTCGATGGCCGCCCTAGTTGGTTGGGCGGCCAAGACTTTGGTCGCCCAGGTCTGGTAAGCGGCCAGATACCTGGCCACCTTCAACTTATGAATGGCCAGTGCTCTGGCCACCTTCCTACAACCGTTAGTCAAGGGTCGTGCCCCACGTCTGCTTCCCACGTCTCGCACGAGCCCCGTTCGATCTCCACTCTGTCCTCGTCACCCACGTCCTCATGCACGAAGCTGGAAGCTCCTAGAAGGTAGACAGAGAGAGGTGGCAATTGGCACAGGGAGACACGGGGTGAGCAGACTTTCGAAGGGCTTCTCTCAAGAGGAAAGGGCCGAAGGGAGATTTCTTCGAGGATGAAAGTGTTCAGAGAGGAAGGAAGATCAAGGGAAGACCGCTTCAATCTTTCTGCGGGCAACGTAGCCTACGCCCACTCAGGAGGCAGGCGCCAACACTTTGGCCGCCTCCTGGTTTGCTTTAACTTTCTCCATCGCTTCCATTTACATACACCCGCTCGTACTTGCATTTTCATTACAGCTTAGTGTTGCATATATCTCGGTGTTTTTGATGATAACAAAACCAAGGACTTTTGGTGGCTCACATGTTTGGAATCCTTGACCTAAGCATCCTTTACACGTTTTCAAGTTCGGATTTCTTCATGTCTTTGCTTAATGTTTTAGCCTTCCAAATGGTTTTCTAAGATCTCACATGAACTTGAAAGTACCTATAAACATGCATCCAATTCATGTCTCGATCTTATGGATATGGTTCTCTGGGCTAAACTCCTTATTTTTCAGGTTTTTTTGACAGTCCGGTCGACCTCCAGCATGACCCCGGTCGACCTGAAATAACAGAATGCAATTATCTACAGTCTGTCACAGTGGCGGTCGACCGCCCCTCACATCCCGGTCGACCGGATTTCCCAGGGACCGGCCACCTGCAGGTTCTCAGTGGCGGTCGACCGCCAGCCCCTGCAGGTCGACCGCCAGCTCCGAGCTGCCAACAATTGTTGACTTTTTATCATCTCGAGACAAGCCATTCTCATGGGTATTATTTAATCCCTAAGCAACCAAACTCTCCAGAAATTGTGGATATGGTCTGGGAGAGTCCTTGGACCATTCAAGAACCTATAAAACATATACAAGAGGGATTGGAAAACCCTAATGCTCAAGGTGGATCAAGGGGGATGCCAAGAGGAAGAGAAGGGATCCAGCACTGTAGACGTGAACAGTGCTCCGAGAGAAAAGTTCTCATCCTTCTTCATCCAGTCAAGTGAAAATCAGCCCAGGGATTCAAGCTGCATCCAAAGCATACAATCATTCACTAAGGGGGAGCAAAACAAGATTCTTCTCTTATGTTTTAAATTCATTTTATTTTCTTAAGCTTCATCTGCAATTCTTGTAATCGTTAACATTCAGAGTGTGTGTGGATCCTCCTAGATCCGTGTGTGTGTGTGTGTGTGTGTGTGTTCTTTGTTGGAGTGGTGTGTGTATTAAGGTGTTCTTACACCTTCGTGGGAACCCTCCTTCCTTGTGTGAGTGTTGTGTGTGGTTGATCTTGTAACTTCCTACAAGATAGTGTGTGGTTCCTCACTGTCCGTGAGGGGTGGACGTAGGTTGCCGTTGTGGCATCCGAACCACCTTAAAATCGCTGTCTCAGTGTGGTTTGCTCCTTTTCCTCTATCCTCCTTCTGTGCAAATCATAAGTTTGTTTTTTAGTTTAGTTTTTATTCTAACTTATCTTGCATAATCCTCTTTCACCTTATAGTTTTTGCCTTGTCTGTTGGCTTCTATTAGTTTTCGTTCTCTTTTTAGCTTCCTATCACATATTTTATATAAAGGCAAAAAAGTTTGTTTAATTCTACCAACACCCAATTCACCCCCCTCTTGGGTGCCATTTAATCTCGGGACTTCAATTGGTATCAGAGCTAAGGCTCTTCCTTTCACAGATCTAACGATCTAGAGCAAGATCCGATTAAATGGCAAATAAGGGTATGATACCCGAAAGTCATTCCATCAACCGTCCTCCATTTTTTGACGATTCCAACTACTCCTACTGGAAAAATAGAATGCATGTTTTTCTGAGGGCTCAAGAGTACGAAGTTTAGAGAGTTGTGGACAAGGGTCCTCATAAACTCGGGGCTGATGAAGAAAAATGGACACCCGAGGAAATTAAGAAATGCACTGCTAATTTTAATGCCATGAATATCATGCAATGTGCAATACACCCTAATGAATTCTCTCGTGTTTCTATGTGCAGCTCAGCCAAAGAAATGTGGGACAAGCTGCGACTCATATACGAGGGAACTTCAGAGGTCAAGGAAACCAAGGCAAATCTCCTAGTCACTGACTATGAGCTATTCAAAATGAAGCCTGAAGAAACCATCTCTGAGATGTTTGCAAGGTTAACAGAGATCACAAATGGTCTCAAAAGTCTCGGGAAGGAATACTCAAATTCCGACCTTGTGAGGAAGGTGTTAAGGTCCCTATCGTCAGCTTGGCACACAAAGGCCACGGTTATTGAAGACTCAAAGAACCTGTCAACTCTTACCTTAGATGAACTCATAGGGTCACTCATGACCTATGAGATAAATATAAAGAGAACAGTTGATGAAGACATCAAAAAGAAAAAGGTCATTGGACTGAAAGCTCATCAATCCGATGACGAATTTCAAGAAGGTGAATCAAGTGACGGAAGCAATGAAGAGGAAGAATTGGCGATGATAACTCGCCAAGTAAGAAAATTCCTAAGGAAGAAGAGAAACTTTCAGGAAAATTTCAGAAAGGGGCAAAGAAGGTCCACGCAGACCAAAGGCGAATCGAGCAAGCCAAGTAGCATCATATGCTACGAATGCAAGAAGCCTGGGCACATGAGAGGTGAATGTCCAGATCTAAAGAAGAAATTCAAGAAGGATAACTTCAATAAACCCAAAGCCATGGTCGCCACTTGGAGCGACGAAGAAGATGAACCATCTGATGAAGAGATTCAAGAACTTGTGGAAAGCTTGTGCCTCATGGCACATGAGGATGAATCCACGGAGGTAAATTCTGACCCTGAATTCATTTCCAATGAACAATGGGAATCTGAATATGAAAAGTTGTACACTAAGTACAAGAAAATCAGATCTGAAAATAAAGCTCTTAAAAAGAAACTTGATGATTCATCATGTGAAGATATCTTTGCCAAATTTGAGAAACTGGAACAGGAATGGTTTGAGGCTACGGAAGAAAAGGAAAGTCTACTGCAAATAATTTTAGACTGTGATAAAACCAAAAAGGAATTATCATGCAAAATAACTGAAATGGAGGAAGCATGTGAAAGGATCAAAATTGAAGAACAAACTTTGAAATCCACTAATTCAGAACTCGAGAGGAGAAATGGGATTTTGGGTGAAAAAGTTGCTGAACTTCAGTTCACCTTGACCAAGTTTGTTAAGGGGAAACAAAATCTGGATAACCTATTAGGGGTTAAAGTCAACTTCCAAAAGGAAGGTTTGGGGTACACACCTCAAAACAAAAAATCCTTTGAGCATAAGATCACCACATCCTTTATTCATGGAAAGGACGATAATCATGCTTCATGTTCTAATTCTAAACCCCAACATGTTCAGCCTAAACCACACAGATATCAAAGAGCTTTTTCACATGCTAATTGCTTTCATTGTGGTAGATTTGGCCATGTGATTTCCAACTGCTGGTTTAGACAAAGCAAATCTAACCATCATGTTCCATGGACGAAGAGAACACCCGTAAGAAGTCGGACTAACTCCTATGGACCCAAACTAGTTTGGGTACCAAAAATAATTGCATGAGAATTTCTCTTCTTACAGATATGTCTTGAAGCCAGGGGGAGCAAATGGTACCTGGACAGCGGCTGCTCAAGGCATATGACAGGGGACAAGAAAGTGTTCTCTACACTGCAAGACAAGGATGGAGGGTCAATAGTCTTTGGAGGTCAAGACAAAGGTAAAATCGTTGGGATTGGCAACATTGGTAAGAATTCTGAAATTCTTATTGAAAATGTGCTTTTGGTGAAAGGTCTAAATCATAACTTGCTAAGCATAAGTCAATTGTGCGATAAGGGTTTTAAAGTTGCTTTTGATGAAACCCACTGCTTTGTCTTGAACAAAAATACAAATGAGATCAAATTTCTTGGAAAAAGGAATAACAATGTCTATACTATTGATATTGATAATGTTTCGTGCGATGATCTCTGCCTGATTGCGAACAATCATGAAAATGCTTGGTTATGGCACCGAAGGTTGGGTCATGCTAGTTTTGGAGTAATCTCCAAGTTGTCTAGATATGACTTGGTGAATGGACTGCCAAAATTAAAATTTGAGAGTGATAGAATATGTGAAGCTTGCACAAAAGGCAAGCAAACACGAATTTCTTTCAAAAACAAGACAATTGTTTCATCCGCTAGGCCATTGGAATTACTGCATCTTGATCTTTTTGGTCCTACTAGAACCTCTAGCCTAGGAGAAAAATCCTATGGTTTTGTGATTGTTGATGACTTTTCAAGGTTTACATGGGTGCTCTTCTCAGCAAATAAAAATGATGCCGTGACGGAATTTCAAGTTTTCTGCAGGAAAGTTCAGAATGATAAAGGCTATCTCATCACCACCATTCAAAGTGATCACGGTGGAGAATTTGAGAATCATGATTTCAGCAAGTTTTGCGAAGAGCAAGGATACGCACACAACTTCTCATCACCACGGACACCTCAACAGAATGGAGTGGTGGAAAGGAAGAACAGAACGTTGATAGATATGGCCCGGACCATGCTTAGTGAGAACTCCCTACCTAAGTATTTTTGGGCTGAAGCCGTGAGTACAGCATGCTATATCATCAACAGGGCAATGGTAAGGCCTATTCTGAAGAAAGCTCCATATGAGCTCTACAAGGGTAAGAAACCGAACATCTCCCATCTTAAACCCTTTGGATGCCCCTGCTACATTTTGAACAATGGTAAGTCCAACCTGGGTAAGTTTGACGAGAAAAGTGACAAAGGAATTTTTCTAGGTTATGCACTCAATTCTAGAGCTTACCGATTATTCAATAAAAGAACCTTAGTTGTTGAAGAAAGTCATCATGTTATTTTTTATGAATCCAGATCAAAACTGACAAATCAAACTTCTTCTACCTTGGACGCAGATGAAGATCCTAAGAACTCATCAAATGTCCAAGCCAAGGATGAACCATTGAAGGTAATATCAAGCAAAAGTGAGGAAGATGAGGATCCTACAATTGAGACACTGCAAGAACCACAAGTGGAGCATCTTGACTTGCCCTGTTCTTCCACATTTCTAAAGGATCATCCAGCTGTGAACATCATAGGTAACTTGGAGGATAGGGTAAAAACAAGGTCCTCTCTGAGGCAGGTGGAAGAGGAGGACTTGATGGCTCTACTCTCTCAAGAAGAACCCAAAGACATTCATGAAGCTCTTCAAAATGAATCCTGGATTCAGGCTATGCATGAAGAACTGCACCAGTTTGAAAGAAACGAGGTATGGACTCTCGTACCGCGTCCTAAGAACCATCTCACTATTGGAACCCGTTGGGTTTTCAGAAACAAGCTAAATGATGCGGGATTGGTTGTTAGGAATAAGGCTCGGCTTGTTGCCAAGGGATATAGTCAGGAGATGGGTATTGACTTTGATGAGTCTTTTGCACCGGTTGCAAGACTTGAAGCAGTCCGGATCTTGCTGTCCTATGCTTGTTCCTTAAACCTTAAGTTATTTCAAATGGATGTTAAATCTGCTTTCCTTAACGGCTATATCAAGGAGGATGTTTTTGTAGAGCAGCCTCCAGGTTTTGAAGACTCTAAACATCCACAACATGTATATAAGCTCCAAAAGGCCCTGTACGGACTAAAGCAAGCACCAAGGGCGTGGTATGAGCGGCTTACCTCATTTCTAATTGAAAATGGCTTTAAGAGAGGTAAGGTTGATCAAACACTCTTCAAGAAGAAATCGGGTAAATACACTTTAGTAGTTCAAGTGTATGTGGATGACATCATTTTTGGAGCTACCAACAATGCCTTATGCGATGAATTTGCAGAAATTATGTAAGGAGAAATTCGAGATGAGTTTAATGGGGGAGCTAAACTTCTTTCTTGGGTTGCAGGTGAAGCAAACTACTGAGGGCATCTTCATAAGTCAAGCAAAATACACGATGGAATTGTTAAAGAAATATGGGATGGCGGAAGCAAAACCTATATCAACTCCCATAGCCACCACCACAAAGCTGGATAAAGATGAAAATGGTAAAATAGTATATCCTACACTGTTTCGAGGAATGATCAGATCACTACTGTACCTTACAGCATGTCGCCCTGACATTCAATTCAGTGTATGTCTTTGTGCCCGTTTTCAGTCATGCCCCAAGGAATCTCATTTATCAGCCGTGAAACGCATTTTTAGATATCTCATTGGATCTATAGACTTTGGCTTGTGGTTTCCTATCGGTAGTTCTTTTGAGTTAATTGCCTATATCGATGCGTATTATGCTGGGTGCATTGTAGATCGTAAAAGTACAAGTGGATACTGTCAATTTCTCGGTGGTTGCCTAGTCTCATGGGCTTCCAAGAAACAACATTCAGTAGCTCTCTCAACGGCCGAGGCTGAATATGTAGCCGCCGGAAGTTTTGGAGCCCAAGTACTTTGGATCAAAAATCAACTGCTTGATTTAGATGTTGAAATGAAAACTGTTCCAATTCTATGTGATAATACTAGTGCAATTAATTTGTCTAAAAACCCCGTTCAGCACTCCAGGACCAAACATATAGATATTCGTCATCACTTTCTGAGGGATCATGTAGGAAAAGGGGTCCTTGAATTGAACTTCATTGACACACACAATCAGCTAGCTGACATTTTCACCAAACCCCTAAACCAGGATCAGTTTAATAAGATAAGAAGAGAACTTGGGATGTGTAAGGGTGAGAGCATACATGCATAGGTTTGCATCTAAAGTATAGGGTTGCATCTGTAGAAAAAATCATGTGCATCAAGGGTAGAAATCATGCATGTTGCATCTTCTTTTTCTTATGTGCTCTTACTCACCCTGTATGCCTGATTGAAACTACTTATATTCAACCCTTCTTGAATTATACTTCTATGGCTAAATATTCCTTGATCACTCACATCTGTGGACTCAGTGTTGCTGGTACTAAAGGCACGTACTAAGGAAAATCAGAACCTCTACTCATATATGCATCTTCTTCTCCTTACTTCCCATATCATGTTGGTGCCCCTCTCAGGCGGTCCATTGACTATCCCCCAAATAAAAAAAAAGGAAAAAGAGAAAATAAAAAAAGGGAAAAATTCATTGTTTTTGGGGATTTTGGTCCTGGCGGTCTACTGCCAGGCCCGCTCCGGTCGACCGTCGGCGGCGGACCGGGCCGACTTAAGGGTCAACCGACCCTTCATATATGGGTCTTTTTTCTTTCATTTCTCTCTCCCCTTCACTTCCCCTCACTCTCTACCACCAAACCCCAACCCTAGCACTTCTCATCTCCACCATCCAAGCCTCCACAACCCTTCCTCCTCCACCCGCACATTGATTCGGTCGTCCCGGCATCTCTTCGGGACCTCCTCCATACTGTCGGTTGTGCGTTCGTGAGATCCCTCTCAACTTCCTTTCTGTGGAAAGGTTCCTCCAAGCCCTAGAAGTGTCCCTTGTGCTCCATCCACATTCCCGGGGTTGAGATCGATTGTTCAAGGGTTTCCCGGTGGGTCTTTCGAGTTCGGGATGCCGCCAAGACGGAGTTCTCGGCGTTCTGCCCAAGGAGAAGCTAGCCGTCAACGGCAAGCGGCCCCGGCTCCTCCATCTCAGCAAGCTCCTCCTCTGCCTCGAGCACCTTTACCTCCACGGCCTATTATCGACCCTCGCTTGGTTGATTTCGATGAGGTGAATGAGCTCTTCTCGAATTTGTGCGCTCTTTTTGAGGTTCAGGATGGTTGGATGGATTTTGTCACCCGGTACAATAGATACTATCCTCGGTTGGTGCAGCAGTTCTACGGATTTTTAGTTGTGAGGAATGACCAGTTATACACCACGGTTGAAGGTGTGGAGCTTCATATCACTCCGGAGTTATTTCAGCAGGCCCTAGGAGTATCCGCCATGGGTGCAGATAGGGCATATGGTTTTGGTGAAGTTCCAGCAACATTTACTGCTATGACCAACTGTGAGTATGTGCACGGTGTGAGCAATTTGATCAAGCTGAATGCCAATCATTTTCCTCCAATACAACGAGTCTTGCACCACATGTTTACATCATTGATTTATCCCAAAGTGGGCGGTCGGGATGAGGTTACAGAGGTTCAGTGATTTCTATTCTATCATGTTATGAATGGTATTCAAATCAATATGGGTCGGCTCATGACTGATCTGATTGGAACCTGTCGTACCTACCTCCGGTGGTCTCTTCCCTATGCTTCGCAGTTGACCGGTATCTTCATTTATGCCGGGATTAATGTGGCAAATGAGCAGTTCATCTATGTTCGGCAGGATGATGTGTACAATAAGCATAAAATTTTCACAGATTTTGGCTACTATTTTGGTCCCGACGGTGAGCTTGTGCGGGACATTCCAGTTTATGGGGAAGATGAGATCAGTGAGGAAGATGATGAGCCAGCGCAGCAGTAAGGCGAAGGGGATGTCCCCCCTCCAGTTCCAGATGAGGAGCAGCCTCCTCCATCATCCCCGTGTCACCCGGATCTTGAGATGCCTCCTCCACCCCAGTTTCACCATGGGGAATCTTCCACTTAGGGGGCCGAACGGCGCCCTTCGGTGGACTACGAGGCTCTTGACGGGCGGCTTACCGGCTTGGAGACTCGTGTGGATAACCTTGGGGATCGTCTCTCCACCCTTGGAGACACTATGAGCACTGCTTTTGACACCCTATCTGGGCGCATGGACACCTTCTCTACTGCCTTCGAGTCTCTTTCTACTCAGATGGCCACTCTCACCACCAACATGACTTCTTTCCGGGAAGATTTAGCTGAGTCTGGCCAATCTTTTAGCTTCCTGCATCTCTCCCTTCTTGGCATGCGGCGCCAGGATGCGGCTCGTGATGACTCCATTGGTCATATTCTTGATCTTCTTCACAGTCATGGCAACCATCTTGACGACATTCGTCGGCACCTTGGCCTTCCACCTACACCTCCAGCAGATCCGCCACCTCCTGAAGATGCTCCATGAGAATTTGTTTTGTTTTCACCTCTAGCGTGTTCTCTTTTGGTCCAGTGCTGCTTGAGTCCCTCCTTCATCTATCCTACCCCTTTTTGCTGTTGACAAAGAGGGAGAAGTAATAGGACAGGTTTATTTTTATTATCTACTTATGTATGTCATTTTGTGGTTGTGTTCTTCATGTCACATGTGAGGGCTGTCAGTAGTGTCAGTCTTGTGCTTAGTTTTTTAGTTTTAGAGTCGTGCATTCCCTCGCACTAATGTACCTTGTAATGAAACTATGATGAATTGAAAGCACTGGTGTTTGAATTCAATTGTTGGCATTTGTGTCTCATTTCATATTCTTGTTGGCAAACTACTGGTTTGTGCTACATCGTGTTGATTGGTTTGGTTCGGTGAATGCCCTTCTAGCACAGCGTTCAATCTGAATTTCCTATAACATAAACCTTGGTTTGTAAGCCCTAGCATTTTGTCATCATCAAAAAGGGGGAGATTGTTACATATATCTCGGTGTTTTTGATCATAACAAAACTAAGGACTTTTGGTGGCTCACATGTTTGGAATCCTTGACCTAAGCATCCTTCACACGTTTTCAAGTTCGGATTTCTTCATGCCTTTGCTTAAGGTTTTAGCCTTCCGAATGGTTTTCTAAGATCTCACATGAACTTGAAAGTACCTATAAACATGCATCCAATTCATGTCTCGATCTTATGGATATGGTTCTCTGGGCTAAACTCCTTATTTTTCAGGTTTTTTTGACAGTCCGGTCGACATCCAGCATGACCCCGGTCGACCTGAAATAATAGAATGCAATTATCTACAGTCTGTCACAGTGGCGGTCGACCGCCCCTCACATCCCGGCCGATCAGATTTCCCAGGGACCGTCCACCTGCAGGTTTCTCAGTGGCGGTCGACCGCCAGCCCCTGCAGGTTGACCGCCAGCTCCGAGCTACCAACAATTGTTGACTTTTTATCATCTCGAGACAAGCCATTCTCATGGGTATTATTTAATCCCTAAGCAACCAAACTCTCCAGAAATTGTGGATATGGTCTGGGAGAGTCCTTGGACCATTCAAGAACCTATAAAACATATACAAGAGGGATTGGAAAACCCTAATGCTCAAGGTGGATCAAGGGGGCTGCCAAGAGGAAGAGAAGGGATCCAGCACTGTAGACGTGAACAGTGCTCCGAGAGAAAAGTTCTTCATCCTTCTTCATCCAGTCAAGTGAAAATCAGCCCAAGGATTCAAGCTGCATCCAAAGCATACAATCATCCACTAAGGGGGAGCAAAACAAGATTCTTCTCTAATGTTTTAAATTTATTTTGTTTTCTTAAAGCTTCGTCTGCAATTCTTGTAATCATTAAACATTTCAGAGTGTGTGTGGATCCTCCTAGATCTCTCTCTCTCTCTCTGTGTGTGTGTGTGTGTGTGTGTGTGTGTGTGTGTGTGTGTGTGTGTGTGTGTGTTCTTTGTTGGAGTGGTGTGTGTATTAAGGTGTTCTTACACCTTCGTGGGAGCCCTCCTTCCTTGTGTGAGTGTTGTGTGTGGTTGATCTTGTAACTTCCTACAAGATAGTGTGTGGTTCCTCACTATCCGTGAGGGGTGGACGTAGGTTGCCGTTGTGGCATCCGAACCACCTTAAAATCACTGTCTCAATGTGGTTTACTCCTTTTCCTATATCCTCCTTCTGTGCAAATCGTAAGTGTGTTTTTTAGTTTAGTTTTTATTCTAACTTATCTTGCATAATCCTCTTTCACCTTATAGTTTTTGCCTTGTCTGTTGGCTTCTATTAGTTTTCGTTCTCTTTTTAGCTTCCTATCACATATTTTATATAAAGGCAAAAAAGTTTGTTTAATTCTACCAACACCCAATTCACCCCCCTCTTGGGTGCCATTTAATCTCGGGACTTCACTTAGGCAACCCGTAGATCCTTTTTTTATAAAGGTTTCAAACTTAAACAACAGGGAAGGCGGGTGGTTGAAAGCCTCGGCCATCCCCCTTCCCAACCATCCCCCAGGTAATCGTGCCACCACTATTCTGTGTCTGTATATTGTCTCGAGCTTTTACTACACTTCGTAGCTCTAATCGGCATCTTTCCTTTTGTGTTGTGTTCTTGGGCTTGATACTGTTCGCAGGACTTTTAGCACTATGGACTACGCATGGCTCTTCATCCTTGGCCGGTTGAGTATCGAGAAGTCGGGTCCCCATAAGCTCCCTACTTGAGGCACCTTATGTGATCATCCACCCCTGTGAGGCTCAGGTATAAGTCTCTAGCGATCACTTCATTTCTCATTTCCTAACCCGTGCATTACAGGCGTCCCAGTAGCACCTAACAACGGCAAAGTCGAAAAGGGGGTAGGGAGGGCAAATTCCCCCCCGGACGACCACCCCGCCACCATTCCCGGCGTGTACAGTGACGTCGAGCATGCTTAGTGCCGTGCTCGCCCGGGAGGACAATGCAGTGATGAAGCCTGTGTACTAAACCAGCACGACACTTTAAGGGGCGAAGTTGCGGTACTCCCAAGCCGAGAAGTTCGCTCTCACCCTAATAATAGCCGCACATAAGCTACGACCTTACTTTCTCTCCCACTCGATTGACGTTCCAACTGACCAACCCCTGCTTCATAACCCTGACACCTCGGGGAGGCTGGTCAAATGGGCCATCGAGCTCAGGGAGTTCGACTTCCACTTTCGCCTAAGGATGACCATCAAAGCCCAGGCGTTAGCTGACTTCGTGGCCAAGTGCATGCTCCCTGACAAGGGGGACAGAACCTCGCCAATGAAGTCCACCTAGGAGCTCTACGTCGACGGATCATCGTGCTCGAGCGACAGTGGAGCGGGCTTGATTCTCTCTTCTCCAAAGAAAATTGAGCTCCAGTATGCATTGCGCTTCAATTTCCCGGCCACCAACAACGTGGCTGAGTACATAGCTCTCATCTCCGACATCAACATGACAAAGCACCTAGAAGCCCTCCACCTCTGAGCCTTCAATGACTCCCTTCTGGTTGCCAATCAAGTCAAGGGAGAGTACGAGGCCATGGAGTCGGCCATGTCCAGCTACCTCCAGATGGTCAAAGAGGCCTCCTTAGGCCTCAAATACTTCAAGATCGTGCACATCCCAAGAGCGGAGAACACCCAAGCTGACGCCCTGTCTCACCTCGCCTCGTCTATCACGCTGGGCAGCTCTCGGTCAGTCTTGGTCAAAGAGCTCCAGCGACCGAGCATTGGGGAACTAGAGTTGCGGGTCAACACTATCGACCACAAGCCGTCCTGGATGGACCCCATCCTCGACTACCTCATTTTGCTGCAACTCCTCGAGGACCAGTCAGAGGCAAGATGAGTCAAAGTACGGGCAACCTATTTCTCTATCGTTAGTGGACACCTTTACAAGCGTCCCCTCTCTCTTCCCATTCTTAAGTGCTTGCTCCCCTTCGAAGCTGAGCAAGTAGTCCGCGAGACCCATGAGGGGGTCTACGGTTGTCATGTTAGAGGGTGAGCCCTCGTCAGGAGCCTTCTTCGCCAAGGGTATTGGTGGCCCACCACGCAACAGGACAACCTCAACTACGTGCGATAATATGATCGGTGCCAACGGTTAGGACATCTCCATCACCAGCGTAACCCCGCTCCACAACTTGATGGAACCTCGCCCCTTTACTCGGTGGGGAGTTAACATCCTTGGTCAATTCCTAGAGGGGCCGGGGCATAAGAAGTTCTTGATCGTCGCCATCGACTACTTCACTAAGTGGGTCGAGGCAGAGCCGCTCGCCAAGATCACTGGCAAGGCGACTTGGAATTTCATCCTTTGAAGCATCATCTACCGGTTTGGGATACCCCCGGTGCTAACCACAGATAATGGGCGACAATTCGACAGCACCCACTTCTGAGGAAAGTGCTCGGAACTGGGAATCTGGAACTATTACACCTTAGTGGGGCACCCCCAAAGCAAAGGGTTGGTCGAGAACATGAACATGGCCCTCTTGCTTGACTTCAAGACCCGTCTCCATCAGACTAGTGAATCATGAGTAGACACGCTGCCCAATGTACTCTGGGCACATCGTACCATTGCTTGCATGGCCACGGGTGAGACCCCTTCCACCTAGCCTACGGAGCATAGGCGATCAATCTAGTGGAGATCTCCAACCCCACTCTTAGGGTTAGCTAGTTTGACGAGGTGTGCAACAACCAGGCGCTCTGAGAAAATCTGGACTTGTTGACCGAGGATAGAGAATAGGCCCGAGCCCGGTTGGTCGCCTATCAGCAACGGCTGGCCTAATACTACAATGCTCAAGTACAAGAATGTCTCTTCCTCCCCGTTGACTTGGTCCTGTGGCGTGCTACTGTTGCAGACATTCGAGCCGCTGTGGAAAAGCTTGCCCCTAACTAGGAAGGCCCATACAAGGTAGTAGAGGTGCTCGAAAAAGGTGCCTATAGGCTCTCCACCATAGACGGTTGAGAAGTCCCTCTCACCTAGAACTCTGTAAACCTTAAGCCCTACTATCAATAAAGGGTGTAGATCCCATTGCTCCATCACACCCCTCGGGATGTACTTGCAGGGATCCCATAGGTGGCTCCACTCCCCCAGAAAGAGTCTAACTGGTCAGCCCCTTCCGGGAAAGATTGACTACCTAGTTCCCTCAAAACTAGCAGGTGATATCTTCATACCTCCTAAGGTCGGGCAGACGAGTCTCCTCCTTTTTAGAAGGGAAGGACATTCCACGGCCCTCGAAACTAGCAGGTGATATCTTCATGCCTCCTAAGACCGGGATGATGAGTCTCCTCCTCTTTAGGAGGGAAGGACATTCCACCCCCCCTCAAAACTCTCGCCTTCTTGGCGTATGTCTGTTGGTTGGCCAACCGCGCCGCTTGCCAAGAGTCAAGTCGACAAGCCTTATAATGGGAGACCGACTAGTCAGCTCCTCCGGGAGAAGTGACCAACTGGCCCTATTGGTACAACAAAGTATTGGCTATGCCCGTGATCATGGACCATTGTGTCACGCCATGTACTCTATATCGTCGAGGTATTGTCCGCTTTGGCCTACTAGCCTCGCGGTTTTGTCCCTTTCTAACAGTGAACGGCTCTAGAATGGGGGACTTCTCAAGAGGTCACCCATCCCAGTACTACTCCCCATTAATCACACTTAACTTCAGAGTTCTTTTCAAGAACTGAGCTAATACTTCGAAAGGTGCCTCGGTGGTATAGAGTACAACTTAACTATATTTGAGGGTGTTACATTTTACCCCTCTTATATTGGCGACGTCCTCGTCGCTAGGCACATATAGCATGCAATCAAACCCCCAGGCAAGTAGGACTCTAGAGGTGGCCCTTACAAGCTTAAGAGGTGGCTCCCACTATGTAGCACTTTGTCCCATTGCGGGTTCAAGAGGTGGCTCCCATAGCATAGCACTTTGCCCTGCATGGCACTTAGTTCCCACACTTCCGGTTGAGGTATAGCTCTGATACCATTTTGTTACGCCATGTACGTTATACCGTCGAGATATTATCCGCTTTGGCCTACTGGCCTCACAGTTTTGTCCCTTTCTAACAGTGATCGGCTCTAGAATGGGGGACTTCCCAGGAGGTCACCCATCCCAATACTACTCCCCATTAAGCACGCTTAACTTCGGAGTTCTTTTCAAGAATTGAGCCAATACTTCAAAAGACGTCTCAGGGATATAGAGTACAACTTAGCTATATTTGAGGGTATTACACAGTGTGCCACCCGGTTGAGTTCGGAGATGGTCCCCTCCGATCTTGAACAAGACCTTGGACCAAGTGCCTCTCGCTAGTGCTCAGAGAGGTTCCATCTGTCAATAGTTACGCTCGTCAACCATGGACCATTGAGCCACCTGGTCGAGCTCGAAGAGGTTCCATCCAGTCCAACTTTGGACGATGTACCAATGTGCCACTCACCAGCATTTGGGGAGGTTCCATCTATAGACTTGGCTGGCGCTAGCAGGCCCCAGGGAATGCCGAGACCTATACAGCCCACGACCTTCACTCTCTATTCTCTCGTGACTCTTGCAGGGTGACGCCCTCAGCTCACCAAGGGAAAAGAAAAGAAAAACCAAAGAGCACGTCGACTACCGGCACAGAAAAGAGAGAAAACGAGGAGAGCCATTCGTTACTTCCAGGAGGGGAGTACAGGGGGTGGACCTAGTCATCAAACTTAGGCCCATACAAATCAGGGGTAATGCTCAGCAGCCCCTTCAAGGCATACAATCAATGGACTTTATACAAGGTCGCTTGCCAGCCTGCCAAGTAGCGCCTCTGGAACGCAACACAATCCTCCTACTCATTCACGCCCTACGACGAGCTCACCTCAGGCAAGGGCTTCTCCCTAATGTGCGGACGCTTGAGCAACCCCTCTTCTACACTTGAAGAAGACTTGTGCGCTTGGCTCGCCATCCCTCCAGCCAGCAGAAGTCTCCCTGAAGAACTACCGAGGCCTCTATCGACCCTGCAACCCTTGGAGGCCCGTACTTATAGTAGTGAGAGGGTGCCCCCTAGGAACAAAAGGAGGCCTCTCATTGGATGGCATAGGTGTACATACCTTGAGCCCCACAACAAGTTATGAAGCGGCCCCGTCTGTAGTGCCACTGATGCTAATGTGACAGTTTGAGACTCGAGACACCCATCGACTTCCAAAGCCCTATGGAAGGCGGAGTAGCCCCAAAACCCGAAAGACCATGTGAAGAGACGCTAAGGCACAATGGACAAAAGGGGGTTCCATTCCATTCAACAAGGTGAATTTACATTCATGGGCACGCCTACGTGGCCGTGTCCCTTAAAAAGGAAAAAAAAGAAAAAGGGGAGAGAGAAGGCAAGACAACAAGTAGGCGGCATCAACAGGCGGGCTGCTCCTCGGACTTTTGTGGGGGGGGGGGCTTAGACTCGACGGTACGGGTTGGCTCTCGAGCAGCTCCACCATGCGCCTGGGGTGTCACGCCCCGGATTTTTTTTCGGATATTTTTCGGATCAAGATCCGTGGGTTTCAGATCATTTTTGTTGGTCCCGGATGGTGTTTTATGATTTACTTGGTGTTGTGCGGGTTTTTATGCCGATTACCGTGGTGAGGGAAGGGATACAGCGGTAAAGGAAAATACGGGAGTTTGATGTATCTCGAGTATCCTCCTTACGGGTGCATGCTTCTCACGGCGGTGTCAGGCACTCTCCTTTCACAGAAAGTCGGAAAGGGTCGAATGGCACGGAAGTGTCGGGATAAGGGTTAACCGGACAAGATGCGGGCGTGCCAGTCGATCTCTCGACAATCACTCATGGAACCAAGGTTTGACTGGGGAAGCGCCACCAGGGCGTGGCACGTGGGCTCGGGTGATCGGGCAACACATGGAGAGAAGGGGTTCCATGGGTGCGAGTGCGTAGGCGATTGCGGGAATCGTGTCCATGACGTCTTTCCCCACCGGCCGCAAGCAACCGGTGTTTATTTACATCGGATTGAATCTGAATACCTTCGTTCTAAGCTGAAGAGAAGTCCGTATGTGTGTCTGAAGCCATGGGTAGAGGGCCGGGGGCGTTCAGCGGCTAGGGGTAAGCGTAAGACCGAGGGGTGTTAACTAGAATCAGGGTGTTGGGCACGGATGCCGAGTGGGGTGGGAAGGAAGCTGGAGGCCCGAATACGGACGTGTGTATTTCACTGGTTTTATGATGAGCCACAGGGGCTTTACAAGCGGGCCTTAATGGGCCGAAGTACAACTGGAGCAAGCCGTGGGACAATTTTGACATGTGAGTCGGTCCCCGGGTCATTGCGTGACAAAGCGGATATCCGCGTGTTCTGCTGGAACTCTTTACAAGGGAGTTGGTGTGGGTCCGACTGCCTTGGTGGTCAGAACGGACATGGGCTGGCGCCTAGCAGAGGTCAGACGCGGCTCGATGTGAGCGGTCAGGCCCGGGTCTCAGACGACGAGCGTTGTTAGGCTGGAGAGTCGAGGTCGGCCCCGAGATTGTGATTCCCGAGCCAAAGGTCCGACTAGACTTGATTTGTCAATCTGAGGGGCCGACAGCCGGCTAGGAGGTGAACAGTGGGTACGCGGTTCTGTGTCAAAGGCCGACGTGGCGTTATGAAGTACCCTTCGTCACCGGCGTAAGTGTCGTAAGTTGCCGTACATGGGCGGACCTGAGATGCGGGCGTATTTGCCGTTGGTACGGTCATCTTACACGTGGCGGGGATGGTCTTTGTATGAGACGGCTAAACACCGCATGAGAGGAGTTCCTGTGACATACCCTCGGTGTGTGGGAGCCGACTAGCAAGCCAACCCAAGCCAACCGTGCGTGCACTTGTCTTCTCGCGTTCCCGACCCTTGCCGAAAGCCTCGGGAATTCGAGGCTGCGACAATTAGGCCGGGGAAGTTTGCTCGGTGTGTTGCTTCCTTGCTTCCTTCATGCATGCCTGCAGCTTGTTGGTAAGGGGGTAATTTATAGAAGTTGAAGGGGTGGGGGTGGGGTTTAGGCGGACCAAGTTGGACCCTCAACTTGGTCCGGGTAAACCTCCCAAATAGTATTATTATTATTATTTTATTTGTATTTTTTGTGCATTTTTGTGTGTGTGTCGAAGTGTGGGAGATGGGGTTTAGGCGGACCAACCCAAGGGGCTGGTCTGGTCTGCCTAAACCCCTCTTCGGAGGAAAAAATTCTTTTTTTTTTATTTTTGGAGGGGTTTAGGCGGACCAGCTTGGGGGTCCAATCTGGTCTGCCTAAACCCCTCCCCAGGGGGGGTTTGGGCGGACCGAACATGTCCTCTTTTTTAATTTTTAAAAATCTTTTTTTTATTACCCAGGGGTATAGGCGGACCAGCTTGGAGGCCCAAGCTGGTCCGCCTAAACCCCTCAGGGGGTTTGGGCGGACCAGGTAGAAGAGAGAGAGAGGGAGTGGTCCCACCTCTATAAAACCCGATTTTTTGTGAAATTTCTTCCTAAATTGGCTAAGAAGAAAAGGACAGGAGGATACTGGCAGGATACTGGTTGACCGGCCACGTGCGTGCGAGGAACGTGGGTGTTGTGATTGACGTAATCTCGGGGCTTCATCTTCGCGAGTTCTTCCACGTACGGGTACGATGAACGAACCTTGCACAAACCTCGGACCGCGAAACTGAGAGTTTGCACGGACTGGGACTGGGGAGGGTCGTCGGGCCTCCGGGTTGAGGAGAGGGCGCGGCCCCCGGGGAGTTCGCCCTCTCTGGGGGCGCAGCCACGCCCCGGGGCGAACTGGCCCCTGGCGAATCACAACCCCGGGGGATGGCCCCCGAGGGTATTCCTTCGTCGTCTGGGGATATCCTTTTGAAGGATACGGAGTTCGAAGATGTTGAAATGGCCCATGAGAGCCATTATTCTTCGAGTTGTAGTGGCCACTCGCAAAGTGTTCGGGCGAATGCCCGACACACCCCGGGTTGCCGAACGAGCCGCGTAGGTGGCCGACGGGCCTCGGATTTGGCCAAGGGCCAAGGGTAGAAGTTCGTAGGGGCTGGGAGGAGGCACCTTGAGCCCATGGGCCTTGCCTCGTACTATGTGCCACATTGTACGGCGGGTCGGC
Source organism: Amorphophallus konjac (assembly GCA_022559845.1). NCBI lineage: Eukaryota > Viridiplantae > Streptophyta > Magnoliopsida > Alismatales > Araceae > Amorphophallus > Amorphophallus konjac. The sequence continues at coordinate 335,995,523 of CM040125.1, read as the reverse complement.
AGAGTAGCCTCGGGCTGGCCCGAGAGCTAAGTTCAGTGGCTTGTTGCCACGTGTCTGAGGGTCGGGGGTGGCCCCGACTTGCTGGGGGATCGTCGTAGGGCCCAATTGGTGTGCTGGAATCACGGGGTGGCCCGTGGATTGGTGTAGAAGGGTTGAAACACGTACGCCCACAAGGTGTTCGGCAGAATGCCGAACACGCGTGTGTGAGCCGTACACGCGTACTACGGGCCCCCTGAGCCTGTGGTTGACCTATTTGGGTCTCCCTTTGACCTTGGAGGGTTAAAAGAAGGCGTCCCGGGGTAGGCCCTGGCCTTTTCACTGGGTGCCACGTGGTGTGGCTTGCAGTCGGAGTGTCCCCGGGAGGGCCCGGGTGGTTGTGTAGAGTGTGGAGAAAGTCCGTAACTTAGGAGTCGGGAGTGGTCCCGACCGATTGCTAGTGCCACCGTACGCTTCGACTGGTGGGTTGGGGCCGTTGGTCGGGCCCACTGGGTTGTCAGAGCGGCTGGGTAGCCCATGCCTTGAAGGTGTTCGAGGATATTCTTGAACCCTTTTTTCTGGGTATTTTGCTGGGGAATAGTCCGGGTACAACAAATGCCCCCCACGGGTCGTGCGTCGGAGGTGGAGACGAGGGCGTACGGCCCGTGAACCTCTCCTTTGGAGTTGTTGTGGTTACATTTTGACGTTTCATATACTTGTGATTTGATGTACTATATGTGTTGAATTTTTGGCCTACTGACTATTTTTGTGCTATGTCTTGCAGCTATGGCCTGATTTGGTAGGGACGAGAGGGTCCCAAGGCGTGTGGTCCGGGAGGAGGACCACTGGGTGAGGAGGACCGAGCGGCCCATGCCCCCTTTGGGCTCGCCAGTCATCACTGCGGCCAATGTGGAGTAGCTTGATGGTGGGCAGACAGCTGTGGCAGAGGGCCCCATCGACGAGCGCGGCAACGGGGTTGTGGAGCTGGCCCGTGCGTCGGAGGCGGGCGGGCTCTGCACTTATGACCGCCGCGGTGGCTATCCAGTGGATTTCCCTCTGGACCGACACTTGTTTGAGTTTATCAGGCACTTCATCCCGCCAGGCCTGGAGGAGAGTGACTCAAGGGTTGCTGGAGCTCATCGTCGACTGGAGCGAGCGATCTTGGTGGGCCGAGATAGCTTGCACGGAATTATCCTTTGTGGCTTTCCGAGTTTCTCTGTGGATTACTGGAGGCAGAGTCAGTTTCCCAGTGCTGAGTGCCTGGGCTTCTTCAGCAGAGCTGAGCAGTTCAGAGTCCGCGCCAGAGTGATAGGTCCCGCTTTCTAGGATTTACATGGACACCATCGAGCAGAGACAGAGGGCAGTCTAGGATTAGCACTGGAGCCATCAGGGCTGGAGTATGCCGGGGAAGGCTATGACGACCACAGCCTTTTGTCCGGGATTCTGCGACAAACCATCGTTATCTGGTATGGCCGCTGGGCGGTGATTTCGTCACATAGGTATCGCCAGAGTTCTACCGAGTGGTTGATGGGGATAGTACCCCACTACCGGGTGCTACTAGACCGGGTTGATATCCGATATGCTGTGACTGCGGCTCTGTATGGGTACTCTTCCTACACAGGACTTCTACAGGCGTTGATAGAGCGCTTCAACCGCAGGTGGAACACCGTGGCAACAGCTGAGGGAGAGACCTCGTTAGACCTGTGGTCCCTGTGCAGGATCTCTGGGTTGCCGATCAGCGGCGAGGGGTATGAGGAGGTAGTGCTGGATGACCTCCACCATAGCCACACTGACGGACATGGACAATACTGGGTTCCTTACAACTACCAGTATTTGCTGAAGACTTGGAGGGACTTGGCCCTGGCTGGGAAGGAAAGAGCGGCAGAGACTCCCCGGGTGCCGCTGAACACGTGGATTCGCCAATTTTATGACAGACCCTTTTGCTTTCACCAGGAGTTCGTGAGGGACCAGACCCCCTGGGAGGAGTATACAGAGGTGGAGCTGTGCTTCCGGACATACACGAGGTATATCTATGCACCACAGAAGGGGTGGAACCCCAGAGGCTGCCGGACGTGACCCACTTGGCCGTGTACTTAGCATACTGGTTGGCGACGTTTGTGGTCCCCCACGAGGAGGACGGCCAGTTGAGAGTAGAGCTGTTGTGGCCTGCGTGCCAACTGGCAGGGGGACGGAGGTTGGCCTTAGCCCCTGCAGCTTTGGCTAATATCTATCAGGGACTGGGGGTACTGGCAGCGCACCCGACGCCACGCGAGAGGAGCCTGCTTCTGCCGACTCACTATCTCAGCGCACGGGCTGGGCTACTGTTCCCAGGGTTGGTGTCTCGCGGGTCCGTAGCGAACCAGGCGGCACCTTTGTTGTTTAGCTTCACCAGACAGCCAAATGGGGACGCAGTTGTACAGCTGGAGGAGGCTAGGAGAGTTTTGTGTTACTTGCCCGGCAGGGGCGAGGAGGGTATTCCCTTTGACGGTGCCACGAGGGACTCTTACCTGATCATGGTGCCTTCGGATGGTGGGGCGGCCTGCGCCCTACCTTACCAGCAGGAGCCGGACGCGTCATTGTACATAGAGTGGGTGATGAGCACCCAACCAGCAGTGCTGCCTTTACACCGGTTCGTGACGAGCTTCTTAGAGCCGTACTACCCGCACAGGTTCGCTAGGAACTTCGGGTACGACCAGGGGATCCCGCCGAACCAGGAGTTTCCTTTGGCGAGTCGTCAGTACAGAGGCCGGGACACCCACTTGCTAGCCGCGGCATGGTGGGACTTTTACTGTCATCGAGAGCCGGAGCGACTGCCGACGCCTGTGCCGGGATGCAGGGGACGGTTTGACGTCCACTACGCCAGGTGGTGGTTTGAGCATAGTCATTAGTACCGACAAAAGGCCTCGGCGATCCGGAAAGCCGAGGAGACTCGTCTCTTGAGAGGGGATCTGCCTCTCATCGCACTAGATGACGGGTATTTGCGGACTTGCTTTTCTCGGCTCCGCCGAGAGGTAGAGAGGCAGGCGCAGCAGGCACCCCGGGGGAGCCGAGGCTCTTTGTCGATGGGGCTGAGCGGTAATGGGGCACTAAAGCCCCTTAAGCAGGCGCGGGCGGCGCCTGGAGGTACCAGAGTCCGGGCACCTCGACCCGGGACATCGAGGATTTGGTGGACCCAGTTTCTGGCTGACTGCAGGTTCGAGCAGCGGGGTTCGCTAGACCGAGTGCTCCCTGAGGGGAGCTTTACAGATACGGCGGCTGACGACTGGAGGCGTCATATTACCCACGCGATCAGGTCAGCTGGACCTGTAGAGCTCGTGTACCTTAATGAGTGCGCCTACACCCTGAGGGACGTGAAGGAGGCGGTCGCGAAGGCCGCACGGGTTGTGGGTTTGAAGCCAGAGCAGCTAGTTCCTCTGCCACTGACCCCCTTCGTGACTTCAGGTAAGACCTCTTTGTTAGCCTGCTAGCCCTGCTTTGTTGTTTTCTAGGACATATGGCTGAGAGATCTTGTGTGGCTGTGTTTGGCAGGTTCTGCGGCGGACAGGGATCCCCTCTCCACAGGGACATCTTCTGGGAATGGTGACGGGGCCCTTCATCCCGGGAGGAAGCGCCCCCGGGTGGACACCGGAGTCAGGGAGGTTGGTGAGTCCTCTCGGGGACCCGCTGCCAGGGAGCATATCGAGGCGGAGCCAGTTCTGAGTAAGTGACATATTCGCCTACTTGCTTTATATTGATTCAGCCTTGACGATTGGCTAACCTTGTGCAATTGGATTTGCTTTCCACAGCGCCACTGGAGACCGGGGCTGATGTGGCCTTCTCGCCACCTCAGGAAGTCGACCCACTTCCTGACGAGGGGGTTGATCATGAGACAGATATGAAGGGGCTTCTTCGTATGATGGACGAGACCGCCCCCAATGCTGAGACCTTCCCCGATTTTGAGCCATGGAAGGCTTCAAAGGATGCTCAGCCAGGTAAATAATTTTGGAACCGAGTGTGTCGTGTTTATGGCTGTATCTGTTTCTGGGAGTTGACATAGTTGCTGGTGTCGTGCAGAGGTGGCCGGGGCATCAGAGACCGCAGCTTCTTCAGAGATGCGAGGCGAGGTGCCCCCATCTGTGGACGGGCAGGAGCCCGCTGCGACCCAGGATGGCTTGGGTAAGTATTGAACTGTTACAGAGGGCATTGCCCTTCCATTGTATAGTTGCGGGGATGCCGATACTGACTGACTTTATGATGTCCTTCGTCAGGTGAGGATCCATCCGCCACTCTAGAGATGATTCAGGAGCTGGTCCGTACCGGCCCTTCCGTGTCTCTTCCCTCCTTTGAGGGGGAGCCTGAGGGGAGGAGTGCTTCAATGCCGCCCACGACCGAGGAAGTGTCTAGCTTGCTACCGCAGCTATTGGCGGGGGTAGAGGGAGCTTCCCTGCCAACTGTGGTGTCGGCCTGCACTGTGGGGCTGGTTGGGTCTTCGAGCATGGGACCCTCAGGTACGTGGCTGGGGACTTAATCATTTCTGTTAAGCCTCTCGTTGTTGATTGTCTTCTAGTGCTGAGGTCCTGTCGATGTTGTTTGCAGGTATACCTTCACCTCTAGAAGAAGGTGAGCTGCCCCGCAACGGGGCCGAGATGGTGGAGGAGGGGTCCACCGAAGTGGCCCCTACTGAGGGCGACGAGGAGATCGTCGATATCGAGAAGGTTTTGGAGGGGAGTGCTCCGGCCGGTGAGTTTTCCGTTTGCAACTCTTGGTTGGGAGGCATCCTTATATGGAGCTGGGTCTTGTGATGACCTTGTTTGCTGCGTTGGCTTGCAGGAGCTTCAGGTTCGGCCACCTCTGGGAGTTCGTCGGAGACCTCGTCGAGCTCTTCAGACGACGGCGGCTCGGAGATGGAGACAGAGGAGAGTTCGAGCTCTTCATCCTCCGAGGCCTCGGCTGGTAGGGAGGTTTCGACGAGGACCACTTCTGGAGGTATGTAGTGGTCCTCTCTGCCTTTATTTAGTGCTTGTATGCTCCATAAGGTAGAGTGCTGACGTTCTTGAGTTACTTGCAGCATCGGATCCTGGGGAGGAGCATGCGTCGGCTCCTGATGAAGGCGGACAGGAGGGGCCTCCTGTCCCACCTGTGCTTGCTGGAGATGACCGGATGGTGGAGGAACCATTGCCCTCTCAACCCCGGTAGGTGATGCTGTCGAGGCGGAGGTGCAGTTGCCTTCCCCGACCCCGACAGGTGATGCCACAGAGTCTGCTGGACTTACTCCAGGTAAGGAGTCAGGATTTGTCTCCTTCTTTTTGTCAGGTTTTTCACTTGTTTTTCGAAGGAAGCCTTCTATGTGTTACTGACTCCGTTTGGTGTTTGTTGGAACTATGCAGGTTCCACTGGAGTGCTGGCTGCGTCCGGAGACCTCTCCCTAGATTTAGGGGTGGAGTGGCCTCCATTCGTTTCTCCGCCAGAGCCGTTGCTGGAGGCGGGTGTAGGTGCCGCTCTGCTCTAGCGGGCGCAAGGCTACTCACAGAGCGAGCCCCTCCTTTCTCCGGAGGACCTGAGGCAGCGACTGCGGGAGTGCACCCAGGGCTATCACGCACTCGGATTCCCACGTGAGCTCTGGATGTCTGGGTTAGCTGGAATCTGGGCCAAGTACATGCGGCTTTGCGAGGTTCAGGTGCAGAGGGCTCAGAGGTTGGCGGCGACCCGGGAGGCGCAAGAGTAGCGGGCTCGTCTCGTCTCAGCCATAGCTGAGCAGAGGAGTCACGCCGA